>OX383928.1:5818162-7068162 GCA_947532085.1 Elegia similella
AAAAAAAAATCAGAAAAAAAATAATTTTTAAGGTGGCTCCTATACAACAAACGTGTTTTTTTTGCTCATTATTGCTCGATATTGATACTGGCAATATGTAGACGTTGAAATATTCACAGAATATTTAATTATATATTAATTTCAAAAATAAATAATTAAATTGATATAAAATTTATATTTAAGGGGGGCTCCCATACAACAGAGATACTTTTTTTGCCATTTTTATAGATAATGGTACGGAACCCTTAGTGCGCGAGTCCGACTCGCACTTGGCCGGTTTTTTCCTATAGTCATACAGATATTATAACAAATGACAAAGTATTTGATGTTTCTGTCACTAGGAAGTCAGCTTTCACAGAACCGATATTGCTGCAACTTTGTTCACCTGTGCAACGTGCAATAATAAGCGTATTATTCATAATACTTTATCTTGTATCTCATGAACCGTGATAGTTACAGTTGAAATTTTCACAGATGATGTATTTATTTTGCCATTATAAAAAAAAAATACTAAATTCAGAAGTAGCCTTTCCTGTGTTGTCCTCCTTTCGGCCATTGTTCATCATCATCATTCATCAATACAACAGCAAATAGTGCATTGCAAGACCTCTCCCAAGGATACTTATTCGTTCCATGGGAGGGTATTGCCATACTCACCATGCTTGGCAGGCGAGATAGCGAGCGCAGTTTCTTTGGCTTCTTGTGCGTCTGACGCTGCTGCCCATCGAAAGCAATTTTAAGCTGGAGAAGGATAGGAATTTGTTGGATAAGGGAGGGAATAAAGGTTTTGGGATACTACTAACACTGGTAAAGCAAGACGCAGCTCGGGCGGCCGGGTGCGCGTACCCAATGCCATTACTTCGACTACCGGATAGGCAGTTGAGGATGACACTTCTTACCTCCATTGTTGATCAGGCTGAAATCCGCATTAATTGTTGATCCACCTTTACCGGCCTCTTACTTAGGAAGTGTTGAGTTTAAAGCGAAGAGAATTCATATGTTGCATATTTTGCTACATGTCATACATACATTGTCGCAGATCGTAAGCCGATCAAGGGATTGGGATAAAATCTGCAGAATCATGTTAATAGGCGATGCGGCTAGCAACCCATCACTCATTTGACAACTAATTTGATTCCGTTTTCCACCTAATGCCCACCAACATGCTAAACGTGACCTTCAGGTCTTAAAACTTAGGCTCTGTCTACCCTGCAAGGGCAAAAGACGTGATACTAAAAATCGTCAATTTAGTTTCAGTATCATGTATAAAGCTTATAAACACAATAACTCTGAAAACCAAGTAACTTACGCCATGACCAACCCTTACAGATTTACTATTATTACTAGCTGTCCCGACGAACGTTGTTTCGCTATAAAATAAACACTCTTTAAAACAATCTTATCTTTTAATTTGGACCAAATTACAGATAATTATAAAGTTTGTTCAAAATCTAAAAAATTTGTAGTTTTAGATTTTATCCCGAACATACATCGTGACACTAGATTGTTATATACAAGAATTTCTCGTATATGCTATACTTTATTTACTAAACTTTCCAAGTCATTGTATGTCCTCTGTAAACTTTATTATTATTATTTCGAGCTCTTTTTTATGTTTTTCTTTCCC
Source organism: Elegia similella (assembly GCA_947532085.1). Classification (NCBI taxonomy): domain Eukaryota; kingdom Metazoa; phylum Arthropoda; class Insecta; order Lepidoptera; family Pyralidae; genus Elegia; species Elegia similella. The sequence continues at coordinate 5,819,790 of OX383928.1, forward strand.
AATTTTTACCCATGACCAAGGCCAAGTGCAAATGAAAATAAAAAGGAAATGTCTATTTCTGTATGAATTTTATTATTATTATTTGTATCTCTTTTTAAGTCATGGGACATGCCCCGGTCCTTTGAGAATGAGCTGAATGAGCTTGCGTGGGAATATAGATCCAACACTTAGAGGCCCTTTGGAGAAGTTGATGTAATGTGTGTCTCCAGCCAGAATCCGTTCCTGGAAATAGTAATATATAATATGTTCTTAAACAGGTCTTGGCCGGAGGAGAAACTATTGCATTTTAAAGAGAAATTACTGGGTTATGTTATTGAAATGTGGTTGGACTTGTGTTGGGTTATTGCAAAGGGCCGGACACCTGCCATAATCATTGGCGGTTGTGCTGAATCCTTAAAGGCTCAGGCTATGCCCTCGCCTTGGAGATCGGCCCGCGGCCTCGCGGCCCAAATGTTTGGCAGTTCAGCCTGCGGCCTCACTGCAGCATACTTGGGGGAGTGGGGGTGGGGGGGATTTCTGAATCCTCAATGGGTCAGGCTGTCCCCTCACCTTGGAGCTCGGTCTGCGGCCCAAGTGTTCGGCAGTTCGACCTGCGGTCTCATTGCAGCACACTTAGGGGAATGGGGGGGTCGTTCTGAATCCTCAACGGCTCAGGCTATGCCCTCGCCTTGGAACTCGGTCTGCGGCCTCACGGCCCAAGTGTTCGGCAGATCGACCTGCGGTCTCATTGCAGCACACTTAGGGGAATGGGGGGGGATTTCTGAATCCTCAGTAGCTCTGGCTGTCCCCTCGCCTTGGAGCTCAGCCTGCGGCCTCGCGGCCCAAGTGTTCGGCAGTTCGGCCGGCGGCCTAAATGCAGCACCATCCGGGGGGGGGGGGGGGGGGTCGTTCTGAATCCTCAACGGCTCAGGCTATGCCCTCGCCTTGGAACTCGGTCTGCGGCCACGCGGCCCAAGTCTTTGGCAGTTCGGCCTGCGGCCTCAATGCATCACACTTGGGGGAGTGGGGGGAGGGGGGGAGTCGTGCTGAATCCTCAGCGGCTCGGGCTCCACTCTGAGCTCGGCCTGCGGCCTCGCGGCCCAAGTCTTTGGCAGTTCGGCCTGCGGCCTCACTGCAGCACACTTGGGGGGTGGGGGGAGGGGGGGTCGTGCTGAATCCTCAATGGCTCAGGCTATGCCCTCGCCTTGGAACTCGGTCTGCGGCCACGCGGCCCAAGTCTTTGGCAGTTCGGCCTGCGGCCTCAATGCATCACACTTGGGGGAGTGGGTGGAGGGGGGGGGTCGTGCTGAATCCTCAACAGCTCAGGCTATGCCCTCGCCTTGGAGCTCGGTCTGCGGCCTCGCGGCCCAAGTGTTCGGCAGTTCGACCTGCGGTCTCATTGCAGCACACTTAGGGGAATGGGGGGGATATCTAAATCCTCAGTGGCTCAGGCTGTCCCCTCGCCTTGGAGCTCAGTCTGCGGCCTCGAGGCCCAAGTGTTTGACAGTTCGGCCGGCGGCCTAAATGCAGCACCATCGGGGGGAGCGGGGGAGGGGGGTCGTTCTGAATCCTCAACGGCTCAGGCTATGCCCTCGCCTTGGAACTCGGTCTGCGGCCACGCGGCCCAAGTCTTTGGCAGTTCGGCCTGCGGCCTCAATGCATCACACTTGGGGGAGTGGGGGGAGGGGGGGGGGGGTCGTGCTGAATCCTCAGCGGCTTGGGCTCCGCTCTGAGCTCGGCCTGCGGGCTCGCGGCCCAAGTTTTTGGCAGTTGGGCCTGCGGCCTCACTGCAGCACACTTGGGGGGTGGGGGGAGGGGGGGGGGGGGTCGTGCTGAATCCTCAACGGCTCAGGCTATGCCCTCGCCTTGTAACTCGGTCTGCGGCCACACGGCCCAAGTCCTTGGCAGTTCGACCTGCGGTCTCATTGCAGCACACTTAGGGGAATGGGGGGGGATTTCTGAATCCTCAGTAGCTCAGGCTGTCCCCTCGCCTTGGAGCTCAGCCTGCGGCCTCGCGGCCCAAGTGTTCGGCAGTTCGGTCGGCGGTCTAAATGCAGCACCATGGAGGGGGGGGGGGGGGGGAGCGGGGGAGGGGGGTCGTTCTGAATCCTCAGTAGCTCAGGCTGTCCCCTCGCCTTGGAGCTCAGCCTGCGGCCTCGCGGCCCAAGTGTTCGGCAGTTCGGCCGGCGGCCTAAATGCAGCACCATTGGGGGGACGGGGGGGGGGGGGGGAGCGGGGGAGGGGGGGTCGTTCTGAATCCTCATCGGCTCAGGCTATGCCCTCGCCTTGGAGCTCGGTCTGCGGCCTTGCGGCCCAAGTGTCTGGCAGGTTGGCCTGCGGCCTCATTGCAGCACACTTGGGGGGGGGGGGGGGGGGTCGTGCTGAATCCTCAACGGCTCGGGCTCCACTCTGAGCTCGGCCTGCGGGCTCGCGGCCCAAGTCTTTGGCAGTTCCGCCTGCGGCCTCACTGCAGCACACTTGGGGGAGTGGAAGGGGGGGGGGGGAGTCGGCTTTGCCCTCGACACTCCGATCGGTTCGGGCTGCGCCCTCGCCCCGAAGCTCATAACTTATTGCCTCCATACAAACATAACATAATTAATTAGTAATGTACGCGAACGGAGTCGCGGGCACTGCTTGCATTCTATAATCCTAATAAATAGGTAACTAAAGAATAGATGACAGGTCGTTCCATCACAGCTGTTTAGCTAACAGTTGTGATGCGATCTAGAGCGAAGTGGCAACAGCGCACAATGGACCCAGCCAATCGTAGAGTAGGAAGCCTCTCATTGGCCCATTTGAATCAGATCAATAATTGACGGAGTGGAATTGTATAAAAAAGTTCAATTTTCTGCCGATAGAGGGCTGGCAATTATTGATCTAATCTGAGATCGGATTGCTCACAATGTACGCAAAATCCAGCATTAGATCAATAAATGCTGTCCTGATCAACAATTGCCAACTGATCAACAATTAACTGATGCCACGAGACGGTCGATCAACAAATGTCGAGTGGAGATATCTATATATATATATATATATATATATATATATATATATATATATATATATAATTTTGTATTTTTTTATATTTTTTTTTATTTGTTGATTAATTTATATTCGTAACTTAATAAGTTTCTATAATATAATAAGCTTAAAAGTTCAGGATGAGGGCAGTTGTGCACGATTTTGTTAACAAAAAAGTTTTTTAAATTTTATTTCCTAATTTAATTTCTTTTGAGCTTTTATAAAACTTGTTTGTATTAATGTACAACACTAATGGGGGCGGAAGATTGATAGCCTGAGACACAGGATTTATCCTAGTTCGGGTGTCAATCTGCCGTAATCGGCATGTTATCACATCATTTAAAATATGTAACCTTAATGTATGTTGATTATGGTGAGCAATAAATGAATTATTATTATTAATTATTATTATAGGATAGTTTTTAAATTATGGCGAAACGAAGTTCGCCGGGGCAGCTAGTATAATATAATAATCACTTACATAATTATTTAATAAATCAAAATAATAAATTGGTTTTTTATTAAAACTTGTTGTGTTTTTATTTAGAATTGTATATGTATGTGTGTGTATGTAGTTTCTTTTAAAACGAGTTTGTAGCTAATGTAAGTTATATTATTAGACATGCACAGTATAAGGCGTAAACGAGTTAAGAAATAAAATGTTGAGTTTAATATTTTTAACTCGGGTAATTCAGAATGCACTGATGCGATATTTCCTAGACTCTTTACACTAGACACTGATAAGGATGGGTGTGCCCTGCCCTAGGTAGACTATATCAAATCTTCAATGGTTAATGGTTATTCAATAATTACTATGATAAGTTAGTCCTTCAAAGGTTATTTAAGTATTATTCAATCCTTCAAAGGTTATTCAATGATTATTCAATCCTTCAAAGGTTATTCAATCTCGTGTGAATTTTTCGCAAGAGGCGCTAGTGTAGCGTGAGTTCTTCGAAATAACATGTATTAGGACTAATACCTGGAAAATCTAGATTTAGGCGGAAAATACATACACCTTATTTTTAGACAAAGATATTAAAATACGATTGAAATTTTAACCTTGTTTTCCATTGCACAATTTTTCTCCTCTTAAATCCGTAATTAAGAACCGATAATTATTTTTTTTATGATAAATGGGTATACCGAATTAGTCGCTTAAAGAATCAATGCACTTTTACATTTCAACGTTTAATAGGAAATAGCAAAAAAATGCGACATTTTACTAAGTCGTATTTTTTAACTATTTTCTATTGTGAAAATTCTGCGTCAGGCGCAATCACAATGCCTTCATTAGGGGTCTATGCAGCGAACTCAGTGATGGGGATGATCAAAATCATGCTCCTATTATTATGGAAAATATGTGGTCCTTTTTCTATAATATTAGTATTTACTATAATACTAGCGGTATTTTTTATATTTTATTTAGTAAGAATACTAGACTTTTGGCACTTTAGAATAGCGGCGCGACACTGACTGTCTATTAGCAAAAAGAAAAAAATATGATAAGTTTTTTCATCATATTTTATTTCTTAATTTAATAAGAGTTAATCAAAATAGCATTGTGAATGCAAAATAAAACACATAAAATTAATGCATGGCTTCCTACATATTAGTTGATTTTTATTGTAAAATCAGTTGAATCAAATACCTCACTTGTCGGGTAGTTTTGTTGGATGACGTAAGACTTAATACGTCTAAGGGGAAAATTTCGGCGCCAAGGTTGGAACAAGCGGTAGCTCAGTTGGCAGAGCGTAGGTTGTACATAGATCTAAGGTCGCTGGTTCTAGCCCCGCCTGAAATTTTTTCACAATATTTTATTTTTCAATTTAGCAGAACCCGTCTGGCCAGCGAGGAGAGTATAGGCCAAATCCTCTGTCTGCTATGGCCAAGTATGGCTCCGGTAGTACAGAGAGGGTTATGCTCCTGCAGGGGAGACTAAAAAGACCTGATGAGGATGATGCTGATATATCAAAATAGCATGGTGAATGCAAAATAAAGCACTTAAAAAATATTGTTTTGTCTTGTCTTATATGACGCCAGTGCCACAATGAGTAGAAATAGAATTCCGGGATGCCACTTTAAGGTCACTCACCTATTACGATGACATGTACACGATGGCAACCACCTCCCTCCCATGAGGTTGGATAGCCTTTAAGAGACCAATTTTTAGCAGTGGACTTGTGCGGTTAAGATGATGTACACGATGACTAGAAAATGGACTATATGGGGAGTTTCAAAATCCCGATTTAAATAACAAGGTGACAGATTAGAGAAGTTTTTCACTTTATCAGGGGTAATATACAAGCTTCTGCCCACGGCTCCCCACTCCTTAGTGTTGATGTACCAGTAGATTTTCCGGGATAAAAGGTGCCCTATGTCCGTCCCCGGGCCTCAAACTACCTCCATATCAAATTTCATCGCAATTGATTTTATAGTATAAGCGTGAAGTGGTAACAGACAGAGAGACAAAGTTGCTTTCGCTTTTACTACTAGTACTAGGCAGTGCCCGCGACTCCGTTCGCGTACATTTTATGTTATGTTTGTATGGGGGCTACGTCTTATCATAACTGAGGAAAAAAAATAAGTAACCTATCATGTGTCCTGTACTTCTAAATGTTTATCTACCAAGTTTCATGAAATTTAGTCAATTCGTATAATAGTTATGGAGTTACATACATACATATAGAAAGAAATTCCAAAAACCGTCAATTTAGTTTCAGTGTAATGTATGGAGCTTATAAACACAATATCTCTGAAAAAAGGAACTTACTCCATGACCAACCGTTACAAATCCTAACTAATCCTAACTATCCTAATCCTAATCAATATTATACTCGTAAATGCGAAAGTGAGTTTGTTTGTTTGTTACGCTTTCACGCCGTAACTACTGAACCGATCACCATGAAATTTTGCATACAACTTCTCTGGAGTACCGAGAAAGACATAGGCTACTTTTTATCGCGGGAAAAAGTACTATTCCCGAGAGATCGACATTGACGCGGGCGGAGCCGCGGGCGAAAGCTAGTTTATTAAAAGTATTGATGATGATGATGATTAGCATAGAATATCATTACCATGGCGTGGATTGTGTTATTATATATATATTATTATGTATATATCGACTAGCTCCGTGGCGCAGCGGTCAACAAGCCAGCCTGCGACACGAAGTGACCGGGTTCGATCCCCGGCCAGGTCATGATGGAAAATGATCTTTTTCAGATTGGCCTGGGTCTTGGATGTTTATCTATATATGTATTTGTTATAAAATAAAGTATCGTTGAGTTAGTATCCCATAAAACAAGTGTCGAACTTACTTTGGGGCTAGCTCAATCTGTGTGATTTTTCCGTATATATTTATTTATTATTTATTTATACTTCCTCCATTGCTCAGAGGTTAGTACTAGTCACTCGACAATACTGGATTACTCAGTGACGTACCCGCCTAATGTCAGTAGGTCAGGTGGAAATCCAACAGATGGTCACCGCGTGTGACGACGGCCGACGTCTTACATAATTTATCTAGTTAATGAAATTACTCAAAACGATTTTCCTGTACATCTTGATTTATAATATCAGTATTAATGAAATACAAGGTAAACTAGGAGTACCTGTCTGTGCCTGTGTATTAAGGCTGAACGAGTCGATACTTTTCCCATACAAATTTCGGGGGGGCTGTACTCCATTGTTTGACATTGTACATCTAAAGTTTTACATGATATCGTTATGTCATTATTAATTTTGTCTGTACGGTAACAGATTAGTAAAATAAAAAGCCATTATGAAGTTATGAGCCAACAAACTTTAGCTTTTCTGACTAATTTTATTTAACACAACTTTGGGCGTAAATAAGTAATAAAAGAAGTATAATATATCGAAAACAAAGACCGTACTGACAAAGTTAAATAATCATAGATTTATCATCATCATCAGGTCTTTTTAGTCTCCACTGCAGGAGCATGACCCTCTCTGTACTACCGGAGCCATACTTGGCTGTAGCAGACATAGGATTTGACTGGCCAGACGGGTTGGAGAGGTCTCTTTGATATTTATGAGCTTTGTTTAGCTTGTATTTCCTAAGTCGCCTCTTACGACCTCCATGGGAAGACTAGGAGTGGTCCTATTCTACTCTGCCGGAAACCACACGGCTAGAAATCATGATAATAGGTTAAGAAGTTAAGGCGTGAATGAGAAACAAACAAAGAAAGTCACTTTTGCATTTATAATTTTACTTATTTCACCCGCCTCGACTCACGCCTCACGCGTATTACATCAGAAGCAATTAAATACCTGTACAGTTCAACTTTGTTTGTTGAAACGTTTATAACGTTGCGCTTGCGCATCAAACGCGTGACACGATTTGTTGCATAGTTGGAACGCAATGGGCCTTCTTGGTAATGCTAATTTTTGTTGCACTTTTTACCCGACCGCACCAAAAGCAGTTTCATGTTTTTCGAGTGTCTGTAAAGAGCCTTAACCTAAAAACAATTTGACCGATCAGCTGATCGAATGACTTCAGGTCTGATAATATTTTATGGGATGCAGATTACGATATTAAAATATTAACAGGCGGTTTCAACGAAAGCATTTTAAGCTGGGCAAGTATAAGAGTAAGAAGATCTTTTGGATTCAAGGGTAAGAATCTTCGGATTTATAGGAAGGGAATGAAGGTATTGGGATACTACTTGCTTGGGGGTACTGGCCAAGCAGCTGAGGATCGTCATTCTATATATAATTCTTATTATTAAACTAGCTTTCGCCCGCGGCTCCGCCCGCGTCAATGTCGATCCCTCGGGAATAGTACTTTTCCCCGGCATAAAAGGTAGCCTATGTCCTTCTCCGTACTCCAGAGAACTTGTATGCAAAATTTCATGATAATCGGTTCAGTAGTTACGGCGTGAAAGCGTAACAAACAAACAAATACAAACTCACTTTCGCATTTATAATATTAGTAAGGATTCTTTTGAAAGTCCTTATTGCAAGTGTGACTTCTTCCACGCTGGTCTAGGAGAAAAGAAAAAACTTAAGTGTTCCAGCTGTTTCATTTCCCGCGCAGATCGTAAAAGCCGATCGATTGAATGGGCAATTCTGACGAATCGTATTAGTAGGCGATGCGGCTAGCAACCCATTACAGCTTTGATTCTATTTTCCACCTAACGCCCACGAACATGCTAAACGTGGCTTTTAGGTCTTAAAGACCTGGCCTCTGTCTACCCCGCAAGGGAAAAAGACGTGATACTATGTATGTATGTATGCAAGCGACGTTCCCATTCGCATTTTAATTGTTTGTTCCGTTTCATCCTATAAACACTATTATAAAATATAGTATCGTTGAGTTAGTATTCCATAACACAAGTCTCGAACTTACTTTGGGGCTAGCTCAATCTGTATGATTTATCCGTATATATTTATTTATTTATATCACAAAAATATCATTTAAAAAGAATGTGTGCAAGTCAACGTGACTGAATGTTTTTCCATTTTTTTTTTCACATTCATTCGCGATCGGCAAGGTGATTCGATGGAAATTAGCTGTTTACGTTTATGGAGACTTGAAGACGTCATGGCCAAGTTTAGTTTACCTAATATAGAGGCGATATGGAAGAATGGTGCACTTGATTGATGAAAGAATGGAAAAAGTATTTTTGTGCTTTGCCTTTGAATGGCGTCAACTTCTTTAGGGTCCTGTACTTCAAAAGGAAAGATTAGAACCCTATAGGATGCCTTAGCAGTCAGTCTTACAAAACCCTTTTTCTCAGGAATGCGTAATAAATTGTAAGTCGGTGACACGACCAAATTTAGAAGGTGATATAAAAAAGTAGGCTACTTGATTGATAAAATAATGGAGAAAACGTTTTTTTTTTTTAAATCTATGGAGGAAATGCTTATTAAACTTGGCTTTGAAGGGCGTTTATCTTTTTGGGATCTTTATGGATCTCCTGAAAAGGCAAAGAAGGATCCTACAAGGTTACTTCATTGTTCGTATCTATGTACCCTTTTTCTCACGAATGCGTATTAAATGAAAAGACGCTCTACCACCTTAGTTTAGTTTCCCTATGATAGAGGCGATATGGAAGAATGGGGCACTTGATTGATGATAGAATGGAGAAAATATTTATAAACTTTGGCCCTAAATGGTGTCAGCTCTTTTCTTCTAAGGAGACATGTCAAATCAAACTTTGAAATGAAAGTATAAACTTCCTTTATTACGAGTATTAATCGGCATACCGGCGCCGTGTGATATCCGGCAGAGTAGAATAGGACCACTCCAATTCTTCCCGTGGATGTAGTAGAAGGCGACTTAGGAAATACAAGCTGATCAAAGCTTATAAACATCTGTGAGACCTCTCCAAGCCAGCTGGAGAGTGTAAGCCAAATCCTCTGGCTACTCTGGCCAAGTACGGCTCTAGTAGTACAGAGAGGGTCGTGCTCCTGCAGTGGAGACTAAAAATACCTAATGATAATGATGATGATACCGGTGCCGACTGCGTAGTGATGCTTCATTTTATTGCGATACGATACAGAAGAGCTATCAAACGCCTGATTCGACGTGAACTCTTTAAACGGCATTCAGCTGAACAGAGAGAATTCAGAACAGAGAGTTTTTCATTCACCTCATCCTCATGCATTTGTTCGAAGTTGTATCCTGAACCGCATCCGCAGTCTACTATTACGACAGTTTTTTACACGATTACCTAAAACAGAAGTTTATTATTTTTATAGTTTATGTAAGCATATACGATGATATACATCATTATCATCATCTCAGCCGCAAGAAGTCCTTAGCTAGACTAATCCCTTCCCCAAGGATTTCCTTCATGAGGGGTTGTTTGGTTTATATAGGTTCCGATCGCTGCTGCCCATTGAAACCTTTTTTAAAGCAAGGAAAAGAGTTTGTTAGACTGAGGGAACAGGATATAAGTATTTGGGATGCTACTTGCTCGAATGGATTGAGGATAAGATAGCAGTAGCTCGGGAGGACGGGTATGCGTACCCGATGCTATACTGGCAGCCACCGGACAGGCAGTTGAGGATGAGAATGAGGACGGTACACGCTTAAGTTCAGGGGTGTCAACCCCTGAACTTAAGCGTGTACGGTCGTCTACAAAAGTCCATAAAATTGCGTAAAAAGTCGTGTGTAGTGACGGATATACTAATTAAAAATAACAGCAATTTCAACCTTATGCATGTGGTATAAGGTTCAAAAATAATTAAATATGAAACCTTCTTAAGGTCTTCGCACATTATAACAACTCCACGCCAACGCGGCAGCAACTCTACTCACACTCTCGATGAGTAGTCAACTAGTTGATCCACCCAATGGTCACTAGTGGACAACGCGGTGTCAAGGAGTGGCCAACGCGGTGCCAACGAGTGGGTTATTCAACAGACAACTCGTCTAACCTCAGTTTTCGGTTAAATTTTGTCCAAAGAAGTCGTGTTGCTTATGAAATGTCGAACTTTACATTCAGTGAACTGGCGATTATAGCTATTATATTTGATAATGAAAATGAACGAAACAGCAGGAAAAGAAGATATTGGGTACATGATATGTTGCGACAAAGGAAATCAGAAGGGGAATATTGGAATATCCGGAAACGTCTGCTAGATGACGAAGAAAAATTCTATATCTATTTCCGTATGCCGAGATTCTTGTTTTATTATATACTTAATATTATTGAGGACGACATCTACAAAAGAAACACGCGATTTAGAGAAGCTGTATCACCGGAAGAAAAGCTGGCAGTGACATTAAGGTAAGCAATAAGAAACTTTTTTATAATTTATATGTATTTATTTATATATCAAGTTAAAGGATAAATCAAAGCAAAGCAATTTTACTTTAATTGTGTTAAGAAGAACCATCAACCCTCGATTCTTCCATAGGCGTTGTATTTTGCTGTTGGGTGCTAGCGGTGCTACTACCGGTAGTACCTGCATTTAGGTTTTGAGTTGTGTAGCTACTACCGGTAGTACCTGCATTTAGGTTTTGAGTTGTGTAGCTACTACCGGTAGTACCTGCATTTAGGTTTTGAGTTGTGTAGCTACTACCGGTAGTACCTGCATTTAGGTTTTGAGTTGTGTAGCTACTACCGGTAGTACCTGCATTTAGGTTTTGAGTTGTGTAGCCAGAAGTTCCTGGTGCAAACAAATCATCATAGTAATAGTTTCGATTATTTTGCAGTTCTTGTATTTCAGCTTCCGAAACTAAATTAAAAATTCTTGACTTTAAAAGTGCTTGATTATAGGTAGATAATTTTTTTACTGTGCTAGAAATACTTAAAAAAAATTTATCCATTTCGTCATTCTGCTTTCCATCTTCATCGTTTTTTTTTTTTAATAAATATTCCATTAAAACCGCCGATGCACTTGTTTCTTGCAATTTCTTTCGTTTTGTCGTTTTTGGAATGTCAGGAAACACTGATCTAGATGAATCGTACATAGACACCGAAGATTCAGGACGCTCCGAGATAATTGACGAGTCTTGAGATTCTTCATTATTAGTCACATTGGCAAGAATTTCCGCAGCAGATAAGCTATTTTCATCATCACCATCATCTGTGTTGTCCACTGACGTCACTGTAGACCGTTCTTTATAATGTGGTAATAAAAAAGACATTTCAGTTTCATATTGCCATTTTTTATTAGTATTAGCACTCTGACCACTTTTAGTTGCTTTCTTTTTAATGGCTCTTCTATGATATTCCCTTAAGTTTTGCCATATCTTCTTACATTCTGACGCTGTAACAAAATAATATAAATATAAAGAAAAATTGGTTGTTTCAGGTACTTGATTAGTGGCTGTTCATTTAGGACTATGAGTTCAAGCTTTCGGTTAGGCGAAAGTACCATCCGGTCGATATTAAAAGATGTGTGCAATGCGATTATAAATACAATGAAGGGGAAGTTCATGCCCACACCTACTACCGAAGACTGGAAAAGAATCGCAGATGGTTTCAATAAAAAATGGAATTTTCCAAACTGCATAGGTGCCATCGACGGCAAACATGTAAACATAATTGCCCCTCCTAGCAGCGGCTCGCTATTTTTTAATTATAAAAAACACTTCTCTATCGTCCTCATGGCTGTCGTCGATGATAAATACAGATTTATAGCTGTCGATATAGGGGCCTATGGCAAGAATAGTGATGGCGGAATTTTGGCATCGTCAAGATTAGGAAGAGCGATTGAAATGAATACATTTAATATTCCAACTGACACACCATTACCTGGTACTGAAATAATAATGCCACATGTTTTTGTAGCCGACGAAGCGTTTCCTTTAAAAAGGAATTTATTGCGACCATATCCACGTTCAAGTGGCATTTCAGAAAAGGAAAGAATATACAATAATCGCTTATCGCGAGCTCGCAGAGTAGTTGAAAACGCGTTCGGCATCTTATATCAAAAATTTGGAATTTATAATAAGAATTTGCATTTACACCCAAAATATGTTGATATTGTGGTCTTTGCGACGTGTATTTTACACAATGTCATGCGGTGTTATAATATAACATCCGATGATGAAGTCAACACAAGGCAGAGTTCGGCCAATAATGATGATGAACAGAGATTACTAAGTAATCTAAGTACAATTCCAGAAGATATAAGTGAATCTTCGGCATCTGCTTTTGAAACTCGTGATATGTTTGCAACTTATTTTCAATCTCCCGAAGGACGAGTTCCGTGGCAGCATTTAATATAGATCATGGATAATTAATATGTAATAATCGTAAGAAGTTGGTTATAATATTATTGGCTTATTAAGAATATTAAACAAGTTTCTATACTAAGCTGGGATTTTATTACTGATTACCTATATTAAATAAACGTAAGGCACTTTATTATAACATACAGAAACCCAAACTAAAAATAAAATATATATGACGTAGATTTAATATTTTATATCAGTAAATTCTGGGATTTTATATTACTGTATGTGAAAAAACTAATTTTTACGATAAACCTAGATTTTTCGAGTGTCCAAGTAGAAAATCGTAGGTACTGTTAACTGTACAATAACATACCTACTTTTTGGATGTAACAGGTTGAATTAAATTTTCTCAACAATGTACTTTAATGAAATGACTTATAAGTTTTAACATTATTTTTAATATCTATTAGAATCACACATATTTATTTGTTCGATAGCTGAATTTCTGTAGATTATGGCAAAATCAATAACTCAATACCAACACTGAAAACGTCACAAATAGAAATTAATTATGTTAATAGTATTTTATGTAATAGTTGTATAAGAGGGTTCAAAAATGTTGAGTGGCGTGGTGAGTGTTAATGCAACGTCGCATACAAAACTTTTTCTACGACTAGGGATTAAATATAACAAACACAGCAATACCGCATAATTAAGAGCGGGAAGTTGTATAGTCACATATGACAGTTAGTTTTTGCAAAATTCAATTGCAAAAAAGACTAGATAGACTTTTTTGCAATTGAATAAGACTAGCTTTTATATAGGTGTTCGGGACTATATAATTAACAGATAAATGTACCGGAGTAGAAAAAAATTCTTACCTGGTTGCGACAATACAATAGCGATTTCATTCCATGCCTTTTCCTTCTTATGTACGTCACTATATTTCGGATCACGAAGGTCGTATAGTAGCGGATATTTTCGCACTTCTTCTATCAACTTTTCTTTCTGCATGATTTTCGAAAAATATCACCGTGTACAGCCAACGTGCACTCCGTCCTTCGATTCTATAGTGAATGATGGCGGGCGGGGGGAAGGCACGGGGCGGACGGGTGGGCTGGCAAATGGTTGCCCGTCACGCGACAGTCGCAAACGCATAGTCGTTACGTGGACAACGAGTGGTCGTTGCGTGGACGACGTATGGTCATTGCGTGACAAACGTGTCGGGGTTGACCTCTAGTGTACGATGCGTAGGCCACTCGTTGTACACTACTTTATAATCATTTTTTGAAATTGAACCTTGAACATACGATACAGGGCTTAAATTTCAATGTCTAGCATAGAGTCGAGTCGCCGGTGAGTTGTTATAATGTGCGAAGACCTTTAATCAGTGCAATCGATTTTCCCTATGCGGACATTTGCAGGTGACCCTGAGTGAGTTATTCAATGATCACTTCTAAATAGCTCAACAGGCTAATCGTGACGTTAGAATCCTTACCTTACACCTTCCTGAGTGGCATGGACTATAGTTTTTCTTGTTTTTATTTATCTTTGGAAAAAAACCTGCATACTAATCATATTGTCATCAGCAGAGTGAAAAAGTAACGTGTCGCAGTACCGAGGTTGATACGCTAAGCTCCTTACGACACACGCCGTAATCCGCGACATTTGACACATTTCACTTAACCCCGTAAGCCGGTGGACTACTTAGTGACGGATTCGTGACTTGAGTGTTCGAATAGTTCCCAACTAAGTGACGAGGTCGATAGAGCAGCAGGCGAATCCTAATCCTAACTAATATTATAAATGCGAAAGTGAGTTTGTTTATTTGTTTGTTTGTTACGCTTTCACGTTGTAACTACTGAACCGATCATCATGAAATTTGCATACACGTTATCAGAGGTACAGAGAAGGACATAGGCTACCTTTTATCCCGGGAAAAAGTACTGTTCCCGAGGGATCGACATTGACGCGGGCGGAGCCGCGGGCTAAAGCTAGTGTATTAATATTTGGTTGAGTTAAGCCGTATGGTTTCCGGCAGAGTAGAAATAGCCGTGTGGTTTTCGGCAGAGTAGAATAGGACCACTCAAGGTCTTCCCATAGATGTCGTAAGAGGCGACTTAGGAAATACAAGCTAAACAAAGCTCATAAACATCAATGAGACCTCTCCAACCCGTCTGGCCAGCGAGGAGAGAGTAGGCCATATCCTCTGTCTACTCTGGCCAAGTATGGCTCTGGTAGTACAGAGAGGGTCATGCTCCTGCATTGGAGACTAAAAAGACCTGATGATGAAGTTATGTAACCTAAATGTGGCACAATTGGATTGGTAGTTATCATGCTCGAAAAACCGATGGCGCCAATTGTTATATGGCTGCCATAAGGTCGGCTGCCCTAAGCCAAATCTAAGTATCTCATTTTTCTCAAATTTTACAGGCGAGCTAAAATACATAATTTTGATTTTTTATCATTAAAATGTGTAACTATAAAGCCACAAAAACATTAGTATTCATTCTTATTTATGATCAAAATAAATGTTTGTAAAAAATATTTACTTTAATTGGGTACTTTCATTTTGACAAGCAAAAACAGTATTCAGAGTAGAATTATTTATCAAAATATTAATACGATTCTACGCTAAAAAGCAGTATCAGATTTCTTTATATTTTTTTTTGTATTTACCTAGCTTAAAATTCTTAAATTTTAAGTATCCTACTAAATCTGTAATTTTACTATTATAAACAAACTTTTCATACTAAATATACCCAGAAAATAAAAATCTCAAAAAGATACTTGTTTTTACCTTTCAACTATATCAGTCATTAATGTCAAATATCTGGTGTTCTATTAGATAAGAATTACAAGTATCTTGAAATGGTAAATATACTTTATTTTAGTGTAGATTAACCAATCAGAAAAATATACTTTAAACAAATAATTTGCTTTTATTTCCAAAATAAACTTGATAAACATATTGACAGATGCGTATTGATTAGCTTTTGATGAAAATGAGAAAATATTTTTTTTTCAAGAAATTTTGATACTTTACTTCTGCGTAGGGCAGCCGAGGTATACCAGTTGCTTTTCGATAAAATCACAGGTATTGATTTACAAAGATGACGCAAGTAACAATTAATCAAACTTTTTAACGGTTGGTGTTAAAAACTCGGCACGCTTGGGTTACTTAAAAATTGTGTTACTTGCGTCATCTTTGTAAATCAATACCTGTGAATTTAGACATATTTCTTACACTTGGACTTGGCTGCCAGGGGGGACAGGTCTGCTCGGCCTCTTTGAGTCTACTGTGTATAATGTAAAATATTATCATTGCACACTCGATCGCTAACATAATATGTTCCAAAAAATAATAATGTACCTATAATAAAAATTGTAATCATAAAATGAAAAAAAAAATGATAAATGAAGAAATTTGATGATAAATGATAAAAATAGATGATAAAATAAAAAAGCCCTTCAGGCGAGTAGGCGACCAATACTGTTGAAAAGAGTTTCTTTTGGCGTTTCTTCTCTGCAGTGGTCGGTTCCGAAACGCTAGTAGTCTGTAGCTTTTGCACATTAAGTAATAATATAAATATGACTAAATTAGATCCTTTAAAATGTGATTTTTAAAAACCGCCTGCAAAGGCCTATTTTCTGAATAAACGTTTTGAATTTTGAATTTTGACTTATATGTTTGCATCTTTTGGGGTATTGCAGTTAAAATTAATTTATGAATACTGTGCTGATTCTCTTCCCGCGCAGACCATAGGAGTCGATCGAGGGAATGGGGGAAAATCTGAGGAATCATGTTTGTAGGCAATGTAGCTCATCTCATCACTATACTGCGGCTAGCAACGTGGCTTCTGATTTTGTGACCTTTGGGTATCTGTCAAGCCCGTAAACAATAAAGACGTAATAGTATGTGAGGGCTCGACCGTCCCGACGCTCTGAACGAGTTCCCACATATAAGGATGTTAGGGAGAGCACAAGACGACACACAGAGCACAGAGAATAACTTTATTATAACTTCGCTTTACAACTTCAATAAATTAATAATAGAGACTTATGCTCCAAGATATGGTAGTAGACTCAAAGATGTTAGTAGACTGAAAGATGTTAACAGACTGAAAGGTGGTAGCAGACTGAAGAATGAGTGATGAGAGAGAGAGAAAGTAATCTAAAAATGGAATGGAATGGAATGAAATTTGGATTAAAAATGAAATTTGCATTAAAAAAAGGAATGAAAGTGGACAGGATGAGAGAAATGAGGTTGGATGAGATGCAGCATGCAGGTGGCATGCTGCAACGTTACAAGTACAAGCCCTTACGTCATTAAAGTGTAAGACAGGTTTCATTGCCTTCGGCTTCATTCCGACTCCTCACGCTCAGTCGTGACTCAATGGATGCAAGATGTTGGTAATGAAATAAATCCTCAATATGGTACTACACTACTATTGATATTAATAGTAATGGAGAGCAGGAAGAGACGTTAATTGTACTTATGTAATGTAAAAAAAAATACTCTGTGCAGGAAAATGGCTTAATTTTTTTAAACTTAGCAATACTTCAAGACTAACATAATAAAGGGGAAAGTTCTGATTGTTTGTATGTTGGTTAATAAGGTAAATCATGTACTATGTCAACACGGTAACAAAGGCGAAGTAAACGGTAAGAAATTACGGGAAAACAGCAAGTATTATACACATATGTAAATGTGGAATATATATGTAACCAGAATAGTGTTCTTTACTACTTACGTTTTTAGTTTTATGTTTTCAGTTTAATTTAATCCATTAATGGTAAATTTGTTATACTATGTATGTGATGGATCCAGCAATGGGATACGGCAGTCGATGATGGTGATGATAATTATTTTAGCAAAGCAATTTTTATTGTTCGTTCTATAACTCAAATCAACAATAATCATGAAGAAGTCTTGTGTTTATCTTTTGTTAATTCGTCATTGGTTTGCAAGTGAACTAAACAATTAATACAAGTTCAAAACAAAACAAGTATCATAACAAATGACGTAAATACACTTACGTTGTCTACGTAAATAGTTTGTCTGTGCACAATTATAAGTTTTCCTTGACCCTGTATATACATGGCGGTGTATATGAAGAGATTTGTTCCATTCATACGAAATAATCCTCCATGTAATTGAGTTTGAGTACAAAATAAAACTGATTCAAGGGCTGAGTCAACTATACTCTGCCTACTGATAAATTAGACACTTGAGCCTGGTATATCATTATTTTAAATTTGATTGCTTTCAGAGTACACGTTATGATTATGACTGAATATCTGGCTTGATATTTTTATGTTATGAGGGTTTTTAAATAGCCCAGATTGCAAAACTAAAATACAGGGTAAACTGAAAAGTATCACTGCTGCAAAAGCTAATTTCTTCTATTTATTTCTTATATTTTTTTATTTATTTATGTAAATCAGGCAACGAAGGAAGGAACATGATATCGAAATAACACTAAACTATCGAACAACAGTTAGCCCCGTTGTACTCTTTGATGACGGGGTGTTATGTAACCTTCCATGGAATCGACGATACATGAACCTTTCATGCAGAAGTCTGACTTCGTGAAGATCGCTAATCGTTCTGTAGGGATGCACCACAAATGATGTGAAGTTAACTTCGAGGCGCGACCAGCCTCTCGACTCCCAACACGATGTTAGCCTTCTTGCAGTCAAACAAGCGAGACACGTTGAGCTGCATCTTCGGAATCTCTGGACGCAGCTGATAGTTCGATCTCGTTGGAGCAGTACCCCCCCTCCCCCCTTTGTCTGCTTGTTCTCGCAATGGTACTGAACTAAGAAACAGTTCTTTATCTCTCACAGTGGAAGCAAATATAAAAAACATTGTCATATTTTTGTATATTTAAATACGACAAAGCGACATACAAGTTCAACGCTCTTTCATTTCGCACGCTTTTCCCATTAAATTTTATGGCCAAAGATTTTCAAAATAAAATGAACATAATTCTCCGAATTCGAAATGTCGACAAAACATACGAAAACTTTTCAATAGAATACGAAACGAAAATCAGCAGAATATCTTTCTTGAAAGAATTTTCTCGGTGGCAACAAGTTGCAGCGAACTACAATGTAATCTTCGGCGTTTGACACATTTTACTTGACCTCAAGCCTGGCTGGCAAGTCGCTCGACAACTCCACTTGTAGAAGTAGAATTATTTACTCTGGAAGTAACAGTTTTTTTGACGTGACAACGTGTCGTGCGTACGGTCGACGAACGCCGACTGCACGCATGAAAAAATTTCACTTTCCGTGTGCAAGCGAGAGCGCGGAACAAGCGATAGAGAGGCACGATCGGCCTAAGCGTTCGCTTGTGACGCATCTATCTCTCTTCCAACATTATCACGTAAAATTGTCATCCGTAAACCGACTTTACAAACAACAGATTTTTTGGTGTTTGGAAAAATTGTAGTAGAACCTCTGTAATAAAACATTGTATGAAACTAAATAGAATCCAACAAACCTTCGTATTTTTATTAAAATGCACAATATGTTTATTTGTATGTCATTTAAATGGTAATAAACAAAAAAAGAAATTGGTTGTCTGTAAAGTCCGTTTACGGATAGATGCGTCACAAGCCGAACGCTTAGGCCGATCGTGCCCCTCTATCGCATGTTCCGCGCTCTGGCACTGCTCTGCACACAGAACGTGACACTTTATTGTGCCTGCAGCCTGCGTTCATAGATTTATAAGACGTTATTGCGTCAAAAAACAAGGTGGTTTGTTCGTTTGACACTTGACGGCTGCCTTGCTGCGCTGGTGAGTTCACTTTTGTAGACGAGCATTATTCTGTACTGTAAGTAACAAAGAATTTCCGTCATACATTTTCGTAGACCTTGACGTTGCTTGTTGCTTGTCAGTCTGGCAATTCTTTAGACACGTGTAAAGACCATGAAAACAAGCGTGTTGTGACTACGCTGCGAAAAGTTTAACTTCGCGATAAATATTACAACAGATCCGCATCTAAATCCTCGAACTGTTGACAACTTGATATATTGACGTAAAAAATTAAGAATCTCTAAAAATCGGAAGAGGAGCACTGTAGGCCCAAGAGAGCTATCATTTCCACGAGAAAGCAACAAAACATGCATAATACTCTGGCTCGTTCTAAAACGCACATACATACATATATATATATTATCACGTCTTTATCCCTTACGGAGTAAACAGAGCCTAAGGCCGTAAGACCAAAGGCCACGTTTGACGTGTTACTGGGGCATCTGCCTAAAAAATAGAATCAAAATAGTGATGGGTTGCTAGCCACATCGCCTACTTACATGATTCCTTAGACTTGCGCCCAATCCCCCGATCGTCTTTTACGATCAGCGCGGGAAGAGAATCAGCTAGTACATTCTACGTTTTTTTCTTTTGTCCCAGACCAGCATGAAATAAAAAGATCATTACCGTAAAAAAACTTTATCTCCTGAAAGATTTTACTCCAAGCAATATTGTTACTTGGTTTAAAACAAAAAACCGAGACACTTCCAGTATTTCTATACACACAAACGAGAGTGAGTGAAAGTTACTTGAGGTCGCGTGCATCGTGAGAGTGCGGGAGGAGGGGTAAGGTCGTGCGTACGCGCACGTTTGCGTAATGTAATGTAATAGTCTGACATTGACCGTATTTGGCGCGAATCGCAATCGAATGCTTATTAGAGATGATAACGATGTGTCTGGAGATGTTTTGACGCTTTTAATGAATGAGTTGTTGAACATTTTGTGTATTATTAAATCTTCAATTTATAGCATCTTTATCCATACTATAAATATAAATGCGAAGTTACTCAGTCTGTCAGTCTGTTCTCTCTTCGTAAGAGTTTGATGCCAGGAAAAGACATTGGATACTATTAACTTGTAGCTATATAACACTATTAGCAATAAGCAATATTGCCCATAATTATAATAGCCTTTTCATAACTGTGCATGCCATGTCTTCTTTTGTCTTTAATGCACTAACAAAATTTTGAAATATTTTATAATATATTGAAGTATTAAAAGATATTAATAGATGAGAATATCATCATCATTTCATGTAAGTTGTCACGGTCAATCGACCATGCACATCTTGGTGTCAGAATTCTTCGGAACCGCCTCTCGGCCTCTGACGTGGTTCGTATAACGACTACCAGATGGCAGCTGGGACCAACGGTTTAACGTGCCTTCCGAATCACGGAATCATCTTTATTATAAATAAATAAATATATACGGACAAATCACACAGATTGAGCTAGCCCCAAAGTAAGTTCAAGACTTGTGTTATGGGATACTAACTCAACGATACTATATTTTATAACTAATACATATATAGATAAACATCCAAGACCCAGGCCAATCTGAAAAAGACCATTTTCCATCTTGACCTGGCCGGGGATCGAACCCGGTCACTCCGCGTCGCAGGCTGGCGTGTTGACCGCTGCGCCACGGAGCTAGACCCTTATTATCAGACAATCGGGTGAATCAAGCCCGCAATGCCCTAACCAAACTGGAAACAACTAAACAAAGTATGCTTCCCGTGGGAATCGAACCCACGACCACCGTGTCTACAGGCAAACGCCTTAACCACTGGACCACGGAAGCAGTTAATTCATTTATATAAATTAATTATTCTGATTATGATTGATCAAAAAAAAAGGTGAAACAAAATCCTGAACATATTAATATATCTAATAACTATTTATTTTTTAGAGTTCCGTACCTCAAAAGGAAAAAAACGGAAACCTTATAGGGTCACTTGGTTGTCCGTCTGTTTTCCTCAGGAACGCGTAGAGGTATCAAGCTGAATTTTATATCAAATATTTATGTCTACTGTTCCTTGCAGCTGTGAAAAAAATCTAACTTCTAAGCCAACGCAATCAAAAGATACAACCGGTTTGGTTAAGCCGCAAATTTTCGTGTTATTTCGACATTCGCAAGAGAATCAAAACGTAAGAGGTACTCCCATACAACCCAGAATCTTGAAATTTGGTACGAAGCAACGTCCTATAGTACAGATAAAGAAAAATTGCGAAAAACATTAATTTTGAGTTACATCATATAATAAATATACTTTTAATAATTTCATTTATACTAGCTTTCGCCCGCGCCTCCGCCCGCGTAAATTTCGAACCCTCGGAAATATTACTTTTTCCCCGGAAAGAAGGTAGCCTATGTCCTTCTCCGTACTCAAGAGAACTTGTATGCAAATTGATCAAATTTCATAATGGTCGGTTCAGTAGTTACGGCGTGATAGCGTAGCAAACAAACCAACTCACTTTCGCATTTATAATATTAATTAGGAGTAGGATATGTACGGAACCCTAAACGCGCGAGTCCGACTCGCACTTGGCCGGATTTTGAAACCATGCTGGCAGTCATAACCAAAAATGTCACTTGTGGTCATCTATACAAGAAAAGAAAGAAAATACAAACGAAGAAAATCATATTCTCAGAACAGTGACTTTGTTAACCAATTAAAAACGGCATGGCCTCACGTTTGATGTGCCCACAAGTGGTGAATCAAAATATACCAGACATTTACGACTCACAGAAATAGATCACAATGCCGGCTATCTTCAATTGTCTACAGACGTTTGCTTTGATTCCTGTGATTGTTCGTGGAAATTCTGAATGTTTTCTTGAAGAAAAATATGATTCTTCCGGCGTTAAATACTAGTGACGCTAAGTTGAATCTCACAAACATAGTTGAATCCTTACTTATATAATACTAGCTTTCGCCCATCAATGTTGATCCCTCGGGAACAGTAATTTTTCCCTGGATATTATGAATTTGAAGTAACGGCGTGAGAGCGTAACAAACAAACTCATGTTTGTAACGCTTTCACGCCGTTACTTCTGAACCCATCATCTTGAAATTTTGCATTCAATTTCTCAGGAGTACGGAGAAGGACATAGGCTACTTTTCATCCTGGAAAAAGTACTGTTCCCGAAGGAACGAAGTTGACGCGAGCGAAGCAAGCAAAAGCTAATGTTTTCAGAACTATTGAATCGATATTAGTGTCCAATGAACTTTAAATAAAATACTTTAGTTACATATATACCAAATTTCACTTCGTTCGAGAGTTACAGCTGCACATACATCATCATAATCTTCGACAGTCTTCTATATCCCACAGCTGGCTATATCATCATCATCAGGTCTTTTTAGTCTCCACTGCAGGAGCATGACTCTCTCTGTACTATCGGAGCCATACTTGGCCAGAGCAGTTCTGTCTGCTCTGGCCAAGTATGGCTTTGGCCTACACTCTCCTCGCTGGCTAGACGAGTTGGAGAGGTCTCATTAATGTTTATGAGATTTGTTTAGCTTGTATTTCCTAAATCGCCTCTTACGACACAGGATAAGCTACTTAACTCATCAATAGCGAGGAATGCAGACAAAATTGATAATCTATTGTTATGTTGCCCGATTAGAGCGTTCGGTAGTTGACCGGTTAAATTTATTCTCCAGCCCCCGTAACATGGCACGCGCGACAACGTTTATTGACTATCGCCATCTTGTTTTACGTAATAGCAAAGAGCGAGATGTGAATAGTTTATCGCGCGATATAAACGGCGTCGCGGGCGCCATGCTACGGGTGCTGTTATTATAAAACGTGGCGAACGCAGTCGCGGGCACAGCTAGTTAATTTATAATTTGGCCCTATTCCCAACGATTAGGGCCGATTCTCTAATTAACCTTGAGACGAAACGACAGATTGTATTTCATGTCTCCTATTTTTATATCCAGTAAGACAAACAATAGAAAATCACTTTTTATTGTTACTAATATATATATTAGACACGTGTAAGCTATTTTCATTTGTTATTTTCAAATGTCTTCGTTTTACGGAGAACGTGTCAGTTTTCTTTCATAAGAATTCGAATAAAACATGATTTACCGGAAATTGGACTAAACAGGAAATTCTCGTATTCTTTCGTGGAATATATTTTGCGATAGGCAGATTCAGCATTGTTTTAAAGGTTCCGTACCTAAACGATACCATAAGGCACCTATTACTAAGCCTCCGATGTCCGTCCGTCTGAATCTATTAAAGTGTAATTATAAAAACTTAAAATTTTATGTTATAAAGAAACGTGATCTTTTGGCGTTTCTAATCGATTTTATCAAAGTTGTTGCTTATTTATTAATACGGCATAAAACCACAGATAATTTAAACAAAAGTATTTAGACTCGAAAGAGGTTAACCTCATAGGAGAGGTCGCTTGGAAGAGGTTTTAAGCGTCATACATTACAGAGTCCCCATAAAAAAAACGGTGACAAAAAGTTCAATATTAGCTAGGATTATCTTGTCACAAAATAACTACTAGATATAAAAAGCCCATAAAAATAACTTCTTTCAAAGTTGGTGAATAACGCAAGATGTTTTCGTACACGACATCGCCATAAACCGAATAATTTTGGTTTTTATCTTGACACGTCACCTAATAGCGATATTGCGTGCGTACAAAGGAATCAACTCTGAACTCAAAATAAAAGGAGTGCGGAAGTATAACACGGGAATCGTTGTGTTGTCATTTTTGTGCATAATAAAAATACTAGCTAGGAATAGTCTAGGAAGTTTATGCATGAAAATGATATTCAGGCTTGATCTAGGAACAGTAATTATTCAATTTATATCATCGATGATGATATAAATTTTCATTGCGTCAGTCCTCCCCTAAGATGCGCCAACTAACTAATAAAAAGTTCATTTTTGTATGTTACGGTTACCACTTTAGTACCATGCGCCAATTATGCAAATTAATATAGAGTGAAAAAAGTGACTTATTGCTATGGAAGCAAAACGTTTTTTTTTTTATCATTTCATATTTTTGCTTTGCAAGTCATTCTGATATTTGCTTGGCTTTATTTAATCGTCTGTTATTTCTTCGGATCAATTCAGACAGAGCGGAGCGCAGAGAAGAGATTATTTATCGGGTTGGCATGTATGTATTTTATTTTAATAATTCTAAAGTTGATTTTTGAGTGCTTTTATAAAATCCTCTTCGCTGCGCTCCTCTCTGTCTGAACTGATCATTATTCTTCCTAGCGTGATTCGGTGATTGGAATTCTGTCACCGACTTAGAGTTATCAGTGGCATTAAATAAAATAAATAATAATAAATAAATATGTACGGACAAATCACACAGATTGAGCTAGCCCCAAGGTAAGTTCGAGACTTGTGTGATGGGATACTAACTCAACGATATTATATTTTATAACAAATACATATAAAGATAAAGATCCGAGACCCAGGCCAATCTGAAAAAGATCAATTTCCATCTTGACCTGGCCGGGGATCGAACCCGGGCACTCCGTGTCGCAGGCTGGCGTGTTAACCACTGCGCCACGGAACTGTCGAATCGTTATAAAGGACCTCGCATGTGCAGGTGGCAGGACACGCAGGGTCCGCCTGTAGGTGTATTGTACACGTCATTAACACATTCGCTGACACTGCCCGCCTGTAGACGTAATTTTATTGTTATTTCTTTTGTGTCTGGTTCAATGTCAGCGACCGTGTTAACATCTGAATACTACAGTAATAATGTTTGTATCGATTTCGGTACTAGGACGTACGCCGATTCTATAATTTCTTTAATTTGTATTCTAAGTGTGGGGACTAAGACCCCTGCCGATTATGTACATAAATTATATTACATCTTTTATTCAGACATAGTTTATGTTTTAGTGGCATAATGGTCTGAACGCCTGTAATCATGTAAACGTCCTGGGTTCTGTTCCCACAAATATAAATTACTAGATAAAAGTTTTAACAGCCAAGCATCAATATTTATATTACTGTTATTATAAATCAGTCATGAAACATACCAGAGATTCATTGCAAATTATTTTATACATTTTCCAAATCGCTAGCAAAATCAAACTTTTTACGCGAGTAATTCGTGTTACTTTAATATCAGCACACGTAAATTAGTATATAGTCAAATAACACTTACGCCGTGTGGTTTCCGGCAGACTAGAAAAGGACCACTCCAAGTCGCCTTCTACGACATCCGCGGGAAGAACGTGGATGTCGTAGAAGGCGACTTAGGAAATACAAGCTAAATAAAGCTAATAAACATCTATGAGACCTCTCCAACCCGTCTGGCCAGCGTGGAGAGTGTAGGCCAAGTCCTCTGGCTGCTCTGGCCAAGTATGGCTCTAGTAGTACAGAGAGGGTCGTGCTCCTGTAGTGGAGACTAGAAGGACCTGATGATGATGATGATGATGTAATAACACTTTGTACTTTAACTTTGTAACAAACAAATATCTTGATAGACATGGTGAAATTTTTATCGTTTTGGACCCTTAGAGGGGTGACTCAGACCATCAATATGAACAACTTTGGCATTTCCATACAAAAGAGTCCCGCCGCCCGGCCAGTTTGTATGGGAATGTCAATTTATTTTTTGAGTTCCCAGCCTTGGACCCATAGTAAAAGTTGTGCATATCAACGGGCTGAATCACCCTTTTAAGGGTCCAAACGATAAAAATTTCAACATGTATATCAAAATATTTGTTACAAAGTTAAAGTACAAAGTGTTATTACATCATCATCATCAGGTCCTTCTTGTCACCCCTTAAAGGGTCCAAAACGATAAAAAAATCACCATGTATAAAACAAAGTGGGATTTCTTTGAACTTATAAATTAAGAACGTGTGATCCGATTTGTAGATTTTGTATAGAAGAATAACCCTTAAAAATATATGAGACTAGCTTTCGCCCGCGGCTCCGCCTGCGTCAATGTCGATCCCTCGGGAATAGTTCTTTTTACCGGGATAAAAGGTAGCCTATGTCCTTCTCCGTACTCCAGAGAACTTGTATGCAAAATTTCATGATGATCAGTTCAGTAGTAACGGCATGAAAGCGTAACAAACAAACAAACTCACTTTCGCATTTATAATATTAGTAAGGAAAGGATATTTACGACAAAAAAAAGTGGCATTCCGAGAGTTCCGACAAATATATATATAATAAAGTAAAGATAAGATGTAAAGAGGTCGCCCAGACTGCAGGTGATCGACCCCCCAAACTATAGCTGTTCAAAGCCCATCCTCTACTGTTATTCCGTTTAGGCCCGCCAGCGTAGTGGGTGGGAACTAGTCAGCAATCGTTTGCATGATCTAATGGGATGAGTAAAGAAAGAATGAGTAAGGAATTAGAATTTGGGATGAGTGAAGAATTTTGAAACACGTACGATGAGAATACGTGGGATGAATACGAAATAACCCGAACTAACTGGTGGCAGAAGCGTATAATGTACCTTATTATATTCTTTTATCTAAAATAACCGACTTTAATCAAATTACTGAACAGATTTTGATGAAATTTATATGAGACCATGAAAGCATATCCTTTCAAACAAAAAAATAAACCGGTTCCAATATGACGGCGTTATGCGGTAGTAAACATTTAAAAATGCAACCGAATTGATGACCTCCTTTTTTTGAAGTCGATTGAAAAATCAAAGTGCCTACAACAGACTTCATTATATCAAAAATTACTTACGTTTTCTTCGTTTGAAGGCAGAAAACTTGATACCAAGACACTTACCTGTAATAAAATAAAACATATTTATTTTAATATAAATTATCAAAAATAAATAAAACCTAAATATTAATTAAAATATATATTTCTATATTATGTAGTATTGTGATTATGCCTATCTCTATAATGAGCAGGCTGCCACACCGGAGGTCCTGGGTTTGCGCCCTGGTTAGGTCAAGATGGAAAATGATCTCTTTCAAATTGACCTGGGTCTTCGATGTTTATCTATATACTGTATTTATTATAAAATGTAGTATCTTTGTATAGCACAAGTCTCGAATTTAATTTGGAGCAACCTCAATCTGAGTGATTTGTGAATATAAACAAAAAACTTTACCAGTTACTTTACCGGTATCCGAAAACAGTATTTTGAACATTGTTTTTTTATTTATGTTTTCAAAAGAAAACAGAAAGAAACTGTAACCCTTTCAATCTGTTTTTAAAAATATAGGTTCTTAAGTGTTAATAACTGTTACAATAGTCAATAGTTAATAGTCAAATATTCATCGTCAGATATTTTAAATAGCATTTGGTGAACGTTAACTTAAATAACACATTATTATTTACAACATTATTATTGTTGACGTCAATAACTTACTTAGAGCTAAGTTTACGCCGCTTCCAAGGCGGAGTGCAGAAGAAGCGGCAACAAACTTCACACCGCATTTTCTTCAAATGACATTAACTTACAATCTACGACATACTTAGAACTAAATGTGTGGACTTGAGTTTACATCGTCATGTCATAAAATAAAATTCATGTAGTAATATGAATTAATAGTAATGAAAAAAATGTTAATTAAAATTTTTGATTTATTGTTAAATTACAATATGTACAAATTGTACCAATTCATGTAATTTATATATTAATATAATGACGAGGGTCCGGCACCGAGGCAACAGCCAATTAGGTTTACATTGGCATAGCTATACGATAGGTCACGCACACTTGCCTCAGAAATGTATAGATGGATACGAACTGTGTAAACATAGAAAAATGCACAATAAATTTGAAATATGTCTGCACCCAGCAAAAACTGCACTACTAACCAATAGCGTAGTTTGCATGGCACCAAGAATTTTTAATAAAATACCTAGACAATTTAAAGAAATGCACATATTTATTTAAAAAACACTTTAAAATATTTCTTACTAAAAAATGTTAGTATAGGATTGACGATTTTCTGAATGATAGATTTCTTATATTTTTTATTTACTTATATTATTACTTATTATTGTCAGTTATTTACATGTTTTAATTTGACATTGAATGTATTTTATGTTTTTATTCTTATTCTTACCTATCTAATTAAGTTCCTAAATAATTGTCATTTTATTGTTTTTATTTTCTTGACAATTAATATAATTTGAATGAAAATTTGCGCACTTGACGGTAAAACATGTTGAACTATAATTTATATTTAACACCTATTTTTTGTAAACACATGTTTGTGCAAATAAATATATCTTATCTTATCTTATCTTAAAACAGTTTTCTAACAGGTTGGTAACAGAAAACATATATCTGTTACACTTTTATTTGTGTTAAGAGCAGAACAGGTTTAAAACACCCAAATAAGTGTTGTGTAACCCTTATGAATTTGTATCCTTTATAATGGTATTTTTGAGTCCCTGCACTTTACCTAAAAAATATTTTTCTTATTATTTAGATTCTAACGATTAACCCAAAAATTAAACATTATTATTTGAGATTTCGTATTCAATTTCCACAGATGCTGAGCTAGTCTTTGACATTGCTGAATATTCATGCGCGGGTCTGAGTCTAGATTTTAGGTAACGTGCCGTTGTTGCGTCACTCGCCTTGTGAGGATTTCTGTATTCAATTTTAGCTTAATATAATCTTGGGGGATGTGGTTTTAAACCATTGTTGCTGGCTGGCAGAAATTGAATATTTTAGTATAAAATGGGTATTTTTGAGGTGATGACGTTAATTTGATAAACGCCGGCTGCACGCACGAAAAAGATTTAAGTTCCGTGTACAAGCCAAAGCGCGGGACAAGCGATAGAGAGGCACGATCGGCCATAGCGTTCGGCTTGTGACGCATCTATCTCTCTTCTGTTATCACAGACACCTCCGTGGCGCAGTGGTTAACACGCCAGCCTGCGACACGGTTCGATCCCCGGCCAGGTCAAGATGGAAAATGATCTTTTTCAGATTGGCCTGGGTCTTGGATGTTTATCTATAAATGTATTTGTTGTAAAATATAGTGTCGTTGAGTTAGTATCCCATAACACGAGCCTCGAACTTAGCTTGGGGCTGGCTCAATCTGTGTGATTTGTCCGTATATATTTATTTATTTATCACGTAAAATTATCGTCCATAAACGGACTATACAGACAACAAATTTTTTACAACGAAGCGAATGACTTCATGTTGAAAACAGTTATCAGAAAGGAAATAAAAAATTCTGACTAAAAAGGTTGAATAAAAAGGCAGAATGCAATTGCATACGTATTCTGCGAAAAAGCAGGCATACTCGTAAAAGTAATTTTAAAAATGTTGTTAAAAAGAATAGCATCAGGTACTAGCTGAAAACAGGTCACAGATACTGAAGGAAAATTCTGACCAAAAAGATTCAATAAAAAGGCGGAACGCCAACGCATTATGTAAAAAGGTGGGAGCACAATAAAGCGCAGGCCGTGTCATCAGTGCTGCGCTGACCCAAATAGTAGGGAAATGGCCAACACGGCTGCAAAATACTGGAAATGTGTATCATTATTACGAAATATTAAAGCTGATGACATTGGATTGATAAGCACAAATGCCTAGCCAAAAAGCTTCAATCCCAGTCAATAAGAAATTAAATTTAATTCTTCTACGACTCGATAGAACAATAAGAAATGAAACAATTACGTTTAGACAAGACGCATAATTTTTTTTGTATTGATTTCGAATGAAGATCCTAGTTTTTATTTAATCATCGCGTGAAGTACTCATACTTTTGAAATCGAGTTTACATAAGTCTGAAAAATTAAAAATGTCATCAACGGAAACCTTGTGATGGGTATTGGACTAGAGATCCATACACCATATATCTTTTCTTTTAATTAGTGTCTCAAGCATGTGGCAATAAGACATCCGACACGCAACGTCTGAATATTACAACAAAAATAATGAAATAAAATCATACGTATTTACCAATATCCTCTGTCTGCTCTGGCCAAGTATGGTATATCCGGTAATACAGAGAGGGTCATGCTCCTGCAGTGGAAACTAAAAATACCTGATGATGATGATGATACCAATTGCTTTCAATCATAAATCACGTCCACATTAGCATATCTCAAACGTTTTACACGATGCCCATTAATTTTATTTAAACGATATCTATTTAAACCTAACACTGATCGAAAATAAAACTAAAATAAAAAGAAAACTACTGACACGAAACTGGCCACAAATAACGAATACTTGACATAGATCCTGAGTGAATTAAAAATAACGTTTGGAGTGGTAAAATGAGCACGGTTGGCCGCTTCTAGTGCTTTTGATTTCTATCATTCGGTTGTATTGTAACCATCGTAAAAATACACAGTAACACGTATTTTTCCCTTACGGGGTAGACATAGCCTAGGTTTATGAGACTTTATGGCCACATTTAGCATGATGGAGGGCGTGTAGATGGAAAACGGAATCAAAATAGTGATGGGTTGCTAGCGGCATCGCCTATTGACAGAATTTCGCCCATTCCCTCGATTTAGTTTTACGATCTGCGCGGGAAGAGAAGCAGCTGGCACATTCTACGTTTTTTCTTTTTCAAAATTTCATCAAAATCGTTCGAACTGTTTTGGCGTGAAAGAGTAACAAACATCCATACTCCCAAACTTTTGCATTTATCGAAGACCCGAGGAGCCCGATGGCCTGAGGAGTGGTCGTGAGCATTAATAGAGCTTACGTAAGTTAAGGAACCTTGGGCGCAGTCTTCACTGTGATGGGTGACCGCAAGACGTTACAAACAATTCTCGAGCTCTTCCGTTGGTTCCGGCTGTCATCATTGATGGCAGTCGTTAAGCTATGTCAGATGCCTTTAGGCAGCTTGAAAAAATTGCATCAGTGTTGGCCACACACAAGAAAAACAAACAAAAACAAAAAACGAAGATCTGGTAGCTAGACAATAATTAAAATCTATAAAGAGAAAAATCTAAAGACTGATATGGCAACGACAACACTAAAGGCGTCAGTTCATTTTGTCCATAAAAGAAAAAAAATAATTACCTGCCCTTATATGCCCTACACTTCGAGCTCTACTCAATGATATATTATTTTGCCTAGATACCGATATATTTGTATATAATTGTTGTATATAAATGTTGGTGCAAAAGTTTACATGAATACATGGGTAAAACGTTATTAAAAAACCGGCCAAGTGCGAGTCGGATTCACGGATGTAGGGCTCCGTACCATTATCTATAAAAACAGCAAAAAATTATGTCAGTTAATTATTTATTTTTAAAGTGAATATATAACTAAAGATTCTGTAAATATTTCAAGCGCCTACCTGTTGCCTTTATCATTATCTAAGCTATGGTATGTATGTATCTATTATTTGTTGATACATCTACAGATTGATATATCAATGTCCCCACTACATATACGGCAACACATTACTGCTCTGCTCCCGTCTTTGGTCGTCAATTTGGAATATACGCCGACTGAATTCCAACGTCCTCATTCTACGAGACAACAATATGGCTGTGTTGCATACATGTCGGGTTTACGACAATTTCTACTTGTTATCGCCCTTTCACACATTTCTGTCGGATGAAGTCAAAAAGACTGTAACATGAAGAACAACTCCTTTGCTGTGCCGCAAATTCCTATGTCAACTAACTTATGACTAACTAGCAGTGCCCGCGACTTTATGAAATGATTTTATTGATATATTAGTATAATCGCCATATAGTGAAGGTTAGTCAAGTTCTACTAAGAGTAGAAGGACAACTTATTAACCTAACTACATTACATAATTTCGACAAACATTAAAACAATGAACTTAATGTTCAATAACCTAATTCGGAAACTAATATTCCCAATAGACATTCGTTCTAAATAGGGTGGATCGGGGAAATCAATTTGATCTACATACGGATATTAATCATTATCAATACACTAGTCCACAGTACAAATTTCAAGCTCTTTTTTATTTTGCTACTGTTTTAATCCGCCACATTACGTAATTCATACCAAAAGTGATTATTTTCTATTGTCTTTTTCAGATTGGCCTGCGTCTTGGATGTGTATCTATATATGTATTTGTTATAAAATATAGCATCGTTGAATTAGTATACTATAACACAAGTCTCGAACTTACTTTGGGGCTAGCTCAATCTGTGTGATTTGTCCGTATATATTTATTATATTTATATCTAATGTCTTATAAAACGATGAACGCCGGCTGCACGCACGAAAAAGTGTCACACTCCGAGTGCTCGGAACAAGCGTTAGAGAGGCACGATCTGCCTAGCGTTCGGGTTGTGACGCATCTATCTCTCTTCCACTTATCATCCGTAAACCGACTTTCCAGACAACCAATTTTTTATGAGTGAACTATTCAGTCAATCAGTTGAGGAGTTTACAAACAATTCAAATTTAAATTAAAAAACGTTTATTTAATAAAGGTCATTTGGACACTTATTAATTGTCATATATTTTCAACTGAGAATTGTTGACGTCAGTAATTTACAATGCCGCTTCCAAAGCGGAGTGCAGAAGAAGCGGCAACAAACTGCTCAGCGCATTTTCTCCAATCGACGTCAACTTATAATTTTAGTTTATATTAAAAACTAGGTATGTGGACTGAATATACATTACAACAAGAGCCCGAATAAATTTTAAATAGATTTACGCCGGCACTCAATACATGACAAAAATACGAATACACCGCGCTATTAAACCAAATATTATCAGACTTTAAGTGTACTTCCATCTAAATTATTCCATCATCCAATCCGCCACCCGCAAATTTATGCAAACTATTGCTGGCCCCCGCTTCTCTGTTATGCCGACGCCAAAATTTGATAAATTCAAACCGTAATGCTGCCGCATCCGTTACGGATACACGAGGCATATTTAGGCACCGAACTCAGGTGTTGGTTATTTGCCCAAAGTAATTTAGGGCATGCAACATTGACTTAACACAGTAACGTTTGAATCAATCGAGAATTTTACTGCTTTTATCATCATCATATCAGCCCCAAGTAGTCCACTGCTGCACAAAGGCCTTCCCCAAGGATTTTCCAATACGACTCCGGTTGGAAGCGGCCTGCATCCAGCGTCCTCCTCAACCTTAGTCAGGTCATCCGACCATCTGGTCGGCGGGTATCCGACGCTGCGCTTGCCGGTACGTGGTCGCCATTCGAGTACCCTTCTGCCCCATCGGTCATCAGTTCTACG
Organism: Elegia similella; assembly: GCA_947532085.1. Taxonomy (NCBI): domain Eukaryota; kingdom Metazoa; phylum Arthropoda; class Insecta; order Lepidoptera; family Pyralidae; genus Elegia; species Elegia similella. The sequence goes on from OX383928.1 coordinate 5,853,431, forward strand.
TGCTATGTGCCCCGCCCACTGTCCTATCCTTATCCTTACTAATATTATAAATGCGAAAGTGAGTTTGTTTGTTTGTTTATTTATTTGTTTGTTTGTTTGTTTGTTTGTTTGTTTGTTTGTTTGTTTGTTTGTTTGTTTGTTTGTTTGTTTGTTTGTTTGTTTGTTTGTTTGTTTGTTTGTTTGTTTGTTTGTTTGTTTGTTTGTTTGTTTGTATGTTTGTTTGTTTGTTACGCTTTCACGCCGTAACTACTAAACCGATCATTATGAAATTTTGCACACAAGTTCTCTGGAGTACGGAAAAGGACATAGGCTACCTTTTATTCCGGGAAAAAGTACTAAAGTATTCCCTAGGGATCGACATTGACGCGAGCGGAGCCGCGGGCGAAAGCTAGTTAATCATAAATACAGCGCTGATTCGAATTCTGTCAATATATACAGTCGAAACCATAATCAATGAGGAACAAACCAATTTGGAATTGTTTCGCATTTCGCTCACAATGCACACCGCATGGCAGTTCAATACAAATAAACCTCACGTATTGAAACATTAACACATTATGTAACTAGTAAGTTTGACGTAAGTTATACGTAACATATTAGAGTATCAGTGTGACCATTTTGGACTCGTTGTCAAGCGAAGGGAAAGTTTTGGCCCTCATTTCTTTCAAGTTAAAGATTAGTAAGGTTTCTCAAAATATATTATGACTTTATTCAAGGCTTTTTAGGCCCGACCCTGCGATGCTGACTACCTACGGATGTTTACTGAGTTATCCTATTCGTCCATTTGACGTAGACATTCCTAATTGGTCAAAGATCGCTAAAGATACAGAAAGTGGAAAGAAATAAGTGAGATTTTTGCCCAGGGGGTCAGCACAAAGTTAAAAAAAATACAGGCAATATAATCGGAGTTCTTGGCGGGAATTTCGGCGGACTGCGGGGTTCTGTTTAAAATTGTTTTGCAAATCGTTTCTAGTGGAGTTTACATAGTGTAGTCGGTGTAATTTGGTGTTATAGATGCCTATGTTTACGAAAAATGTGTGGAATAACTAAAATAAAGTGTCATGGTGCGGCTGTAGTGAGATTTACTTAGCGGGCTGGTGTTTGCTCGCCTTGCTGCGTCGTATATGATCAAACCAGTGAATTCGTGGGAATTGTCGCCAAGGGCTCCGTCGAAGCGAAATGAATTACACCATCCTTGTTTCGTTGATATACAAGAATAACTCAAAGATTAACTAGACACTGGCTCAAATAAGCTTTTGAATGAAGTTTTAGGGTCAAATACAAGAAAATAAATTTAAAAGACTGGGAAGCATTGAGTTCTTCTTCATTAAACCTTTCCGATTCCATAACACTGCATTATTTGCTTTTCGTGTGTATAAGTTGGCGAACAATGGTGTCAGTAAAATATTACACGTGAGTACGGAATCCTTGGTGCGTGTGCTAATGCGACTCACACTTAGCTAGGTTTTATTTATTTTTTACCAATTTCACCCGCGACTCCGCCCGCGTCCTTCTCGATCCCTCGGGAACAGTACTTTTTCCCGGGACAAAATATACCCTATGTACTTCTCCGAATCCCAGACAACGGGGTGCAATATTTCATGATGATCGGTTCAATACTTACCGGCGTAAAAGCATAACAAACAAACACACTCACTTTCGCATTTATAATATTACTATGGGATGTCCTTCTCCCTATCCCAGAAAACAGGTATGCAACATTTTATGATCGGTTAAGTACTTACGGCATGAAAGCGGAATAAACAAACAAACTTTCGCATTTATAATATTAGTATGGAAGTATGGATTGAAAAAGTAACTTAAACAGAAGAATGCAGCACCATAGAAGGATGTAACAATACAAGCAAACCCTGATGAATTGCGACTGAATTGATTGAAACAGTTTTCACCTAATTACATAGCAATAATTAATACTACATTTGATTTACGGTGACACACTGACGATTAAGACTGGCAGCATCTGATTTATGAAACGAAGACAGGAATGCCATATGTAATAAACCAATTACGCGTTAAACGCAACGTTAAGTACTGAATCTTAATTGTTTTAGATAATCTTAGGTACAAAAGAAGTTAGTTTTTATACAATCCATTTTTCTTTTTAAAATAGGTCCATAAATATACTTCAGATATAAATATCGCGTCTAGTAGGATTTGATATTAGTATAGAAGTATTTATTGAAAAAAAATAACTTAAACAAAAGAATCCAGGACCATAGAAGAAAATTTACAACACAAGCAAATACCTAAAGGATTCCCTCAGTTTTTACTTAATTACATAGCAATAATTAACACCATATTTGATTTATGGTCACATACAGACGATTTAGACTGGCAGCATCAGATCTATGAAACGAAGACAGGAATGCCATATGTAATAAACCAATTACGCGTTAAACGCAACGTTAAGTACTGAATCTTAATTGTTTTAGATAATCAATCTTAGGTACAAAAGAAGTTAATTTTTTTACAATCCATTTTCCTTTTTAAAATCGGCTCATAAATTACGGAGTTATGAGGTAAAAAACATTAAAAAATGGTGTTATATAAACAGTTAGCAGATTATTCGTATTTTTGTTAGCAAAAAAATGTAATCGGTCGGCACAAAAAACCACGTTTGTTGCATGGGAGCCTCCTTAAATAATTATTTTATTCTGTTTTTAATATTCATCATCATTTCGAGTAGGTGTCACGGTCAATCGACCATGCACACCCTGGTGTCAGAGTTCTTCGGAACCGCCTCTCGGCCTCTGACGTGGTTCCTTTAACGACTACTAGATGGCAGCCGGGAACACCGGCTTAACGTGCCTTCCGAAGCACGAAATCATCTTTATTATCAGACAATCAGGTGATTCAAGCCTGCAATGTCCTAACCAAACTGGAAACAACTAAACAAAGTATGCTTCCGGTGGGAATCGAACCCACGACCCCCGGGTCAACAGGTAAACGCCTTAACCACTGGACCACGGAGGTTGTTAAATTGGAACACTTGTTTTTAATATTGGAACACACAAACACATCATCTGTGAAAATTTCTAGTGCCTAACTATCACGGTTCATGAGATACAGCCTGGTGTCAGACGGACAGACAGGCAAGCAGACGGACAGTAAGCGGAGCTATATTAATAGGGTCCCGTATTTACCCTTAGGGTACGGAACCCTATAAGGAGAAATTACCTTGCCCTCAAAACAGACGATGATTTGTATTTGAATTCATTGACATTTAGATATTGAAACAATAGTTTTATTTTTAAGGTACATATAACAATGCGAGAATTTAACTTTTATTATTTTACTAGCTTTCGCCCGCGGCTCCGCCCGCGTTAATGTCGATCCCTCGGGAATAGTACTTTTTCCCGGGATAAAAGGTAGCCTATGTCCCTCTCTGTACTCCAGAGAACTTGTATACAAAATTTCATGATGATCGGTTCAGTAGTTACGGCGTGAAAGCGTAACAAACAAACAAACAAACAAACAAACAAACTCACTTTCGCATTTACAATATTAGTTAGGATTATAATACTTTCATGTTATTCGAGATTTATATTTTGTTTCTTCCATCTTTCATGTAAGTTATTAGCAATCTAAAGTACATTTATGCTATGATACGATTAAGTTTTTGCCTACTTTAATCGGGACATAAGTACCTAATTTTGTCTTAAAAATCGATAAACGCCGGCTGCACGCACGAAAAACTGTCACGTTCCGCGTGCAAGCGAGAGCGCGGAACAAGCGGCATAGAGGCACGATCGGCCTAAGCGTTTGGCTTGTGACGCATCTATCGGAAGCGTTTGGCTTGTGATGCCTCTTCTGCTATCGTTCCGCTTGTGACGCATCTATCTCTCTTCCACGTAAAATTATCGTCCGTAAAACCGACGTTACCGACTTTCTAAATACGTTTGATCTCAAGATATGCGATATAATCCAAGTGTATCCTAAACTTGGTGATTCTTAAGACGAGGACTCAAATGTTTGGTACCTTCGCTCGGCAAAGGACTGATCAAGTGCGCGCAAGGGATAGCGCTTGGCGGTTTAGCCCGTGAATGATGAGATAGGAGATAGTCTCGAGTCGCTCAAAGAAAAAAATGTAAGCGCCAAATTCGTTATTTCTATTTTATATAAAATCAGACCGGTTAATTGTATTTTCATATTTACATTTTGATGAATTACTAATAACCTATCTTTTAGTCTAAAAATCATTATTTCATTCGTCGCATTTGAGCTACAATAACAAAAACTCTGCGAACGAAGACCATTTTTCAAAAATTATTTCTATCGAGAAAATTTTATCAAAACGTGTTTCCATCTTCAATTTTTGGAGATGAAATAGTCAAAAATCATATTACTTAGATTTGGAACTCCTAATTTAAGTATTTTGCGAGATAAATAAGGTTCAGAACGACCTTATTTACAGTGGTATCGCCTTAATATATATGAGCGTTGACAATGCACACATTCCTCTCAGTATCGTACTTCCCAAATTATTTTAGTTAAATCTACTAAATATCAAACTAGATTTATAATTAACTTCGAGATTAACATTTGCGCAGGTACCCAAAATAGATCCGCGACGCTATCAGCGGCTGATCAATCTACGGTGTCCATTGCAGCGTGCAAATACTGGCGATATACAATAGGCTAGTTTCCTGGGACGTAATAATAACGTAACAATTAGTCCGTTCGTTAGATAATCAAAAAATATTGGACATTTTCTTATGTCAAATAAACAATAAATAATAAAGATAAAGCGTGTCAAAGTTCAGGAGTGGGGGCTCGTGACGTCAAAGTTTGCTAAAAATCGTAGCAAACTATGACGTCACACGGAACTTCAAAGGACTATATCTTTATCATTTTTTGTTTAATCGACAAAAGAAAAAATACGTGTCCAATATTTTTTGAATATCTAATTGACGGACTAATTATATTTTTTTAGAAAACTAGCCTATACCTCTGGTGAATATCCATCAGTTCAGAGGATGATAGATAAGTTTGTTTAACGTAAATATTCATAATCATCATCATTTCGATCGGCACGGTCAATCGACCAAGCACACCCTGGTGTCTGAGTTCTTCGGAACCGCCTCTCGGCCTCTGACCTGGTTCTTTTAATGACTACCAGGTGGCAGCCGGGACCAACGGCTTGACGTCCCTTCCGAAGTACGGAATCATCTTTATTATCAGACAGATCAGGTGATTCAAGCCTGCAATGTCCTAACCAAACTGGAAACAACTAAACAAAGTATGCTTCACGTGGAAATCGAACCCACGACCCCCGGGTCAACAGGCAAACGCCGTAACCACTGGACCATGGAGGCAGTTAGTTAACGAAGCGCGATTCGCGCGCTTACCTATTCCAAGTTAAGCAACAATTTGCCGCTTTATTTGTGCAAATAAATCAGTCATTTTGAAATTGAGATAAACTGCATTTGGCAATTTAAAAATGCTTCATATAACTGTCATCAGCTAAATTCGTCTTTCTAACATTTCATTTGACGATTCTATTAGCGGCTGACCAATCTACGGTATCCATTGCAGTGTGCAAATATTGGCGATACGCAATACCTCTGGTGAATATATTCATCAGTTCAGATAGATAAGTTTGTCTAACGTAAAAATTAAGGAATTCTCAAAATGAACTTATTTATTTGCACAAACAAAGCGGCAAATTGTTCTGTCGCTTTATTTGTGCAAATAAATAAGTAATTTAAAATTGAGATAAACTGCATATGGCAATTTCAAAATGCTTTAATTATCTGTCTTCAGTAAAAGTCGTCATTTTAACATGTCTATTGGGATAAAAGTACCTTTCCATCAGCGGCTAGTCAATCTACGGAGTACATGAAGCGTGCAAATACTGGCGATAGACAATACCTCTGATGAATATCCATCCGTTCAGAGTATGATAGATGAGTTTCGCTAACAGATTTTTTGAGAATATTACCTCTTATAAAAATACGGTACTAGCTGATATCAACTTGCTATCTATTCCTTCATCGCGCCAAAGATAAAATTGATTTACTTCTAAAAAGAAGGAAATTCTCTTTTGAATTCCAGCATTTCCAAATTTTCCGTTGAATTTGAATAATCGCCGACGACGCCGCGGCAGAGCGACAAATACATGTTCTATGTAAATGTATGAAATTGTAGGGCACATCAATCGAGCGGAGCGATACTAACGCAGCGACTCAGTCGCGGCAACCGCGTCATCAAACGCCAGTATCAGTGACTCGGTCGAGCTAACTGCATGTCGTGGTCACATAAAAAAAAAACCGGCCGGGTGCGCGTCGGACTCGGGCGGAGAATGTCCCGTAGGATATGTGTTATCTTTAGTTATACCCCAATAATTAAACTATAGATTTAAAGGTGTTCATGTAAATGTGTCAATCAAAAGGTAGATTCGAAGCAAATCGGCTATAACAGACAAAAACACAAGTGATCCTTTACGGGTTCTGTTTCGTTACTCGGTCGTACGGAGGAACCCTAAAAGGCTTTAAATAACGAGTTTTCCGAATAGAAGATACAATTTAAATGACATTGTCAGCACTTATTTATTTATGATTTAAACTTGGAATATTATCGGAAAACCAGAAAGCGATGCGACTGTGCGTCTATTGTACTCATCTAAGCGTAAAGACGTGGCGTCGGAAACGCTATACAGACGCCGCGTTTGTGACGCTCTGCTCGAAAGCCTACTACAAAGTCCTTTGACTAACCGCTTGTGGTCACAGCTGGAACTGAACGCTCACTATGTTCTCCAACTAGTATGTAAATTAGACTATGTTAACATCGTTTCTACAATTGCTAATTGAATCAATAGTATCAGACTGTACATCTAATACAGCTAAGCTGAAAACAACAGCTGGGAAAATTAACTTGTTTTCAATTAAATTGGACAGGACAAGGATGTCGGATTCATTTGTTCCTTTTGAAGTATTTTAACTTTGAACAGTGTTTTACTCCCTAGGTATAACAGTGTTTTCTAGAAGGTATAACAGTGTTTTCTTTGAATAAGTCTTACGAATAAATAAGGTCAAGCTTATATTGTGAACTTGAGAAGTTGATATACCGGGTTTAAATTTACCCTCGACAAAGCCTCGAAGGGGTGACTTAGACCATCAAAATAAGCAACTTTTCCTATGGAACTAAAGCTAGGAACTCAAAAAACTATGTTATATATTCATACGACCCGGCAGAACACTTTTGTAAGAAAATATCAATTGCTTTCAAGTTCCCAGCATTGATCCAATAGAAAAAGTTGCTACTACACTACACTGGACCACGGCGGCAGTCAAAGGGTAACCTAGATATTATCCAAACGTGGTCAAACTATTATGCCAGCGATGTATCACCATTCAGATGTTCGAGATAAAGAAGGTATACTGTACTGGTTGTAACGGCCTTGACCTAAGCAAAAGATTGCTCTCCTTAAGAACTGGTTTTGTTGCCGGTCCTCTACCAGTTTATTTATATTTACATATTTGATAATTTCCGTATCATTGACACACGAAATATCACAACTTTTTACGTTTCATTAGTGTAACGATTTATTCCTTTTTGTATAATCTTTATTTTATCGTAATATTCGTGTTATATCTAGATTATGCCTGTGTTTTCTTTTGATTTTATTTTATTTATTATTTATGTCTGTGTGGTATATAAATTTCTTTTCCTCTCCTTCCACGTTACCGAGTCTCTTTAATTTTGCCAAAACTCTAGCAATCATTTGTCATCTTCCTTTTTGCCGTATTATAAACAAATTTGATTGACAAATTTAGCAAAAACAAGGCTAAAAAAAATATTTCTTCAAAAATGTTATACGCAAAAACTGTCCTATCATGGCATTAAGCTTTTTGCTGAATTGCACGTTTTCCTTTGTGTATTCTTTCAGAGATAAAGAGCGGTACTGTATACAGGGTTATAGGTAAACCACCATTATACCTCAAACTATAAAATCATCCCGTTAAAATCAACAAATTGTCCTATGGGACCAAATTCGGTGATTTCATACTTGTTGGGCTGCCCGAACACTTTTGTATAAAAATATTTTTTTATAACCGACTTTAAACAAACTATGTACTGATTTTGATGAAATTTAAATTAAACAAAAGTTATTTATTTTGACGGGTTTATTTAATGGTTTGAGGGATGTTTCACCAAGAACCCTGTATGAATATACACGGTTATTACTAAAACATCTCTCAAACTGTCATGAAGAATGCAATTTAGAACGCCCATAACTCTAGCCATTAGGAGAGATTCGTCATTCCATCACTTATCTTTGTAACGACGCAAGTCTAAAGACTTTCTATGGGGTATTTCATTAGCATATCAGTTAACTTAGTCAAACTTTGTACAGAATTTAGAGATTACCAAAGCGGTGGAGGTATTTTCACAATCTTAGAAATCGCCAGGCCCGCTTAGTATTATTGTTGCTCAACTTTACGCAAACTTTTGAATCTTCCAGTAATTAGGCATTTTTTTAAAGTCATAACTCTTTTTTACCGATATTAAAAGAGGAGGAAGTTACTTCGGTTGCTTTTTTTGTAATGTTTGTTACCGCTTAACTTTGTCACTTATAAACGGATTTTTAAAATTCTTTTTTGTTTTAAAAGATATGCTTTCAAATTGGTCCCATCCTATGAATTTCATCAAAATCGGTTCAGTAGTTTGATTAGTCATTTTTTTACATGCAAGATCATTTATTTATTATCATTTGTAATAACTAGTTAGCACTTGTTGTTTGTGATTGAACTTAATACCGATATGCATGGAAAGAGAAGTAACTGGTACAGTACATATATACTACATTTTACCATATCCTTTAGACTGTAAGTCACTTACTGCATCTTAAACCAAAAGTTTCTGTTAAACTACTATTTAGAAGTAATATTGGATAGACTTGCGTCCAAATAAAACCGATAGCGCTCCATTCTTAACCAGTCGGGTGAAAAGTAGACCTTAAAAGTATTTTTTTTATGTATATTTGACGGCAAACGAGCAGACGAGCCACCTGATGGAAAGTGGTCACCGTCACCCATAGACATCTGCAACACTAGAGAAGGTGCTTATGCGTTGCCGACTCTAAGATACCTGTAAATACACCTTTTGAAGGACCCTAAGTCATAGCACACAGAAAAAACCTCGGGAGGGAGTCTATTCCACAATCATGCTGTCGGATAAAAAAAACCACGTGACGCTCTGACATTTTTGGAGACCCAAGTGTCAAGGATGTGGGGATGGACTTAACATAGTGTAAGTGTAACATAGTGTAAGATTATCTGCTATAAACAACTATATGGACACAATTTGTGGTATGAAATAAAATAATTTTATTTTTATTTATTTATTTACACCTGTGGCGGGCGGTGCATTTAGCAAAAAGCTCCACCAAATCTATTATTAGCAACAAATCGAAGAATAATCAGCTTAAAAATAAAATAAGCAATTACGCTGGACTTAAAAAATCCTCATTAGCGAATACAAAATCCGAGATAGCATCCAGCCAATTAAGTTTAAAGTAAGGCAGAAAAAAGTCATGTCTAAGTTTATTATCGCGAGCGAAGTCACGGTCCGCGCGTAGTATGCAGCAACATCGGTAATTAATCAAGGATGCTTGTAAGATAGGGATTAGCTCGTTTATTTATGGGGGAGCAAAAATTTAATTTATTTTTAGGTAAATGCGGATTTACCTGCGTGCTGAGAGCGATAAGAAGGCATTTCGTTGTTTCATTACGCGGTTATTCTATTAAACGCTGTTTTTTCCTTGACGTAAAATAATATTAACATTATTAAAATATGTAACAAACAACGGGTTGCTCACGTACGAAGTAAGCTACTGGCCGACATGTTACCGATGTAGAGTATCAGTGCGGATCGGGACATCGGACGCGCGTCTCGATCCACATTCGCCCTGAAGAAGACCTCCGGATGAGGTCGAAACATGTCGGCTTGTAGCTGACTTCGTTCGTGACTAACCCGTTGTTACATATTTTAATAATGTCTATATCTCACGTTAGTTTTAATCAAAAAATATTAATTATTAAAATTTACGCGTGAACCGTGTTCGGTGAAAGCCGTGTGGTTTCCGGCAGAGTAGAATAGGACCATTCCTAGTTTTCCATAAATAAACATCAATGAGACCTCTCCAACCCGTCTGGCCAGCGAGGAGAGTGTAGGCCAAATCCTTTGGCCAAGAATGGCTTCGGTAGTACAGAGAGGGCTCCTGCAGTGGAGATTAAAGACCTGACGATGATGCGTGATACCATTTTAATATTAAACAAAACTGTTTACGTCACGTATTTTTAGTGGGAAAAATTACGACAGTTAATCAATAGGCCTTAAGGCGAGTGTCAAGGACGTCCCGGCGCGACCGTCAGCTGATCACTGACCAGCTTAAGTGAATCAAAACGTTTATTTAATATAGGTCTTTGATCATTTGAACACTACACCTGACAATTGTTGACGTCAGTGATTTAGCTCGTGATGCCTCAGAAGGTGACGGCTGAAAATCAGTGCTGGATAAGGGTATCCCTAGTCCAGCGTAACGCTAAGCCGTCACCTTTTGTAACACTGATGGCATCGATCTTTTATTTTTTGTATACTTACTTCCTTACTAATATTATAAATGCGAAAGTGAGTTTGTTTGTTTGTAACTACTGAACCGATCATCATGAAATTTTGTATACACGTTCTCTGGAGTACGGAGAAGGACATAGGCTACCTTTTATCCCGGGGATCGACATTGACGCGGGCGGAGCCGCGGGCGAAAGCTAGTATTATATAATTTTATTTTATATTGTTTTGTGTGTGTGCCTAAGTGTTACAATAAAGGTTATTCTATTCTATTCTAACAGAGACACCGCGGGAACAGACGACGTCGAGGGTCAGACGAGCAGGTTTTTACAGGCAGCATCACGTGGTGTTAGAGTGAGAAGCGACGTGCGAGTAAAGGATACGTATAATTATATCATTGAAACTAACGTGAGATACAAACATTATGTACTAAAAACGGGTCACTCACGTGCTATTTCGTTGGGATTGCCGACTATAGTTTCGGACTCGTCAGGAGCCCATTTTCAAGGCGAGTGCGAGCAGCAAGCAGTTAGTTCGGGACGCTCCGCCGCGCGTCTCGCACTCGCCTTGAAAATGGGCTCCTGACGAGTCCGAAACTATAGTCGGCAATCCCGACGAAATAGCACGTGAGTGACCCGTTTTTAGTACATAATGATACGTATAATCTTTAGAAAAACCGGAGAAATCCTTTTTTCCCGGGAAATCGGGAGATTAACCATTATTAATGAAGTTTCCTGGGCAATCCGGGGAATTTTGAACAGTAACACTGTTACAGGCCAGGCAGGGGTTGAACACGCATACCTTTTACAGTGTGTCACTGTCTTAAACCTCTTCTTTACCATTTTTTATGTCAATTAATATGCGTTGGCACTGCGTGTATCAATGTTGCATAAATTGCGCAATAAACCAGTCAGGAATCAAACTACATGACTGAGCCGGTTTTGAACTATTTTTGCGTAATGCAGCGATAGGCAGTCAAGTGCGACGGTTGAAAAAGGTTTTATGAGAACGAATATTTCATGGTACGTTTTAGTCTAGTTCTTGTAGCACTGGTAATTGCTTGGAGGTAAGGTAAATTATAGAATCATTAATTGCCAACTGCTTCTACTCCTTTATAACTCTACGTATTAACAAATTGGTGGCCGTGAATAATTACACGAAAATCCATACTCCATACCATATGTATATATGCGAAAGTAACTCTTTTTTTTTTTTTTTTTTATTTATATCCGACGTCAAACGAGCAGACGAGCCACCTGATGGAAAGTGGTCACCGTCGCCCATGGACATCTGCAACACCAGAGGAGCTGCTGATGCGTTGCCGACTCTTAAGATACCTGTAAACACGCCTTTTGAAGGACCTCAAGTCATAAAACACAGGGAAAACCTCGGGAGGGAGGCCATTCCACAATCTTGCTGTACGAGGAAAAAAACCACGTGACGCTCTGACATTTTTGGAGACCCAAGTGTCAAGGATGTGGGGATGGACTTTACTCCTGTAGCGAGCGGTGCGGTGGTAGAAAAGTGACGGTGGCACCAATTCAAAAAGTTCTTCAGAACACTCCCCATAGTATAGACGGTAAAATACACACAGAGAGCCAACGTCTCTCCGTAGACCGAGGGTGTCTAAATCGTCTGTGAGTGTGGGATCGTCGATAATACGAATTGCCCGGCGTTGGATGGAATCAAGAGGAAGGAGTTGGTATTGAGGTGCACCAGACCAGATATGAGAGCAGTACTCCATGTGGGGCCGGACTTGAGCTTTATATAACAAAAGTCTATGACCCGGAGTAAAGTACTGCCTCGCTCTATTGAGCACCCCAAGTTTTTTAGAAGCCATTTTGGCTTTACCTTCCAGATGACTCCGGAATTGGACCTCCTTCGTAATATCGACGCCAAGGATCCCAATACTCTTAGAAATGGTAAGAGAGGTGTCCCGGAACTTCGGTGCTATGTTAAATGGGGTCTTCTTAGCGGAAAACACGCAGACTTGTGTCTTAGTAGGGTTGAATTGAACTAGGTTTAGTTTACCCCATTCAGAGACCTGCTCCAGAGAGGTCTCAATGTCAGACACAAGTCTCTTTCTGTTCTCCTCCACCTGTGTTTGAGGGATATTTGCACGACCTGCATAATATGCATCACCCGTACTGTCGTCTGCATAGCAATGGATGCTACTAGTGTTAAGCATGTCGTTGATGTGCAGAAGAAACAGCGTAGGTGATAAAACAGATCCTTGGGGGACGCCTACCTGTCACCTTTTCACGCTTCAATCATTGAACCAATTTCGATGAAGTTTGGTAACGGAGGTAATTTGAGGCCCGGGGAATGACACAACTTTCATTCCGGGAAATTCTATTGTTCCCGGGGGATCAATATTAATGTGGGCGGAGCCACGCCAAAAGCAAGTATTAAATAAATAAATAATATATACGAAAAAGTCACACCGATCGAGCTAGCCCCTAAGTAAGTTCGAGACTAGTGTTATAGGATATTAAGTCAGTAATACTATATTATATTACAAATACATAGGTACTTAAATAACATCCAAGATCCAGGTCAATTTGAAAAAGATCCCATCTTGACGTGACCCGGAATAGACCCGGGGCCCCCGGTGTGACAGTGCTAGGCTGTCGACGAAGCCACTGAGGACGTCAAAAATAAAAACCAAATAAAATCATTTTTCCAATGCCCTTTTACTATCTTAGGTATCCTTTCAACAAATCTACAGTTTTTAATAAATTCTCCTTAATAAATTATTTACCCTTAATAATAATTGTATGAATATCTATAATATTCTATATTCAATATTTGCGCGGATAATTGTGGGTTTGCGTAAGGAGTCGCAAAACTGAATACGTATGAATAAAATTATATTAAGACCAATCCAACGATAGATTATTATTATAATTCAACTGTAGATAGACAGTCTTTGTAAAAACAAAAAAGCCTTAGCAAAAAAAGTTATAGCTTATGTAACTTGGAGAGTATAAGGACTTTAACGACACACCATATGTCCAAATCCGTTGAAGCGTTTAAAAACTATGGTGGAATAAAGAAACTCACATACATACGATTTACATACGTGAACTCAAAAAACAATTCTCTCCTTTTTTTGAAATCGTGTAATAAAAGGAATCCAACTACAACATAACTCTCCCCCGGCAGTTATATAAAATGGCAAAGAGACTACAAAAACAAGAAGTTTTTGTGAAGCGCCTAAAACATTGAAAGCTCGTACCGAGCGCTTAAAAGGAATTTCTTGTAATGAGCATCCTGCCTTAGTTTTTTGAAGGACCATGTCCAAAAAAGGCATTTGTAAGACTATTAAGACTATATATGGTCTTTGTTAATACGGCTTCCCCCGTTTTCCAATTTGTATGCAAGATGGAATCTTAACATATGCGAGGATAGCAAAAATAGCGAAAGATGGTCGTGTTACCTCTTTTTAAGTTGAGATACATACTAACTTTTCTAGAAATAAAATAAAGGATTCAACTGTTCGAAATATACAGAAATTGTTATAAGATAGTATGTTGATCGTTATACAAATAATCGTCAAAATCGATTAATCACTAGTCCTATTCTATGGCAATAAAACAAAAGACCAAATTGGGCACTTGGATAAGTTATAAATTAGTAAAATCACTAAGTAGTACGGTTTTAAAGCGTTTATTACATTATTTTTACAACTGAAAATCTTTGCAGTTTTCATGCATGGTTGGCAGTCACCACCAGATTGGGATCCTGTCATCAATATAATAAAAACTCAAGCTCATCACAACACTTTCAGATAGCGTGAGCTAATACTATGTACATCAGGAACGTTATCAATAAATATTGTAGGCGGCAGTTTTACATACTTCTTATAACACAAAAGACGATGTCAACTTGGTCTACCTGCGACCATGAAAACAGCAAAGTTTACAAAACTTTAGGTGGAAAAAGAATGTAATAAACCGATAAACGCGATGAAAAGGATAAGTTTTTTTATTATATCTTTTTATATTTTGTTATATCGAGAAAATAAAATCCCTTATATTATACAGCTAAAATACCTACGACAATTATGAGTCGAGGAGCCCTTGACTGACACCTTAAGATGAGTTTTTAACGACGCTCTTTAAAGACCCAAAGTTTAATTATCACTTTAAATCAGCAGTTATATCAACCCGTGAAATAAAATAAACTGCTATATATTCAACTTTACTCATCACTTAAAATTTAAGGCTGATTTCAGACTGAGCCGGCGAGAAGCGTGACCAGCGCGTTTAAAAGCGCGCGCCGGCGTACCGCTGTGAAATGAGTTAAAGTATTGCACGTTTCGATGCAATGTACAGTGGTGTAGAGTCGTCATCATGGGGACAAACGTAATAACATGAGCTAATGTATTTTTTATGGAAAAAAGTGCAACAGCGACGACGCAAAAGATTGCAATTTGATCCTTTTAATCACGAGCGGCGCGTTTTAACTGCGTAACTATAAAAGGCGACTACTAACTAAAAAATTTGGCCAAGTGCGAATCGCACTCGCGCACGTAGGCGAAACCCTACATTATATATAATAAGTTTGAATTATTAAAATTATTTTTATTGTATGATGTAACTCAAAATTAATGCTCAATTTTTCCTTTATCTGTGCTATAAGACGTTGCCTGGTACAAAATTTTAAGATTCTGAGTTCACGGGAAGTACCCTGTAAGTTTTGATTCCCATGCGAGTTTTGAAAAATTGTCAAAAATATTTTTATTAGATATATGATGTAACTAAAAATTGATGCTTTTCGCAATTTTCCTTCATCAGATGGAATGAATGAATGTTCAGCCAGTACCTAAATCACGAAGGTTAAAACGCCTGATCAAGACGGACGAAAGCAAAGCGCATTTTAAACAACCGATTTATACGTGAACTGCACGCACGTTTGTGGAGGGTTAAGTAGAACTTTTCATTAGTTTCATTAACGCTCTAGCGTCATAACCATTTCTTTAAAAATGTGCAAGTTATGATTGCATATGAATAAGACTCGGCCTAGCTTACTGAGCGTGTTTCAATTGACGTTAACAAGCATAATTATGAGTTTAAGTGCGAAATAATAAAAAACAACATAAAACCGCGCGAATCTCAACGCCACATCTGCACGAGGACTTACCGTTCGCGTTATAACTCGGTAGCAACGATAAAACCCGTATGTGCAATTAACCCGTATAAGCATAAAGATAAACAAGAAAGGTCAATGTTTCTATCTCTTTCCCTCAAAGCTGCAATGACAAAGACAACAGTACAAACACAATTAGGTATTGCACGAAAAATACGATTTGGTTTAGATTTTAAAAGTTAAAAACGGTACGATCAATTGTGGTCTTGTAATAATCGGCACCGACCAGATGGTCGGATGGCCTGATTAAGGTCGCAAGGCAACGCTGGATGCAGGCCGCTTCCAACCGGTCGTATTGGGAATCCGTCATCATCATCATCATCATCAGTTCTTTTTAGTCTCCACTGCAGGAGCATGACCCTTTCTACATTGTATAAAACAAAGTCGCGTCCCGCTGTTTGTGTATCCTTATATATGCTAAGATCTTTAAAATACGCATCGGATTTTGATACGGTTTTCTTTCATAGATAAAATGATACTAAAGGAAGGATTATATGTAAATTGCACTCGCGTGAAGCCGAGGTTCGTGTCGCTAGTCAGATATAAATATTTGTAGCCATTTTGCAAAACGATGAATTTTAACCAACTAACTTACCCTGAAAGAAGGTAATGTTTTTTTCGCTAGTGTATGTATGTTCCATTGTGTCCTCCTGATGCTGGAGGACACAATCCAGGAGTACTAGTACTTATTCTGTGCCTAAACGACTTGACCGATAAGGGTGACGTGTTGTATGGTCATTATATACGTATTGTCATATTAAGGCTATGTGACGTTAGTTAAGGATTTTGCTTCTTCAGATTATAAAATACCGTGAATGATATTTTCTTGATTTGCAAAGGGTCGGTACAGTTTTGTTACTTTAAAAATATCGTTGTCTTCTAATGACTTCTTTGAGATGACCACCTAGTTATATATATTTGACATATCTTATTATTATAAATTATTGAACTTATGACAAGCCGTATTTGGTACAAATGCTAACATATACATTAATATAGATAATGCTGTTATATAGATTATTATTGTTATTTCTCGTTTGAATTGTATCGGAATTATTATTGTATTAATCTTTATAGTTATATAATTAATTAATAAAATGGAATTGCATGTAACGATAAAGAGTAAAGTCAGTTAAATATATCGTCAAGATTAAAATGAGAAGGATATTAATTTTTAATCTTGACGATTATGTTAAAACAGTTATTAAGTATTAGACTAGGTAGATAGGATTACATTATAATTATGTTAAACTTATATTAATTCAAAGACAATGTATATTGTTATTGAATAAATGAACTATGAACTAACTATGAAATGAACTGCGAGTATTTTTATGTGTTTGTGCGAGTAATGCGAGTGTGCCATTTTTTTTTATATCTTTATATACCTAAACGGATTGACAAGATGTAAGGAGTTTCATTTAATCGTTAAAACACTAGCTAAAAATATTTTTAATCAGATTTCTCGTGATGCTTAATTTTCTTTTCTGAATACTTTTTGAGATATTTACATTCGGTTACCACCTTTAACCATCCTGCAGTTAGGTTATAAAAATAAGTATATATTCTTAATTTTCTATAACCTTATTGGAATACTTTTTATACTTTTCCCATAAGGTTAATATAAACTTATTGGAATACTTTTTAAACATTCTAATACTTTTACCACCTTAAGGCATGCTACAGTTAGCTCGCACTAAAGGTATCATTTCTAAACTCTCCACATTTTGTGGTAATAGATGACCATTGACCACAATTACCATTGACACATTCTACTTTACCACACAGCAATTACCGAACGGAAACGCGTTTTAAAGCATTTTATGTCGTCCAAGTTATTCCTGGTGGAATACTTAGGATTGTTTGCCGGACTTCGTTAGTTCTGCAAGGTACAGTTGGCAAAAAATGCATGAATTAATTAAAGTTCATTTTACTGTCAGAATATTTTAGTTGGCGTGTTGGGAAAGGTCATCCTTTGTTTATGAGAATTTTAAAGATATAATGTGTAGATAATTTCTTACTAACTTACTTTTTGTTACCATTTTACCATATGGAAAGAAAAGTAGTTTATTTATTGAGAAATAATACATATTCAGTAAAAGTTGGTGTTAAATCCCAGTAACACATAATTTACTAAATAAGAGCGGAATTTTGAAAGAATTATAATTAGGTATAATTTAATTATTATTATACATATAATTAATATATTTAGACGTAAGTACAGGTATGGCGATTGCGTTTATTTCAAGCGTAGTAATATTTATGTACTTAACTAACTACAAACGAAACTTTACATCTGTGCACACGTCAGTGTAATAATAATAATAATATTAATTGACCAATAAAATTAAACAGTCATTTACAAAATAAAAAATTAAGCAATTTTATTACATTTTTTGTACACTGTCGCACATTGGACCCTGCACTAAGCGGAGCTTGTATCGTAGAAGTCCAAAAGTTATTATATTTTCTATGTATGTACCTATATCTAGTATACTTTATTTCAACATATTTATACATTATTCTACATCGGTTCAAAAATACACAGCAATGATTGATGTAATTATTATCTTTAAAATCTGTCACAAAGCGCAAGGGTGATTATGATGTGAATGTGAATGAGGATGATAGTAATAAATGTGTGAGTTAACAATAAAAAAAAAATATAATTGTTTATTAGGTAATTTATAATTAATTTCACCTTTTAAGCATGTATATGCCTGTACCAAGAGGCTCCAATCTTTCATTACATTTGTTCTTTTACCTAATACTATAACTAGTTATAATAAATTTCTTAAATTACTTAATCAGGGTCGCCACCGCAGAATAAATTCAAGTACTATCGAGCTAATAAGGGACGTCACGGAATGTGTGACTAACAACAGTAGCAGCTAACCCTGTTTTTTAAAGCAAACAAAGACACCCGAGAACGGGGGAGAGGTGAGGGTCGCCATATTGCGGGGGACGCTACGAGTTCCTGTTCTGTACATTAGTACTAGTACTTATATTAATTCTGTGACATAAGATTCAAAGTCTTTTTCCATGTACGTTAAGAGTCCTATAAAAGTTAAAAAGATACTCTTATACAAGTGATTCTACAATCTATTTTCACGTGATGATATTTGTTTTACTGTCATTGCATGTTGCAAGAAATGTGTTTCTGTGAGCGACAGCCACTTGGCGTTTGCAAAACATTGGAAGTGACATTTTAAAATAAAACTACATTTCTGTGCTGATTGGCAGCAAAACTTTCCATTGTTCCCAACATAACTGTCTATAAGCAATAAAAATAAGGATTTATTCATTTCTGCGAGGACAATTCATTGACCACAAAAATATGCCAGGCCCTAATACAATTAAGCTATGTAAGTGTAGGTTCAGTTCACAATAAAAACTCCTTTTAAAATTATCAGGAATCGATTCTCCATAGGAATCAGATATTTTGGTATATAATAGTATTAAAACTTACGCGAGATAAATTCATTATAAAGACACGGTTTCACTCACGTTTATTCAGTTGGAATCGCCAACTAGTTTTGGTCTGATACGAAGACCATCATCAGGGCGAGTGTTAGGGGTGGCGACACGGCGGTTTCGCTTCCCTCAGAGCGCTCTAAAGGAGTGCCGAAACGTGACCGAAACTAGTTGGCGATTCCGATTGAATAAACGTGAGTGAAACCGTGTTATTTTGGTTTATCGTTATAATTTTTCTTGACAAAATAAAATAACAGTCTAATTGAACCAGATATATTGTTTCAGTAACTCTATTCAATCTGCGCTCCATCACTAAAGTCATGGATGTAGGTAAACATGCGGCCAAATTAAAATGGGATTGGGCTGGTCACGTCTGACGCATGCATTCGGAAAGGGGGCCCACATTCTCACTGACTGGGTCCCGTCCGATGGATATAGAAAAAGAGGAAGACCAAAAACAAGGTAGTCAGATGAAATAAGAGCATTAGATAAGAACTGGGTGGATACTACGAAGAAATGAGAAAAGTAGAAGGAAAGAGGGAAGGCTTTTTCCCAGCAGTGAGACAAGGAGAGCTAGAAAAATAAATCCAGTAAAGTTAAGTACCGTGGTAATAAGTTTTAATTTCGCGTTTTTTGCAACCAGTACAGTCAGATTATAGAACAAGCACTTAGATAATGTACAAGATCCGTTGATCCCGCGGAGGATTGGACGCCGGATTCCAGATGGGACTAGCGACTACTTAGACTTGTTTTTTAGGGTTCTTTATAGAAGTTTTAAAAACCCCGTGTGCCAGACGGCACAACGGATATTTTTTTCTGGATGTCGTAATAAGTGAACAAACGATATCATCATTTACAAATCGTGCAAAAACATGCCCTAAGAAGGTTGGCCTCAGTCAGCGCGATTCTAAAAACTATCAAAAAAAGCAGAACGGCGAACTCCATGCAACTAAACACTAAAGCTTAATACTTAATATAATAGGAAGTACGCTCTCATGAGTAGAAGAGTATAAGTATGAAATAAAACCGACCGATTACGTACCACCATACTAAATTAAACTACAAAACAATGCTCAAAAACACGTTCATGGACCCCTCCGTAATTTAATTAAATTTTTATAATACGATGTAAAGCAGCAATAGAACTATACATTATGTAAAAGTTCCCAAGTCTCTAACTATTACAATTCAATGCATACAGCTCCGTTAACAAACGGACGAACGTTCATCGGAGGCTTAATAATTGGGTTCCATTTGATACCCTTTGGGTTAGCCAGCTAAATTTATTAATTCTAGATTAATTAATTTCGTTCAAGATTTTTATGTGATATCATCATCAGGTCCTTTTTAGTCTCCAGTACAGGAGCACGACCCCCTCTTTACTCCTAGGGCCATACTTGGCCAGAGCAGCCAGAGGACAATTATAATCTATTATGTGATATAATCCTTATCCTTATCCTTACTATATCCTTACTATATACTAATATTATAATTTATAATCCTTATCCTTACTAATATTATAAATGCGAAAGTGAGTTTGTTTGTTTGTTTGTTTGTTTGTTTGTTTGTTTGTTTGTTACGCTTTCACGCCGCCTCTACTGGACCGATCATCATGAAATTTTGCATACAAGATCTCTGGAGTGCGGAGAAGGACATAGGCCTTTTATCCCGGGAAAAAGTACTATTCCCGAGGGATCGAGACATTGACGCGGGTGGAGCCGCGGGCGAAAGCTAGTAGATTATAATTATAACATTAAGGCTAGCCGTGTTGAAGAACGTATGGCGCCGAATGTATTCATTATCGGCGGATTTTCATTCAGGCGGATTCAATCCGGCTAATCGTTGAACCGCTGCATTTCAAAACGGGCTTGTTTTTGATAACAGCTAGCCGTAATGTAATACGGCGGATTATAAAATCCGTCTGCGACATATATATGTATTCTATTACAAAATATAGTATCGTTGAGTTAGTATCCTACGACACAAGTTCACAACTTACTGTGGGGCTAGCTCAATTTGTGTGATTTGTTCATAGCTATTTATTTATTAACGTATAGTAAATACAGTAATCATGCTTGCTAGCCATAAATATCGGGCCAATCGGCTATCATACGTGTTGCCAGTTGTCCTTGATGTCTATTAATATAATTAACAAAGCTATAAACATTAATAAATGTTGCTGTCTGATTAGCGATAGAATTTACCTTGTAGTTTTTATGTAATGTTGTGTCCTCAAAGTTTCTTTAAACAACAAGTTAGGAATTTATATAATAGGCCAGTTTCCTAAAAAAAAATAATTAGTCCGTCAGTTAGATATTCAAAAAATATTGGACACGTATTTTTTCTTTTGTCCATTAAACAAAAAATGATAAAGATATAGCCCTTTGAAGTTCCGTGTGACGTCATAGTTTGCTACAATTATTAGCAAACTTTGACGTCACGAGCCCCCACTTCTGAACTTTAACGAGCTTTATCTTTATTATTTATTGCTTATTTGACAAAAGAAAAAATACGTGTCTAATATTTTTTGATTATCTTACTGACGGACTAATTGTTATGTTATTATTATGACCCAGGAAACTAGCCTATTATATTGTACAGGATGGAATTGAATTCACTAGTATACGTTTAAGGAGTGACTCAGACCACGAATCTGATCAACTTTCACTATGGGACCAACTTCGACATAGTGAAAAAAATTATCTGCTCTTTCATACAAAAAGTGGAATATCGACTTGGCCAAAATCTATGGAACAGCAGATTTTTTTTTGCAATTTCGGAGTTGATCCCATAATGAAAGTTGTTCAGATTCGTGGTCCGAGTCACTTCTTAAACACAGCAGTTTTCCACCTTTACGCCCACCAACACGCTAAACGTGGCCTTTCAGTCTTATGTTATTCGGCTCTGTCTATCCCGTAAGGGATAAAGACGTGTTATGTATGTATGTATATACAAGCAACCCGCCCGGCATTGCCCGGGTAGATATAGGTATTTAAATAGCCTTTGTTCTGGAAAATGTAGGAATTTAAAAGGATTTTTCAAATCGGTCTTGTAGCTTCAGAGCCTATTTTATGCAAACAATCAAATCTTTCCAGTTTAAAATATTAGTGTAGACGTACTATTCTTTATATATTTATGGCTTAATTAAATGAAAAAAAGTCAATCGTCAAGTTGTACGCAATTTAAAAAATATTTTTGGGTTTCGTCCAGATTAGGTTAGAGTTATAGTTTCATCTTACTTCAAATTTATTACAATTTTTTTTATTTTGACACTAATATTGTATGCAAGGTCGTACCCAAAAGCTAAGTACAAAAACCGGTATTTTTCAGTTACAGAACCTCTTTTTCGTTTGATTCCTACTCACACTTTGCCGTTTCCAACATAATTATGCGAAATTACTGTCGATTGCTGTTCACTATGCCATTGAATATCTGTGATACACTTTTTTTTGTTGAATTGGCCAGTATGTTTATCCTAGAGGTAGATGCCTACTGGACTTTTTTTGCAACTTTGTAAGTGAACCGGTACTTACGGATAATATTTTTGTGTTTTTTCCTGTTTGTAATTAGGGTTGTCAAAGTCATTTTTTTTATTTTTTATGTTACCGCGCGGCAAACGAGCGGTAAGTGACCACCGCCGCCCATGGACAACTGCAACACCAGGGTGTGGCAGGTGCATTGTCGGCCATTCAAAGAGTTGGAGGAAGGAAATGGGGAGGGGAGGGGGAAGGACGGGCCTCCGGCTCTCTCACTCACCGATCGAAGCATAGAAGCGGTAAAGCTCACAGAAAATCGACGTCTGAGTTTCTACTCAGACGTCGATTTTCTGTGAGAGTGTGGTACTTCCCCGGACGAGCCGGCCCATTCATGCTACCAGCAATTCATTTTGCCGGTAACGTGGCTCTACCACGACTAATGAAATATAACCATACTATGAAAATGTCTGTTTCTATCTGGCCACTGACGAAAAAAAGGAAGAGAGAAGAAAGAAGTTTAACCACTGTGTAAGTGTGTGTTTGTCTGGGTCAATAATTTTAATTTCGATCAGGGGTGTTATCCTTAACTGCATCACGTTGCAACACGTACGCCTGCCTGCCTCCCAAGCTGCTATTTGCTTTTCCTCCATCCCTTGCTTCCCCCCCTCCCGCCTACCAAGCGGGGTGAGTATTGTACGTATACCCATGGCGCTCCATGGGTCGCTCCAAGAATCCTTAAATTTAATTTCGAAAGCTCACTTGGAGCTAGCTACATAGTCCTTCCAAAAAAAATTATAATTTAATAATGTATTTATAAATGTTGTTTGTATTTTAATTCTACATTAATTTGTTACATTGTAATCAAACATTGACTTTAAAAAAATAATTGCATGCTGGAAACAGTTAAGTGTGTGATCTAAATTACTTTATTATATCTTTATTTTACCACATTTACGCGAAATAAATTATTAATGATTTATTTGTGATTATTTATGAGGCCTTTGTTTAGCAGTGTACTTCATACGGCTGAAATAATGATAATGAATTTTATTTTCATAAGAAATTAATAGGTTATAAATTGTATAACAATTTTTGACACAATTTAAATGTAGAAATTGTGTCAACCCTGCTCACAATTGATATCTCGTTTGGTTTTGTTCAAGTGGCGTTATGTGATCAGCGATCACTTCTGACCACTGAGTGTACCTTTATAATATTTTTTTTTTATTTTACCTACATATTACAACCATTTTCAACTGGACCACACGCATACCTATAACTTTATGCGCAATTCGAAAATATCTTGTAAAGTGGTTTACAGTTAATGACTTTTAATATTACTTATGTGTCTTAAAAAACAAACATGTGTCTTATTCTTACCTATTTTTCTTTGTTCCATGCTTATCCAGGTAAAACTTAGTATATACATGCTGGTTTAGGAGAAAAGTCGAAGAAAGAAAAACGTAGATACCAGCTGCTTCTCTTCTCGCGCACATCGTAAAAGCAGATTAAGAGAATGGGCGAAAATCTGGGGTATCATGTTAGTAGGCGATGCGGCTAGCAACCCATCACTATTTGGATTCCGATTTGCATCTAAACGCCCACCCATGCTGTACCTTATGTCTATCTCGTAAGCAAAAAGACGCGATAGCATGTATATCTATAGTATATACTAACTGCTTCTGATCCCGTGCAGACCGTAGAACAGGGGTTGAAGTATTTTTAACTAAAGGTCAGGATAAGGTTTAAAAAAAGTATAGGTTCAAAAAACCTGAGAATTTTTATGTTGCTTTCAAATTAAATAATAGCATAGCACAAAAAAGGACGTTAAATTAATGCGAGAACAGAACGGTTTTTAAACCAGTTTGGTCTCATGATAGAAACAGCATATATGCTATATCTATATGCTATATGCTCAGTGAACGTTAAGAAACGAAATATTAGTCTAATTAAATGAGACTTTCTGGAAATACAAAAAGATACAAACAAAGTTTAGTGGTCCGAGGCTCAACCTTCCGTGGTCCGGATCCGGACCGCGGTCCGCCTGTTATCTGCCGTTGCCGTAGAAGGTCGAGAGAATGGGCGAAAATCTAAGCAAGGAAGCCTATTAAGGGCCCGTACTACCTCACACTGCTTTGCATGATTGTCTGTAATATCAATAATAATGAAATACTCAAGTTGAAATAAAAATGCAGCAAAGTCCAGGACTAGCTCTAGTAACGATCTGACACAAAAACACGATTGCATAAAATTTTCTCGATAGATAATAATTGCAAATTTGCCTCCAAATCACGTCTAATTTACTCGGTATACAGCATTATTCACCAAATACATTAAAATTAACCTTGAAACTTTTGATTATAATTGCATTACAGATAAGGCAGCCATCGTGTATTTTTCTTTTTCGAAAAACACTTGAATATTTTTAAAAAACGAAAATATCCAAAGTAGCCGACGTGTTTAGACAATCCGCGTTTGTACCGCCACGCCGCCTGGCCTATGGCGGGCCCTTAATAAGCGATGCGGCAAGCAACTCACTATTTTTCACCAACTTGCTTTAGTTTGGCCTTTTGGTTTTATTGCTCTAAGACTCTTTCTACCCCGTAAGGAATAAGGACGCGATAATACGAGTATGTATGTTTAATTAAGATCAATAGGATTGAATGTTCATGTGAGGAAGCAATTGTTTGAACAAGTGTTATAATTAAACTGTACGTCTACACAAACATGCACACGTGTTTTTGGACGTGATAACGTTTTATAAATCGCCGAACATCGACTGCACGCACGAAAAATGTCACGTTCCGGAGCAGCAGCAGTAGTATCCATCACTTATCTATCTCTTACTGTTATCACGTAAAATTACCGTTATTTGCCTGTAAGCCAACTTTGCAGACAACCAATTTTTAAGGTTCCGTACCCGGAGAGTACCGAAACGAACTTTATTACTAAGGCTCCGATGTCCGTTCGTCCGTCCGGTTGTTACAGGCATGTATTTATCAAACCGTAATTGATAGATTTGAATTTTTTTACAGAATTTATTGTCTATTGCCATGATATACCATACTAATATTATAAATGCAAAAGTAACTATGTCTGCTTGTCTGTCTTCTTTTCATGCTTCAACCATTGAACCAAATTGGATGAAATTTAGTATGGAGGTAGTTTGAGGCCCGGGGAAGGACATAGCGTACTATTATTTAGAAATGCATCTGTTCCCGAGGGATCGACACCAACGCAGGCGGAGCCGTGGGCAAAAGCTAGTAATAAATAATTAAAACAATAATAAAGGGGTAATAAAACCAATAATAAAGGGGTCCATACAAAAAACTTCCTTGGCATTTTTCGTAATTTTTTTTCAATTGTTAGTTACACGTCAAACTACAAATACATACATATTATCACGTCTTTTTCCCTTGCGGGTAGACAGAGCCTAGGTCTATAAGACCTTATGGCCACATTTAGCATATTTGAGGGCGTGTAGATGGAAACCGTAATCAAATAGTGATGAGTTGCTAGCCGCATCGCCTATTGACATGATTCCGCATATTTTACACAATCCCTCGATCGGCTTTTACGATCTGCGCAGGAAGAGACATTTAACGTTTTTTTCTTTTCTCTCAGACCAGCATGGAAGAAATTCCTTAGGATAAAAAGTACTAATTAAATAGTTAATTCATATTGAAGGGCTGAGCCACCCCTTTAAGGAAATTTAATGGTAAAATTAGACGCCGTGTAGTTTTTATATAAAACTAGCTATCGCCCGCGGCTCCGCCCGCCTCTAAGTCGATCTCTCGAGAACAGTACTTTTTCCCGGAATAAAATGTACCCTAAATCCTTCTCCGTACCCCAACCGATCAAAATGTTGTATGCAAAATTTCATGATGATCGGTTCAGTAGTTAAAGCGTGACAAACAATCAAACTCCTTTTCGCACTTATCATATTAGTCAGGATAGGATAGGATAGGATGAACATTTCATATACCCGGTCGAATTGATTATGTAGCGCCAATATCAACATATGCGATATCAGTATGGATATTAATTATCCTGCTTAACCACATTTACATTATTTAATGCAGTTCATTACTAATATCGGGTTTATCTGTTCGATAGAGGGAAAATATTTGATCAATAACAATTTTATACATTGTGAAATTTTGATCGTTATGGAGCTTTAAAGGGGTGATTCAGCTCGTCGATATGAACAACTTTTCCACGGGACCAGATACCACACGGCTTGCGCTTTATCCTCATAATTTATTGTTTCATTGAAAAATCGAAAAAATATCTGATCAAACTTTTTGACTAACTAACTGACTAATTCTAACATTATTATATTGACCCGGAAAATTGCCAATTGTTGACGTAATTCTCGAACAACTTGCATATCGTGTGCGATATGAATGAGGAAAATAAACCTAATATCAAAACAAATATTACGGAACATATGTTCAAATGTTTAAAATAAACCAGTTCAGGTGTAAGGTGAATTCAGTTCAAACCTACGAATAATTCGTAGATTCAAACTAATTTAAAGATCAAAGTGAATCATATGTTCAAATAATTTCTTGTTTAGCATAAAAATGGTGACGTGAATTTTTGTCATCGGATTTAATACTATCTATTTATTTGGTACAATTATCTATAGGTGTATTGTCTCGATTATATAGAGTGCATAGTTTACGTCAATGTAGCCTTTGTGGTATGTAGACTACAGCTATCTTATATATAATACTAGCTTTCGCCCACGGCTCCGCCCGCGTCAATGTCGACCCTCGGGAACAGTACTTTTTCCCGGGATAAAATGTACCCTATGTCCTTCTCCGTACTCCAGAGAACTTGTATGCAAAATTTAATGATGATCGATTCAGTAGTTACGGCGTGAAAGCGTAACAAACAAACAAATACACTCACTTTCGCATTTATAATATTAGTCAGGATATCATATTACTCATCCTCGTCTCGTCATGCACCGATCTTATATAGGATCGGTACATGATGACTTATCCCTTAGGAAATATATATATTATAATTTCTACATGAATTTCAGATCCAACAGATCCTACATATGACCAATTTTACAATATAGGCTAGTTTCCTTATAAAAATACAATTAGTCTGTCAGTCAGATAAGCAAGAAATATTGGATACTAGCTTTCGCCCGCGGCTCCTCCCGCGTCAATGACGATCCCTCGGGAATAGTTCTTTTTACTGGGATATAAGGCAGCCTATGTCCAGAAGGAAATAGGCTGCCTTATATCCCGGGAAAAAGTACTATTCCCGAGGGAGAACCGCACTCCAGAGAACTTGTATGCAAAATTTCATGATGATCGGTTCAGTAGTTACGGCGTGAAAGCGTAACAAACAAACAAACTCACTTTCGCATTTATAATATTAGTAAGGATAAGGATGATACAAGCTAAACAAAGCTCATAAACATCAATGTGTCCAACCCGTATGGCCAGCGAGGAGATTGTAGGCCAAACCCTCTGTCTGCTCTAGCCAAGAATGGCTCTGGTAGTACAGAGAGGGTCATGCTCCTGCAGTGGAGACTAAAAAGACCTGATGATGATGATGATTGGATATGTATTTTCTATTCAATTAATCAAGAAAAATATATGTTTAATATTTTTGGACTATCTACCTGACGTACTGAGTTTAATATTATTATTTTGAGCCAGTAGTATAACGCCAATCAGGGAATCTTAAAAAAATAAATCTTAAAAATGCCATAGACATTTGATTTTTTTAAAACATCAACATTCAATAACATTACAAATTCATCGTTATAATAAAAACATCAACACTTATTATTTATATTAATTATAATTTACTACCTTTATGATGCCAAGTATTTCAAAATTACCTCAAAATGAGTCCAATACTGCAAGGTAATGACAATATTTTATTGTCTAGGGCAGGGTTTCTCAAAGTGTGGTGCGCGTTAGGGGGATCGCGAAAAAATTTAGGCGACTTGTTGGCATATTCGTAGCCGTGTGGTTTCCCGCAGAGTTTCTACTCTGCGGGAAACCACTCCAAATCTTCCTATGGATGTCGTAAGAGGTGACTTAGGAAATACAAGCTAAACAAAGCTCATAAACATCAATGAGACCTCTCCAACCCGTCTGGTCAGGGAGGAGAGTGTAGGCCAAATCCTCTGTCTGCTCTGGCCCATGTATGGCTCCAGTAGTACAGAGAGGGTCATGCTTCTGCAGTGGAGGTTAAAAAGACCTGGTGATGATGGCATATTCTTTTTTTTGCTATATACATACCAAATGATTCATATTACTTTTTACACAACAATTAGAATGATTAGAACTCAGGCTCGTTCATCATGATCCCTTATCATTTTAGCCGTAAGAAGTCCACTGCTGGACATAGTCGTCTCCCAAGAAATCTTCGTTTCATGGTAGGATATTGCACTACTCACCACGCTTAGCAGGCTGATTGGCGCTTGTACCATCTCTGACGCTGCTAACCATCAAAAAATTTTAAAGCTGGGGAAGGATAAGAATTTGTTGCCTTACCTGCAACCGTCGGACAAAATGTTGATGATGACCTTGACCCCCTGAATTAAATTTATTATGAGAGACCATTATTGAGCTCAGAAGTTGTAGTGTTGTACTTCTTAATCGGAGACAAGTGTATTATAAGCGTTTCAATGTGGCTTGTAAAAAATCACAAGTACACGGGGGTTTGCATGTTTTTTGTTCGTACGCGTAAGTGACCAAATGGTATCAGATTTTTCAAGCTGCCTTAAGGCATCTAACGCGGTCTAAAAGTTTGAGAAACCCTGTCGTAAAGTAATGACGGTATATTATTGTCGAGCACGCCGATCGTAGTAATAATATCAATAAATTATAATTATTTCACCTCTTTGGCTCGACGCCAGGATTGTGGAGAATATTGTTTAAAATCAAACATTTTGCTCTAGCTGTGTGTACAAGAATATGATTTCTATTAAATTCCAGTTACAGTTCTAAATAATATATGTAGTTCTAAAATTATATTATGCACATACATACTAAACCGCGTGATTTTGAACGTCTGAACTATATTGAAATCCCGAAATCAGAATCCTTAATTAAATATAGAATTGCAAGAAAAAAAAGCTGAAAATCGTACAAAAATTACTTTATAGACGCCGATCATCTGGACAAATTTATAAGGCAGCTCATTTTTTTTAGGTTTTGACTTTTTTTCTTGAAATTCTGTATTCTATTAGGGATTCTGATTTCAGTAAAGTTCAGATGTTCAAAATCACGCTGTATGACACAGACACATACATACATACATATAATCACGTCTATTTCCCTTGCGGGGTAGACAGAGCCTAGGTCTATAAGACCTTGTGGCCACATTTAGCATATTGGAGGGCGTGTAGATGGAAAACGTAATCAAAATACACAGACATATATGTGCTCATTTCTGTCCTTGTGCGTGCATATAAATGCAAATCGCAGTATTTACTTAGGCGAGTTTGTATACATTGATATGTATATGACATAGCGATACATTTGTATGATATGTTTGTGTCTCCGGAAAGTTAAATGTTTATACATACTAGTAGTCGCCCAGAGGTCGATTTTCGACCATAATTTAAAAAAAAATGACCGTATCATCCTTACTAACATTATAAATGCGAAAGTGTTTGTTTGTTTATTTGTTTGTTTGTTTGTTACGCTTTCACGCCGTAACTACTGAACCGATCATCATGAAATTTTGCATACAAGTTCTCTAGAGTACGGAAAAGGACATAGGCTACCTTTTATCCCGGAAAAAAGTACAGTTCCCGAGGGATCGACATTGACGCGGGCGGAGCCGCGAGCGAAAGCTAGTCCTTATCCTTACTAATATTATAAATGTGAAAGTGAGTTTGTTTGTTTGTTTATTTGTTTGTTTGTTTGTTTGTTTGTTTGTTTGTTTGTTTGTTTGTTTGTTTGTTTGTTTGTTTGTTTGTTTGTTTGTTTGTTTGTTTGTTTGTTTGTTTGTTTGTTTGTTTGTTACGCTTTCACGCCGTAACTACTGAACCTATCATCATGAAATTTTGCATACAAGTTCCATGGAGTGCGGAGAAGGACATAGGCTACCTTTTATCCCGGGAAAAAGTACTATTCCCGAGGGATCGACATTGACGCGGGCGGAGCCGCGGGCGAAAGCTAGTAATATTATAAATGCGAAAGTGAGTTTGTTTGTATGTTACGCTTTCACGCCGTAACTACTGAACCGATTATCATGAAATTTTGCATACAAGTTCTCTGGAGTGCTGAGAAGGACATAGGCTTATCTTTTATCCCGGGAAAAAGTACTTTTCCCGAAGGATCAACATTGACGCGGGCGGAGCCGCGGGCGAAAGCTAGTAAACTATAAGTGTGCGAAATTTTATACTCCTCCGTCCGCGCAATTTTCGTAAAAAGGGGTACAACGTTTTTGTTGATAGATGAGACGAAGTTCTCTTCTTAGGATAAAAGAATTTCGCAACAGAAATTGATCTAAATGTAGAATCAACTCTTCTTAATCATGACATTGAACATGCCATTGGGATTAATACTATTAGATTTTGGCTAGCTCCGTGGCGCAGCGGTCAACACGCCAGCCTGCGACACGAGAGTGCCCGGGTTCGATCCCCGGCCAGGTCAAAATGGAAAATGATCTTTACAGATTGGCCTGGGTCTTGGATGTGTATCTATATATTTATTTGTTATAAAATATAGTATCGTTGAGTTAGTATCCCATAACACAAGTCTCGAACTTACTTTGGGGCTAGCTCAATCTGTGTGATTTGTCCGTATATATTTATTTATTATTTATTTATTTATTATAGTTCTCAAAACACAATCAACATAGCTAAATAATGGTTATCTAACAATAACCTAAAACGTGAAGAAGCACTAATAATAAGATAAATAACTTGAAGTAGTCCATGGCCGATATTGCTTCTATAGAAACAATGTCTAGGTCATTATCATTTAGTACCAGTATGCAGGGTTCTGTATGTCTAATATTCCTCAAATCTTAACTATTTCTATTTCATTCATCATCATCATCAGGTCCTTTTTAGTCTCCACTACAGGAGCTCGACCCTCTCTGTTCTACTAGGACCATACTTGGCCAGAGCAGCGGATACCACACGGCGCGGTATTTCTATTTACCCTCTTCAAATAGCTTTAATATCCTTCAGGTGCGTGCAAGGTTCGGTAATTAGAGAATTTGTATGACAATTAGAATAACACTGGTCTGGGAAAAAAGAAAAAACGTAGAATTTTTCCGCGCAGATCGTTAAAGCCGATCGAGGCAGTGGGCGAAATATGAGGAATCATGTTAGTAGGCGATGCAGCTAGCAACCCATCACTATTTTCATTTAGTTTTTTACTTACAAGCCCACCAACAAGCTAAAAGTGGCTTTTAGGTCTCATTAGATCTAGGCTCTGTCTACCCTGCAAGGGAAAAAGACGTGACACTTTGTATATTAGAATAAAGTTTAGGATTATGTCAGCATCTAGCTAAAATTATATTAGGAGGACCAGACAGATGACAGACGTGGCAACTGCTGCTGTAATTTGCATATTTTCATAGTTTAATGACCTATTCCTTCCATGCTGGTCTGGGAGAAAAAACGTCGAATGCACCAGCTGCTTCTCTTCCCGCGCACATATTTCTCAATCTAATCTCTCTAATCATATACTAGGCGATGCGGCTAGCAACCCACCACTATTTTATTCAGATTTTCACCTAATGCCTACCAACATGCGAAACATGGCTTTTCGGTCTTAAAGACCTGGGCTCTGTCAGGTAGACACGCAAGGGAAAAAGACATATAATATGTATATGTATTAATGACCTATAGTCTCAACTCCTGCGGGGCAAAGCAGCCAATATAAAAACTATATTTAAATTACGAAAGAGCACGATCCGTAGTGTGTATATTCTTTGATCCGGCTTAGGTCAGAAAGAATCTCTCAGAGAAATTGTTCAAAGAAATAAATATTATGACAATAGCTTCTCAGTATATATTTGAAAATATAAGGAAAAATATTTCCAAATATAAGTAATTTAACAAATAGGCTATCACGTAATAAAAACTGAATGAACTGAACTGAAGGTTGATACAATATTTGACTTTGTCGCTCTGAAACACTAGTAGTATATCGATTTTACATATGTTAAAAAAATATAAGAAATAAAAATATGACACTCAAAAAGAGAAACATGTATCCAATTTTGATTTGAATTTATGTAAAATTTGAATGTATGTTTATGTTTGAATAATTGTCTTTGATATTTGACTTTTTTTTTACTTTGATATAGACTGTTAAAATAAATTATAATTCGATATCGATACATGCAGTTTGGTTAAAATCGGGGGCAAATTGAAAAGTAGGACACTGTTGAAAATATTAGGTAGCCTCAAAAAATAAAGCGACTTTTATTCTGTGGCCATTACTACAAACGCAATATTTAACAAAAGCACGCGTACAGCGGCGAAATAAACTTCTGACGTCACTTTTCTTTAGTGATTTCAAATGAACGTTTAGGGACAAAGTAATCATTTGACAGCTCCGTGGCGCAGTGGTTAACACGCCAGCCTGCGACACGAGGGTGCCCGGGTTCGATCCCCGGCCAGGTCAAGATGGAAAATGATCTTTTTCAGATTGGCCTGGGTCTTGGATGTTTATCTATATATGTATTTGTTATATATTATAGTATCGTTGAGTTAGTATCCTATAACACAAGTCTCGAACTTACTTTGGGGCTAGCTCAATCTGTGTGATTTGTCCGTATATATATATTTAAAAAAAATCATGACTTTGTAAATGTTCGTTTGCCAAGTTTTATTTAAAAGGTATTTATAGGATAAGAAAAAAATATGTGCATGTTCTCCATCAAGAAATTGTTAATCTTCTAGACGAATCCATACTTCCATATTAATATTAAAAATGCGAAAGTAACTGTCTCTGTCTGTCTTCTTTTCACGCTTCAACCTTTTTTTTTTACTACATGTTGGATAAGGCATTTGTCTCACCTGATGGTAAGTGACGATGAAGACGAGGATGTTACATGCCTATTCAAGAGATACCCATTTATTCTACTAACCATTGAACCAATTTTTATGTAATTTGGTATGGAGGTAGTTTGACGCCCGGGGAAGGGGGTACCCTTCAAATATATATATATATATTTGAAGGGTACCCCCTTATAATAAAATATATAAAGGTATTTAATTCCGGGAAATTTTACTATTCCCGAAGGATCAACATTAACGGGCTAGTATGCCATATGAACAAGTTTTAATCTAAACAGTTCCACGTTTCATACAACAATATACAAACAAGCACACAATTCCAATGCAATCCTATTCGAACCAATTGACGTACATCCTCTCCGGCCAAGGTCTTCAACAAGATGGTCATTGTTGAAGACTTTTTATAACCGCAATGCTACCGAGATTTTTTATTGCTCGTGTGTTGAGGAAAATATTTCGCAGCGGAAAAATTGCTATTTTTATAAACGTTTATTTTGTACCAGCTTTCGCCCGCGGCTCCGCCCGCGTTAATGTCGATCACTCGGAAATAGTACTTTTTTCCGGGATAAAAGGTAGCCTATGTCCTTCTCCGTACTCCAGAGAACTTTTATGCAAAATTTCATGATGATCGGTTTAGTAGTTACGGCGTGAAAGCGTAACAAACAAACTCACTTTCGCATTTATAATATTAAGTAAGGAAGTATTATAGTATAGTATGTATAGTATATAGTATTATAGTAAGTATAGTACAAGTATATCATCATCATCATCATCAGGTCCTTTTTAGTCTCCACTACAGGAGCACGACCCTCTCTGTACTACTAGGGCCATACTTGGCCAGAGCAGCCAGAGGACTTGGCCTACACTCTCCACGCTGGCCAGACAAGTACAAGTATATAGTATAGTATTATAGTATAGTAAGGATTCACAATGCTATTTTCATATACTCTAAGTTTAAGAAAAAAAATGGTAAAAAAAATCCCTGCAGGCGGTATTTAAACCAGCGACCTTTAGGTGTATATACGACCTACGCTCTGCCAATTGAGCTACCGCACGTTCAAACTTCGGCGTCAAATATCTCCACCATATCCCATTCCTCTTATACGCATTAAGGCTTGCGTCACCTAACACAACTACCCCACTTAAAGGAGAAATAGGTGTTTACAATGTGTGAATATAACAGTGGAGTAGAATTGTGGATATGATGGAAATTAAATGGTAGATTTCCTTAATCAGCTAAATGGAGTAAGTTTTCCAAAGACAGAATGTTAATATAAAATGTAGGTATACACTTAAGATATGATGCAATGTGGATGGAATAAACTCACTGTCATGCATACTTACATTACGTGAATCATAAAATCATTGCACTCATTTTTGTACAGTTTTGTAAAAATAAAGCCAATATTATCGACAGATGATCAAAATGACTAGCTCCGTGGCGCAGCGGTCAACACGCCTGCCTGCGACACGGAGTGACCGGGTTCGATCCCCGGCCAGGTCAAGATGGAAAATTATCTTTTTCAGATTGGGCCTGGGTCTTGGATGTGTATCTATATATGTATTTGTTATAAAAATATAGAATCGTTGAGTTAGTGTCCCATAACACAAGTCTCGAACTTACTTTGGGGCTAGCTCAATCTGTGTGATTTGTCCGTATATATTTATTTATTATTTATTTATTTAAATACATTTAATAACATAAATTATATTATGCA
The DNA here is from genome assembly GCA_947532085.1 of Elegia similella. Classification (NCBI taxonomy): domain Eukaryota; kingdom Metazoa; phylum Arthropoda; class Insecta; order Lepidoptera; family Pyralidae; genus Elegia; species Elegia similella. Next base: position 5,888,869 of record OX383928.1, read on the forward strand.
GTTTAGAAGATACATGTTATCGTTATTAGTTACTTAAAATATGCATTGTTGAAGCAATTATTGGCCATGTGACAAAACAATGTGTAGTTTTCTGATGTTTTCGCGATTGTTACACATTTAAATAAAAACACTATAATAAATATGAGTATTTTTATTTGCCATTATTAATTAAAATAAAACAGACCACAATGTATTTTGTCAGTTAGTCAATTACACAGACTATAACCTAGTCAATTAGCAATTACTAAGAACCTAGTACAGATGTATGAATAATCAATTAATCTTTAGCCACACATGTTTATTGTTCACAAAAAAGTGACATACTTATTTCAATGCGGTAAAAAGTCTCACTGTGTGTTCAAAAGATATAAATAAACGTTTTGTTCTGTCATCTTGCAAAAGAAAATTTAAGTTTAAATTATTTCGCTGTTATAGCGTTGGCTCTGTAACAAATAATAGATTCTTAGTTGGGGAGCCTCGGGGATAGGGTTATCAGATGAAAAAAAATGAAGTCCGTAGAAAAGAGCTGATTTTCATTAAAAGTCCTGAGATTTTGTTACAGTTTGAGAACTTTTACTAAAACGTATTTATCAATTTATTGTGATATTATTATTGTGTTTTTACACTACGGATCTCAAGGCGTCGTGAATAGTGCCATTATTAGATACCAAAAATTTTTAAAAAAATTTTAATCTTTTATAAAGATTAATTTTGTTTTTTTATTCACTATAATCCTGAAAAGAGACCAAAAGTAATGAAATCTCAGGAAAAATCCTGGGATATGGTAACCCTGCTCAGAAATAATTTCGGGACTTACTCGAGCACGTAAGATTTATTCAACGTGAAACAAAATTAGAGTTACTTATGAGGCATGATAAAACCATTATTTTAAACAACTGTTTGTTATCTTATTACATATATTTTCAAAATTAAAGAAACAAACCAATACATGGACACAAATTAAAACGAAAATATTGGACAGAGTTGAAAATATACCACTTGTAAATATAATGAACAAATTTAATTCCAATATCATAAAATGAATATTTGTCATCTTAGCTACCATGTGGAGGGTCATGCCCACGCAGTGGAGACTAAAAAGACCTGATGATGATGATGATAAAGCTACAATGTTGCCATCCAAACATTTCGTTTTCACTGCAACTGTAAAACTAAACGACGCTGGAACGTGGAACTCGCCAGCATACCCATAATCTTTGACTCCTATAGACGAACTAGAAACGCATTCTATTTTCGAATACATCCGACTGCCTCACGACAGATAGTTGGCGAACGAACTTTCAGTAATTTATTTTTAAAAAGACATTCTCTACTCAAACCTTTTGTTTCTGATGTCGCGTGCTATAAAAAATAATGCTTTCCTACTGCCAACTAGTAACGGATCGTCTTCAGAAATTTATAGATTGAATTATGTCGGAAACAGCTGCTTTCGTTATTAGTGAAATCCTTGAGTGAGTCTTTATCTTTAATGAATTCTATGTTAATTCTCTTGTGTTCCTTGTCATCTACTTTCAAATTAACATTCAAGAATAAGGTGGGATGATAAACTTTCTTAAAGTGTTTGAAACAATGTAAAGAGAGAAATTTACGATCTAAATACATTGTGGCGTTGTGACAATTGAAGTAAGACATGAAATTATTGTTTAATAATATTAAGTGACGTTTAATCTATCGTATAGCATGAATTTTTAGGGTTCCGTACCTTAAAAGACAGACTAAAACGGAACGCTTTAATCCGTCTGTCTGTCAAGACCATTTTTCTCAGGAAAGCGTGGAGCTATCAAGCTGAAATTAATATCAAATACTCAAGTCTACTGTTCTTTGAAGAAAAAAAACTTTTAAGCCAAACTAAAATACAGCAAATTTTCGACTTTCGCAAGGGAATCAAAACCTACAGGGTATTTCCCGTGAACTCAGAATCTTGAATTTTGATACGAAGCAACGTCTTTACAGCACAGATAAAGCAAAAAATGTGAAAAACACATGTTTTGTTAGATCATAATGAAAATATTTTTATTAAATTTTAAACTTATATATATTGGTACGAAACCCATCGTACGCCAGTCCGACTCGCACTTGGCCGGTTTTTTACTACAAAAGCTACCACATAAAGCCAGGTAATATACCAGGTCATCTTTTTGAATTCCAACCATTTCCAGAGGCATTCGTTTGCTTAGAAAATATAGACTATACTATCAATCAATGAAATTATAGCGTCTAAATAACAATTTTCACTTTAACATGATTATTTTATATTTTAGAGGTAATTCATACATAACATAATAAAATACATTTATGACAAATTTGTAAACATTTATAATAATAATATTTAAGTAGTCAAGTTACGATGATGGACAAAAAAGTTTTGCATGCCATGAATATGGCTAAATAGGCTTGTTCTTGACAAATTTTGTAACCCTATTTTGTACCCTATTTAATGCAAACAAATGAATTTTGAATTTGAATTTGACTTCATAAGAATATGTGGAATTCGCTATCACAAGTTAACGTTTCAACATCTAAATCTATTTGATTATTTTTCCAAGCCACCTCATGTTCGTTGTAATAAACATTCTTTCTGTATATTACGACTGTAATACACTTAAAATATCTTTCATTTCGGTAGCAACCTGCAGCTGCTTCAGTCGGATATCGATCATCATCATTCCGAGTAGGTGTCACGGTCAATCGACCATGCACACCCTGGTGTCAGAGTTCTTCGGAACCACCTCTCGGCACTGACGTGGTTCCTTTAACGACTACCAGATGGCAGTCGGGACCACCGGCTTAACGTGCCTTCCGAAGCACGAAATCATCTTTATTATCAGACAATCAGGTGATTCAAGCCTGCAATGTCCTAACCAAACTGGAAACAACTAAACAAAGTATGCTTCCGGTGGGAATCGAACCCACGACACCCGGGTCAACAGGCAAACGCCTTAACCACTGGACCACGGAGGTTGTTTCGGATATCGATAAAAAATATAGACTGGCTTTGTTGGGAATTAAATTCGTTATCAGGTGTTTACGTTACAGCAACTGAATCAGGTTGATTATTGTTCCAAGCCTCGTATACGTTGTTATAAACATTGCGTTTGTACCCAACGTTTAGCACCAAAGTTCGTTTTACGATTGTTGAAAAACGCCCGAGTTGTTTTGAAAACCTCGTTTCGTTTGACAGCAAAGTTATGACGTACCGTCCTTGGATATTGGACAGTTGATATAACTAGCGCGGGTTTGTTCTCAGCGGTTTTTATGAAAATCTACAAATATGTATGAGAATATTGGATGTTTTGTGAATAAATTACACTAAAAATGATGAATATAAATATATATAACTCAAAGGTGACTGACTGACATAGTGATCTATCAACGCACAGCCCAAACTACTGGACGGATCGGGCTGAAATTTGGCATGCAGGTAGATGTTATGACGTAGGCATCCGCTAAGAAAGGATTTAGATCAATTCTACCCCCAAGGGGATAAAATAGGGGATGAAACTTTGTATGAAACTTTGTCAATTTTAAACCGATCGGGCTGAGACTTTGCATGCATAAAGCTACTATGACTACTACGCCTTAACGCGAGCTAAGCCGCAGGCAAAAGCTAGTTAAAAATAAACTTGGCTAAACAATATGTACGGAAAACCATGTCCGATCCTTGAAGGGGTGATTCAGCTCATCGATATGAACTTTTCCTATGGGATCAGATTTGGGAACTAAAAAAAAATGGACGGTTCCAAACAAAAATGTGCGACCGCCCAGGCAACTAGCTTTTTTAGGAAACTAGCCTATTAGGCTAGTTTCCTAAAAAAATATAATTAGTCCGTCAGTTAGATATTCAAAAATTATTGGACACGTATTTTTTTCTTATGTCGATTAAACAAAAAATGATAAAGATATAGCCCTTTGAAGTTTCGTGTGACGTCATATCGTGATCGTCGTACAATTTTTAGCAAACTTTGACGTCACTGGCCCCTACTCCTGAACTTTGACGCGCTTTATCTTTATTATTTAATTGTTTATTTGATAAAAGAAAAAATACGTGTCCAATATTTTTTGATTATCTAATTGACGGACTAATTGTTATGTTATTATTACGACCCAGGAAACTAGCCTATTTGAATGGGAACGTAAAAGAAAATTGAGTTCCCAGCATTGGTTCCATAGGGAAAGTTGTTTATGTCGATAGGACAGAGTTTTCTTTATATGTATTGTATAGTGATACTTTTTTCTGAGCTGAGTCAGTGGCTAGTTCGTTTAGCTGTTTAAGAAGGCTCATTATACCCTCCAGATGAGCCTTTGTCAGCGGTAATGTAGTTTGATAATTTAATAACATGGTATTTTATATCGTATTATTACTTTAGTAGTTATTATTTATAATATTGATACTTTCAGTTGGTGACGGATGAACATATTATTATATATTCGTCCGCTATTCTCTCTCATTCCCTAGTCGCTTTCGTTTTGCGATGATTCATATCACCAATATGAAATGGTGACTAATAATTATATTTAGGGAAATTTCTAAGCTAATAAGAAAATTGATAGCATTATTCTGTCTATAGATGCGATTGCCAATTTATTATAGTCATCATGCGACGCTGAAACACCGGCTGCAACCCGGGAAGGGTTCGATCCCCGTTCAGGTCAAGATGGAAAATGATCTTTTTCAGATTGGCCTGGGTCAGAATGTTTATCTATAAAAGTATTTTTTTTAATAATCGTATTTTAGTATCGTTGAGTTAGTATCTCATAACGTTATTGCCGAAATTACTTTGGGGGGCTAGCTCAATCTGCGAATTATACATATCAATGTATTTATTATTATTTATATAATTAACAATTTCCCTGTCCGTAGACAAGACGCAATAGTAAAACAATTTAAATATTTACATATGATTCATGGAACAAAGAACGTTTTAATAAATATAATATATCGTATCCTAGACAACTCTCATTGTACTTCTTTTGCGCATAATATATTAAACAAACTAAGCAAACTTATTTTCTTGAAATAATATATATCTTACAGAAGATAATTTACATTATCTTCTTAACTTTCTTCTTAACGCGTGAACGAATAAGAACGAGTTCACAAATAAAATAACTTCTAAAGCTGCTCACGCGACTCGGTCCCATCTGCACGTGTTGGACTGTACAAAAATAAACTCAACATATCGTCGGTTCATTAATGTAATGCAGGGATTATCGTGACGATTCTAATCGTTATAAAGTCTATTCTTTTTGCGACAAAGCGAGGAGTTAAAGATATTTTTTCCGAAACTGTTTTTGACGTGATTACGTCCTATAAATCTATGAACACTGGGTGCAAGCTCGATTAATGTCACGTTCCGAAGCTCTAGCAGTAGTAGTATTGTTATTAATTGGGGTAGAGGGTGACTGATTTACACAAACACTGTATAATGAACACTTTTATTTTTCACTGTGTTTACAATGGTTGGCACTGTTTAAATATATTTAAATTATATTAAATTGCACAGACACTATGGAATCGTGATAAGCACTAACGGAAGAGAGTGAGAGAGAGACAGCAATATATTTTTAATTTAGTAGAATACTAAACAAGAACCTCTCACCGTTATCATGTAAACTGATCGTCCGTTAACCGACTTTACAAACAATCATTTTTTTTAATACTTTTAAAAAAAGCTTTTTTTAATGATTTTAAATATATTTTTTAAACTGCTTAAAAGTTTTAAAAGGGAAATCAAACCTTTTTGAATAACTCTATTACTACTAATGGTTGGTAAAAACGTGGTATTTTGGAAGGTTGTTATTTAACCTATTCATAACTAGCGATCCGCTCCGGCTTCACACGGGTGCAAGATACTAATATGGGGCAGTGAATTATACATATAAAAATTCTGGCGAGTCTGAAATCTGCATTAAATTCCGGCGAGTAGTATAAAAGATCTAAGCAAACAGACAGCGGAAGCGACTACATTTTTATACTATAAAGATGAGCTCAAGCGTGTCTAACATAGCCAAGACATGTGTTTCTTTCATAATTTTAATGGAGGGATTATCTTAAAGAATTTTACTAATATTAAGTCTGACTGTTGACTGACAGAAATAGAAGGAAAAATGTAATTTAATTAATATTGTAAAAAGAAACAGTTTTGAAATATCAAACTATTTTTTTTTAAATCCACAGCTCTTAAACAACTATGGTCAATTGCAATAAGCTAATTTTCTAAAAAACGTATAATAAGGAAGTCAGTTTGATAATTAAATAAATATCGGTCGCTTAATTTTCTTTTGTCAGATAAATAAAAAAAAAGCTATAGCCCATTAAAATTCCGTGTAGCTTGGCGGGAATTTCTACGGACTGCACGGTTTTTGTTTTGGATTGTTTTGCAAATTGTTTCTAATGGAGTTTAATACGTAGTCGGGGTAATTTGGTGTTATAAATGCCCATGTTTATGAAAAATGTGTGGAATAACTAAAATAAAGTGTCATGATGCGGCTGTAGCGAGATTTACTTAGCGTGCTGGTGTTTGCCTGCCTTGATGCATCGTATATGATCAAACCAGTGGATTCATGGAAATTGTTGCTAGGGGCTCCGTCGAATCAGCGAAATGAATTACACCATAATTTCGTTGATACACAAGAATAACTCGAAGATTAACTAGACTCTGGCTAAAATAAGCTACTGAATGAAGTTTGCCGGCCAGGAAGAACCGAACGGAAGAAGAACGGAAGAAGAAAAGAAATACAAATCCGTGGAACGTCACAGTTTGCAATAAGTCACGATCCCTCACTCATGAACTTTAACGCGCTTTATCTTTATAATTATAGCCTAGATAGACAAAAGAAAAAAAAAATACGTGTCCAACGTATTATTATTTAACTGACAAACTAACTTTAATATTTGTGTTTAGAGCCAGAAATCTAGCCTTTAAGCTTGTAATTTCACTAATGGGTTTCGTGGGTTCGATTCCCACCGGAAGCATACTTTGTTTAGTTGTTTCCAGTTTGGTTAGGACATTGCAGGCTTGAATCACCTGATTGTCTGATAATAAAGATTATTCCGTGCTTCAAAAGGCACGTTAAGCCGGTGGTCCCGGCTGCCATCTGGTAGTCGTTAAAGGAACCACGTCAGAGGCCGAGAGGCGGTTTCGAAGAACTCTGACACCAGGGTATGCATGGTCGATTGACCGTGACACCTACTCGAAATGACGATGATTTCACTATTTTCATAATCTTTATTTTGGCAAAATCAACTTCCTTATCGTTATCGCTTACTAACTGTAAACGATTCTTGTGACCCAAATAAAATAACTATAAGATGTTTTCATCTCATTATTTTAGATTTAGAGATTATCTTGACTAAGCCAAGTAATAAACTCTATTGTTTTTGTGTGAGAGCCAGCATCGAAATAAAAATGAGAGTTTAAATCGTAAATTTGTACAGTTTAAAGATGGGAAATTAAATATAATACAGATTTTATAATTTTGAATGTAATGAGGCCAAACTAACATTATTACTAACTTCATTTTAAGCCGTGTGGTTTCCGGCAGAGTAGAATAGGACCACTCCTAGTCTTCCCATGGAGGTCGTAAGAGGCGACTTAGGAAATACAAGCCAATACAAAGCTCATAAAAATCAGTGAGACCTCTCCAACCCATCTGGCCAGCGAGGAAAGTGTATGCCAAATCCTCTGTCTGCTCTGGCCAAGTACGGCTCCCGTAGTACAGAGAGGGTCAAGCTCATGCAGTGGAGACTAAAAAGACCTGATGATGATGATAACTTCATTAATTAAAATATTTTTTGTAACTTTATTGTAGTGAAACTGAAGCTTCGTTTCATTAGTAATACCCATGAGTATAAATTAGGAGAAGATAAGCTTCCAATTCCAGCAAAAACTTTATTAAATTATAAAATTTATCAGGGTAGTATTTCAGTGGTAAAGTTAGGTTTACGTTTTGTCCTCACAGGTTCAAAGTCTCAGCTAGCTCTATGATTATGCGATGTATTTAAGAATTGTTAGCAATTCTCAAGCACGTATACTATCTATATATGCCTACTTATTTAATTATTATTTTTAACGGGACTTAGCTCGAACCTTTTATATAGGTATTTATTTTCGCTGACGTTTCTATGGAGTTACATCCATTGTGGTCGCAGTGAGACTAGTTAAATAAGTATGTAAAAGGTTCGTGCTAAGTCCCGTTACAATCAATTATTATGTGTTAAAAGCTCGATAGTTTAAAGACCTACTTATTTGTCTTCACTTTTATAATAATATGCTTTAGTATAAATATTATTGACTAGCTCCGTGGCGCAGCGGTCAACACGCCAGCCTGTGACACGGAGTGACCGGGTTCGATCCCCGGCCAGGTCAAGATGAAAAATGATCTTTTTCAGATTGGCCTGGGTCTTGGATGTGTATCTATATATGTATTTGTTATAAAATATAATATCGTTGAGTTAGTATCCCATAACACAAGTCTCGAACTTACTTTGGGACTAGCTCAATCTGTGTGATTTGTCCGTATATATTTATTTATTTATTGTGTAATTATGTCCATTTATTGAGGCTTTAGGCTATAAAACACCACGCTGCGACCAATAGGAGCGAGGCATCAATAAAAAATGTTTCATCTACACTAATAAAAAAACTAATTAATCATAACAGAAATTGCCGCGGTCGAAGTCGCGGGCAACAACTAGTTACAGATAAAACCTTTTCATCTGACACTTAAAACCGAAATATATTCTCAAACGAATCGTAATGGCATATCCATGTTCTCGGATACATTTAATTACTTTTTTAAACGTATGCACATCTATACTAATGTTATAAAGCTGAAGAGTTTGTTTGTTTGATTGTTTGTTTGTTTGAACGCGCTAATCTCAGGAACTACTGGTTCAAATTGGAAATTTATTTTCGTGTTGGATAGTCCACTTATTGAGGAAGGCTTTAGGCTATAAAACACCACGCTGCGACCAATAGGAGCGAAGCATCAATAAAAAATGTTTTGAGAACGGGGGAAACTATTCATCTACACTAATAATAAAAAAAAAAAAATCATAATAACAGAAATTGCCGCGGACAAAGTCGCGGGCAACAACTAGTTACAGATAAAACCTTTTCATCTGACACTTAAAACAGAAATATCGTAAACGAATCGTAATGGCATATCCATGTTCTCGGATACATTTAATTACTTTTTTAAACGTATGCACATCTTTACTAATATTATAAAGCTGAAGAGTTTGTTTGTTTGATTGTTTGTTTGAACGCGCTAACCTCAGGAACTACTGGTTCAAATTGGAAAATTATTTTTGTGTTGGATAGTCCACTTATTGAGGAAGGCTTTAGGCTATAAAACACCACGCTGCGACCAATAGGAGCGAAGCATCAATAAAAAATGTTTTGAAAACGGGGAAAAATTATTCATCTATACTAATTAATCATAATAACAGAAATTGCCGCGGACGAAGTCGCGGGCAACAGCTAGTACGTGATAATTTTTTTGCAGCCATACGCTTCTTGAAAGGAGTTGAGTAAAAAAAAAATTAGCAAGTTGTTACATGGCATTAAGTGACTAAGTGTTTCTTAACGATGATTGAATATCGATGTATTCGGTTGGAGTTAGCTTTGAAAGATAAAATCAGCGTTTTTATTGTGGAGTTGATGATACAAGTTTAATTAAATTAATATTAAGTTAGAATAATAACCCAAAGGTTTGACTGTTAGGGAATTCTGTTCAGCATTAAGTACTTTTTACATTTTGTAAGTACTTAAATAATATTCTGACTTACTGTTCGTACAAATATAATTATGTGTACGTAACATTAAATCTTTTTCTTATAATGTATTGCGGTGGCTGGTTTGACTGTTAGGGAATTCTGTTAAGCATTGAGTACTTTTTACATTTTGTAAGTACTTAAATAATATTCTGACTTACTGTTCGTACAAATATAATTATGTGTACGTAACATTAAATCTTTTTCTTATAATGTATTGCGGTGGCTGGTTTGACTGTTAGGGAATTCTGTTAAGCATTGAGTACTTTTTACATTTTGTAAGTACTTAAATAATATTCTGACTTACTGTTCGTACAAATATAATTATGTGTACGTAACATTAAATCTTTTTCTTATAATGTATTGCGGTGGCTGGTTTGACTGTTAGGGAATTCTGTTAAGCATTGAGTACTTTTTACATTTTGTAAGTACTTAAATAATATTCTGACTTACTGTTCGTACAAATATAATTATGTGTACGTAACATTAAATCTTTTTCTTATAATGTATTGCGGTGGCTACGAGAAGTTTTAGACTTAGGCTAGTAAACAATGAAGGAACAATGCACAATGAAGTCTTATTTTACTTTTTAATAATTGAGCATATATGATGACATTTTATTTAATTTATTTTTGGGAAATGTTAATTTTATTCAATAAATATTTATTGAGATTAATCATTTCACAGTTGTAAAAAATACAAATATTTCAATATATAATATTAAAATTTTACCTTCCAATAAAATTTGTATTATGTTTCCTTAGACGTCCGAAGTCCATTAAACTATTACCTACCTAAATAACAACAAAACTATAAATAAAAAATGTCCCGGTCGTTATCACACGGAACCCAGAAGGCTGGTGGCATTGCCACGTTGGATGACAATGGATTTTATATAAATATTTATTTATTTATATAAAATGATATATTTTATGCACATTTGTAGAGTCAATTTGCAAACTATAATCAAATTATCTTACATTATTTTAATAAGTTTAATTATTTCTTAAATTGATAAACTCATTTTACACATAGGTAACATCAGCAATTTCAATCAATTCATCGAACTCAGAGCAAACTTCAAAGCACAGCTTTCGATAAGTCAATATGTATTCAACATAGGTATCTTTGAGATCCTAACAGATTAATTCAATCCCAATTTGCAATTTCAAATGAAAATGTTCAACAATTTCACCAAATGAAAATGAGATATTCATAATTGGAATCTCATTTGTTTCGAATATTCGGTATTTCAAAAATGCGGCACACTGAAAATTACTGTATAAGAATTACAACAAATTTTAATTAAAATCACATTCGTGATAATTTAGAATGGATATTCGAACGCATTTGATTCATTGTAGAGTTGGAAAATGGAATTAATTTATCTTTTTAGCTAAACGAAACACCGGCTTTTGAAGAATGTTCAGAACATTTGATTCTTATAAATGGAATGGACCCAAAAGTTTTCTTGGTCTTATTTATTACGTTTAGACCCTTCGACTGGTTCTCCGTTAATATTTTATGAAAAAAACTTTTGGGTTCATCGATGAATATTCTCACAGTCACATTATCATTTCTAAAGCTTTTCCTTATACCTCTTATATCCATTAAATACTCACTTTATCAAAGCTGGATATTAAGCACAATCCGTACACAAACAGGGATGAAATACGACAAAAAACCACAAAAAGCTTGCACTGTTATAAAATCAATGATCGTCACACAACAACATAAGATTAGTATTAAAATGTTTTTCGTATATATTTCTATTAAAATGAGAATATAACACGTAAATTTTCGCGGGAAATATGCTGCGTGAAAACGCGACCTACCCACACGGCGGCTAAAGAGCGACTGAACGGGAATCACCTACCTGCAATGCGTGCGCTGATCAGCGACGCTAAAGCGAGACAGCAATACAAATTTTCCGAGTGTTAAACCGAGAGGGGTATACTCACACGTGCTTCAGCCTGGGGGTGAAGCCGTTTTCAGGAAGGGGCGCGTTATTACAAAGCTGAGAATGAATAGGCATGTATTTTGCATTGTGGGACGTTGGACAATGGCAGAGTTATGTCTTTTGTTGGTGAGGAAGTGCGGCATTTCGGCGGTGTCACCTGCTCGCATTAATGAACCGGCCCCATCGACTTTCTTACGGTGTACGGAAAATTCGGAAAACATGTTTTTGTTGGTGTAATTCTTTTTTTTATTCACACCTACATGGTGAAAATTTAATCGTTCTGAACCCTTAAAGGGATGATTCAGCTTGTCGATATGAACAACTCTTCCTATGAGACCAATGCTGGAAAGGTCAAAAACAATTTTTGACACTTTCATACAAATTGATCGGCCGAAAATTGTTGTATGGAACAGTCCATTTTTTTTGAGTTTCCAGTATTGGTCCCATAAGAAAAGTTGTTCATATCGACAGGCTGAATCACCCTTCAGCGGGTCCAGAACGATCAAAATTTCACCGTATAGTTATGTAAATTTGCTTACATGCTGATTATAAATCCCCTATCGTTATTGAAATCTTGGAATCAGAATTAAAGCTATGTCACAGAATCGTAATAACAAAATGTAAAAAAAATCTCTCAAGCGCGAGTCGCACGAACTATGGGTTCCGTAAAATATTTAACTGCAAAAACCAATAATTTTGTTATGAGCGCATGAAGTCTCATGCGACCTTTCTTGTTAGGTTAACGATAGTCTTTGTCACATGAATACTATGTTTCTTAATTATCTGTGATTTGACATCACTGTAATAAATGAGAAGCAACTTTGATAGAATCTAAAAATAACACCAACAAACCAGTTTCTTGTATGAAACAATGTTTTTTATTTATTTTATAATTTTTTATTGTAGCGGCAAAAGATATACACATTTTGTGAAAAGATAAGGTCTCTACCAATTACACTTTAATAGAGGCAGCTTCTGATAGACTAATTGACAGGGGGACATTGTCAACTTAGTAATAACGTAAAAGAGAGCACTTCCCATATAATTCCTGCGATAACCTGATATTTTTTTGGGCAAATCTGTTTCTTTTCCTCGATTGCACCTCATTTATATTCCTACGTTATGTGATCTATTGTATTCATGATTCCAGGATATATTATTGAAGAGTTCATATTCAAGTATACATCTATTAAATTTACCATTCCCATAAAGGCACTCAGAAGACCCTCAATATCAACAACTGTACATATCTCCCAATGCTGGGATGACAAAAAAATCCATATTCTCCTTAAAAATTTCCCGGATGGCTGAAATTTTTTGTAAGAAATATCGAAAAAGAATATGATTTAGTTCGGCAACCGAGCAAACGGGTCACCTGATGATAAGGTGATCACCGCTGCCCATAGACAACTGCAACACCCGGGCCGGCCGCAAAAAAATATTTTGCCAGTAGCGTGACTCTACCACAACTAAATTCAATGTGTATATTTCTTTTATTTTTAAGTTTTTTTTTATAATTTTAGTATTTAGTACTAATATAGTTAGGTTTATTGATAAGTAGTTGAATTTAAGATTATTGTATATTTGTTTATGTGTATTGCTGTATGTTGATGTCGATGTATTATTTATTATGTCCATAATGAATACTTTTGCAGATAAAACTTCAATACTGTTTCGGGAGAAAAGAAAAATCGTAAAATGTGCCAGCTGTTTATCTTCCCTCGCAAATCGTAAAAGCCAATCGAGGGGATGGGCGAAAATCTGTGGAATCATGTCAATAGGCAATATTTTGATTCCGTTTTCCATTTACACGCTCACTAAAATGCTAAATGTAGCCATGTCTTATAGACCTAGCCTCTGTCTACCCCGCAAGGGAAAAAGACGTGATAGTACGTATTTCAGAAAAAAACAGACTTCAACCTTTCCAATAATAAAAATACTTTTTCATTAATGGCGGAGTTATATAGTTACGATTTATTACTTACTAGCTTTCACCCGCGGCTCCGCCCGCGTCAATGTCGGTCCCTCGGGAATAGACTTTTTCCCGGGATAAAAAGTAGCCTATGTCCTTCTCTGCATTCCAGAGAACTTGAATGCAAAATTTCATGATGATTGGTGAATTTCATAGTTACGGCGTGAAAGCGTAACAAACAAACAAACAAATAAACAAACAAACTCACTTTCGCATTTATAATATTAGTAAGGAAGTAAGGATAAGGATTCATATGGCAGAGTAGAATAGGACCACTCCAAGTCTTCCTGTGGATGTCGTAGAAGGCGACTTAGGAAATACAAGCTAAACAAAGCTTATAAACATCTAAGAGACTTCTCCAACCCGTCTGGCCAGCGTGGAGAGTGTAGGCCAAGTCCTCTGGCTGCTCTGGCCAAGTATGGCCCTGGTAGTACAGAGAGGGTAGTGCTCCTGTAGTGGAGACTAAAAAGGACCTGATGATGATGATGATGACTTATTCATGGAAGCTACCTTTATAAAAAAAGATTTCAACGAATTGGTAACCTCCTCTTTTAAAGCCGATTGGTTCCTTGGGTCATATATATTTATACTCATACTAATATCATAGTTATTCCGATACATGATAACTATACGACAGATACTCGTACCGGGACAGGTTAAGCAAAGGCTTTATATAAAGACAAAGGAGCTAGGTAAGTTTATATAGACAGCTCCGTGGCGCAGCGGTCAACACGCCAGCCTGCGACACGGAGTGCCCGGGTTCGATCCCCGGCCAGGTCAAGATGGAAAATGATCTTTTTCAGATTGGCCTGGGTCTTGGATGTTTATCTATATATGTATTTATTATAAAATATAGTATCGTTGAGTTAGTATCCCATCTTATCTTCGATGGGGCCGACTCAGAGTCGGTAGCACGTCTAACCTTTGGGTTATTTTGTACTTTAGTATCCCATAACACAAGTCTCGAACTTACCTTGGGGCTAGCTCAATCTGTGTGATTTGTCCGTATATATTTATTTATTTATTGATAAATATTTCCTTGAAAATCAATGGCATTTCACTCTCCACAGACAAATCACATCATAGAACATAAAACCTGTCAAGCCCGAGTCGGAATTGCATGAAGGAACTCAGTCCACATACCTTACTCAGTCCACATACCTAGTTTTTAAGATAAACTAAAATTGTAAGGTGACGTCGATTGGAGAAAAAAAATAATGCGCTATGCAGTTTGTTGCCGCTTCTTCTGCATTTGGAAGCGGCATTTAACTTAGCCATAAGTAAATTACTGACGTCAACAATTCTCAGTTGAAAATGTATGACAATTAATAAGTGTCTAAATGACCTATATTAAATAAACGTTTTGAATTTGAATTTGGAACCCTTCATGCAACTCTACCGTTGGGGCCGTTGCCCGATGGGGCAGAAAGGTGCTCGAATGGCGACCACGTACCGGCAAGCGCAGCGTTAGACACCCACCGACCAGGTGGTCGGACGACCTAACCAAGGTCGCGGGAAGACGCTGGATGCAGGCCGCTTCCAACCGGTCATATTGGAAATGCTTGGAGGAGGCCTATCTCCAGCAGTGGACTTCTTGTGGCTGAGATGATGATGATGATGATGATGAATTCTACCGTAAAGTCATGAAATATGTATTTAACTATATTAAATGATCCAAAACATGTTTCTTTTATAGAGTTTTTATCCCTTAAGCTCCGTGCCCTTATCATTATTTTTATTTGGTTTTATTATTTGTTGTCTGTTTCTACCTTTTACAGTTTAAGATATAAACAGTGGAGGCTTAGTACGGAACCCTAAAACAGTTTTTTTCAGTGGAATGATGTAATACAATTTCATCGAACTATTGTAGTCTAAACAAAGGGAAAATGAAAGAAAACATGTTTTATTGTTTCATAAATGAGAACGTTCTATCAAAGGAAGAGTAAACGAAAATATTTTTATTGAATTGTATTGTTTTGACGATTTCTATTTCCAGGGATCCGCAAACAAAGAATCCTTGTCCGTGAATTTCTTGCCATTGTTACACGTATGCCCTAACTAATTGTACATACATACATAAATAATATCACGTCTTTTTCCCTTGCGGTGTAAACAGAGCCTAGCTCTATAAGACCCAAAAGCCACATTTAGCATGTTGGTAGGCATATATTTATTTATTATTTACTAGCTGTTGCCCGCGGCTCCGCCCGCGTTAGTGTCGATCCCTCGGGAACAGTAGAATTTCCTGGAATCAAACATACCCTATGTCCTTCCCCGGGCCTCACACCTCCATACCAAATTTAGCGTAAAAAAACGACAGATAGAATTACTTTCGCATTTATAATATTAGTATTAGTATAGAAGTATGGATATTATTTATACCAGTCCAGAAATGAGACAATTTCCATAAAACCTTTACCCTCCCATTTTACCCCTTTAGGAGTGAATTCAGTCCATTTCACCCACATATATCTTTTTTAATTGTAATCGAGAACTTACATACTATTTATTTTCATACTTCATAGTCCAGAAATGAGAAAATTTCCAAACAAACTTAATCCCCCTTCTGGGGGTTTTTTTCCAGTTAACCTACACAGATCTTTTTCAATTGTAATCGTGAATTTATTTACCTATTTTCATACTTCTAAGTCTAGAAATTAGTAAATTCCTATACAATCTTTACCCCGCTATTTTACCCCTACAGGGAAAAATATCGTCCATTTTACCTACACAGATATTTTTAATTGTAACCTAGAACTTATATACTTATTTTTATACGTCTAAGTCCAGAAATGAGAAAATTTCCATACAAAGTTTATACCACCCATCCACCCTCATTTTACCCCTTAAAGGGGGAATTTAGGAAATTTCATCTACCTACACACATCTTTTTTAATTTTAATCTAGAACTTATATACCTACTTTCATACTTCTTAGTCCAGAAATGAGAAAATTCCATATAAATTTTACCCCTTAAGAAGTTAAATTTCTTAAAAATACTTTCTTAGCGCTCACTCACATCTTTAAAAGAACCCCTGTACCAAATTTCAAGTTTCTAGGCGCAGCAGTTTAGGTTGGTTTGCCGTTTGCCCGCGGCTACGCCGCCGCCGTTAGTGTCCATCCCTCAGGAACAGTTTGGACCCATAAAGGGGTGACTCAGATCATCAATATGAACAACTTTTTCTATGGGACCAATGCCGGGAACTCAAAAAAAAATTCCTCATTTCCATACAAAAAATTCCCGCCTCCCGGCCAGGTTGTATGGGAATGTCGAATTTTATTTTGAGTTCCCACCATTGTTCCCATAGGAAAAGTTGTTCATTTTGTTGGTCTGAGTCACCCCTTTAAGGGTCCGAAACGATAAAAAATTCACCGTGTATGCAAACTAATGCCTTAAGTTCATTCAAATGACGATAACTTTTTTTTTAATGAACCGATTTTGATAAACAAACTTTAAATGTTTTGCTGGGTTAAAACAAACCAATTGGTGAAAGTTTGAAGTAAATCGGTTCAGTATTTTCGGAGATAATCGTGATCATACATACAGACAGACAGACAGACAGACAGACAGACAAGAAATTCGAAAAAAATTTTTTTGCTTTCTATTATTCTTTTTATGTGTCCCTCTATCCATTTCAGTCAAAAATTCTAAATGTACATACAAAATATTTTTACTGTTTTATTATATGTATAGATTAAAAAAAAATAGTGATGGGTTGCTAGCCGCATCACCTATTGATATCATTCCGCAGAATTTCACCCATTCCCTCGATCGGCTTTTACGATCTGCACGGGGAGAAAAGCAGCTCGTACATTCTACGTTTTTTCTTTTCTCCCAGACCAGCATAGAAGAGTTATATAGATATCGAGTGTATTACATAAACAGTATTACTTATTAACAAATCCATCCTCACCAAGTTTGTAATTCGCTAAGCTGCACCCGCGACACGGTTTATTTCGCGCGATAAGCTATTTATTTCGCTCCTTGATATTACGGAAAACAAGATGGCGATAGTCGATAAACGTTGTCGCGCGTGCCATGTTACGGGGGTTGACCTTTTTATTTGACTGGCTGAATCAGTCATTCGAGGTAAACGTCTATTCAAAGTCCTCGGGAACAGAGTCAGTTACTGTAACCAACACTCTTTGTTTTATATTATAGGGCAGCAAACGAGCAAGCGAGTCACCTAATGGTAAGCGATCAACGCTGCCCATGGACAACTGCAACACCAGAGTGTGACAGGAGCATTGCCGGCCTTTCAAGGAGTTGGGGGGAGGACATTGAGAGTAGGGAAAATGAGGGACATGGGGGAAGGGGGAGAAGGATGGGCCTCCGGCTCTCTCACTTACCGCACGAAGCATAGAAGCGGTAAAGCTTCTACTCAAACGTCGATTTTCTGTGAGAGTGTGGTACTTCCCCGGACGAGCCGGCCCATGCATGCTACTAGCAAAAATGAATTTTGCCGATAGCGTGGCTCTACCACAACAAAAACTCAACTCAAAATATCCCGATCGATTGGCTGAGCCACTAATGGCGAGACTAAACCATCTACGACCTACTGACGTCACAGACCGAAAACAAACATATCAGCTGATGCATAAACAATTCACGTCAATGTCTGGTTCTAATTGAACCAGTTATGGGCCGTCAATATTATGACTCGTATGGTGCTTGCTATTAAGAAAGTTATATTTAGACGCCTGTAATGTAATGTTTAATTGAATTGGACGCAGGCCCCTCTTTCCCACTCTAGACACGTGCCCACGCGATTGGTAAGGGCCCCCAGTTGCTGCCAATACGACAGCCGATATTTATTCACAAAATATATACTTCTTCTTCGTCGTATCCTCATATCTGAGGGTCGTGACCACCTAAAGTAGCTCTTCTCAATACATCTTTCCGGCGTGGTGCTAGATGTATGGCGCCGTGGGTGTTGGTGCGAGTTATCTGACTGATTGCGTCCATCTAATTGGCAATTTTCCTTGACTTCTGCGCCCAGGGACATGACCTATATACATATATAATATCACGTCTTTTTTCCTGCCAGAGCAGACAGAGCAGAGTTCTTTAACGCCTAAAAAGCCACGTTAAGCACGGATCGCTCTAGCTGCCACGTCTTGACTGATGACCTGGTTGACGCGAACCAGTCTACCAATCAGTGCATGTCTTACCTTCTGTCATACTCATGCCTTAGTTGCCTCACTACTTGCACGATACAGGATCTTAATGAGGCTTATGTTTGGCGGTCAGCGTAGCCAAATACGGATCAAAAGCAATGTAATAAATTGTAACCATTTCGGCTAGACAAGAAGAAGCAGAAATTGTACAAGAAACAATGGCGTGGTTTGACATTGCCTTCCCCATTTCACACACTAGTGAACAATCCATTAATGTGCAGTTCGCCTCACGCTCATGATCATCATCATTACGGCCATTATAGCCAAAAGCAACTGGACAAAGACCTCTCCCAAAGATACTTCGTTCCATGGGAGATATTGCCATACTCACCACGTTTGGCAGGCGGGTTGGCGAGCGCAGTTTCTTTGGCTTCTTGTGCTTCCGATGCTGCTGCTTTTCAGAAGCATTTTGAAGCTAGGGAAGGATAGGAATTTGTTGGATTTGGAAAGGGAATTAAGGTATCGGGATACTACTCACACGAATGAATGAGGAAAAGCTAGTAGCAGTTCGGAGGCTGGGGACCGATCAGAGACCATGCCTCATGATGTTTTCCTCCTATTGTAGTAGGTAGATGTCAGTACAAATAACTATACTTGAGTCCAACTGATAAACAATCTTAAGATTTACAAGTTGAACCGGGAGGGGTTGGAACCTGAGACCTTTCGGTAAAGTTTCGCTCTTTTAGCCCACTAAGACGCTACCGCTTCTGCATTTAATGATACCAAATAAAAATAAAAATACTTGCATACAAATTATTATACAACAACAAAAAATGGCGAGGTTTTTCTAGGAGCATCCGAATGACCTTACTATTAAGGTCAGGTGCTGACGTAACTGCAACCACAAGTAATGCAAGTAAATGATAATGAGTGCTTGGCTTGATGAAAGGTAACGTGCTTATTTGTTTAAAGATAAATAAATATATACGGACAAATCACACAGATTGAACTAGCCCCAAAGTAAGTTCGAGACTTGTGTTATGGGATACTAACTCAACGATACTATATTTTATAACAAATACATATATAGATACACATCCAAGACCCAGGCCAATCTGAAAAAGATCATTTTCCACCTTGGCCGGGGATCGAACCCGGTCACTCCGTGTCGCAAGCAGGCGTGTTGATCGCTGCGCCACGGAGCTAGTCGTACTTGCATTTGATTGTTTGGGGATTTTGGATCTCAATGAAGCCAAAAATCCTCTTGTCATGTATCTTATAATGGATTTTTTTTTCATCATCTATACTATCCTTATCCTTACTAATACTTATATATCCTTACTTATATTATAAATGCGGAAGTGAGTTTGTTTGTTTGCTTATTTGTTTGTTTGTTACGCTTACACGCCGTAACTACTGAACCACAGCCTTGACAGCCTCCGTGGTCCAGTGGTTAAGGCGTTTGCCTGTTGACCCGGGGGTCGTGGGTTCGATTCCCAGCGGAAGCATACTTTGTTTAGGTGTTTCCAGTTTGGTTAGGACATTGCAGGCTTGAATCACCTGATTGTCTGATAATAAAGATGATTCCGTGCTTCGGAAAGCACGTTAAGCCGGTGGTCCCAGCTGCCATCTGGTAGCCGTTAAAGGAACCACGACAGAGGCCGAGAGGCGGTTCCGAAGAACTCTGAAACCAGGGTGTGCATGGTCGATTGACCGTGACACCTACTCGAAATGATGATGATGATGATGACTACTGAACCGATCATCATTAAATTGCATACACGTTCTTTGGGGTACGGAGAAGGACATAGGGTACATTTTATTCCGGGCATAAGTACTAATCCCGAGGGATCGACATTGACGCGGGCGGAGCCGCGGGCGAAAGCTAGTACTGCATAATTACACACGTAATCTACATTTCAGTTTATTTTTACAGCATTTCATGCAACGGATGTTGTAATTAACTATCTGAGATCACTGCTAAACGACTGTTTGCGTTATAAATAAAAATTAAACTCGACGTTTACTTATACAAATAAACGGCTATATAAATAAAATATTTATAAAATTATGCAAACGGCTTGTTATATTACTAGATTGGAGTATTTCAACAGCTTGCCACATAATATAGTTAAAATTCTTGTTTGACCGACTGCGGTGAAGCTAAAAATGAGGGTTATGTGAGATAGATCTATACAGCTTGTAAATTGACCCTCGACGTTAACTTAAAGGGGTGACTCAGCACATCAATATGAACAACTTTTCTTATAGGACCAATGCCGGGAACTCAAAAACATTTCGGCATTTCCATACTAAAAAGTTCTGCCGCCCGGCCAGTTTGTATGGGAATCGTTTTTTTAGTTTCCAGCATTGTTCCCACAGGAAAAGTTGTTCATATAACTATATATAATAGTCAGGGGTGTCATCTTTTAGATTAGATTAGATTAGATTAGATTTACTTTTATTTGGAGAAACTAATTACTAAAGGATAATTACAGAAGTAACAAATAAAGGATAATTATAGAAGAAACAAATAAAGACATCAAAAATACTATACAATAACAATAATCTCTAAATATTATGAATACATTGGAGTAAAAACAATAAAGTTCTCCAAACGATGGACCCAACTCAGCATTTGCTGGATGTTTAAGTCCAGCACTGGTCTTCCGTTGGGACCATATACGGTGCTATCTCGGACGTTCGTACAGAGTGCATACGCCCTTTACTTAAACATTAATCCATATGAATATATAAAATAATTGTAAAAATAACTAACAAATATGATATATAGATAATATACTAGTAGGTACACACAACATGAAACAACAAATAAATATAATATAATAAGAAAAAAACCAAATAAATTCAGTTTATAAAATAAAAAAAAACACTGGTAGAAAAGTAACTTATACCGGGCAACCCCACTGTCATCTGTCATTCATACAATCAGTCAGTGACAGTTCAACTACTTGTCCGGTGGTTGCAGGTATGGCATCGGGTACGGCGCCCAGCCTCCCGAGCTACTACTTGCATTATCAGAGTAAGCAGTATCCTTATACCTTCATTCCATCCCCAAAGCTAAGTAATTCCTATCTTTCCTCAGCTTAAAAATGCTTTCGATGGGCAGCACAAGAAGCCAAAGAAACTGTGCTCGCAAACCCGCCTGCCAAGCGTGGTGAGTATAGCAATATCCTTCCATGGAGGAAAGAATCTTTGGGACAGGTCGTCGGGGCTTCGCTCGCTCAGATAATAAATTATTAAAGGATACCACTGTAAATAAGGTCGTTCTGAACCTTATTTATCTCGCAAAACTTGAATTAGGAGTTTCAAATCTAAGTAATATGATTTTTGACTATTTCATCTCCAAAAGTGTAAGATGAAAACACGTTTTAATAAAATTTTCTCGATAGAAATATTTTTTGAAAAATGGTCTTCTTTCGCAGAGTTTTTGTTATTGTAGCTCAAATGCGACGAATGAAATAATGATTTTTAGACTAAAAGATAGGTTATTTGTAATTCATCAAAATGTAAATATGAAAATACAATTAACCGGTCTGATTTTATATATATAAAAAAGAAATAACGAATTTGGCGCTTACGTTTTTTTCTTTGACCGACTCGAGACTATCTCCTATCTTATCATTCACGGGCTAAACCGCCAAGCGCTATCCCTTGCGCGCACTTGATCAGTCTGCGTACGCCTTTGCCGAGCGATGGTACCAAACATTTGAGGCCTCGTCTTAAGTGAATATAGGACTTTAAAAATATGAATAACCTCTAAGTTAGGGATGAAAACTAGCTTTTTATTTACTTCCTAATAGTTTTTTAGGGTTCCGTATGTAAACGGTACCAACGGAACTCTATATCTAAGACTTTGTTTTTATACTGTCTGTCAATTTTTCACAAGGCTATATGTTTTGAATCGCAATAGGCTGAAAATTATATCAACGAATATGTATCTATTTTTTTATTGGTTCTGAAAAACAAATATTTTTTTATGATATAGCACGGCAAACGAGCAAGCCAGTCACCTGATGGTAAGCGATCAGCTACCCATGGACAACTGCAACACCAGGGTGTAACAAAAGCATTGCCGGCCTTCTTGGAGTTGGTGGGAAGCACATGGGGGAGGAAATGGGGGAAAGATGGGCCTCCAGCTCTCTCACTCACCCAAAAAAGCATAGAAGCAGTAAAGCTTCTACTGTCGTTCTAAACATCGATTTTTTGTGAGAGTGTGGTACTTCCCCGGCCAATCACGCTACTAGCAAAAATGAATTATGCCGGTAACGTGGTTCTACCACGACTAAAATAATAAAAGCTCTGTGCGACGGAACAGTGACTAGTGACTGTTATTAGAGACACATTACGCGGCATTATAGGGGGAAGGTCAGGGGTTCCGGAACTAGATCACTAAAAGTGGGTCAAGCCTCACAAACTATGGCAATACAGTGTGTTAAGTTTTAAAAACTGTCGATATCAGTGTGAAAATCAGATCCGCGTGAGTAGTCCTATTTTCGTATAATTCGTATTCGTATAATTAATATTATATTCATGAAGTTTATCAAAATTCATCCATTAGTTTGAGCGTTAAGGATAAATAAATAACATCACATCCATGGCTAAGGGAATGGGCGAAAGTATCATGACAATAGGCGGCTAGCAACCCACCACTATTCTGATTTACTATCAGTATCTTCGCCGCGCCTCTGGAAGTCATCATCATTTCGAGTAGGTGTCACGGTCAATCGACCATGCACACCCTGGTGTCAGAGTTCTTCGAAACCGCCTCTCGGCCTCTGACGTGGTTCCTTTAACGACTACCAGATGGCAGCCGGGACCACCGGCTTAACGTGCCTTCCGAAGCACGGAAACATCTTTATTATCAGACAATCAGGTGATTCAAGCCTGCAATGTCCTAACCAAACTGGAAGCAACTAAACATAGTGTGCTTCCGGTGGGAATCGAACCCACGACCCCCGGGTCAACAGGCAAACGCCTTAACCACTGGACCACGGAGGCTGCCTCTGGAAGTGTGCGCTGGGCTAAGTCTCATAGTAAAAGAGTTTTTCAAATCGTTCTACTAGTTTTGGAGCTTATTTAATGCAAACAAACAATCAAATCTTTCTTCCTTTTGATATTATTAGTGGAGACATCATCATTATTATCATCAGGTCTTTTTAGTCTCCACTACTGCACACTAGGGTCATGCTCCTGCATGACCCTTCTCTGTACTACCGGAGCCATACTTGGTCAGAGCAGACACAGGATTTGCCCTACACTCTCCTCGCTGGCCAGACGGATTGGAGAGGTCTCATTGATGTTCATGAACTTCGTTAAGCTTGTATTTCCTAAGTGTAGACATACATACATACTATCTTAAAGGCGACTGTTGGCGTGGCGACACGTCGCCACGTCGCCACGCCAACAGTCGGTCTAATCCGTCGCTCTATAGCGACGGGTTAGACCGACTGTTGGCAACTTACATTTGATGTGGCACATCTATATGTGCCACATCAAATGTAATTTGTTTATCCACGTTGTCACGAGAGCTATTATCAAAACTTTATATGATTGCTCTCATTTTACAGATCTTGCCTGCTTGATATAAACTGTATAAAACCAACATTATGAACGTCTTTGATGTATATATGATATTTGGGACTTTGTCAGTGATGACAAATCTACATAGTAAATAATATCGTTTGAAGTTGTAGGGTGGTTAATATTAAATGTTTCTACCCAAAACTTTCACATAACTAGTAGTAGTATATTATGTGAAAGTTTCGGCTAGAAAGATTTAAAAAATATTATATAAAAAAATATTATTTTAAAAGAATATGTAATATATCAGTTTAATAAATAAATAAATATATAGGGACCTATCACACAAATTGAGCTAGCCCCACAGTAAGTTTTGAACTTGTGACGCAGGTACTGACTCAACGATACTATTTTATAATAGGTACTATAGATAAACATCCAAGACCCAGGTCAATCTGAAATATCGTTTTCCATCTTAACCTGGCCGGGAATCGAACTCGGAAACCCTCGTGTTGCACTCCGGGAATGCCGGCAGAAGTGAAAACTCCACGCGGTAGAAAGAGAGGGGGATATTACTTCCTATCCTACGCCGCGCCGGGCGGCGGTCTCCGGTCACGTGTCTGTCTTATAAATCGATCAAGTCACTTGTCCTCATGCGAGTTTACCATTTTTTACCCATACCAAAAAATGCAAAAGGTCGGTAAAGAAGATTACACATCAAAAATTCAAACCTCTGCTTGTTACGGTTCATAACTGCCTCCGTGGTCCAGTGGTTAAGGCGTTTGCCTGTAGACCCGAGGGTCGTGGGTTCGATTTCCACGGGTAGCATACTTTGTTAAGTTGTTTCCAGTTTGGTGAGGACATTGCAGGCTCGAATCACCTGATTGTCTGATAATAAAGATGATTCCGTGCTTCGGAAGGAACGTTAAGCCGTTGGTCCCAGCTGCCATCTGGTAGTCCTTAAAGGAACCACGTCAGAGGCCGAGAAACGGTTCCGAAGAACTCTGACACCAGGGTTTGCATGGTCGATTGACTGTGACACCTACTCGAAATGATGATGACGGTTCATAAGATTCAGTTTCGATATCTGAAGACGGTTCATAAGATTCAGACGGACGGACATCGGAAATAAAATCCCCTTTTATCGCTTGGATCCGGAAAGAAATATTGTACGGAACCAGTCCAGCTCAGATTTACTCGGGTTCCTTCTATCTAACAAAATTTTCCCTTCACTTAATCATAATTCTGTCAGACACCGTCCTCCAAACAAAGTAAAAACGGGCGGAGACGGGCAAATTGTTTTATTCATTAACCTATCATGATATGAGGTAATTTTTTCCACAATCGCACTCTACCTGATCATCATTGTTCGTAATTATTATCTTCAGATCGACCTTCCATTGTTTTAATGCACGGATACTTCTCTGATGTTATTCATGGTATAAATAACACTATATGTTAAGTCTTTTTGTCTTACTGTTAAGTTATTATACTGATGCGGATTGAAGAATTATTTTTATACAACATGAAAAAATAATGACTCAACATATTAACGTCAAACGTTCGCGGTCAAAGGGATAAGCGATGATGACGTGTTTTCTAAAATTTACTTAAACTCTATGTAAAGTTGTAATTTAAAAACAAAAATACTGAAAAATATGAAGAACTAGCTTTCGCCCGCTGCTCCGCCCGCGTCAATTTCGATCCCTCGGGAATAGTACTTTGTCTCGGGATAAAAGGTAGCCTATTGCTGGAGTACGGAGAAGGGCATATATATTATATATATGCCCTTCTCCGCACTCCAGAGAACTTGTATGCAAAATTTCATGATGATCGGTTCAGTAGTTACGGCGTGAAAACGTAACAAACAAACAAATCAAACAAACAAACTCACTTTCGCATTTATAATATTAGTAAGGAAGGATAAGGATACATATTCAAGGAGTAGGTGTGTTTTTTACTTTTAATTTACGAGTACTAGGACATTTCATCCCCACAATCATCATCATTTCGTGTAGCTGACACGGTCAATCGACCATGCACACCCTGTTGTTGGAGTACTTCGGAATCGCCTGTCGGCTCTGACGTGGTTCCTTTAACGACTACCAGATGGCAGCTGGGACCAACGGCTAACATGCCTTCCGAAGCACGGAATCATCTTTATTATCAGACAATCAGGTGATTCAAGCCTGCAATGCCCTAACCAAACTGGAAACAACTAAACAAAGTATGATTCCCGTGGGAATCGAACCCACGACCCCCAGGTCTACAGGCAAACGCCTAAACCACGGAGGCAGTTCAAATATTTTTTAGTAGTTTTTAAAACACATTATCTTTCTATACTATCCTGCCTGAACTTCAGTTTGCCTTACTTTTCTTCTCCTTACTTCGTTCTTCACATGTTCTTTAGTTAATTCAACGTATTTTATGTATTTTTTTGTTAAGTTTATAATCTATACATATAATAAAACAGTAAAAATATTTTGTCTGTACATTTCGAATTCTTGACTGAAATGGATAGAGGGACGCTTAAAAAGAATAATAGAAAGCAAAAAAAATTTTTTGGATTTTTTTGTCTGTCTGTCTGTCTGTCTGTCTGTCTGTCTGTATGTATGATCACGATTATCTCCGAAAATACTGAACCGATTTACTTCAAACTTTCACCAATTGCTTTGTTTTAACTCAGCAAAACATCTAAAGTTTGTTTCATCAAAATCGGTTCATTAAAAAAAAAGTTATCGTCATTTGAATGAATTCAAAGCATTAGTTTGCCTGCTAATATACACGGTGAATTTTTTATCGTTTTGGACCCTTTAAGGGGTGACTCAGACCATCAAAATGAACAACTTTTCCTACGGGAACAATGCTGGGAACTCAAAAAAAATTCGACATTCCCATACAAACTGGCCGGGAGGCGGGACTCTTTTTTATGGAAATAACGAATTTTTTTTTGAGTTCCCAGCATTGGTCCCATAGAAAAAGTAGTTCATATTGATGACCTGAGTCACCCCTTTAAGGGTCCAAACTGTTCCTGATGGATGGACACAAACGGCGGCGTCGTAGCCGCGGGCAAACGGCAAACCAACCGAAACTACTGCGCCTAGAAACTTGAAATTTGGTACAGGGGTTCTTTTAATGATGTGAATGAGCGCTAAGAGAGGATTTTTAAGAAATTTAACTTCTTAAGGGGTAAAATTTATATGGAATTTTCTCATTTTTTGACTTAGAAGTATGAAAGTAGGTATATAAGTTCTTGATTAAAATTTAAAAAGATGTGTGTAGGTAGATGAAATTTGCATAATTCCCCCCTTAAGGGGTAAAATGGGGGTGGGTGGGTGGTATAAACTTTGTATGGAAATTTTCTCATTTCTGGACTATAAGTATGAAAATAAATAGGTATGTTCTAGATTACAATTTAAAAAGATATATGTGGGTTAAATGGACAAAATTCACCCCTAAAGTGGTAAAATGGGAGGGTAAAGGTTTTATGGAAATTTTCTCATTTCTGGACTTAGAAGTATAAATAATATCCATCATCATCATCATCATCAGGTCCTTTTTAGTCTCCACTACAGGAGCACGACCCTCTCTGTACTACTAGGGCCATACTTGGCCAGAGCAGCCAGAGGACTTGGCCTACACTCTCCACGCTGGCCAGACGGGTTGGAGAGGTGTATAATATCCATACTTCCATACTAATACTAATATTATAAATGCGAAAGTAACTTTGTTTGTCGTTTTTTTACGCTTCAACCATTGAACTGATTTGGATGAAATTTGGTATGGAGGTGAGGGCCCGAGGAAGGACATAGGGTATGTTTGATTCCGCGAAATTCTACTTCCCGAGGGATTAATTGTTCCCGAGGGATCGACACTAACGCGGGCGGAGCCGCGGGCAACAGCTAGTTATATCTAAGTTTATAATCTGTATATAACCAACAATGGGTGAACACGGGCTGAGAAAGAAGAAGAAGAATCTTTCAGAAAATATAAAAGAATCTTCAATTCTTTTATTTTACTTCTACTCTACCCAAAGGTTGGCTGGAAGAGATTGCTTAGCAATAAGTCCGCCTTTGTGTTATATGTTTGTCAATTATGTTCTATATGTGTGTTACTGTTATACAGGCTAGGTTAATAAAGATATATTGTATTGTATTGTAAAAAGTATATTTTCTTATGAATGATTGAGTATGTTAAACAAAATGTATTGATGATATAAACTTACTTTTTTCATAATAATTTCATAAGGTTATGAAATAATTACTTACTGTATTGTTTTGTGTTTTGAAATAAATTGATTGATAATTGCTACTATGAAAACAAGTAAGTGCTAGTTCGGTGTAGCTGGCTGCTACTAGCACAAAAGATACAGCCTAAGACAGCAATCTCAGACAAGAAAATCGATCCTCTTATGATTACATATTCATGTCTCTCAAAAGCTTGTCACATCCCATTCACTTCCACGCGATTCCATTTCCATTAACGCTATCTCCTACCAACATACAAAAAAATATAAACAACTTTCTGCGGCACATAATTTAGCGGCCGAAAAATAGCTACGGCAGTGCAGCCCGTCACGGGCTCTGTATTACCATAATTTTCTCATTACTCTACCCTTGGGCCTAGTGCGGCCCTGTCGCCTGAGGAATTCTTGGTGCGAACGCACGGCACGTTTTGGTGACGAAAATATATATTGCTTCCGCGTGTGGCTTCGCCCTACGAAGTTTCTATAAAAGTTTTATACATTATCGGAAGGATGCGAGGTCTCTAATGCTGGACTTATGCCTTTGAGTT
This sequence comes from Elegia similella, assembly GCA_947532085.1. Classification (NCBI taxonomy): domain Eukaryota; kingdom Metazoa; phylum Arthropoda; class Insecta; order Lepidoptera; family Pyralidae; genus Elegia; species Elegia similella. Next base: position 5,918,056 of record OX383928.1, read on the forward strand.
TAGTACAAGATTGATTTTCAACAAATACGACCTGAGAAAATATCTCGACACCAGTATTAGTTTATAATTTTAAAAAGAAACAATTAAAATGTCAATCACACACTTTTGTTAATGCTGTTAGCATTAACAAAAGTGTGTGATTCTCAATCATGTTGTACACACATAATTTAGGAAAATGACTAGTGCTTTTATATGGTTCTACAAAATTGTTTATATGTAAATGTCATGATCTGTAATGTGTGTCTAAATAAATAAATAAAAAATAATAATAATGTGTAGTATAAAACATTTCGGGATAAATACCTACCATAATCACGAAGGTTCTTTTTTTTTTACTAAATATTGGATTAGGCATTTGTCTCCCATCTTACCTGATGGTAAGTGACGATGAAGACGAGGATGTTACATGCCTATCCAAGAGATACCCATTTATTCTTCTTTTGAATGTCCCGGGACTGTACTTTGGTGATGATCTATGTAACTAGACCAAAATATTGGAAACTCGCAAAACTACAGCAATTACGGCAAATATCCCAATATGTTTCATCCTAATGACTTTACATGTTGTTAAACCAACAAAAAAGGTCACTGAAACAATAATTTCAGTTTACGGGCGATAATTTTACGTGATAATTGTGGGAGAGAGATAGATGCGTCACAAGCCGAACGCAAAAGCTATTGTGCCTCTCTATTGTTCCTTTATCTGTGCTATAAGACGTTGCTTCGTACCAAATTTCAAGATTCTGAGTACAAATACAAAAAAAAAAAAATACAAAAATATTTATTGATAAGTACACCATATACATGTTACTTATAATTATGAACTATAACTTAGGATATAAAACATTTATGAACACATTATAAGTTGGATCGAGAGTACTCAAAGAGCGGAAGGAAACCAATCCAAACTAGGTTTAACCTGTATCTTGGTGGACCTCCCGCACCCCAAGCCCCCCAACCATACCTCCTTAATGTGAATGCGATAGAAAGTATACAGTTCACGGGAAGAAGTGTTTTAATTCCCTTGCGAGTGTCGAAAAATTATAAAAATGCATGAATGCATACATTTCGCAATGTTTCCTTTATCTGTGCTATAAGACGTTGCTTCGTACCAAATTTCAAGATTCTGAGTTCATGAGAAGTATCTTTAGGTATTGATTCCCTTGCGAATTTCGAAAAAACACGAAAAAATGCGGCATAACCAGCTGTATATTTTGATTGCATTGACATAGAAGTTTGATTTTTTTACAGCTCTAAGGGACAGCAGACCTCAGTATTTGATATGAATTCAGCTTGATACCACTACGCGTCTTGACAGACAGACAGGCGAAAATCTAAAGAATCATGACAAAAGGTGATGCTGCTAGCAACCCATCACTATTTTGATTCCATTTTTCACCTTTACGCCCACACTAAACGTGGCCTTTCGGTCTTATGACCTTAGGCTCTGTCCCCGTAATGGATAAAGACGTGATAATATGTATGTATGCATATGTACTGTACTATTCCCACCGAACTCTTAAGTGGGATAATTAAAGGAACAAGAAATAAATTAAAAGAATAAATATTTACAAATTATGTAGTCCCTGCAAACCGTTATTCTGCGGCAACGTGCCCAAAAGGCTGGCAGCATTATCACTTTGGATGGCAATGCTTATCCTTTGAGTCAGGTAATTGCCAGCCTTTTGATCGCGGGATTCCTCGATCAGTCTCTTTGTCAGAAAGTCAAAGAGACGATGGGCTGATGGACCCCACGGACCCATTGTTTCTACCCCAAAAGGCTCAGGATATGTAGCTGTTTTCGATACCTATTTAATAAGTTAATAACTTTTTAAAACAAACTTTTATGTACAGTGACAAGCATTTATTTGTATAGACATCGGTTCTTAAGTCAATGTGATAAGATCTAAAATAGAATACAATTGTATATATATAAGTGCAGGTGACTGTACTACACTTTATTTTTTCAGCGAGCGCTTTAATTTGATATCCATATTGTCGGAGAGCATCAAAAATAGCTAGTCCGCCATCTTGGATATTTCGCCATGTTCGATTTAGAAAGACGTCACACAGTATTTATTTATTTATTTTGTGACTAATCTTTGATCTAACTCATTTTCTATTCAGTACTTTAGAAATATGTTAATTTATATTCCTGAATAGCCGAAAGCTGAGGCAGACTGATTGAAATTCTGGTCCCTTCTGTTAATTAAGATAAATGGATCGCGAATGACCATCTCAACTTTGAGGGTCCATTACGTATACACTTTGAGCCGAGGCAAAATGTAGATAGATACATACATAATATCACGTCTTTACCCCTTACGGGGAAAACACCTCTCCAACCCGTCTGGCCAGCGTGGAGAGTGTAGGCCAAGTCCTCTGGCTGCTCTGGTCAAGTATGGCCCTAGTAGTACAGAGAGGGTCGTGCTCCTGTAGTGGAGACTAAAAAGGACCTGATGATGATGATGATGATGTCCCCTTACGGGGTAGACAAAGCCTAAGGTAATTAGACCAAAAGGCCACGTTTAGCGTGTTGGTGGGCGTAAAGGTGGAAAACGGAGTCAAAATAGTGATGGGTTGCTAGCCGCATCGCCTATTGTCATGATTCTTTAGAGTTTCGCCCATTCCCTTAATTTCTTACTTCTACGGTCTGCGCGGGAAGAGAAGCAGCTGGCACTTTCTACGTTATTTTCTTTTCTGCCAGACCAGCATGGAAGATAACTAATAATGTAGATATAGGTACTACATATAATTTAAAAATACTTTACTTACAAACCATAAAGTAATTTAAAAAAACTCTTTGTGAAATTTGGTATTTTTATGCTATTAAAAGACTGAAAAATATAAACAACATAAGGTATAAAAAGTAACGATAGCCACACTTAAAAAAAATTGGTTGTCTGAAAATTTTACGTGATAATGATGGAAGATTCGTCATAAGCCGAACGCTTAGGCCGATCGTGCCTCTCTATCGCTCGTTCCGCGCTCTCGCTTGCACATTAAACGTGACACTCTTTTGTGCGTGCAGCCGGTGTTCATCGGCTTTATAAGACGTTATGACGTCAAAAAATGTAAAGTCCCTTGGATTTTAAAGACGAACCTATCGATACCTTAATTGTGGAAATCCATCTATTCGTTTGCAAGATACAAGATAATAAAAAATTTTACAAACATATTGCTGTGCTTCGCTCTAAAACTGGCATTGTTGATGTGAGGCACAAAGCCGCCAAGCTCAAATGGGATTAAGCGGGTCACGTTTGCCGAATGCATCCAGACCGATGGGCTACTATAGTTACAAAATGGGCTCCGGAAGATGGATACAGAAAAAGAGGTAGGCCTCGAAAGCGTTGGTGTGATGATATCACCAGCCATGAAATGAAATGGTCTGAAGTGGCACAAAATAGGGATGTTTGGAAGGAAATGGGGGAGACCTTTGCCCAGCAGTGGGACAGTATAGGTTAATAAAAAAAAAATTACATGATATACGCGAAACACATAACTCTTCTTGACAGACGGATAAACATACCTTATAAACGCCAATAATTTTTCTGCCATAGAGAATATAAATTGTAAGGGTGTTATTTAAATGGTTAGCAATATTCGTATTTTTATTAGCAAAAAAATGTAAATGGTCATCTAAAATAGCTAGTTGGGCAGCAACTTATGATAAGCAAAACTTTTTTTCTACCGTCAGTCGTTCCGGGTGGTCATAAAAAAGAAATAACTTGAACCTAGCTTCTTTTAGTCGTTCCAGGTGGAAAGCCAAAGCTTATCCAAATGTTTTCTTTATTGCCCCAATTGTAAAATATGCTGCCCAAATAATTATTTAGCGGGCCAACTAATTACTTTTCAAATTCTAATATAGCTACGCCAGACTCTTGTATAATGTACGCATTGCGTTTGAATTTAAGTGCGGTTAATTCATAATTTTTATTATTTCGAGTAGGTGTCACGGTCAATCGACCATGCACACCCTGGTGTCAGAGTTCTTCGGAACCGCCTCTCGGCCTCTGACGTGGTTCCTTTAACGACTACCAGATGCCAGCCGGGACCACCGGCTTAACGTGCCTTCCGAAGCACGGAATCATCTTTATTATCAGACATCAGGTGATTGAAGCCTGCAATGTCCTAACCAAACTGGAAACAACTCAACAAAGTATGCTTCCGATGGGAATCGAACCCACGACCCCCTTGTCAACAGGCAAACGCCTTAACCACTGGACCACAGAGGCTGTTCTTTTGTCTTTATTCTATCATTCATCATTCCAGCCGTTGAAGTCTACCGCTGGATAAAGGCCTCTCCCAAGAATTTTTCGTTCTATGGAAGGATATTGCCATATTTACCACGCTTGGCGGGTTGGCGAGCGCAGTTTCTTTGGCTTCATGAGCGTTCGACGCTGCTGCCGATCGGAAGCATTTTTAAGCTGGGGAAGGATAGGAATTAGTTAGATCTGGGAAGGGAATGAAGGTATTGGGATACTACTCACTCGGATGTATTGGAATAAGTAAGTAGCAGCTCGGGATGCCATACTCGATACCATACCTGCAACCACCGGACAGGCAGTTGAGGATGTCATCCCTTGACCACATCATATTTTGATGTATTAAATTATTATTCCTTATCTCTAATGGCATAATAAGCTTGCCCTCCCAACTAACAAAAAAAGGAGGTTTATAAAATCATGTGTCAAGTAAAAAAATCTGCTTATTTATCCGAATTTTCATATCAATTAAAATATATTTTAAGACTTTCTTATTACAGAGGTATGAACGAAAGAAAAAGAGAAAAATGTGGTTTTGTGTAAATCAAATAATAATAACTAACAAAAAAATATATCTTCATTTGTCCTACATAGATTGTTAAGCTTATCATCATCATTTCGAGTAGGTGTCATGTTCAATCGACCATGCACTGTGTTCGGTTCGAACCTCACATTCTTGTAATTTGTTAATTCAGCTATTCTGCGCGCCGCGTGCGCTTTTACATTTTAAAGCAAAATTCAGTTCACGTTTCACCGCCGTCGTGTACTCATGTATCATCCCTAAAATTGTATCATTTTCGCGTAGTTTCCAGTCGCAATAAACTCAATTATTATCAATACCATCTTTCAATTATCTCAACTAAAGGCGGCCCAGACATCTTTATGGTCCTTCGATAGCCTCCAAACAGGCCCAGGATCAGTTGTGCGTGGACTTACTAAACAAGGACAGTTTTCGTGTGAGTGATTCTGTGTAAACCAGCAAAAAATTGGATACAGTGCTACTTTATTAAAGAAGATCGGACTCTTGGCAAACAGCTAAGGGTCATCCGCATCAACGAATCAGCAGCATCAGCAATCAGGTTGCAGGTTCAACAGCAGATCAAGTAAGATCTATCCTTTTCACTAGTATACCTAACAATTACTAGCTATCAAGATGGAAGATCTCCTTGCAACTCAAAATCAGCTTATTGGAGCCATCAATCAACTCTACGTCAATTTCAAAAAAGACGGAGCAGAACGTAAAACTGCTTCTAATATCAAGAAGCGGCTGGATACGCTCGAGTCGTATTGGAGTGAATTCCAGAGCAATCATAATAAATTATGTGAGTTCCAAGATCAGTCTCATGTATATTTTAGGGAAAATCACTTCGATAAAACTTATCAATTTTACACTGACATTTTAGCAGCTTTGCATACGTACATTCCAGTAGGTCCGAAAAAAGAGGACAAACCGGTACTTAGGCCGGCGACTCCTTTATCAATTCCCAAAATTTTAGACAGCCCTTCGGGTCTTATGTCGCCCGCTGCCGACGCTCCAACCGGGACCTCACCCGGGACGTCCCAATCACTCGAACCTCCCTTTTTATCATTGCCAATTACCTCGGCGTCTTCTAAATTTATTGCTAGCGGAAATATGAGTAGGTTAGATGAGATGTTGCGTAAGCAGAAGAGTAATTTTAGGGCCTTTTCCCGTACCATATCAAATATCGATCTCGATTCTTTAACGGCTAAATGGGAACTAGAAGATCTACTTAAGACGGTTAATTCGCGTTGGTCTGCCATCGATGACCTCCATTGGGAAATCGACAGCGAGATGAATGAAGAAAATATTGAATACGAGCAGGCCTACAGCAAGTATGAGCAAAAATACAACGAGATCAAGAAAGAAGTCAACAACAAGATGTGGTCAGCGTGTCACCGCGAACAATCAGTGCCTAAAACTGACCTTCCGACCTTCAGTGGATCATACCACCAATGGACTTCGTTTAAAGACCTTTTTTGCGAAGCCATACATAATAATCGGTCCTTATCAAATGCCCAAAAATTACAGTTTCTAAAAGGGAAGCTTCGAGGGGAGGCGGAAAAAATCGTACAGCATTTACATATCACTTCGGATAATTATCAGGTCTGCTGGGACATTCTAAACCATAGATACAATAATCAAAAACTAATTTTCGGCGCTCATATTAATATTATTCTAAATTTACCATCGGCTCAGCAGCAGTCATCAGCTCATATCAAGAAAATACATGACAATACCAATGAGAGTTTGAACGCAATCAAAAACCTCGGTATTGACATCAGCACGTGGGATCCTTTACTTGTACATCTCATCTCTCAAAAATTAGATCCTGAAACGCATAAAGAATACATTGAGTCCCTGAAAAATCCTAGAGATTTGCCCACTTTAAATGATTTTACCGATTTTCTTGAGAATAAATTTACATCATTAGAAGTCTCAAGACGTAAGCAAGAACCCTCGGTGCAAAAAACAAATCAGCCTGAAAATTCTTCAACGTTTAAAAAACATCAAAAATCACATCATTATTTAAAGTCATTTAACAATCAAAGTAATGTACAAATAGCGGACAAAAAGGCACAAACAGGATGCCCACTATGCAAAAAACGCCACGGAATATTTCATTGCGACACCTTTCTCGGATTACAACCTACGGAAAGGCGCAATATGGTTGCGAAACACAAATTATGTATAAATTGCCTGTACGATCACCACGGCACTGCGTGTATTTCTGAAAAAAGATGTCGCGAATGTAATGAACAGCATAACACCCTTATTCATGACGCCTTTGCAAAGCAATCTAGCACGTCGACGGAGTCTCGAAAAAGTGTAAACCACGTGACCCAAGACAATGTCAGTGAGACCCTCCTAGCAACAGCTCTCGTGAAGGTGCAAGCAGCAGATGGCTCCTTCATCAACCTTCGAGGACTCATAGATGGTGGTTCTCAAATTTCACTCATTTCCGAAAGGGCTGCGCAGACCTTAGGGCTCCCTCGCCAGAATTGCAAAGGCACTATATTTGGCATCGGGTCTAATGCGCATACTAGTAAAGGTTTTTTGACGCTTAGGTGTCAGTCAACCTTCAATGACTATTCCTTTAGTACAGACGTACTCATCATGAACAATCTCATTAATAATTTGCCAAATTATTCTTTTCCAAAACCATCATGGCAATTATTGGAGGGTATACAGTTAGCCGATCCTGATTTCAACATCAGTCGTCCGATCGACTTATTGTTAGGTGCCGATGTATATGCTCGTATCATCATGAATGGGATCCTGAGGGAGAACGACTCGACTCCGATAGCTCAACAAACACGACTTGGCTGGATTCTCTGTGGCAACTTCACGTCATTTCAATGTAACGTCGTCATAAACAATGTCGACGAGTTAAAACAATTTTGGACGATTGAAGACATTCAATCGGACTCTGAATTATCGCAGGAAGATTATAAGTGCATACAGCACTATAAATCAACCACCATCCGAAATGAAGACGGCCGGTACATCGTAAAATTACCTTTACATGAAGATGCCACAAGAAAATTAGGAGACTCAAAAACAAAAGCCGTCGCGCAATTCTTAAACCTCGAAAGAAAATTTCAGAAAAATCCAAAATTAGAGTCGGATTACAAATCATTTATTTTAGATTATATTGAATCGGGTCACATGCGTATTACTGATAACAATCAGTCACTTAGCAACTATTTGCCACATCATTCTGTGCATCGGATTGAATCAACTACGACGCCACTACGTGTAGTCTTCAACGCTTCATCGAAAACATCGACTGGGCATAGCTTGAATGACGTCATGTATTGTGGCCCAAATTTGCAACAAGACCTGTTACTGTTGATCTTAAAATGGCGCAATTATCAATTTGCATTTTCTGCCGACATCAAACAGATGTATCGACAGATTCTTCTTGATGCCAAGGATCAACTCTATCAAAAAATTATCTGGAGAAACACTCCAAAGGACATGTTACAGGAATATCAGCTAACCACTGTAACATATGGCACCAAATCAGCGCCTTTCCTAGCCATGATGACCCTCAAACAATTAGCTATTGATGAGGGCCACCACTTTAGTAAAAGTTCAGCAGCTACAGTTCTTCAGGAACAATTTTTTGTAGACGATGTCTTGAGCGGAGAACACAGCTTGACCTCGGCAAAGCAGCTGCAGGCCGATCTCATAGCCCTTCTGAAACGAGGTGGGTTCGACTTAAGGAAATGGTCGTCCAATAAACAAGAACTACTAGAAGGTATGAGCACTACGCAAAAAACCCAAGAGTCTTACGATTTTAAACACCAAGAATCAACAAAAACTTTAGGCCTGCGATGGTGCCCAAAGAGTGATACATTTGAATTTAAATTAAACATTGATACTTCTCAGAGTCAAAGGACATCAAAGAGAAAATTGTTATCCGATATCTCAAAGATATTCGATCCCCTTGGTTGGCTCTCTCCGGTTACAACGAGGCTAAAAATGTTATTCCAAAAGGTGTGGGTCTACGAAAATCTATCATGGGATGACAACCTACCTGAGACTATCAACGAAGAATGGAATAAAATAAAATCAGATTTAGAAAATATCAATTTTATCACGGTGCCAAGATGGCTTCAAACTCGTGAGAACGGGCACTTAGAGCTACACGGCTTCTGTGACGCTTCAATTAAGGCGTATGCATGCGTCATATATTGTAAGGTTCGTAAGCAAAATAAAAAACATTCACTCGTAATAATCGCCGCAAAATCACGTCTCGTATCATCTTCCAACAAAGATAAGACGTCATTACCTAGGCTCGAGTTACTCGCGGCCGAGCTTCTATCAAGGTTAATGACTAAGGTCAAAACTTGTTTGAAGGACTATCATATCACCTGTTACTGTTGGTCAGACTCGACTGCGGTACTAGGATGGCTACAAGGCGATCCATCTCGGTGGCGTTCATTCGTAGCCAATCGAGTTAGCAAAATAACGTCAGTAATTCCGGCAAAAAGTTGGCGTTACGTCAAATCGGGCGATAACCCAGCTGATTGTGCAAGTCGGGGTATTTCCGCCGAAATCCTCAAACAACATCCAATTTGGTGGAGTGGTCCTACCTGGCTGTCTTCGTTCTGTGATCAAGGCGAATCACAAATATTCAACACAAACGAGGAGCTGAAAACATCAAAACAATCAAACGCAGCCACTACGTCGGCGCGTGACGTAGAGACATGCGATGACATCATCGGCGAGCTTATCACGACCCATAGCAACTGGACGCGAGTAACCCGAGTCCTCGCTTGGATATTACGTGTCGGCAATCGTAACAGTCGTTCCATTCCCTACCTTACAATCAACGAACTAAGAAAATCAAAATTGATGATCATTAAGTACACTCAACAACTCGAATTTTGGAAGGAAATTAATGACCTGAAAAATAAGCAAACTATTAGTATGAAAAGTAAGTTATTACCTCTCAACCCTATCTTAGACAAGGATGGTTTACTTAGAGTGGGAGGCAGATTGAAAAACGCCAACATACATCCAGACATGATTCACCCATTAATACTTCCCCATGATAGTCAAACTACTAACTTATTGATAGATCATGCACACATCCTTACCTTTCATGGAGGAGCAAAATTGACACAGGCTTGCCTTCGTCAACAATTCTGGATCGTAGGCGGGAACAGAGCTGTAAAGAAGCGTTTACTTACCTGTATCAAATGTAGAAAACACAATCCCATTAAGCAATCTCAACTTATGGCTGCCTTACCTGAAGCAAGGGTAAACCTCATTCGTCCTTTTCTAAAATGTGGAGTCGATTATACCGGTTATGTAGAGGTCAAGGCCAGCAAAGGTCGTGGAATTAGATCATCGAAGGGATACATCGCCGTGTTCGTCTGTATGGCGACGAAGGCCGTCCACCTCGAGTTAGTGTCAGACCTAACTTCTACAGCATTTTTGGCGGCCCTTCGTCGTATGTCAGCAAGGCGTGGAACACCTCGTCATATTTTCAGCGACAACGGGACTAACTTCGTTGGATCAAATAACACGTTACAGAAGGAATTTCTCGACCTCACTACCATCATCGACGAAGAATTCTTATCAGAGATAAGCAACATGCAAATCGAGTGGCACTTTAATGCACCAACATGGGCTAGTGCCGGAGGGCTATTTGAGGCAGCCGTGAAAAGCCTCAAATATCATATGAAGCGAGTAATTGGGGAACAAAAACTCACTTTCGAGGAGTTTTCTACCATCTTAGCACAACTGGAAGCGTGTTTAAATACCAGACCCCTCTGTGCAATCACTGAAGACCCTGATGACCTCGATTACCTGACTCCATCGCATTTTTTAGCAAGCGGCCCAGTTTTAAACATCATTGAAACTGAGACAGACGAACGTACCAGATGGTGTTTGACACAAAAATTATTTACTGACATATTGAAACGTTGGAAGGGCGATTATTTAACACAATTGTCAACAAGGACGAAGTGGCTGAGAAAACAGAACAATATGGCAGTAAACGACATCGTGCTTATTCATGACGCTAACTTGCCTGCCGGGAAGTGGGCGATGGGCAGGGTCATCGACCTCCATCCCGGAGCTGACGGACTCGTAAGAGTGGTGACTCTAAAAACAAAGTCTGGAGTAGTGAAAAGACCCATAACAAAAATATCACCATTATTACGCGACAAGGAAAACTATCCTACTCAGCAGAAAGTTGAGAAATCATCTCACGTCATCAATTCTGAACCACAAATCCAAAAATCACCTCCTAAACGGAACTTTAGTTTATATACCGTATGTTTTATGTTATTAAGTATGCTAGTATCAACAGCAAGAGCTTCATTCAATATCACATCACTTAAAAATAATCAATCTATGTATTTCGATAAAATTTCCAACATGTACTTAGTACACGACGATTGGAAGCTCATAGTGTATTACAACATGGATCCATATTGGTTAAGTACCGATCTCTTTGGCAAATATATAAATCATCTCGACAGCTTATGTAATGCATCTTCAGAAAAGAATTTATGTGACGTAGTTCTCCTTCAATTACGTAACAGCTACGTAGAGCTTCAGTATTACAATGACATGTTGCTCAATCAGCATTTTGGCGCCGCACCGACTCGCTCTCGTCGCGGCCTTATCAATGGCATAGGTCATCTCGCTAACAGCCTTTTTGGAATTTTGGATGAAAATTTTGCGGAGCAATACCGCAAGGACATCGAGTTAATCCAGGAGAACCAAAAACACGTCATGTCACTATGGAAAAATCAAACTTCTGTGGTTGAAGCCGAGTACAATCTATTGAAAAGGGTGGAGAGCAGCATGGAGAAACAATACAAGATCTTTAATCAACATGTCAACAACTTAGAATCAGCAGTGACAACTCTGAAAACACATATGGAGTTTACTATGTCTGCCATCTTAGCGAACGGATTAATAGTTCATTTGAAAAACATTCAAGACTGTTTCCTGGACACGATTGCGGACATATATCATGGCAAATTTGACATTCATCTTATCACTCCGGATCAGTTGAGAGAAGAACTTAGTATCATCTCCGGACAGTTATCAAAGGACATAGCTCTTCCTATTAATAATATTCACACAGATTTATCAAAAATATATCAGCTACTGAAGGTCAAGGCTCGAGTCACCAAGGACTACTTGATCTTTGAAATCAAGATCCCTCTAGTCAATAGAGAAGGTTACGAAATCTTCAAAATGCTGCCCATACCTCATCAAAACGCGAAGAACAAAATTGAAATAATTCCTATCTCTACCCATTTAGCCATCGATATTCAAAAAGATACCTACTTACCGATGACGGTCAACGACCTACATAATTGCGTACATTTTGAAGAACACAGGTATCTTTGTGAGTTGACTAGCCCTATATACCAAATGACGTCCGAAAACGACTTATGCATAAAAGATAAAGAAACCAAACAATGTAAATATCATAAGGTAGAATGCACTAGCGTATGGCAACAGCTGACCGCTATGAATACCTACCTATATTTCTGCTGTAATCAATGTACTTTCCGTTTCATATGCGGATATCAAGTTACTACTCAACAGGTGAGCGCGGCAGGTATTATTCTTCTCGGTAATAATTGCCTTATCAAAAGTGAGTCATTCACTGTATATTCTCATAAACAACAGTTTAACGAGATACATTCTCAATCCAATTTTATCAAGTTAGAGATACCCCCTATCAATAACATCCTCAACTTCTCAATTCCTCTAAATGTCAGTCAACCCGATTTTGGAACTCATCAGATGGAATTAAGGCAGATAGGTAACCAAATTCAAGAAATCAAAAAGGAACAACCTCTAGTTGACAGCATTTCCTACCACGACGTACATCATTACGTAGTCATCTACCTATTGTTGGGGGCTACAGTTATTACGGGAGCAGTATTGGCCTGGCGGGCGCGCCTAAGGCGGCGCCGCCCCCGGGCAGCCTCGACGATGGAGCCCAGCGCCGACACGGCCAGCAGCGGACATCTCGCTAATATCAGTGTTAGTGTTCCGTGCGGGAGTGAAAAAGCAGAGCATTCGAAAATGTGTGTTAGTGAGAATAATATTCCCCGTGTGATAAATAAGGCGACCTCCCCTATTCTTACAAAATTTGACTTTAGTGAAATCAAAGACAATTAATATAATCTAGGGACATTACTGAATAGAAATCATTTATCATCTAACAATTAAGCAAATTGTTTTTCACCTTGTACTAGCATAAGCTCATCCTTCCACCCTCATCTCTCTCGCCCCGCAGCATGTTCGGTTCGAACCTCACATTCTTGTAATTTGTTAATTCAGCTATTCTGCGCGCCGCGTGCGCTTTTACATTTTAAAGCAAAATTCAGTTCACGTTTCACCGCCGTCGTGTACTCATGTATCATCCCTAAAATTGTATCATTTTCGCGTAGTTTCCAGTCGCAATAAACTCAATTATTATCAATACCATCTTTCAATTATCTCAACTAAAGGCGGCCCAGACACACTGCACACCCTGGCGTCAGAGTTCTTCGGAACCGCCTCTCGGCCTTTGACGTGGTTCTTTTAACGACTACCAGATGGCAGCCGGGACCAACGGCTTAACGTATCTCCCGAAGCACGGAATCATCAAAATTATCAGACAATCAGGTGATTAAAGCCTGCAATGTCCTAACCAAACTGGAAACAACTAAACAAAGTAAGCTTCCTGTCAGAATTGAACCCACGACCCGGGTCTACAGGCAAACGCCTTAACCACTGGACCACGGAGGCAGCTAAAAATTAACATTGAAACAACCACTTTTCCATTTACCTTACCGAGATTGCAGTTTAATTGTTATGATGTCATTGTTTTTCTATGTTGCTGCGATTGTAATTATGATAAATTATGAGGCCAGCGTCAAGATCACAGAAAAATACTTTTAAAGGTGAATCAGACGAGGAAAACTATGACTGGTTAATGGCTTCTTAACCGACTTTAAACAGAAGGAGGTTATCAATTCGGTCGTATTTTTTAGGGTTCCGTACCCAAAAGGAAATAACGGGACCATAGTGAAATCGCTCTGCTGACCGTCTGTCTGTCTATCTATCTATCTGTCTGTCTAATGAACCGTGATAGTTAAACAGTTGAAATTTTCACAGATGACGTATTTATGTTGCTGCTATAACAACACATACTAAAAAGTAGAATAAATATTAAGGGCATGAAATTTTTATGAAAAATTATATTTGATTAATTTTAGAATTTGCCTGCGGATCCGCTCACGTAAATTTCGATCGCTTGAGAACAGTACTTTTTCAGGGACAAAAGTTCTAATACTATCTTACGTCCTTCCTCAGGTCTTCAGCTACCTTCATACCAAATTTCATTAAATTGATTCAGTAGCCGACGCGTGAAACGGTTACAGATAAACAAACTGACAAATTTTCGCATTTATAATACTTGTACTCCCGCGTCGCCGGTTAAGTGAATGTAGATCTCTTAGAAAAACCTTTTTACCTAAAACCTTACCTATATCCTTTCTCAGGCCTCAAACTATATCGATACCGAATTTCATCTATATCGGTTCAGAGGTTAAAGCGTGAAAAGAGATTATCTTGAAAAAGGTTCAAATAACAAAATTAATGTCAATGACCAGAGATTCAAAATTTAAAGCACATCTAATTTTTTAGGCTTCCGTGCCTCAAAAGGAAAAAAAAACGGCACCCTTATAGAATCACTTTGTTGTCTTACTGTGTGTCTGTCTGTCAAGACCCTATTTCTTAGGAATGCGTAGAGGTATCAAGCTGAAATTCATATCAAATACTCAGGACTACTATCCCTTGGAGCTGTGAAAAATAACCAAAATATAGCCGTATAAGCTGCAAATTTTTGACATTCGCAAGGGCATCAAAACCTAACAAGAGAAGCAACGTCTTATAGCACAGGTGAAGGACAAACTGTGAAAAGCATAAATTTTTAGTTACATAAAATAAAAATATTTTTAACTAGCTTCGCCCGCGGCTCCGCCCGCGTCAATGTCGATCCCTCGGGAATAGTACTTTTTCCCGGGACAAAAGGTAGCCTATGTCCTTCTCCGTACTCCAGAGAACTTGTATGCAAAATTTCATGATGATCGGTTTAGTAGTTACGACGTGAAAGCGTAACAAACAAACAAACAAACAAACAAACAAACAAACAAACAAACAAACAAACAAACAAACAAACAAACAAACAAACAAACAAACAAACAAACAAACAAACAAACAAACAAACAAACAAACAAACAAACAAACAAACAAACAAACAAATAAACAAACAAACTCACTTTCGCATTTATAATATTAGTAAGGATAAGGATAAGGATAAGGATAAGGATAAGGATAAGGATAAGGATAAGGATAAGGATAAGGATAAGGATAAGGATAAGGATAAGGATAAGGATAAGGATAAGGATAAGGATAAGGATAAGGATAAGGATAAGGATAAGGATAAGGATAAGGATAAGGATAAGGATAAGGATAAGGATAAGGATAAGGATAAGGATAAGGATAAGGATAAGGATAAGGATAAGGATAAGGATAAGGATAAGGATAAGGATAAGGATAAGGATAAGGATAAGGATAAGGATAAGGATAAGGATAAGGATAAGGATAAGGATAAGGATAAGGATAAGGATAAGGATAAGGATAAGGATAAGGATAAGGATAAGGATAAGGATAAGGATAAGGATAAGGATAAGGATAAGGATAAGGATAAGGATAAGGATAAGGATAAGGATAAGGATAAGGATAAGGATAAGGATAAGGATAAGGATAAGGATAAGGATAAGGATAAGGATAAGGATAAGGATAAGTATAATTTTAAACTCATTATAGATAATGGTACGGGACCCTACGTGCACGAGACCGACTCGCACTTGGCCAGTTTTGCGATCCGGGAGTGAAAACTCCGCGCGGTAGAAAGAGAGATATTACTTCCTCTCGTACGCCGCGCCGGCGGTCACATGTCACGTGTATCTTACGACCAGGCCGCGCATCCTGACGCTAGTTTAAAGAACTTTCACTTCAAAAATAGTTTCAGAAAGTGAAAGCTCCCTCTGAAACCAGATTTTAAATTAAAGGCCGTCCTATTTATCCGCCCCCGACTGTACCATTTGCTACGTCACCCCCGACTATACCATTTGCTACGTCACACAGTATAATTTATAACGAGCTCTACACTACAACACTATAGTATACATTCATCTGACGGCGTTGTAAAACTATACAACTTTTCCATTTCGGCGCAAACCTTAGTTTTAAAAGTAAGGCGAGCGCAGAAGAACACCTTTTATGAAAAAATATGAGGCTGAAAATTATTATCATATCTAAGTCTTTATTGTGATATATTTTAAAATATCGCTATTTAAATACCTTTATATAATGACTGCGTAAAGAAAAATAACATCGCTACTTTAACAGCCCTGTTTTCTATTTTCTGATTTCTAATAAAAGGTACCCTATGTCCTTCCCCGGGCCTTAGACTACCTCCATACCAAACTTCATCCATATTGGTTCAATGGTTAAACCGTGAAAAGAAGACAGACAGAGTTACTTTCGCGTTTATAATATTATATTAGTATGGAAGTATGGATTACGCCGAGGGTCATGCTCCTGCAGTGAACACTAAAAGACCTGATGATGATGATGATGATGGATTACGCCGCTCCAAGTGCGTCCAAGCGCTCAATGTAATGAGAAAGAGAATTGTCACTTCTGTGAAGAGAGGCGTAATAAATTTATGATTTGCCTGGAGGTCATCATCATTATCATTTCCTATAGGTGTCACGGTCAATCGACCATGCACACCCTGGTCAGTTTTTCGGAACCGCCTCTCGGCCTCTGACGTGGTTCCTTTACCGACTACCAGATGGCAGCCAGGACCGGCTTAACGAGCCTTCCAAAGCACGGAGGCTGGATGGACGTAGGTCATTTCTTCGTGTAAAAAGTATGCTATTTTTCTACACTGTTATTCTTCTAGTGTCACTTTCTTTTGCCGTAAAACAGTTCGCTGGACAAAGCGAGCTAACGCTGCGGAGCAAAGTTGAGGTTAATGAAAACTTTACTGAACTCTACTGTGATAATATTCTGAGCTGAAATGAGCCTTTATAGCTAGTTAAGTACCAACAGGTATTCGAAATCGAAAAACGCAGAATTAAAAGGAAACACTAAGCTCGAGAGAATTGAAAAATAGGTATTTGAAAATCTATTGTTGTCGCGCCGCGTGCCCAAACAACTCCCACAGAGTGCGGACGACCAATGCTGGGAACTCAAAATAAAATTTATATTTTCATACAAAAACGTTCGGCCGGCCCGGCAATAAGTATAAAAAATTGTAAAACCAAACTGAGTTCCCAGCATTGGTCCCATAGGAAAAGTTGTTCCTTTTGACGGGCTGGGTCACCCCATTTACGGGAACGTCGTTGTTTATGTTACAAGCTGTATATAAACACTCGTGACCTTACGTTTTTTTGTGATCAGGGAGAATTGAACATACAATATATTAAGTAGCAACTCAATCTTTTGAAGATAACTAAATTAAAATTGAGTTGTAAGATTCGACTCAAACACATACAAGACTACTTGCAAGTTAAAGTCATTGCAAGTTGTTAACCAACGACTTAAATCTATGTACCGTTTGTTGGTCGTGTTACTACGAATAAGTAACCGTGTTACTGCCAATGTTACTACTAGTAGTAACACTGGTACGACGGAAGGGCACTACATGAATATTACCAAAATCGATGACAGACGTCGGCATTTGGAAACAGTTCTTACCTGAAACAAACAAAAGGCATAGATTTAAAAAAAAATTGCGCTTCATACTTCTTTGAACAAAGGCATACATAAGATACACCATAGATAAATAAGTATAAATGGAAATGTCACACAGATTGAGTTAGCCCCACTGTTAGTTGTAAACTTTTGTCGTGGGATACTATATAACCTATACTATGTTTTATAATAAATACATATACAATACGTTAGCCGTGTGGTATCCGGCAGAGTAGAATAGGACCACTCCAAGTCTTCCCGTGGATGTCGTAGAAGGCGACTTAGGAAATACAAGCTAAACAAAGCTTATAAACATCTAAGAGACCTCTCCAACCCGTATGGCCAGCGTGGAGAGTGTAGGCCAAGTCCTCTGGCTGCTCTGGCCAAATATGTCCCTAGTAGTACAGAGAGGGTCGTGCTCCTGTAGTGGAGACTAAAAAGGACCTGATGATGAAAATGCCATAACAGTCACAAAATAACATAAATTATGACATATCATTTTTTTTTTTTAAATCCTAAGAAAGCATAATGCAACTTAACAAAAGCCGTCGGGAGGCCGTAATTCAAAGTCGCAATCATGTCCATCATTATTAGAGTAATTTGAGGGCTGACGTATGTATACACGAGTGAAGCTTACGCGACGTTATTACTTGCTTTGTAATTTTTCTTTATTCTCTATACACCTTGTATACATAGTGAAACTTTTATCGTTTTTGACAGTTAAAGGGGTGAATCAGACCATCAAAATGAACAACTTTTCCTAAAAATTCGACATTCCCATGCAAACTGGCCGGGCGGCAGAATTCTTTTATATGGAAATGACAAATTTTTTTTTGAGTTCCCAGCATTGTACTCATAGGAAAAGTTGTTCATTTTGATGATCCGAGTCACCCCTTTAAGGGTCCAAAACGATAAAAATTTCACTATGTATATTATTAAGGCATTGTTTTAATTATAAAAAGAAAAAACAACGGGTTGCTCTCCGGGAGTGGCGGTAAAAGTGAAAACTCCCTACGCCGCGCTGGTGGTCTCAGGTCACGTGTCCGTCTTTAGAATTTTTTGATCAGGTCACGTATCCTGACACGAGTTTATAATTTTTTAACCATTCCAAAAAGTGCACAACGTCGCTAAAGACCCCTCTGTTTCTACCGCGCGGAGTTTTCACTTCTGCCGGAACACCCGAAGTGCAACCCGTTATTTTTTCCTGGGCACATTGCGATATCGATATCGACTAGCTCCGTGGTGCAGCGGTCAACACGCCAGCCTGCGACACGGAGTGACCGGGTTCGATCCTCGGCCAGGTCAAGATGGAAAATGATCTTTTTCAGATTGGCCTGGGTCTTGGATGTTTATCTATATATGTATTTGTTATAAAATATAGTATCGTTGAGTTAGTATCCCATAACACAAGTCTCGAACTTACTTTGGGGCTAGCTCAATCTGTGTGATTTGTCCGTATATATTTATTTATTTATATCGCCGGCCAAATCATGAACTGCCGGCGTGGCCAATAAAACGATCGGCCCACAACATATACACAGTGTCAGAATTACAGAGAAGGATATAGAGTTCAAGTCAATTAGGTTATTCATAGATAATTAAGCTAGTAGCTTTGTTAAGGCTCATCCCACTTGACCCATCATGGGACTGGTTCAATGGGACTCTTGGGACAGACAGAACTCTTATCGTGTCTCCCACAGGTGTTAACTATCTCCGACCAGACATCATCTTAAGCACTTTACTCGAAGGATTCACAGTTATGCAAGCGGGACTGTCAAAACTGCTGCTTTAACTAGATAACAAAATTACCCATCTTACTAATCGCCTTATACATAAAACTGTTAGCCACTAAACTTAACTTGAGTTGAGGAAGAGGAAACGCGATATGTGGCAGAAAAGCCAACAAATCCAGGGAATGTTATCAAAACGTACAAATCGAGTGTTTCGCGAGTATAACTTTTAATTGAATCCAGTTACCTCCCCGGCTATAGGAGAACTTCTTTAATCATTACTGTCTATGGACGGATCAAGTGTGGCCTAAACGATAACTTTTCTGTTGAACAAAAAGAAGATAAAACATTTTTATATCCCCTATTCTTTTTTCTGATTAATATGAATGTAAATGTTTGTTTGTTTGTTTACTCTTTATTGTACATATCGGGAAGTCCTAACTCATGATTGAAACTGCAGATTGGTACTTGCATATCTTTCAATTTATTCACGACACTAAGAATCACACTATATTAATATTCTATTACATTTGTGTCACGACACTAAATATAAAAATCACACTTATATTACAACAGTGATTATCAAAACTTCATAATAAAAGAATTGCACAAAGTATAACAGCGATCCGTGCACCGAGCGTGCTCAACGAGAACTGTCTGCCGTCGCCTCACACATCGTTTGTTTCATACTAGTGGAGGGGCGCACGGCTCCCCACTTAACACAACAACCAATCGTCCTCGCTCCGTTTCGCTTACGTAAGTCACGTGGTTTTACTTTGAGCAACTTATAGAAGCTAGGTATGGCGATGCCGCCGACATACACATAAAAGAGATACAATTTGATAAATACACGACCTATACTCGGCGACGGAGTGTGGTATAGGAGTCGCCACATACTGGAGAGACATAATTTGATTTTAATTTATTTGAGCCAATCGACACGAAAAGAAGAAGAAATTAAGGATAAATATGTACAGTGGCGGACTTATCCCTGAAGGGATTACTTCCAGTCAACCATGTGGCTGAAATAACATGAGATAATATTCACGGGTACCACGAGGTCATATGTACAGTAAATTTACTAGACGTAATCAATTTATTTAAGTTTAAGTTATGTAATAATAAATATCTACTTAAATTGTTAAAGAATAATTAAAAACACTCTAATACATACATATATAATAAAATAAACATATACATAAAAATATATACAATACAAAGCACATTAACTCAATGTATCAAGAGGGTTCAAATAAAATCTGTTAAGTCGATTTTTGAAAGATTCGAAAGATTTAGCCGACTTAAGATCTAAAGGTAATGCGTTTCACAGACTTGCAGCAGTAACAGCAAACGCCATTGCGAAGGTTCGTGATGTGTAGGGAGGTATAATTAACTTAGGATTACTACACGAGCGCAGTCGAGTATCAATATCTCTGAAAGAAAATTTTTAATGAAGGTAATTAGGATAAGAGGGATTAAAAATATAATTAAATAGAAGGGAAGGAATATGAACGTTGCGGCGTAATCTGATAGGAAGCCAATTAAGCTGGTGTCGAAATTCGGTGACGTGATCAAACTTACGTAGGCCGTAAACAAATCTGATGCTCTGATTCTGCATGCGCTCAATCAAATGTTTGTTTGTTTGTATCATCATCATCATCAGGTCCTTTTTAGTCTCCACTACAGGAGCACGACCCTCTCTGTACTATTAGGGCCATACTTGGCCAGAGCAGCCAGAGGACTTGGCCTACACTCTCCACGCTCGCCAGACGGGTTGGAGAGGTCTCTTAGATGTTTATAAGCTTTGTTTAGCTTGTATTTCCTAAGTCGCCTTCTACGACATCCACGGGAAGACTTGGAGTGGTCCTATTCTACTCTGCCGGATACCACACGGCTAAAGGTTTGTTTGTATAGGTATTTAGATTCATCATCGTCATCATTGCAGCCGTAAGAATTCCACTGCTGGACAAGGCCTCTCCCTAGGATTCTTTGTTCCATGGGAGGATATCGCCACACTCACTCACCACGCTTGGCAAGCTTGTTGGCGAGCGGAGGTTCCTTGGTTTTTTTTGCTACCGAAGCTGCTGCCCATTAGAAGCATTTTTAAGCTGAGTGAGGATTTGTTGGATTTTGATAGGGAATAAAGGTAAGATATTACTCATTTGGATGAATGGGAAAAGCAAGGACCAGCTCGGGAAGCCGGGCGCGCGTACCCGATGTCATCCCTGCAACCACCGGACAAGCATTTAAGGATGACAGCCTCCGTGGTCCAGTGGTTAAGGTGTTTGCCTGTTGACCCGGGGGCCGTGGGTTCGATTCCCATCGGAAGCATACTTTGTTTAGTTGTTTCCAGTTTCTTGAGATTGTCTGATAATAAAGATGATTCCGTGCTTCGGAAGGCACGTTAAGCCGGTGGTCCAGGCTGCCATCTGGTAGTCGTTAAAGGAACCACGTCAGAGGCCGAGAGGCGGTTCCGAAGAACTCTGACACCAAGGTGTGCATGGTCGATTGACCGCGTCACCTACACGAAATGATGATGATGACCTGACCCAGATATCTTTGGATTATTGTCAATGATGTATCCTCTAGTTTTGGATGTAACTGGGTTAAACTTGTATGAAATCTCTAGTAAATAATAAACTAAAGGAGGTATACTCACATAGTGAAGCTACAAATATGCAATTTGCTATTAATTGTTTTTTTTTTTAAACTTTAGACTCGAAACTACAATGGGGCGCTCATATCTCAACTTTCCAATAAACTTAGCTCGCGGCTTACAGACAGTTGACAGATGTGGCAACTGCTAGGCTAGTATATTTTTGGTTATTTTCCTAGTTTACTGTCATATTCGATACTGCTATGGCGAAAAACAGCTGACATTAAAACTATATTTATATTACAAAAAAGAGAGATATGTGCCATTTACGGCTCAGGACCGAGAAAGTCACTTAGAGAATTATTTAAAAAATATTTATGATAAGATGATTCGAGTCTAAAGTTTAAAAAAAAAACTCTAAGTGTCTGTCTCGGTCCTGAGCCGTAAATGGCACATATCGCTCTTTTTTGTAATATAAATATAGTTTTAATATACTGACTGTAGCTTCACAATATTTATTTGAAAATATAGTGAATGTAAGAAAGAATATTTCATCCTTCAAAAAAATAAATGATATCGCAAATAGACCCTTACGTAATAATAACAAATTGTTTCTCCCTCGTTATCGGCTGAGCAGGGTTAGTAATTCGTTCCTAGGGAATTGTATACGCTATTATAATAAATTGTCACAGTCAACACTTTATATGCCTGACAGAAAATTCAAATCTTCCGTTAAGCAGGTACTTTGTAAGAAGACTTATTTTAGGACTGATTACCTTAATGACAAACATATCTGGCTCGAGCCTGGCACGAGAGCTTCTTATCATAATTTGGTTTATTTTTAACGTATAATTTTTTTGATTGACATCCGTTCAATACAATTTGACATTATGTTTAATTTGAATTATTACATGACAATGTAATCTCAGTCTACATTTAAATATATTTAGTTTTAAGTAATATACTATAAATTGCAAGTTGACATCTGGAGAAAATGCGCTGTGCAGTTAGTTGTCGCTTCTTCTGCATCCCGCTTTGGAAGCGGCTCTAAACTTAGGTTTAAGTAAATTAACGTCAACAATATTTTGTTGTAAAATAAATGTTAACGTTCTCCAAATGATATGCCAAGTGTCTTATGATAAAAAAATGATTTTGATTTGATTATTTTTTTATTAAATAAAAATGATTGATCAACTTAATTCCTAAATTATCCTTTATAAAATAGTTAAAGACTCGTGCTCAAAATGATATTAGTAAATTTACATATTTATTTTTTTGTTGAAAAATAAATTTCACGGTGCATCCGCTTCCTCTTTCAATTGTACCATTTTCCTATGGTAGGTAGGGTGATATTACAAGCTGAGCAGCAATTAAATTTTCTTCCTATCAGTGTCTTATTAAAGCTTCCGATAAATTCTTGCATAAGCACGCAATTTATATGGTGGTTATTAATAATTGCAGTACGATGAGAGCATAATAAATTACTTTTTATTTTGGTAATGAATAAAAATTATTTGTACAAAAGCTAAGACGATTTAAAAGAGAAAAAGTTCCGAATGTTTATTTATTAAATAACTAGCTTTCGCCCGCGGCTCCGCCCGCGTTAATTTCGATCCCTCGGGAATAGTACTTTTCCCGGGATTAAAGATACTCCAGAGAACTTGTATGCAAAATTTCATGATGATTGATTCAGTAGATACGACGTGAAAGCGTAACAAACAAACAAACAAACAAACAAACTCACTTTCGCATTTATAATATTAGTTAGGATTAGGATATTTCACCAGACCTTAATAACACGTTTAGCAGGTTAGGATATTGGTGGAAAATAGAATCAAAATGGTGGTAAATCGTAGGCCACGTCGCCTACTGACATGATTCGCCCTACCCTTGGTCGGCTACTACGATTTGTGAGACGATAAGCAGCAGCATAAGGAACATTGCGTTGTTAGGATTCCGTACCCAAAGGGTAAAAACGGGATTCTATTAATATCGCTCCGCTGTACGTCTGTCTGTCTGTCTGTCCGTCTGTATGTCCTATTGTCACCAGGCTATATCTCATGAACCGGGATAATTAAATTTTTTAGCGGGCTCCCATACAACAATCTTGATTTTTTTGCTTGTGTTTGCTCAATATTGGTAACGGCGACTTTTGACGGTAACAATTATATATTCACTTTAAAATTAAATAATTAAATAATTAAATAAAAATAAAATTAATAACAAAGGGGGGCTCCCAAACAACCGACATGATATTTTTATCGACGGTTACCAATAACGGTACGGAACCAATCGTACGCAAATCTGACTTGCACTTACCCGGTTTTTTTCTTTTCTCCCTAAGACCAACAAAAGAGAATATTGTTAAAAGCAAATTGGATATCTGTCAAAAATGGAAATCTGTCCAGTTGTGCGAGAAATACACAAACACTTGAAGACACATATCGTCGTATTACTGCAAAAACCGCTAATGTGACTTTTTGTCGAAATTGCTTTCTTTACAGTTTTAGAATCAGTTTTTTATGCTCTACAAATTACTAAAACCCATTTTGCTCTAGTAACATCCATTACAAAGATAACTTTTCTGTAAAGTTACTTAGTGCTAATTTTGTGATAAAATATATAGGGAAAAACTGAAATATCTATGATTATCTTTTGGTTTATGATTTTTCTCCAAGTAAAACCAGTCATCGGTATTTAGCATTTTTTTGCATTGTCATTCTAGTTAATAATAGCAAATTTTGCTCTGGAAATAAGTTCCAATGTCCAATACCTGGTATTTGCAAAAGTTCACAGTTACTGCATTATTTGTTATTTATCCAGATAAAAAATGTCAAACATCTTTAAAACTATTTTCCAGAAAATATTTGTTTAATCAAACTGCAAATTATACATCCAATAAAATATTTAGTAACTTTATTAATTTTACCTGTAACCTTATTTTTGATTAAAGAGAAACGTTAAACAGCTAAAACTGACTAAGTACGTCCAAGCTTCACTCTGATCACTATATGCCTAACTTTGTTCAGTCGCGACGCGAGTAGTGATGTGCCGTTCCCGGAAACGATCCCCTATTCCCCAGATTTCCAAAATTGTTGTAATTTTATTTGTCATACAATTATTTTGTCAATGCAAATATATTAAACTAGTAAATGCATCAATTGATATGGGTAGGTAATATATAAATATTTCCAATAATTCAACACATTTCCAAAAAATGTGGGAACGTTCATGGGGAATGTTTCCAAATTTCCAGGGAACATTCCCTTGTTGCCAGAAACGTTCCCTTGTTGCCGGGGTTTTCCCTTGCAAAATTCAGTTTTTATTTAGTAGGTTAAAAAAATCTAATATCGTTATACAAAACCAATAATCAGCAAGTAAATAAAGTATTTTTTTATATTTTAATACTAGCTGTTGCTGACTTCGTCCGCGGCAATTTCTGTTATTATGATTAAATAATATAGATGAATAATTTTTCCCCGATTTTAAAACATTTTTTATTGATGCTTCGCTCCTAATAGTTGCAGCGTGATGTTTTATAGCCTAAAGCCTTCCTCAATAAATGGACTACCCAACACAAAAAGAATTTTCTAATTTGAACCATGTCGGCATTTTTCTGACTGTAAATACGTGAGTTAAACCGTTTTATTTACTATTAAAATAAAAAAAAAATACTTTATTTACTTGGGATTTTGGGAGTAAAATGATATCTCGCGTAAGTTTTAATAATATAAATTTTCATAATTTTTTATTTTAGAAACAGCCTATACTATACAGGTTCAGTTCAATTTTTTTTTCTATTTTTACCTACTCATTATAAATAGTACAGTCTTGAATTTTGATCACGTCATTTATCATCTCAGCCGCAAGAAGTCCACTGCTAGACATAAGTCCCCCATGGATTTCCAATATGATCGGTTGGAAGCGGCCTGCATCCACTTCAAAGAGCTAATCCGGTGAGCTAGCTATGTATGTCGGTGACCTTTGTTCTTCTACGGATATCCTCGTTTCTGCGAGCCGAGCATAGCCCTCTTTATAGCTTTTTGAACGACCTTGAGCTTTCTTATGAGGCCCATAGTAAAGGAGCACGTTTCGGTCCCGTAAGTCATCACTGGTAACACACATTGGTCGAATACTTTCGACTTTAGACATTGAGGTATTTTGGACGAGATGATACTGCGGAGCTTCCCGAACGCTGCCCAGCCGAGTCGGATTTGTCGAAATACCTCATTCTTGAAGCTGGAACTTACAATTCAAGTAGTTAACAAATTCAAGTATGGAGCTCCCAACAAGCACTGGTGAAGGCGCAACATGGACATTTGACATTATTTTCGTCTTGTCCATGTTCATATTAAGGCCCACTTGTTGGGAAACTTCATTGAAGTCATTGAGCAAGGCACTCAGGTCCTCCAGCGTCTCCGCCATGATAACAATATCATCAGCAAATCAAAGGTGAGTGATGCACTCGCCATTAATATTAATGCCAAGTCCTTTCCATTCCAGCAGTTTGAAGGCATCCTCCAGAGAAGCGGTGAACAGTTTTGGGGATATCACATCTTCCTGTCTCACACTTCACTGTCTCACACCTCTCTGTAGTCGGATTGCCCTCATACTTTGCTCCTGTACTCGGAGTAGCATTGCTGTATACGAATAGGCACTTCAACTCCTCGATATACCGATGGTCTATGAGGCCTCGCTGGAGAGACTGAAGTACGGCCCATGTTTCGATCGAATCAAAGGCCTTCTCATAGTCAACAAACGCTTTGCAAAATGGGTCATACTCTTTGGTCTTCTGTATAACCTACCGCAGCGTTTGGATGTGGTCTATGCTACTATAGCCTTTTCGGAAACGGGCTTGTTCGGGAGGCTGCAAGGCATCGAGCCTGTTCGTGAGACAGTTCATGATTACCCTCGAAAACAGCTTATAGACGTGGCTCAGGTGCGTGATGGGTCTATAGTTCTTGAGGTAGGGTATTGTCGCCTGTTCCATGCCTCTGGCGCCTTACCTTCGAGCAGAACGGAATTGAAGAGCCTCTGAAGGACTTTCAGTACCGGCGTTTCACCCGCCTTCACAAGCTCTGCTGTGATTACGTCCTCGCCCAGCATCTTGTTACTCTTGAGCTGTTTGAGAGCAATCCTCATCTGGTACAGGCTGATGTCCAGGATATCTTCGGTATACTGTCGGGTAAGCTTGGCTCTAGTATCTTTGTTCAAACTTAAAATGGGTTTGGCTACTGAGGTAAACAGCTATTTATAAAACCTCTCGATCTGGCCGCGCCGCCATCCTCCTTCTTTAGCTTACTCAATCGGCTCTGCCCAATAGACTTTTGCAAACACTTTGGAGCTTTTATTTTGTTCTATCGTCTCCTTAATACGCTTGGTATTAAAAGAAACGAATGTCGTGTCGCAAGGCCTTCTGGATTTGTCTATTGAGCTGCCGATGTACGTCCGCGTCTTTGAAGGTCTGCAGCGGTATAGATCGTCGTGTGGCCATCAATTTAAGGGTCTGAAGCGAGCTTTTTTGTGGCTTTTGTTTCCGGTGGGACCTAAAAAACTACGATCCCGTTGCCTAGACAATGTGAACCCATTATATAACCAAGATTTGTTCTTAAGTTTTGTCAACTGGGTCGCTTTACTTTAGTCGTAAAAAATGTATACCTACAACTATTTTATTTTTACTTTTTGTAATCTTATTTTGCTATAAGAAAATGATTTTTATAATAAACATGCCGTTTTTTAATAATAAACATTTGTTTCTATTTAGAAAAACTAAAAATAATGCTGTCTCATGTACTTACTTTACTAAAATTATAACTTTTACTAATTACAAAAGATGTTAAGCTACATTTATCAGGGTTTCTTCATATTTCGTACTGGTAAAACCGGTCATGTTACTGACAGAGGCGTTAAATCTCGAAAACTACCGATTGTTTTTTATACTTTTTTGAGGTCCTAGTTAATTTGCTTAAAGAATGAAGTTAAAGATAGTAATAATACAGGAGTAGACGCTTTACTTACTGAAATAGACCAAAAATTAGTTTTACAGTTAAAACCAGTTAAGTGACATAAATTACGCGACATATTTTTTTGAATTGAGATTTTTTTGCCCATTAAACATAAATTGAGTAAATTTCATATAATAATTATAAACAATTATAAATGAAGCTTTAAAAAATATAAAATAAGTACATACAAGTCTTCGCTTTCATACAAAAAATTATTCTTAAACCTTTAAGTCAAGTTTTCTCAAAATGTGATTTTTGCACATTAGCGGTTTTTGCAGTAATACGACGATAGTCACACAGGGCGCCTATAAAAAATTAAAAGAAAGGGCAAAAATTTTTTTTTTTCAAATCCACTTTTTATTATAAGATCTTCCATTCCGATTTTGACGACTATGTAAAACACATCGTTGTAATGGGTGCGTATTGATTGATATAATAACAAATTATATATTTTCATTTCAATAAAGTTCAAAAGATATAATGTTAACTTGACATAATTATTACTGTTTACGAGATCGTCAGATTGCTGTTAATTTTCGGCTAGGTGTTCATTAAAAAGGAATAAGATAAATAATAACCTACTTCAAAAAAGGAGGAGGTTATCAATTCGACTGTATGTTTTTATTTTTTATGTATGTTTGTTACGCGACATCTTCGCCAATTGTAAACCGATTTTGATGTTTTTTTTTATATTTAAAAGCCTTTACTACCAAGTTGGTCCCATTTTAATTTGGTGAAGAACTTTGGAGATATGGAAGAAACTCCTAAAATAAAATTAAAGTAGATTGTTTTTTTTAATTTAATTATTAGGTATGGGTTGAAAATCTTCTACAAATTTATTGGTATAAGCAATGATTATTATCCTTAGTAATATGTATATATAATGTTTATTATACATAACAACTTATCGATTTTTTAAATTTTATAATAATAAAACGGTATAATAAAGGTTGGATATGTTGAATAATTGTCATATTAAAAGATTTTAGTTTTTTTAAACATATTTCTTTAGATTTTTATCTTACTTGATAATTATACTGATCAAAATTATATATTTCGTTGATATTTTTCTTTAAATATATATATATTGTGTTTATATGTTATATTACTTACCCCAATATAATATTAATGCCATGCTAATGCCATTCAGTGGATGACGTCATCGCTGAAATTTGGCTAGCGGCCATTTTTCATTATTCGCGTGTCAACTGCCACTTGACTTAGACGAAGAAACCATGTCATGTCGTTATAATAACAAATAACATAACGTTTTTTTTTTTTTATTGAGTATTCTACTAGCTCATCTGATGGTAAATGACGATAAAGTAAGATATCAGGAAGCCTCACACCGTCGATCGTTTTCCTGCCATCTTACCATACATAAAGGGAGTCACAGACAAAATTGGTAATATTCTGAACCGAGCTTCAATCAAGACCTATCACAAGCCGCACAAGAAAAGAAACCAATTTTTAAGACCTGTAAAATCCAATATCCCATTACAAGATGCAGGAGTATATAAAATTGACTGTGAGTGCGGTTTATCATACATTGGGCAAACAAAGAGAAGCATCGGTACCCGAATTAAAGAACATATTGCTGACATGAAGAATAGACGCTTAACCAAGTCTGCAGTCTGTGAACATGCCTTAGACAAACCCAACCACTACACGTTTTGATAATCCTTAAGTCCTTTCAAAAGAAAACAGATACATTCCAAGAATGCTTCGTGAGGCTATTGAAATTAAAAAAAAAATCCTAATTCAATAGAGAGGATGGTTGGCAGTTACCACCAGCTTGGGATCCTGTCATCAATTTAATAAAATCAGACTGCAAGACCTTTAGACACCATGAGCCAATACTGCGTACATCCGGAACGTTATCAATAAATATTGTAGGCGGTAGTTTTGTATAGTTCTTATAACACAAAGACAAATGTCAACTTAATTTACCTGCGACCATGAAAAGTATAAAGTTTTCGAAACTTTAGGTGTAAAAAAATAGTGGAATATGTGTAATAATCGCGAAAACATCAGAAACCATTAAGTATCTATAGTAAAATATACCATCATCTTACGACACAAATTCACAATTTACTGTGGGGCTAGCTCAATTTATGTGATTTGTCCCTGTAAATAATAAATAAAATATTATGCGTTAACAAACTTGTCAAAACTATTTTAAATCTGATTAAACAGAACAAGAAAGAGTAAAAAGAATAGCAAATGACATTACTAACTTCCTTTAGTTTACTGGGGTTAACGTGACTTCCGACGCACAGTGAAATACAAAATATGTGTCGCTTCGAAAAATTTCACGATGTCTGTTAACTACGTAATAGTTATAGAAGGAATATGTAATTGGTGCAAAGTGATATGGAGAGTTTAGTTAGAAGGAATATATAATTGTTGCAAAGTGATATGGAGAGTTTTTGCGATGATCGATTTCATTCGCGTTAATTGCGTAATGGACATTATGTCCCTGTAGTACCATTTGTAAAATAACTGTCACTTTGCGATGGATAGGCGATAAAGGGAGGCCATATGGAAAGGTACAGAGAGGGTCATATTCATTTATTTTGTCAGCCATAGGTAATAATACATAGGTGTTTAACAAAACATATTAAAGTTAGTGCTCTATGCTGCGCCATTTGGCATACAAATTTCAGTCACAGGTTAGTGAGTATTAAATATGTTACAGTTGAATAAATAATTTAAAATAATATAAGTGAAAAATGTTACATTCGTGTCACAAAATTAGTTTATATTAATAAGTTAAATATTGTTAATAATTTAAGGGAATTTTATGTGTGCAATGACAATCTACTTAATCTATTTGATAATTGATGTCATTTCTTATTTATAGTACACTAGCTGTTGCCCGCGGCTCCGCCCGCGTTAATGTCGTTCCCTTGGGAACAGTAGAAATGATAAAAATTCCATACAAACCCCTGCCCCTTTGCTTTTTCCCCTTAAGGGGGAATTTAATACATTTCACCTGCATAGATCTTTAGCCCTTAAGGAGGGGATTTTGCCCATTTCACCTACACAGATATTTTTTTATTGTAATGTAGAACTTCTCATTGTCATATTTCTAAGTAAATAAAAAAAATCCATACAAACTTTACCCCACCTATTCTACCCCTTTAAGGGAAAATTCGACCGTTTTAACTACACAGATCTTTTTAATTGTAATGTAAACATATATACTTATTTTTATACTTCTATGTCCAGAAATGAGAAAATTTCCATACAATCCCCCCCCCCCCCCCTTTATCCCTTAAGGGGGAAATTTTGTACATTTCACCTACACAGATCTTTTTTAATTGTAACCTATAACGTATATACTTATTTTCATACCTCTAAGTCTAGAAATGGAAAAATTCGATACAAACTTTACCGCCTATTTACCCCTTCAAGGGAGAAATGTTGTCTGGTTCACCTAAACAGATCTTTTTTAATTTTAATTGAGATCTTGCGTACCTACTTTCAAACTTCTAAGTCCAGAAATGAGAAAATTCCATAAAACTTCAACCCCTTTTGATTTTCTAAAAATCCTTTCTTAGTGCTCATTTACATCATAAAAAGAATCCCGGTGCCAAATTTCAAGTTTCTGCGCACAGTAGTTTCGGCTGTGCGTTGATATATAAGTCAGGTTTGCCTTTGGCCCGCGGCTCCGCCCGCGTAAGTGTCGATTTCTCAGGAACAGTAGAATTACCCGGAATACATTAGTTTATGACTTTCAATGAAACACCTTAATATTGAATTTCAATTGAATAACTTCAAAAACGGAAGGTTTCATACTAACTTTGCATCCCCGTTATATCCCCTTAAGGGATGATTTTTGAGAAAAATATTTTACTCGTGTTTTATGCCTTTTAGTAAGGAACCTTCATGCTGAATTTCATTCGACTAACTTCAAAAATGAAAAGTTTCATGCTTACTCTGCACCCCTATTTTACCCCCTTAAGGGATGATTTTTGAGTAAAATATTTTACTCGTGTTTCATACCTTTCAGTAAAGAACCTTCATGCTGAATTTCATTCGAATAACTTCAAAAACAACAAAGTTTCATACTAACTTTGCAACCCGTTTTTCCCCCTAAGGAGATGAATTTCCAAAAATCCGTTCTTAGTGCTCCCCTACGTTATAAAAGGAACCCCTGTGCAAAATTTCAAGTTCCTAACCCTTATAGTTTAGGCCCTGCGTTGATATGTCAGTCAGTCAGCTTCTCCTTTTTTTTAGTATGGATTACTATGGATAGTATGGATAGGTATAATGCTGTCGTATAATGATGATGAATTGACTTTGGATTTTAATTTTCTTATGTCACTTATTATTTTATTTTATTTTTGCTATATGTTTGCAGGCAAACTCATGCCTTGAGTTCATTCAAATGACGATAACTTTTTTTTAATGAACCGATTTTGATGAAACAAACTTTAAATGTTAAACTGAGTTAAAACAAAGCAATTGGTGAAAGTTTGAAGTAAATCGGTTAAGTATTTTCGGAGATAATCGTGATCATACATACAGACAGACAGACAGACAGACAGACAGACAGACAGACAGACAAGAAATTCCAAAAATTTTTTTTGCTTTCTATTATTCTTTTTAAGTGTCCCTCTATCCATTTCAGTCAAAAATTCGAAATGTACAGACAAAATAATTTTACTGTTTTATTATATGTATAGATAATTTGTCAGGAGATAATACTAATTAAGTCACAATATAATTGAATTTAGATATAAACAGCATTTATTATACAGTTTATTATTGCAAGTCATCACTAAGATAATTATTTATGGAATAGTACGCCTTGTCTGACAAAAAACTCAAGAGTACATGTCTAAATTTATTCCTATCTTTACAGATTCTGATTTGTTTTGGTAATATATAATACTAGCTGTTGCCCGCGGCTCCGCCCGCGTTAGTGTCGATCCCTCGGGAACAATTAATCCCTCGGGAAGTAGAATTTCCCAGAATCAAACATACCCTATGTCCTTCCTCGGGCCTTCCACCTCCATACCAAATTTCATCCAAATCAGTTTACGACAGACAGAGTTACTTTCGCATTTATAATATTAGTATTAGTATGGAAGTATGGATATTATTTATACTTCTAAGTCCAGAAATGAGAAAATTTCCATAAAACCTTTACCCTCCCATTTTACCCCTTTAGGGGTGAATTTTGTCCATTTCACCCATATATATCTTTTTTAATTGTAATCGAGAACATACCTATTTATTTTCATACTTCATAGTCCAGAAATGAGAAAATTTCCAATTTCCAAACAAACTTTACCCCCCCTTCTGGGAGATTTTTTTCCAGTTGACTTACACAGATCTTTTTCAATTGTAATCGTGAATTTATTTACCTATTTTCATACTTCTAAGTCTAGAAATAAGTAAATTCCTATACATTCTTTACCCCGCTATTTTACCCCTTCAGGAGAAAATATCGTCCATTTTACCTACACAGATATTTTTAATAGTAACCTAGAACTTATATACTTAAATTCATACGTCTAAGTCCAGAAATGAGAAAATTTCGATACAAAGTTTATACCACCCACCCACCCCCAAATTTCATCTACCCACACACATCTTTTTTAATTTTAATCGAGAACTTATATACCTACTTTCATACTTCTAAGTCCAAAAATGAGAAAATTCCATATAAATTTTACCCCTTTAGAAGTTAAATTTCTTAAAAATCCTGTCTTAGCGCTCACTTACATCATTAAAAGAACCCCTGTACCAAATTTCAAGTTTTTAGGCGCAGCAGTTTCGGTTGGTTTGCCGTTTGCCCGCGGCTACGACGCCGCCCTTAGTGTCCATCCCTCAGGAACAGTTTGGACCCTTAAAGGGGTGACTCAGGTCATCAATATGAACAACTTTTTCTATGGGACCAATGCTAGGAACTCAAAAAAAAATCCGTCATTTCCATAAAAAAGAGTCCCGCCGCCCGGCCAGTTTGTATGGGAATGTCGAATTTTTTTTGAGATCCCAGCATTGTTACCGTAGGAAAAGTTGTTCATTTTGATGGTCTGAGTCACCCCTTTAGGGGTCCAAAACGATAAAAAATTTACCTAGTATATTTGCAGGCAAACTAATGCTTTGAATTCATTCAAATGACGTAAACTTTTTTTTTAATGAACCGATTTTGATGAAACAAACTTTAGATGTTTTGCTGAGTTAAAACAAAGCAATTGGTGAAAGTTTGAAGTAAATCGGTTCAGTATTTTCGGAGATAATCGTGATCATACATACATACAGACAGACAGACAGACAGACAGACAGACAGACAGACAGACAAGAAATTCCAAAATTTTTTTTTGCTTTCTATTATTCTTTTTAAGTGTCCCTCTATCCATTTCAGTCAAAAATTCGAAATGTATAGACAAAATATTTTTACTGTTTTATTATATGTATAGATTAGGTGCCATCGCATAAATGCGTGCTGCAGTGGAGACTAAAAAGACCTGATGATGATGATGATGACAAGGCGACGCGTGTCATGAATACGTCGCCATTCTCATGGTCGACAGCAGTTAATTGATCAGGGAACGTAGTAGCAACGTAAAGATAGCTCCGTGACGCAGCGGTCAACACGCCAGCCTGCGACACGAGAGTACCCGGGTTCGATTCCCGGCCATGTCAAGATGGAAAATGATATTTTTCAGATTGGCCTGGGTCTTGGATGTGTATCTATTTATGTATTTGTTATAATATATAGTATCGTTGAGTTAGTATCGCATAACAAAAGTCTCGAACTTACTTTCGAGGCTAGCTCAATCTGTGTGATTTCTCCGTATATACATATATAAAAAACACAAAAAAAGCGTACTAACGTAAATATAAGTGTGTATATGATAATGGTCATCCTCAGCTGCTTGGCCGGTAGTTACAGCTATGGCATCGGGCACTCGGCCACCTGAGCTGCTACTTGCTTGTTCCTCGTTCATCCGAGTGAGTTTTATCCAAATACCTTCACTCCCCTCTTAAAACCAAATTCCTATCCTTCCCCTGCTTAAAAATGCTACCAATAGGCAGCAGCGTCTGAAGCACAACAAGCCAAGGAAACTGCGCTTGCCAACCCGCCAGCCAAGCGTGGTGAGTATTGCATGGAACAAAAAATCCTTGGGACAGGCCCTTGTCTTGATGATGAATGATGATATATAAATAAATAAATGCAAAATAATTGTGTGTCATTAATGAATGCATATTTATACCTTTCATGGAAGACAATGTCCAGGACCATAAGACCTAATGGTCACTTTAAACAGGATCAAAATATTAATAGGTTGCTAGCCACATCATCTATTAACATGATTTTACATATTTTTGCCAATTTTTAACAATCTGAGTTTTAAGAAAAGTAACTGATACATCTTTCTTTTCTTCCAGACCATGAATGTCATTAGTTGACCATCCCTAAGGGAAAAGCAATGTGGGTCAGAGAAAGAACTCTCACAGAAAATCGACGTCTTTGTAGAAGCATTACCGCTTCTATGCTTCATTCGGAAAGGCCGGAAAGGCCGACAGGGCAGTTGTTACACTCTGGTGTTGCAGCTGTCCATGGGCAGCGGTGATCACTTACCATCGGGTGACCCGCTTGCTTGTTTGCCGTACTATAACATAAAAAAATAAGAAATCTTGGTTGCGTAACACTAGGGAGTGGACTGGTATTGCGAGTACAGCCGAACTTTATCGCCTCGCTAAAGACAAGCAGAATATGCAGAGCTGACTACCAACCTTCACTAGATGGAGATGCACTATTAGAAGAATAAGGTAGCTTACATTAGTGTTGACCAGTTATCCGGATAAAGAGTAGATGGCAGATATGAAATTTCCGAAAATCCAAAACTGAGCTAAAGACTTTTTTTGCAAAAATTACATTTTTGTGACAAGCTTTTATGATAAACGAATACATACTGTAAAGTGCTTTCCAAGACAAATCAAATGAGCCTTAAAACCATTGCTGTAAGTACCTTGTTTAGTTAAAGAGTTCATATGGCCACCTTCCGACTCCATCATCAGACCAGCCCAACGATTCCATAATATTGTATTGTCATCACAAAGATACATGCACAATTTCAGCTCAATCGATAACCGGAAAGTGGATCTAATTTAACTAGCAAGATTTGATTACAGACAAACATCGGGACATTTGAAACTAAATAAAAGTTTGTACAAATTGTTAGGTCAAAAAGATTTTTAAGCGCAGATGTTAATTTTTATCCAGCAATAAAAACAGCAATGTATTAATCATCCCCTATTTAGCCACATCAACTGAGCCCAACAAAATTGAGGCTACTAATACGACACCGTGTTTAGTACCTATAATTAATAGAGGTACTAAATTATCCCGCAACTGAAACGCTCCGAATAATCACTCCAATTACAAAGCGTCGAACGAATTACAAATTAAATTATTTATACTCAACGTTGGATCTAATAGTGTATAACTGTAGGTTAGGCAATACGTACACATAATATACCTAAAGAAGATGAATATATTGTTTCGTTGTATTGTTTTTCGTGTATGTAAGTGGCCAACACTGTTGTCAGATTTTTTAAGCTACCTAAAGGCATCTAACATAGCTTCACGACTACCATCAATGATGACAGCTGTGACCAACGTCTTAATGTGCCTTTCGAAGCACGGAAAAGCTCTAGATATTGTTATGCCACTTGAAGTCACTCATCCTAGTGGAGACTGCGCCCAAGGTTGCTTGACCTGCGTAA
Source organism: Elegia similella (assembly GCA_947532085.1). Lineage (NCBI taxonomy): Eukaryota > Metazoa > Arthropoda > Insecta > Lepidoptera > Pyralidae > Elegia > Elegia similella. The sequence goes on from OX383928.1 coordinate 5,954,721, forward strand.
GCGTTAATTATGCTCACGCCCACTAGGCTATCGGGCTCCTCAGTTTTCGTTGTGGTATGGGTGCCTGCCAAAAATAGGTACATCAGTAGCAAAACTACCTTACAGTCAAAAACATCCCTGAGATATAAGCATCGCAAAGACAATTTTTTGGGCGAGTCCATTGAAGCTGTACATTTTGCTCTTATATGGATGATTTAAGAAGTTTGAGAACTATGTTAAATATTGCGTTTATGGGAATGGCCTTTAAAAATGGCTCTAAATTTAAGGAGGTTTTGACGAAACACATTGTGTATAGAGTTTATTGCTACGAATTGTGTATTGTAACGTATTTCCTATAGAAGTAACCAAATAAATTCAGAACAATAGAATTGTTAGGCCACATTTGAAAAAATGTGTTTTTTAATAGTACATTGTGTAGGCAGGGCAGTAAAAAAGACATTAACATACCGCCTGAGAAACACGCAATGTTATTCATCACACCAAGTGAAAAATATTTTTCATGAAAATAAATGCCGGCAAACCGCAATGAGCAGAGCAAATAATGAAGCCGCGGATTCCACAGATAAGCAAAATGTTTTATCCAGAAAGCGCATATCGAAGACTGATGAATACATTCAGCCAGCTACGACCATTAACAATTCCAAATTTTAATTAAAGTGAAAAATCTAGCAGTCTAAATAATTTTGTAATTTAAATTTACAGTTTAAAATTTGAATACCTAAATTTAAATAATCTAGACTAGCTTGGTATCGTAGTAGATTAAAACAAAAAAAAACACGCAATTGGGCGTAAAATAATTTTTATGGAATCTTTTAGGCCGCGGCCATATTAGAGTCCATTCAGCCTACTTTGCTTACGTTTATTGACACAATTTAAACATACGTAGGTACGATAAAAATTTTGTTATCATTGTTTTTATAAAATTATTTATTTTATTTTATTTTTTTTTATTTATTGATCAAACAAACACATAATCTTAAATTATATAAAAGATATACAAAAACCTTAAAATAATAGGTTTATTTTTTATGAATACGGCAGGTTATTCTCTGGTGTTGGCATTAAAAAATAAGTAGTGATTCTATGACCTATAAATCTTCTGTACATATAATAAACTACTAAAATTAGATTCCTGTAGGATTATCAAACAACGATCTAATATATGGATCACCCTAAAATTCAATTTCAGAACACGCGAGAGGTACCGCAGGCAAAAGCTTAAATAATATTGAAAAATATCACTAAAGTGCCAACTATTCAGTATCGTAACAACTTATTTGATCTGGCGTTACAATGCTGGCGGGCAATACTTCATCGTACACTAAATAAATAAAAAAAATGAACAGATATCCTAAAATTGCTTCAAAAGTAATATTGGCAACCCTAATCTCTTAAAGCCCATTGTTCTTTCCGACGTCATCACGGATTTTCTCAATTTCGCCTCGCAGCGCCGCCAGCTGAAATACGACAGGTATTTTAATACATCACTACTGACGCTAGCTACGTGGATGATTTAATATCTGTGAACAATTAATCTTAGACTTACCTTTATACACATTACAGAGATATCTTTAACTCCATATAGCTGTAACAAGTCTTCATCAGTACGTTGAATAATTTTCGGTAAGAGCATTTGCAAGAAGCAGCGATGATAATTTGTTAGATATGTCAATACGTCACTACTGACGCAAGCTAAATAAGTTAAAAATGCCTAACAGAAAGTAAAAGCGAGGTATCTATTGACAACCCTACTCTCTGTAAGTCCATTATTCTCTATGACGTCATCGCGGATTTCTCTATTTTGCCTCACCGCGCCGCCAGTCGAGATACGTCAGGTATGTCAATACGTCACTGTTGACGCGAGCTATATGGATGATGTAATATCAGTGATTAATTAATATTGGTTCAGTATATTGCAAGACTGGTTTATTTATACGTGCACTCTGAAGCACTCTGTTGTTATTTAGATTATCCTTCACAGAGAGACATCAGCTATACGCGCTGCGAGACTTCAATCTTATGATATTAAATCAACTCTAATAACCTGATCGTATCCTAACAATTAACTATCGAAACTCAAGTCAGCCGCGAACTGCACTGAACCCTAAAACAAGCTAATATCGATTAACCCTCGGTTATCAAATCGTCCATATACCAACAAGCATCGCGCTGTGAGGGATTAAGCACAACAAAAAATTTAATCAATCCATCAAATACGAATATTGGTCGGTATTTTACTCATTAGGGAATTACGCGCAAGTTTCCTCATGATAATATTTATTCTTCTTCTAATTTTACAAGCTTTTCTTTAGTTTCACCCACGGAAGTTTCACCACAGGTGACGATGTTTGTCTGGAATTTTTTTTGGCGAGCTCCGTGGCGCTTTGTTTAACAAGTGAGCCTGCGACACGAGGGTGCCTGGGTTCGATCCCCGGTCAGGTCAAGATGGAAAATGATCAGATTAGCCTGGGTCTTGGATGTTTATCAGATATATGTATTTGTTATAAAATATAGAATCGTTGAGTTAGTATCTTACTATTATCTATCTTGGGGCTGGCTCAATCTATGTGATTTGTCCATATATTTATTAAATCAAATCTTGCAAGTTAAATTTGATCCACTTCCCGATAACTGATTGAGCTGAAATTTTGCATACATGTGTAAATCGGATGACAATATAATATTATGAAATCGTTGCGCTGGTCTGATGATGGAATCGGAAGGTGGCTATAGGAATTCTTAAACTAAAAAAGCCCTTTAACTAAATGAGCTCAAATATGGTTGGTGTACAATCATGTTTGGGCTCATTTGATTTGTCTTGGAAAGCACTTTACAGTGTGTGGATTTGTTTGTAATAAAACCTTGTCACAAAATGTAATTTTTGCAGAAATACATGTTTTCAAGCCAAAATAGATATTTAAATTATATCTATTGTCTTGATTGAACTGATGATCGCGAACGAGACAATCGGACTAAGAGCTGTGACGAATAGTGCATATGGTCGATGAGAATAACCGTAGAAAAAAAGACATTTTGTTATCTGTAAAATCCAGCAAAGGTAGAGTAAAAAAACTTGTTAGTCAAAAACCGACGCTGTAATAGACCGATGAAATCACTGAAATGACGTTACTTGTCGATTAAAATGGCGACAACCTGAGCGAGAATGACGTCGACCAGGGTTGACAAACGCGCTCTTTTGTTGTAAAATTTTAAATGCAGTATCGTGTCTGGCGGCTGTTAATATTTTAGTGGATGTGAAAAACGCCTGTTCACAGGAACGTTGTTGATAAAATGTCGAACACATAAATTTAAACAGGCTATTTCCTTTTTAAATACACTGCCGCAGTTTGATACTGATTTACTTCAGCTTTATACTTTAGGTGGTAAAAATAAAAAAAAAATGTCGGTCACATTTTATGGTTCATATGACTATAGATTCCTTTTTATTTTATTTTTACATAAAATCTCAGTTTCATATCAGGCAAAAAAATGTTGATATTTATGTAAAGGTACTACTAATTAAGGTAGCTTTGGCTTTTTATGACATATCTTCTTAAAATCTCGTATCACAATGCATGTTCGGGATAAACTCTGAAACTGCTGAACCAATTTTGATCAAACTTCGTAACTATCTGTAATTTGGTCTAACTTAAAAGATAGGATAGATTTTATCTTATAGCGAAACGTAATTCGCTGGGACAGCTAGTTTTTTATTAAAAAAGTACATCTTAATATAGTTTGGAACCAAGTAACATACATACTTAAGTATATCACGTTTTTATCCCTTTAAGGGGGTATAATACCACCATGAATCGGATCCGATGAGGACGCCGCAATACGCGCGATACGATTGGAAATAATTTAAGATGGTTTAATAAGCGCTTTAGGGGTAGACAGAGCCTGACACGTTTAGTCCCGAAGGCCTCATTTAGTATGCGGTAGCTGCATTAGCTATTAACATGATTCTTCAGATATTTCCCAATCTCTCAACCGATTTCTACGGACTGCGTGAGAAGAGAAACAGATGATATTGTCTAAGTTTTTAACAGAATTGATAAGGAACATGACTTGTACCATAAACTAGAAAAAATCGAAGAACAAAATGCTCACATCAACATTACACTTCTTTGCTTTATATAAAACAGCACAGGCACGTTTGGCTAAAATGTTTTTAAAATAGGGTCGACCTCGTCGAACGTACTGCGATCAGATTGCAGACGTTCTTAAAAAAGGAGATGTTAGAAGTACCCGAAACCGTAGAGCATGTATGATGAGAGTAATGAGTGTAGACGAAGCTAGAGATATATGTCAGGATCTTAGCAAGTGGAGATCCATAGTCTCTGCCTACGCCAATGGTAAACAGGCGTGATAATATGTATGTATTTATGTATGTTTCTGAATAGCGTGCAACACCGCTTTTCTAGGGGCGGAAAAAAAGGCAGCGGACCAAGAAGCAAGAATGACCAATAATATCTGACGAGTAGAAAGAGAGGGCAGAGACCTTTGCACAGCAATGGGATGATATAGGTTTATTTTAAAAAACCCAGATTGAGTTTATTTTAACAAAAATGCTCGTCTAGACATCACCATGAGTCAATAAATCAAGCTGCTCGCGATTTATGGGGCATGACTAATTAATACAGCTGTATCGATGCCCGCGTCGCTGTTTACACAAGAAATAGTACGTAGGCCTACTAATTACAGCTATAACAACATGTATTGTACGTATGTGTGTTGTGCCAAATTGAACAACGCGTGAGTAAACATGTGAACAAATCTTTGGTTGTTTAGTGGAACAAATATATGCAATAGCTTTACGAGTATGCTGAAAGTTTCCGGCTTAGGAAATGTCCACTCTGACTATTCCTATGGATGTGGTATGAGGCGACTATGGGACAAAAATACAAACTTACATATCGCCAGAAAGCGTACGAAAGGAGGGTTGTCAACAAACGTAGCCGACTGGTCACATAGTCCAGTATGCTTTTGCACATCATCAACATCAGAATTTAACAGCAACGCTCTTGTCAGTGGAGCTCATCTTAGTTTATTCTCTGCCAGTCTTTTCATATCCTGGTACGAAACCCTTTCACAATTTTTTCCTTTATTTGTTTTATTTGTAACTGTGCCTGGGCTTTCCACTCCCTCTTCTTCCTTCTATTTTTCCTTCTATTATAGTTTTCATAAACTGAGCGTGTCGCCACAATTGCCCTATCATATTACCTCTACGATGTTCTTTATTTCACACGAACAATCTTTATCGCAAATCCTCATTTTCTAAGTAAAAAAAGAAACAAAAGCGCATCATACCAAATTATCCACATCTCCTCATAGTATCCTAAGTCTACCTTTACAAACGAAAGGAGACGGAGCTCAGGTTCCGTAGTGCTTTAGCTGAAGATGCAACCGGTAACACGCTCAGAGGCTCAGAGGAGAGAAAAAGAGAGAGAGTATTCCGACATCTACCTGTAAAGTTTAACCAACGAAAAGTAAAATAAGACGCGATATAACGTATGTTAGAATCAGATTCATGACACCGAAATCTAACGAGAGCTTTAGTTAAGTAATTTTCATACTTGCAAAATGACCTGAAACTACTAACTAAATTGTTAACCGATCATTTTCAAAGTCCAAAATATGGACAAGTTTTCCAATACCAAAATGCTTTATACTGTTCAATGCAAAATTTAATCTTAACTAGTAAATGTGAGTATGTGAGTATTTTGTACTCACATGTGCAAAGATATTTACAAAATGGAAATCCCACCAGACCTATTGAAATCCTAGTTATTTCCACATCTAGTATTACTAAAAGCCAATCAATGCAGTACGCAGAAGACAATGGAATTCGACTGGCGCCGCGCCAGGTTTCCGTTACTATATAAAAAACGCGCGCCGTACTAGTTACAACTGCTGTGATAGCTGAAAAGCTGAATATTATATCGGGTTTGGGTGTGAGAAATATCACGTGATATTTTTGTATTCAATAATGTGCAGTAATTATTTCGCCACACTTACTAATTACTATTAACTTTATTTATCATCGTTTTGTTGAGCTCGGGCCTCTTTTCATTTGAATATGTATATATTCTACATATGTACGAAATGTAGGTGGGATTTAATGGTCCGCCGAGGTCTGAAGATCTACATTAACACGTAAATAAAAAAAATGTACTACTAACTAATATGATCAATTTTTGACACTAAAAGAACATGTAAATTAATGAAATGCGTAAGTACGTAAAATTACGAAATAAAATTTAATTCCACGAAGAATATCGCGTCGTACAAATGGCAGTCATTAGCGTGATATATCCGTGTGTCGTATTGCATAGGGACGGTTGGAATAGAAACGTGATACACGATCCATACTCGTTAATACTCGTACGCTTATGTCATCACAACACGTCACTGGTTTTTGTTCCATGTTAAGGGAAATGTGTTTGAAATAGGAATAGATTCGATTTGAAATGGGAATAGGTTTGATGTATGTTTGATTACCACATTCCTGCAAATTATAAGTATTTACCTAGTTACAGGGTGTAACTCTTAACTGTTCCAATTTTAAAACATGGACCAATCAAGTTGGTCATAATTACTTACAAAGATAAAAGTAAGTCTGAATCTATTTATCATCAACATTATTACAGCCGTAAGATGTCCACAGCTGGATAAAGGATTTTTCGTTTCATGGGAAGATAATGCCATACTTACCACGCTTAGCAGGTGGGTTGGTGAGCGCAGTTTCTCTGGCTTTTTATGCTTTCGACGCTGCCCATGGTAAGTATTTAAGCTGGGGGAAGGATAGGAATTCGTTGGACTTAGGAAGGGAATGAAGGTATCGGGATACTACTCACTCGAAAAAATGGGAATAAAGCAAGTTCTAACTCGGGAGGCCGGGCGTGCGTACCCGATGCCATGCCTCAACCACCGGACGGGAAGTTGAGGATGACACCCCTGACCTTCGTAAGTCTGAATAAAGAATAATAAAAATTATTATCAACACCCCAAGAGGCTCTCGCTAGATGGCTGGATCAAGGGTCAGATACAGAAGGCACGGCGCGCATCGTCAGGAGGTTCCTCTCTCTGTAGCCTTAACTACCGGTAACTTGAGCTCTGCCCCAATGCTGACAGCCCTCTAGGATTAGGTTTTTATAAAAGCTGTATTTTTTTTGTATGATATTTTGTTATATTTTACTTTTTACATCATCATCATTATCATGATGGTATATGTATTTTACTTTTTATATAAGTTTTATAAATACCAAATTCTAAGATACCTTATAAATTAAGGGAATTAATATTATTATTAACCTGTGAACCTGAATTGGAATGTACTCCATGAAAATCCAGCTTCATAGAGCAAAAAACTGAAATATGTGAGTATCATACAACCGCTATAACTTCAATATTTGTGGAACGTGACTGCTGAAACGCCCGGTGAAGTAGCAAAAGCTCACTTGGAGCTAGCAGCAGAGTCAATTAAAAAAAAATTTACTGCTTTATATTTCAAAATAAATATAAAGTCAAGAAGGAAAACGATATTTTTCAGAATTATCTGGATCTTGGATGTGTATATTTAGTGTGGTATCCGGCAGAGTAGAATAGGACCACTCCAAGTCTTCCCGTGGATGTCGTAGAAGGCGACTTAGGAAATACAAGCTAAACAAAGCTTATAAACATCTAAGAGACCTCTCCAATCCGTCTCACAAGCGTGGAGAGTGAGTGCCAAGTCCTCTGGCTGCTCTGGCCAAGTATGGCCCTAGTAGTACAGAGAGGGTCGTGCTCCTGTAGTGGAGACTAAAAAGGACCAGATGATGATGATGATGGATGTATATCTGTACACAGAATTACTTGTAAAAACTTGCAGGACTTGCTACCATCACCATCATCATCATATCAGCCGCAAGTAACCGAGTGCATATAACCTGAATCTTTTTAAAGTTAGAGTGAATAGGCTTCTTCTGGGTGAGCTCGCTCGATCCTAGACCATATCTTTGCCTTTGGCCTAGATTATGGTCAAGAGTAAACCCATTTAATATATATATAAAAAAAGTTGTCCACAGCTGGACATAGGCCTTCCCGAGGATCCAATACAAACCGGTTGGAAGCGGCCTGCATCCATCGTCTTCCTGCGACCTTAATCAGGTCGTCTGACCATGGTCGGTGGGAGTCCGATGCTACGATTGCCGGTACGTGGTCGCCATTTGTGAACCCTTCTGCCCCATTGGCCATCGGTTGTACACGTTATGTGCCCCGCCCACTGCCACTTCCGCTGAGCTATGTCGACGACTTTCGTTCTTTTACGAAGCTCCTCGTTTCTGATTCGATCTCGCAATATATAATAATAAGTATCCGTAATTAAATAAAGTATCTTTGTGGTAGTATTCTACGACTCAAATTAACAACTTAATGTGGGGCTAGTTCAATCAGTGTGGTTTGTTAAATTATTTAATTAGATTTTTTTTTTAACTTGCGTTTGTATGTATGTGACTGTGTTTGTTCGGGTGGAATTCTGCAACTCAATTTTGAAGCATATATCTTCCACTGATTGAGCTGAAATTTTATACACACGTTTAACTTAGATGACAATACATGTTAGCTGTGTGACGACATTCTAAATCCAACATAGCAGAACACCAAAGATGGCGGACTAGCTATTTTTGATGTAATCCGACTATATGGATATCAAATTAAAGGGCACACTGAAAATAACTCGAAAAATAAAGTAATGTACATAAAAGCTTGTTTATACATTCGTAACACTGAGCCAACACCTTGGACGAATAAGCCAACACCTTTTGTAGTACACTTTTATTAGTTGTATTTTTTTATGTTGTAATTGTATTTTTCATTCATTCATTCATTTCAAACATTCTACGTTTTTTCTTCTCCCAGACCAGCATGGAAGAGTGGATGGAAATATTTTGTATATCTTTAAAAGACCAGCAACACTAACACCAGCAGTAGACACCATGTAAAAAATATGTCTGTTCTTTTTGATCTGTTTTTTTTTTGATGCCAGGAAGGAATATGAATCACTGAAACACACCGTGACTGCTAAACGTCACTTCGTTTGATTAATGTCCGGTTTCATAACGCGGTCCCTTGGTAACAAAAATATATTTTATGAAACAGTGACCGCTTGTTTCAACGATTTTAAAGTTCAATCAATACTTTTATTTCTTGTTTTGTATATTAAAATCTAAAAGCTAGTTCCAGAGTTTCCAAAGTGTACTTGTAGGAGTAGCTACTTTGGGTTTGCTGGGTTCGGACTGTATCAATAAACAGGCACTATGTTGCATACCAGATTTATTAGAATTTACAAAAATAATACACAAAATGATGTCGTGCCGTGTCGATGGCTAGGACCTTTCGGTAATATGGCGTGGAGAGCAATCATGTGGTTTTTAGCGGGTGCGAGTCCCGCATAACTGTTCTGTTCCCCGTAGCAGATTAGTATGCAATTTAGTTGTGGTAGAGCCACGCTACCGGCAAAATTCATTTTTGCTAGTAGCATCAATGGGCCGGCTTGTCCGGGGAAGTACCACACTCTCACTGAAAATCGACGTTTGAGTAGAAGCTTTACCGCTTCTATGCTTCGTTCGCCCATCCTTCCCCCATTTCCTCACCCATGTCCTTTCCCCCAACTCCTTTAAAGGCCGGCAACGCTCCTGTATCGCCCTAGTGTTGCAGTTGTACATGGACAACTGCAACACTATCGCTGCCAATGGGCAGCGATGATCGCTTACCATCAGGTGACTCGCTTGCTCGTTTGCCGTCCTATAACATAAAAAAAAAGAAAAAAAAACGCATTCCCCACATGTAAAAAAGGCCCAAAGGTCCTTTCTGTAGTGGTGACGTATATGCGCGGCCCCGCGCCGCATCGGACCGCTACGTACTGTTGTCAGTGGCTGCAACCGTACGTGTCTTCTCTGCAGTGGTCGGTTCCGAAACGCTAGTACCTATTTTGTATCTTTTGAACAATAATTAATAATTTGAATATCATTTAATATGTATTATTTGAAATGTGAATTGACGTGAAAATGTGCCTGGAAAGGCCTTTTTTCTTAATAAGCCTTTGAATCTTTGTAAGTTGTGTGTACTTCTCTGTGACTTACACTCATTATCAGCTTGTAATTTTCCAATTGCATCTTCAATTGTGGCGCGTCAAAGAGATCCGCTGTTTGTCGCATTTCTACTGTTATATTTGTAGTACGGCCAGCCGACTGCCTTAACCTAAAGATGCCTTAGCCTAACCCTAAGGTCTACAACCAAATATAATGGTAGATACACAGTATCATACAAAATGAAGCCTTAAAAATGCCGAGTCAAAACAGCATGCATGCATACAAACAACGATAAAAACGGTACATACTGAAAGTATAACTCCACCTTTTTTTTTTACTTTTGATGCGTAGTTTTTGCATTTTTTCACTATACCCTCGTCATCGCGAGACGTGTCAGCGCTAGCGCGATTTACTGAAACAGCTCCAAAATTCGATTAGTGCGCTGTTTTGCCGGTGCCACTTTTCGAGCTTGAATCGTGTATGTAGCATTATATTTGATCGAAGCCTAGGGTTGAATAATATTAGTGTAAAAAAATTAAAAGCATCTGACATACTGCCTGCCTTTTTATGACGATCGGCGTAAATAAAAGTTTCAGAAGTAAAAATATTAATACACAACTAAGTATGAGAATTCTAATCCAATTGTGGTCCGTACTTTTCATACATATAAGCGCTAAAAGAGAACACACAATTAACTATACTAAGTAAACAATATCCTTACTAATATATTATAAATACGAAAGCTAGTTTGTTTGTTACGCGTTCACGCCGTTACTACTGTACCGATCATCATGAAATTTTGCATACAAGTTCTCTGGAGTACGGAGAAGTACATAGGTTACCTTTTATTCCGGGAAAAAGTACTATTCCCGAGGGATCGACATTGACGCGGGCGGAGCCGCGAGCGAAAGCTAGTGAAGAATAATATTGAAAAATTTGACTATTCTTCCAGTTATTACACATTATGTAATGTACTAAAAATAAATTTACCATCTATTAATATCACCGCGATCGGTCATTGATATCACATCACTCGATACTTAAAATACTCGCATCTCTCATCACTAGCTCAAAATACTTTTGAACGTACCTAGGCACTGACTAGACTAGTGGTATTTTAGCGGCCAGTATCCATGTGTGTTTGCAAGAAGTCCATTGCTGGGTATACACGCATGAATTTACAATGGGACACGTTGTAAGCGACCTATATCCAGCGCCTCCCTGTGATCTTTGTCAGATATTTCGACCATCGGTTGCTGAATGACCGACGCTGCGCTTGCCTGTGGAACGTCACATTTGAGAACTTTTGTACCCCACTGGTCAATTCTGATATCTCATCACTCCATACCTAAAATACCTGTGACTACGCTGAATATCAACCACACACCTTTTTTAAAGATCTTAAAATTCTTACCGTGTCGAGTTTATATATTTTAGTACTGTTGACCTATCTAGCCAAATACATTCACGAATATGAAAGTAAAGAAGAGAGACAAATAAGAGAAAGTTCCCGAAGAAAGGACTTAGTTGCTAAAACTACACCAACAATAAATATTGTACTACACAGTGCATGTAGTCAGTCAGTTAGACTGTTTAATAAATTGCCGATTGACCTAAAGCAGCTGATTTATCATAAACAGTTCAAGGACAGACTCAAATCTTTTTTGTTGGAAAAGTGTTTTTATAACATCGAGGAGTTCATGACATCCTAATATATTTTATAAGAGAATTTGTAATATATAAAATATTATTATTATTGTTTAAGAAATTTGACTTTATACTTATCTTTTATCCTTTCTTGACGTTTTATAAAATTTGACATTATAAATACTGTGTATAATTAATTAGTAAGTACTCATTTAATGTTATAGATTTTAATGTAAATTTGCAAATTAATTTTAATATTGAAATTTTTTTGGGAACCAATGTATGTTTGTTAAGAAATAAAGAAATTGAATTGAATTGAATTGACACCTACACGACTTTTGTCAAAAGTAATTTTTGCTAGTAGCATGAATGGGCCGGCCGTTCGGGGAAGTACCATACTCTCACAGAAAATCGTCGTGAGAGTAGAAGCTTTACCGCTTCTATGCTTAGTTTGGTGAGTGAGAGAGCCGGAGGCCCGTCCTTCCCTCATTTTCTCCCCCCAACTCTATTAAAGGCCGGCAACGCTCCTGTCACACCCTGGTGTTGCAGTTGTCCATGGGCAGCGGTGATCGGTTACCATCAGGTGACTCGCTTGCTCGTTTGCCGCCCTATAATATAAAAAAAAGACCAGTGGACCTGGATGTAGATCGCTTCCAGCGTGTCGCATTCTTTATTCTTGAGTGCCCCATTAATTATTAGTTGTGCGTGCTATGTGCCCGCAAATTACCATTTCAAAGAGCTAATCTGCTAAGTTGCCGGATATCTTTGTTAAATTTAAGAATCTTTATGTCTGATAAATAATTGGTTGAATAACCAAGTAAGCGACGCGCTTCGTCGTTTATAAAGACACATCAAGAATTTTAGGTTTAGGTTTAGATCTAAAGATTTCCATTTTAATGTTGGTTATTTTAAAATAATGCAGAGTGATGCACTATTTATTTATAACTATACATAAACTTTCAGAAAAAGATCATAATTTACGGTCAAATGCGACGCCTGCTATTAATATTTTGAAAAATATAGAACAATGTGTTTGGTCCGCGCAATTAAATCTCTAATTGAAGATTGTCTTGTTATTTTTTGTAATTAATTTTATTAAAGCTACAGTACCGGTAATTGGATTGGTACCGTTAAATTACGTAACGTAAATCACATGGTTATCGTTATGCGTAGTAACGATTATTTGATACAATTTAACGGTATTTGGTACACACACGAAAAACAAACGAACAGTGATAACACATGCCCAGCGTTGCTGTTTTGTGTTGTGCAGCGCTAGATGAGGGCCGAAAATGTTGTTTAAAAGTCAATTTTCGTACGGGACGGCAACAAGGCGTAGGTACTGGTAAAATTAACGTTGATTTTTAAGAATATTATATCGTTTTCGTATTGTGGTGGAGGGACGCAAAGCACGTGACCAAGTCTGGTTTCAGACACTAGTGGCGAAAAGAACGCGACAACATCAAGCTTCTTCCATCGTTAGCAATAATACGTTTACCTGCAGAGTATGCGGTAGAATCTGCCGCTCACGAATCGGCTTATTCAGCCACGAAAAGAGCTGCAACCCGGTGACTGACACTGACACTGTCTAAATCGTCTGTAATAAACGGACTAAGGCCATTGATGATGATACCTATATCGTTATCGATTACCGATACCCATAATTTCCGTTCATCATCATCATCATTTCGTGTAGGTGTCACGGTCAATCGACCATGCATTTCACCATTTCCGTTAAAATTGTAACATAATGGAAATACTGGTAACTTATAATGTGAATTTGGTACCGGTCCCAAGCCCTGCTCGATACTTAAAATACTTGTGTCACTCATCACTAGCTCAAAATACTTAGTACATAGACAGTGACTAGACCAGTATTGGTATTCCAGCGGCTGGCGACTACGCCGCTTTATTTATAAACACGGCCGTACGTTACGTTTGCGCAACTATTTGTGCAGTAAAATAAATGTAGTTGTCGTTTCCGGTCTAAAATAAGACTTCTTAGTCTCTATATGCATACATTATTAAATCGTAATCCCCTACGGTGTAGACAAAGCCTAAGTCTATAAGACCCAAAGGTCGCGTTTAGCGTGTGTTGGAAAATCATAATCTAAAAAGTGACGTGTTGCTAGCCCGCCTATTGAAATTATGTCTTGACTGCCAACGTGGTCCAGTGGTTAAGGCGTTTGCCTGTAGACCCGGGGGTCGTGGGTTCGATTCTCACGGGAAGCATACTTTATTCAGTTGTTTCCAGTTTGGTTAGGACATTGCAGGCTTGAATTACCTGATTGTCTAATAATACAGATGCTTCCGTGTTTCGGAAGGCACGTTAAGACGTTGGTCCCGGCTGCCAGGTAGTCGCTAAAGGAACCAAGTCAGAGGTCAAGAGGCGGTTCCGAAGAACTCTGACTCCTAGGAATTTCAGTCGCAAGAAGACCACATGGGCCTATGTGGAAATGATGATGATGTACTAAATAACCATTAGAAAAAACTGATCTCTTCAATTATGGTTTAGGAGACAAGAGAAATGTAGAACGTACCAGCTGCTTCTTCCGCGCAGACTTTATAAGCCGTCTGAGGGAATGGGCAAAAATCTAAGGCAAAATCATCATCATCATTTCGTGTAGATGACACGGTCTAACGACCATATACACCCTGGTGTCAGAGTTCTTTGGGACCGCCGCTCGGCCTCTGACATGGTTCCTTAAACAACTACCAGATGGCAGCCGAGACCAACGGCTTAACGTGCCTTGCGAAGCACGGAACCATCTTTATTATCAGACAATCAGCTGATTGAAGCCTGAAATGTCTTAACCAAACTGGAAGCAACTAAACAAAGTATGCTTCCCGTGGGAACCCACGAACCCCGGATCTACAGGCAAACGCCTTAACCACTGGACCACGGAGGGAGCTTCCGCATCTTAAAAATCTCTTTCCCTTATCTAGACGTTTTCTCGTTAGTTTACTCAGTAGTAATGCTTCGGGGCTCTGATGTCCAACTACTGCCGACGGCGACAGTCGGCTGAGGTTACAGGATCATGTCATGGTTTCTTTTTCCGTCTATACAATCACCATGACGCAAGCTCCTGTCTACGCCGTAAGAAGTAGAGTGATTAGTATGTATAAACATATTTTTACGCAAATCTACAAACATACTGTGTGATTTGTCCGTATATATTAATATTAATTAATTAATTAATACACACATACATACTATCACGTCTATCCCTTGCGGGGTAGGCAGAGCCCAGGTCTATAAGACCTGAAGGCCACGTTTAGCATGTTGGTGGGCATTAGGTGGAAAACGGAATCAAAATAGTGATGGGTTGCTAACCGCATCGCCCATTAGCATGATTCTTCAGATTTTACCCATTCCCTCGGCTGGCTCCTACGTCTGCGCGGGAAGAGAAGCAGCTGGTACATTCTACGTTTTTTCTTTTCTCCCAGAAGAGTATATATATTGATGGACATTACAATATATGGTTTGCCTTAACTCTAAAATTCTGCACTACCTTATAGGAAACTAAACCAAAATAGTGATGGATTGCTAGCCGCATCGCCTACTAACATGATACTTGATTTTCGCCGATCGGGTTTTACGACCTGCGCGGGAAGAAAAGCAGCTTACTGTACACTTTTTACGACCTGCGCGGGAAGATAAGCAGCTTACTCTACACTTTTTACGACCTGCGCGGGAAGAAAAGCAGCTTACTCTACTCTTTTTCTCTACTCCCAAACCAACATGGAAGATATGCAAATCTACTACATAAAATTTAAATATAACGGTATCCATACTATTCCATTATACCTCTACATTTTTAATGGATTACGAATATGAGGAGTCTGAAAAGAAACTCCGCACGAACATTTTAGTGGTAATAAACAATATCTACATTTCGTGTAAGCATTGGCATTGAGATGTGTGTTTTCAGTGGCATTTCTTTACTTCATGACTTGCTAATATTTTAATGCATTTGGAATGGAATCTTGACATTCATGAGCATTTAAATATTGCGAGTTAATACTTTTCAATTCACACTATCCGATTTACACATTCTCTGCCAATAGGCTAATAATTATATTTTTCTGACAAACGACTTGAAAATTTGTTTTCCGTCTCTACAGTTCGATCACTTTAGCACATGATGATAAGAGTTAAAAATAAAATGGCGAAAGTGCAAAATTAACTCTTCACATTTAAACGACCGAACCGGTTTATATGAAACTAGCTTTTGACCGCGACTTCGTCCGCGTGGAGTTCCAATAAAATAGTTTAACTAATCTTGTTTCCCCATATAAATATTCAAGCCCTTTTTCACCCCCTTAGGGGTTGAATTTTCAAAAGCCCTAGGACATGTAATTGTTTATTTCTATCGTTAACCTAAAAACAAAGTTTTCTAGCTCTTAAATTGACCCCTTATACAAAATATTAACCCCTTTTTTACCCGTTTAGGGAGTGAATTTTCAAAAATCCTTTCTTAACGTATGCCTACGTCATTAGAACTATCTGTATGCCAAATTTCAGCGAAATCCATTCAGTAGTTTCCGCCGTCCGTTGATACATGATTCAGTCAGGTTTGCTTTATATATGTATTTAGATTAGGTATGGAAATAGTTTGAGTCCATAAACCGTTAATACCAGAAAAAAAGGATCTATCTACAAGCGTCATTTACGCAAGCGGAGCCACTGGATGGCGAAATCCAGCTTTAAAAACATTTGTTTTATGTTTTCCTTGTATGTATCTATATATCATATAGAAACATACATGCATAGTATCACGTCTTTTTCCCTTGTGGGGTAGACAGAGCCTAGATCTATATAAGACCCGAAGGCCACGTTTAGCATGTTGGCATTAGGTGGAAAACAGAATCAAAATAGTGATGGGCTGCTAGCCGCTACGCCTATTAACATGATTCCTCAGATTTAACCTTTTCCCTCGGCCAGCTTCTATGATCTGCGCGGGAAAAGAAGCTGCTAGTACATTCTACGTTTTTCCTTTCTCCCAGACCAGCATAGAAAAGTATATAGATGGACATTATAATATATGGCTTTGCCTTAACTCTGAAATTTTTCACTACCTTATACCAAAATGGAAGTCAGATGCTAAAAGGAATAATACAGTTTATGTTCCTGCATGTAATACCAATCAGTTGTATCCAGTTCACGTCTGATTATATTCATTGACGTAAACACTAGGGTGGGACGATTTTTGTATCGATATATCGTTTGAAATATAAGTTTGTAATGTAAAAATATACAATACTAGCTTTCGCCCGCGGCTCCGCCCGCGTCAATGTCGATCCCTCGGGAACAGTACTTTTTCCCGGGATAAAAGGTAGCCTATGTCCTTCTCCGCACTCCAGAGAACTTGTATACAAAATTTCATGATGATCGGTTCAGTAGTTAGGGCGTGAAAGCGTAACAAACAAACAAACAAACAAACAAACAAATAAACAAACAAACAAATAAACAAACAAACTCACTTTCGCATTTATAATATTAGTAAGGATAAGGATAAGGATGACTACTGGTGATGATGAATTGATGAAAATACCCATTCATATTGAACAACTTTTCCTATTGGGCTAAAGCTGGTAAGACAAATTTTTTTGACGTTCCCATACAAACTGATTGGCTTAACCTTATTGTTTGGAAATGTTTGGAAATCTTTTGTGTTCCCAGCTTTGATCCTGTAGGAAAAGTTGTTCATATCGACTGGTTGAATCAACCCATTAAGGATCGGTTTTCTTTACACAGTGTATATATGAATAGTGTAGCTTTTAGAACTAGTGGCTCTGTGAACTGTAGACATCGCGAGTCGTTCGCAAATATACGTTATTTTTGAAAATACTCTAAAAAATGAATCTACAAAATAATTCTATAGAAATATCGAAACTGTTTATAGAATTTTATTTGAATCGGTTACAAAAAATAGTAATAAACTGGACGGCGCGTATACAAACGATTTTTGCTCAAGCTGAAATGAAGACGCTCGCGCTTGGCGCTCGCTCGGTCAATAACAAATGATTTTTGTTTAAAAACTTTCGCCCTTTAAACACATAATTATTTATTTTTACGGGACTTACCACGAACCTTTTATATATTTATGTCCGCTGACGTTTCTATGGAGTTATATCCATCGTGGTAGCAGCAAGCCACGTTTGTAAAAATAAATATATAAAGATTCGTGCTAAGTCCCGTTAAAACTAAAAATAATATTTGATAGTGTATTTTAACTGGTTAATAAGATCATATGACTCAACATTACTAGTTATTATTTAATGAAATGGAGTGAATGACATTGTCCGCAAAACAAAAAAAAATACGGCATAATAAATCAGATTATTCCTAAAACATCGAATGCATACAAAATACAAAAGTGACCATAGAAGAAATATTTTTATTAGTTCATACTAAAGTCCTATGGCGGGACATCGTACGGCGAGCTACACCTGCCCCCCAGAATCAAACAACATGTTGACCACGACCACTCTGCCAAGAGTGATACGAATAATAAGAAGAAAGTGCTTTTAAGCACTTATATCATATAACTTCTCTGCCTTTTACTAAAATGCGTGAAAAAGAAAAGATTAAGCAACGGCATGCCTCGACTCCACCAAATAATTTCCGCAAAAAGCTTATCCCAGCGCTAACCCGGCCCGCCGATAGTACGTCACGCACGGCGCGTGTATCCGACATGAGCTCAAGGCGTGATTCTTACATGCAGATCACGTGGTGCTTTGGACGCGGTCCATACCGGAGTCGGGAGACTTTTTAAAATGCCATAAATCATTGACGATACTGTGACGTCACTATTTCATTCAGGAGACGGCGGGCGCTACTACAGTTTCTCGACCAGCACGGCCGCAAATGTTTAAAACTCTTTAATTATCGTATTCGAATTTCAAATGATTTTTAGATACGATAAAAATATTTCGTCATTCAATATTTCTTTACATTTATTTGAGATGTAAGAAGTTAAAAAGTGTTTAATGTGTAGCCGCACTCCAGTGGCACAATTATTATATTTTATAAATTAAAATGCGTTTATGTTTGATAATTCTTATATTTCAATCAACTTTAAACTGTTTAACATAATAACAATAAACGTTGAAGTTTATCACTAAAGATCTTATCACTCTCGCAATGTGACGACGAATGGCCTCGTTTTGAGACAATGCCGGCCTTTTAAGTGCCCCCCCACGGAGCCCCCACCACACGTTATTCCCCCATACAACAATGGTAGTAGTCAATTTAGAGACTTGCAACTGTATCGGCTTTAACTAAAGTATTTATATACTACTGTATATAAATATACAAGTACACATATGTGTATAATAATGTTACAGTCGGCCATCCTCTAAAAAACGAGTCCCTTCGTTTCAGAGTTTTATATACAACATGTGGATAACCAGATAAAATCATTTTACGTATATAAGTTTTATAATATATTTTTCTAAGGATTATTTAGAACATACATACATCAAATCAATGAATAGGCAAAGTAAATTTTAATCAGCAACAAAAGTATACAAAGATTATTAAATTGCGTGCAAAATTAAATTAATGAAGATTCATTCACTACATTTATTTTTAGACTAATTTATTAAAATGTTTTAACTAAGTTTATTTCTTAGGCTAAGATGTTAAAGGTCCGCCTTTAACATTCAAGAGTACATCATAGTACATCAAGACATGACCTGCATTAGGTACATGTTCAGTCATGATAATAATCAT
Organism: Elegia similella; assembly: GCA_947532085.1. NCBI lineage: Eukaryota > Metazoa > Arthropoda > Insecta > Lepidoptera > Pyralidae > Elegia > Elegia similella. Next base: position 5,974,176 of record OX383928.1, read on the forward strand.
GCTCCAATATGGTTGAATCAACATCTAACCTTATGTATTTATTTATTATTTATTGTACATATCTAGGTAATAGTGCCATCTCCATCATTGTTGATTCAACAAAAAAAAAGTAATAAAATGAAACTTTGTTTTACAATCCTCGCTGTACCAAACAATGGGCTACTCTTCATTAGAACTATTATCGCTTGAAGTATTGCTAGTGGGGTCATTATCAAAACTTAGCCATGGAAATATTTTGTCTATAGAGACAATACCTTCATAACGCCTACCAGTTTTTGTGAGAGGAGTATCTTCAATTACAAAGCGGTCATGGGGTAATATCCTTTTTATCCTGTAAGGACCTCGACACTTTGACTCCAGTTTCTTGGACTGACCTGTCCCTCCAACTATAGATCGTATAACTCTCACAAGATCTCCTTCCTTGTATTGCCTAGCCTTCTTTCTTTTTTTGTCAAACCTTACTTTATTCTGTTCCTGATCCTTGTCGATCAGGTCCTTAGCCTGACCTCTGATTTCATCTAGGCTCGTCTCAACCATTCCTGCACCCATATCATCAATAACATCGCATAAAACACCTTGAGAAGGATTTGTCACCTTTCTTCCGAATAACAGTTCAGTTGGAGATTTCTTAGTTACCTCATGCACTGTAGAATTGATCCCCATTTGGACATCTTGTATGTAATCATCCCATTTTTCAGGACTTTGTCCATGTGACATGGTGCTGAGAGAAGACAATATCGTGCGGTTGTATCTCTCGACTTGTCCATTGGCACGTGGTGTCGCAACGGAATTCAAAATGTGGTGGATGCCTAGCTTTTGTACAAAGGATTTGAATTTCTTGCTGGTAAAGCTAGTGCCCCTATCAGTGATCAAACGAGTAGGAGTACCAAAATAACTAAAGTAGTTTTTAAATGCTTTGATACTTTCCTTTGTTTGTGTCGTACGAACTGGGGTTAAACTGACATATTTTGTAAAGGAGTCTACGATAACTAGCAGATAATAATTTTTGTGCTTGCTTCGTACAAATGGGCCTAGGTGATCAGCGTGAATTGTATGGAAGGGCACTTCAACTTTTGGGATCGGATGTAGTTCTCCTTCCTTTGCTCCAGATGGTAATTTGTGATGGGCACATTCCAGACAAGCAGATACATACTTCTTCGTAAATCGACGCATTTTAGGGAACCAGTAATATGAACGTAAGCGTTGTAGAGTTTTTTCAAACCCAAAGTGGCCTACGTCATCATGATTGGCCTTCAGCAACTGCCACCGAACACCACGAGGGACAACCCAGCGCATTGTATTGTTATCTATTATACGATATACTCTGCCATTCTTTAACTTGTACTCATTAAAAGTGCTAGCAATCTTGGCAGTTGACGGGTCTTGTAATATTTCTTTAATAATTTTTATTTCTGGATCATGTGACTGGATAGTAGTAACCCAGTCTTCAATATTCAATGACAGAATATCTAGGGTATGCGATTCCTCACTTCCGTCAACAGGGCTTCTGCTTAGGGCATCCACATGAGCCATTTTATCTCCAGCTCGGTATTCGATGTCACAATCGTACTCCAGAAACTGGATCCACCACCGAGAGATACGTGGAATCAGATCTCGTTTAGTGAAGGTAGAACGCAAAGCATTACAGTCAGTGACTATAGTAAATTTGATGCCAAGCAAGTACACTCTGAATTTGGCCAATGAGCTTACCACTGCCAAGGTTTCAAGTTCAAATGAGTGAAGTTTCTGTTCATCGATAGAAGTTTGTCGACTGTAGTATGCCACGGGACGCCAAGGGCCAGAGCCAGAACGCTGTAGTAAAATTCCTGCTAAGCCTATTTTACTTGCGTCTGTATGTAATTGCGTCTCTGCTGTATGATCATATAGAGCAAGTACAGGTCTTTCGATTAAATGCCCCTTTAAAGATTGAAACGCCTTGTCCTCATCAGCCGTCCACTTCCATGGAGTATCCTTCTTCAAAAGACACGTCAGAGGCCTAGCAATGGTGGCGAAATCCTTGACAAATCTTCAAAAAAAACTTGCTAAACCTAAAAATCGGCGGACGTCGTGTAGGTTTCTTGGAGTTGAGAACTTGGACACAGCTCTCACTTTTTGCAGACCAGGCTTTATGCCCTCTTGACTTATTTCAAATCCCAAGAATTCGATGTTTTTCTGAAAGAAGCTACATTTTTGTTTCTTAAGAGTAAGACCGCTTCTTTGCAATGTTTGAAGTACTTCTTCCAGCCGAGTTAATCCTTCATCAAATGAAACAGCTGGAATTAAAACATCATCCATGTAGATGATAACATACTTGATTTTGGCTAAAATCTTATGCATTACCCTCTGGAAAACCGCTGGAGCGTTTGCCAATCCGAACGGGACTCTGGTGTATTCGTACTGCCCGTCTGAAGTAACAAACGCAGTCTTCTCAATAGACTCCTCTGCTATAGGGATCTGATGATATCCTGATGCTAAATCCAGGGTCGTAAATATGGTCTGCCCAGATAATCGATCCAGCAAATCTTCAATACGAGGGAGAGGATAGTGGTCCCGTTTAGTTTTATTGTTAAGTGCCCGATAGTCCACACAAAGTCGTTTGTCACCGGATTTTTTGTGTACGAGTACAATAGGACTGGCGTATGGCGACTTAGATTCGCGAACAATTCCGCTTTCCACCATTTCATCTATCATATTTTGCACGAGTTGTCTCTCAGAATAGGACATGCGGTAGGGCCTGTACACTACCGGTTCAGAGTCTTTTAACTGAATTGTCATTTCTGCCTCGGTAGTATAACCTAAGTCATGCAAACCCGTTGAGAAGCAGGTCGCGTATCTTTTCAACAAATCATCCAGTTTCTCCTTCTCATCAGGAGACAGCCCTTCTCCATAGTTCATAATTGACTCATTCATTTGAGTTTTATGTCCGGACATGACTGTTAAGTTCTGTATGTGCTTGACAGCATCCCAATAAGTAGCTCTGGTAATCAGGGAATCCTTTTCAAGATTAATAGGTTTAGAGCTTAAATTTTGCACTAATAATAAGCATTTGCCTAAATGTACTTCGTATTCGCCTGGTAAAAGAAAATATTCATTGCCAACGCACCCCCTTACGGAACCACCAACGTATACGTTTCCACTTAATATTTCATCAGCGTAAACTCTAACTGCCTTCATCTCACCTTTAGCTATAATATTATTGTTTTCAGATTTAAGAAATAGCTTTTTATTTTTACTTTCATCTACTTTATCAAATATTAAATCTGTTGCCGTTTTTATAATTCGAACGTTTGGTCGTTCCGTAAAGGTATGACCTAACAGAACAGCGCTGTTAATCAAGTGATCATCGACAACAAAAACATCTACTCCTCGTTCGCTAACGCCCTGTACGTCGATGAGAACTTGGGCTTTCCCTAATGGAACGTAAGGTATGTTTCCGAGGCCACGTAACAAAGGACCATCTACCGTAATCCAGAACAAACCCAAAGTCTCCGCATCTGTCTTTCGAATTAGAGTGGCTTCACTACCTAAGTCGACTTGACAAGATATCGGTTTGCCATTTATCTTGATGGTTATTTTATATTTGTTACTTGAGTTTTTGTCGATCAGTTCATTTGGATTGTCACCTATAACACGAACAAGTGTATCATCTTCTAAGTCTCCGTTCAAAAGAACGCTTAGGATATTTTTTTCTTTAGGTGTATCAGGCTTAGAACTCTTCTTAGGGCAATCGGCAATCAAATGGCCCACTAGACGACAGTAAGAGCACTTCATAATAGGCTTTGGGCATCTAGAGCATGGATGCCCTTTTTCCTTACAATTAAAACATACTATGTCTTCGGGATCTTGACGTTTATGTTGGCTAGCAAACTCACGCTTTTTATAAGATTGATTATTGCCTGAATTGTTGCTAGAGAATCTCTTATCTTTTTTCATTTCAGCAGCAGTGCCAGTATCTTTTGTTTGAACCTTAAGTGTCTTAAAGAACTGTAGGACTTCTTCTGGTTTCCCGAATTTAGCAGCTTGTGCACCTAACCTTACTCCCCTATCATCAACGCCATGAATAATACAGTCAATCGCTTCCTTGCCGAAAATTTTGCAGCGATTTAATAAGTTTACTTTTGCGAAGTAATATAATTCTAACGATTCGCCAAAGCGTGCTCTTTTATTTAACATCTCTGTTAGCAATTCTGCATAATTTTCGATAGCTGGGAAGGATTCCATTAAAAGGACTTTCCATTCGGGCCAAGTTCTTTTTAGAGATGGTAAACCTTGATACCAAAGTTTAGCATGTCCGGCGAGCTTTGGCAGAGCGTAGTGGATAGTTTGCCTATTATTCCATCTATATATGTCGGCACATTCATCCACTTTGCTGAGCCAAACACTAATAGGTTGTTCCTTACTTAAAGGGTCAAACTCTGGTAAGACATTGTTCAGTACAGGAAAACTATCGCGCTCACTATTTTGTTTGTTCATTACTTTCAACAATTCTGCAAAAAGGTTAGATGATGAGTCATAAACGGACCTCCCGGTCTCAAAGTCCCTTCTCGGGCTCCGTCTCTGATCGTATTTGCGAACCCTCAAGGGCTCGTCACCTTCCGAATCAGAGCTCGGTCTCTGTACACAGAGCTCCATATCTCCAAGTCGTGCATGCTTCCGATGATTACGAAGCTCACGCTCCTTCTTTAGTTGGCTCTCCAAAACAAGCAAACGCTGTTTTTCTATTTCCAATTCCTCTCGTAATCTATCATTACGCAAACTACTACGACTTCTAGTACGACTGCGTGTACGGTTTCTAGTTTGACGGTGGTTTTCACAGCTATTTGTATGTATTCTACGATTATTCCTCACATCAGGACTACAACTTTGCCTTCTTGAGGCGTTTGTGTCAGTAGTGCGACCCCTTTCATGGCTAGGCATTGGTGTACTTAAATTTCTATCTGACCTGCGATTATCCAGACTCCGTTGCCGGTGGACGTCAGCTGCAGTAACAATTCTTTGCAGTACTGGGCTCCTCGGAGACATCCGAAGCTCGTCCTCAGGATAGGCTTGTCTAGCCGTATCATCGACGTCCATTGTCAGATGCGTCTGAAACTTATGTGGGACTGTGACTTCGATTCCGCTTCTGAAGTTGTAGCCGCACTCCAGTGGCACAATTATTATATTTTATAAATTAAAATGCGTTTATGTTTGATAATTCTTATATTTCAATCAACTTTAAACTGTTTAACATAATAACAATAAACGTTGAAGTTTATCACTAAAGATCTTATCACTCTCGCAATGTGACGACGAATGGCCTCGTTTTGAGACAATGCCGGCCTTTTAAGTGCCCCCCCACGGAGCCCCCCCAAGTAACAATTTCTTGTTCTATAGCAGTCCATAGAACGTATCTCAAACACTACTTTTGGCACTATAAAAGGCCAAAGAAGGTCGAGTAAAGCCGATTTGGCGCAGTTATATCACCAATAAGTGACATAGTAGAACCGTAGTAGTGTTAGCGGTGACATTTTAGCTCTATAAAGTTGATATAATAGTGACTCATATGACAATTTATTGACATAAGGGGTACAGTAACGCTACTATAGTGTTATTTTATACAGTAGTAGCGTTCGTTTTACCATTATAGTGCTATTTTGTTTTATAGTAGAGTCCGTGATTCCTATATATCACAAATATTTTTCTTTCGGCATTGGAAGAGCAGACACTTTCGGTAGTTCATATTAGAGCATAAAAATCTGTGTGGATTTTAACCTTCAAGGATTGCAGCATGATAAGTTTATATTATCTTATTTTGACATTGAATAACTTGTTCAATACTGTAAAATTTACTTGTGACAAAAGTTTTACCGTTAGAAAAGTACCTTTTTTATTTAGTATTTTTAACGCGCCTCCGGTTTATTTCGTTTTGAATAAAATTAAATATTAATATAATATTAAAGATACCTCAGTTTTGTACTATAACGCGAATAGTAACTCCGTAGCCCTTATCGGCCAACTATAGTGCTCATGACAAAGTTTCTGGAGCCATCTTGAGTAAAATTAGGGTTCCATAAGACTTAAATTAGATCACGCAAACTCTTGATTTTGATTTCGGTTTTTGAGTGATGTTATTTTCTTTTCAGTGTTTTTATAAGAAAAATGGACATATTAATAGATATTGACAAATTTTTAAAGCGTGACGATTTTATGCTGCTTACTTTAGCGGAATGGCCTTGGGAAATAACCCATTTTATTTTACGTAAAAAATGTTTTGCCTGTAGATATATACCGATTCATGTTTACCGAGTCGGTTGTTTATTAAATGTATGAGGCTCTTAATACCTTGTTGACTTATACTGTAATCAATGGACCATTTTTTTTATTCAAATACATCACAGCTTAAAGATTATGAACTACAATCACTATGGAATGAAATGAAAAAATAAAATAAAATGAAAAATATTTATTGTAATACACAATGGCACACAGAACACAAACAAAAAAAGGACAGTATAAGACAAAAACAAAATTATAAATAAATTATAAGGCGGTGCCATCAGTATTACAAAAGGTGCCAGCACTTATATCACTAGGGTCTTTATTATTTACTTCATTCATACAAACAAAATTTTGTACGGACCCACATTGCACTGATTTGGCCCGCACTTCACTTTGATTGTTAGTATCACTTTTGGACAATGATGTTACTTGCTGATATTGTTTTTGCATCTCTCTTTTGTACGTTCCATTGCGTTTATAATCTTTCCAAGATTTCGAATCTTGAATCGAAATCCTTGATATTATAATGATGAAAAATAATGATGATATACTTTTTATGTTAGCACAATGCACAATGTACGTTTTAATGTAAAGGAGATACATACGCTACTACAGGTCAAAATTATCATTTAAGAGTAGCAGTTTCCTACTCTTTTGTACCTAATTTATTCTATAAAGGTGATGAAATATCAGCTATGTACGCTATTGCGTTTTAAAAGAACATCCAAATCCATTATAGAAGTTTTGGCACTATAAAATATTAATAGTCACTTCCGCCACCATAAGACTATAACAGAGATTGAAAAACAATTAAAACACTTTTAATTGCTGTAGAAGTGTCTATTAAATCGATTATAGAGCAAAAATGCTCTATTGTGGCGTCGTTAACACTACTAAAGACCATGCACTATTGCAGCGATTTCAGAAACCACGATGTCGCTAAATGCTTGTATTGTTAGCTATTCATCACTGCTATAACGCAATATATATAACGGTAATCAGGGAAACCTTATAGAGCAAATAAGATACTTAAAGGTGAATTCAAACACTTCTATAGAGTATTATTGCTCTGTACTGGCTATATTGGAAGCTTTTATAACACCTGTCTATAATAGCTCTATAAAATGGTGAAGTAAACCTTAACATCGACAGGTAATAGAATAATGTAGCCCTATAATTTACAGAGCAAAAACGCTTTACTAAACGCTTCTATAGAACCCGTAGGTATCGCTAAAAACCTTTATACGACGTTTACTCAACCTTTTTGTGATATAAACCTAAATTATAGGTCCAATATGTTACTTGGGCCCACCACACGTTATTCCCCCATACAACAATGGTAGTAGTCAATTTAGAGACTTGCAACTGTATCGGCTTTAACTAAAGTATTTATATACTACTGTATATAAATATACAAGTACACATATGTGTATAATAATGTTACAAATGTAAGCAAAAATAACGCACATAGCTTTTAACCTAATAATAAGTTTTAATTACAAATAGCTACATGTTTTGTATAAAGGTCAGGGGTGTCACCCTCAACTCCTTGGCCGGTGGTTACTGCTTGCTTTTCCCCCATTCGTACAAGTGAGTAATAGCTCAATACCTACATTCCTAATCCCCAAACCAACAAATTTCTATCCTTCCACAGCTTGAAAATTCTTACAATGGGCAGCAGCGTCGACAGCACAAAAAAACCAAAGAAATTGCGCTCGCCAACCCGCCTTCCAAGCGTGGTGAGTATGGCGAAGTCCAACCATAGATCGAAGAATCTAGTAGAAGCAGTGGTCATGCAGTCTCCTTACGGCTGAAATAATGATGATGATGATCATGACCTATTTTTTTCTTTTAATTATTTATTGCTTTCACGCGTTACGTAATTAGCCATTATCAAGGATAAATGAGATTTCCCGCGCTTTTTCTAAGTCCTGTTAATAAATGATGTGATGATGTAGTTCATTTCGTTGATTCTACGGAGCCCCTGGCGACAATTCCCATGAATCCACTGGCTTGATCACAGACGGACAACCACCAGCCCGCTAAGTAAATCTCACTACAGCTGCACTGTGACAGTTTATTTCAGTTATTTCACACAATGTTCATAAACATGGGCATTTATAACACCAAATTACACCGATTTCACATTATAAAGTCCATTAGAAACAATTTACAAAACAATCCAAAACACAAGCCGTGCAGTCCGCCGAAATTCCCGCCAAGAACTCCAAGACGTATTTTATAGATTGGTTTAAATTTAGACATGTCATAGTGAGGCTAAAATCCTATCCTAACTAATATTATAAATGCGAAAGCGAGTTTGTTTGTTTGTAACGCTTTCACGCCTTTACTAATGAACCAATCATCATGAAATATTGCATACAATTTGTGTGGAGTACGGAGAAGGACATAGGCTACCTGTTATCCCGGGAAAGAGATACTATTCCCGAGGGATCGACATTGACGCGGGCAGAGCCGCGGGCGAATGCTAGTAATATAATAAAATAAGTGAATAACAAACTTAACTCATCAATTGCAAGAAACGCAGACACAATTGATTATCTATTGTTGTTCGATCGGGGCGCTTAGTGGTTGAGCGGTGAGAATTAGAGGGAGAGAGAAACAAAACATTCAAATTGCTTTACCGATCCGATTAGACATAGCCTTGAATTATTTTCTTTCCATATCTGTTTTTATTCATGATATGTAAAGATTGCAATAAAAATGCAGTAGTGCGTAACAAAAATAGATTTTCCCAAAAGCCATCTCAGATGAATTCCAGTGGTACACTACTCACATGTAAACAAAATCTGATCATTTGTTTGCTTAAAGTGGTTTCGTAGAGCTGCAATCAATGTGACCATCAGTCGCCCAATAAATGCGTCTGCTGTGCGACTGTTGGAAAACGTATACACTAAAAAAGCTAAGCTATCGTTGTTACCAAAGAAAATAATTGCTGCAGTTGTTACTTTTATATCTTTCGTACAACGTAATTATAAAACCCGCGATCTATAAATTTACATAAATGGTTAATACTATATATAAAGAAACTAGCTTTCGCCCGCGGCTCCGCCCGCGTCAATATCGATCCCTCGGGAACAGTCTTTTTTCCCGGGATAAAATGTACCCTATGTCCTTCTCCGTAGCCCAGATAACATGTATGCAAAATTTAATGATGATCGGTTCAGTAGTTACGGCGTGAAAGCGTAACAAACAAACAAACTCACTTTCGCATTTATAATATTAGTAAGGAAGTAAGGATGAGAATCGAACGGATCTTACTCACTTGCAAGCTCAATGTGGTGTCGAAACCACCAGTTGTCCATTCTGCCAGAAATGAGTATATTGAATAACGTATAAGTTTAAAAAAAAAAAGGTTGCACTTGGGGAGTGCCGGCAGAAGTGAAAAATCCGCGCGATAGAAAGAGAAGGGGATATTACTTCCTCTCCTGCATTTGACACATTTACACCAATAAATGAAATTATATAAAAAGAAATTGGTTGTCTGTAAAGTCGGTTTACGGACGATAATTTTACGTGATAACGATAACGTGACATTTAAGTTTGCGTGTACCACCCTAGACCTCATCGTTGCTTTCTTTTAGGCAAGAGAGATGTCAAACGCACTCAAATTATTCATAAAAAAATAAAAAATGGTAGAATAGAAATTGATGCGTCACAAGCCGAACGCTTAAGCGATCGTGCTTCTATCGCTTGTTTCGCGCTCTCGAATAAATTATTCTGATTCTCGCTTGCACACGGAACGAAACACTTTTTCGTGCGTGTAACCGGCCTTCATCGATTTATGAGATGTTGACACGTCAAAAAATGTGAATCTAACTCACTGGCTAGCTGAAAAATGAGAATCGAACTCACTTTAAAACACCACTTTGAACTAGTACACAAAGTGACGTAGAAGCTGCAATCAATGTGCCCAGCCGTCGCCCATTACTGCCATCGATAAGTCTGTTTGAAACGTATTACGCTAAAAAAGCAGAATCTATCGTTTGTGCATATAAAACGTTACTACAAAGTTGTTACTTTGAAATACGTTCGTATTGCGCCGTGTGGTATCCGGCACATGGATTTATATCGATACCATGAGGAGTATCGATACTTTTACACGAGGAGTATCGATACCATTTTATTAATATCTAGGTATTGAAAATAATCCGGCAGAGTAGAATAGCACCACTCGTCTACCCGTGGATGTCGTAGAAGGCGACTTAGAAAATACAAGCTATATAAAGCTTATAAACATCTCTGAGACCTCTCCAACCCGTTTGGCCAAGTATGGCTCTAGTAGTACAGAGAGGGTCGTGCTCCTGTAATGGAGACTAAATAGACTTGATGATGATGATGACGTTCGTATTTGCTTGCTTTTAATGTATGTAAGAAGGGTTCCCGAAAGGCAACCACGTACCGGCAAGCGCAGCGTTGGACATCCACCGACCAGATGGTTGGATGACCTAACTAAGGACGCAAGAAGACGCTAGATGTAGGCCGCTTCCAACCAGTCGTATTGGAAATTCTTGAGGGAGGCCTATATCCAGCAGTGGACTTCTAGCGGCTGATATGATGAATGTGTGTAAGGGGCCAACACTGGTGTCAGATATTTCAATCTGCCTATCGGCATCTGACTGCCATTAATGATGACAGACGGGACCAACGGCTTAGCATGCCTTCTGAAGCACGGAAAACCTCAGATATTTTATGCCACTTGCGGTTACCCATCCCAGTGATCTCACCGCCTTGTTGGAATTTGAAACAAATACATATGAAATTTAAAAACGATACATTTATGATATTATGATATCTAAAACATTTTACTTCGAAAAGTTTGTAAATTTTACATCTAAAACAATAATTCTCACATGAAAATATTATTATTTACAGCTCGCATGTCCCTCATTTCTTATTTTTTTTTAATAATACAAATATGATAATATTAATAATTTTCAATTTATTACAAAATCGCCTAATGATTTTGCGCAGCCTGATAGCTTGCGCAGAACACACGTTCTTCATTTGCGCGGTATAATAAATAAATATATACGGACAAATCACACAGATTGAGCTAGCCCCAAAGTAAGTTCGAGACTTGTGTTATGGGATACTAACTCAACGATACTATATTTTATAACAAATACATATATAGATACACATCCAAGACCCAGGTAAATCTGAAAAAGATCATTTTCCATCTTGACCTGGCCGGGGATCGAACCCGGTCACTCCGTGTCGCAAGCTGGCGTGTTGACCGCTACGCCACGGAGCTAGTCGAGGTAGTATAGTAAAATACAATTCGAGAATCAGAAGTAGACGTGTATAACAAGAGTTGATTATACCAAAATATGCAGTATAAATATTTTATAGCACATTTATGTATTACTTTGGCATACCAGAGTAGTGATATTGCGAATCGTAAATACCGAAACAAATAATATGAATCGAATCTATATCTTCATGGAGAAGTATGGCCGGAAGTCTGTCGGGATGTTTGACATTGTTTGTGATAAATGTTGGAAGGAAAGTATAACAAAAATATTAAATTTGTAGTCTGAGATGAATGTTGTAGTAACAGAAGTATCTGTTCTTAGATAAATAAATAAATATATATAGTCGGAGAAATCACACAGAATGAGCTAGCCCCAAAGTAAGTTCGAGACTTGTGTTATGGGATACTAACTCAACGATACTAATTTTATAACAAATCCATATATCCAAGACCCAGGCCAATCTGAAAAAGATAATTTTCCATTTTGACCTGGCCGGGGATCGAACGCGGGCACTCTCGTCTCGTGTCGCAGGCTGGCGTGTTAACCGCTGCGCCACGAAGCTAGCCAATATATAATGCACTACAACTAATGGTGGCTTTAAACAACTTCCAATATATTAAACTTTATTGAACTCTTTAAACTGTGTCCGTGGTCCAGTGGTTATGGCGTTTGCCTGTACACCCGGGGGTCGTGGGTTCAATTCCCACGGAAAGCATACTTTGTTTAGTTGTTTCCAGTTTGGTTAAGACATTGCAAGCTTGAATCACCTGATTGTCTGATAATAAAGATGATTCCGTGCTTCGGGAGGAGCATTAAGCCGTTGGTCCCGGCTGCCATTTGGTAGTCGTTACACGAACCACGTCAGAGGCCGAGAGGCGGTTCCGAAGAACTCTGACACCAGGGTGTGCATGGTCGATTTACCGCGTCACCTACACAAAATGATGATGATTGAAATCTTAAGTTTATTTCGAACTTTTTTACAATATTCACATAATTATATTATTCACAACGATTAATATTCAGACTCTTCCATGCTGGTCTGGGATAAAGGAAAATGTGCCAGCTGCTTCTCTTCCCGCACAGATTTTAAAAGCCGATCAAGGGATTGGGCTAAAATCTGCGGAAGCATGTTATATTTATGTAACTAAATATATATTCAAGTATTTTACTATCACTTTATATCTATCTATTATTCCTTCCTTATAATATTTTTATCTCTTATATTTATTTCCCACTTTACCACCTATTTTTTATCTGGTTATCCTTCTCCAGGTTGACTGGCAGAGAATGCTTTTAGCATTAAGTACACCTACTGTAGCTCTATAAGCTCAAAAGTTTTTTAAATCCCTCACTATTTGATTCCGTTTTACATCTTCATGCCCTTCAACATGCTAAATGTGGCCATAAGGTCTTATAGGCCTAGACTCTATCTACATCGCAAGGGAAAAAGACGTCATACTATGTATGTATGTATTAATATCCAGAATATGTATCGTCAACGTTTTCACAGAAAAATAAATAGGTTCGTCAATTTTTTTTTAATTTTAGAGACCTTCTTGTATTCTCCTTATATGTTGGCGGCATTTCCCCGCAGTATAGCAATGGAAATCCTTTTACAAAAACGTTCGCCTCCCGTCTTCAAACTCCAGTGGTTAAACCGGTACAAAAGTATATGGTTTCAGAAATTAATATTTCAAATGCCTTGGTGATATAATCTAAATATTGTTCCCAATTTGAATACAGTTCATCGACCTCGCCATTGTCAGCGAGACAAGGGCTAGGGATTAACACAGTTTACAGGGGCATCTGCCAACCTATTTCTGTGCGGATGTCGTTTTTGTCGGACGGCATTTTGTTCATAGAATGAAATTGATCTTGTGTGTTTAAAATTGTATATATTTTCTGTATTTCATAGTAGACCATAATAAAATTTAACCGTGATTGGTACTTCCTATTCTTCTTATTTCCACAAAGATATCTAGGAATTAACACAGTTTACAGGGGCATCTGCCAACCTATTTCTGTGCGGATGTCGTTTTTGTCGGACGGCATTTTGTTCATAGAATGAAATAGATCTTGTGTGTTTAAAAATTTATATATTTTCTGTATTTCATAGTAGACCATAATAAAATTTAACCGTGATTGGTACTTCTATATACCTATATTCTTCTTATTTCCACAAAGATATCTAGGAATTAACACAGTTTACAGGGGCATCTGCCGACCTATTTCTGTGCGGATGTCGTTTTTGTCGGACGGCACATTGTTCATAGAATGAAATAGATCTTGTGTGTTTAAAAATTTATATATTTTCTGTATTTCATAGTAGACCATAATAAAATTTAACCGTGATTGGTACTTCTATATACCTATATTCTTCTTATTTCCACAAAGATATCTAGGAATTAACACAGTTTACAGGGGCATCTGCCGAACTATTTCTGTGCGGATGTCGTTTTTGTCGGACGGCACATTGTTCATAGAATGACATTGATCTTGTGTGTGTAAAAATTTATATATTTTCTGTATTTCATAATAGACCATAATAAAATTTAACCGTGATTGGTACTTCCATATACCTATATTCTTCTTATTTCCACATAGATATCTAGGAATTAATACATTACAGCATAACGTCCGATATATCGAACGCAATTAAATCCACAATAATTGGTAGAAATTAAACGATTTTGGTAATTTATTAGCTTCTGAACGAAAACTTAATATAACACAGTTTACAGGGGCATCTGCCGACCTATTTCTGTGCGGATGTCGTTTTTGTCGGACGGCACATTGTTCATAGAATGAAATAGATCTTGTGTGTTTAAAAATTTATATATTTTCTGTATTTCATAGTAGACCATAATAAAATTTAACCGTGATTGGTACTTCTATATACCTATATTCTTCTTATTTCCACAAAGATATCTAGGAATTAACACAGTTTACAGGGGCATCTGCCGACCTATTTCTGTGCGGATGTCGTTTTTGTCGGACGGCACATTGTTCATAGAATGACATTGATCTTGTGTGTGTAAAAATTTATATATTTTCTGTATTTCATAATAGACCATAATAAAATTTAACCGTGATTGGTACTTCCATATACCTATATTCTTCTTATTTCCACATAGATATCTAGGAATTAATACATTACAGCATAACGTCCGATATATCGAACGCAATTAAATCCACAATAATTGGTAGAAATTAAACGATTTTGGTAATTTATTAGCTTCTGAACGAAAACTTAATATAACACAGTTTACAGAGGCATCTGCCGACCTATTTCTGTGCGGATGTCGTTTTTGTCGGACGGCACATTGTTCATAGAATGAAATTGATCTTGTGTGTTTAAAAATTTATACATTTTCTGTATTTCATAGTAGACCATAATAAAATTTAACCGTGATTGGTACTTCCATATACCTATATTCTTCTTATTTCCACATAGATATCTAGGACTTAACACAGTTTACAGGGGCATCTGCCGACCTATTTCTGTGCGGATGTCGTTTTTGTCGGACGGCACATTGTTCATAGAATGAAATTGATCTTGTGTGTGTGAAAAAATATATATTTTCTGTATTTCATAATAGACCATAATTAAATTTAACCGTGATTGGTACTTCCATATAACTATATTCTTCTTATTTCCACATAGATATCTAGGAATTAACACAGTTTACAGGGGCATCTGCCGACCTATTTCTGTGCGGATGTCGTTTTTGTCGGACGGCACATTGTTCATAGAATGAAATAGATTTTGTGTGTTTAAAAATTTATATATTTTCTGTATTTCATAGTAGACCATAATAAAATTTAACCGTGATTGGTACTTCTATATACCTATATTCTTCTTATTTCCACATAGATATCTAGGAATTAACACATTACAGCATAACGTCCGATATATCAGACGCAATTAAATCCACAATAATTGGTAGAAATTAAACGATTTTGGTAAATCATTAGCTTCTGAACGAAAACTTAATATAACACAGTTTACAGGGGCATCTGCCGACCTATTTATGTGCGGATGTTGTTTTTGTCGGACAGCACATTGTTCATAGAATGAAATAGATCTTGTGTGTTTAAAAATTTATATATTTTCTGTATTTCATAGTAGACCATAATAAAATTTAACCGTGATTGGTACTTCTATATACCTATATTCTTCTTATTTCCACAAAGATATCTAGGAATTAACACAGTTTACAGGGGCATCTGCCGACCTATTTCTGTGCGGATGTCGTTTTTGTCGGACGGCACATTGTTCATAGAATGACATTGATCTTGTGTGTGTAAAAATTTATATATTTTCTGTATTTCATAATAGACCATAATAAAATTTAACCGTGATTGGTACTTCCATATACCTATATTCTTCTTATTTCCACATAGATATCTAGGAATTAACACAGTTTACAGGGGCATCTGCCGACCTATTTCTGTGCGGATGTCGTTTTTGTCGGACGGCACATTGTTCATAGAATGAAATTGATCTTGTGTGTGTGAAAAAATATATATTTTCTGATTTCATAGTAGACCATAATAAAATTTAACCGTGATTGGTACTTCCATATATATTCTTCTTATTTTCACGTAGATATCTAGGACTTAACACAGTTCACAGAGGCTGGATGATACCCCTCCATTCATAATTCATTACATAAAGCAAGAGGAATCGTAGAATTTAGGACTTTCATTAAAGCACTGCTTGCAACAAAATAATAACTTACGTTTTGGGGCGGACAAAGTTTGAGACTGGCGAAATTTATGAAAATCTCATCTACAAAGTGCTAATTAGGAACGGACCACCGCTAATTTCAGGTTTATTTACAGCAACAATGACTAGAGTATACTTTGAGATGTTTACGGGCAAATACTCAAAAACATTTTAATTAAAAGCGTTCTTTAGAAGCTCGCTGTTTTTGTCATTGACTTTGTTACCCGCCTGATCCACCTAGAAGGGTAATTTTCTGCCCGAATGTATGTAAGTAAGCGCGTATGTATTCTTCCATGCTGGTCTCTCGCGCACGCCGAATCAGGATGGTATTATACCATCGTGAATCGGATCCGATGAGAGGGACGCCGCAATACGTGTGATACGATTGGAGATATCTCGTATCGTTTCTAACGTATAGCGGCGTCCCTCCCATCGGATCCGATATTCAGGATAGTTTAATAGCTTGGTTTAATAGGCGCTAAAAAGCCAGCCGAGGGAGTAGGCTAAAATCGAAGGAATCATGTCAATAGGCGACTAGAATAACTATATCTTTTTTCGCCTATACGCCCACTAACACGCTTAACGTGGCCTTTAGGTCTTATGACTTATATGATCTGTTTAACTGCATCCGTGGTCCAGTGGTTAAGGTGTTTGCCTGTAGACCCGGGGGTCGTGGATTGGATTCCCACGGGAAGCATACTTTGTTTAGTTGTTTCAAGTTTGGTTAGGACATTGCAGGGTTGAATCACCTGATTGTCTAATAAGTAAGATGATACCGTACGTAGGACGGCACGTTAAGCCGTTGGTCTCAGCTGCCATCTAGTAGTCGCTAAAGGAACCACGTCAGAGGCCGAGAGGCGGTTCCGAAAATCTGAAACCAGGGTCTACATGGTCGATTGACCGTGTCACCTACACGAAATGTAGAGTATTATAAAAAAAAAAGAGAAAAACCCTTTGGCTTCGAAACCCTAAAATACAAGAACACTCTCCAAACTGATTAAATTAAGGAAATAATCATTATATTACATAATATTAATTTAAATACCAAGTTCATTAGGGTTTGGACATATCTCGCCAAAACAATTTTAAAGCAACATTTCATAAATCCTTTCCAAAGATTCAGTCATCCCTTTTAAGATATTAAGCCGAGATTCGTTTTTAGCGTACCCTTCTCAAATAAACAGATTTTATGAGATGCTCTACTATTCTAGGGTTGCCATCACGATGTCGCAAGCATTGACCATCATCAGCTTTCTATTACCCACTGCTGTGTGTAAGCCTCCTTTTGTACGTCTTTCCTCTCTATGTCCAGCCATCGAAATCCAGTTCCTACCAGCATTTTGCTTTAAGTCCAATACTACGTTTCCCATGGGATACAAGCACTGATATATGTATATATTATCATCATCGTCATCAGATCTTATTAGTCTCCACTGCAGGAGCATGACCCTGTCTGTGCTGCCGGAGCCATACTTGGCCAGAGCCGACAGAGGATTTGGCCTACACTCTCCTCGCTGGCCAGACGGGTTGGAGAGGTCTCATTGATGTTTATGAGCTTTGTTTAGCTTGTATTTCCTAAGTTGCCTCTTACGATATCATGGGAAGACTTGGAGTGGTCCTGTTCTACTCTGCCGTATATGTATTTTATTGTATTTTATTTTAGACCTGATCACATTGACTTAAGTTCCAATGTGTATATTCCATATTGTTGCTCGTGCCTGTACATACAGGGTAATTTTGAACGCCCTGGCAATATTTTAAACATGGAATCGAAATCACACACAATTATTTTTTTTACTGTTTAACTTTTTTATTTATGGATGTAGATTCTATTAGGGATTCTGAATCCATCATTATAATTTTGCCAGGATGTTCAGAATCCTCAGACTTTGAAAACAAGAACCTATTTAAGTCTTCATATAAAGTAACAAACCTGAGCGCGATCATGATCGAACAGCATTTTCTAGAGCATGACACTTTTTGTCTTGATAACTTCTTATTGATCGATGTAAGCCGGCTACACGCACGAAAAATTTCGTTCCTTATGCAAGCGAGAGCGTGGAAAATGCGATACGGAAGCACGATCGGCGTAAGCTTTCGGTTTGTGACGCATCTATTTTTCATCTACCGTTAAACACATATAATAATCATCCGTATACCGACTTTACAGACACTCAATATTTTTTTTCACTTTTTATTTTTTTAGGAATTCTTATTCCCTCCCTAAAATTATGTCAGGAAGTTCAAAATCTTCAGACTTTGAAAACTAGAACCTATTTAAATTTTCATATACAGTTACAACCCTGAGCGCGATAATGATCGAACAGCCTTTTTTCATCATCGTCATCATCATATCAGCCGCAAGAGTCCACTGCTGGACATAGGCCTCCCCTAATGATGAAAGGTTGCAAGCGGCCTGCATCCAGCGACTCCATGCGACCTTTGTCAGGTCGTCCGACCACCTGGTGGGTGTCTGACGGTGCGCTTGCCGGTACGTGGTCCCCATTCCAGAACCTTTATGCCCCATCGGCCATCGGTTCTACGCGCTATGTGTTTTTTTTAGAGCATGACAAATTTATTCCAGCCTTTAAGTATTTTACTTTAAACCCTTATAGGGGCATTACAAAGTGAGACATCTTGAGTTAAATAGGTCGGTTGACAACCCTACACTATTCTTTCGGCCTTTGCAAACCCAAACAAGGTGTTTGAATAGGGGACATCAAAAAGATTCTTTGCTGATTGATCAACCGAGTGATTCAGGGGTTTGCTTATTTGAATTGTGTGAGATAAATAAAATCAATCTCTAAGAGAAAAGTTTCTTATGAGTAAATGATTTAAATTTAATAAGCAATCGTTCTAAGATTTTTTATTGAATATAATTACATAGGTATGTAGTATGCGATATTATTGGAAGATAGTTAGAATTATAATAATGGTGTTATATAAAAAAAAAAAAAACGTATAAAACAAGCAATGATATGAGATACTCAAATTTTTCGTTTCCTCTTTTAAAATATCAGGATAAACTGCAGCTTGTTATGCTATTTTTTTAAAACATGCTCATCTGCTTGCAATATTTATCTTATAAGTTCTTTCAATAGAAAAATAAAAGGAATGCCATAAAGTGTATATAAGTAGGGATGTTGTAAGCTCTCTAACGATATCTCATACAACCTGAATAAATTAATATATATGCATATGTTATATATATTATATATACAAGCCCCAAAATAAGTTCGAAACTTGTTATATGGGATACTAACGCAACGATACTATATTTTATAACAAAAACACATATAGGTTAACTTTATGTATATGTATCCAAGATCCAGGGCAATCTAAAAAGATCATTTTCCAACTTGACCTGACAGGATTCGAGCCTGGGGCCTTCCGCGTAACGATGACCACTAGGGCACAGAATTCAACATGTTTTACTACGACATCTAAATATGTTTAGGCAGTTTTTAGTTCAGCCGAAATAAATAAACGTACATAAAATACATACATAAACGCACCGTGAAAACATAACACTTTTTTGTGGGCAGTCATGTAATAAAGTCATATGTATGTCAGTACGTATTTATATCTTTCTAAATCTATTGTTTTCTACCGTTTCATGATCTCTAACATCAGAAAAAAGATTCAATCGGAATCATTAAGACCTCAAAGAGTTTTTATGGACCATTTAGCAGCGGGATATGGCCCGCAATGATTTATTTTCAGTTGGTTACGTTACGTACGAGTACGTTCTTAGGCATATTCCTATTTGTGCCTGAATGGTTGGCCCCAACCAAATTAAAAAGTATTGGAAGTGAAAACTTTTTTAGCGGCTTTGTGCTCTTTTGGGGATAGTGTTAAACTCGCGTAAGGACACGTGACCTGATCGAAAATTCGTAAGACGGACACGTGACCTGAGACCTCTGGCGCGGCGTAGGAGAGGAAGTAATATCCCCCTCTCTTTCTACCGCGCGGAGTTTTCACTTCTGCCGGTACTGCCGGAGTGCAACCCGTTGTATTTTTAACCCTGCCATATTTGTTTCCGTCAATTTTCAATCTGTAACCTCTTTCGGTTTTTGATATACGATTTCTAGCTTTCGCGTTCACAATAACTATTATTGTCACTACGGGATTTACCACAATTTTTTTTGGTAAGTCCCGTAGTAACAATGGTAAAACGACTTTTTTTTTTAACTGCAACTAACATCTGTCTGTACGTTAAATACGTACAGACAGAGGCCATGGCATAAAAGCTATCAAATTTTTAGTCTTTTGAAACAACATTATAACGAAAACAGTATTCAAATTAGAAACGGGTTAGGTAGTTGTTCGCAATACCTAAATCGTCCGCAGACCATTTAATTAAATTTATCTGTTAATCAATCACTTGAATCATTAATAATTTTGCGCGTTCGATTTTAAGCTTAACTTAAAAATGCATTACACTTCCTTTAGTTTTGCTTTTCGTGTAAGTGGCCAACTCTGGTGTCAGATTTTTCATGCTTGCATGCAAAGGCATCTGACATAGCTTAACGGCCACCATCTTGATGAGAGCCTGGACCAACAGCTCAACGTCCCATCCGAAG
This sequence comes from Elegia similella, assembly GCA_947532085.1. Taxonomy (NCBI): domain Eukaryota; kingdom Metazoa; phylum Arthropoda; class Insecta; order Lepidoptera; family Pyralidae; genus Elegia; species Elegia similella. The sequence continues at coordinate 5,995,025 of OX383928.1, forward strand.
CACGGAGGAGCTCGAGAAATTTTTGTACCACATGTGGTCACCCATCCCTGTGAGGACCACGCCCAGTGTTCTTTTACATGCGTAAGCTCTAATAATGCGAAAGCTCTAGTTAGCTTGCGTATCTTTACGATTGCCATTAATGATAACCGTCGGGACCAACGGCTTAACGTGCCTTTCGAAGCACTCCTCTTACACTCAGCAGTTACGATCAAAGAAAACTAGTTAAAAATGACTTTGGGCTCAAACGAATGGTGTACATAAAGTTTCAAAGAGAACACACCTTTTCTAATAGAGTTTCAGGCACCAGATATATTTCAGTACGTCGATCTATACCGAAAATGTTATTTCAATAGATGTATTGAATGATGAATGGATGAATTTGTTTCGTCTGACGGTGAAAGAAAACATACGCAGTGACGATGCATCGTGCCTACAATCAATCTCAATCACACAAATATTACGTACTTGCCGCTGCTGACCCAACAGACACTGCCTTAACTGAACCAAATTTTTTGTGCCCTAGAATTAGTGATGCGCCGGAGGGAAATTCTCTGTTCTCCTGAATTCCTTCTAACGCAAATTTGCGGGAAATTTCCAATAATCCTTGAGAACTTCTCAATAATTCCCACACTTGAGAGAAAGAAGAAAAACTTCCGGGAAAAATTTCCGGCCCGTTCTCATCGTTCTCGAAAATTACGAGCACGATACAACACTACCTAGGATATGTCTATGCCATAAGAAACAGACTTGATGAATATGTAATATGTATGTTCGAACATACAAAATAAATATACACACATAAATACACAAGTAGGTATGTAGCGAGAGCGCGGAACAAGCTGTACAGAGGCACGATCGGCCTAAGCGTTCGGCTTGTGACGTATCTATCTTTCTTCCACCGTTATCACGTAAAATTATCGTCCGTAAATCGACTTTACAGATTGGTTTAACTCGCGTTAGGACACGTGATCTGACCGAAAATTCGTAAGACGGACACGTGACCTGAGAACGCCGACGCGGCGTAGGAGAGGAAGTAATAAAGCATAGAAGCGGTAAAGCTTCTACTCAAATGATTTTCTGTGAGAGTGTGACACTTCCCCGGACGAGCCGGCTCATTCATGAATCAATGAATTTTGCCGATAGCGTGGCTCTACCACCACTAAAATCCCTGCACCTATCTGATGTTAAACTTGACCAGATAATCCTATTTAGGGTATTTACACTCTCTGTTACCTAGCAACGACGTCATGTGATTATTTCATTACTGAATACCATGAAACTTCGATACATTTTATTGTGATGTATCGTCATAAATCAGAATCGTCGATCATATAATACAAATGACTGGCGAGAACTGACCGTCGGGCGTTATTGAAATTGTTGGACTAGACCATCTGTTGACAACAGAATTACCAAGAGTTCTTAACTCACAGTATTGTCACTCATATGAATGTTGTATTTTATATAAATACAAATGACAAGCGAGAACTGGCCATCGGGCCTTATTTATTTTTGAACTGGACCATCTGTTGACAACCATATTACCATAATGTTCATAACTCACAGTGTTGTATTTTATACAAATGAAATTCGAGAACTGGCGTTATGATGATCGTTCGACTGCACTATCTTTTGACAGCCGGATAACCAAGGGTTCTCGCAGCTCTCATTTTTTTAACTCACTAAAGCAACACTCACTAGTTCAACTTTTACCTCGTCTGGTTTAGATTATCAGTAACTTTTGCCTGCGGCATCTATGACGTTAATGTCATACACTTGAGAGCAGTACTTACAAAGATGAAAGGTATCCTATGTCCTTCTTCGTAGTCTGAATGATGTATATACAAAATTTAATGATGATCGGTTCAGTAGTTAAGGCATAAAATCGTAACAAAATAAGAACATTACTATATATATTATATATAATATTATAAATGTATTATTATTCAGTTAGTGTCTTCTGTGCTAGGACCAAGTTACTTGCCCAGTTCTACATAAATTACTGGATCATTGCGTTCCTTATCTTGATAATTTATTCTTTAAGTTCATAAATCAATGAGTCAATCCAAAGCAAGTTGATTTTAGGCAAAGAAAAGCGTTGTAAGCACGTCCGCAACGTTTTTTTGAGAGCTGAAGCTCCGCGCCTGCTTGCACCATATTCTTTAATGTAGACATTGTTTTATATCTAACCCCAATAGACATAGCTTATCTTTGCTTAGATCAAGTGTCTATTTAAAGTAGGTCTATAAGAGTTTTTTTTAAGTTTTCATCTGCCGCAGCCATCTGTTGACAGCACATTATCAGCTTCCCAGGCTTCGTCGCCACGTAGGCATATTTGCTCACTTGCAAATAGCTCTCCAAAACACGAACCCTTCATAAAACGTGGCTAGAATAAACGTTCAGGAGTATGTCGGACCATGTTATAAAAAAGGTTCCGTAGGGATTTCAAGAGCTTATAATCCGGCTTTTAAGGCTCGTTTAGAAATTGGTGAGAACATTAAAAAAATGTCAGAAAGATAGTCTGGCAATGCATAACAATAATCTATCAAATAAAAATCAAACTCCAAACAAACTATTGAAATGATTTTAATGAAATTTAAAAGGTATTGATTAAAAAATTCCACAGCTGGACAAACTTCAATGTTGCGTAGGACACACGTAAGAATATAATGAATTAGATAGTTTAATAATTAATAATTTTTAATAGGTAGGTGTGAATTTTGACATAAGTGTGAATGTAAAACGTTATATTTGATATATATAAACGTTATACATCTTATGCCAAAATTCACAGGTCAGCAGTGTCATCCTCCACTGCTTGACCGGAAGTTGCAGGTATATCATCGAGTAAGCGCACCGAGCTGCTACTTGCTTTCCCCCTGTCCCAAATGAGTAGTATCTCAATACCTTTCATTTCCTTTCCAAATCCAACAAATTCCTATCCTTCTCTAGCAGTATTGGAAGCACAAAAAGTCAAAGACAATGCTCTCGCCGAGAGAGTTGAATATGGCAATATCCTCCAATGGATCGGAGAATCATTGGGAGAGGTCTATGCCCAATAGTGGACTTCTTGCGGTTGAAATTATCATGGAAAAATAAATTTTATCGACCTCAAGACTACGTACGACTTACGCTCTTCCAACTGAGCCACCGCCTGTTCTAACCTCGGCGCCGAAATTCTCCACCATATCCCATTACCCTTCTACGTATTAAGGCTTACGTCACCTAACACAACTACCCGATTTTTATAAGTGAGGTATTTGATTCAACTCATTTTACAATGACAATGAATCTGAAAGCTACTAATATGTATTCATTGTAAAATGAATTGAATCAAAAACCTCACTTATAAAAGGCGATGGCTCACAGTAGGAAGAGCGTAAGTCCCGCCTGCTTAAAATTTTTACACCATATTTAATTACTTAATTTTATATGAGTACTAGCTTTCGCCCGCGGCTCCGACCGCTTCAATGGCGATCCCTCGGGAATAGTACTTTTTCCCGGGATAAAAGGTAGCCTATGTCCTTCTCCGTACTCCAGATAACTTGTATGCAAAATTTCATGATGATCGGTTCAGTAGTTACGGCGTGAAAGCGTAACAAACAAACAAACTCACTTTCGCATTTATAATATTAGTAAGGAGTAAGGATATCAAAATAGCATTGTGAATGCAAAATAAAACACTGAAAAAAAATAAGTCCTCATACAATTTCTTTGATGAATGATGTTCTGTGTTTTGTATTCGGCTCGGGAACCCTAAGATCCTTACTGACGGGTTTTTCAGTATAATCTCATACAAATATGTTTGTCACGTATCAAATTGTAATGAATCACGTCGGCATTACAGTCACGTGGAAACTATTGCTATTTTCACAATTTCAGCTTCATCAGTATGCGGGCGTTTACATAGATATCTTCTATAGATCTCTAAATTCACCTGATGTTCGATCTTAAATTGATCTCATCAATTTATATAAAAAATTGAAGAGGTGGAATTTATTTGAGGATCTCGTAGGCCTAGTATGCGTGAGTTTTATTAGTGCTTATGCATGTTGAGCGAATCCGAGCGCAGTCTACACTAGGATGGGTGCCCGCAAGTTTTAGAAGGCACATTTAGCCGTTGGTCCCGGCTGTCATCATTGATGGCAGTTAATTAAGCTTAACTGCCATCAGATGCCGATAGGCAGCTTGAAATATCTGCCACCAGTGTTGGCCACTTACACACACGAAAAACAAATATATGAAATAATACGTTTTAAGTTCAAGAAATAGTATTACTCCCAATATAAAATAAAAACAACGGATTGCACTCCGGGAGAAGTGATTGTGCCGGCAGAAGTGAAAACTCGCCTTTGCGGTGGTCTCAGATCACATATCCATCTTACGAATTTTCAATCAGATCACGTGTCCTGACGCGAGTTTAACTTTTTTAACCATCCCAAAAAGTGCACAACGTCGACAAAAAAGTTTTTATTTCAAAAATATTGAAGAAGCTTTTGTTTACTAATGGAATCGGTAATGTTAAAATTTCAAAACAACGTTATTGACATACAAATTGTCTGGTTGGCTGAATAGTATTGTATGAATCAAACGAAAAAAAGCACAACACTGATTCCGTTTGAAAACATGTTTCTAGATATTGACGGGCCACGTCGCTACATGTTGAAGTATTATCGCGCTGTCCTATTTCAATTTTTTGCAGCGACAACTGCAAAAGATGATTAATTTTTCTTACTATTTGTCGTGTAGATGTCGGGCGTCATAGTAACACAACTTGTCACTCGCACACGCTTTTGAATGTCCACATTACACAAGAAAAATATGAGTGCAAGCAACGTACACAGTAATGCCAAGGCGGAAAAAATGATAATTATACATTTTACTTCGCTACCTACGGCCAGCAAGAGTGCCACGCGACTCTTATATAATTTACTATCAAGTTATTTTATAGTTTCTCAGTGTAAAAATTATAAATTTTATTCATCAACATTGCAACAGCTAGCTACTTCAGGCTACTACAAATAATTTATGTAATATGAATAGTATGAATCCTTTACTTCCATGTCCATACTAATATCATTATCCATACTATTATCATAAATGCGAAAGTGAGTTTCTTTGTTAGTTACGCTTTCACGCCGTAATTAGTGACCGATCATTATGAAAATTAGCATACTCGTTGTCTGGGGTACGGAGAAAGACTAGGGTATATTTTGACCCAGGAAAAAGTACTGTTCCTGAGGGATCGACATTGACTGAGCGCCGCGGGTATAATCAATATATTTCACCGGATTATCAGTTTAACACTGTATTTTATGTAATCAGAATTCTTAACTTCGATCGTAACCCCGTTTACTGAGTTAAACTGGAGATTATTTACATATTCATAATAATCTAAGTGCGAGTCGGACTCGCGCGCGAACGTTTCCGTAAATGACATAATAATAAGTTTGAAATTATTAAAAATATATTTTTAAACTCAAAATTAATGCTTTTCGCGATTTTTTCTTTATCTGTGCTATAAGCCGTTGCTTCGTACCAAATTTCAAGATTCTGAGTTCATGGGTAAGTACCCTGTAGGTTTTGATTCCCTTGCGAATGTCGAAGAAACACGAAAATTTGCGGCATAGTATCTTTTGATTGCGATTACTTAGAAGCTAGATAGCTCTACGGGACAGTAGACCTGACTATTTGATATGAAAATTCATAGCATATGCGTAGAGGTATCAAGCTGAAGTCAGCTTGATACTACGCGTTCCTGAGAAAAAGGGTCTTGACTTGACAGATAGACAGACAAACAGATGGACAACCAATGATCCTATAAAGGTTCCGTTTTTTTCTTTTGAGGTACGGAGACCTTAAAAAACAACAGGTTGCACTCCGGGAATGCCGGCAGGAGTGAAAACTCCGCGCGGTAGAAAAAGAGGGGGATATTACTTCCTCTCCTACGCCGCGCCGGCGTAGTAAGGTCACGTGTCTGTCTTACGAATTTTCGATCACGTCACGTCCTGTCGAGTTTAACATTTTTACCTATCCCAAAAAGTGCACAACGCCGCTAAAGAAATTTTCACTTCAAAAAGTATTTTGTACGAAAACAAACTTAAAAATTACAACTAACGTGCCCTGAACCCATTACTGCAAACGGACTAATGTTATCGCCTACGTAGAGCATAAAACTATTTGGTGAGATTTCACGAACAGATATCGCACCTTTCATGTAAATTTCGTGGGCGCTATACAAAGCGTTCTGAACTTTAAGTGAGGGACTGTCAGCTTCGATCAAATATAATGGTAGATACACGATTCGCGCTCGAAAAGTGGCACCGTTAACAGCGCACTAACCGAGTTTCGGAGTTGTTTTGTCCACAGTTTCAATAAACCGCGCTAGCACTCACACGTCTCACGATGACGAATGTCAGTAAAAAGATGCAAAAACTACGCATCAAAAGTAAAATTATACTTTCAGTATATACCGTTTTTGTCGTTGTTTGTAAGTATGCATGATTTTTTGACTCGGGGACATAATTACGGCTTCATTTTGTATGAGACTGTGTATCTACCGTTATATCTGATCGAAGACTGTCCGTGAAATTACTTGTGAGGAAGATGCATGGAAGACGCCTGAACATTGTGACAATGATTACAAATCAGAAACATTGACTGAGGTTATTGAAATATGTTTAACAAAACGTGTCTTGTTATTATTCTTTTGATGTTATGAATCTTCTTTTGATGGTTTTATCCCACTTGTCCGACACAATATGTCTTTACGGCACTTACTAAGTTTAGTTTTGACATACTTTTGTCAGTTTCAATACCCACCGCAGCTCTTCAGACAGTCTGTGAAGATGATAACTGCAATGTTGCCGAAATTTAAGACAAATCTCAAAAATAGACCCGTAGTGACAATAATGGTAATACAAATCTTTAAGGCTTATTGACATGGTCGGTTTGTTCGGTATAGAGTTGATTATTTTTAGTTTTGTAAAATATACAGTAAATGTCGATCTCTAGCGGTATTAAACACTCTCACTCTTATTATAAAACGACGACTATAATTAAGTAACTGGTTTAAACCAATATCAGATTAAAATTAGTCAACACCTATTGCTTTGACGTTTGGTCAACTGTCAATTGGTTTTGATCGGGTAATGGTCGTAGGTTAAATAAGGTATTTGTTTATTTTTATTTAGTTATTACAACGATTATTGTGTACATATTTATTTATAAACGTTTTTTGTTAAAAATCTAAGTTTGATTATTTTTTAATTTTCCTCATTTATGTTTTGAAGCCGGTTAAAATAAAAAAAAATAATATAAGACGGTCTATGTTCTTCGGTCTGTGTCGATGTACTTCTGAGTGACATTTTTGGCCTCAATTTTGGTGGAGTGGGTCAACGAGTTAATATTTTAAAAAAATGTGATATAATTCATACAAAAAGTCTTCATCGAGTAGCTTATTCTATACTACTATAAGTTTGCTTTGAACATTCGCATCAACTCACACCTCAAAGCATGCGTCATCTTCCCTTAATATCATTGGATGCTGTCAAATATTTCTTCGAGTATATCCAAAAGTTATAATGCAAAAGTTTCGGCTTTCAACCTTCACTTGAATTAACTTACGACTCTTCAGGGACAGGTATTTCAGTGTTGTATTCGGAGGGAATCATTTTGTTGTTTGTAAACTTAAAGTGTGTTTCCATTCTTCATAGTTTAGAAATTGTGAACTGCGAACGTAATACAAAAAACACTTTTGTTTTAAATACTATTGCTTATAGTCCTATGTGGTATCCGGCATAGTAGAATAGGACCACTCCAAGTCTTCCCGTGGATGTCGTAGAAGGCGACTTAGGAAATACAAGCTAAACAAAGCTTATAAACATCTAAGACACCTCTCCAACCCGTCTGGCCAGCGTGGAGAGTGTAGGCCAAGTCTTCTGGCTGCTCTGGCCAAGTATGGCTCCGGTAGTACAAAAAGGGTCGTGCTCCTGTAGTGGAGACTAAAAAGGACCTGATGATGATGATGATGATGATGATGATGATGATAGTCCTATGTCCCCTATCTGGGGCAGAGGGCGTCCACAAAGACTCTCCATCTCGATCTGTCTTGAGCTACGCGCTTAACTTCACTCCAGGTCTTGGTGATTTTTTCCTTGGGGATTCCACTAAATACTATTAAAGTTTTTAAGGTGATAAATTGATGAAAGCCAGCTGCACGCACGAAAAAGTGTCACATTCCGCGGAACAAGCCGTAAAGAGGCACGATCGGCCTAAGCGTTCAGCTTGTAACGCATCTATCTCTCTTCCACCGTTATCCGAGATAAGTTCTCTCCAACAAACTTTAGAATACACGTATAAAATGTAATATAATATTGCCTGTGAGGTTATAGAGCAGGTAAATAAGGAAGCGCGTTGCCTTTTCAGACCTGCATGGCTATTAGGGGTACTATTTTGCACCCTTTACTATACGAGTAATTTACGAGAACGTTTTCAAAAAGCATCATTCTTTAATCGTTCATTGACGAGAGATTGCAACGATTCGAGCGGTTTAGACCGCTCGTTTCCACAGGCGACGGACGTCTCTTCGTCAAAGTCACTGTCTGTCATGAACGTCACTTGTCACGATCTTACGTTCGGTTTAACATTTATTTAATGTCTTAACTATATATATAAAGGTTTTGAATATTTTCGATGTGAAAAGAGAAGAAAAAAAACTATTTAGAAACGAACAAAAAGTCGCATGATCACAGATTTTGTGTGGCATGGCAAACATGGATCAAAGCGGTCGTCACGGCTCAATCTCTTTAGTCTAGGTAGAGCCACAGAGCCAGGCTACCGGAAAAATGAATTGCTAGTAGCATGAATGGGCCGGCTCGTCCGGAGAAGTACCACACTCTCACAGAAAGACGTCTGAGTAGAAGCTTTACCCCTTCTATGCTTTGTTCGCTGAGAGAGCCGGAGGCTCATCCTTCCCTTTCGCTTCCCCCAACTCCTTGAAAGGCCGACAACGCACCTGTCACACTCTGGTATTGCAGTTGTTCATGGGCAGCGGTGACCACTTACCATCATAAGACCCGCTTGCTCATTTGCCGTTCTATATCATAATAAAAACTCGAAATAATTTCGATCTGATTCCAGTGGTACATCCACCCGAACAGTAATTCAATACACCGTGATTTATGACATGGAAAGCGATTTCTTCTTGTTATGTCCGCGTATTTTTCGCTGTTACTCGATGTATGATTTGTTATTTCTTTTTGATGAATCGCAAAGAATGATTGATATTACACTTATATGTGTTAGTGGTCAAAATCTGATCTAGCCTAAACTTTACCCTTTCCATGTAAATGAGTTGTTGCATCCTGAGCTGTGATGCTTCAAAGCGGGCTCTGAATGAACCTCTGCGTTATTAAAAAACACAAGTATTCCTTAGCCAACAGAAGCAGAAGCCACAACATCTGCGAGGGCGTCCGACCCCCTGCCCAACGCTTTGCGATGCGCTGAAAGATGGAAGGTCAGCCGGGCCGTGAAGACTTTCACACTCGCCATGAAGATAGCCTTTTGTATAGGCTGACATAAGTGACTTACTTGACTTAAGGTCGTATGGCCCCCAGGTGGGGCAGAGGGCTTCCACAGTATTTCTGTTCAGCTGGGCTGACATAAGTTCGCGAGAAATTCTCAAGAGTTTCCCAATAATACTAGCACATGAGAGAAAGAATAAATTCTTGGGACTTTTTCAACCAGTTCCAACTGTTCTCGAAAATTTCGAGAACGGCACAAAACTAGTCAATATCGTGTCACTCATTTCAGTGTCGCGAACGTATACGTTTTTATCCATTCAGAATTCCCTTAACGCAGCTTTAGAAGGTTTTGTTTATAAATTTAAGGTCGTGTACGGTCGCCTGCAAAAGTCCACTGCGTAAAAAAAAGCTACAAATACTTTTTAAAAATAACAGCAATTTCAAACTTATACATATGGCTTAAGGTTCATGAGATTGCTAAATATATATTATTTATTATTCAATAACATATACATAAATATGATGTTAACAATTGTTCTACGAAACTATTTTATAGTTTATCTGTAGAATCGAAAGATAAACAAACATTTTACAATGGAGTGCTAATAATACTTCTAAACTTAAGAAAGTAAATACTACAGTTAAATGAAAAAAAGGGACAATGTTTAAATTTTAACATAGAATCTATCTGATGTGGATGGTTAAGTTACAACAATCTAAATTTTGAATTTTATAGAAAAAGTTTAAGTTAGCAAACAATAAAGTGAATGATATAAATATTTAAATACTATCCAAATAGTAATTTTTGAGACATTTTTCAAACCTTTTTTTAAATTTTTCCTGTACCAAGGTTACAGAAAGACTATTTAATAAATGGCTCCCTAATCAGTGCAATCGATTTTCACCTTAAGGCTATTTAGGTCTTTTGCAGGTGACAGAACATGCCAAATCTCATGAAGTGATCATTATCATCAGGTCTTTTTAATCTCCACTGCAAGAGCATGACACTCTCTGTACTACCGCAGCCATACTTAACCAGAGCAGACAGAGGATTTGCTCACTCTCCTCGCTGGCCAGACGGGTTAGAGAGGTCTTATGATGTTTATTAGCTTTGTTTAGCTTCTATTTCCTAAGTCGCCTCTAACGACATCCATGGGAAGACTTGGAGTGGTCTTATTCTACTCTGCCGGAAACCAAACGCCTAATGAAGCTTGCTACGATGAAGGGATAGTCCCATCAAACTCTTTTTTTTTTTTACTAAATGTTGGATTAGGCATTTGTCTTCCACCTCACCTGATGGTAAGTGACGATGAAGACGAGGATGTTACATGTCTTTCCAAGTTTTAAGCTCCATTCCCTGCGTGTACACACTTCGAGTGCGAACCACTAGGGTATCCATGTCTACCTACATTTGATAAATGATATTCGTATTCTCTTTGTCATATTTTCCCTATGCTCTACATGACTTGTGATTTCTTTTATAGACGTATCGCTAACCAACTGGTTTTATTAACGGCTTTGTTTGGCCGTTTTCCAAACATTTCCGTATGGGCTGTTGTTAAATATAAGGATATTGATTAAAGATATTAATAGCGGTAGAAAAGCCTTTAGAAAATTAGACTATTAGTTTCCTAACAGTATTAAAAATGCGAAAGGTTAGATTATGATTGTTTAGTGTAGCTAAAAATGACTTATTTTAATGACATTAGTATCCTATGTATTATTATGATACAAATAATGGATAGATAGATGGATAGATGAATGATTTATTGTTCCATGAGAAACACACATACAATCGTTGCAGATAAAAAATTGGTTGTCAGTAATGTCGGTTTACGGACGGTCATTTTATATGATAACGGTGGAAGAGAGATAGATGCGTCACTAGCCAACGCTTTGGCCGATCGTGCCTATCTATCGCTTGTTCTGCGCTCTTACTTGCACACGTGATACTTTTGCGTGCAGCCGGCGTTCATCGATTTATAAGACGACTAGCTTTCGCCCGCGGCTCCGCCCGCTTCAATTACGATCACTCGGGAACAGTACTCTATCCAGGGATAACATGTAACCTATGTCCTTCTCCGTACCCCAGATAACGTGTATGCAAAATTTCATGTTGATCGGTTCAGTAGGTACAACGTGAAAGCGTAACAAACAAACTCACTTTCGCATTTATAATATTAGGTAGGATATTATGTCAAAAAACTTAAATAATAAAATAGCACGTGATAATTCGTGTGTCACAGTGGTACAATTAGGCAGTATATTAGTCATAGACCAATGCACTCACCAGGTTTTCAGTTACTGCCTGGGGTCATCACTGACAACCACTGGAATGCTTTTTATACTGGTTTTATGATACATGATCCCGCGGGATATTCAGGGTATTCGTGGACACTGGTAACTTATAAAATACGAATTACTTTAATTCATTCAAAAGTATGTTTTTTATTTTTATACAGACAGACGAGCACCTGATGGTAAGTGTCTCGTCGCCGATAGAAATTTGCAACATCAGAGTTGTTGATAAATCACTTAATATTATAAATGCATATGTAAATCTTTTTGTCTGTTACCTTTTCACGCTTCAACCAATGAACCAATTTGGTTTGGAGGTAGTTTTAGGTCTGGGGAAGGACATAGGGTACCTTTCATTCCCGGAAATTCTACTGTTCCCGCAGGAACGACATTAATGCGGGCAGAGCCGCGGGAAATAGCTTAGTTTAATAATAAGTAATTCAACTCTCAAAACACAAAATAAGATTACAAAAAAATCAGTAAAATTTGAACTGAGTGAGATATTTCACTGAACTAAAGTAAATATGCATACATTTACTTCAGCTCAGTCAAATACATCACTCAATTCTATTCAAGCTTCAAAGTCTACAAGTTTTGGTCGTGCGAATATTTTATACCAAGCGAAGAGCGAAAGCTAACAAAATAAAATACCTAGTTTTCTAACCGTGAAGAAAATCTAGATTGACATAAATCTAAGAGATGCAAGGATGTAGTATTATAATTCCCTCGCGAATTGAATTATTTGAGCTGAGACTGTTCCCAAAGGATTAGTGTGGATTAAACAGAAGGATTACAGTCATCCAAGCGTTCTCTGTTCATTGTTTCAAAAGGTATTCAAATAAATCAAGTACATTGTTACATCTGGATAGAAGAGGATCTGATATTAAATGAAATATAGGATCAAAGTCTTATGTAACATTTCACGGTAAGTATATATTCTTGTTGTACATATTCAAGATTAAGATTATCCGAGGCATGCCTTTAAAAAAAAAATTACAAGTTCTCTCTTTTTAAGTTTTGTCTTTTTGGCTTTTGTTTGGTTGTCCCTGAGATGTCTAATAGAGCCTCTAGAGATAGAGGCTCTATTAGGCATCTCAGGGACGATATGTCACAGCGCTTTGTCATGACGATATGTCACATGACGATCTTCGAGAATTAGTTGTCTCGCAGCAATGATGTTATCTTCAGTGAAGGCGGATTTTGGTCGTCCTTCGCGAGATTTGTCACTAACACTATTATATCCACGCTAGAATTCTAAATACCAGCGTTCGACAGTCCGCAGACATGGCTTCATCACTGAAGACAGTGTTAGCTCTTCAAAACACTGAAGCCGTGGCAGGCCTCTTCTAAAGTTGTAGAAAATTACGGCACGAACATTTTCCTTCGAAAGATTCATCTTCTTACTTAACCTGACAGATTCCAATCGACGCTGTGACGAAACAATAGCATTAATCCTAATATTTTCATCTGTTTTGAGATTCAAAATTTAAACACATTCGATTATAGAACAGTTCCAAATTTAAAATTGCCGTTAAATATGGAAACGACAGAACTTAAAATGCATGTAGAAATTGATTTGGATCGTTTTAGTACCTACGTTATGTTTTTCTTTTTAACTTAAAAATTGCCGTTCCAAATTTAAAATTGCCGTTAAATATGGAAACGACAGAACTTAAAATGCATGTAGAAATTGATTCGGATAGTTTTAGTACCTACGTTATGTTTTTCTTTTTAACATAGCCGTTTAATATGTCCTTAGAGTAGTAACATACAGCAGCTTGCTTTGAAAATAAAAAACAACGGGTTTAACTCCGTTAGTGCCGGCAGAAGTGAAATCTCGCCTTTGCGTCGATCTCAGGTCACGTGTCCGTCTTACAAATTTTCGATCAGGTCACGTGTCCTGATGCGAGTTTAACATTTTTTACCCATCCCAAAAAGTGCACAACGCCTCTAAAGAAATTTTTACTTCAAAAATAACTAAACTAAACGAATCAGATGTTTACCTCCTACGTAAATACGTAAATTTTGTGTTAAACTTCGGTTGTAAAAATATGTATATACATTATTTATCGTCACAAAATCGTCGACTTTTGCAAGTGTACAAAGCAGTGTTATTGAACGAAGCGGTATTTCGAACTCAACATGTCGAAGTCCTTTGTAAATCACTTTATTGGCAGTGAAGTCAATTTGTAAGACATTTTGTTCACAGTGCACACGTGAGATCAATATCCGCTCTCTGCGGCTGGTTATTGCTCGTTACTTGTCTTAAAACGCGAAGTTCTTTGTTAGCCACTTTATTCACAGCGCACACGTGAGCTCAATATTTGCTCTTTGCGGCTGGTTATTTCTTGTTACTTGTCTTTTAATGCAAAGTTCTTTATAAGCCACTATATTTACAGTGCACACGTGAGCTCAATATCCGTTCCCTAAGGCTGGTTATTGCTCGTTACTTGTCTTAAAATGTGAAGTTCGTTGTAAGCCTCTTTATTTACAGCGCACACGTGAACTCAATATCCGCTTCCTGCGGCTGGTTATTGCTTGTTACTTCACTTAAAATGCAAAGTTCTTTGTAAGCCACTTTATTTACAGCGCACATGTGAGCTCAATACCCACTCTCTGGGGCTGGTTATTTCTTGTTACTTGTCTTGTCTAAAATGTCGAAGTCCTTTGTAAGCTACGTCGCTGGGAGCCGCTGGATGCAAGCCGCTTCCAACCAGTCATTTTGGTAATCTTTGGGAGAGGCCTATATTCAGCAGTGGACTTCTTGCAGCTGATATGATGATGATGAAGTAGTAAATGGACCAAATATTTTAAAGCTCTAACATTATGATTTCGTTTATATCCAGCAGTTTGAAATGACGGCAACGCTTGAATTGAAATTACATCTAGTGTGTTGAGAAAGCTGTAAGTTTTCACAATGGTTAGAATTAGAATACTTATTTTCAGTGGTTGAAACATGACAGGAGATTTTCAAGCTCTCTGGTATCTAGTAGTTCAAATTGACAAGGAGAAGATTTCTGAATTCGATCGGTAAAAGGCGGGAAATGATCTTTGGTCTTATACGACGATAATTTTAATAAAGTCATTTTGGAAGGGAAGATCGAAGTCTGGAGAGGAAAAGAAGGGCTGTAAGGGTTTTTATAGACGAAGTAAAAGAAAAGGGCAAAGTCATGTCGTATAAAGAGCTAAAACAGATAGCGGAGGATCGAGAAAGATAGAAAATACTCCACCGATAAGAACATAGTTTAAAAAAATGATTATGATACTGGCATCTTTCATTCTGGTCTGGAAGAAATAAAAAAACAAAGAATGCATAAATGCTGCTTAAGCTTCCTACACCAATCGCAATTCCACGGTGTCAATAGACGTCACGAGTGGCTAGTTTATCACTGTTTGTTTCTTTCACCTATACGCCAAACACATCATAAGATCTGACAGAGCTTAGTCTAACTTTTCCAATGTTAATTGATTTTCCTGTTGCAGGTCATCCTGTGGGTACCTGATCGACAAAGGTAAGAGGTAGACAGCGGACGAGATGGCTTGATAACATCGAGCCCGTCGATATAAAAAACTTTTCATATGGGACCAATGCTGGGAACTCAAAAAATTTTTGACGTTCTTATACAAATTGACCGGGCGGCCGAATTTTTTGTATGGTACTACCCATTTTTTGGGTTCCTAGCATTGGTCCCATAGGAAAAGTCGTTTATATTGACGGTCTGAATCACCCTTTTAAGGGTCCAGAACGATCAAAATTTCACCGTGTATAAAAGCAGTAAGCCTAACAATTATCTTCTCCCGCAATGAGTGGGTGTAAGACCTGAATGGACGGAATCTTTTGAAGTTCAAACTTTATGAATTCGTTTATTCACAACAGTTTGAAATCTCGGCATTACTGGAATTGGAATTAAATCCATTGTGAATGCTTAGACAGCTGTTGATTTTCACAACGGCTCGGTGTGAGTACTTAGGCGGTTTAAATTTAGAATTGCAGTATTATATTATTTGAATTTAGAAGTTTTGTTTTTTAATATCAATCAATACATATTATTAATTCAAGGCATCTGTCAGTCGTTACTAACTAGTAACGACTGACAGATGCTAGTTTTCAAGATAAACTTATCTTGAAAACCATTGGAGTGATTTTGATGGGGTGTTCACTTACGTGTAAAACATTTTTCAATGAAGGAAAATAAGTATCAAGCGTAGCCGTGGAGGGCTGCTAGTGTATAAAAAAACAATAGAGTTTTGGACAACACAAATTTAATTCGCCCGAGTCGACACGATAAGAAGAAGAAGAAGCTCGAAGCGAAGACTCCACGTACTACTCTGGATTCAACAATATTTGTAGAGTTCGTAAAACTAAATCTGCTTTTTTTTTTTCCTAATCCAGATGTTTGGTCAATAAACAATGTGAATTAGTTTAGCATGACTTCGGTTAATCGTGATGTTTATACTAGGATCCATTTCTAATGGATGTTTCATTAAATATTTATTTCCAGTCACTTTTTGCTAGGAAACAGAATTTAATTTATATTTGTTAAAAACAGTCTAATCGTTCAATAAAATGTAACAGTTTCCAATTTTTTTGAAGTGACAACTTCTTTAGCGGCGTTGTGCACGCAATGTCGCAAGCTACCAAAAGGCATCTTTTATAGCTTAACGACTACCATAAATGATGACAGCCGGGACCAACTGCTTAACGTGCATTCCGATGCAGGGAGGAGCTCGAGTTATTATTATGCCATTTGCGGTCATCCATCCCAGTGAGGACTGCACCCGGGGTTACGTAACCTGCGTAACCGCTAATTATGCACACGCTTATTAGGCCATCGGGCTCCTTTATACTCATTAAATAAATAAATAAATATATACGGACAAATCACACAGACTGAGTTAGCCCCTAAGTAAGTTCGAGACTTGTGTTATGGGATACTCATTCATTCATTTCGAGTAGGTGTCACGGTCAATCGACCATGCACACCCTGGTGTCAGAGTTATTCGGAACCGCCTCTCGGCCTCTGACGTGGTTCCTTTAACGACTACCAGATGGCAGCCGGGACCACCGGCTTAACGTGCCTTCCGAAGCACGGAATCATCTTTATTATCAGACAATCAGGTGTGAATCAAGCCTGCAATGTCCTAACCAAACTGGAAACAACTAAACAAAGTATGCTTCCGGTGGGAATCGAACCCACGACCCCCGGGTCAACAGGCAAACGCCTTAACCACTGGACCACGGAGGCTGTTATGGGATACTAACTCAACGATACTATATTTTATAACAAATACATATATAGATACACATCCAAGACCCAGGCAAATCTGAAAAAGATCATTTTCCATCTTGACCTGGCCGGGGATCGAACCCGGTCACTCCGTGTCGCAGGCTGGCGTGTTGACCGCTGCGCCACGGAGCTAGTCAACTCACTCATTGAAAGTTAGATAGCAATTCAAATGCAAAAAACAACAAACAAAAATTCAGAAAACGTTTATTTGACGATAAAATCGTGGAGGTGACGTCATGAAAACGTGAAAGACGTGATAAGAGTCCCTTAAATAATTTGAGAGTGGGGGCGGTAACTGAATTATCATCCCTCCTCGGCTCGTATATCTCTGCATTGCTGTACAGTATGGCAAGAAAATTGTATTTTTCAGTCCAAAACAAGAGTCTGTTTATAAGATTTAGCTGTCGTAGAGCCACGCTACCGACAAAAGTAATTTTTGCTAGTAGCATGAATGGGCCAGCTCGTTCGGGGAAGTACCATACTCTCACAGAAAATCGACGTTTTAGTAGAAGCTTTACCGCTTCTATGCTTTGTTTGGTGAGCGAGAGCGTCGGAGGCCCGTCCTTCCCCCATTTCCTCCCCCCGTGTCCTTACCCCAACTCCTTCAAAGGCCGGCCAACGCTCTTGTTACACCTTGGTGTTGCAGTTATCCATGGGCAACGCTGATCGATCAGGTGACTCGCTTGCTGGTTTGCCATCCTATAACATAAAAAAAGGATATTTTCCTCATTGCATCCCGCAAAATATCCTACAAAAGATATGTACTCGTCAATAGGTATTTTTAGAGTTCCGTCCCTCAAGAGACGTACGACCCATTTTCTCAGGAACACGTGGAGGTATCAAGCTGAAATTCATATCAAATATCACGTTTACTGTCTCTTGGAGCTGTAAATTAACTTCTAAGCGAACGCAATCAAAAGATACAGCCGTCAATGCCGCAAATTTTCAACACTCGCAAGGGAATCAAAACTTCCCGTGAACTCAGAATCTTGAAATTTGGTACGAAGCAACGTCTTATAAAAAACGAAAGCATAATTTTTTAGTTACAGCCTTACTAATATTATAAATCCGAAAGTGAATTAAATAATAAATAAATAAATATATACGGACAAATCACATAGATTGAGCTAGCCCCAAAGTAAGTTCGAGACTTGTGTTATGGGTATACTAACTCAACGATACTATATTTTTATAACAAATACATATATAGACAAACATCCAAGACCCAAGCCAATCTGAAAAAGATCATTTTTCATCTTGACTTGGCCGGGGATCGAACCCGGTCACTCTGTGTCGCAAGCTGGCGTGTTGACCGCTGCGCCACAGAGCTAGTCATAGAATTAACTACTGAACCGATCATAATGAAATTTGCATACACGTTATCTGGGACGGAGAAGGATATAGGGTACATTTTATCTCGGGAAAAAGTACTGTCTCCGAGGGATCAACATTGAGGCGGGCGGAGCTGCGGATGAAAGCTAGTAATAATAAACTATAACTTGTTATAGAAAATAGTACGGAACTCTTCATGCGCGAGTCCGCCTTGCACTTGGTGGGTTTTTTTATATATACAGCATGATTTTGAGCCCCCTAGCTTTATTTAAATCTGGGAATCAGAATCCCTAATGGAATACAGAACTCTAAGAAAAAAAGGTAAAAAACGAAAAAAAATATTAAACCTTTCATAGAAATTCATCCAGCTGATCGGCGACTTTGTATGGGAAACCTAATTTTCTTTTTCGTTTTTTACCTTTTTTTCTTGCAATTGTGTGTTCCATTAGGGATTCTGATTCCCAGATTCCAACATAGCTAGGGGGTTCAAAATCACATTATATAGGTAATATTTTTTCACATAAATTAACAACAACTTTTGTTATGAAGACATTACCATAAACTCAATGTTTAATATAGCTACCAAACAAAGTTCCCACGCTACCCGTACAAAGAGCTTGCTCGTGACGTCACCCTATAGCAAAGCATTTCAGCTAAACTAAATATATGGGACTTCATATGTGAAAGACTCTTTGTTTGTGTTAAGTTGTTTAGAAATGTATTTTTTTCACCGATGTTGTGATTATCCTTATCCTTACTAATATTACAAATGCGAAAGTGAGTTTGTTTCTTTGTTTATTTGTTTGTTTGTTACGCTTTCACGCCGTAACTACTGAACCGATTATCATGAAATTTTGCATACAAGTTCTCTGGAGTACGGAGAAGGACATAGGCTACCTTTTATCCTGGGAAAAAGTAATACTCCCGAGGGATCGACATTGACGCGGGCGGAGCCGCGGGCGAAAGCTAGTAGGTAATATTTTTTCACATAAATTAACAGCAACTTTTGTTATGAAGACATTACCATAAACTTAATGTTTAATATAGCTACCAAACAAAGTTCCCACGCTACCCGTACAAAGAGCTTGCTCGTGACGTCACCCTATAGCAAAGCATTTCAGCTAAACTAAATATATGGAACTTCATATGTGAAAGACTCTTTGTTTGTGTTGAATTGTTTAGAAATGTATTTTTTTCACCGATGTTGTGATTATACAAAACATGTGTCAAATATACGTACGACCGAACTGTGGAATGAACTGCCTGCGGCGGTATTCCCGAATCGATACGACATTGGAACCTTCAAAAAACGAGTCTATGTTTTCTTAAAAGGCGACGCTCTTGTCACACCCCAGGTGTTGCAGTAGTCTATGGGCAGCGGTGATCGCTTACCATCAGGTGACCCGCTTGCTCGTTTGCCGCATAAAAAAATAATAATATGATGTCTAGGGTGGATCGTGGATCGATCGATTAATATTTTAAAAAAAATCTTGTATAGAGTTACATCGTAATTTATTTTTTTATATTCAAATTAGTGATAAATAACAATCATTTAAAACAGTTCAGTATAACTGTTTATTTTTTGAGCAAAATATAAAAATAAACTGGTAATATAACAATAAAAATTGAGTTGGATAAAGATAAAGTTTCTAAAACATTGCGTTGACGCTACAAAACGCGAGTATTGACTTTAGTCCATACTGAACACTCAGTGGCATAAAGTTTTTAGTAAATAAATTCGTAATTTGTGGTATGCATCTTTTAATTTAATTATGAAATTAAAAAGTTCATTAGCTTGTTCAGTATTAGGTATTGCACGCTATTTACCAGATAATCTTTTGCCTGCGTACAAAGATGATATATCGTACATATTTGTTGTAGCTACGGGGTAGAAAGACTGCGTTAAAAAAATATTTGCCAATATTAAAAACACTGCAATGTTTTTTCGAAAATTCAAATACAAGAATGTTATAAAACAAAGCAGCGAAAACATGGTCCTATTTATGAAAAAAAAAACGCATACTTTTAAGGATATTGAACGAGAGTTAATTAATGTTGCGCCAACTCTAGATAGATATGAAGTATCTGATCAGGCAGGGGCAGCAGTTGTTTCTGCTACTCTTCAAGTACTGGGAATGAGAATCGAAATAGACACATCCCACATCATCGACGGGAATTGGATTCTCCGACTCAGGGATAAAGAAAGGTTGAAGTTATGCCCATTAATAATGAAACTGAAATTTTTGGTTTGGTTTTCGATGGACATGAGGATAATACGTTAACATTTATAGACAATCGACGTCTATAATAAGGGCATGTAAGCTTGATGAAAGAGCAAGGCTATCAATATATAGGATACTTTACACCGACAATCGGCAACGCGAAAACTATTTCACTGAAAAATACTTGGTACAAATTGTTGTGATGAGACTGCAGTCAATCCTGGTTGGAATACTGGTAAAATTCAAAGATTGAGAATGCTGTTATATCCTTCTCTTCAGTGGTGGGTATGCCAATTGCACGACAACGATCTCTTACCTCGCCACTTGTTCGAACATTTGCACGGGACTACAACAGGACCAAGAAGTTTTACAGGAGAAATCAGAAAAGCCTTACATAATTGTGAAACACTTCCAGTAGTACAATATTTAGTCAAATCTTAAAAACATCATCTTGGTAATGCTGGCTGATGATCGCGACTACATCAAAGTATTGGCTTTAAAAAATATATTAAAATACGATGTCAATTCTCTCTAAAAATTCTAATATTTTACATAAGTGTTAGTGAAGATAAATTAAATACCATGCCATACTCAAGCTATCGAAAGTTATATGTAACTGAAGCATCTGTTTAAGTGTGAACCAATAAGAAGAGACTGATTTAAAAAAAAAGCGCATAGAAGTATAGAAATCATGCCTCAATTTGAGAGTAAAAAAGACGTAAAAGTCCTATAATTTTGGTATATTTTAATGTTTTTAATAAATTTCCAGAAGCTACAGTTACAATTTAATTTAAGTTATTTTATGTTATAAGCTCCACCGACAAGAGCGTTGCTCTTAAATTTTGATGATGATATGTTATAAGTATACATATAACATACCCTTTTCTTTAATTTCAAAATATCTGTGATATGTAAAAGATGTTTTTATTATTAAAAAACATTAAAATAAGAAACAACTAAATTTGATATTTTTTTTATTTTTGGGAGCGTTGTGGAGGCATTTCCTCTTATTTGATATTTTTTTAAATATTTTTTACGTTATTACTATCCTTATTGGCACCAAATCCACACCCATCTGTTATAGATTTCAAAAATTTTGAAAAATGATCCACCCTAATGTCTACCTAAAAATACTGTTCAGAACACTTTAAATTTGACATCCGTTCGTTATCTCAATGAAGTTGGGAAGAGGTGGTTGAGGAAGATTATTTAATTTTATAAAAGTATAAAATAGTATACACACAGATTGAGCTAGCCCCAAAGTAAGTTCGAGACTTGTGTTATGGGATACTAACTCAACGATACTATATTTGAAAATGAACGGCAACTTTTGTTATGAAGCCGTTACCATGAACTAAATATTTAATATAGCTACCAAACAAAGAGCTTGACTTTATAGGCAATTCAGCAAAGCTAATATATGTGGCTTTATAACTGACAGAGTTTTTTGTTCAGAACTGTATTTTTGCACCAGTGTGTATATTCTGGAAGGTATTTCCATAGAAACACGAAAATTGTATGCAATACGAAGTAAATTTCACTTTTGACGTGCTTTATGACTAAGCGGTTGGCCCCACACATGGCAACCTGTGGTAAAATACCTTTTCCAATAAGAAAAAAATGGTTGTCCGTAAAGTCGCTTTACGGAAGATGTTTTTACAGTGAAAGATAGGTAAATAAATAAATAAATAATTTATTTTCTCTCCAATTATTTACAAGAAAAACACGTGACTTGCATGACACAAAGGACCTTCAATAAGTGGTTATCTACTGGTGCTTGAGACAGGTAGGTTTGATCCACCTGTATTAGGTCACCAGGCTCACTTCACCCTTAATAGGTTGCACATCAGTACGCAGGCAAATAATGTGGTAGCAATAACAAGAAAAGGAAGTGACAGCTATTCTAATAAGTCATCATCATCATCATCAGGTCCTTTTTAGTCTCCACTACAGGAGCACGACCCTCTCTGTACTACTAGGGCCATATTTGGCTAGAGCAGCCAGAGGACTTGGCCTACACTCTCCACGCTGGCCAGACGGGTTGGAGAGGTGTCTTAGATGTTTATAAGCTTTATTTAGCTTGTATTTCCTAAGTCGCCTTCTACGACATCCACGGGAAGACTTGGAGTGGTCCTTTTCTACTCTGCCGGATACCACACGGCTATATATATATATATATACTAATAAGTGGATACGATCTAATAATGTTAAAAAGAAACAAAAAATTTAAAATAATGATTGACATAGAAAACGTAGTGTAATGAATGATAGAGGAGATTGTGGAGGTGCGTCACAAGCCAAACGCTTACGCCGATCGTGCCTCTCTATCGCACATTCCGCGCTCTCGCTTGCACACGGACCGTGACACTTTTTCGTGCGTACAGCCAGTGTTCATCGATTTATAAGACGTTATCACTTCAACTTTATCAAATATAAATAATAATATATATACGGACAAATCACACAGATTGAGCTAGCCCCAAAGTAAGTTCGAGACTTGTGTTATGGGATACTAACTCAACGATACTATATTTTATAACAAATACATATATAGATAAACATCCAAGACCCAGGCCAATCTGAAAAAGATCATTTTCCATCTTGATCTGGCCGGGGATCAAACCCGGTCACTCCGTGTCGCAGGCAGGCGTGTTGACCGCTGCGCCACGGAGCTAGTCATATTCATATACCTCTTACATATAAAAAAGTGCTTCTTACAAAGAACATTCATCACTTAACAGCTGACCCAAAACTATTATCATTATCTGAAAGGGTCAAAGTGAAAAAAGTGTATGTTTTTCGGTCATTATATTAAGGTCACATGAATACCGCGATAAGAGGTCTGAAAATATTCGGCACGTGAAGCGGGCTAGGGGTAATAAAATTATCTTGGCTGTCCGGTGACACCAGTGCCCTTAAAATGTAGGTAGCGTTGGCAAAAATATGCAGTTATTTCGTACATTTCTTATGAATAGGTATTTAAAAAATATATAGTTTTCCATACTGGTTTGGGAGAAAAGAAAACACCGGCTAAGTAAGAGTCGGACTCGCGCGAAGGGTTCCGTACAATATCCTTATCCTACCTTATCCTTCATTATCCTTACTAATATTATAAATGCGAAAGTGAGTTTGTTTGTTTGTCTGTTACGCTTTCACGCCGTAACTACTGAACCGTAGCCTATTTCCTTCTCCGTACTCCAAAGAACTTGTATGCAAAATTTCAGTAGTTACGGCGTGAAAGCGTAACAAACAAACAAACAAACAAACTCACTTTCGCATTTATAATATTAGTAAGGATAAGGATACGGATACTTTTATTATATGATGTATCTAAAATTAATGCTGTTCGCAATTTTTCCTTTATCTGTGTTTTAAGACGTAGCTTCGTACCAAATTTAAATACTCTGAATACAGGGGAAGTACCTTGTAGGTTTTGATTCCCTTTCGAATGTCGAAAATACACGTAAATTTGCGACATAACCAGCTGTACCTTTTGATTGCGTTAGGCTTAGAAGTTTGATTTTTCATAGCTCTAAGGGATAGTAGACATGAGTATTCCTGAGAAAAGGGGTCTTCACAGACAGACAGACGAACAACCAAGTGATTCTATAAGGGATGCGTTTTTTCCTTTTGAGCCTCTAACGTGGTTCCCTTAACGACTACCAGATAGCAGCAGCGTCGAATGGCTCAACGTGTCTTCCAAAGCACGGAATCATCTTTATAATCAGACAATCCTTGACTAAACTGGAAACAACTAAACAAAGTATGCTTTCCGTGGGAATCGAACCTACGACCTCTACAGGCAAACGCTTTAACCATTGGACCACGGGTGCATACATGTTATATAGATACATGTTATGAATGTATATAGATATATGTTATGAATGCAATACATAGTAAATGGTTTTTGACCAACAAATGCAAAGTTTTCTGCTTGTGCCGCCCGCATTGCCGAGATCAAACATCAGTGCGGATAGGGACGACCTAGTGCGCGCGTCTCGGACCTCCGGAAGAGGTCGAAACACGAAACATGTCGGCATGTAGCGGGCTTCATACGTGTGTAACCCGTATTTCACATATTAATGAAGTCATACTTTTTTTATCAGATCCTAAAGTGACATTTGTAACTAACAGCTGTGAAAGGTCTTACATGCCCACAGTGAAGCTCAAAGGATTTTATGCCATTTCTCATGAAGTGCGCGCGTCTCGGTTCAAATTCGCCCTGAGGAAGACCTCCGGATGAGGTCGAAACATATCAGCCTGTAGCGGGCTTTAGACGCGTGTAACCCATATTTTCACATATTACAGAAATCATATTTTTTATCAGATCCTGTAATGATATTTGTTACTAACATGCTTAAAACAGATTATGCCATTTTTCATAATCTATGCCTCTAATAGACCGTCCTCGTAACGCGATTTTCTGATGAATAAGATAGTGTTGGGGACTACTACATATGGATGGATAGCCATTTCATTAGTGAACATAAATCTACAATTTCTTACTGGACTTGTAGAATTTTGAAAAGTTCTAAGTTTGTTGAAAAACCGGCCAAGTGCGAGATAGACTTAGACTTAGAACGGTTCCGTACCATTAACCATAATAAGTTTAAAATTTTTAAAAATATCGCATAAACGGCTGTGTCTTTTGATTGCGTTGGCCTAGAAGTTTAGTTTTTTCACAGCTCCAAGGGACAATAGACCCAATTATTTTAAATAAATTTCAGCTTGATACCGTTTACTGAGTTAACTGGGCACCTGGCGCCCGCGATATCATTCCAGCGAGGTGCATAGTTAACTCGTTGTTTTAGCTGCGGTAGAGCCACGCTACCGGCAAAATTCATTTTTGCTAGTAGCATGAATGGGCCGACTCGTCCGGAGAAGTACCACATTCTCACAGAAAATCGACGTTTGAGTAGGAGCTTTACCGCTTCTATGCTTCGTTCGGTGAGTGAAAGAGCCGGAGGCCCATCCTTCCCCCATTTCCTCCCCCCATGTTCTTTCCTCAATTCCTTGAAAGGCCGGCAACACTCCTGTTACACCCTGGTGTTGCAGTTGTCCATGGGCAGCGGTGGTCGCTTACCAACAGGTGACTCGCTTGCTCGTTTGCCGCCCTATAACATAAAAATAAAAGATCGAGTTGTGCCTCAGAAATTCACGTTGGGACGACACTCTATAATGCATATGTGTCGAATTGTCATACCATAGAAACGCGGCACGCCATTGCAATTTAGCTTCCTATCAGCTTATTTTAGCATATGGAAAGGCAAAAAATACCTATATATTAAAATCTATACTTACTAATATTATAAAGCTGAAGAGTTTGTTTGTTTGAACGCGCTAATCTCAAGAACTACTGATTTAAATTAAAAATTCTTTTTGTGTTGGATAGTCCCTTTATTGAGGAAGGCTTTAGGCTATAAAACATAATGCTGCGACCAATAAGAGCGAAGCATCAATAAAAAATGTTTTGAAAACGGGGAAAAATTATTAATCTATACTAATTGATCATAATAACAGAAATTGCCGCAGAAAAAGTCGCGGGCAATAGCTAGTATATATATGTAGTGTATAAAATACAAATAGAAATGTTGTCAGCTGACTGTACTACTTTGGGATGCAAGGCACGACCGCTACCACGTTACCTTTAACCGAGTGATGAAAGTCAAGTCGTATGCATCATTTGTGTTTATTTAGTTTTTTACCTGGCTGCGAGCAAAATGTTATTATTTACTAGCTGTTGCCCGCGACTTCGTCCGCGTCAATTTCTGTTACTTTGATTAATTAGGCTTTTTCTTAGCATAGATGAATTATTTTCCCCCGTTTTCAAAACATTTTTTATTGATGCTTCGCTCCTATTGGTCGCAGCGTGATGTTTTATAGCCTAAAGCCTTCCTCAATAAATGGACTATCCAATAAAAAAAGAATTTTCCTATTTGATCCAGTAGTTCCTGAGATTAGCGCGTTCAAACAAACAAACAAGCAAACTTCAGCTTTATAATATTAGTATAGATGTGTCCAGTATGTAAATTTACTACCGATATTTGCTTGAAGGGTTGACTCAGCCCGTCAAAATGAACAACTTTTTCTATGACCAAAGCGATGTCGCTTTGGTCTCATAGAAAAAGTAGTTTAATCAAAATGTTTTCATACAAATTGCGGGGTTGGCCGAACATTTTTGTGTACAAATAGCGATTTTTAATGAGTTCTCAGCATTGGCAGCATCCTTTAGGAAGTTATAGAAGAAGTAGTCATTTAGACAAGCTTGGGAATGTTGGTGATAAATTTACGCAAAGTAGGTATTTGAATGACTATTGGTAAAAATGGATCTAAAAGAAGAATGGAAAGCAATCAAAAGCATCAAATTTTATTTTGCAATGTTTGTACTTTTTAATCATCAAACTTTATTTTGCAAAAGTATGCACTTTCCAATCATCAAATTATATTTTGCAAAGACCATACTTTGCAAAGCAAAATTTGATGATTGAAAAGTTTAAAAAGAAGTAAAGGGATGAAGTTCAGGATCCGTAACCTAAACTTTATCCCTTACTCATTTGGATCTGTGTATCCCAAAGATCCAAAGATGGCAGGACCGATGGCCACGTTTAATGAAATGAAGTAAACAACGAATCAGAAGGAGCATGACCTAATAGCATCTTTTCCTATAAATATTTCACAGTATGTTTGTTTGCTAAGCCGGCTGTCCCAGTTCGCGCTAACAAGTTGTCTGCAACAATGGGAGCTGAGAGCGTTGGCAAACTTTTTGCAAATCCCTCTGTTGTTCATTGGAACTAGCTGTTGCGCTTCATTTTTATTCCGTTACATCGGCGAAAACATTATGAGGAAATCTAAAAATAAAACGAAGAAAAAGAGCCCATTCATTTATTTCGTAAGACGATTTAGGAGAAGGAGGGTCGACCGTGACTTATTTTCCCTTACAAGGGGGTGGGAGGGAGTCTTGATAGAACGTAAGATTATTAAAATGCTTAAAGATAATCCTTCAAAAAAGCGAGTGAGTGACGATGCGCGCGCTCAAATGCGTATAGATAAACTATTTTCTTTACACGAAAAGTTCCTACTTTATTTCCTTTAAAAATAAAACAAGTCAAATTAAAATTAATTTTTCCTTTAAATCTTATGTAATTAATATTAGGGGGTTGACTTTTTCTTATTTTCACTTACATAGATGGAGAGGTGGTCCAGAACTGGCAAAAAATTTCTTATGTAATTAATGAATGGACTCTAATCCAAATAATATGTATCTGATTACGGAGTAAAATGGAGCCGCTTAAGCGGTAAAGGTCGGTCGGTAAGTGAATAAAAAATATCTTTAAATTAAATGATGCGATATGCAGTCATGAACACGGGTTTCAAAATACACTACCAGTAGTATTTAATTATTTCTTTTAATCTTTAGATATGTTATTGTGAAGGTGATGCCATGGGAGAGAAACAGAATGGGCTCGAATAATGATGGTCATAACCTTAAGGCATCTTTTCCTATAAATATTTCACAGTATGTTTGTTTGCTAAGCCGGCTGTTCCAGTTCGCGCTAACAAGTTGTCTGCAACAATGGGAGCTGAGAGCGTCGGCAAACTTTTTGCAAATCCCTCTGTTGTTCATTGGAACTAGCTGTTGCGCTTCATTTTTATTCTGTTACATCGGCGAAAACATTACGAGGAAATCTAAAAATAAAACCGGATAAGGGCGAGTCGGACTCGCGCATGAAGGGTTCCGTACCCTTATCATAAAAACGGCAAAAAATCATCTCTGTTGTATGGGAAAAATTTTACCCCTTTAAATTTTAACCCTTAAATATATGTTTTATTTTAATTTTATTATTAATTTTTTAAATAAATATATAACTAAATATTCTGTGAATATTTGAAGCTCCTGCCGTTATCAATATCGAGCAAAAACAAGCAAAAAAATCACGTTTGTTTGTATAGGAGCCCCCTTAAATATTTAGTTTATTATATTTTTTAGTATTTGCTGTTATAGCGGCAACAAAAACCAATTGGTTTTCTTCATACCTAAATGACAGACGCCAAGCGGTTCGTATGGACCGTGAGCAATCTCAATGGATAAATCTTTCTTCTGGTGTTCCACAAGGTGGCATCTTGTCTCCAATTTTATTTTCTATATTTATTAATTTATTATCTTTAAAAATTAGCTGTTCTTATCATTTCTACGCCGATGATTTGCAGATTCATATTCAAACTGCTGCTGAAAATGTAGAATTCGGTATCGAACAATTAAACACTGTTCTTTTTGAAATTTCATCTTGGTCTGATTGTTTCGGAATCAAAATCAACCCATCCAAGTGCCAGGCAATTATATTGGGTAGCTCAAGGCAACTGGCTAAGCTAGATATGAAGTCGATGTCTCCTATTGTTTTGAATAACGTAATTATCCCTTACAGCGAATCTGTTAAAAATCTGGGTCTCTATATGGATTCGACTCTTAGCTGGAGGCCTCAGGTGATGGATATCTGCAGGAGAGTCAACTATTCCCTACAGTATTTGAATCGCTTTAGAAACTTCCTACCTATTAAAACTAAAGTCACCTTGGTTAAGACGCTTATTTTTCCCATTATTGATTATGCTGATGTGTGTTATCCTGATCTCAATGAAGATCTTCTTAATAAGCTTGATCGTCTTATTAATAATTGCATTCGTTTTATCTTTCGGCTTCGTAAATACGATCACGTATCTTCTTTTCGATTTAACCTTCAATGGCTTCCTATTCGTCAACGTAGACAGCAAAGAATGCTTTGTACTCTCTTTTCCATCCTGAATAATCCTTGTGCCCCTGCGTACTTGAAGAGTAAATTTCAGTATTTGTCGGAATCCCACGACCGTGTCCTACGATCTAGTAACTCTCTTCAACTTTATATTCCTTTGTACCGCTCTGAATTTATGTCCAAGTCTTTCACTCTTCAAGCTTCACGACTCTGGAATGCCCTGCCAGAAGACATTCAATATATCATAAACAGGTACTCATTTAAAAAAAAAGTCCATATGCACCTTCTTCCACAGTAGTTTCGTTAGTGCAGTAAATATTAAGATCATTTTCAGGAACCATTTTGTTATGTATATCAGTATTTATGTATGTAAGTGTATGTTTATATATATATATTTGTTTGTATGTATTATAAATATCTATGTAAATCCTTAAGATTTGTTATGTTAATATTCGCCTACCACATTTTGTTTCTATTTATCCCGAAGGTTGACTGGTAGAGAATGCTATTAGCATTAAGTCCACCTTTTGTTATCTTTGGTAAATAAAGTTTTTAAATAAATAAAATAAATAAAAGTACATCATCTGTGAGAATTTCAACTGTCTGACTATCACGTTTCATGGTGACAGACGGACAGACAGACAGACTGACAGCGGAGCGATATTAATAGGGTCCCGTTTTCACCTTTTGAGTACGCAACCCTAAAAATTATGAATAAGAGGCCATTCATTTATAACGTAAGACGATTTAGGAGAAGGAGCGTCGACTTTGTCTTATTTCCCTTATGAAGGGGTGAGATCCAGTGTTGATAGTACGTTAGATTACAAAAATGCTCAAAGTTAAAATAATTCTTGAAAAAGCACGTGAGTGCCGGTGCGCGCTTACATGTACTTAAAATATTTCTGTTACCTACTCGTAGTTCATTTTTAGGGTTCTGTAGCCAAATAGCCAAAAACGGAACCCTTATGGATTCTGTTTGTCTGTTCGTATGTCACAGCCACATTTTTCCAAAACTATAAGAACTATACTGTTGAACTTGGTAAAAGTTGTATTCTATGAACCGCATTAAGATTTTACTTAGAACTAAAACTCAAAACATTTTTTTTTCATCAAACCCATACTTCTGAGGCTTCTATGGTCTTCAAAAATGATATTGAGGTTTCTAATATATATTTTTTCTAAACCAAGTAGTTTGCGCGAGAGACACTTTCAAAGTGGTAAAATGTCTCCACCCCTGTAACTTCTAAAATAAGAGAATGATAAAACTAATAAAAAGATACAATTACATCACCATGCAAACTTCCACCGGAAATTGGTTTGAACGAGATCTAGTAAGTAGCTTTTTTTTTTAAAGCCGTAAATCGTAGACTGCAATTTACCTTCCATTCAATCAACTCAAATATTAGTTGTGGTAGAGTCACGCTACAGGCAAAATTCATTTTTGCTCGTAGCATGAATGGGCCGGCTCGTCCGGGGAAGCACCACACTCTCACAGAAAATCGACGTTCGAGTAGGAGCTTTACCGCTTCTATGCTTCGTTCGGTGAGTGAGAGAGCCGGAGGCCCATCCTTCCCCCATTTCTTCCCCTTATGGAATTTTCCACAACTCCCTGAAAGGCCGGCAACGCTCCTGTTACATCCTGGTGTTGCAGTTGTCCATGGGCACTGGGCAGCGGTTTTCGCTTACCATCAGGTGACTCGCTTGCTCGTTTGCCGTCCTATATCATAAAATATATATATATATACCAAGAACTTTTATTTTATGTTACTTGCTGCTACGGAACCCTTCTTGGGCAAGTCCGACTCGCACTTGGCCGATTTTTTGGAATTCAATATCAGTATAACTATTTCTTCTAATATACCCTCAGGGACATAATTGTGAAGGCACTCCATTGAGGGAAAAACAGAAAAAGACCCGAATAACGATGGCATTGACCTAAAAGCGGCTTTCCTATAAATATGTCACACTACGTTTACTTGCTGAGCCAGCTGTCCTAGTTCGCAATAACAAGTTGTTTACAACAATGATAGCTGCAAGCGCTGGCAAACATTTTGCGAATC
Organism: Elegia similella; assembly: GCA_947532085.1. Classification (NCBI taxonomy): domain Eukaryota; kingdom Metazoa; phylum Arthropoda; class Insecta; order Lepidoptera; family Pyralidae; genus Elegia; species Elegia similella. Next base: position 6,026,493 of record OX383928.1, read on the forward strand.
CCTTCGATGTTCATTGGAGACTAGTTGCGCTGTACTTATTCAGTTACATCTGTCTGCATTGAATAATAACGCGTCAAGCTATATCTAGGGATACTATATATACATCGTGATATTGAACCTTTGACTATACTGTAATTATGGAATTAGAATCCCTAATGGAATACAGAATTGCAAGAAAAAAAGGTAAAAAAAAAACATTTGACCTTCCATAGAAATTCGTCCAGCTGATCGGCGACTTTGTATCGAAACTGGGATACCTTTTTTTTTTGCAATCAGCTTTTCTCTTGCAATTCTGTATTCCATTGGGGATTCCGATTCCTAGATTCCAATATAGCTAGGAGGTTCAAAATCACTTTGTATACCAAAAAGAATAAGCATATCTAAAACTGCGTCGGATTACCGAAATTGTTATCACAATTATTCTAGTGCCAAAAATCACATTAGCAACCAAACCGAAACAGCTGTTTCACGACAGCATAAGACTTTGAGGATAATCCCGATGGCGTGAGTATAATTAGCGTTTAGGCTTGTTAAGCAACTCCGGGCGCAGTCCCAACTAAGATGGGTGACCGCAAGTAGCATATAAAGGCATCTCGTGCTTCGGGAGGCACGTTAAGCCGCTGGTCCCGCCTGTCATCATTATTGGCAGTCGTGAAGTTAAGTCAGATGCCTGCAGCCTGAAAATTCTGACACCGGTGTTGGCCACTTACACAGACGAAAACAAACAACATAAGGATAAATATTAATATACATCATTCTAAAACATTGATATATTCGCAACAGCATCTGAAATAAATCAATATAATTTTCATGGTAGTTGAGGATTTGTAGAGCTCGTTTCGCGGTAAGCTGTATGCACTTTACACTAGTAGCTAGCCAACAATAACTTGCAACTGGGATAAAAAAAATATATATAGGGACATATCACACAAATTGAGCTAGCCCCACAGTAGTTGTGAACTTGTGTCGTAGGATACTAACTCAACGATACTCTATTCTATAATAGATAGTCATGTAAATAAACATCCAAGACCCAGGTCAATCTGAAAAATAACTTTTTCCGGCTTGACCTGCCCGGGGATCGAACCCGAGATATTTTGGCAGGAAATAATGGAGTGGTTTGCTCACTAGCGAACAATACTAGTGTGCAGGTTATCTCACGATGTTTTCCTCCGCTAAAAGCAGGTAGTGGTCGACGAAAATGACCGTAGTTGAGTTAGATTGGTTTACAGATTTTCCAAATTTGTACATTAATCTTCTTTTTCCTTAACCTTATCCCGCTTTTTATGTGGGGTGGGCACAGTATGTCAGTTCCCTCTATTTTGATCTGTCACCTACCATATCCTTTGTCACTCCTTTCATGTTTATACTCTCCTTGACACAATCCATACATCTTTTCTTAGGTCGTCCTCTGTTTCGGGTTCCATTCACCTTCAGTTCCAAAGCCGTCCTTGCGATATGACCTTCTTCTCTCCTAATCACATGCCCATACCAACTCAGTCTATGACTATGGAGCTTTTCTATTACTGGCGCAACTTTCATACTTCCCCTTATATACTCATTCCGTATTTTATCCATTTTTGTCACTCCACACATCCATCTCAACATTCGCATCTCTGTTACATGCAGTTTTCTTTCCTCCGTCTCTTTTGTGGCCCAACATTCCGATCCATACAACATGACATGAATTGAGACCATCCTTCTTTTTTGAAGTACCGACTTCAAAAAAGAAGGATGCACACTTACACACAAAACATGCACACTTACACACATATGGGATTCTAAATGTCACTAGTTCTAGCTGAATCATGAAAAAGTTTTATATTTCAACCAGTAAGATGTGTAACACAAAATCTATTTTGACTGAGCCAATCAGTTAAAAATACACACGTCAATCAAATATGCCTAAAGCAATTTATTTTTGTTTGTGTGTCTGTCCGTTGACTGTACTTGATTGATTATACAAAGACGAGCAAGGCAAGTACTAATGAGTTTCGTCAGAAGTAGGTACAGTCGCGAGCATTGCAATGTATACACAATGGTTTTTAAGTCAATGTCATAAGGTCTAAAATGGAATACAATCATATGTACAATGTGTAAAGATGTCTGTCCGATCCTTAAAGCTGCTTAACATTCATCATCTAAGGCACTAAAGCCTATTTTCTTATTTTCCGTCACCAGGCAACAATAGGCTAGTTTCCTAAAAAAATATAATTAGTCTGTCAGTTAGATATTCAAAAAATATTGGACACGTATTTTTTCTTTTGTCGATTAATCAAAAAATGATAAAGATATAGCCCTTTGAAGTTCCGTGTGACGTCATCGGTTGCTACAATTTTAAGCAAACTTTGACGTCACGAGCCCCTACTCCTGAACTTTGACGCGCTTTATCTTTATTATTTATTGTTTATTTGACAAAAGAAAAAATACGTGTCCAATATTTTTTGATTATCTAACTGACGGACTGATTGTTAGGTTGTTATTACGACCCAGGAAACTAATTTATTTTACCTCCACACATTTTTTTTCATTTAAACGACTTTACAAAACTCACTTTATTGATACTAAAAACTAAAATTAAAAATAAATAAATATAAAAGAATTAAAATCTAAAAATCTAAACTAAGGTGTTGCTCGTGTGACATAGTGCCAAACTCACTTACTTCAAAGTCAAAACATTCCTATTCACTTCTTTCATACAAAATTTAGATATCTATTACATATAATAAAACAGTAAAAATATTTTGTCTGTACATTTAGAATTTTTTACTGAAATGGAGAGAGGGATACTTAAAAAGAATAATAGAAAGCAAAAATATTTTTTCCGAATTTCTTGTCTATCTGTCTGTCTGTCTGTATGTATGATTACGAGTATCTCCGAAAATACTGAACCGATTTACTTAAAACTTTCACCAATTGCTTTGTTTTAACTCAGCAAAACATTAAAAGTTTGTTTCATCAAAATCGGGTCATTAAAAAAAAGTTATCGTCATTTGAATGAACTCAAGTTTGCCTGCAAATATATATTAGCACTTAAATAATATAAGTGACATAGGAAAATTAAAATCCAAAGTCAATTCATCATCATTATACGACAGCATTATACCTATCCATACTAATATTATAAATGCGAAAGTAACTCTGTCTGTCTGTCTTTTTTTCACGCTTCAACCATTGAACCAATTTGGATGAAATTTGGTATGGGGGTAGTTTGAGGCCCAGGGAAGGACATAGGGTATATTTAATTTCGGTAAATTCTACTGTTTCCGAAGGATCGACACTAACGCGGGCGGAGCCGCGGGCAACAACTAGTCTATCATACAAAACTTATGGTCAGGAGTGTCATCCTTAACTGCCTATTCGATGGGTGCAGGTATAATAATAATAATAATAAGCCCGCAGGGCAGCTTGTGGCGAGCTGTTGGGGAGTAGCGACCCCACGGACCTGAGTGCTCCCAGGGGAGGCCCCTGTTCCTCGCCTCCGACTTGCCTTAGATGGCCGATCGGAGTGGACACCGAAGAGGTAACAGGAACCCCTACCTCTGACTTGCCTTAATCGGCCGGTCAGAGTGGAGTCGCGAGAGCTATATGCTCAAAGGGTGGATGTGAAACATAAGTGGCGAGTGGGCGTGCGTGATGGGACCCTCTAAGGATGCAAGTGATCGTACGTTTAAAGTCCAGTGACACCTCTCCGCCCTTTAGCCGCTCAACTAATGTTGCCCCTTTGCTGCACATTTTTGCGTCGTGCAGCCGTTTCTGGGGCCCATTGACTGAGTCGGCGAGTCACCACCTGCCTATTTTTCCGTGTGTGTCATTGGTCAGGCAGGTGCCATAGTTATTCCCATAGCTCAGATACTAACCATTAGCCATTCATCCCAATAGCCCAAGAGTAGTGTTCCTTTATATCAATAGGTTTGCACCTTCTGGGGATTGTCTGTGAGCACATTTCTATAGTGTGTTTACTGTCATGACCTGGATAGTGCCCCACCCCATTTTATAGCAAACGTCTCACAAGGCCTCTACATGTTGGACATGTGTCCCCATGCAAGCCTCAAAAGACCGGGCTTCGGCCCGTGGTTACTTAAGAGACAACATAATAATAATAATCTTTATTATTTTTTCTCACATAGTAATAGTAATATGCTAACAAAATAAGGTGCACCATGTATGGCATCGGGATGCGCGCCTGGCCTTCCAACCGGCTATTTTTCCCCCGTTCATCCGAGTAAGTAGTATCCCAGTATCTTCAGTTCCTTCCCAGATCCAATAAGTTCCTATTTTACCCAGCTTAAAAATGCTTCAGATGGGCAGTTGTGTCGGTAGCACAAGAAGCCAAAGAAACTGCGCTCGCCGACCCACCAGCCAAGCGTGGTGAGTATGACAATATCCTCCCATAAAACGAAGTATCCTTGGGAGAGGCCTTTGTCCAGCAGTGGCCGTTACGGCAATTATGATGATACAATAGTAGATTGTTGCACCAAGCAGAAAGTAATTTATTATTGCACCGAGTGCTTATTTGGAGCCCAAGCGTCGGCGAGGGCTTTATGAAAAACAAGTGCAATATAAATTACTTAATGCGAGGTACATAATCTGCTTTTCTTTCAACTACTACAAGAAAAGTAGGTATGTGAAAAATTAAACTGAAGATAAATTACAATTAGTGAAAATTTGTTATTTACATCCCCTCTTCTGCTCTAGAGCAGTTAAGTTCCGCTTTGTGCTGGATATGTAGTGCAATTATGATAGAATTGCAGCGTAGTTGGAAGAAAAACTTATTTACTTCTATCAGTTTGACAGCTCAGTGGCGCAGTGGTTATCACGCCAGCCTGCGACACGGAGTGCCCGGGTTCGATCCCCGGCCAGGACAAGATGGAAAATGATCTTTTTCAGATTGGCCTGGGTCGTGGATGTTTATCTATATATGTATTTGTTATAAAATATAGTACCGTTGAGTTAGTATCCCATTACACAAGTCTCGAACTTACCTTGGGGCTAGCTCAATCTGTGTGATTTGTCCGTATTTATTTATTTATTATCAGTAGATTAACTTAATTTAATTTAAAGCAGAATATTATTAGGAAATAATCAAGTTGAATCAATACTTCACGCGATAAAAACAAGAAAAAGAGACAACTTCATCTGTAAGCGACCAGAACTAAGTTCATAAATATGCTTTTAATAAAGTTTTTCCTCGGAATCTCAGCGAAGTCTTTTAATAGGATAGGGGATTTTAAGTGCGAAGTTTGTTGCTAACTTAGCCCTAAGTTGACTTATTAATTCTTATTAAGTCAACTTAGATTGATGAGTTTCATAAAAATCCATATAAAGCTTGGATATAAATGGAATGTTTCTGTTATACAACCCGATGTTGTGTGGAGAGAGTTTATGAAGAGTTATCCCGGGCAAATACCATACTCTTACAGAAAATCGACTTTTGTATAAAAGAGTAAGCGGTAAAAGAAGCTTTACCGCTTCTATGCTTCGTTCGGCGAGTGAGAGAGTCGGAGGCCCATCCTTCTCCATGTCCTTTCCCCAACTCCTTAAAAATACCCTAGTATTGAAAATGTCTATAGACGCTAATGTGCAGCGCTGATCGCTTACCATCAGGTGATTCGCTTGCCCGTTTGCCGTCCTATAACATAAAAAAGAGAAATATACACAATGACTATTTTTTAACAGGAATAATGAAGCGGTTTTCCTCCCCCATTTTAGACGCTAGTGTGTAGGTTGCCTTACAATATTTTATTTCACCATAATGGTAATGGCAATATAATGCAGGTAATGTTCAATACAATATATATGTATAAATAAATATGTATGGACAAATCACACAGATTGAGCTAGCCCCAAAGTAAGTTCGAGACTTGTGTTATTGGATACTAACTCAAGGATATTACATTTTATAACATATACATATATAGATACACATCCAATATAAAAAGGACATCACTTGAGTCAGATTGGGCTACAAACTCAGAGGTCAGGACTAGTGGGGTTCAAAACCATGACACTTAAGCGTCTATTACACCACTCGGTATTCAGTCAGACTAAGTCTAACTAGCGTAGTGTAATAAGAGTTAGACCGTCTTACTCTGAATTCAGTCAGCAAGATCGGGCTCGGCGAGGCTAACTGGCTTAGAGTCTGAATATCGAGTAGTGTAATAAGCGTTAGACCGTTCAGTCTGCGCTCGCGTCCACAGGGAGCGGACGTGCACGTGCGTTACGTATATTTTATTCATATTAAGTGTGTCTTGTCTTATTTGCGTTACCTTTACAATAATGGCGCGCAGTAAAGAAAAATAATCTTTCATATGAAACGATTATGAAGAAATTTAATGGTACCAAATTGAAAGCATATGTACTCTTAAAAAAAAGAACAAATAACAGTTTTAAAAATTGGTTCAAAAATGACGGAGTTCTGAGGTAACAAAAATTAAAATAAATACAACCAAATTGATATTAACCTCTCCTTTTTTTTTAAATCGGTAAAAAATTATTATGAAGCATGAATGCTAGAGTTGTACCACGAGATGCCATGTTTATGACAAAATAAATCATCAAGATTATTTGAATAAAGAATTACAAAAGAAACATGTTTTTTTGCTACGGCAAATTTTTTGGGCTTAGTAATTGCAGGTGCCATTACAACCGCCAACGTCGACGTCTTGCGTGTGAATGAGCAAGCCCGCGTTTTTCAGTCTAGTGTAATAGCGAGCGGTCTAATTAAACTCGAAGACAGACTGAATACCGTGTGCTAAATAACGCGTAGTCTAAAAGGCGCTTTACTTCTTAATGTAATTAATAATATCTATAAAATGTATATTATATTATATAGCATTATAATGCTCGGTGTAATATTAAAATCGAAAGTCGAGGCTACGGCAGCTCAGTGTTCGAGAGCGTTGTCGAAGGTTGTGGTTCAAAACCTACCTTTTTTTTACATGTGGATAATGCGTTATGCATACTGATCTGCAACGGGAGTACAGAACAGTTATGCGGGACTCGCACCCGCAAAAAACCACATGATTGCTCTCTCTACGCCATATTACAAGAATGGTGGGCACAGCGGAGCTACCATCACTTTTCCATCATAGTTCAAAATCCTACCTGTGGCATAGGCCTCTCCCAAAGATTTCGAAAATTACCGGTTGGAAGTAGCCTGCATCCAGCGTTTCCCTGCAACCTCGGTCAGGTCGATCGACCGCCTGGGTGGGTGTCCGACGCTGCGCTTGCCGGTACTAATTCGAGAACCTTTTTCCCCCATTGGTCATCGGTTCTATGAGCTATGTGCCCCGCCCAGTGCCACTTCAAAGAGGTAGTCCGCTGAGCTATGTCAGTGACTTTCTTTCTTCTACGGATCTCCTTCTATCTGATTTGGTCTTGCAGAAAAACACCGAGCATAGCCCTCTCGGAGCGACCTTGAGCCCTCAGATGGTAAATATTATTTAATTATGCTTGAATGAATAAATAAATAAATAAAGAGCGAAAATTCACATACACTGAAACCTCTTCCATGTAGTGTATATATTCTTTGCCTATGCGACCTCTTTTGTGGTGGTTAACCAAACTCTTCCTCACTCGCACTTGTTCTTAATTATCTGTGATTTGACGTGTTACTGACAAATTATAGAATCGAGGAATAATGCCAACGGAACTCGTTTCTTGTATGTTTAATTTTATTTTGTTTAAATTTTTTGTTATTATTAATTTCAAGTTTCTACCTATTATGTACTCGTTCTACCTACTTGGACTCAAAATCAGATTTCGAGTCTTGTGATTGGTCAATTCAGCTCCTCTCCGCTCCGCTCCGCGTCAGTGGAGACCCACCCTGAGAGTTCGATAGATTCCTTGAGAGAGGAGACGTAGATTCCTGTGACAGACGGACGGACGAAGGACAACAGAGTCTTAGAAATAAGGTTCCGTTTTTACCATTTTAGTACAAAACCCTAAAAACGTGCAATGTTGACAATAAATCGTTGCAGTTGTAACAATAAACCTAGACTTAACAATTCAACCTCGCTCTTTGTTCAAACGCTAATGCACAACAAATACATTTAGATCACGGAAACCCCAATACGTTTTGCATGTCAAAGTCTAAATGATGGACTCTTGCCAACTGTCAGGTGGCTAACGGTTGCCAAGGGCGTATTAGACTATGAAAGCAGAGTTCCGTAGCTAGATGTACTGATAGAGTGAATAAGGCCAAGATTCATCAAGGCTTAAAGTAGTAGTAGTAGTAGTAAACTCTTTATTGTACCAAAAACAATACAAATAATAGTAATAAAATTGACAATTTTTGCACAATAGGCGGCCTTATCGCTTCTGCAATCTCTTCCAGGCAACCAAAATGAGCAGGAGATATGAAAACAAAAATAGGTTAGGTGCAAAAGTAAAGACAGTGAGATTAAAAGAAAAATAAACGAGAAATATTTTAAGATAAATTACAGATTGAAGTTATAAACATGATAACAACAAAAATAAATATAAAATACATAAATAAATTTAAAATATATAAATAAATATACATACATATATCTTGTAAACACGAAAATTTAAAATTGAAAAACCCGATCATCTATGAAGATAAGAAATGTGTCTTCACTTGAGATTTAAAGCTGGCTAGCGTTTGAGCACACCGGATTGGCAGTGGTAGTGAGTTCCAAAGACATACGGCCTTAACTGTAAAGGATTGGGAGTAAAATTCAGTAGAGTGAGCTGGTATTTTTAATCTAAGATTTTCTGCACTACGTAAATTATGTTGACCCTGCGCTGCCTCGCTGAAGAAAACAAAGCGATCCCTTAGATATCTTGGGGATGATGGATTAAAAAGGATTGTGTATAACAGAGAAAGGGTATGCCAGTCACGGCGACGTCGGATAGGTAGCCACTTGAGTTCTGAACGAAACTGAGAAACGTGGTCATATTTACGCAGACCGTATATAAACCTAATGCACATATTTTGAAGGCGTTCAAGTTTGTTAAGCTGCTGTTCGGAGATATTAAGATAACATGTATCTGCGTAATCAAGGATAGGGAAAAGGAGAGAATGTGCAAGCATAATTTTGGTGCTTTTGGGCAGAAATTTCCCAAGTCTTACAGCAGTAAAGCTTACTATTCAAACTATCCTAAACGAAAAAGCGGAAAAAGTGAAACCATGTGGTGTTTTACCGGGTGTATACATACATACTCAATCCCTTAAAGGCCACGTTTAGCGTGTTGGTGGGCGTAAAGGTGGAAAACGGAATCAAAATAGTGATGGGTTGCTAGCCGCATCGCCTATTGTCATGATTCTTTAGATTTTCGCCCATTCCATTGACCGGCTTCTACGGTCTGCGCGGGAAGAGAAGCAGCTGGTACTACTGAACCGATCATTATGAAATTACGCATACACGTTATTTGGGGTACCGCGAAAGACAAGGTACAGTGCTGTTTTCGAGGGATCGATATATAAATGTTTATAAATTCTTTACCTACACAAACTTAGAAGGTTTTTTAACTAATACTTCGTATCGAGCTGCAGCTGCTGTTCCTGCGTGACAATTGTTCTGTCTCTCTCTAACGATCATGCAAAGCTAAGTAGAAACAAATTTATTTTAACAAAACTTCACAAGTATCAACAATTTTTCATTGTCAATGATATAATTCTTCATTACAATGGATAATATAAATTGTTGACACTTTTTAAGGTTAGGTTTAAATAAAATTGATTTTACTTGCCCTAAGATCACATGAGTTTGTAAAACTAATTTGATTTAGCATAGCTCATCATCACCATCAGGTCTTTTTAGTCTCCACTGCAGAACGTGACCCTCTCTGTACTACCGGAGCCATATTTGGCCAGAGCAAACAGAGGATTTGGCCTACACTCTCCTCGCTAGCCAGACGGGTTGGAGAGGTCTCATTGATGTTTATAAGCTTTGTTTAGCTTATAATTCCTAAGTCGCCTCTTACGACCTCCATGGGAAGACTAGGAGTGGTCCTATTCTACTCTGCTGGAAACCACACGGCTACACTAGCATAGCTATACTTCAGATTTATTTATCATCATATCAGCCGCATAAATTCCTCTGCTGGACATAGGCCTCCCCCAAGGATGTTCAGATTTACCGGTTGGGAATGGCCTGCATCCAGCTTTTCCCTGCGACTTTGGCAAAGAATATATACACTCTTTGGTCAGGTCGTCCGACCAAATGCCAGTACGTGGTCGCCATTATAATGCTGATATTAATTAAGTCAGATTACCCTTAGAACTTTTATTTCGTATACGTAAAAATGCTCTAACGGTATTCCAAAAAAATCAGTCGATTCTATTTGTTTATTTGCGAGGTTCTGATTTTACCAATAGAATTCCCGCCGAAACCCTAAAAAACGCGCTAATGGAATATTTCGGCGAATAGATCCAAAATGGAAATAGAGAACTTTACTTTTAGGCGACTTACATTGGTCGAGCGACTTGTGTTGACACTCGAATAAATAGATCGTTGGCTTGCGTTGAGTAAGGGCACTTTTAATTTTTAGCCTAGCTCCGTGGCGTAGCGGTCAACACGCCAGCCTGCGACACGAGAGTGCCCGGGTTCGATCCCCGGCCAGGTCAAGATGGAAAATGATATTTTCCAGATTGGCCTCGGTCTTGGATGTGTACCTATGTATGTATTTGTTATAAAATATAGTACCGTTGAGTTAGTATCCCATAACACAAGTCTCGAACTTACTTTGGGGCTAGCTCAAACTGTGTGATTTGTCCGTAGTCCGTATATATATTTATTTTAATAGTTTTCTTGGGACAAGTTAATTTTAAATATAGTATAAACCGGGTTTACATGCATAGTTTGATTGAAGTTGATTTGTTTATATGAAATTTTGATATCAATTCTTATCCTTATCCTTACTAATATTATAAATGCGAAAGTGAGTTTGTTTGTTTGTTTATTTGTTTGTTTGTTTGTTTGTTACGCTTTCACGCCGTAACTACTGAACCGATCATCATGAAATTTTGCATACAAGTTCTCTGGAGTGCGGAGAAGGACATAGGCTACCTTTTATCCCGGGAAAAAATACTATTCCCGAGGGATCGACATTAACGCGGGCGGAGCCGCGGGCGAAAGCTAGTTTAAGTATAAAACAAAGTTGGAAAGACTTTAGTTTTGAATTCAAATTTTGTTTATATATTTACGTAAACGCTATCTACTAAGTATAAATTGTAAATCTCTACCAGTTCCCTTTTCGGTAACTAGTGGCCTACCCAGACTGAGCCCGGTTATATTTTATAGTAAAAGCATATCCCTTCCCATACAAAATACACATTAGTGAAAACAGCATCAAAATCGCCTAGTAATATTCAAGATTTTCAATTAGCGCAATGGAGACAAACTCCTTTTAACGACAACTATCATTAACGCTATAAAACGCGGAAACCCCTTCAGTGTCATTATATAAAGTTTAGACTGTGTTTGACCGGGAAGCGATCTCCCGTGGGCTGTTTGGAAGTCTCTGAACAGACTCAGAGTTGGTGTAGGGAGATGCCAGGAAAATCGAGTTAGGTGGGGTTTCTCCAATAATGACATTTGCGACTGCAGCGCCATTTAGTCTATGGCTCACCTATTGACGTGTCCTGATTATCCCTCCACCTGCACAATTAAGGATTTGAATGAGGCGAACGACAAGGGTATCACCATGGCCTCTTACTGGTTAAAAACAATATAAACATTGTCGGGACAAATATAACCATGACGACTCGAAAAGAAGAAGACCAATGTGCAAGAACTCGATAAATATGAACTCCCATTGAGTATTCCGAACAGAATCGCGGTCAGAACGGTTCTTTTGTTGTTAGCAGAGTTTTTATTCGCGACTTAATTTTCCCACTGTCTGCATCGGACAGACTGCTTTAAAATCACTTGTTTGAACTTGTTGTTTGCGAACTTCATTCTGTTTAGTATGAAGTACGCAATAACAGTCTACTTTTGAATATTGTGTAAAATAGACATCGTCATCATTACTTGTAGGTGTCACGGTCAATTGACCATGCACACCCTGGTGTCAGAGTTCTTCGGAACCGCCTCTCGGTCTCTGACGTGGTTCCTTTAACGACTACCAGATGGCAGCCGGGACCAACGGCTTAACGTGCCTTCCGAGGCACGGAATCATTATTATTATTGGACAATCAGGTGTTACAAGCCTGCAATGTCCTAACCAAAGTGGAAACAACTAATCAAAGTATGCTTCCCGTGGGAATCGAACCCACGTCCTCCGGGTCAGGCAAACGCCTTAACCGCTGGACTCCGGTGGCAGTAATAGACATAGTCCATTGAAAAGTACTTAAAGATTTTGGGTTGCGTTTGTTAGAAGACGCAATTGTATTTTTATTTTTATTGGGGGGGGATGGGGGCTTGTGTTAAGTTAAATCCAAGTTTATGGGGTTGCAACCCTTGTCCCATGTTGCAAAAAGTGGTTCAAATGATTTACGGTTTATCTGCCAAAGTATAGGTCTCACAGAAAAAAAATTGTTTGTTGCAAATAAAATTATCAAAATTTTTTCAAGGGGGCTCCCATACAAATTAAGTGATTTTTACGGCACGGAACCCTTTGTGCGCGAGTCCGACTCGCACTTTGCCTATTATTTATTATTAGGATCAGATCACTCGCTAACATATTAATCAAATCTATACTAATATTATAAAGCTGAAGAGTTTGTTTGTTTTTTTGAACGCGCTAATCTCAGGAACTACTGGTTCAAATTGGAAATTCAATTCAATTCAAATATAATTTATTCATCATAAGATACTTTACATACCATTTGGTGAACGTTAACATTTATTTTACAACAAAGAATTGTTGACGTTAATTTACTTAAAGCTAAGTTTAGAGCCGCTTCCAAAGCGGAGTGCTGAAGAAGCGGCAACAAACTGCACAGCGCATTTTCTCCAGACGTCAACTTACAATTTATAGTATATTACTTAAAACTACATATATTTATATGTGGACTGAGATTACATTGTCATGTCATAATTCAAATTGAGTACAATGTCAAATTGTATTGAAAGGATGTCAATAAAAAATAATAATATATCTATATATATATACGTTCAAAATGAACCAAATTATGATATTAATTTAAATACAGATGCGTTAAGACGTTCCTGTGCCAGGCTGAAGCCAGATATGTTTGTCATTAAGGTAATCATCAGTCCTATAATGAGCCTTCTTACAAAGTACTTGCTTAACGTAAGCTTTGAATTTTCTGTCAGGCATATCAAGGGCTGATTGTGGCAATTTATTATAATAGCGTATACAATTCCCTAGGAACGAATTACTAACCCTGCTCAACCGATAACGCGGGAGAAACAATTTGTTATTATTACGTAAGGGTCTATTCGTGATATCATTTATTTTTTTGAAGGATGAAATGTTTTTTCTCACATACATTATATTTTCAAATATATATTGCGAAGCTACAGTCAATATATTTATTTCTTTAAATAATTCTCTGAGTGACTCTCTCGGTCCTAAGCCGTAAATGGAACGTATCGCTCTTTTTTGTAATATAAATATTTTTGTGTTTGATAGTCCATTTATTGAAGAAGATAGATAGAAAATTATTTTTGTGTTTGATAGTTCATTTATTGAGGAAGGCTATAGGCTATAAAACATCACGCTGCGACAAATAGGAGCGAAGCATCAATAAAAAATGTTTAATAAAAAAACTAACTCATCATAATAACAGAAATTGCCGCGGACGAAGTCGCGGACAACAGCTAGTTGTCAATATTTGACAAAGCTATATAAAACACTACTCGTGCATAAATAATTATCATTTTTAAAAATATCTGATCACCAAATGCAAATCCTTTGACTGCGAGTAAAATTGTCTTTCCTTTCCCAGAAGCAACTAGAGATAGTTGCTTCTTGGAAAGAAAAGACAATTTTATAACTATCTCTAGTTGCTTCTTGGAAAGGAAAGACAATTTTACTCGCACACGACAAGATAGTTTTCGAGTAAATTAAACATTGGTCCTAATACAATACAACCTCAATATCTTAACAGCCGCCGCGTCTTCATGAAATAGTCATATTCTGTCAGTACCTGAATGTGCTTTCAATTTTCAATTCCAGCCAATGTATTTCAGTTTCTGAGTCTCAAATTTAAATTGAATTCTGGATATTTAGAGTAGACGTTTACTGTTTAAGCTGATTAGTTATTCTATTTATACTTGGGTAATCCTTACTAATATTATAATGGGAAAGTGAGTTTCTTTGTTTGTTTAATTTTTTGTTTGTTTCTTTGTTACGCTTTCACGCCGTAACTACTGAACTGATCATCATGAAATTCTGCATACATGTTCTCTGAAATATGGAGAAGTACATAGGCTACCTTTTATCCCGGGAAAAAGTACTATTCCCGAATGATCGATATTAACGCGGGCGGAGCCGCGGGCGAAAGCTAGTTCATCATAAATTTACAGGTTTATGAGATACAGGGTTAAATTTAATTCATTAGCAAACGTTTAAGGGCTGACTCAGGCCACGAATATGAACAACTTTCTCTATGGGACCAACTTCGACATCGTGAAAAAATTATCTGCTCTTTCAAACATGAAATATCTACTCGTACTTGGACGAAATCTATGGAACATCCCATAGTGAAAGTTGTTCAGATTCGTGGTCTGAGTCACTCCTTAAACGTATGCTAATGAATTCAATTTCAACCTGTACCTATATAGACATAAATAGTGTACACTGATTCTAGTAAAATCTGAATAACTAAGCTCTGTAGCACATGGGGACTAACTTTTATTAATAGTATTAAAGCTTATTATTAGCGAGTTAAATTATTTATAAAAACACCTATTCCCTTGAAGAACTGTCGTGTGCCACCCCTCACACTCGCTCACTAGTTTGGTCTTCGTAACAGACCAAACTAGTAGGCGATTCCAACTGAATAAACGTGAGTGAAACCGTGTTTTTATAATAACTTATATTAAAATTTAAGAAGGTATGCGATAATACATTTTAAGAAACTTAATCAATAGATTCGAGTAGGATAGGTATACACATGATTTTATTTTCTTCCTCCTGAACACGATCAAATCAAAAGCATTAGACATGTAATTTACTGCCGAAGTACTTCCTGTACTTCGCGAAGAGCAGAAGTACTTCGGCAGTAAATTACGTGTAGTATTTTTTCTCTTGTAGTTTCGGAAAAAAGGCTTGTCTGTGACATGCATGAGTTATCGAATATTGCTCATCGGGCTATCGGGCTCCGCCTTCATGTTTCATCATCATCATCATAATAAAAAACGTGTACACCTATTCACAAAAATCATTTTAGCAGTAACTAGCTTTCGCCCGCGGCTCCGCTCGCGTCAATGTCGATCCCTCGGGAAGAGTACTTTTTCCCGGGATAAAATGTACCATATGTCCTTCTCCGTACCCCAGATAACGTGTATGCAAAATTTCATGATGATCGGTTCAGTAGTTACAACGTGAAAGCGTAAAAAACAAACAAACAAACAAACACTTTCGCATTTATAATATTATAGTTAGGATATAGTTAGGGTGATAGAGAAATTAACGTTTTAATGAGACGATCTGGTTATCTACCCACACCAATAAATTCCCTGTAATCAGCCACAAACAGCGTCGACTAATCAGCATCGTACTGAACTTTAGTTCGCAAATGAACGAGAAATGTCGTCTGCTGATCGCGGCTATAAATACCCGATGGATTTGTCAGGGCTTTCGCTTCTACTCATCGTATTTGTTAGGGGCATCATTTAATTAAGTGAGGCGATTTTGGCTATTACATTCCTACTTAAATAAGATAACAAAAATAGGCATTGTTTCAAACGGCACAATATTTTTGTTAACTTTTTGCAATACATGTAAGCGAATTAATAAATAAGAAGACCAAGCAAGGTCTACGATGCGGTGGACTGACCAGATAAAGTCGCTGGTTGGCGAGCCTATACACAAGGGCACCAGAATGACTGCAAGAGTGATACGAATAAGAAGTTGCCATCGAAAAAAAAAAGTTACGACATAAACACTGATTTTCGTTATATGATGCTATATGGGCATAAAACAGTTAACGGTTATTTTTATTTTCAACTAGCTTTCGTCCGCGGCTCCGCCCACGTCAATGTCGATCCCTCGGGAATAGTACTTTTTCCCGGAATAAAAGGTAGCCTATGTCCTTCTCCGTACTCCAAAGAACTTGTACGCAAAATTTCATGATAATCGGTTCAATAGTTACGGCGTGAAAGCGTTACAAACAAACAAACTCACTTTCGCATTTATAATATTAGTAAGGATAAGGATTCGACAATCCTAAACATTACAGGGTGACTTTTAATTACTTGGCAACATTTTAATGTTGGAATCAGAATCCCTAATAGAATATACTTAGACTTTCCATAGAAATTTGACCAGCTAATCGGTGAATTTATATGGGAGGTTCAATTTTTTTTCATCTTTTTAATTTTTTTTCCTGCAGGTCTATATTTTATTAGGGATTTCGATTCCAACACCAAAACACTGCCAGGTAATTAAAAATTACCTTTACAGAATCCATTTAAAATCCGACGCTACACTTCCAAACTTTAAAAAGAAAAAATAACACTGTACCCATTACATTTTTTATTTTTGTTAATCTATTGTTAAGTTTTGTTATAATGGTGCAATAAAGTGTATATTCATTTATTCATTCACTGTTACTTATTATTTTTAAAGTATGACAACACTGCTTTGTCTCTTCGAAACATTTATAATATATCTTACAGTCAATGCATGACAACCCTGAACACGATAGAATCCAGTCGTCATCTGTAGTACGCCGACGCTCTGACGTGACATCACTTTGAAGAGACGACGTACGGCGCGCGCGAAGTTCCAGCCACAGTGTAGTACATTGCTGTCATGCAACTTTTTAATTTTATCTTGAAGGTGTTCGTGACGCAATGGTTTAAAACTATTTCGAAAGATTAATCACATGGGATACATAAATAACTTTTGTTATGGAAGCGTCATTTGAATGTTCAAGTTCCGCACTAAATGTATAAAAAATATAATTACCATAAACAATCATTCTTCTTCTTCTGTCTAGACCTTTTCCCATATACTTGGGGTCGGCTTTCCTTGTCGCATTTTCCATTACGCACGATTTTGTGGTACGTCTTTTTGCAAATGAGCTTCTTTTAGATCTTTTTCAACCGTCTTCAACCAGGTGCCGCCACCTGGTGGTCTTTCACGCGTACGTTTCGTCTCTGGCAATTTTAGGGCAAGTTCTACCATATTGGTCGTCGGGACGTCTTTGAACGTGACCATACCACCACAAACGTATTGGTTTTATTACTAACTAGCTTTCGCCCGCGGCTCCACCCGCGTCAATGTCGATCCCTCGGGAACAGTAAGTAACAACTTTTTCCCGGGATAAAAGGTAGCCTATGTCCTTCTCCGCACTCCAGAGAACTTGTATGCAAAATTTCATGATGATCGGTTCAGTAGTTACGGCGTGAAAGCGTAACAAACAAACAAACAAACTCACTTTCGCATTTATAATATTAGTAAGGAAGTAAGGATAAGGATAAGGATTACCGTAAACTATCATTGTAAGTAATAAAATAGTTCTATACGTCGTATTAGAAAAATATGATACCCCTACTACGCATAGAAAAAAACATGAGCTATTTACTATACTGAATATCCTAACTCTTTACTAATATAATAGACGCGAAAAATTGTACGTATGGATGTATAGATGTATGTATAGTCTTTAACTCAAACATGCCAAAACATGAGAACGGATTTTTAAGAAATTTTGCACACATATAGGTTATACTACCTGGATTACACATAGCCTGG
Source organism: Elegia similella (assembly GCA_947532085.1). NCBI lineage: Eukaryota > Metazoa > Arthropoda > Insecta > Lepidoptera > Pyralidae > Elegia > Elegia similella. The sequence goes on from OX383928.1 coordinate 6,044,352, forward strand.
ATTACACACACATTTATAACCTGGATTACACATAGGCTTCCTTTCATCCCGGAAAAACTACTGCTCCCGCAGATCAACATTAACGTGAGCAAAGCCGCAGGCGACAGCTAGTATCTTATAAAATCCAAAGTAAACTGAAATATTTTCATGGCCTACATTGAAAATACTTAAGTTTCTTTTTATACTACTGTAAATTTTGGAATAAAAGTGTGGTCTCGATAAACTTATTTCATAGAGGAACTCACTTTTCCTCAAAAAGAAATTGGTTTTCTTGTCTGTAAAGTCGTTTAATGGACGATAATTTTACGTGATAAAGGTGGAAGAGAGATAGATGCGTCACAACCCGAACGCTTAGGCTGATCCTGCATCCCTATCGCTTCTTCTGCGCTCTCGCTTGCATAGGGAATGTGACACTTTTCGTGCGTGCAGCCAGCACTCATCGATTTATAAGACGTCATCAAAACCCATTATCAACTTACCAGTAAGTTTACTTTAGTTTATACCACTGCCCTCTTTTGCATATTTCGACCGGACTGTTTACTAAAACACTCAGTCATATCCAAACGCACTTCCTACCTTTCAACGTATCCGTTTCAGTAGAAATTCCCGAAAATCGGGTAAAACAAACAACGATCGGGCAACCTGCCGGGAATCGGGCTTTGATTGCGATTCGAAGTGATTTAGATCAGCAACGAAATGCAATTCACTCAAATATAACAAATTATGTGTTGACACTCGGATGATTTGGTTTTATTACTTTTAATTCGTGAGTTGAGTTTGTATACGTCTTTGTAAATAAGTGCAAATGAGCCAAATATATGGTAAACATAATTTTTAATCAATTTAAAAAAGGTGGATAAACATCCACCGTTTTTCATGCTTTTATAAATGGTATCTTTATAGTACCTATAGTCTCTATAATAGTATGTATATATGTTTATGTATTTATTAATCGCCAATATTCCCACCCAAAGGTTAGCTGGAAGTTTGCCTAGCAATAACTCCGCCTTTGTAGCATAATTTGTTTCAAATGTTTCTCTTGCTTTTTATATTTATTATTTATTGTGCATAAAGAAAAATTGTATTGTATAATAGTATTTCATTACAGTACTAGAAGCATAGACTGACAATTATCTAACTCTGAGACGCAGTTGCTGATGCTGATTTGTTACCGCTTCAGCAGGAGAACACAAAAATCGGGCAAAACAAACAGCGATCGAGAAAACAGCCGAGAATCGAGCTTTGATTGCGATTCGATGTGATTTATATCAGCAACGAAATGCGATTCATTTGAATATAACAAATTATGTGTTGACAGTTGATTTGATTTTATTGGTTTTGATTGGTGAGTTGAGTTTGTACACGTCTTTGTAAACAAGCACAAATAAGCTAAATATAATAATTATACTGATTATAGTGTTTTTTTAAGCTTTTGAAAATGCAATTATCTTTATGGTTAAAGTCTCTTTAATAATACATTTTATTACAGTACTAGAAACATAAACTGATAAATATCTAACTCCGAGACGCAGTTGCTGCTGCAGATTTATTACTGCTTTAGCAGATTTAAAAAATCGGGGAAAACAAACAGCGACCGGGAATCCTGCCGGGAATCGAGTTTTGATTGCGATTCGATGTGATTTAGATAGCAACGAAATGCGATTCACCCGAATATAACAAATTATGTGTTGACAGTTAAGGCGAGTCGGTTGATTCGATATCATTGGTTTGATTTGTTAGTCGAGTTTGTACACACGTCTTTGCAAACAAGCGAAAATGAGCCAAATATGAGCCAGTGAACATACTTTTTGATAGATATTAAAAGTTAAAAATTTTTGTTTTTTAAAGCTTTTAAAAATGCAATTATCTATTATAAATTCTCTATACTTAAATATTTCATCACAAGCAATTCTAGATACATAGTTAAATAAAACTAACAATCCTCCTAAAAATGATAAAAATAAAATATATGAAATTCAATATGTTTTAATTAGTATTCCTGTGATAAGGCAAGTTAATAAAGTTTGGGATAAAATTATTTCATCATCACATTACAGTGGTGCAATAAAATATCTATATTTCATTACAGTACTAAAACCATAAACTGATGCTGAAACTGAAGCTGCTGCTAATTTGTTACCGCTTCAGCAGATCTCAAAATTCGGAAAAAATAAACAGCCACCGGGAAACCTGTCGGGAATCGAGCTTTGATTTCGATTCGATGTGATTTAGATCACAAGGAAATGCGATTTACTCGAATATCATAAATTACGTGTTGACAGTTACACGGAGTAAATTCATTTGATTTTATTGCTTTTGACTCGTGCTGTTATACCCTATAATAATACGAGAGCTAAACTAAGTAAGCATTTTTACTGTTTCCTAGCCTCGTCAGCATTTTCTTTGCCTCATGGCTTCCTTTATTTTAGTGTATAGTTCAGTTAGTATCTGGAGCTCGGAAAAGCAACAAGTCGGGATACAGTGCCAAATTAATTAAGTGTATTTTTGGGTTTTGAGTGAAATAAAAGTGGGGTTTAAGTGCGTGTTTTTTTTTAAAAAGACCGACATGGCCTCACAACAGTGCGTTGAGTTTGTACACGTCTTTGTAAACGCAAATGTAATTATCATTACAGGACTTCCCGCGATTATTTTTGAGATTGTCTGATATTCCGGCAACATCTTTACAGACTCTGCAATGTTGCCAAAATATTAGACAAATTATGTACCAAAACGGGTCACTCACGTGCTATTTCGTCTGGATTGCCGACTATGAATATGGGCTCCTGTCGAGTCCGAAACTATAGTCGGCAATCCCAACGAAATAGCACGTGAGTGACCGGTTTTTAGTACATAATGTCTGTATCTCACGTTAGTTTCAATGATATATTGGACAAATCTCAAAAAGAATAGATTAGTATTGTTTCACTCATTTTATTTATTGGCACACAAAACAGATTATTATGATAACATAATTATTACTCCAAATGAAAGCACTTGTCATTATCCTAAATATGCGTGTACGGCGTGATAATTTTAATGTTAATACGATACTGTTTCAGCAGTTTCGTAAACTTTTGCCTCTAAATGATTTTGATCCTCAACAATGAAGACGACGATTGACAAAGAATACTTTGCGACACTATAAGATGCCTTTTATGAGTCGAAGTCAATTTGAAGTGAATTTGTAGATTTTTTATAAGAATAAATTTCTTTAACAAGAAGTCGTTCTCAACTAGTCTCATTTTCGAAATGTCAGTGGCTTTCTTTCGTGCGGCTGTGTAGTCTTTATACTTTTTAAACCTGTAAAATGAGCCTAATTTACAGGCTTTTACCGCATTTCCAAAAATCCAAGATTATCCAATGCAGTAGAACACTAGGGTATACACAAAGACATTTAAGTATTAATGGTTATGTAAGAAAATGAATTCGTCATCCAAGTCAACCAAGAAGTCACATTACTCAACACTTTGATTGCTTGGCTGCCTAATGTAGACATTTTCTATGATACCGTAGAAGCCGGTTAACGGAATGGGCGAAAATCTAAAGAATCATTATAATAGGCGATGCGGCTAGCAATCTATCACTATTTTGATTCCGTTTTCCACTCAATACACGTGGCCTTTCGGTCTTATGACCTTGGGCTATGTCTGCCACGTAAAGGGACAAAGACGTGATGATTGTATGTAGAAATATGTCCTATGATAATTTTAGAAATTTTCTTGCTTCATGTAAGGTTTTTTTTTACTATATAGGTTACTCTTATATACTTTATGTAAATAAATTAAGTTATTTTGTTTCTGTGAGTACCTGATGCAAGTGTACGCGTTGGAAAACTGTTAGCACCGTGAATAATTAATTCCAAATAAAGAACTGAATTTTCCAACATACAACTGTCCCGGTTGTGATCTTCTCAATCCGATTGCACTAGAATCACATACACATGCAGATGCAAATCGGATGCCAATGAATTATAATGACGTCACCGACTGGCCTGATGATGGAGAACTTCTGAACGCTGAATAGTTCAACAACCCGTCTGGCCAGCGAGGAGATTGTAGCCCAAATCCTCTGTCTGCTCTGGCCAGGTATGGCTCCGGTAGTACAGAGAGGGTCGTGTTCCTGGAGTGGAGACTAAAAATACCTAATGATGATGATGAAAGGTAGGTGAAAAGCAGAATGAGTCTCCCAGGTCTGGACTAAACTAACATACCTCACCAAAAAATATTATGTTAGTACCTTGCGTCAGAATCAACTTAAATAATTATTTATCTTATAGAAGTAATAATTCACTTTCAATATATCCCCAGCTTATCAAAACTCCATACACATAACACAACATCAGAGATGCTGAAAGTCTACGAAAATACGGAAAAAAAATGAGATAGCGAAATCGTATTGACAGAATAAATATTGCAGAAGTGATTGGCAGATATACCGATTGGTTTATTTCTATCTGGATCAACAGGAAATGGTCCAGATTGAATCGTGACCAGGTGATTCTAATTGGGATATTGGCATAGATACGTGGGATAAATTTAGAGGTCACCTGTCACCTTTATCGCTGCTCGACGTATGAAGGACTGTCTTGTTCATTTCTTTGAATATGGTATTGGACTGAGGTTGAGATATTATACAAAACATGTTTACAATGTTACTAATGAGCTTCCGCATAGATTTGGACATCTGCATTCGCATCCGTAATAAATCAATGCAGATTTTCATGCGGATGCGAATGTCATATGAGTTACGACAAGAAAAAAAAGTGCGGGGCCTGCAAATGGGGCCTATTTTAAACTTCACGTACTTATAAAAAAATGTGAGTGAAGTAAAAAAGGACTTATAGACTTGATGCTAATTTTCATTATTAAAGGTGTTAATTATTTCTTTATCATACTTCATACAAATTTTCATTACTAAAAATGATGATTACCTTTTCATTGTTTTCTTCATTTATATACTACTAGCTTTCGCCCGCGGCTCCGCCCGCGTCAATGTCGATCCCTCGGGAATAGTATCGGTTTTATCGGTTCAGTAGTTACGGCGTGAAAGCGTAACAAACAAACAAACTCACTTTCGCATTTATAATATTAGTAAGGATAAGGAAGTAAGGATAAGGATATTTATATAGAATCTTAAACATCCGCATCCGCATCTGCATCCGCGGATGTGTGCCTTCAAAAATCTGAATCTGCATTCACATCCGTGGATTTGAAAAAATCGGCATCCGCAGCATCCCTAGTATACAGTACGGGTACATGCTTCTATGTCCAGGGGTCCGAATCGACCTACTCCAAAAGATACCTTTGGCCGCATCGCTCCAAACAATACAGTGCTAATTCCCATTCAAAAACAATATGATGAACATCTTTGGTGCGAAACGACTAAACACACAATACGTTTATTAAAAATTGGCCGGATTTTTACTTTCTTAGAAAATATAAAGCTTAGTATAAAATGTTAACAGATAAAGAGTTTTAGGTTGTAACGTTGCAGTTACGTTTTACCCCGGCCCCCCCGGTATTGTAACGTTGCAGCATGCCACCTGCATGCTGCATCTCATCCAACCTCATTTCTCTCATCCTGTCCATTTTTCATTCCTTATTTTAATTCAAATTGCATTCCATTCCATTCCATTTTTAGATTACTTTCTCCCTCTCTCATCACTCATTCCTCAGTCTGCAACTATCCTTGAGTCCGCTACCATCTTTCAGTCTGCTACCACCTTTGAGTCTGTTACCATCTCTCAGTCTACTAACATCTTTGAACTTTTACAAGTTGAAGTTGTAAAGCGAAGTTATAATAAAGTTATTCTCTGTGTTCTGTGTGTCGTCTTGTGCTCTCCCTAACATCCTTATATGTGGGAACTCGGCTAGTGCGTCGGGATGGTCGAGCCCTCACAAGGTTGTCATGAGGTCAGGGGTGTCATGAGGTCAAGGGTGTCATCCTCAAATGCTTGGCTAGTGGTTGCGTATAACCTCCGGTATTCGCCCCCGATCTCCTGAGCTGCTACTTGCTTTTCCCCATTCGTCTGAGTGAGTATTATCCCAATACATTCATTTCCTCCTCAAATCCTACAAATATCTATCTTTCCGATGGGCAGCGTCTGAAGCATAAGAAGCCAAAAAAACTGCGCTCGCCAACCCGCCTGCCAAGTGGTAAGTATGGCGATATCCTCCCATGAATCGAAGAACCCTTGGGAGACCCCTTTATCCAGCAGTGGACTTCTTGCAGCTGGATTTTCAGAAAACAGCCTCCGTGGTCCAGTGGTTAAGGCGTTTGCCTGTTGACCCGGGGGTCGTGGGTTCGATTCCCACCGGAAGCATACTTTGTTTAGTTGTTTCCAGTTTGGTTAGGCCATTGTAGGCTTGAATCACCTGATTGTCTGATAATAAAGATGATTCCGTGCTTCGGAAGGCACGTTAAGCCGGTGGTCCCGGCTGCCATCTGGTAGTCGTTAAAGGAACCACGTCAGAGGCCGAGAGGCGGTTCCGAAGAACTCTGACACCAGGGTGTGCATGGTCGATTGACCGTGACACCTACTCGAAATGATGATGAGCTGGATTTTTTATGTTTGTTTTTGTCTTTCTCCATAAACTACGTTTACAGGTCCATAGGTTAAAGACGCGTCCGTATGCAAAGTCGTATAACTCGCATAATGTGCTTTCAAAGTTTATGAGATCATATCGTTAATGTATGTTTGTGATAGGGTCTATTCGTAGCCTGGTTGGTGCGTTTCATTGCTAGTTTGTTTGATAACATTGTCAACTTGTTTGGTGTGGGCTGGTTTGCTTTATGGCAGAAACTATTTAGCGAATAATTTAGTTTACTCACGAACGTCAAGCGATATAATTTTCAACCGTTTTCAAAAAGGGAGGATTTTAATTGGTCGGAATCAATTATTTTAATTTTTATGTAGATACATATATTTCCGATTACTAAAAGACGACTGAATTAATCTGACATTTAAATTTCATCAAAATCGATTGCGTAATTTGGTCTAGCTGTTTTAGGGTTCCGTAGTGAATAAGAAACCCTTGAAAATACGTAGTTTGGCCACGTATTTCCGTCCGTCCGTCCGTTAAGGGTTTTACTCAAAAACTATAAATACTAGAAAACTGTAATTTGGTATGGATATGAAGATTAATCATGCCAATTCCCCTACAGGTAAAGTGAGAGTAATTTTTTTTCGACTAACCCAACTTTTAAAGATATTGTAAACTTGTGAACATCATTTTTAGATTTACTCATGCATTTCTGAAATATTTGGTTCACCACCGTCAAGTAAAGTTAAGAAAATATAAAACCATAGCAGTTTTAATAATAATAATACCTAAATTAATAGCAATGTGTTTAAGTTCGATGGCACGCGGCGCTTAGCGATACGAGGCTGCTTAGTGCCTACTGCGCTTGGGTAAAAGTAATATACTTACAAAATCTTATTACCAGCGCAGCGCTTGCCTCTACTCGCAGTGGTACTTGAATAGATAATTTCTCTCTAATTTTCCTTGTGAAATAGAATTTTATAACTCTTTCTTCAGTAACAACCTATACAAGTAAGATAGGACTTACTTGTATAGGTTGTTACTTGTGGGCTAGTTTTTAGTCCTTAAACTGTGAGGCGTGAACTCAAAGCTGGCGTTCGCATCTACGGAAACCTACACTGCGTGTGGCTCGACACGCACTTGGCCGTTTCTTTTTATCTGATAGATTAAGTAATCATCGTCATCATTATTTCGAGTAGGTGTCACGGTCAATCGACCATGCACACCCTGGTATCAGAGTTCTTCGGAACCGCCTCTCGGACTCTGACGTGGTTCCTTTAACGTCTACCAGATGGCAGCCGGGACCAACGGCTTAACGTGCCTTCCGAAGCACGGAATCATTTTTGTTATCAGACAGTCAGGTGTTTCTAGCCTGCAATGTCCTAACCAAACTGGAAACAACTAAACAAAGTATCCTTCCCGTGGAAATCGAACCCACGAACCCCGGTCTACAGGCAAACGCCTTAACCACTGGACCACGGAGGCAGTCAGATTAAGTAATGTAAGTGAGGAGCTCAATGACCCAGTTAGTTAACCGGGATAAAATGTTTTGGCTCTATTTAGTTCCAAACAGAACTAACTCCAACGACGTAATATACGTATTTTCTGCTGTAACGACAGTGAAAAACTTAGATCGTTCAGAGTTGAACGAGACTGAATAAAATGCGGTTAAACTTTCCAGATTCGAACACGTGAACTCTGTGCGGAACTTTCGTGCTTATTTCTTATTTTGCGCTCTCGTTTTTAGGGTTCGCACCTAAACTGCAACCCAAAAACTAAAGAGTTATGCCATACCTAAATTTTTGAGGTCCACAAAAACGAACATATTATGTAGCATATTCTTAAGTGAAGCCGTTTGTCCTTGATGAATCAGTTTATCCTTTCCTTATCCTTATCCTTACTAATATTATAAATGTGAATGTTTGTTTGTTACGCTTTCACGCCGTAACTACTGAACCAATCAACATGAAATTTTGCATACAAGTCCTCTGGAGTAGTTTTACTGACCGTTTTCGCCAATAGTGTCAGTTTATGGCAATAACGCTCAATAACTTCATGTTCTCATTTTAAACTGTAAACAGGTATCCTTACTAATATTATAAATGCGAAAGCTAGTTTGTTTGTTTGTTACGCTTTCACGCCCTAACTACTGAACCGATCATCATGAAATTTTGTATACAAGTTCTCTGGAGTGCGGAGAAGGACATAGGCTACCTTTTATCCCGGGAAAAAGTACTATTCCCGAGGGATCGACATTGACGCGGGCGGAGCCGCGGGCGAAAGCTAGTATAATTTAAAGGGTTGAAACCATATCATCATCATCATCATCATCATCATCAGGTCTTTTTAGTCTCTACTGCAGGAGCATGACCCTCTCTGTACTACCGGAGCTATATTTGGCCAGAGCAGACAGAGGATTTGGCCTGAAGCTATATAACATTTTTTTTCTCCAAATTATTTATTTTAAATGGGGACAGCATCTGGCCGGATGGAAGGAGAAGTAGGAATGGTGCAAGATATTAAACAAATGGTGGCCTAGAAAATAGCGTCGGTCGTCCTTCCATGAGATGGTTTGACGATATAGTCAAAAAAGACCCCGGATAATATCAGCATAGTGCCGAGATGAATAGCGGAATCGAAGAAAGGCCTATGATCAGCAGTGGGCGAAAGATGGGCTGACATGATGATGATGATGAGAGCAGCATCTATACCTATGAAAATTCAGATATGACCGTAACTGTCTAGGCACTACTTCTCTCCTTAAGAAAACTACTAAGTAATACTGAAAGACAGTGATGTTAATTTGAATTTAACAAAATTCAATAAACGTAGTAGTTAACAGTCACGCACAAAAAATAGTTTCTAGTCCAATGCTAGTTATTTGAACATATATGCTAGTTATTTGAACATATATATAAAAAAGATATAAAAAAGAGCAATATTTAGATTAAAAAACAATAAAGCACCAGGAGTCGATGGAATTCCGTCAGAGTTATGGAAACACGGGGGCGAGGTTGTTCGTGATGTTCTTGCACAGCTAATTACCAAAATCTGGAAGGAGGAGAAACAGCCTCAGGAATGGAACACTGGTATCATATGCCCAGTCCACAAAAAAGGCAGTAGGAAGAAATGCTCGAATTACCGAGGAATCGCTCTTCTACCAACAGCGTATAAAATACTATCTTACGTCCTTCTAAAGCGACTTGAACCACATGCGGAAAAAATCTTTGGCGATTATCAGGGTGGGTTCAAAAGAAATCGAAGAACGATAGACCAGATTTTTCTTGTTAGACAATTGATGGAGAAAAAATGGGAATACGCCCAGAGCATACACATCCTATTTGTAGACTTTGCTAAGGCATACGATAGTATAGACCGGCAATCCCTTTACAACATTCTGTATCATTTCCAAATCCTAAAAAAACTGGTGGATATGCTGAAAGTAGCTACAGAGCAGAGCAGAATGCGGGTAAAAGTGGGTGATACCAGCACAGAAGACTTTGCGGTAAATACCGGACTAAAGCAAGGCGACGCACTGTCACCTGTGCTTTTCAACCTGGTTTTGGAATACGCCTTAAGAAAGCTACTCACATTGGATACAGGAGTACAACTGGGTGAAAGACATAGGGTCATCGGGTATGCAGATGATCTGGCGTTGCTGGGGAAAAACCACGAAGAAGTGACGGAGGCCGCCAAAAGTTTAGGAACAGAAGGAAAAAAGGTCGGGCTGAGGATAAACCATGACAAAACCGAATACCTCCACATGAAACGGTATAAAGATACTCGCTCAAGCCGTACCAACCTACATGTAGGAGGTATCGTGTATAAAGGTGTGGCAAGAACTTAAATATCTTGGATGCACAGTCACTGACACAAATACCCGCAAAGAAGAAGTTAACATCCGAATCCAAAACGCCTTGAGATGTAGTGCGGCTCTACACAAGGTATTGACGTCCAGGCTCCTGAGTAGAAGAACAAAACTTCAAATATACAAAACAGTTATTCGGCACATAATAACCTACAGCTGTGAAGCCTGGACGCTGACGCTTAAGGAGGAGAACCAACTTTTGGTAGCGGAGCACAAAATCTTCCGGAAAATCCTCGGACCGACTAAAAACACCGACGGAAGCTGGAGAGTCCGTAAGAATTCGGAGATAGAGATGCTGGTGAAAGAGCCAAATATAATTGGAGTGTATAAATCCAGGCGCCTACGCTGGCTTGGTCACCTCGAAAGGATGGAGGAGGATCGGAGCGTCAAATCAGCGTATTTGGGGAAGGTTTCGGGTAAACGCCCGGTTGGCCGCCCTCGATATCGCTGGAGTGATACAGTACAAGCTGATCTGCGCGAGATGAAGGCCGTTAACTGGCGGGACATCGCGCAGAACAGAAAACTCTGGCGCTCTCTCGTATCAGAGGCCAAGATCCACTTCGGGTCGCTGAGCCAGCGGAGTAAGTAAGTATATATAAAAAAAATAGATTCAGACGACAAACCAGAACCAGATTAATTGTTGTTTATGTACAGCCTATGTTTGAAATGTTAATTTACACAAAAAACACAACGGAAGTTAACGGAACCATAAAAATGTTGGATATTAAGTTTGTCACAGTAAAATATTATAGAAACACAATTTTTATTCTAGAACTGAACGTAGCGTCTACTTGTAGGGCAGCAAATATAAAACTTACGTTTGTCCAATTCAACTTTTCGCAATGTTCGCTGATTCAAGATCCTTGAAAACCCTCGGCGCTCTCGTCACTCTCGCGCTTGTCCGCTTTTCGTTTTATAAAAATTCAGCTTACTTACCTGAAATAAAATGAATCAAAGTTAGACTGATGTACACAGAAAATAACACGTAGGTACTGAGGATACGAGACCGAGGAGTTTCTTTGGGTTAAGGTTTTTAATAAAAGTCTTTTATACAACGTGATTTTGAACCTCCTAGCTATATTGGAATCTCGGAATCAGAATCTCTAATGGAATGCAGAATTGTAAGAAGAAAAGCTAATTGCAAAAAAAAAAGATTTCCCATACAAACTCACCGATCAGCTAGACGAATTTCTATGGAAAGTCAAATGTTTTTTTTAATATTTTTTTTACCTTTTTGCTTGCAATTCTGTATTCCAGTAGGGATTCTGGGTCCCAGATTTCAATATAGCTAGGAGGTTCAAAATCACGCTGTTTATAAGATAAACTGAAAATACAGTTTCAAACCCGAAACCATGTTTTAACTGCTACATTTAATCAAATGCATTCAATTCTGTTTGGGGCAGAACAAATTCTACATCAAATAAGTAATTTTAAATTTCTATCATAAATTTTATTGAAATTTCGAGAAGGCCGAGGAGGGTTTCACAGATGAAGTAAAAGAGAAGACCAAAGTCATGTCATATAGAGAGGTCAAGGAGATAACGGAGGATCGAGAAAGATGGAAAATACTACCCACAAGAACATAGTTCCTTAAATAAAAAAAAAGAAATTTTAATCACAAACGCAACCACACGCGTTCCAACATATGTCCGGTCATAGACCGAACCACGTACATATAGTGTAGTTAGTACTCTACCATATTATTATATCATAATCCTATTTCCATTCAAAACTCAGAGCATTTCAGGAAACAGTAAAATCCATACAGAAGCACTAACTCCATCCATAAATTACTATATTATCGTCGGTACATTCAACAACCGCCAGATTTATGAGCGCACGCACTGACATCACAAATTAAAGTAAGATTCACATGAGACACTGTATACAACATGTCAAACGTTATCTGTTGCCTGTACCAGGCCTGTCTCACTTCCCGTGACGGTATCAAAAACATACCTTTTTTTTTACATTTGTAAAAATGCGTATATACAAGGAAGGTGGGAAAGGTTTTAGTTTAAGGAGTTATCACCAATCTTCCACCATCCTGGCTGGGGCAACGTCTTTTCTAAGACTCTCTGCTATTGTACGAGTAGCATTCCAAAATATATCTAAAACACAGATAATGTTTTTCCCTATCTTCAGCTACGTGAGCGGCGGATCAATACCCGGATCAGCCACCCGGTAGCTACTGTTATGGTGGTCGAGAACATACCTACGCGCGGCGACCACTTCGAAGCGGTAAAACCGGCTAAATCCAGTAGAAACGATGCGCGATTGGTCACATGTGTTCACCGATTTCATCGAATTATGAATCGTTTGTTCAGAGCTATAAGAATGAAATTAGCCTTCAATGGATTCTGTAGGTATCAAAACGAAAAGGTGCTAAGTTCTGACGCGAGCTAAATTACGGCGTATCGCTAACTACATTGAGTTGATATTTCTTTGCATACGTTTGTAGAGTGCGACTTCTGGACGTAATTACTAGTACTTATTTCGATTTTATTAACGCATTTCATATTTGAACAACATCTCTGCAGACCCTAGACTAGTGTTAGAAAATGCCTTTAACCAAAGCTCGGTGGGGTTTCCCAACAAACTTTTGTGTGACTGCGGTACCATTTGGGACCCTAAAAGCCTTAATACTTTCAAAGATCAGGACCACAATGAGGTCAATAATAAATAAAGCGGCGTAGCAAAAACATTATCAAATGCTAATTAAAAAAAAGGAAATTAGATATATCTAAAATAAATAAAGTTATGAAGATAGAATGCCCTAACTTACTATTTTTTTGCTAAGTATTGAAGTAGGCATTTGTCACCCATCTCACCTAATGGTAAGAGATGATGAAGACGAGGATGTTACATGACTATTCAAGAGATACCTATATATTCCACTTTTGTATGTCTAAATACTTTATAACGAAATAATTACCACATTAAGTTAAAATTTTTAGTAAATCAATCCTACTTTTGACACGGTAGAATATGTTGGTACTCTTCATTCTACTATGCAATAAAATGCTTTTTTATTTAGAATACTACGTTGCCGCCAAAGTTGGCGGATAGAATCCTATTTTAAAAGCAAATTCGTTAGGTAAGGCTTTAATTATTTTATTGACTAGCTCCGTGGCGCAGCGGTCAACACACCTGCCTGCGACACGGAGTGACCGGGTTCGATCCCCGGCCAGGTCAAGATGGAAAATGATCTTTTCCAGATTGGCCTGGGTCTTGGATGTGTATCTATATATGTATTTGTTATAAAATATAGTATCGTTGAGTTAGTATCCCATAACACAAGTCTCGAACTTACTTTGGGGCTAGCTCAATCTGTGTGATTTGTCCCTATATATTTATTTATTAATTATATCTAAAGCGAGTTTCTGATTTCGTATGAAAGTTATAGTGTTGGACGTCCAATAGCTGGATGGATTGACGACATAAGGCAATTTGTCAAAAAAACTGGATTGCAATGGCTGGAGATAGAGAAATGGCACAGACAAAAGGAGGCCTATACCTAGCAGTGGGTCATGGATAGCTGATGATGATGTTAGTGTGTTGTTCAAAAATATAGTCTCATTATATCAATATATATATATACGTTCGACTATAACATATGATTTTATGTACTAAAAACGAGTCACTTACTTGCTATTTCGTGATTGAAAATGGGCTCCTGACGAGTCCGAAACTATAGTCGGCAATCCCGACGAAATAGCACGTGATTGACCCGTTTTTAGTAAATAATGTCTGTATCTCACGTATGTTTCAATGATATAACTTATGATTTATTCTTCTGGTACTATCTTATTTTGTGACTGTTCAGTGCAGTCGTGCACTTGCAACGTGCTAATATTTCATGCAATCTGATCACCTAGCATAAACGGTTATAAAAGCTAATTTTCGATTTGTAACAAAAACGAATATTATATAAAATAAAAAGCGGACTTCAACTTAAGTACTGAACTGATTTTGATGAATTTTAATGGGACTATCTCGGAAAATACCCAAAATTAAAAAAAAAAAATTTTTTTGGACTTAAATAACGGAGTTATAAGGTTAAGTATTTCGACGAGTTGGGGACTCGCTCCTTTTTTCGTAGTCAGTTAAAAGTGGTTAAAAAGTTAAAAAACATAAGACAAATTATAGTGCGCATTGAAAAAAATCAGAGCCTCGAAGCACAGAATATATAATTGTACGAAACCCGCCCATTAGTAAGTATCAAGTCTGCGTATCTTGTAAGTGTTACAATTCGGGGAGTGTGCACAAGAGTGGCATGCTCCATTTCACCATTTTCCACCATTCACCCTGCACCATTCCACCATCGGACGACGCAGCGTAGTTAGGGATTCCGTTCATATGTTGTCGATATTCCTGCTCATCGTACCTTTAGATTCGTTATGCGTCCTCCTTCATTATGCGAACATTATGTCCTTCCCGCGTCGCTGTTTTCAGATTTTTGATACAGGAGTGAATAGGCATTATTTCAGTTTGCGTGTACCACCCTAACCCTAATCGTTGCTCCCCATCGCGCAAGATAGGGGTCTAACTCACTCAAATAAAAAACAGCAATAAAAAAAAATATCATCATATCAGCCGCAGGAAGTCCACAGCTGGACATAGGCCTCTCCTAAAGATTTCCAATTTGACCAATGGAAGCGGCCTGCAACCAGCGTCTCCCTGCGATTTTAGTCAGGTCATCCGACCATCTGGTCAGTGGGTGTGCGACGCTGCGCTTGCCGGTACGTGGTCGCCATTCGAGAACCGTTCTGATCTCCCCCATCGGCCATCGATTCTACGCGCTATATAATAAAGTAAAAAATATTTATTTTTCTTAATGTGGCTCCATTAATCCAAATAAATTAATTTACTTTAAAATAACCCATGTAAAGCTGTAAAGTTTGTAGGGTATACAATCTGGAATAAAACGAGCTTCTATTAGGACCTATTGTTTATATTGTTGTGTTGAGTCCAGAGGCGCATGTCTCGCCTGTCATTGTGCTGCAAAACAAAAGTCCAGTCATAAAAGACGTTATAACTATTGCCCTTTGTCCCAGCGACACGTTCCGAGCAGTTATTGTGAGATAAACCTCTCAATATAATACATAGTATGGAATAGCTTCTGTCTCTAGTAAAATTGAAACTTTGTAAAAAGCCTTGCGGGCTGGTGGCCTTACTGCTCATCTCTACCTGTGGGTTCACGGGGACTTTCAAGCACATATTGTGTTTTTTTTTAGTTTTTTTGTGTGTTTTAACACTACACTACACTAATATTATAAAGAGGAAAGATTTGATTATTTGTTTTAAATAGACTCCAAAACGACTGGACCGATTTGAAAAATGTTACACCATTAGAATTCTACATTAACCCTGATAGAATTCTACATAAACATAGGTTTTAGAATATTTAAAAAAGTTTAGGATCCGTATGAAAACTTCGATAATATTACCCACGCAAAGCCGGGGTGGACCACTAGTTTCTTATACACAACGGCTTCTAGTCAAGAATTTATAGTTCAGTCAGAATTTAGAGTTCCTTCAATAGCCGACATGGCTAAACGATTACTTACCGAAGCACGTCTCATATCGAATTGTGAGTCCCGCTCGAGGTCGATAACAATCGTAAGCGGTCTTATAATTAATCATCCCACTGGGCCTTCAAGCTCCTCAAAGCAACTAAGCTTAGTAAATTTATAAAGGTACACGTTATAACCAGAACCACGTCATATCCATGAAAAAGCGATAATTCCACGATAGGAAACTCATATTACCATAATACAAAAATGTCACGTAAGTTAAAAAAATATTGATCGAAACATACGTTTGGAGTATAGCTCTTAATGGTTGTGTAGCTTCGACCATGAATAAAAAGGATAGAGATCGATTGGAAGAATGTGAGATGTTTTTGAGGCGCATGGAAATATAAAACTGAACAGAGAGAAAGACGAATGAAGAAGTTCTACAAATTGTCACTGACAAGGGAACGTTATTGTATTCAATACGTATAAGGCAGGGAAAGATGTTTGGTCATGACGACACGACGAATTCATCAAAAACTTCTTTGTTTTATAAACTATTTTCTATTTGCGAAGACCTCTTATTGCCAAACTAATACCTAATTTAATGTCTATGTTATATTGTATTTGCTGTTGGTCCTTTCGAAAATAAATAAATAAAAAACCATTTTGGAAAGGACGATCGAAGGTAAGAGAGGAAAGGCCGAGGAGGGCTTTCATAGACGAAGTAAAAGAGAAGTCTAAACTCGTGTCATATAAAGAGGTCAAGGGGTCA
This sequence comes from Elegia similella, assembly GCA_947532085.1. Classification (NCBI taxonomy): domain Eukaryota; kingdom Metazoa; phylum Arthropoda; class Insecta; order Lepidoptera; family Pyralidae; genus Elegia; species Elegia similella. The sequence continues at coordinate 6,061,053 of OX383928.1, forward strand.
ACGAGATAGCGGAGGATCGAGAATGATAGAAAATACTCTACCGACAAGAACATAGTTCTTAAAATAATGATGACGTTAGTATTATGAGCGTCCTACTTAACCAACAATAAATCATGGTCCGCTTCCAGTAACAACTTCATTGAAACGCCGTAAAACGAAATACGGTATATGAATTGTGTCCAGGAAAAGCTGTTATAACCATTTATTTAAGCGAGTTTCTTCAAATTAACACAAGGTAGTACTCAAAACGAGCTCCGTGGCGCAGTGGTTAACACGCCAGCCTGCGACACGAGGGCCCCGGGTTCGATCCCCGGCCAGGTCAAGATGGAAAATGATCTTTTTCAGATTGGCCTGGGTCTTGAATGTTTATCTATATATGTATTTGTTATAAAATATAGTATCGTTGAGTTAGTATCCCATAACACAAGTCGCGAACTTACCATGGGGCTAGCTCACTCTGTGTGATTTGTCCGTATATATTTATTTTAAAACGAAATAAGACCAACTAATAATTAACAGTAATTAAAAGAAGAATTGTAGCGCAACTATTGATACCATAATTAAATGCTAAAACAATGGTTTCAAATGGTTTCAGTGTAACCGTTCATAACGATTAATAATTTAATATGGATAACATATTATAAATATATTTTTATCTTCAATCTATTACACTTCCAGATTTTTCACGAACATTAAATGTATAATTTTACTGACTTATAGACCGTTGAGAACGCAACCACAAAGGTTAGACGTTTAGATGAGAACAGCGATAAGAGAGAGAATGGGAGAGAGAGAGAGTGAGAATTAAATTATCCAAGTAAATTTAGAAGTTTAGATTGATAGCATTAACGCAATCTGTATAAATATGGTTATTTATTTATTCGTATTGCAGTTTACAGTTGACATTGTAGGCTTAAATCACCTAATTATCTGATAATAAAGATGATTTCGTGCTTCGGAAGGCACGATAAGCCGTTGATCCCGGCTGCGATCTGGTAGTCGTTCAAGGAACCACGTCAAAGGCCGAGAGGCGGTTCCGAAGAACTCTGACACCAAGGTGTGCATGGTCGATTGAACATGACACCTGCTCGAAATGGTGATGATGAGCAGTAGACATTGCTGAAGCAACACACGATATAACGATAAATTCTTTAGGTAGGCTAGCATGGCGACATTGTCTGACATCACCAACATAGTGTAATATGATCATAAGTAGTGGGAACAAAGACTAAGTTTAAAACCCACCTGTTCTAAACATTATTCTTTCTTAACCGCCAGTATTATAAAAGCCAATGCCATTGTTGTAAAAAACTATTATCCGGAGACACTATAGAATTTTTTTTCTATAGGTAATAATATTTTTTATTACATTAATATATAGTGACATTTCTTTGTCATAGCTATTATCGACGCTGGGAAGCCGCTCTCTTTCATTATGCAATATTTGATTACAGGTGGTCGGACGACCTGACCAAGGGCGCAGGAAAACGCTGGAAGCAGGCCGCTTCATACCGGTCATTTTTGAAATCTTTAGGGAGGCATCTTAAGAGGTCCAGCAGTGGACTTCTTGCGTCTGATATGATAATTTAATTACAGAGAGACATTGACACAGTGACAAGTGGAATTAAATAAATAGACAAATTAATCACGTCTCTCCCACTTATGTGGTAGACAGAGTCTAGTGCCAACATAATAAAGGCCAAAATCAAAAATCAAAATCAAAATATCTTTATTGTGGAAACAGGTTTTATCTTAAATTACAATTAATAGTGGTTTCACTGTTACCTCTCCTGCATGGACATACAATTTTATATATTATGTGGTTATAATTACTTATTGAAAAGATTTAGTAAGTAGGTATAATGTCAAAATCTATTCTGTCAAATTATCTTCTAAGTATTCTTTTTTTTTATGCTATAGGGCGGCAAACGATTAAGTGATGACTCACTTGCTCGTTGATCGCTTACCATCAGGTGACCCTGATGGTAAGCGATAGGTCACTTCTCCATCACCATTTTATACAAATGCCAAATGGAAATGAAAAATACATACATACGTACAAAATGCGGTCTATTTACATATATGTCAAGCTACAAATCTCCGCCCATTAATTAGCCTATCTCTCAAAAAGAGTTGCATGCGGCATATCGTTCTTTCTAATTATAATGCAACCTTTTTCACTCCGTTTCTGCCAACAATCCGCGGTTTCGTTTAAATTGGCTGAAATTTATTCGATCCACTTGAAACTACGAATTATAAAGGCAAAGTTTACGGCAGAAAGTAGAAATCGCATGCGATTCCAGTTTATGTAATGCGACACTTGATAAAACACTGATTTGAAAATACGACGCTTGAAAAATTATATTCACTTAATAACTTAAGAAATAAAATATGGTGAAAAATTTCAAGCGGGCTAGATTCGAACCTGCGGCCGTAAGTCTATGTAAGACGTACATAGACTTAATAATAAATAAATAAACACACACAAATCACACAAATTGAGCTAGCCTCAAAGTAAGTTCGAGACTTGTGTTATGGGATGCTAACTCAACGATACTATATTTTATAACAAAAACATATATAGATAAACATCCAAGACCCAGGCTAATCTGAAAAAGATCATTTTCCATCATGACCTGACCGGGGATCGACCCCGGGCTGAGCAACCAAAGTGGCCACCGCGCCGGGCTGTGGAGCGAGAGTAGCACATAGCCCGGCAAATGCGGTAGAGGCGTCGACACCGGGGGTATTTAGTGGGTTCAAGCCCCACATACCCACTCTGCTCTCCCGTGGCAGAGTGGATAATGCGAAGCCATGTTTCATACCGCACCAAAAAAAAAAAAAGTATCCCATAACATAGTCTCGAATTTACTTTAGGGCTAGCTGAATCTGTGATTTGTCCGTATATATCCATTTATTTATTATTAAAATTCATTCACATTGGCGGCTACGATGACATAGGCAGACTAGCAGGTGAAACTAATAATATCCCTCATTTTCATCATCATCAGGTCCTTTTTAGTCTCCACTACAGGAGCACGACCCTCTCTGTACTACTAGGGCCATACTTGGCCAGAGCAGCCAGAGGACTTAGCCTACACTCTCCACGCTGGCCAGATGGGTTGAAGAGGTCTCTTAGATGTTTATAAGCTTTGTTTAGCTTGTATTTCCTAAGTCGCCTTCTACGACATCCACGAGAAGACTTGGAGTGGTCCTATTCTACTGTGCCGGATACCACACAGCTATCCCTCATTTTGGTAGGGGGTAAAAATATAAAAATGCTACTAATCAAGTTACCAAACAACTTATAAAGTTAAGAGTCCCGTCAAAACATTTAAGAGCGTACTTAAAAAGGTTGCAACCAGGAATCTAGACAAGATTTTATAACATCACAGTGGCGGTTCGTTTTATGACTGCGACGGTTAAAAGAGAATGACGTACCTGTAGAATGTACTGTGTGCTTTGATTAGATACAGTCAGTAGCGGTATTAGGGTAGGGCGCGCTTGGGCGACCGCCCAGGGCGCTGGATACGGAAGGGGCACCCCCACCAAGCAAGGTAGGCACGTTAAGCCGTTACGCCGATGCGGCGGAAAGGTCCGGCTGTCATCATTGATGGCAATCGTTAAGCTATGTCAGATGACTTTAGGTAGCGTGAAAAATCTGACACCAGTGTTGGCCACTTACACACACGAAAAACAAACAACCAAGCAAGGGTAGGGAACGCAGGGCAGTGTGATTCAATCGCATTGCATCCCCTTCTCCCCAATAAGAGGGGGCGTTCGTAGAAATCTCGCCCAGGGCGCCAGTAATGCTGATGCCGGCACTGGATACAGTGCAGTCCTACAAGGATCTTTATGAACGTGTGTAATATTTTTTAGGGTTCCGTAACCAAAGGGTAACGGGACCCTATTGATATCGCTCCGCTGTCCGTCTGTCTGTCACCAGGCTGTATCTCATGAACCGTGATAGTTAGGCAGTTGACATTTTCACAGTTGATGTATTTTTGTTGCCGCTATAACAACAAATACACAACAAAAATAAAATAAGCCCTTAAATACTTATTTTATTATTTGTTGTGTATATACTACAAACGTGATTTTTTTGCTTGTTTTTTGCACAATATTGATAATGGCAACAGGTAGACGCTTGAAATATTCACAGAATATTTAGATATATATTCACTATAAAAGAAATAATTAAATAAAAATAAAATTAATATTAAAGGCCCCTTAAATATTATTTTTATTATTATTTATAACTAGCTTTCGCCCGCCGCTCCGCCCGCGTCAATGTCGATCCCTCGGGAACAGTACTTTTTCCCGGGATAAAAGGTAGCCTATGTCACACATATGTGAACACGACCCTCTCTGTACTACCGGAGCCATACCTGGCCAGAGCAGACAGAGGATTTGAGCTACAATCTTCTCGCTGGCCAGACGGGTTGTTGAACTATTCAGCGTTCAGAAGTTCTCCTACATCAGGCCAGTCGGTGACGTCATTATAATTCATTGGCATCCGATTTGCATCTGCATGTGTATGTAATTCTGTGCAATCGGACATCGAGAAGATCACAACCGGGACAGTTGTATGTTGGAAAATTCAGTTCTTTATTTGGAATTAATTATTCACGGTGCTAACAGTTTTCCAACGCGTACACTTGCATCAGGTACTCACAGAAACAAAATAACTTAATTTATAATTTATAAAAGGTAGCCTATGTCCTTTTCCGTACTCCAGAGAACTTGTATGCAAAATTTCATGATGATCGGTTCAGTAGTTACGGCGTGAAAGCGTAACAAACAAACAAACAAACTAACAAACAAACAAACAAACAAACAAACAAACAAACAAACAAACAAACAAACAAACAAACAAACAAACAAACAAACAAACAAACAAACAAACAAACAAACAAACAAACAAACAAACAAACAAACAAACAAACAAACAAACAAACAAACAAACAAACAAATAAACAAACAAACAAACAAACAAACAAACAAACAAACAAACTCACTTTCGCATTTATAATATTAGTAAGGATAAGGATTTTTTTGGCCATTTTTATAGATAACGGTATGGAACCCTTCGTGCGCAAGTCCGACTCGCACTTGGCCGGTTTTTTTTTATTTGTTTAAATAAAAATCCTTCACCATAACTATCTTTCTTACTACACTTCTTATTACTTTCGGCGTGTTTTTGTGCTTCATTGTCCCACTGTTAGGTCTATCGCATTTTCCTCCACTTAGCTAAATAGACATGACAAAGAAAGATTGTGCTGGTAGTCTCTAAGACTGCCCAGGTATTTTTTACTATCATCATCATCATATCAGCCGCAGAAAGTCCACAGCTGGGCATAAGCCTCCAAGGATTTCCTATTGGAAATCCACCCGTTGTTATTTTTCATAATATACATACACCCAACCACTTAAATATCTACATCATTGAAACTAACGTGAGATACAGATATTTTATGTACTATACAGGGTGGAATAGGCTAGTTTCCTAAAAAAATATAATTAGTCCGTCAGTTAGATATTCAAAAAATATTGGACACGTATTTTTTCTTTGTCGATTAAACAAAAAATGGTAAAGATATAGCCCTTTGAAGTTCCGTGTGACGTCATAGTTTGCTACGATTATTAGCAAACTTTGACGTCACGAGCCCCCACTCCTGAACTTGGACACGCTTTATCTTTATTATTTATTGTTTATTTGACATAAGAAAAAATACGTGTCCAATATTTTTTGATTATCTAACGAACGGACTAATAGTTATGTTATTATTGCGACCCAGGAAACTAGCCTATTGAATTCTAAACAATTTTCATTACGGGACCAACTTCGACATCGTGAAAAAATTATCTGCTCTTGCAACAAAAGTGGAATATCTACTTGGCCAAAATCTATGAAACAGCTGATTTTTTTTTGCAATATCGGTGTTTGTCTCATAATGAAAGTTGTTCAGATTCGTAGTCCGAGTCACTTCTTAAACGTTTGCTAATTCATTCAATTTCATAGTTCAATTCAATTTCCTGTATAGTCGGCAATCCCGACGAAATAGCACGTGAGTGACCCGTTTTTATCCGGCAGAGTAGAATAGGACCACTCCAAGTCTTCCCGTGGATGTCGTAGAAGGCGACTTAGGAAATACAAGCTAAACAAAGCTTATAAACACATGTGAGACCTCTCCAACCCGTCTGGCCAGCGTGGAGAGTGTCGGCCAAGTCCTCTGGCTGCTCTGGCCAAGTATGGCTCTAGTAGTACAGAGAGGGTCGTGCTCCTGTAGTGGAGGCTAAAAAGGACCTGATGATGATGATGATGACCCGTTTTTAGTACATAACACTTATTCATTTATTCATTCATTTCGTGTAGGTGTCACGGTCAATCGACCATGCACACCCTGGTGTCAGAGTTCTTCGGAACCGCCTCTCGGCCTCTGACGTGGTTTCTTTAACGACTACCAGATGGCAGCCGGGACCAACGGCTTAACGTGCCTTCCGAAGCACGGAATCATCTTTATTATCAGTCAATCAGGTGATTCAAGCCTGCAATGTCCTAACCAAACTGGAAACAACTAAACAAAGTATGCATCCCGTGGGAATCGAACCCACGACCCCCGGGTCTACAGGCAAACGCCTTAACCACTGGACCACAGAGGTAGTTATACCTATATCTCTTTGCTAATATTATTATTGGTACAAGAAAATGTTTAACGTTTCCAAAACAAACTAAAATCGTAATCTTCTTATGAAATACATCTTTGGATAGCTAAATTACAAGTAAACATCAAAATTAGCCAGCATTCACGACCGACGCTCGTCACGCATATACAAATATTGAGATACAAATGTACAAATATACGTAACAAGAACATGGCCTTAAAAGCTTTGGCCGATCAAGCTAATTTAGTCTTTATTAAAATTGTAATAGAGTTTGAAATTCCATGTTTACTGCAATTAAGGGGATAAGAGAAGACTAATTTTGGTTATTTACAGTTGACATTATTTGGACTGGAAAAAGCTTTGGCTAAAGCATCTTAATACTAATAATATTCTGGAGCTAATGTTAACTCGCTTTGACAAAGACAGAACGAAAGAATAAATATGTTTAAAACTTAATTAAATTACTTTTATATTTTAATTGGATTTATTAAAACTGAAGATATAATGAAAAAGAACTCATCTCAGGTAGGATTCGAACCACCAACATTTAGGTTTACGCCCTAAGTGTGCTGTCATGACTTCGAACTTCGAATCACCGCTTCGAATTCTCGCATCACATATTAACCCCCTAGGGTTACCAATTTCAAGCATGCGTACTACTTTTATACTACTGATTATTTAGAAATGTGGTATTCTACTTTATTCACATTTGTAGATATACAGTAGGTATACATATATAGTTACAATGAACAACTTTTTCAATGCTGGGAACTCATTTTTTGTACATTTTCATAGAATTTGCCGGGCCGGCCGAATACTTGTATGAAAATGTAATGTTTTTTAGTTCAATGCATTTGGCCATAGGAAAAGTTGTTCATTTTGACGGGTTGAGTCACCTCTTCACGTGAAAGTCGTTGATTATGTTACACGGTATAACGGCATAACGAAAAATCAATGATCGGACACATATCAATTGAATTCCACACGTCATTGCATACCCTGAACAAACTATTATTTAAATAACTAGCTTTCGCCCGCGGCTCCGTCCGCGTCAATGTCGATCCCTCGGGAACAGTACTTCCGGGATAAAATGTACCCTATGTCTTTGTCCGTACCCCAGATATCGTGTATGCATGTATAATTTCATAATGATCGGTTTAGTAGTTACAACGTGAAAGCAACAAACAAACTCACTTTCGCATTTATAATATTAATTAGGAAGGGATTAGGATTTAAACAACGAATCGGAAGAAACTATCTTCATTTTGAAGTCAACGTAGCCATCAATGAAAACAGGTGAGTCCTACAAACAAAACTAAAATAACAATTGTCGAAGTTCTTTTCGAAGTCAGTTACAAAAGTAAATCTCTAGGCTCTACCCACAAGCAGTAGGTTAGGATATTGAGCCCTCAGAGCGAATTGGGCTTATTGTTAATATTTCACCTCCCCGGAAGGATCCAATACCTGCCAATCTATTTTATTATTCTACCGCTGCCGCTGTCAAACAGATCTACATATTACTGGAAATAATATTCCGTATTGCGAAATTTTATTTATCTGTCAAATCCTTTTGCTTATTTTATCAGGTAGCTAAAGCATAATTCTTTTAAAGAGTATCTTGGGGTGTATTTTAAGGATATTAAATTCAGTATGTCTCTTTCTATCTGATACACTCTCTACTCATCTGAGCGTTTTTCTCGTTGCACACAGCCGATGTAATTTAGGGTCGGGTTCCCGGCTTTTATAAAGGATTCAGTGTATAGTTATGATGAAATTAGGGGTCGTTAGTCTAGTAATCTAACACTTACAGAAATAGTAATATACGTCAAACACATAACTCGTCTAATTAGTGTATGTAATACGCAATAGTACATAATAATAATAAATAATAAATATATACGGACATATCACACAGATTGAGCTAGCCCCAAGGTAAGTTCGAGACTTGTGTTATGGGATACTAACTCAACAATACTATATTTTATAACAAATACATAAATAAATAAACATCCAAGACCCAGGCCAATCTGAAAAAGATCATTTTCCATCTTGACCTGGCCGGGGATCGAACCCGGGCACTCGCAGGTCGCAGTGTCGCAGGCTGGCGTGTTGACCGCTGCGCCACGGAGCTAGCCTAGTACAGGATTACACCGATAAGGTTCCTAGTGGATTTTCTACAATGTCGTACCAAAAACATAAATCAATATATTATGTAGAAACCTAATCGACGATTAAACCTTTCACCGAAAAGTTAAATAGTAATTTTTTTTAAAACATTAATATAAATCTCGTCGATGCCATCCATACTTGGTGCTCGCAACAAAATTAATCTTTGTAAAATGAGTTATTTGAAAAAATAACTTTTATGTGTAACAGTTTTTTTTTTGATAGGTCAAATACACATATTTCTCAGCAGTCGCGTAACAAAATGCCAGATGAATATATCAGTAAGCAAGAGATGTCACGAGCAACGGCTGAATAATGAAGGAGGTGAAATATTTTGGGTTTGCGTGCACGTGAGGGACGAACCGGGCCGAATGTCGACCCTGTATAATTGACGATGGACAGTTCGCTTTTTAGGGGTTCGTAACTGAAATTGACACAATCACGAGACAGAAATAGACGTGGGCATGATATATAGCTATAATGAATAAAGTCACTCTTACTTTAAATACAAAAAGATTATTTTATTTTCCCTTAAAACTTTGACAGCTCCGTGGCGTAGGTTTTAACACGCCAGCCTGCGACACGGAGTGCACGGTTCGATCCCCGGCCAGGTCAAGATGGAAAATGATCTTTTTTAGATTGGCCTGGGTCTTGGATGTTTATCTATATATGTATTTGTTATAAAATATAGTATCGTTTAGTTTTATCCCATAACACAAGTCTCGAACTTACCTTGGGGCTAGCTCAATTTGTGTGATTTGTCCGTATATATTTATTTATTATTTATTAAAACTTAACAATAAGTTGATTGCATTTTATATAAAGCAACTTACGGTGTTTGATTGATATTAATGTTTATAGAAAACATGTTTCAAATATTACTGATATCTCGCTAAAAACACTGTTAACTCATTCACGGACACTGAACCAGACACAATAGACAGAACAATAGAAGTTTGTTTTATTAAATTAATTAGTAGATTAGACTAAGTCGTACATAGACTTAAGGTCGCAGGTTCAAATCCCGCCCGCTTGGAATTTTTTCACCATATTTTATTTCTTAATTTAATAAAAGTATTATTTATTTATTTTTATTTAAAAACTTTATTGAGCCTTAAAAGCTACAATAGGTAGACTTAATGCTAAAAGCATTCTCTCCCAGTCAACCCTTGGGAAATGACAAACAGATAAAATAAATAGGTGCAAAATCAAAAGAAAGATACAAAGGATGATACTAAGCAAAGTTTATAAATACTTATATAAAATAACTATACTACACATATGAATAATATATACATAAATAAATAAATATAATATGTAACACATACAGTTAATAAAAATGATAAATCTGCTTGTAAATTATTCTAATAGAAAAGAATGAATTTTTTTCTTGAAGAGAAACCGGTTTGAGACTTGTTTAATGTCTTCGGGTAAGGCGTTCCAGAGTCGTATAGCTTGCATAGTGAAAGAATTGGACATGAAACTAGAACGAAATAGTGGAGTGTAAAGTTTAAGAGTATCAGCAGAGCGAAGTTGGCGTTCGTGAGTGCTCGTGAGATACTGAAATTTACATTTCAAGTACTCAGGATAATAAGGATTTTTAAGAATTGAAAATAGTGAGCATAGTAATCTCTGTTGTCTACGTAATCGAATGGGAAGCCAATTAAGTTTGGTTCGGAAAACAGAAATGTGGTCGTATTTACGCAGACAGAAGATGAAACGTATACAGTTATTGAGAAGCCGGTCAAGTTTATTGAGAAGATCTTCATTTAGATCTGGATAGCACACATCAGCATAGTCAATAATGGGGAAGATTAATGTTTGTATAAGTGTAACTTTTGTTTTCAAAGGGAGAAAATTCCTGAACCGATTTAAATATTGAAGAGAATATGTAACCGTACGACTAATCTCAGTAATTTGTTTAGTCCAATTTAGAGACGCGTCAACATAGAGACCAAGATTTTTTATCACCGATTTATAAGCAATGACAGTACTATCAAACATGACCGGGGATACGTGATTTAAATCAAATTTTGCTAGCTGTTTAGTGCTGCCCATTATCATAGCCTGACACTTAGATGCATTAACGGAAATACCGAAATCTTGGGACCAGAAGAAAATTTTTGATAAAGCAGCATTTATCTCAGAGACACCAGCATCAATATCTTCTACAGGTGTCTGGACGTAGATTTGGAGATCATCCGCGTAGAGATGATAAGAACAGTCAAGGGACGAAGACAGAAGATTAATAAATAACGAAAACAATAAAGGCGAAAGAATCCCACCTTGTGGAACACCGGTAGCGAGATGATTCCATAGTGAAAGTTCACGGTCAATTCGCACCGCTTGCTGACGTCCACAGAGGTAAGAGGAAAGCCATTCCAGTGCTGAGGATGAGAACTCAAGATATTTAAGGATTGCAAGGAGGATATCATGATCTACCATGTTAAATGCATTAGAAAAATCAATAAGAACTATAATGGTGACCATTTTACGCTCCATGCCGTGACGCATATCTTCAGTGACTTTGAGAAGGGCAGTAGTAGTGCTATGTCCAGGGCGAAAACCAGACTGAAGTGGGGTGAGTAAATTATTATCATAAATATGGGAGGAAATTTGATTATGCGCAACTGCTTCAAGGATTTTGGACAGGAAAGGTAGGATTGATATAGGACGGAAATTGTTCACTGCTTGAGGGTTGGATATTTTTGGTAAAGGAAGGACAAATGCTTTTCGCCAAAGAGCAGGGAATTCACCTGAAGAAAGAGAAAAATTGATGATGTGAGTAATGATTGGCACGAGAACATTAAGTACAGTAATTATCATTTGCCTACTGACATTATCACATCCTAAGGCTTTGGATTTAATGGAAAGGATTGTTTTTCGTATTTCATCCTCAGAAGCTGGAGAAAAAGAGAAAGAGTTAATAGAAAGATTTGGCAAGGAAGATATTTTCGATATAGTACACGACTTAACAGAAGCATCAAGAATTTTCGCAGATGAAAAATGATTATTAAAGTCATTAGGAGAAAAAAAAGAGTGAAAATCAACTTTCGGTTTGCCTAAATCCAGAGATTTCAGGAACTTCCACATATCTGCCGAAGAAGAATCAGTTAATTGGGAATCAAAATAGTCACGCTTAGCTGTTCTTACCATCAGGTTGCAACGGTTACGCGCCTTCTTATATGTATTCCAGAGTTCATCCGACCTATCCCTTTTATATGCACGAAAAGCGCGGTCGCGGCGTGTCATCGCCATCCGAACTCCTCTATTGATCCAAGGTGCTGGTGGCCGTTTTACCTTAACCGCATGTAAAGGGGCATGGGCATCATACAATTTCAAAATGGAATCATTAAACAAGGAAACTTTTTCATCAGCTGTAGATGCATTAAGTACATTAGAAAAATCTATGTTTGCAGCATCCTGATTAATCGCATCTACATCAATTCTGGCAAAATTTCGCATTAGAATTGTCTTAGGCTTAGATTTTGCGGGCTTGAGCTTATATTGCAAGTAGATCAGGTCATGTTTGGAGAAGGCTGGTGCAGATAATTGTCCATACTTGATCACACTATCAAGAGAAGAAGTGAGAATCAGATCAAGAAAAGTGTCATCAGTTGTGACGTTCATATGAGTGGGATCAAGAGGTAGAAAGGAGAGGTTGACAGAATTTAAAATGTTTTGAAGTTTTTGAGAGCGAGCCAAAATTCGTGGGTCTCTATGGGTTCCACTAAGGTCAGTATTAAAATCTCCCATAACTATGTGATGTGCATAGTCCGAACACAGGGAATCAAGAACAGACTCAAATTAAGCGAAATAGTCAAGAGATGGTGAGGAATATACGACTCCGAGAAGCACCTTAACACCGTTGACGGAAATTTCAAGAAAGATATATTCTGCTGCATCCGCATATGGAGACGGCGAGGTGGCTAAGATCTTATAGGGAATGTTGCTACGTAAGTAAATCGCAACGCCACCGCCGCCTTTGCCAACACGATCGTTGCGGATCAGAACAAAGTCAGGGAGAGCATAAGATGAAGAAGGGAAGAAAGTCGGAAACCAAGTCTCAGAAACCAGAACAGCGTGGAAAACAGTGGAAGAGAAAGTATCAAAAAGATCCGAGTAATGACCCGGAACACTTTGTGCATTGATATGACAGACATTAAAAGCATGGCATGTTTTATCTACGACATCATGCAGTTGGGTATGCAAAGTTTCCGGATCATGAAACGAGTCACTACTAATACTAGAAGAGAGAGAAACATTTAAATCATTTAAAGCAGACAAGAACGATTCATTTTTAGATTCATCAGAAGACATTAGTGTATGTAATAAATAAATTAAATAAACCTACTACTAATAATAAACAATACTTAATTAAATTAAATAAAAAATAATTATTTGCAAGTCCTGCCAGTTGCCAGAGAGAATATAAATAAGTAACAAAACAAAATTGTTTGATACAAACCAATAACAAAACGCAAATAAAAGAAAAAATACTTCAAACATTTGACATGACATTGACAGTGACATAACCAGTTGAAGTAAAAAAAGTGAAATTATTGTAAGGTAGAAATTTACAAACAAAATAGCTAAACTAAAATAACAATCCGTGTAGGTAGTGATAGAACAACTAAAACATATACATAATTTGGTATATAGTACTAAATACCTACATCGAATTGCCAGACGCGAGTAAAGGAAAAAAACAAAATCAGAAACAAAACATTAATACACCTTCACTTTTTCACCCTGGTTGCCCTTTTCGGCTTTGGCTGATGCTCAGCTGGCGCAGCCGCCTGGAGCGCAGTCGCCTGGAGCGCAGCCGCCTGGGGCGCACTCGCCGGCGCCGCCTGCTCATCCTCACAGTCGTCAATCCCAGCAAGGTGCATTTCGGAGAAGATACTTCGCCTCGAGCCATTCTTCAATTTCACCACAACATTGCTATTTGACGTCCAACATCTCCTTATACCGAAGCGTTTCCTCGCCTTGATGAATACCGTCTGCCGTTGACGGGTCAGAAACTCAGATAAACTAAATGGAGTGCCTTTCAGCATCGTCTTTTTACCCCATATGGCAGATTTCAGTGACATATCAGTGAAACGTACAAGGATTGATCGAGGTTTTCCATCATCTTGTTTACCGATCCGATGACAAATAGATATTTTTTCTGGTGTTATGTCTGGAATGTCTAACTTCTCCCTGAGAATGTTTAAAATAATACCAGGCAAGTCATTAGTGCCATCCTCTGGCACTCCAGCAAACAACAAAAACTTTCTCCGATGCCGAGTCTCTATGGAATCAACAGTGGTGGCAAGAGATGTGATAAGCTGACACAGCTTGTTCATCTGTTCAAGCACATGATTTTTAAAACTGTAGTACTCCAGGACTGAGAACTTGCTGCCGTCATTATCTACAGATGCTGACTCTAAGTTTACTGGAGCATCTGAGGCTTTCATCTGAGCTTCAAAGGCACTCATTTTCTTCGAAAACATTTCCTGCATGGAGCGCTGGGCTTGCAGAACATCTTCAAGACTCGCCATGGATGTAAATAATCAATTGTTTGAGAAAGTGAGGTTAGGTTGGCTGGCAGGACAGTGCAGTGGATATAATAGTGAATTAAACCATTTACTTAGTCAAAATAACAATAATTTAGAGTGAGCCACTTCAAGTTAAATAGTATTAATGTGAATAGATGCACTGTAAGTATTTAATTTAATTAAAATTTAATTTACTAAATAGAGCTCAGTGTTTACTTTTTCACACCTACCGCCGAAATTCTTATAATAGCATTGTGAATGCAAAATATGTATAAATACTTAAAAATAATAGAAGTTTGTGTCTACAGGCGGGACGTCCCGGAAAGTGCTAAGAACACTTTTTGTTTGAAATCGATTCGTAAAATAACCTAAATGATCCTTTAAAGTAAGGCGGTCAAGACAACTTTTAAAAGTTTGAAAATATTTTTAAAAAATACCATGGATTTTGCAACGCGTATTATGGCAACAACACCGTTGCAAAAGGCAGTTGAAGCAGCAGGCCGAAGCTATACGTTACTGTCACAAACGTACAGAATAAAAATAAGCTAAAATATCTCAAGCAACATGGCGGATGCAGCGTTGCATGCGAAAGTTTTAGCGGACGAAGGATTTCCTCATGAAATATCCAACACTTTGCGATACTCATAGATCTGTATATTATACTAGATGCTGCTTGGGATTTCATTAGTTTAAAAACCAGGCATGTGTGACATGCTCGGCATTCATCCTAATGATATTGTTATTTGAGTTTCTACTGAATAACAGATAAAAAAAACGGGCCAAGTGCGATTCGGACTCACGCACGAAGGGTTCCGTACCGTTATCTATACAAACGGCAAAAAATCATGTTTTTTAAACGGGTGTCCCCTTAAATATTTATTTTATTCCATTTTTTAATGTTTTTTTGTATATAGCGGTAAAATAAATACCTACATCATCTGTGAAAATTTCAACAGTCTAACTATTACGATTAATGAGATACAGCCTAGTGACAGACGGACAGACAGACAGACAGACAGACAGACGGACATCGGAGCGAAAGGAACCCTAAAAATACCTCTAAATTAATAAAAAAAAATGTTTTTTTTCGGCTTATTGTGGTATTTAGAGTTATTGCAATGGTTAAAGCATCGGGTACGCGCGCCCTTCCGAGCTGCTACTTTCTTACATCCGAATGAATAGAATAGTATCTCAATACCTTCATTTCCTTCAAAAATACAACTAATTCCTATCCATACCTAGCTTAACAATTCGTTCGATGGGCAACAGCATTGGAAGCACAAGAAGACAAAGAAACTGAGCTCGCCAACCCGCCTGCCGAGCGTGGTGAGTATTGCGATATTCTCCCACCAAATGAAGAATCCTTGGGATAGGGTTTGTCCAGCAGTGGACTTCTTAAGGCTGAAATGAAAATGATAATAATTACTTTGCGCGCCTTGTTTCGGAGCTGTCAACATTCTTATAAGGCAATTGAGTAATAAATTCAGGACTTACGTTCCTTACCTACTCATATTAAATATGGAAATAAGATTCCACACGAGTAGGATTTAATATAAATATTTAAGAAATGTCTAACATTTTTATTTAAATTTTCACCTGAACACTCACCAACATGCTACGCGTGGCCTTTGGGTCTTATAGACCATCCCGAAAGAGGTAAGACGTGATAATACGTATGTATAAATAAATAAATATATATGGACAAATCACACAGATTGAGCTAGCCCCAAAGTAAGTTCGTGACTTGCGTTATGTATGGGATACTAACTCTACGATACTATATTTTATAACAAATAAAACATTATATAGATCCACCTTGACCTGACCGGGGATCGAACCTGGGCACTCTCGTGTGCTCGCCTAATGTAATGTATGACAAAAATCTGAATTATTCTATACTAGCTGTTGCCCGCGACTTCGTCCGCGGCAATTTCTGTTATAATGATTAATAGCTGTTGCCCGCGGCTCCGCCCGCGTTAATGTCGTTCCCTTGGGAACAGTAAAAATGATAAAAAATCCATACAAACCCCTTTGCTTTTTCCCCTTAAGGGGGAATTTAATACATTTCACCTGCATAGATCTTTAGCCCTTAAGGAGGGGATTTTGCCCATTTCACCTACACAGATATTTTTTTATTGTAATGGAGAACTTCTTATTGTCATATTTCTAAGTAAATAAAAAAAATCCATACAAACTTTACCCCACCTATTCTACCCCTACAAGGGGAAATTTCGACCATTTTAACTACACAGATCTTTTCAATTGTAATGTAAACATATATACTTATTTTTATACTTCTATGTCCAGAAATGAGAGAATTTCCATACAATCCACCCCCCCTACCCCCCCCCCCCCCTTTATCCCATAAGGGGGAAATTTTGTACATTTCACCTACACAGATCTTTTTTAATTGTAACCTAGAACGTATATACTTTTCATACCTCTAAGTCTAGAAATGGAAAAATTCCATACAAACTTTACCCCCTATTTACCCCTTCAAGGGAGAATGTTGTCTGGTTCACCTAAACAGATCTATTTTAATTGAGAACTTGCGTACTTACTTTCAAACTTCTAAGTCCAGAAATGAGAAAATTCCATAAAACTGCAACCCCTTTGATTTTCTAAAAATCCTTTCTTAGTGCTCATTTACATCATAAAAAGAATCCCTGTGCCAAATTTCAAGTTTCTGCGCACAGTAGTTTCGGCTGTGCGTTGATATATAAGTCAGGTTTGCCTTTGGCCCGCGGCTCCGCCCGCGTAAGTGTCGATTTCTCAGGAACGGTAGAATTACCCGGAATACATTAGTTTATGACTTTCAATGAAACACCTTAATATTGAATTTCAATTGAATAACTTCAAAAACCGAAAGTTTCATACCTACTAACTTTGCATCCCCGTTATATCCCATTAAGGGATGATTTTTGAGAAAAATATTTTACACGTGTTTCATGCTTTTTAGTAAAGAACATTCATGCTGAATTTCATTCGACTAACTTCAAAAATGGCAAAGTTTCATGCTTACTTTGCACCCCTATTTTACCCCCTTATGGGATGATTTTTGAGTAAAATATTTTACTCGTGTTTTATACCTTTCAGTAAAGAACCTTCATGCTGAATTTCATTCGAATAACTTCAAAAACAACAAAGTTTCATACTAACTTTGCAACCCGTTTTTCCCCCTAAGGAGATGAATTTCCAAAAATCCTTTCTTAGTGCTCCCCTACGTTATAAAAGGAACCCCTGTGCAAAATTTCAAGTTCCTAACCCTTATAGTTTAGGCCCTGCGTTGATATGTCAGTCAGTCAGTCAGCTTCTCCTTTTTTTTTAGTATGGATTACTATGGATAGTATGGATAGCTATAATGCTGTCGTATAATGATGATGAATTGACTTTGGATTTTAATTTTCTTATGTCACTTATTATTTTATTTTATTTGCTATATGTTCGCAGGCAAACTCATGCCTTGAGTTCATTCAAATGACGATATATTTTTTTTTAATGAACCGATTTTGATGAAACAAACTTTAAATGTTAAACTGAGTTAAAACAAAGCAATTGGTGAAAGTTTGAAGTAAATCGGTTCAGTATTTTCGGAGATAATCGTGATCATACATACAGACAGACAGACAGACAGACAGACAGACAGACAGACAGACAAGAAATTCCAAAAAAATTTTTTTGCTTTCTATTATTCTTTTTAAGTATCCCTCTATCCATTTCTGTCAAAAATTCTAAATGTACAGACAAAATATTTTTACTGTTTTATTATATGTATAAATGTCTAGCCTATATACACATCTTTGTAGTTGAGATACAGACTACAATGTATAAAGCAACAGTTTGAATCTGCAAATCAGCAAAGAATTAAGTGCCCGCAAGGATTTCGTGGGAGCGTTTGTAAGGAATGAATAAATGGGGCAGCGGGGATAAAATATTGTTCAGCTTTATTTTCATAGTACTGCCCCAGATGGAGATAAATGTTTTTGGCACTATACGTCTACGAGCAATACTCTTGGACTTATTAAATACATTGCTATATATAAGTCCAAGAGTATTGCTCGTAGCATCAGGTCCCCCACTCTTGCGGGGCAGACAGAGTCCAGGTCTGTACGACCCCATGGCCACATTTAGCATGTTGCCCACCCAACTTTAAAGGATCATTAAGCGGGTGCCGCGCGAACGAAAAACGTCGCTACTGCGCAAGCCATTAGAACTATTCGGCAATTAGGAAAAAAGACGAAAAGTCTTCATATTTTCATATTTATATATTTATAAAAAAAAATAAGAAAGGAGGAGACCTCCGAGACGTACATATAAATATTGTCATGTGAAAATTATTGTTTTAGACGTAAAATTACAAAGTTTTCGAAGAAAAATGCTTTTAGATATCATACCATATATATATTTGTTTCATATGTATTTGTTTCAAATTCTAACAAGGGGGCGATCTTGTTCGAGGATTGATCTAAATTATACAAATACTGTTGCTACATTTAATTAATTCAGCGCATAGTACTAGTGATTTAAAAACACGTAAATTTTTACCATTTCGTGCAGTACCGTCTTAAGACAACGAAACGATTCGATACCAAATTTAAAGCGTTCATAACAGTAATTAAGAGCCCGCCATATGCCAGGCGGCGTGGCGATACAAACGCGGATGGTCTAAACGCGTTGGCTACTTTGGATATTTTCGTTTTTTAGGAATATTCAAGGGTTATTCGAAAAAGAAAAACATATGATGGCTGCCTTATCTGTAATGCAATAATAATCAAAAGTTTCAAGGTTAATTTTAATGTATTTGGTGAATAATGCTATATACCGAGTAAATTAGACGTGATTTGGAGGCAACTTTGCAATTTTGTTTCTATCGAGAAAATTTAACGCAATCGTGTTTTTGAGTCATATACCAGAGTCATATAGTTACCAGAGTTAGTCCTGAACTTTGCTGCATTTTTATTTCAACTTGAGTATTTAATTATTATTGACATAACAGTCAATCATGCAAAGCAGTGTGAGGTAGTACGGGCCCTTAATTAAAAAATATGTTTTGCATAATCTCAACATCACGCCAATACTGTATTCCAACTAAGAGCTTCCGGTCATTTCCCAACACATTGTTTCTATCGAGAAAATTTAACGCAATCGTGTTTTTGAGTCATATAGTTACCAGAGTTAGTCCTGAACTTTGCTGCATTTTTATTTCAACTTGAGTATTTAATTATTATTGACATAACAGTCAATCGTGCAAAACAGCGTGAGGTAGTACGGGCCCTTAATTAAAAAATATGTTTTGCATAATCTCAACATCACGCCAATACTGTATTCCAACTAAGAGCTTCCGGTCATTTCCCAACACATGGGCAGTTAAAAGTTTATTGCTCAGTTGCAGAATCACTGGTCTCCTTAACATAAATATTTGTATCGTAAACAATCAGAGCGTATTCCCGGATGCGTCACCAACTGGCGTATTTGAACGCAGATTCGGTTCATTCATTTCATACGCATTTATAGCAAATAACGCCTCAATTACATCCACTCATCATCATTTCGAGTAGGTGCCACGGTCAATCGACCATGCACACCCTGGTGTCAGAGTTCTTCGGAACCGCCTCTCGGCCTCTGACTTGGTTCCTTTAACGACTACCAGATGGCAGCCGGAACCAATGGCTTAACGTGCCTTCTGAAGCACGGAAACATCTTCATTATCAGCCAATCAGGTGTTTCAAGCCTGCAATGTCCTAACCAAACTGGAAAGATCTAAACAAAGTATGCTTCCCGTGGGAATCGAACCCCGGGTCTATAGGCAAACGCCTTAACCACTGGACCACGGAGGCTTATTCACTGTAAGTATTGCTGCCAACGTAGCGTTGTAGATATATAGTGTAGTGTATGTAAGTAATTGTTGTTTGTCTCGAGCGCATACGTCACAAGTGCAGGCCGGAAGAGGGGGCAGTCTGTGCCCGACCGTTGGACCGGTGACACGTGGTGGTGCGTAGGCGAGCCAACTTAAATCGGCGGATATTACATATAGGTCACTTAGGGTACAGTGGACGGTCCTAACACTTACTATCAGAAAGATCTTCAATTCAAAGAATCGACTTCAAGACGATGTATTTCACAACTCACACACGATATTACAGATAGTCACGGTTCAAGAGGTACACAGATAATAAAGGAGATACTAGTTACTTTGAAAGTCCTTTGTTGAATATCTCGCTCTCACAATCAAACATTTTTAATGAATAAAAAATGTGTCTCATTTTTACAAAAGTGTTTTATAATTATCCTAGATAACTATATTGTGGATATTTTAGACATGAGGACTGAATTTCACCGACATATGGTATTAATGAAATATTCATACACAATATCATGTCTTTTTCCTTGCGGGGTAGACAAGGCCTAGGTCTGTGAGACCTAAAAGCCGCGTTTAGCATGGCCGTGTAAGGGGAAAACGAAGTCAAAACGGCGACCACTTCAAAGCGATACAACCGGACAAATCCAGTAGGAACGACGCGCGATGATGAATTGCTTGAGCAGAGCTATGAGAAGGAAATTAGCTTGCAGTGGATGCTGTAAAAAAAAAAGGTATCTAAACAAAAAGGTGCTACGTTCTGACGCGAGCTAAATTACACCGTATCGCTAACAACATTGAGTTGATATTTCTTTGAATAACTTGTCAGAGTTCGACCTCTGTATGTAATAGAACTTATTCTGTGATCATACATTAGAAACGTGGTCTTATTCGAGACTGGAAGCCACACGACGTACGATCTACCAAGGCATTAATCTTTATACCGCGCTTGTGAATATTTGTAATACAATTCTCGGGACGTACGAGTATTTGAACTGAAGATCATGGTTATTGTAATTTATTGCTCTCGCTGAGAAATATCTTTGGGTTCTGCGTCAGTTGTGATAACTTGTGTGTGTTTTCAGCTTCCGCAGTTACATTCGCTATTATTTTCACTAATATACTAAGGTCATCATCATCATTTCGTGTAGTTGACACGATCAATCGACCATGCACACCCTGGTGTCAGAGTTCTTCGGAACTGCTTGTCGGCCTCTGACGTAGTTCGTTTAACGACAACCAGACCGTAGCCGGGACCAACGGCTTAACGTGCCTTCCAAAGCACGGAATCATCTTCATTACCAGACAATCAGGTGATTCAAGCCTGCAATGTGATATGATATGATATAGTGATATCTACACTAGCATTGATGTTTATTCGTTCTCTGAAGGACTTAAAATAAATATATCTATGAGAAAAAAAATGTCCTAACCAAACTGGAAACACTTAAACAAAGTACGTTTCCCGTGGGAATCGAACCCACTACCTCCGGGTCTACAGGCAAACGTCACACTACTAAGGTCAGAGATGTCATCCCCAACTGCTTGCCGGTGGTTGTTGATATGTCATCGAGTAAGCGTGCCTAGCCTCCCGAACTGCTTCTTGCTCTTCCCTATTTTTACTTTGAGACAATTTACTTTGCGTGCTTCCGCCACTAGTTAGTTCATGCAAACTATTGCTGGCCAGCGCCCACCCACTACTGTTAGTCCCTTCATACCCGCCACCAATAGTTGATGCATGCAACACTGGTCGATACTGCTGCATCCGTTGAGGCTGCAGCAATGTCGGCCGTCGTGCTCGCGACACGAATGAATGGACTAACAGTAGTGGGTGGGCGCTGGCCAGCAATAGTTTGCATAAACTAACTGGTGGCGGAAGCACGCAAAGTAAATTGTCTCAAAGTAAATGTAGCTTTGACTTCCGCAAAGTAACACCTGAATCTATTAACTTACTTCCCTATTCATTCAAGTGAGTAACCCAATTCCTCCATTCCTTTTCAAAATCCAACAACTTCTTGTTTTCTCCCATCTGAAAAATACTTCTCATGGGCAGCAGCGCCGGTAGCACTAAAAGCCAAAGAAACTGCGCTTACCAAACCGCGTGCCTAGCGTGGTATGTATGGCAATATCCTCCCACTAGCTGTTGCCCGCGACTTCGTCCGCGGCAATTTCTATCTTCCCCCGTTTTCAAAACTTTTTTATTCATGCTGCGCTCCTATTGGTCGCAGCTTGATGTTTTATAACCCTTCCTCAATAGCAATTGCCTAAAGCCTTTCTCAATAAATGGACTATCCAACACAAAAAGAATTTTCCAATTTGATCCTGAGATTAGCGCGTTCAAACAAACTCTTCAGCTTTATAATATAAGTATAGATAAAATAAAGAATTCTTAGGGAGAAAGCCATTGTCCCAGCCGAAAGAACTACGGCTGGGATGATGATGATGTATAGTGTGCAACTTCAGAAAAAGCTTTTTACAACCAAAAACCACCGTGCATGCTCAGCTTACGCCAAACGTAAAACTTATACATTTTCATTTACGCAAAGTAATATCGCAAAAGCACTGACATTACGCAAAATTGTAAGCATAACGACGACTTTATGCGTAATTTAAGCAAGACATACAAAACCAAATCGCGTGTCATACGCCATTTGTAAAAGGGCGTAACAAGACACGCGGATTGAATAGATACAGCCTTTTTATGTAAGCTTTGATGTGCATACGCTTTTGTGATTTTGGAGCTTTACTTTCATGGCGTTCTGCGTTATGTTCGTGGGGTTAGATTATTAAATATTTATCTGAGGTCGAATTTGATTTTTACATTTAGGTTTAAGTTCTGTGACGTAACCGGAAACATGGATATGTAATAAAAACCGGCCAAGTGCGAGTCGGACTTGCGCACGGTAAAAACGGCAAAAAACTCATGTCTGTTGTATGGGTGCCCCCTTTTAATATTAATTTTATATTTATTTAGTTATTGATTTTTAAAGCGAATATATAACTTAACTAGCCTTCGCCAGCGGCTCCGCCCGCGTCATTGTCGATCCCTCGGGATTATCACTTTTTGTGTCCTTCTCCGTACTCCAGACAACTTGCATGCAAAATTTCATGATGATCGGTTCAGTAGTTACGGCGTGAAAGCGTAACAAACAAATAAACAAACTCACTTTCGCATTTATAATATTAGTAAGGATATTCTGTGAATATTTCAAGCGTCTACCTGTTGCCGTTATCAATATCGAGCAAAAACAAGCAAAAAAAATCACGTTGTTGTATGGGAACCCCTGACATATTTATTTTATTCTATTTTTTAGTATTTGTTGTTATAGTGGCAACAGAAATACATCATCTGTGAAAATTTCAACTGTCTAACTATCACGGTTCATGAGATACAGCCTGGTGACAGACGGACAGACAGACAGACGGACAGCGGAGCGATATTAATAGGGTCCCGTTTTTACAATTTGGGTACGGAACCCTAAAAATGGTTGTCTGTTAAGTCAGTTTACGGATGATGATATTACTATTTAAAGGGAAGTTACCAACTTGCCTTAAAAAGAGACCTTGACATGTGTATCTTGCTCATCCTAACCTACGGTGTTCAGACTTGGTTCCTGACCAAAAAGCAAAAATTCAAACTGCAAGTTTGCCAAAGAGCGATGGAGCGCAGTATGTTAGGAATTAAAAGGACAGACCATGTAAGAAACACCATGCGCACCATGACACAAGTGGTCGATGTTGGAACGAAATCTGCTGGGTTGAAGTGGGACTGGGCCGGTCATGTTTGCCGAATGGTGCCGGAAAGACGGGCTTATAGAACAACCTCATGAGTACCTACTGACGGCAAACGGTCAAGAGGCAAACCAAAAACAAGATGGACAGACGCCTGACTGCTTTTGATAAAACTTGGAGAGAGATGGCAAAAGATAGAGCGAAGTGGAAAAATAAAGGGGAGGCTTTAGCCCAGCAGTGGGACATATATAGCTTAAAAAAAATATTACGTGATAAACCTTTAAATCACTGTGGAAACTGCTGACACGAAGCCATCTGTATGTGAAGCCACCCTGGGAGCTTTGACGGCAATCAGAGTAAGTCGAGAGTCGAAACCATTATGACGTGTCGCGTGACTCCTTGTTGATCAATCGTTGATCAATAGAGTAAGTCCCTGATCAATCGTAGATCTCTACTTCTTAAATTTTTTTACTATTCAATTTTTAAAATCCTCCGCCGAAGTCCCTTTAACGTATTTATCCTAATCCTAACTAATATTATAAATACCAAAGTGAGTTTGTTTGTTTGTTACGCTTTCACGTTGTAACTACTGAACGGATCATCATGAAATTTTGCATACACGTTATCTGGGGTACGGAGAAGGACATAGGGCACATTTTATCCCGGAAAACTACTGTTCCCGAGGGATAGACATTGACGCGAGCGGATCCACGGTAGTCTGTCATAGAATAATGTAATTAAGGCGATACCACTGTAAATAAGGTCGTTCTGAACCTTATTTATCTCGCAAAATACTTAAATTAGGAGTTTCAAATCTAAGTAATATGATTTTTGACTATTTCATCTCCAAAAATTGAAGATGGAAACACGTTTTGATAAAATTTTCTCGATAGAAATATTTTTTGAAAAATGGTCTTCGTTCGCAGAGTTTTTGTTATTGTAGCTCAAATGCGACGAATGAAATAATGTTTTTTAGACTAAAAGATAGGTTATTAGTAATTCATCAAAATGTAAATATGAAAATACAATTAACCGGTCTGATTTTATATAAAATAGAAATAACGAATTTGGCGCTTACGTTTTTTTCTTTGAGCGACTCGAGACTATCTCCTATCTCATCATTCACGGGCTAAACCGCCATGCGCTATCCCTTGCGCGCACTTGATCAGTCCTTTGCCGAGCGAAGGTACCAAACATTTGAGTCCTCGTCTTAACGCAATAAAACCGAATTAAGTGATATAATTTGCAACAATCGGGAAAATATTAAATACAATGATTTGAGTTGCTTCACCGTTGCCCGTAAATAATTAAACGAGTTAAGTCAATATGAAACAACAGGCGCTTCCGTAATAAAAGTCATCATCCCAATTTGGACGTATAACCACGCGGGCTGCATACCGCCTAATTACATTTCAGTTAGCACTGAATACATTTACCGTAATTACGTTTCATTTAACTTCATTTGACATCAGAATGACATTTAAACGGGGAAATGAAAATGCGAGTTTTATTTAAAGGATAAATGTAAATAGATTTTCCTTATTTATATTGACAAGCAGTGGTTTAACTGAGTTTTAGATTGTTAATGGTGTTTTGATGATTTGAAGCGACCGAGTAATACTACGAATAAGTGTAGGAGTAATAGAGGGAATCTATATCTATTCTAATATTATAAAGCTGAAGAGTTTGTTTGTTTGAACGCGCTAATCTCAGGAACTACTGGTTCAAATTGCAAAATTCTTTTTGTGTTAGATAGTCCATTCATTGAGGAAGGCTTTACGCTACAAAACATCACGCTGCGACCAATAAGAGCGAAGCATCAATAAAAAATGTTTTGAAAACGGGGGAAAATTATTCATAGTTGAGACATCTGACGCGTGTGATGCATAAACGGTTCAAGTTACCCAAAAAATGTGTTTTAAAGAATTATTACTCTTAAACGAACTAAAAAAATGTCCGCGACAGTATATGTCTATAACAATATCAGAAATTGCCGCGGACGAAGTCGCGGGCAACAGCTAGTTTATTATAAAATGAATGTTTATTTAAATATTTCAAGGGTGTACCTGTTGCTGTCCTTTCAAATCGGTGTACCTTAGGCGTAAACGGACTGATTCGCGTTTTGCCTAAATGTCATATTTATTAGCTTTATGCCTAGGGCAGTTTTAGTATGTTTAGCAACGTTATCAATATCGAACAAAAACAAGCAAAAAGTCACGTTTGTTCTATTAGAGCCCCTTATGTATATTTATTTTATTCTGTTTTTTTGTATTTGTTGTTATAGCGGCAACAAATATACATCATCTGTGAAAATTTCAACTGTCTAACTAACACGGTTCATGAGATACCAGCCTTGTGGTAGACGGACAGACAGACGGATAGCGGAGCCATATTAATAGGGCCCCGTTTTTACGCTTAGGATACGGAACTTTAAAAATAGGCTAGTTTCCTAAAAAAATATAATTAGTACGTCAGTTAGATATTCAAAAAATATTGGACACGTATTTTTTCTTTTGTCGATTAAACAAAAAATTACAAAGACATAGCCCTCAAAGGGCTGTGTCTTTGTAGTTCCACGAGACGTCATAGTTTACTACACTTTTTAGCAAACTTTGACGTCATGAGCCCCACTCCTGAACTTTGACGCGCTTTTTCTTTATTATTTATTGTATATTTCACAAAAGAAAAAATACGTGTCCAATATTTTTTGATTATCTAACTGACGGACTAATTGTTATGTTATTATTACGACCCAGGAAACTAGCCTATTCTGGCAACATAAAAAAAACTATTTTTCATACAAAAGTGTTCAGCAGCAATTTGTATGAGGATAACGATTTTTCGAGTTTCTAGCATGACTTTCATAGGTAATAAAAGTTGTTTATAGTGATGGGCTGTGGCTGTGTTGACCCTTGAAGGGACTGAGGGAGGGTCAAAGGTCAATTTCCACAATGTAAAGATGTATTTAATGATGTACCATAAATGTTGCAACTTTATGCTATCTATGTTCAACGTGGTCACTGGGCAATTGTTCTTTATATTTAGCTTTTTATTTATTTTAGAGGACGGCAAACGAGAAAGCGGGTCACCTGATGGTAAGTGATCACCGCCGCCCATGGACAACTCCAACACCAGGGTGTGACAGGAGCGTTGTCGGCCTTTCAAGGAGTTTGGGAGAAGGAAATGGGGAGGGAAGGGGGAAGGATGGGCCTCCGGCTCTCTCACTCACCGAACGAAGCACAAAAGCGGCAAAGCTTCTACTCAGACGTCGATTTTCTGTGACAGTGAGGTACTTCCCCGGACGAGCCGGCCCATTCATGCTACTAGCTATTCATTTTGCCGGTAGCGTGGCTCTACCACTAATCTTCTGTTTTATTACTCCCTTTTACTATGGTTCTATGTCAGTCTCGTTTCTTCTTTGCTACTTAGTATTGCACCATTTTCTGAAATGGAAAATTTTTTTGCCGTTTTCATAGATAATGGTACTGAAACCTTCGTGCTCGAGTCCGACTCGCACTTGGCCGGTTTGTTAAATTGTCATACATACAGTAGTTCGGTCTTATAGCTAGTATATCCTAATCCTAACTAATATTATAAATGCGAAAGTGAGTTTGTTTGTTTGTTTGTTTATTTATTTGTTTGTTCGTTCGTTTGTTTGTTTGTTACGCTTTCACGTTGTAACTATTGAACCGATCATCATGAAATTTTGCATACACGTTATCTGGGGTACGGAGAAGGACATAGGGTACATTTTATCCCGGAAAAAAGGACCGTTCCCGAGGGATCGACATTAACGCGGGCGGAGCCGCGGGCGAAAGCTAGTTATTCAAATAAACTAAGAAATATGTACAAAACCTGCTATGTATTAAATGTGTGTTGAGCCTAATGCTATAAACTTTACATTGTTGTCCCAGAAAATCGTTGGGCGATGAAAACGACTGTTTGCCGAGATTTACTGCGCTTCAAAATGTTTTATGAACGTTCCGTATTGACGATGGCTTATAATAACATTCACTTTGATCTTTTACTTGCGTGTGTTTGGTTGTAGGTATTGACTGTAATTTGTGTGGGTAATGTTATATATCATCATCATTTCGAGTAGGTGTCACGGTTAATCGACCTCGCTGTGACGTCATTCGAGTGCTAGATGTCATACGATCAGTTTAAAAATTGGGCTCCTGAAGGCAAGTGAACCGACTGGCTTGCAATATTGATGGAGCAGCATCAGGCGTTCCCGGCGGCATATGAATATTGCACCGATGTTGGCGGCGGGAGAATTGGATAAAATAACATGAGGGAACGAATCAAAATCGTCTTCAAGTTTTTATAAATTTCATTTTTGTAACAAGCTTATGCGGAATTTTTTACTGCTACATGTAATGACCAGTCTGTTAAGGTAACGGCATCGTAATTCGATGACGATGATTGACCACTTAACCTTGTAACCTACCTAGTTTAAACTTTTTTTATTTTTTTTTCACTAGCCTATCCTTACTATAAATTCCTAACTGCACCAAATACTAGCTGTATTACTCTTAATCTACTTTATCAACCTACATACCCTATTAAAGTTTTGTTTCTTTGTTCAATTCTATATGGCGTGATCGTATATCTAGTGGAGTAACCCTTGTTTTATCATAGTAACCCCTGGACCTTCTTAAATGAAGTGATTTTGAACCTAACCTATGGTGATGAAGCCTAGCCCTATCTTATGCTATGTCTAAAGTTGCTATCGGCCTTGTGTATGACTAATTTCTACTTATAAATAAGAATAACTTTATCCTAAGATGCGCTTATGTTTTTCCTAATAAATGAGCATACTGCTTATCTAGCATGGTTCATTCTACAGAAATTGTTCCTCTACCAGCGGCTTATGGATATAGCATTGAATTTCGGATATGTATAGTAAGTATTAGAATGTAAGTAGCCATATTGATCTATAATGAGTTATAGATGACTACAACTGTAGGTAATGAATAGAAGTTTAAGGTAATAGTTTAATATTGTCATTGTATGTGTTAGTCAGTGGTGGTAGATATACATTATTGTGAATATACCCAGCGTTTGGTGTTACGGTATACTGGTACGAGCCCCGCCATCCGCCCGCCAGAGTACCACTCGTCTTCCAGACTTGGACGTGGTTCCTCCGTATGCAAATTTCTTTTTTGGAAAGCAAAAGGGATACTCATTAAAGAGTAAATAGTACCTGTTCCCACCTAATAGCAGGAATGGCAATTTGTCAGTAAAATTATGTCTGACTATTAAATTCAGGGACAAGAGGGTAGACTAAATGTCTTCAAGCGTATTACCTGCTACACAAGCATTATGCTCTCATTGTGTTCGCTGGGATGAGTTCAGACTTCTTTACTTTGAAATATCACCACGGAGGTGTAAAAGCAAAGAACTCAATTTATGAATTTACAACAAGCAGGTAGTACTAGGTACTCAGATGGAGTTTTATAGCAAGGGTTTGTTTGTCAGTCAAACTATACCTTAACTTTCACTGTAGAAAAGGCATTTTTACATGATAATACTCTCTGTATCAATTTTTACTCATTATCCTATTATTTTCAGGAATTATGAAGCTATGTATGTAAGCATGTAAATGTTATACCATGCTGTTATGTATAAGCACTATTAAGCACTAACTCTAGATCTTAGAGATAGATTGAGATGAAATGTCTATTAGTATTTAAGTACATTACATCAGACTTATTTGTCTCAGTGATTCAACAAATTTAAGTGTGAGGATTGTAATATTCCTAGATTTCAATATATAGGGATTGGAGTCAACCTTACACTCGCCCCTTTGCAGTATATAAGGAACATTACTCTCCCAGAATTCATTATTCCAGAATTAGATGAATCATATGGAATATATGTGGATTGTCAATATCTCAACCTTACAGAATTTACATGACTTCCATGGAACCAACAGACCATCTCCTTCAGAGAATGATTATCATGATAATATATTGTCAGAGAGTTATTAGATCTCACTGGACTAAACAAATCTGAATTTTCCAACAAAATAGGTAGATCAAGAAGATATTTATTTAGTAATTAAATAGACAACTCAGACTCAATCCATTGTCAAATAACTATGAGATTATGCCACAAGTTATGATATTAATTGTTCATGGCCAATCTATGTGATTTTACAATATGAAAATCCCCAAATCATTCAAGTGAATTCTCTAAACACTACTATAGTTTTTAGGGCCTTGTATATCAAAATTAAGGTTAGGAATATCATACCCTTGTTAGAAACAGATTCCCTGAATCTTTCACAATTAAAATACGCACATTTCTTCAGCATTATCACTTGTCACAATCACAGAACCAGCTTATGCCATTTTGTTATCATATTTTCACATTCAACTTCACTTTCATATTAGATACGACTATCTACCTTAAAATTACTGTCGAAGATTAATTGTTTGAATTATTAACGTCCTACCCACCAGCAGCTTGGATGGTTATATTGCTACCACCGGATTTACCGTGAAAACGAATGGAATTTTATCTCCTATACCCCTCTTTTCCTTATCCTGACGCAACCGTTAATGGGCCTAATCTAGTCCCTATCAGTCCCTAATTTCTAGTCTAAAGGTGTTAAGTTACTGTCCCCCCATCCCCAAAGTGTGTGTGTGTGTAGAACGAACTCCGGTGTAAGAGATCGCTCCCTAATCTAGCTAAAAAGATTTGAGGAAGCTTCCCTCGCCCTATTTTAATGATCCTACCTGCCTGACTGCTCCTAAAATCAGATTTCCTACTCTGGTAAATAGATTAGGTTCCTAGCAAGGAACCGTCATCTCTAAGCTGTAAAAGGGAGCCAGAGTTTGGGCCCACGAACCTATTATTCCTATCACTCTTGGGTTGTGGTCATCTCTTGTGGTCAGGATCGAGACTTCCACGCCCTAACAAGGGTTTGAGGTCCCAGACGTGTCCCCAAGTGACTAGGGCGCCGTAAACCAGCTCACCGTTCGGACCGTAGGTTACCCTAGGCGCTGAGGCCGTCTGGACTCCCCAAGTAGCATAACTAGGCTGGGAATTTCAGCCCATTCGACCAGCTACAATGTCGAACTATTTTTACTCCTACTTGGCCGCTACCCTCATAAAGAACAATCGCTCTCATAAGGAATAGAGGTCCAGCGTTGATTTTGGCCATGTATTCCCCAATTCGACACAAAACTCTATTAAACTTACATTAAAATCAAACAAATAGGAACTAAATATCTCAGATTTGACACGGAGAAGATTTCGAAGACATCAAAGATCTCCCCAACATCATTTCCTCAATATCATTCAAAACTTTACAGTATATGAAACTATTATAGAGAATTTACCCTGGACAAGCTAATATTCATATATTTCAAAAGAATCTACAATATTTTAATTTCAGAACACGATACCAATGTGCTTCTTAGCTAAAATATTTTTGCAAGGGACTTCGCGGGACTTTTCGATCCTAATTTGCCAAGATAACGCGATAACCCACACTTTAAACTACTTCTTTCTTGATTTAAAATAAAACTTGCAGTGGCGTTCTGGCAGCAATTCCTCTTGATTCTTCAAATTCCCGTTGCGTAATGACCCAGACTAATGGCGCCGTAGCCTTTTATACTCGCTCCCGTGCGGTTCTCAGAAATCAGGCCACTTTGACTGAAAAACCGTTGGCCAATCTTTTTTCTAAAAAGCGCATGCAAATATCTAACTAATATCCCTACATTTAACAACTAATTTGCCTTGCTCATTCCTGTCGATAAGACCTTTTGCATTAAATTCTCAATTGAATAAAGTTTTTCCATTGGTTAGTTCCAAAACTTTCTAGACCGTTCTAAGACTACCTGTCTCTTTCTTCTTTTCATCCTCATTGAACGCTCACCCTTAAGTGTAACGAAATAAAGATCAGCGTGCCTTGTAACAAATTCAATTCCAAAGACAATTTCATAGTTTTCTTTTAATTATTAGTGTTCCCTGTGCTATCTATAGGATCCCTTGAATCGACCTATTAGGATAATCTAATATCACGAGATATTATAATAAATGAGATTATAATTTTACCATTTAAATTCCTTTTACGCTGAGTATTAATTTATTTTAATATTTGTTTAATTTTGATTGAATCGATTCTCTCGATTATCCGTAAAATGCTTACTTTTTTTCAACTAGACAAAAGAATAAACTAATTATCAATTATTTGATCAAATTTCGTTATCATCATGATTATTTATTTCCTTGTTCTCACTTAAAGATATAAATTCAGTCAAACTATACTTTTAATTTCATATTTATAACTTACATTCCCTGTTCTGAGTTTAACTTTTCATAGATCATAGATCAATTTTCTTCCTCGCGTCAATTAGTGACAAAACAAACTGTCAATGTCATTCTGCTTCATAACAAACAAAATAAGATGGATATAATGAATTATTGTGAAACAATTTACAAAAGACTGTATTTATGATTGAATTTCAGTTTTCCAGTTAATATTTGAGAATCGTGAACGAGAACATAAGTGTTCCGTTACAACCTCTGTAAGGACTCTGTTATCCAAGTTGCTTGTTATGAAAATTCGAACTTTATAAAACAATGGAGAACTTGCATCATGCAGGTTCTCCATTGTTTTATACTGTAGAAATTATATAAATGATGTATATAATTAAAAATTATATACGTGTACTTAAAAAAAACTGTTTTAGGAGCACTATTAATTTGATATTCATCATTACAGCCGCGAATAGTCCACTGCTGGATAAAGGCCTCAAGAAGAAAGAAATATTTTATTTTTATATCAATAGGGTCACAAACAGAACAAAAACAATAATTATTTCTAATTGTATAAACCGGACATATTTGGGTCTATATCAAAAAGGCCTCCTCTCAGCATAACGTTGTGGTGAACACCACAACGCTGGTC
The DNA here is from genome assembly GCA_947532085.1 of Elegia similella. Taxonomy (NCBI): domain Eukaryota; kingdom Metazoa; phylum Arthropoda; class Insecta; order Lepidoptera; family Pyralidae; genus Elegia; species Elegia similella. The sequence continues at coordinate 6,093,937 of OX383928.1, forward strand.
TTCCGAGGACACTTTACTAAAATGATTTACTACTAAACATTACTACATTTACTAAAACGTACTAAAATTTTTATATTGGTACGTTAAAGTTGGTTGGGAAAGTCCATTTTGAAAGTAAGAATAAGTAAGAAAAACATTTCGCCATAATTAATTTTAATACATTTTTTAAATTTAAAATTAACTTTTATTATGAGGCCATTTCCATAAACGTAATATTAAACATAGTTGCCACACAAACTTCTCATAACACCCTTACAAAATCTACACGTGTGACGTCAAATATGTCTGATTTTATCAAGGCGGTGTAATAATCTCGCCTAAAAATGTGACTTTGCAACGTTTATGACGCAACTGCAACGTTTAAAAATATATATACACGTTCTCTATTGCAAGATTTCAACCGAAAATACATAGGTGCACAAAAAGTGTATTATTTAAAAAAGAAGTCGACTTCCTTTTTGACAGTTTACGCCCGCCATATTAATTTTTTGCTAAGTACACAGCCTATGACACTCCTGTGAAAAATTCGAATCTAATGATACTTCGCACTATGGAATCGGTCAAGCAATCCGTTTCGGCTACAAGAGACGACAATGGAACAGATATATTTACCTACATACATACGCGCGAAAAACATTACCCTCCTTCTGGGTAGGTCAGTCGGGTAAAAAGGTGTACCGTAAAATAGTTTTTAAAGTACTAGTAATAGTTTTAAGACAAACAAGAATAGAGTGTAAGATTTATTTTAAAATCTCGAAAGTTTGAATTTACTAAAACGTACTAAAATATTAAAATTTCAGTATACTTCCCTCAGTGCTATAAAGCCAAGTGTTCAACCTCTTCAGCTGTTGACACGAGGACTTTAGAAGTTAACTTCAAGAATTTATTATAATTATAAACAAACGAATTTGCGGAGTGAACCGCTTTAATGAGGTTTCGGGATATTATCTTAAGTTGTTGTTATGTTCTGTTAACTTTCTTAACAGCCGAGCAATTTACACGAAGATTTTATGTAGAAAGTCTGCTCATATACTTTCGTATAGAAAATCATTACAGGAATTGCTTATAAGAATTTTCTAAAGAACAATTAGCCTCTGGCTAAATTAATGTGTCAAAATATTGCGTTAACAATGTAAGATATATCAAACATGGTCACAAAAAACAGAATTATGAACAATAAAGTGGAATTTCTTCCATGCTGGTCTAGGAGAAAAGAAAAAACCGGCCAAGTGCAAGTCGAACTCGCGCACAAAGGGCTCCGTACATCATATATAATAACAATTAAATTATTAAAATAATTTTTCCTTTATCTATGCTATAAGACGTTGCTTCGTACCAAATTTCAAAATTCTGAGTTCATGGGAAGTAGTCTGTAGGTTTTGATTCCCTTGCGAATGTCGAAAAAACACAAAAAATTGCGGCATAACCAGCCGTGTCTTTTGATTGCGTTGGCTTAGCACTTTGGTTTTTTAACAGTTCCAAGGGACAGTAGACCTGAGTATTTGATGTGAATTTCGGCATGATAAAAAGGTCTTGACAGACAGCAGACGGACAACCAAGTGATCCTATAAGGGTTCAGTTTTTTCCTTTTGAGGCACTGAACGCTAAAAACATAGAATGTACTAGATGCTTATCTTTCCGTGCAGATCGTAAAAGTGTGAACTCGCGATCGAGGCAATCGTCGTTAATCTAAGGAATCATGGTAGTATAGTTAGGTGATGTGGCAAGCAACCACTATATTCAAACAATTTTCAGTTACATGCCCGTCTTACGGCCTTAGGTTTTGTCTACCCCGTAAGGGATAAAGACGTGATAATATGATATATGTATGAACAATAAAAAACACAACTGATTTGCTAATTAACTTATAGCTCGTGTCACTTTGAATAATGTAAGGATTTTAACGACACCGCTACATCCATGAGGCGAGGAATTTCAATGCGGAAGAGGGGGGGCGGGGGAGTGTGGGGGGCCGCCCGCGCGGCCAGACTATAGTGCCTGCTTGCGACCGGCAGTAGAGCGGGCGGCACAGTGTACCATAAAAACGTTAAGTATTGTAAATTTTCGAATAATTATGAATTTAATCAATATAGAAATTCAGTTGAAAACTGTAATTTAGCCCATTCTCTTATAGTATTCCACGAAAAACAACTTAAAATTAAGTACAAAATTAAAAATGTTAACGCTTAATTCGCTTTAGCCTTTTTTTAGCTTATTTTTAGCATTAAATTTATTCGACTAAAGAACAACATGTTGTATAACGCATTAGTATAGTACATTCTTTAGACACTTTAGTCTATTATTTTAAGGTTTTAAATATCTAAAGAACTTGACTAAGCAAAACCGCTTGTCAGACGGTCACTTAACAAAATTAACACATTTAGTATAAAGAATAATCTATTCCACCTTGAATATAACTTTCTTTTTACCTTAGAACCGAATTCTTTATGACTTGCCCATATAAAGTGAATCCCTATAAAGCGTTACGTAAAAATCAAATCAATGAACAAAGTGCATGTGGGTGCGCTGGCGAATCAAATTTTTAACTCACAATGTTGGCTAAGGTTGTTAGACGGGAGACTTATGTGCTTGAGGTAAACAGTTAAATTCTCATATTAGCGATTGTAATTTTAGTCCGATTTTTATTTATATTTTAGTCCATTATTTGGTTAACAAAATAGGTGGTATATGGGCCAAATAGCGTTGCGGGCGTAAATACAAGTAATATGAGTGTAGAAGCAGCTACTGTGTTTGCTGGGTGCGGACTGTTTATTAAGAAGTCGCTGCAGATGTATTAGAATTTACATAAATATGAATGACAAATTGGTGTTGAGCCGTGTCGATGGCTAGGCCCAAAGGTCCCTTTGAGTAGTGACGTATATCCGCGGCCCCGCATGGCACCGCACCGCAACGTCTGGTGTTGCCAGTGGCCGCAACAATAAGAAATACCTTTGTCAAGCAATCAGTGCATAGTTCGCTCTTGGGTAAGTAGTAAAAATATTCCCATATTTTCAGTGCTTCGCACTTAAAACTGCTGCTCACGGTTGTCATCATAACATGACTTCTAAAAGTAGCATTTGTCACTAGCACACTTCGATCAGTTATAATGGTAGATACACGATTCGCACTCGAAAAGTGGCACCGGCAAAACAGCGCCCCAAGCGGGTTTCGGAGCTATTTTGTCCACAGTTTCAATAAACCGCGCTAGCACTCACACGTCTCGCGATGACGAAGGTCAGTGAAATGATGCAAAAACTACGCGTCAAGTGTTAAAGAAAGATGGAATGTCATACTTTCAGTATGTACCGTTTTTGATGATGTTTGTAAGTATGCATGATGTTTTGGCTCGGGGACATTATTTAGGCTTCAATTTGTATGAGACTGTGTATCTACCATTATATTTGATAAAAGCTAGCCCACATAAAAAAAGAAAAGCGGTTGACATTTCATTATACATACTCGTATAGAGAAACCTTCTTTCCCGTTGTTCTGAAAACTCCAAAAAGTTTGCATTGAAGTGAGGAAAATTACATGCATCAGCTTATCTTACGCAAAACCAAACACCGCGCCACAATGACATGAATACCAACCAAATGGGATTGGTCGTTAGCGGCGAGACATTTGAAAAACTCATTACTTGAAAGCAAGACACGATTTTCTCAACGGCCCGTCATTCCGCACACCTCGCAACTCCCCACTTAATCTACATTATTATGTATGGCCCATTTGCTGAGGGGCAGATTTGGGCCATTATGGCCGGGACAAATTAGTTCATTACCTTCCAAAATATTGCGATCAACATTCTGAAAGAGAATAGTGGTCACTTTATTTTGGCCTCCTAACGGTTATATACGCACTGTTTTGATTATGAAAAGTGTTTGTTACGATATACGAGTAAATTCTATCGTTGATGCTATGTTATGGGTGTGTACATAGTATATGGACGATTGTTCTTTTATTTACATTATAATTACACTATGTAGGAGATACACTATGTCGACGAATACCTGTACCTGGGCCAGATAGCTTCCTTCAATAACAGACAAGACCAAGAGATCAATCGACAAGTTCAAAATGCGTGGAAAAGCTTCTGGTCCGTGGGCGATGTTATGAAGGGAGACCTTCCACTAACTCACAAGCGAAAATTAATCGACATGTGTATCCTGCCCGTTCTAACTTATGGAGCGCAGACCTGGTCTTTGACCTTATCGCAAAAGTCCAAACTCGGGGTTTGTCAACGGTCTATGGAGCGAAGTATACTGAGCATTAAATTGTCGGATCGTATACGGAATAGCACCATTCGCTCCAAGACCAGAATAATGGATGTGGGAAGGAAAGCAGCCAAACTGAAGTGGGATTGGGCGGGTCATGTTTGCAGAATGCACCCAGACAGGTGGGCAAAGTTAACCACGGAATGGGCCCCTGTAGGATGGCAACGAAAGCGAGGCCGTCCAAGGAAAAGATGGTCTGATGATTTGGCGGCTTATGATAAACATTGGCGATCTTTCACAACAGATAGGGATGAATGGCGTACAAGAGGGGAGGCCTTTGCCCAGCAATGAGAAACAATAGGCTAAACAAAAAAAAAAATGCACACCCTGGTGTCAGAGTTCTTCGGAACCGCCTCTCGGCCTCTGACGTGGTTCCTTTATCGACTACCAGATGGCAGCCGGGACCAATGGCTTAACGTGCCTTCCGAAGCACGGAATCATCTTTATTATCAGACAATTATTCACGCCTGCAATGTCCTAACCGAAATGGAAACAACTAAACAAAGTATGCTTCCCGTGGTAATGGAACCCATTTTTTCATTTGGATGGTCGATTAAACATGAAACCTACTAGAAATGATGATGATGATCATAATTACAAGCTTTGTCTTGTCAAAAAAAATGCTATATTACTCGAGCTGACGATGTAAAGATTCCAACTATACACCATACTTTCAAATCCGTTCAGGCACATAGAAGTATTGTACAGTAAATTCAAATAAAAACCTTACATACATACATTCTTACATAGTTACATAAATAGTTCCATTTTACAAACAATTCAAATGCAACAAATCCCATAAATTCCTCCAGCACGATATACGAGTACGAAGTAGGAATGAGGTCAAGCACTCGAAGTGTAGCTAACTTAATTAAATAAAGCACTCGTTAAAGTATCACAGACTGAACATGAAAAACTGAGCAACAATGTTGGGCGTTAGCGCGATATTGCCCGCCTGCAAGCCACTTCTCAGTTGAGTGGTCTTGTCTTTTTCTAGTCTTCTTTTAACACCCTTGTAAAAACGGGGTTGTCTGAAATATTACCGAGTTACCAATTGGGTCTATGATAGGAACTTAATATTATTATCCAAGAAGGTTAAGTTTAAAATAAAATAAAACTTCAGTAAAAATAATAAATAAAATTAATATATACGCACAAATCACATAGATAGAGCTAGTCCCAAAGTAAATTCAAGACCTTTATAAATAATAAATAAATAATAATAAATAAATATGTACGGACAAATCACACATATTGAGCTAGCCCCAAAGTAACCTTTGTTATAGTATAATACTATATCAACTAGGCCTGTGTTATAGTTTATTACTATATCAACGAGGTCTCAGGTCTTGAACTTACTTTGGGGCTAGCTCAATTTGTGTGATTTGTCCATATATATTTATTTTATTTATTATTTTTACGGAAGTGTTATTTTATTTTAACTTGGGTGTTTATATATATGTATTTTTCTAAAAAAAAGTCATTAAATATGGAGATATTTTAGAAAAATACATACATAGATAAACACCCAGGTCAATCTTAAAAATATCGTTTTCCGTCTTAACCGCGGACCTCCGGTATTATGGCCTAGTATGATGACCACCAGACCACAGAGGTCGTCGAGTATGCATCTGTATACATGTGGGCTGGGCCCCTGATCTAACCTGATCAATGGCCCCAACACATTCGTGAACCAGAAACATTGGGTACTTTACACGTGATCATTTTTGTAGAACTATAGTGTTATCATCATCATCAGGTCTTTTTAGACTCCACTGCAGGAGCATGGCCTTCTCTGTACTACCGGATCCATACTCAGCCAGAGCAGACAGAGGATTTGGCCTATACTCTCCTCGCTGGCCAGAGGGGTTGGAGAGGTCCCATTGATGCTTATGAGCTTTGTTTAGCTTGAATTTCCTAAGTCGCCTCTTATGACCTCCATGGGAAGACTAGGAGTGGTCAACTGTTGTGTACAACTCTTATAATTTCAGCTGTAAGAAGACCAATACTATACAAAGGGCTCGTCCAAGGATTCTTCGTTCCATGGAAGGATATTTCCATAGTCACCATGCTTGGCAGATGGGTTGGTGAGCGCAGTGTCTTTTGTTTTCTTGTGCTTCCGACGGTGCTGCCACACGGAAGAATTTAAAAAAAATTAAGCCGGGAATTGAAGGGAATGAAGATATTGGGATACTACGTACTCGGATGAATGGGCGAAATTAAGCAGTAAGTAGCAGCTCGGAAGACCAGGCGCACGAGATGCCACCGACTGGCAACCACCGGGCCAACTAGTTGTGGATGACAGCACGGACTAGTGTTGGGTCGGAATTGTTTTCCGAGAATTTTTTCTTCTTTCTTTCAATTGTGGGAATTATTGAGAAATTCTCAAAATTATTTTGAAATTTCCCGCAAATTTCATCCATGAGAAGGACTTCATAAGAATAGAGAATTTCTCTTCGGCTCATTACTACCCCTGACCTAATAGATTTCTACAACTACGAACAAATCTATTACTTATTCGTAGCTCTACAAAAATATTAATGTTTTGTGCTCTCTTCTCCAACAAGTCCAGTCACACTTACATAAAACAACTTACTTGAGAAGTCCAGTACGGCAAGCTGAAATTTCCTAAATAAGAGGTTTATTTTAGGAATTTCGCCCTCAAAAAATTAAGGAGGCTAGGTCTCAGCTTTCGAAATATATGTGAGAAATGTAGAAAGAAAATCACGCTCGTTAACTATAAGCGCTGGAGCGTGCCTAACGGACCTTCTATGGCCCCTTACAGCTGCGCGGTTTTGGCCTAAGCCACTAGAGACAAGACTCTTGAAGACTTTAATTTTAGGATGAGTTTTTGTTGAGTATACTCAATGTCTTGAGACTTTGAGAAAGTCTAGTGTTATCAAGTCGCTTTATGAGGATTACATTATACGACTTACGCAGCGACTCTTCGCACCTCAGATCGTTCGCTTCATTCATTCGCGCCTTAGTTTTTCGCGCCTGAGTTTGTTCATGCTTTAGCTCTTAAGCTTAGATTAATTTGTGCTTCGGTCCTTTACACCTCAGTCTATTTGTTTATCAGCTCTTCGCAACCCAGTTCGTTCTCTTGTCAGCTCTTTGTACCTCAGCTCATTTGCACTTCAGCTCTTCGTGCTGTCCTTCATCCTCACACTCGTGGTCAAGTGAGACTTTAGGTTCGATTCCCGGCAGGCCTATATACCTACTTGTACTTCGTATTCACAGGTATTTTTCTGCGGTTTGGTGCTACCCAAGGAGGGCTGGCGTCAAAACTTTCGGCAAATCATATTACAGCATGAATGCTCCATTAACGACTATCAGATGGCAGCCGGGACCAACGGCTTAACATGCCTTCCAAAGCACGGAGTCATCTTAATTATCAGACAATCAGGTGATTCAAGCCTGCAATGTCCTAACCAAACTGGAAACAACTAAACAAAGTAAGTGGGAATCGAACCCACGACCCCCGACATCTGGTAACCAACACAGCGTCTTGTTATTGGTACATTCAGCAGCCAGCAAACTCACAGTAGCGACTTCTACAGGTCCATTGCCTCGATGCGGCGCGCTGGATGAAGTTTTTTATATATAGAATGATGTATTTATAATCTTATTTTTCAATAAATAAATAAATTTTTGACCAAATCTGGCTACGTTACACAATGAGGGTTATCTGAATCTGAAATGAGTGACTGCAAAACTGAGGCGTTCGGTCTGATCGGCATTTCTCTACCATTTCTAAAAAATGATCAAGTCTCATAAATTTACTCGTAATAAGTTGATGTCAAAGGAAATTCCAGCGAAACGGTAATGAAATTAATTTATTGTACAAGTTTCTTGATTGAAAGCGCAGTGAATTTAAGCCACACTTGCAAGGTGGTACGGTAAGGAGTCAGTTCAAGTTAACAAATATTTATAATTTTCCAATCACTGGTTAACCTCCCTGTCTTCGCACGGGACATTAAATTATACATATAAGCCTTCCTCTAGAATCACACTATCTATTGCTGAAAACTGCATTAAAAACTGTAGTTTAAAAGATCTAAGCGAACAGACAGCGGATATAACTTCTTTTTACTATGTAACGAAAACAATGTCCATATAAGTACATAGTTTTGAGTATCTTCTGTAGAGAACTATTCATGAAAAATTTTCTTCACACACTGCGTTACGGGAGTGGGTTGTTCGAGCATTCATTTACTGCAAGAACTGTACAGCTTTGGAACGATTTACCTTTGGAAATCCGAAAAGCTCAAACTGAGCTATGTTGGTGACCTTTTTTCTTCTACGAATCTCCTCGTTTCTGATGCGATCTCGCAGAGAAACACCGAGCGTAGCCCTCTCCATAGCTCTTTGAGCGACCTTTCTTATGAGGCCCATAGTAAGGGACTATGTAATGATAATATTTATGTATTTGGAATGTATGTTTGGTAAACGCCATCACTCATGACTTGGTACTTGGTTAAAGGATTCGCCGTGAAAGCGGAACCTTGCAAGGGGACATTTTAATGAATCAAACTTGTTAAACGTATTGAATGGGGATCTCCATTAAGCGACACGATCTCAAGTCGGAGGTAACAAGCAACTAATTTGACGACTGTTACAGTAATTCAGGTGAATATTTTAGATATTTGAATATTACAAGCAGAATCGTGCACGCGTTGTTTGTATATTAATCTAAATCATGCTGTATCCATACATACAAACTTTCGTCTTTTTTAATATTAGTAAGGTTATCCTTACTAATATTATAAAGGCGAAAGTTTGTATGTATAGATATATGGATTTTTATTACTCTATAACGCAAAACAGCTGAACGGATTGTGACGAAATTTTGCATACAGATAGGTTATTACCTGGATTAACATATACGCTATCTTACATCCGGGGAATAAGTACTGTTCCCGCGGTATCCACATTAACGTGAGCGGAGCCGCGGACAGCTAGTTAATCATAATTTGTTCAAAACTAAGCACATTCATATAAGGTAATTTTAATTTAATATTGTTTGTTTTTACGTATTTTCTTGCTCAAATTCATACTTCTGCCCCATTTAACCGAACTAATGTCTCCTTTCAGATACCTGGTGGAAGAGATCCCCTCAAGGGATTATGCATATTTTCTTTTAAGTTTAAGTTTTATCCTTTGATTTATGTTGTTGCTATGTATGTATATAATCGGTAAAGAAGTTCTAAAGAGTTCAAGAAGGCCTTAAAAATCATGATGCGAGATTTTGAGATAGATATGCCGTAAATGTTTTCCTCTAATCTAAAGGCACACACAATGCCGGTGGCCTGGCCGCCAGGCAAGCCGCTTGTGCCTTATAACAGCGCCGTATAAATATGCACTATAAGGCACAGTCGCGAGCCGTGCGGCAAATACTAGCCGGCATAGTGTGTAGGACCTTTAATAGGAAAGCCTCCCATATTCTCTAGTTGGATCTTACACTTAGTGCGTGAAAATAATCAGGATCGGTGAAGTAGTTTTAGTGTTCAGTGAAAATAAAAATCATGACACAAAATATTTCGATAAATGTGCCGCAGATATTTTCCTCCAGACGTAATAGGAGTATCTTGGAAAACATGCTATATTTCTTCGCGGAGTTCTCGGCCGCCGCTTCAGATGAAACCTTTTTTTTTTTTTTTACAAAATTTGAATTAGGCATTTGTCTCCCATCTCACCTGATGGTAAGTGACGATGAAGACGAGGATGTTACATGCCTATCCAAGAGATACCCATTTATTCTACTTTTGAATGTCCCGGGACTGTACTTGTTTGGGAATATAGACGCAGGCAGTTCATTCCACACCTTAGCTACTCGAACCAAAAAGGAACTGTCAAAGCGTTTAGTTCGACTCTTTGGTATTCCAACGATAAAAGGGTGAAATTTCAGTCTGCGCCTCGTAGTCCGATGGAGGAATGGTGAGGGTTCAACTAGCTCAAAGAGCGCTTTCGCACACTCTCCAAAATGGATCCTATAAAATACCGATAGGCAAGCGACTTTACGGCGATGCTCCAGGGATTGCAATTTCCTATTTGAGATCACGTCGTTGTTTATGAGCCTGCGGGCTCTTCTAGTTATAATAACTAGCTAACCTAATCTCAGTTTGGATAACGCAGCCGACGGTCCATATTGGAAGCTAGACTAGCCTTCAGATCAAATTCTTTGTTGACAGTCTAGCTTGTTTTTCTGCGATGTAATAAAATTGGTGGAATATGGTATAGTAAAAATTCGTAATAAATCGTAGTTTTAAAGTTTCGATTTGAGGAGGAAATGTTTTCGACGAGTTGAGGGAATAACGTATAGTTCAAAAGGTTTAGTATAATACATATATATACTTATTGTTGTGGTCACTTATCGAGATAAAATTATTTCCTATCGAACAAAATTGCATCAATATTTCAGCAATATGGTAGATCTATCTCAATATTTGAGATAGATGTACCATATATATTTTCGTCCAGACGTAATAGGAGCATCTGTGAAAACGCGCTACATTTCCTCGCGGAGTTCTCGGCCGCCGCTTCAGATGAAACCTAATCTCAGTTCGGATAACGCGGCCTACGGTCCATATTGGAAGTTAGACTAGCCTTCAGTTCAAATTCCTTGTTGATTTGCTTGTTTTTCAGCAACGTATAGTTGGATTCCACATTTGTGTCATGATTTCATATGACATAGTAAAAATTCGTAATAAATCGCAGTTTGGAAGTTTCGATTCGACGAGGAAATGTTTCCGACGTGTTGAGGGAATAACGTATAGGTTAAACTTATTCTATGTGTGTGTAGTGTCACACTACTAAGAGGGGGTCAGTTTTCACCGTCTGTACATTTATAGATGATCTGTAAACTAAAATTATACTACTCAACGTCTAAGATACTATATGGAAGGGGTTAATTTTCTGAGACTGTCTTGAATCTTTCACATAAAAAACCGACTTTAACCAAACTACTGAACCAATTTTGATAAAAATTAAAATGGACAAATTCTACAGTATATTCTTCTAAAATAAAAAAAAGATATTTACCCGGTTCATAAATGAGTTACGAGGTTACAATCATTTAAAAATAAAAAAAAAAAAAAAAAACCATCCATCCTTCTTTTTTGAAGTCGGTTAAAAAGCGTACGTTGTTCACATTATTTAATTAATTCTCGTATCTATATTTTTTTAACAAAATTCACATCTATTTTTGGGTCTGTAAGGCTAACAATAAGATCTCAAGTTGTTAATATTTAGCAGTAAGTAAATAAGCTTCTTAGCAGCCAGGTGGCTTAACATGCCTCCAGAGCACTTCGGGATCTTTTACTCGACAGTCAGAATAACAAATTCTAGTGTGAATATGTATACGTAATGTCGAATCATACCTCACATCACATTTGCACTCGAAAACCTATAAAATATGTAGAGTATTTCGCCAGAAAGCCATTGAAAGAGCTCTATAAAATCTGACGTCTTTACAAAATTCCCGCATACGATTCGGAATCCATCTGCGAAGGTATGTACAAAGCTGAATACGTATTCAAAAATACACCCAGTGAAAAATATGCCCCTGTACACGATTGGTATTCAATCCACCTCGAGTTTACTATTGATATTTGTGCTGTGAATAAAGTTGTTAAAATAAAAGCAATGCATTGCAAACTTCGAAACGGCTGATACCGAGCTTCACGTGACCTGACATTTGATATTTTTACACGATTTTATGTTACAATGTTTGTATGTATGTTATATTTTGTATGTAAAGTTTCAAAATCAAAATTCAAATTCAAAAACGTTTATTCAATATAGGTTTTTTTGAACACTTATTAATTGTCATATTTCACTTCTGAACAATCGTTGACGTCAAAAATTTACTTATGGCTAAGTTTAATGCTATCTAACTCAGAAACGGTTACTACTCTATTTAGTAACCGTTTCTGAGTTTCGTGATTGGTACCACTAAATCCCCGATCCTAAGTTCTGGTTTGATCTAAAGGTTAATAGATTTTGTTTTACCGGACTTAAAAAAAAGGGATGAGGTTATCAATTTCGTTGTTTTTTTAAATGTTTGTTACCTCAAATTCAAAACGTTTAATAATAATTAATCAGTTGGTTAATTGAACTCATTTCAACAATTTATGACGTCAATAAAAGATATTCTGCGAGCTCCGTGGCGCAGTGGTTAACACGCCAGCCTGCGACACGAGGGCCCCGGTTTCGATCCCCGGTCAGGTCAAGATGGAAAATGATCTTTTTCAGATTGGCCTGGGTCGTGGATGTTTATCTATATATACGCAAGTATGAGAGAAAATTACTAACGGAATCGGCAAAAGACAATAAAATGCTTTGGAAAACTATAAAAACTATTACAAATACAAATAAAAATATTAAATCTAACACAGAACTACTTAACTTGAAATCAACACCCTTGGAATCGGCAAATTACGTTAATGATTATTTTTCAAAAGTAGGAGAAAATTTAGCTAAAGACATAGAAAACAAAATTGACAAAAAAGATCTAAATGACTACATTAATAGTCTGCCTTCTCAGCATCAATCTTTTGTTCTGCTTGAAACAGATTATGATGAAATCGATAGTATAATCATAAACCTAAAATCGGACAGTGCTCCCGGATGGGACAACATTTCAACTAAATATTTGAAATATATAAAAAATGAGATAATTCCTGTAATAGTTCATCTAGCAAATCGCTGTTTCGTCACTGGTACTTTCCCTGACCTTTTGAAAAAAACAGTTATTATACATAAAGGTGGTGACAAAGAGGATGTATGTAACTATAGACCAATTTCAATCTTACCAGTAGTATCCAAAATTTTAGAAAAGTTATTAAATATCAGAGTACTTAATTATTTAACTAAATTTAACATACTCTCTCCAAATCAATTCGGTTTTAGAAAAGGTGTATCAACAGAAGATGCTGTAACTTCTCTAACAGCACTAATTTCCAAAAAATTAGACAGCGGAGACAAATGCCTTACTGTTTTTATAGACTTAAAAAACGCTTTCGATACCGTTTCTGTCCCCATCCTTATTCAAAAATTAGAAAAGTTAGGAATACGAGGTACACAGCTCTCCATTTTCAAAGATTATTTATCTAATAGGAAACAAAAAGTAAAACTTGACGAATTTTATGGTGGAGAGGTTGGCGTATCTTTTGGCGTACCACAAGGTAGTGTCCTCGGTCCTACCTTGTTTCTAATATACATAAATGATCTATGTAATACAAAAATTGATAATGCAAAACTCTTCTGCTACGCTGATGATACTGCCATCGTTTTTAGTGCAAAATCTTGGGCAAAGGTTAGGGAAAATACTGAAAAAGGCATGACTCTAGTCTCAAAATGGTTAAAAAATAATCTCCTTACATTAAATGCTAAAAAAACAAATTACATATGTTTTTCTATAACTAAAGCTTCGCAACCAAGTAACGACTTTAATATAAAAATTCACTCGTGTAATAGTAGTTTATCAACTAACCAATGTAACTGTCCAACTATAAGTAACATGGCACAAGTCAAATATCTAGGTATTGTTTTGGATGAAAGATTGTCCTGGTATCCTCAAATAGAGCTCATTTCTTCAAGAATTAGGAAACTTATATGGCTATTTAAGACCTTAAGATATATAGTTCCTAATCCTAAATTATCTACCGATGCCAAATCAAAAAATTTATTAATTAATATATATACATCATTAGTACAGTCTATTATCATTTACTGTGTTTCTGTTTGGGGTGGTACGTATAAAACTCGTTTCCTTGAAGTAGAGAGAGCTCAAAGGGCATTGTTAAAGGTTATGTTCTTTAAAAAACGTCGCTTTCCTACTGAATCACTATACCAAGAATGTAAATTATTAACCGTTCGTAAATTGTACATTATGCAGCTTCTCCTTAAAAAGCACAAATCACTGTCCTATAATTCAGAAAAAGTTAATAAAAGACGAAAGTATTACGTAGTTGAGATACCAATCACTAAAACCAGTTTTGCCAAAATACAATACAATAATCGGTCTTGCTATCTTTATAATAAAATTAATAAACAATTAGATATATATTCAAAATCCTACTATGATGTTAAATCTACCTTAAGTGATTGGCTCTTGAAATTAAATTACTCTGACACGGAACAACTTCTAGATACAGAATATAGGCATTACTTATTAGGTACTTGATAATAACATTCTCACACATATACATACAACCATACATCTTATTATATACTTTCATATACTTTTTTAAATAAAAGTAAATAATATTATACAAAATTTAAAAACTAAAATGTAATCACGTGTTTAAAGATCTCAATCAGGCACGGTTTAAGAAGAGCGGAGCCTCCTGGCACAGGCATCTTTGATAGCCTAAAAGGAGACTCCAACACCTAGTTATAAGATCTGAATTTGTAAATGGAAAATAAATATTTTTGATTTTTTGATTGATTTTGATTTGATCTATATATGTATTTGTTATAAAATATAGTATCGTTGAGTTAGTATCAGACACAAGTCTCGAACTTACTTTGGGGCTAGCTCAAACTGTGTGATTGATTTGTCCGTATTTATTAAAAAAAAATGAATTCTACCGACTAAAAACGTTTCATGTAATTTCCTAATTCTATCGTCTAAAGTTCCTTATTTCCGTTATACATTTTACGAGCCCAAGAATAAAATTAGTTGAGACAAAAAGCAAATTTAAAACAGCGAAGCTCCCAAATGAACAAGAATAGACCAAGTTTACAAACATCTCCTAAATTAGATGTTACATTCACTCAAAATTCCGACGAACTGCTAACATTGTGTTCAGTAACTATATTATCTAGGAGACGGGATGCTGCAAAATAAACAAACGAACTTTCACGAATCTTAGATGAATATTTTGGTTCGGATGTAATATTTCAGATTCTAGATGCGGCATGTAAATATTATACACTTCCTTTCGACTGCTTGACAGATGAATTAGTTAGTCGTAAATATTGTTGGTATAAAAAAGAAATAGGTAAAGATTTTCATCTTCACGATGTCTATTCAATATTTTGTTAATTGTAATGTTTGCGCCAAATATGCGGTCACAGCGAGTTATGATTTCCACCTCTAGCTCGTTTTAGCAGTGAGTGGATTAAAGTTGGAGACACAAACTGAGCTGCTTTATGCTGTATATCGCCGAACGCATGCACGCAACTTACACGGTTTTCGTCATATATTCTTCCTGACAGTCCAGAGCCGGTTAAACAACTTTCACAAAGATTGCTACCAGGGAAGTTTCTCTTCTAGAGAAGAGAGCCTTTACTCTTCTGACAGTAAAGAGGATGATGGCTCTGACCTCTGGCTTTTCTATGGCTTCGAGTAAAGACTGCTTGACTATGCTGCAATGACTTCTCAATCATGATCATAGTGGATTTAGAAGAAAATGAACGACTTGACTTAACTTTGAACGACACAAAACACGTCAGAAATTGTTAAAGTTTCGCAGGGTACCCAACCACTTCCAGTGCACAACGTCCTCGGAACAAACTCTAAATTAGAATGCAGCGTGTTCATATAGCTTTAGTGACGCTGCAATTGCGTAAACGATAGTAAATTCACAGACGCGTAAGTCTACGCTTTGTACGACACAAAACGCGTCGGAAATTGTGGAAGTGTCGCAGGGTACCCAGCCACTTCCAGTATACAACGTCCTCGGAACGAACTCTTAATTGGGACGCAACGTGTTCATATAGCTTTACTGACGCTGCAATTGCGTAACTAATAGTAAATTTACAGACGCGTAAGTCTACGCTTTGAACGACACAAAACGCGTCGGATATTGTGAAAGTTTCGCTGGGTACCCAACCACTTCCAGTGCACAACGTCCTCGGGACAAACTCTAAATTAGAATGCAGCGTGTTCATATTAGTGATGTAACGAATATTCGCATTCGCATTCGCATTCGCGGATATTCGCATATTTTTGCATATTCGCATTCGCATTCGCATTCGCGAATTTACTGCGAATGTTTTTGCGAATATTTTTTTTTATTTTTTTTATTGTTGGTTGATATAATAAAAAAAAATCTATACATTAACTATGTTTTAATTCAAGAAAATTATTTAACCTCGTCATCACATAATCAGTCTTCTCTTTATCATTTGGTTGGTAACATTTATTTATTAACTTTGAGAAATTAACCTTAAATCTAAAATTATAATGTCTACAAAAACATTGTACACAAACAAAAACAATTCTTCTATGAATTTTTACCTTTTCTACTTCTTACCAAAACTAAAAATAACAATCAACAAACATTATTTGTCAACAAAAAATAAACTATAATTATGAGAATCATAAGTAAACTCTTTAAGAAACAAAATAATTTTTTTTCTTTTATAGCTTTAAAATTAAATTGTCGCCATAAACTATAACCAATATATACTACATACAATATATACTAAAGCTATATGAACTTCATATAGCTTTAGTGACGCTGCAATTGCGTAAACGATAGTAAATTCACAGACGCGTAAGTCTACGCTTTGTACGACACAAAACGCGTCGGAAATTGTGGAAGTTTCGCAGGGTACCCAGCCACTTCCAGTGCACAACGTCCTCGGGACAAACTCTAAATTAGAATGCAACGTTTTCGTATACCTTTAATACGCTGCAATTGCGTTAATGATAGTAAATTCACAGACGCGTACGTCTACGCCTTGAACGACACAAAACACGTCGGGAAAAAGTGAAAGTTTCGCAGGGCACCGTACCATTTCCAGTACACAACGTCCTCGGAACGAACTCCTAATCGGGATGCAACGTGTTTATATATCTTCAATGATGCTGCAATTGATTACCTGATAGTAAATTCACGGACGCGTAAGTCTACGCCTTGAACGACACAAAACGCGTCGGATATTGTGAAAGTTTCGCTGGGTACCCAACCACTTCCAGTGCACAACGTCCTCGTTGCGAACTTTAAATTGGGATGTAACGGTGTGCATACAGCTCCGACGGTTTAATCTCCGCTGCATAATTTATGTCACGTGTTAGTAGATGCCATTAATTTTTGGTTTGAATTTCAAATATGATCGACTAAGTCAAATTGGAGCGCAATATTTTTATTATTACTCTTAGCTTATTTATAAGGAAAAAATATTGCGCACAAGTAACAGAACAAAATATATTTTCCGATAATATCGTATCGGAATGAGAGTTCTCATTCCCCCAGGTGGCGGCACTGTCATCATCATCTTGATTCCAGCCGTTAGTAGTCTACTCACCACGCTTGGCAGGCGGGTTGGCGAGCGCAACTTCTTTGGCTTCTTGTGCTCCTGATGTTCTGACGCTGCTGCCCATCGGAAGCATTTTAAAGCTGGGGAATTAAAGTAATTTGTTGGATTTGTGAAGGGAATGAATGTATAGGGATTCTACTCACTCGGATGCAACGTGTCATGTTTAATCATAATATTTATATGACTAACAACAAGGGAGGAACTATTTTTATACAATTTTATCTCTATTTGCGAAGTAATTCAAATTATAATACTAAAACTCTCCTAAAACCGTAAATAACTAAACTTTTTCATTGTACATGAGCTAAAATGTATCAAAAAGTCATAGCCTCATAGCCAGCTCAACCCGACGTCATATGAAATGCAGCGAAAGTTAGATTGAGATATAACGAGACTACGGCAACGCTCGTGTAACTAACATTGATGAAACCAAACCTCGTGTTTGGAAAATGGATGGGCTTTCCTCATTGAATTAGAAAAACTATGGAAGCAGCATTGTGCTTTAAAATTGACACCACGCAAAGTAGATCAAAGCGGGCGGGGCTTAAAAAGAATATCTTTTCGCGAACTAGTCTACCACGCGCTTCGTAACGGAAGGAAGCGTCGATAAAAGCATTTAACGACATATTTTTGTGAATATCGGCGAAATCTTAACGAATTAAGATAAAAATGACTTCTTGTGTAGTAAAGTGGTGCAGAAAACGCAAGGAAAGACGGAAAAGTGACACTGGAGTAACTTATCATAGCGAGCGAGGCGAGCTGCTGTCGCGAGCGATGTCTACGTACCTCCGCTATGTTGACACCATAGCGTTCAATAGAAATGTTGGCACCACCCCGTGATCTTGACACGGCCAATCGCAAACTATCTTCGTCTATGAGTGCGTAAGTTTTTCATTGTGATTTGAGTTAAGTTTGTTCGCGTAAATAGGACTGATAATGAATCGTTAGTTGTATGAGAGTTACGCTTCCATAGTTTTTCTAATTCAATGGCTTTCCTACTTGTTTCGATTTTTAAGAACTCCCTTCTAGTTTGAAAGATATACAAGTAACTATAACAACCACAAACGAAAAACTCTCTATTTCTGTATTTCCGAGCGCATAATAACCTCAAACTCATATACTTATTTTAATCAGTTTGCTTTTTTGCGCCACACAACTTTCTCTGTTTTATCCTTAAGGTTGACTGGGAAAAAATGCTCTTAGCATTAAGTCCGCCAATTGTAACAATTTGAAGTTAGTACACAAAATTTTTAACGAATAAATTAATGAATCTCTTTAAAGTTAGAACGAATAGGCTTCTTTTGGGTGGGCTGAGTCCACCCAGGAGAAGCCTATCAATAAGGGCACTGAAACAGATGATGGTCAAGTGTAAACCGATTACGTATAAAAAAAAGGCTGTAGTGTTTTCGACGCATTATAGAAATGAAAACTCGATGAATAGGCTTGTTTCCTAAAAATTACATTTAAAATTATTAGTCCGTCTAAATACGTCATTAGTCCGTCGAATAATACGTATTTTTTTTTTCTTTTTTAATCAAACAATTGATAAAGATATAGCCCGTTAAAGTTCCACGTGACGTCACTGTCCGGTACACTTTTTACCGGCCTATTGCGTCATGAGCCCCCAATCCTGAACTTTGATGCGCTTTACCTTTATCACCTTTTATTGGATTAAAAAAAAATACGTATCTAATATTTTTCGATAATCTATGAAACAGAGTAATTATTTTTAAATGGTATTCTTTTAGAAAACAAGCCTATTGCTCTGCAAACAAAAAACTGCATCAAATCCGTTCAGCCGTTTGGAAGCTAAAGTGCCACAGGAAGCGACACAAACGGACATGTAGGAGTAGGAGTTCTCCTATTCAAGGAGAAAGGAGAGAGAAAGAAAATTAGAAATGATTGAACATTAGACATACAAAGAATAACAAGTAATTGGTAATTTAACTAATTAAGAGCCCGCCATATGCCAGGCGGCGTGGCGGTACAAACGCGGATGGTCTAAACGCGTTGGCTACTTTGGATATTTTCGTTTTTTAGGAATATTCAAGGGTTATTCGAAAAAGAATAACATATTATGGCTGCCTTATCTGTAATGCAATATATATATATAATAAATAATCAAAAGTTTCAAGGTTAATTTTAATGTATTTGGTGAATAATGCTATATACCGAGTAAATTAGCCGTGATTTGGAGGCAACTTTGCAATTTTTTTCTATAGAGAAAATTTAACGCAATCGTGTTTTTGAGTCAGATAGTTACCAGAGTTAGTCCTGAACTTTGCTGCATTTTTATTTCAACTTGAGTATTTAATTATTATTGATATAACAGTCAATCATGCAAATCAGTGTGAGGTAGTACGGGCCCTTAAGGTGATGAGGGTATCGTAACAGCTGTGACTTTTTTTAAACCCTACTGAAACATTTAAAGTAAGTACTTACACACTGTCACATACACAATACGAGTAAGGTCTGTAAACAAACAAATCGATTTCACCTCCCTAGCATTGTGCGACCTCCCCCAAAGTCATTGTTTCAGTCAAACAAAAGTCTTTAGCATTCAGACAGTGCTAACACAAATTAATGTCAGTATAGATAGGTCACTTTATGAAATAACCATTTTGACACAAATACGCTTTTTTTGACTTAATACGAGTAAAACGTGTTTTTAATGTTACTTGCTGTGCCCGCTACTCCATTCTCATTAGTATAAAAATAGAAATAAATTGGTCAAATTTTTTTTAATAAATAAATAAAAATAAATATAGGTATACGGACAAATCACACAGATTGAGTTAGCCCCAAAGTAAGTTCGAGACTTGTGTTATGGGATACTAACTCAACGATACTATATTTTATAACAAATACATATATAGATACACATCCAAGACCCAGGCCAATCTGAAAAAGACCATTTTCCATCTTGACCTGGCCGGGGATCGAACCCGGTCACTTCGTGTCGCAGGCTGGCGTGTTGACCGCTGCGCCACGGAGCTAGTCATATACAAAGAATAGTTTGCGAAATATGGCATTTCAAAATTGGAGAGTGCTCCGTGCTGATGTGACGTTTTAGTACAAAGCGCAGCTTTACACTGCGCGCTCTAGTCAGTACTGCCACTGCCACCCGCAGTGTACGCGTGAAAGGTATGCCAGTGTTGGAAAGTGACGTCATGCGGCCATCGCGGACTTAGAATTTTCAAGTGAGTAAAATATTTACAACTATTTTGTTTTAAATTAAAAAATGGTACACAATTACAAAGTTATAAATAAATTGGGCACCCATACATGAACATTCTCAATTATTATTTAAAGTACATAATATTTTTGTATATGGGTAAGCGCGCCCGGCCTTCCGACCTGCTACTAGCCTTTCCCCCATTCATTCGAGTGAGTAGTATCCCCCTACCTTTATTCCCTTTTCAAATTAAACAAATTCCTATCCTTCCCCAGCTTTAAAATGCTTCCGATGGGCAGCAGCGTCGGAAGCACAAAACGCCGAAGAAACTGCGCTCGCCAACCCGTCTGCCAAACGTGGTGAGTATGGCAATATACTCCCATGGAACGAAGTATCCTTGGGAGAGGCTATTGTCTAGTAATGGAATTTTTAAGGCTAAAATGATGAAAGTCGGTGCGTATATTAAAAAAAAAATCCGATTGTTCAGGGCTATATGTATAGCCGTGTGGTTTCGGGCAGAGTAGAATAGGACCACTCCTAGTCTTCCCGTGGATGTCGTAAGGAAAATACAAGCTAAACAAAGCTCATAAACATCAGTGAGACCTCTTCAACCCGTCTGGCCAGCGAGGGAGTGTAGGCCAAATCCTGTGTCTGCTCTGGCCAAGTATGGCTCCGGTGGTACAGAGAGGGTCATGCTCCTGCAGTGGAGACTAAAAAGACCTGATGACAATGACGGGATGCACTAAATACTTTAAAACTTTCGCACTGCATATTTACTGAATGCAAAAACGGTATGTTTTGCTAATTCCCGTTAATGCATTTCGTAAACAGGTTGCTTTCCGGGAGTGCCGGCAGAAGTGAAAACTTGAACATGAACGTTGTGCATTTTTGAATATTTTGGAATGTCACGAGTCCATCTTACGAATTTTCGATCAGGTCACGTGTCCTGACGCGAGTTTATCATTTTTTACCCATCCTAAAAAGTGCACAACGCCGCTAAAGAAGTTTTCAGGTCACGTGTCCATCTTACGAATTTTCGATCAGGTCACGTGCCCTGACGCTAGTTTAACATTTTTTTACCTATCTCAAAAAGTGCACAACGCCGCTAAAGAAGTTTTCAGGTCACGTGTCCATCTTACGAATTTTCGATCAGGTCACGTGTCCTGACGCTAGTTTAACATTTTTTACCCATCTCAAAAAGTGCACAACGCCCCTAAAGACGTTTCCGCTTCAAAATATTCGTCTTTCTGTACTTTTACTTTCGTTATTTTGCAGTATTAAGAATTACAAGACCTTTGTCTCTTGTTTCTTAATATTTAACATTAACGAAATGAATGTAGGTATTAACTTTTGTCTAACTGAAAGACCTTACATTTGCAATTATTTATCAGATAACTCTTGTTTACTTTGACGTTGTTTGCAATTGAGATTATAATTGTCACAACGGTTTATTTTTGAGATTTGTTTGATATTTCGGCAACATTGCTGCTGCCATCTTCACGGACTGATTGAAGATGGATTCAAGATTCAAAGATTTATCCAGAAAATAGGCATTTTAGGCAATTTGTTCAAAAGCTACACACTACTAGCGTTTCGGAACCGACCACTGCAGAGAAGAAGACGCCGAAAGAAACTCTTTTCAACAGTATTGGTTGTTGAAAGCTTCGTGGCGCAGTGGTAAACACGCCAGCCTGCGACACGAGGGTGTCCGGGTTCGATCCCTGAAAAAGTTCTGAAAAAGATCATTTTCCATTTTAACCTGACCGGGAATCGAACCCGGGGCCCTCGTGTCGCAGGCTGGCGTGTTAACCACTGCGCCACGGAGCTCGCCAAATAGTTGCCGAACGCATAGACCGATCGTGCCTCTCTATCGCTTGTTTCAAGCTCTCGTTGGCACGCGGAACGTGACACTTTTTCACGCATGCAGGCGGCGTTCTTCGATTTATAAGACACTAGCTTTCGCCCGCGGCTCCGCCCGCATCAATGTCGATCCCTCGGGAATAGTACTTTTCCCGGGATAAAAGGTAGCCTATGTCCTTCTCCGTACTCCAGAGAAGTTGTATGCAAAAATTCATGATGATCGGTTCAGTAGTTACGGCGTGAAAGCGTAACAAACAAACAAAGAAACAAACTCACTTTCGCATTTATAATATTAGTAAGGATAAGGATAAGGATTTACAAGTAAAAATAAGGCGCTATGTTTTTTTAAATATGTTGTCAACTCGCAATATTCCAGCAATCAACATTATCTTATAGCGACGTCTTTCAATTTCTACCTATTGTGTCCTCCTAAACAAAGCTCTCTGCGCTTCCTCATGGCTTCGTTCTGAATCATTTTGCGTTATCAAAACACAACCGACGCTATTGTTGTACAGCATTGTATGAATTACATCAGAAATAAGTTCTTTTTAGGGTTCCGCAGCTCAATAGGAAAAGACGAAACCCTTATAGGATTACTTTGTTATCTATCTGGCTGTCCGTCTGTCTGTCAAGACCCTTTTTCTCAGGAATGCGTTGAGGTATCAAGCTGAAGCATAGAACTTGTATGCAAAATTTGATGATGATCGGTTTATTGTTGTACGGAGAAGGACATAAGCTACCTTTTATCCCGGGAAAAAGTATTATTCCCGAGGGATCGACATTGACGCGGGCGAAAGCTAGTCATTTATAATTTAAACCTTTAACCACCAAGCGGTCCAATGAGGACGCACAACAATAAAAAATCAATTGTGTCTGCGTTTCTCGCGCTTGATGTGGTACCAATCACATCTGTTACCCTTCTCTAGACAGCCTTCAAAGGTTTGTCACCTACTAACCACCCAATTTGTATGTAAATAGAAACCGCGCTACGTCATCGTTCCGTCTCGAATCTTCCGTCTGCCCCATTTGTTCCAATTCCCCCATTTCTCTATTGTCTCGCATAATTGTTTCATACTCTCAGACGCCGCGATCTTCGATCAGCGATTTTGCGGTGATGTTTGCAAATACCCTAAGCCTAAAGTAGACAGTTTATTTTGCCCTGAAAACATGAAAATTGCTCAACTCACATTAATTTTTTACTTAAAAAAACCGGCCAAGTGCGTGTCGGGCCACGCGCAATGTATGAATGCCAGCTTTGATTTCATGCGTCACAGTTTAACGTCTAAAAACGAGCCCATATGGAGTGGTGGTAAAAGAAAAAAAATATTTTTTTTAAGAATTTATTTTACCATTTTTTTACCATGATTACAGGTTTCTAGTACTTATAGTATCTGACTAAAACCGCGGACGGACAGACGGACTCGCACTTGGCCGGTGTTTCGTATGTTACTGTGTATCTAGTTTTTTTATACTTCATCGAAGAGCTGATATCATATAATAATCATAATAGATACTACACAATCACTCAATCGTTTGTCACATCAACATATTAAACTACGTTTTATTTTGACGTGATGACGTCTTATAAATCGAAGAACACCGGCCGCATGCACGAAAAATGTTACGTTCCGGAGCAGTAGCAGTAGCAGCAGTTAGTAGTATCTATCACGCATCTATCTCTCACCGTTATCACATAAAGTTATCGTCCGTAAACCGACTTTACAGAAAACCATTTTGTTTTCGAGATAACCAAGATTTTTTAAAATAAATAATATTGGTAAGTTTGTTCCGGTAATATATCCCCGTTTCGTGAGTCCACCTAAATTCTCATTCAGGGAAGCGCATGCATTTTAACCTTTGACTGGTGACATGGTTTTTTTGTAACTTAACTGGTGACGAGCGGCCTGAGAGACCGCTGCCGTATTTGGTCAATAACATGAAAACTGTGTTTGTTTGCAGATCGCTGTTGTTTAAAAATGTTTAATGGAATATTAAGTAATAAAATTAAACAATGTAGTATTCTATAAATATAATTTTTAATTACTTTCCATCAGAAAGTCTGTAGGCACTAAAATTAAAAAACTAGACATAAGAAAAACAATTATTAGTTAAAAAAAGTAAATTAACAAATTTTAACAAAAATACTGTATTTCCTTGAAGTTAACATACAAATTAACTAAAAAACAATTAAAGCTCTTATCAGAAGTCTATAATCACGAAATTGACAATGGGTAAACTTTGGTTATTTTTATTGGCAGTTGGGGTATAACTGTTTCGCACACTGCAAGCACACATGTTTTCCACACGAATAACATTGGTAATTTGATTTAAGATTAAGTTTAGAAGGACAACTGGCACCTCTTTCCGTGTTATTGTCTTATTTTCGGGGTTTTGTGGTTCAGGTGACAAATCAGGACCCAAAATACGCAACAAATTTATTCTTTGATGATTTTCGGATGCCAAAGGAATCTGTATACCAGTGTTTGGCACTGCATTCCATGCACCCGACTCCCTACACTTCTTTTTTGGAGGTTCGGAATTATTCATTGCAAATAATAGCTAAAAAAACAAAAAATACAATACAAAATATTACTTACAAAAAGTAACGTAAGTGGTGACATACGGTCTGAGAGGCCGCTAACAAACTTAACATAGATATAACTTACCAATTTGGGCCTGTCCGACGTAGCTATCTCTTCCACAGCGTGGACGCAACTAAAATCAAAGGTACTCAGGCGCACAAATGAATTACGTGCGGGGAAGGGGGTGAAATGACAATTCACCGAGGCCGCTCGGCCTGTGAGACCGCTTGTCACCAGTTAAAGGTTAAAATATAATCTCCCCACTTTATTTAAAGCAAAAGAATGATCGCGGCGAAATTTGTAAATTTTCTATCGAAGAATATTATGAAATTCGTTTTTATGGTGTTGGTTGTTATATGTTTTAGTTGCAAAGAGCTACTTGTGATATCATATTTTTAAAGCTGTCTATAGTCATCTGACTCATCCTTTACAAACAACGGAGGAATTTCAAATATTTAATGTTAACGTGGTCTGCAATAAGTTTGTTGGTTAAGTGTGGAGTATTTTAAAAAAAGTTACGTTTTTTTATTTTTTAAACCAGATTTATTTAATGAATAGATAAAAGACACAATATAAACTACCTACTCATCATTATATCGAGTAGGGGTCACGGTCAATCGACCATGCACATATGTCAAGCGTTCTTTGGAACCGCCTCTCGGCCTCTGACGTGGTCCGAAGCAAGAAATCATCTTTATTATCAATCAATCGGGTGATTCAAGCCTGCAATGTCCTAACCAAACTGGAAACAACTTAACATTGTATGGTTCCCGTGGGAATTGATCCCACGACCCCCGGATCTACAGGCTAACGCCTTAACCACTAGACTACTATAATACTACTACTATATATAACTACCTATACCTACTATAATACTTATATTAGAGTATACCTGCGAACATGAAAAACTGTAAAAGTTTTCAAAACGTTAGATGTAAAATAATGTAATAAAACCGTATTAAGTGTTTTAATTTAAATATGTAACAATCGAGAAAGCATAATTTAACATTATATTACGAACGAAGGTGGGTCCATGCCAAGGCAATCTGGCTAAGTGTGGAATAATAGATACTTCGCAAAATGTTTGCGTGTGGACACTCTCCCCAAACTATGGCGCACCTCCTCTCATGTCCAGGGTGCCCGACCACCTGCACTCCTTAAAAGCATCTAAAAAAGGCATAAAAGGGGCCCAGTATTGGGCTGGAAAAATATAATAACTTAAGTTCCATCGACACGAAAAGAAGAAAAATATTATATTGTCATTTTAAAGTAAGTTACCTTTTAAAAAGTGTTGGTATTTATTTTTTATTTTATAATTCAATTTTTTTTTTCTTATCATATTTAATATATTTGTTGTTCCATGTTCACTCACTTAGATGTGTAACTACTAGTATATTATCTATACATCATATTTGTTACTTATTTATATTATTATTTTTACAATTATTTTAAAGGACGTGTGCACGCTGTACGAGCGTCCGAGATAGCACCGTATGTGGTCCCAACGGAAGACCAGTGCTGGATTTAAACATCCAGCAAATGCTGAGTTGGGTCCATATTTGGA
The DNA here is from genome assembly GCA_947532085.1 of Elegia similella. Classification (NCBI taxonomy): domain Eukaryota; kingdom Metazoa; phylum Arthropoda; class Insecta; order Lepidoptera; family Pyralidae; genus Elegia; species Elegia similella. The sequence goes on from OX383928.1 coordinate 6,120,661, forward strand.
GAACCTTATATAGTATTTTTTATTTTTGGTGTCTTTGTATATAGCTACCTAATAAGTGGTTTCTCCAAATAAAGAAAATCTTTATCTTTATCTTTAATAACTGTTTCAAATAAGAAAATAACCTCATATTACGTTAAAGTCCAGGTTCCCAGGGCTGCAAGCTTTACTTATTTCCTGACAAAAAAAGGTCAAGTCTGGCAACCCTAGACCCAAACGACACTAGACTAAACAATCTTATTAAAAAATAAAAAAATTATGGAACATTTTTCTTTAAATTGATTTAGATATCATATTTCATGTAATCATTCATATCCATCTACAACACTAAGATTTTTTACTGGTTTTGGCTATATGCCAACAGAAATCGATTGATTGGCTTTTTGCCAAATTCAAATGAACAGGTACCTCTACCTCTATTCGAGTAATACCCAAAAATTTACCGATTTTCGCGTTATGATACTTTATTTAAATATGAAAACCACTATGAATATTTTATTATTTAAAGCGAGATTATTTTATTGAAATAAACTTTTTTTATGTCAAATATAAATGAGAATGTCCCTTACTATGGGCCTCATAAGAAAGCTCAAGGCCGCTCAAAGAGCAATGGAGAGGGCTATGCTTGGTGTTTCTCTGCATGATCGAATCAGAAATGAAGAGATCGGTAGAAGAACGAAAGTCGCTGATAGCTAAGCGGATTAGCTCTTTGGAGTGGCAGTGGGCGGGGCACATAGCGCGAAGAACTGATGGTCGATGGGGCAAAAAGGTTCTCGAATGGCGACCACGTACCGGCAAGCGCAGCATCGGACACCCACCTACAAGGTGGTCGGACGATCTGACCTGGGTCGCAGGGAAACAAATGAATGCAGGCCGCTTTTACCCGGTCATTTTGGAAATCTTTGGGAGGCGTATATCCAGCAGTACCGTATTAGCGCAGGGTGGGCAAAGTGGAGACAGGTCACGGGAGTAACTTGTGATAGTCGTATGCCCCTTAAACTTAAGGGGAAAATTTACAAAACTGTTATCAGACCTGTCATGTTGTATGAATCGGAATGTTGGGCCACAAAAGGGATGGAAGAAAGAAAACTGAATGTAACAGAGATGCGAATGTTGAGATGGATGTGTGGAGTGACAAGAATGGATAAAATACGGAATGAGTATATAAGGGGAAGTATGAAAGTCGCGCCAGTAATAGAAAAGCTCCATAGTCATAGACTGAGCTGGTATGGGCATGTGATGAGGAGAGAAGAAGGTCATATCGAAAGGAAGGCTTTGGAACTGAAGGTGAATGGAACCCGGAACAGAGGACGACCTAAAAATAGATGGATGGATTGTGTCAAGGAGAGTATGAACAAGAAAGGAGCGACAAAGGATATAGTAGGTGACAGATCAAAATGGAGGGAACTGACATACTGTGCCGACCCCACATAAAATGCGGGATAAGGTAAAGGAAGAAGAAGTTAATGTTTAAAAACAAAGTAATTTAATCAACTACTATAAAGTCATCCTCGTTATAAAACCGCTTTTAATCGAACGTCGCGCGTAAACCGTCAATAAACCACTGTTCGTATAAAAATATAAAGTATTAACCATTGATCAACCACGACCATAAACTACCGCTTTAAACTGTTGTATGTTAAGATACGCGCACATCAAATGCATTCGTCGATCAAACTAAACGAAAAAACTAAAACAACTGTAACGCAACCAACGCAAACTGCAATGCTGGCGTGACGTCACAGCGCGCCCCACCCTGCCTGCTATATCGCCATTGCGTTCACCGCTTAGAGAAAGCCACACTTCTTGCTGAGCAGCTGAGCGATCAACATAGGCGTAGCTTCATATTGTGATGCATTGTGTTGAAATTGTCCTTTGCTTTGTTTTATTACATACTCCTGATCGTCAGTGACCGCTCCATGTTCCACGCGTTTCTTACCAGATTGTACTCCGGGAGTGAAAACTCCGTGCGGTAGAGATAGATGGGAATATTGCTTCCTCTCCTACGCCGCATCGGCGGTTTCCGGTCACGTATCCGTCTTACGAATTTTCGATCAGGTCACGTGCCCTGACGCGACTTTAACATTTTTACCAATCCCAAAAAGTACACAACGCCGTTAAAGAAGTTTTTAAAAGGCTTATTATTGTATAATAAGCCTTTTATTGTATAAATGATTATTTATTTAATAAAAATGCTTGGAATCAATTTTAATGTATATGTTAATCTAATTATTGTAAAATATATTGTTATATCCGAGCCCTTCCTGAGTTTCATTCGGCGGTCTTCTCAGCAGTGGTCATTCCGAAACGCTAACAGGTTTCGGTTTTGCAAATATAATAAAAAATAAATAAATAACAGAAAAATATGACGTTCAAAAAGCGATACATGTATCCAATTTCGAATTAAAATTATTCATTTTCATTTACAAATACACATAATGTAGGCAACGTCAAATTTGTTTGTCGATAAACCGTCGTCTTTAATGATTAATGACCACGAATAAAGAATACTAAACGGAAAAGTAAATTACAGCTTCGAACTGTTGCGCGTTAAACACGTATTAACCGGGAGCCTAATTTCCTAAGTCGCCTTCTACGACATTCATGGGAAGACTTGTGTGAAGTGGTCCTATTCTACTCTGCCAGATACCACACGGCTATTCGTCAAATTACGCTAAACGTTTTGGCCTGACCGGCAAATGGTATAGGAAAAATAATTGTCTGGTTATGCCGCCTCCGCCGGACCCCGGCAGAAGGGGGAAACCCAAGAAATGATGGCTGGATGTCCTTGGGAGGATATACGAGCCAGTGGTCTCACAATCAAGGATGCCGAAGACAGTGCGAAGTGGAGAAGAAAGAGCCGGAAAGCAGACCCCGGGCTACAAAGTACTCCAGCTAAGAATGCAACCGGGAACACGCTCGGATGAGAGAGACTCTAAACACATTAGATAATGAATTAGTTTTTTAACACCAATAGATGCTTATCTATTGGTGTTAATTTTGTTATAAGTATCTTTTATAAAATAAGGTACCAACGGTTGAGTTGGTTTTTGTAACTATTTAACATAATGTAATTAGCCAAAGGGTTTATAGACCCTACTATGTATACCGCAAGGGAAAAAGATGTGATATTAGGTATGTATTTTAACAAATTGTCGATCAACCCAATCAAGAACTTTAGCTAAGTAGCGTCAGATAAATATGTCGATAAATCGGCGTCCGTCGATATTTAAAATGACTAAAAATTTTAATTAACTACACAAAGCCGTTAACTTTTACATGTTGAGAAACGCGCACATCCAATGCGATTATTGCCTATGATACTTTAGATGTGTGTTGCACTTTTTTCATTTATAATAAGTATTGAACTAACATATAATGTAATAAAAAAAAACTATAATAAATATGACGATGCATGTTACTGAATACTAATTTTGTAAATCTTGACGCAGCTTGTTGTGGATATTTCATTATAGTATATTTGACGAAGCTTGTGGCGGATAAATACCAGAATGTAATGTGATATAATGGAATAAATACCTAGTTATGAAATAAAAGTAATAAATATGACTGTCATTACGAAAGTTTACGATCTTATCGTACGAGGTACTAGATTTCGAACGTACGCTATAGCTGTTTGTATAGTGTCAAACAATTGTAAAAAATACATCTTACGGCAAATACAATACTAAAATATACCTCTGTATACAGTTGCAGATATCTGAAATGGATACTTCAAAAACACAAAAAGGCGTCAAACAAAAAATGCATTAGGTGAATGCACGTCTTAATTCATACACTGCAACAATAAAGAATAGCCCGTGCTCGATCAACATAGTTTAGATATTATATGATTTTATGACAGCTTTTATTTTATAGTAGGTACCTGATTTAATGCCTTAAGACAATGTTAATTACCTTTATTAAAACATTATTGTTTTACAGTTTTCACTACAGCGCAATAATTCATTATGAGCCTCTTTAAGATAATTAAATTTGATTATCTACTAACGATATATTTTATAACGTTTTACAACGGAAAATAAAGTTGCCTGCGTATGTGAGCATCTATTACCTAAAAAAATATTTCTTTTAATTTGATATTGGTATCATCATCATATCAGCCGCAAGAAGTCCACTGCTGGACATAAATAAATAAATATCTTTCTAGTTACCAAACGGCTATTTTAGTGAGATTTCATCACCTTCGTATTATTTGTACTTCGTAATATTTTGACTAGCTCCGTGGCGCAGCGGTCAACACGCCTGCCTGCGACATGGAGTGACCGGGTTCGATCCCCGGCCAGGTCAAGATGGAAAATGATCTTTTTCAGATTGGCCTGGGTCTTGGATGTGTATCTATTATATGTATTTGTTATAAAATATAGTATTGTTGAGTTAGTATCCCATAACACAAGTCTCGAACTTACTTTGGGCCTAGCTCAATCTGTGTGATTTGTCCGTATATATTTATTTATTTATATTTATTATTTGTAAATAAATGTGACTTGTCATAGTTTCCTCCCAAATAATATGCTTCTTGTTCTGTTTTGAGCAAAACCCAATTGGCACAACGCCACAGTCGCTATCCAATTGAACATTAATATTAGTTTATTATCAGTAAACCACGTCTGCGTATCTTCAATCTATTTACGATATACGTCTAACAGTTAACTTCCAAACCTTACCATTTAAACAATACAGGTCGAAAATGGGAAGTTTTTAGACGTGTTGCCGTACAATAACAAGTGTCATATATTGTTATAATATTAATGGGGTGTCGTTTCGAAATATCTTAAATACATTGTTTATTTATTGTTTAGGAGTAGGTTAAGTGCCGTTTGTGTTTAGATAAAATTGTGTTTGACGGCCTCTGTACTGCATTGTAACATGCTATGGTAGTGTTCGGATTCAATTTTCATATATATGTCGCAGGCATATTGTATGATTCCGCGTTTTACAAACGGCGGCGTCTTTTTACAAACGCTCGCTCTTTTGGAATATGCCGAAGGCAAATTGACAACTCGTTCAATTGTAAACATTTCAACATTGATGGTTATAGTAGGGTGACCATCGTAGGGTAACTAGAGGGAAAGGGCACGACCATCCTCAAGTCTGGTAACCTACTCTATCCCCGGGAAGGTGACATAAAAAAGTCACAACATGGTGACTTTTTTATGTCACCTTATACTCAGAGTATCTAAAAGATACTCGCTGAAGGTCATACAGGTGTACATGCCGACCGGGGAATACTCAGATGAAGACGTGGAATCGGTGTATGAGGACATTAGTAGGGCCATACACGCTTCCAAGACCTATTTTACGGTGGTTTTGTGCTAATAATATTCCGCAGGAATCCTCCGAACACCATATTCCATGGACATCTTAGCGTTTTTTACGTGCCGGATAACCTCAAAACCTCTGTCCACGGCTTTTTTCTGCTCCTACTTGAGAATCGTAAAGTTTTCTTACCTTACTATGATACATGTCCTATAAACAATCCTTTTTTTGTAAAAAGTCCCTTGAACACGCAGGATTTACACTGTTTTCATGATTTTTCTGTTTCACAAAATCGACGCCATTTTGATTGTTTTGATTAGCAGCGCCGCGCGAGGTAAGAAAAAGAACTAAATACTTCAATTTGCCGCGTCATTTTGTAAACGGCGATTGAATTGTCTATCAAATATTAAGGCATATTATATACTGACAAGGCAATTCACAATTTGCCTTCGGCATATTCCAAAAGAGCGAGCGTTTGTTAAGAGACGACGCCGTTTGTAAAACGCGGAATCATACAATTTGCCTGCGACATATACATTTTATCTTTAATGGGGTCGTTTTGATTTTATTAATTTTTTTTTCTATTATTAACCATATCGACACTAGCTCCTCGTTCTTGCATAACATTGCTCACACATTCCCTCCACGACTTTTTCATCATATTTTGTTAAACCATTTTTTTATTGATAGTGAAATTCTGAACAGTCAACCCGCTAAACACAGTTCATTGCCGCGTCCTCGAGACTTACGATTATATATGGAAGAGCCTCTATAGAGTCAGAATTGGCACTTCCTCTCTCTCTCTCAGTTCCCCCACCTTACCTGATTTATAGTTATTTACATCCCAAGATGTAATTTAAAGCAGTATTTTAGTTTGTATTAATCATGCTGTCGGGAAACATTTTTTACTTGCCCCTTTTCTCATCATCATCAACATCAGGTCTTTATAGTCTCCACTGCAGGAGCATGACCCTCTCTGTACTACCGGAGCCATACTTAGCCAAAGCAGACAGATGATTGGGCCTACACTCTCCTCGCTGGCCAGACGAGTTGGAGAGGTCTCATTGATGTTTATCAGCTTTGTTTAGCTTGTATTTCCTAAGTCGCCTCTTACGACATCCATGGGAAGACTTGGAGTGGTCCTATTCTACTCTGTCGGAAACCACACAGCTAAACCCTTCTTTTCTACGAAACTTTAATTATTTATTCTTGTCTTTCTAACTTGGTAATAAATTAATAAGCATAGTTGGTGTACTCCAATTCTAGTGTGGAAAACACAAAACAGAAATCGGCTTACAGACCAAACCACGCTAAAGCGAAAACAAAACGCGACAGCGCGATTTTCAAACATAATATGCCGTTTGCATCTTCGTGGATATCGCAACATCAACATAAGAACCTAGTGTTAGTGTTTTTGTCCTATTTCTCTACCTATTTCAAGGCTTATTTCTTCCTTGCTGGTCTGGGAGAAAAGAAAAAACGTAGAATGTACCAGCTGCTTCTCTTCCCGCGCAGATCGTAAAAGCCGATCGAGGGATTGGGTAAAATCTGAGGAATCGTGTTAATAGGCGATGCGGCTAGCAACCCGTCACTATTTTGATTCCGTTTTCCACCTAATGCCCACCAACATACTAAACGTGGCCTTCAGGTCTTATAAACCTAGGCTCTGTCTACCCCGTAAGGGAAAAATACGTGATACTATGTATGTATGTATTTATTTCAAGGCTGGAAAATATACAGAGGAAATCGGCTTACAGGTAAGTCGTCGAAAAGACGCCACGTAGCAGTAAAGAGGGGTTTTAAAACAAAAATAAACGACATCTTGCAGATCCAAATGTAGTTGATGTAGATACGATTTTTAGGGTTCCGTAACCAAAAGGTAGAAATGGGACCCTATTCATATGGCTTCACTGTCCGTCTGTCCGTCTGTCTGTCACCAGGCTGTATCTCATGAACCGTGGTAGTTAGACAGTTGAAATTTTCACAGGTGATGTATTTCTGATGCCGCTATAACAACAAATACGAAAAATAGAATAAAATAAATATTTAAAAACAGAATAAAATAAATATCTATAAAAACGGCAAAATATCATCTCTGTTGTATGGGAGCTCCCCTTATATAATTGTTTTATTTTATTTTAATTTCATTATTTATTTATTAAGCGAATATATAACTAAATATTATGTGAATATTTTAAGCGTCTACATGAAATTAAAATAAAATAAAACAATAATATAAGGGGGCACCCATACAACAGCCATGATTTTTTCCCGTTTTTATAGATAATGGTAAGGAACCTTAGTGCGGGAGTCTGACTAGCACTTGGCCGGTTTCTTTTTTTCTTCTCATCCAAGGATTTCAATACAATCGAACGTATACGCGTGTGAATCGAACGTATACCAAGCGATGCGTTTACGCCAATTTTAGGGGGATATAGGAGTTTGAAGACCTAGGCCTTCAAACCAAGTAGTTACCACAGCGAGGTATGCTAGCACACCTCGCTGTGGTAACTACTTGGTTAGATGACTACAGGTTCCAAAAACAGCAGTGCCAGCACCAGACCACAATAAAATTTTTAGACGACACAACTTAACTGATCGCCTTTAGGGTAAACTAAATCTAGTTAATTAAGAGTGAGGATGGTTTTTTTTAGCGTTTTCTTAATTCTTGTTTGCAATGGCTGACAGCAGTTCAAGTCACCAACCACAACACAACAAGATTTTTCATAACGCCTAGTTTAATAATTTGTATCTCATGTGGCGTGCTCCGATCTTTTTCAGATTGACTTAGGTTTTAGATGTATATCTATCTATATCATCATCAGGTCGTTTTAGTCTCCGTACTGCCGGAGCCAAACTTGGCCAGAGCAAACAGAGGATTTGGCCAACGCCCTCCTCGCTGGCCAGACGAATTGGATAGGTCTCATTGATGTTTATGAGCTTTGTTTAGCTTGTATTTCCTAAGTCGCTTCTTACGACATCCATAGGACGACTTGGAGTGGTCCTATTCTACTCTGCCGGAAACCACACAGCCACCTATATAAGTATCTATTATAAAATATAGTATCGTTGAGTTTGTAGTATCCTACAAAACAAGTTCAGACAAGTACAGTCCCGGGACATTCAAAAGTGGAATAAATGGGTATCTCTTGGATAGGCATGTAACATCCTCGTCTTCATCGTCACTTACCATCAGGTGAGATGGGAAACAAAAGTTAACAACTTTCTGTGGGTCTAGCTAAATTTGTGTGATATGTTCGTATATATTTATTTTTTTATTTATTTAGGAACTCGCTGTTTAGTTACGAAATAAAAGAGACAAATTGTCTTTCCATTTCCCTGATCTTTCCTTCACCATAAATTAAGTAAACTATGTCATCAATCAACTTTTATTTCACGAACAAAGAGACAAGACTGTATTTTAAAACGCATTCATGCTTCCTCGAGAATGTAAAACGTGTTGGAACCGCACAGACACACATACATTACAACGAATCGCGATACAATGGAGCTTCTTCCATTATTCTATGTCATTCTTATTTACCGGTTTATGCGAGTTTGTTTGTTGCACAGATGTTTTATTCCAACAAATGGTTTGTAGGCAACTAGCTTTTGCCCGCTGTTTCGCTCGCGTCAACGTCGTTCCCTCGGGAACAGTAGTAGCCTATGTCCTTCTCCGTACTCCAGAGAGCTAGTATGCAAAATTTCATGATGATTGATTCAATAGTTACGCTAAGAAAGCGTAACAAACACACAAACTTATTTATGATGATAGTAAGGATAAGGATAATTTTAAAGATATTACCGTGCATATTGTAAAAGAAAAGGCCCTTTACTGACGGAGAACTAATTACTAGTATCCAAAATTTTACGAGTACAATAGATTTGTAATCAAACGTTTGCATTATTAGTTCTTACGCATATTAAGCAACCCCGGGTGCGGTTCCCATTTGGATGGGTGACCGCAAGTGGTATAAAAATATTTCAAGCCTTTCCGTGCTTCAGAAGCCACTTTGAGCCGTTGAGCCGGCTGTCATCGTTGATGGCAGTCGTAAAGCTACGTCAGTTGCCTTTAAGCAGCTTGATAAATAAGGCACCAATAAATAGCAGGCCACTTACACACACGAAAAACCAACAAACAAACCATTTAAACGTTAAACTACGTAAAATAATATATAACAAATAGTTACATTACTGATCGCTTAAAAAAATCGGCGAACTTTCATCTAGAACTTCAGGCTTTGCCTCCCAGGAAACTATAGCTCGGGGCTAAATTCGTAACAAGCATAGATTAAAAAAAATTGCGTCTCTCTGGTAAGAAGCAATAAACAAACAATGCTAGCCTTGAGTTGATATAAGGACTCTAACTTAATACCTCCATCCAAAACTGTTTAGGCAATTTGTTCATAAGCTCACGACAAAAAGCGACTGCTTCGACTTCCATAGTCAATAAAAGCTGAGGGCACTATAAAGGTTAAGGGCACTCTGCCCTCGCCTCAAACGCCTGGTGAAGTACCAAAAGCTCACTTGGAGCTAGCTACATAGTCAATTAAAAAAATAAACATCTATAGTCGACTTTATACACCATTTTTTTGTATCATTGAAACTAACGTGAGATACAGACATTATGTACTAAAAACGGGTCACTCACGTGCTATTTCGTCGGGATTTCACGTGCTTTTTCGTCTCGCACTCGCCTTGAAAATGGGCTCCTGACGAGTCCCAAACTATAGTCGGCAATCCCGACGAAATAGCACGTGAGTGACCCGTTTTTAGTACATAAAACCATTTTTTTGGCTAAATTATCAACCAGTCTTTCTGGTAAATAAAGTCCCCTTTAGTTTATAAGCGAGTGCCGCGCGAACCATAGAACGTCGCGACTGCGCAAGCCATAATGCTACGCAGAACCATTACGCGATGATGTAAAAAGATGAAGTCTTAATATTTTCATATATATAGTTTTATAAAAAAATAAGGAAGGAGGCGACTTTCGAGATGTAAATATAAATATTGTCATGTGAGAATTATTGTTTTAGACGTAACATTTCCAAACTCTTCAAAGAAAAATGTTTTTAGATATCATAACATATATATATATATCGTTTTTAAATTCCATATGTATATGTTCGAGCTAAGAAGCAATATAACATCTAAAAATATCAAAATCAAACTTAAAGAACACTTCTTAGCAAATATTGAGAAAGTAAACAATAGGTAGTGTGGTTCCCCAATCCATTGGAGTCGCTGTTTATGTAGGTAGGTAAAAAAAAAAATTTTGTTTTCTAGTTTTTAAATTAAGTATAAGTACTATTAATGTTTTCCTTTTTGTTGAGAATGGAATTTGTATTTTGTAGCAACATAGCTTAAAACTAGATGTAGAATCTTGCATTATTGCCTAACAAATCTCCGTGGTTTTTATTGTAATGCATAATATGTGTATTTGTTTATGTGATTTAAATAGTAATAAAGAATAAATAAATAAATATGTTTCAAATTCCAACAAGGGGGCGATCTTGTGCAAGGATCGACCTAAATTATGCAAATACTTTTGATGTATTTAATCAATTCAGCACATAGTACTAGTGATTTGAAAACAGGTCAATTTCCACAATTTCTTGCAGTACCGACTTAACTCGCTATCAAATTAATGACCGGCTTATCAGGTCCGACTTAATCGGTTTCATGTTATAAATACAATTAATTAACAAAAAAAGCTGGAACCGGAAAGCGTTATAAATAACGCGACTGTTGATAAACATCGACACTTGTTTCGGAAAAGATTTCTGTTTGAAACATTTGTTGCATTCTTTAATTGATTTCATTATAGTTTACTAGCTTTCGCCCGCGGCTCCGCCCGCGTCAATGTCGATCCCTCGGGAACAGTACTTTTTCCCAGGATAAAAGATAGCCTATGTCCTTCTCCGTACTCCAGAGAACTTGTATGCATTCAACTTTCATGATGATCGGTTCAGTAGTTAGGGCGTGAAAGCGTAACAAACAAACAAACAAATAAACAAACTCACTTTCGCATTTATAATATTAGTAAGGATTATTTTTTATACGAGTTATAGCTAAAATATTCAACTAAGACTTCGTAGGTACTTAAAACAATGTTTTAGCTTGTTCAAAAAATAAAGGGGTAGGTTGTACATTTGTACACTTTATATTTTTATTTCACACTGACACACTGACGATGAGATAGAAGAGTTTTATGATCTGCTCAATAAAGCATGTGATGAAAATCGAGGAACATGGACTGTAGTTATTGGAGACTTTAACGCTAAGACTGGTATCAGAATTGGAAATAGAAACAGTGAAATTGTGGGTAAATACGGATTAGGGGTAAGTAATAACCGTGGTGATCGACTAATACAGTTTGCTTTTGGACAAAATATGAAAATTGCTAATAGTTTCTTTAAAAAACCACCTCAAAGACGCTGGACATGGGTATCACCCAACCCCCAAATTAAAAATGAAATAGACTTTGTTATCACGAGCGACAGGCATATAGTCAAAGATGTTAGTGTAATTAACAAAATTAAATTCAGTTCTAATCACAGGCCAGTACGAGCAAAATTAAGATTCGACTTTAAAATTCACAGAGCAACAGTTTTCAAAAATAAAATTAAAAAACTTGATTTCGATACCCTTATTAATAACCACGACCAATTTAAAATAGAATTAACAAATAGTTTTCAATTACTAGATCCTAATGACGTGAGCGATGTAGATAATCAATATAACAATATAGTAAATGCGATTCAGAGAAGTAGTAACAAAATAAAGAAACAAAATCGGAAACAGAAAAAATTATCAATTGCAACATTGAAACTCATTGACAAGAGATTAGAAAAACCAATAGGAAGTTTAGAATATAGGACAATAGACAAGTTAGTTAAAAAGAGTATACGGGACGACATAAGAAAGTACAATACATCTTTAGTCAAAATGGCTCTGGAACAACACAAGTCTTTACGAGTAGCGAAGCAAGGTATTACTAACGGTAAAGCTTGGATAAACCGTTTATATGACGACCAGGGCAAAGAACACTATAGTCAAGAGAAAATACTTGATATATGTACCAAATTCTACAGATCACTTTATTCAGATCCCAGCAAAATTGTATCACAAAAACAATATTTTTGTCCAGATAATGTCCCTTTAATTACAGAAGGTGAGGTCCATGATGCTTTAAAATCTATGAACTTAGGTAAAAGTCCGGGACCAGATGAAGTCACAACAGAAGCTCTCAGAATAGGTTCGTCAGTTCTAATTCCCTATCTAACCAACCTTTTTAATACTATACTTCTCACCGGCAAATTCCCGGCAAAAATGGGTCACTCCAACATTGTCCTACTGCACAAAAAAGGCGACAAACACAATATTAATAATTATAGACCAATTAGCCTAGTATCCCACATATACAAAATATTCATAAAAATAATTCAAAAACGTATAGACAGCATATTAGAATCGCATCAACCTCCAGAACAGGCGGGATTTCGTCCCGGCTTTTCAACTAGTGACCATCTTCATATCATAAACCAAGTGATCGAAAAATCAAATGAGTTCAACAAACCTTTGTATATTGCTTTCGTGGACTACACGAAAGCATTCGATAGCATTAAACACGAAGCTATACTTTCATCTCTTCAGAACCAAAATGTTGAGCAGGTGTACATTGACCTTTAAGAAATAATTTACAATTTCAGCACATCGAATATTAAAATACAGTCAGCGGGAACTCCATTCAAGTTAGAAAAAGGCGTAAAGCAGGGTGACCCGCTCTCTCCCAAACTATTCACGAGTACCCTTGAGGAAATATTTAGGAAGATCGCGGCTTTGTGGGAAACGAAGGGCATACGAATCGACACGAAAAGACTTACAAATCTGCGATTCGCGGATGATATTGTCCTTTTCGCTTCCACATCAACAGAATTGCAGGAAATGCTAGAAGATCTTAGCAAGGCAAGTCTCGAGGTTGGACTTTCGATGAATCGGTCTAAAACACAAGTAATGACCAACAGCACAAAACGTAAGGTCGAGGTTGAGGGGCAAGAAATTCACTACGTCGATGAGTACATATACCTGGGCCAGATAGTCTCCTTCAGCAACAGGCAAGAAAAAGAAATAAAACACCGCATAGACAACGCGTGGAGGAGCTACTGGTCCATGAAAGAACTCATGAAGGGAGACCTTCCACTGTCACTGAAGCGCAGACTCATCGACATGTGTATCTTGCCCATCCTGACTTACGGTGCTCAAAGTTGGTCATTGACTGAGGATCAGAAGTCCAAGCTCAAGATTTGCCAGAGAGCGATGGATGCTTCGCTCTAAAACTGGCATTGTTGATGTGGGGCACAAAGCCGCCAAGCTCAAATGGGATTGGGCGGGTCACGTTTGCCGAATGCATCCAGACCGATGGGCTACTATAGTTACAAAATGGACTCCGGAAGATGGATACAGAAAAAGAGGTAGGCCTCGAAAGCGTTGGTGTGATGATATCACGAGCCATGAAAAGAAATGTTCTGAAGTGGCACAAAATGGGGATGTTTGGAAGGAAATGGGGGAGACCTTTGCCCAGCAGTGGGACAGTATAGGTTAATAAAAAAAAAAAAATTATTTCGAGCCTTCATATGTCCCACTGCTGGGCAAAGGCCTCCCTCCACTTCTTCCATTCAGTCCGGTCCTGCGTTATTTCCTTCCAAGCATTCTTAACTTTATCCAGCTCATCGCGCCAAAATCAAAATCAATCAAAATCAAAACGTTTATTCAGAAAATAGGCCTTTGCAGTCAAATCACACTTTAAAGGATCTAATTTAGTCATATTTATATTATTAATTAATGTGCAAAAGCTACAGACTACTAGCGTTTCGGAACCGACCACTGCAGAGAAGAAACGCCAAAAAGAAACTCTTTTCTACAGGTCGCCACATTTGTACATACTTATGTATATATGTACAAATACCTACTCCTGTATAGTATGTATCACGTCTTTTTCCCTTGCGGGGTAGACAGAACCTAGGTCTTTAAGACCTCAAAGCCGCGTTTTGCATATTGGTGGGTGGCGTGTAGGTGGAAAATGGAATCAAAATAGCGATGGCTTGCTAGCCACATTTCTCACACGATTCCTCAGATTTTCGCCCATTCTTTCGAACGGTATCCACATGTGTTTTTTTAAATTATTGAACTTTTTAAAACTCCTATATGTTTCCTAACCGGATGTAAGAAATTGAATATTTATGTTCACTAATGAAGCGTCTATTCATGTTCGACAGCTCCGTGGCGCAGTGGTTAACACGCCAGCCTGCGACACGGAGTGCCCGGGTTCGATCCCCGGTCAAGATGGAAAATTATCTTTTTCAGATTGGCCTGGGTCTTGGATGTTTATCTATATATGGATTTATTATAAAATATAGTATCGTTGAGTTAGTATCATACATAACACAAGTCTCGAACTTACCTTGGGGCTAGCTCAATCTGTGTGATTTGTCCGTATATATTTATTTATGTATTATAGTCCCCAAACACTCAACATCATATACAGGATGAAATTGAATTCATTAACAAACGTTTAAGGAGTGACTAAGACCACGAACTGAACAACTTTCATAATGAGACCAACTTCGACGTCGTGAAAAAATTATCTGCTCTTTCATAAAAAGTGGAATATCTACTTGGCCAAAATCTATGGAACAGTTAATTATTTTTGGGCTATTTTGGAGTTGGTCCTATAATGAAAGTTGTTCAGATTAATGGTCTGAGTCACTCCTAAAACGTTTGTTAATGAATTGCCCAAAAAATAATTTAAATTAACACTAAACAATTAATTAATAGAACAAAGCACCTGTTCCAAACTTTCAATACATTTGGCACAAAACCCAGACCGAGTCCGATCGTCTTTCCGAATAGAATACTAATAACAGACATTTTATTGTCTGTCTGTAAGTGGGTCGGCCACAGCTGACGGCGATAATTCTTAGCTAAGACTTAGCTATTAGGTGATAAGCTTCTGAGTTTAATTATCTGTGACGCTTTTGTTTTAGCGGGGTTTTCTGTTTTGAGTAATAAAAGGCAAGTGATGTGTAACTGATGACTGTGGGGATCTAATTTATTGCAGACATAGTACAAAAATATGACTGCCTCTTGGCTCAGTTGTAGCCACGGCTTGTAGCGCACATGCCTTTAGTCAATAGTCAAAAATTTTAATTGGTTCAGTAGTATCGGTACCTATTCAATGCAAACCATCTTCAGGTCTTTTTAGTCTCCACTATAGGAGCACGACCCTCTCTGTTCTACTAGAGCCATACTTGGCCAGAGCAGTCAGAGGACTTGGCCTTCACTCTCCACGTTGGCCAGACGGGTTGGAGAGGTCTCACAGATGTCTATAAGCTTTGTTTAGCTTGTATTTCCTAAGTCGCCTTCTACGACATCCGCGGGAAGACTTGGAGTGGTCCTATTCTACTCTGCCGGATACCACACGGCTTTTCAATGCAAACAAACAATCAAATCTTTCGTCTTTATAATATCATTGTGTAGATAATACATAAATATAATAGATTTGTTGTAATAAAATATGTCTGCGCATCAAGGAAACTTTTATATACCGGTAGAAATAAGAATTACATAGAAAAAACCGGCCAAGTGCGAGTCGGACTCGCGCACGAAGGGTTCCGTACATTATATATAATAAGTTTGAAATTTTTTTTTTTTTTTTTTATATGATGTAACTCAAAATGTATGCTTTCCGATTTTTTTTCTTTATCTGTGCTTCGTACTAAATTTCAAAATTCTGAGTTCACGGGAAGTACCCTGTAGGTTTTGATTCCCTTGCAAGTGCCGAAAAATTATTTAAAATAATTTTATTAAATGATTTAATTAAAAACTGCTTCGTACCAAATTTCAAGATTCTGAGGTCACGGGAAGTACCCTGTAGGTTTTTATACCCTTGCGAATGTCGAAAAACACGAAAAATTTCGACATAACCAGCTGTATCTTTTGATTGCGTTGGCTTGATTATTTTACAACTGCAAGGGACAGCAGACCTGAGTATTTGATATGAATTTCAGCTTGATACCTCTACGCGTTCCTGAGAAAAAGGTTCTTGGCAGACTGACAGACAGACAGACAGACGGACAACCGAGTGATCCTATAAGGGTTCCGTTTTTTTGAGGTACGGAACACTTAAAAATGCAAGAATCTCCATTGTATCGCGAATCGTTATCAATACGCGAAATAATAATATATCTGTAAGGCTCGGTCGTGCAGTAAGTTACATTGTTTTCAGAGATATAGTGTTTATAAGATCTATACATAATACTTGTCTTGTTATCTATAAGTCTGTTTGTTATCTACATGTTTATCTTTATAACTTCCACGCTGGTCTGGGAGAAAAGAAAAAAAGTAATATGTGCCAGCTGCTTCTCTTCCCGCGCAGACCGTAGAAGCCGGTCAAGGGAATGGGTGAAAATCTAAAGAATTATGACAATAGGCGATGGGGCTAACAACCCATCACTATTTTGATTCCGTTTTCCACCTTTACGCCACCAACACGCTAAACGTGGCCTTTCGGTCTTATGACCTTGGGCTCTGTCTACCCCGTAAGGGATAAATAATATTATCTTTCTATGTATTTGTTATAAAATATAGTATTGTTGAGTTAGTATCCCTTAACACAAGTCTCGAACTTTCTTTGGGGCTAGCTTAATCTGTGTGATTTGTTCGTATATATTTATTCTAAATACCAAAACTAATTGTCCGTTAAAAGATCTATAAAACTGAATGACTCATCCAAATTTTTGGATTGCAACAAAGCGTTTCCGAGTCTCGTTTCGTCGTTAAATCTCTTCAAAGCGTTTAAATTCGGCAGTCGCTTGGCCAATCTTTTAGTTTTTCGTCTTTCCACGTGCCTAATCTAAATTTTCAATGTAGTCTAAGTTACGAGCGTAGCGGGAGCGGTTATAGATGTTAGATTGAATGGAAACAGTACTAAAACCTAAAAAGATGTAATAAACTTATGAATATGATCAACTATCACCATCTAATCAACTGTGAAACCATATAGGTATAATATATCAATAAATTAACAAATAAAATATGTGGTTAATAACCAACGACGTCCCCTTAAAAGGGTGACTCAGCCCGTCAAAATGAACAACGTTTCCTATGGGACCAATGCTGGGAATTCAATTTTGAGTCCTCGCCTTGGTCCTATAGGAAAAGTTGAAAATTTTGATGGGCTGAGTCACCCCTTCACGGGAACGGCCTTGGTTATGTTACATGCTGTATAAACTAGAGAACTTAATGTTATCTAGAGAACTTAGTTTAAACTTAGTTTAAAGCCGCTAGAAAAATACATTTTTTTTTGTGGAAATCTACAGCTGTAATGTAAATATTTTTGTTTATATTTTTTTTTTACTAAATGTTGCATTAGGCATTTGTCTCCCATCTCACCTGATGGTAAGTGACGATGAAGACGAGGATGTTACATGCCTATCAAAGAGATACCCATTTATTCTACTTTTGAATATCCCGGGACTGTACTTGTCTGGGAATATAGACGCAGGCAGTTCATTCCACGCCTTAGCTACTCGAACCAAAAAGGATATTCGGTTGTACGTTTTTTTTTAAATGTTTGTTTCCTAATATTTTCGTCATTTATCAACTGATTTGAAAAAATATTTTTTTATATGTGAGGATTTGCTTGCAGATATTTTTTAATTCATTTAAATTTCCTTGAAATCGGATAATTAGTTCGTGTGAAGTCGGTTGTTTTAATATTTAAGCCCTTAAATTCGGCAGTTGCTTTGAATATTGCGAATATTTATTTTTGTCTTTCAGCGTGCCTAACCTAAATGATGAGTGTGGGCCCAAAGTACAAGCTTGATGGTATCGGAAATCACGATAGTATACAAGTCGGTCCATATAAACTAGAATAGAGAACCATTTCCAAAAATGGGAAAGACGTATTAGATTTCAACATAAATATATAAGAATTATGTACGTGTACATTTATTCAACTTAAATAATACTAGTGGTAATCAGAAACACTGTCAAATAGACAAAAGAATACTGATTGCTATCTATCCTAACAATGATGCCATTAATTTTTCGGAATGCAAGGAAGCGTATCCGATCTGTACTTACATCTCATAACTTGGACCACGACCTCCGATGCTCGTGCGTTTAATTTATGAAGGCGTTTTATTGTACCCCCCTTTATCGATAGAAAAACGCGGTTGCAATGGAGGGCAATGAAATAGATTAGCTTAATTAATTGCTTTCTGGACATTCATGGTTTTCGCATTGTGAGAATGATGTATGGCAGTCAGCTGTTTTACTGGGTTTGTTTGTAGTGTGAACAGATCAGTTCATTCTGTACTACGCCTTCTAAATACAGAAATATAATGGTAGTAGGCTTGGGAACTTTCATGCGTTTCGCATTAAATAAAAATATAATAGAAATGATTATTTCAGACATCTTTTTAGTCCATTTTTGTTGGTAAACTTTATGTATATGTAAGAGTGCATTGTAGGAACTATGTATGGCTTGAGGTAATTGAAGTGCGAAAGACGAAGATGCGAACTATCAGTTATTTAATAGGTTTTTTCTTAGGCCAAATAAGAGCGGTTTATTAGGAAATGGGACGGAGTAAAGATAGGCTCCCAGCTCTCTCATTCACCGAACGAAGCATAGAAGCGGTAAAGCTTCTATTCAAACGTCGATTTTCTGTGAGTTTGTGGTACTTCCCCGGACGAGCCGGCCCATTTATGCTATTAGCAAAACCAAATACCATAGAATAAGTAATAGTACTAACGTACTGTTATTATTATAGTTATTATTATTTTTAGTTATTATTAGATTAAGACTTGTTTGCAGTCGGTTCGCGGTCGCTGGTCTATGTATTTTCCGCTTCTTCTTTACAGACTTTAGTAGTTTTTTCCCCTTTTATACTTTTCAGAAGATATCTAGTAATAGTTGTGTATTTTTTTATTTATACCTTATGGGATGGACAGAGCTTATGACCATAACACCTAAATAGTACTTTCGTCTGTTGGCCTAATACTCGTACATAATAAATATGTCATCATCATCATCATCATCAGGTCCTTGTTAGTCTCCACTACAGGAGCACGACCCTCTCTGTACTACTAGGGCCATACTTGGCAAGAGCAGACAGAGGACTTGAACTACACTCTCCACGCTGGCCAGACGGGTTGGAGAGGTCTCTTAGATGTTTATAAGCTTTGTTTAGCTTGTATTTCCTAAGTTGCCTTCTACGACATCCACGGGAAGACTTGGAGTGGTCCTATTCTACTCTGCCGGATACCACACGGCTAAATAAATATGTATCTATTCATTATTAGACATCTTTTCTTAATAGCTGGTTAAAATATTAAGATTAAATTTTAATTTTAAAATTGATATACCAAACCATAGAGAAAAAATGTCCCGCAGGTTACATCTCTAGTATTATTAATTTTTTTTTTTATTCTTTAACATAAATCTGCTCGCTTATAGAATGTTTTTGTAAAACAGACTTAATCGGTCGCGACGCACCCTAAGATGCCTTTCCATCAGCTATTGTGTCATAGTTTGTATTCCATTGTTTTTTTTATATAATTAAAAGTGTCTGCCTATTTCTAATCTGAGGAATTAATCGTTTTTGTAATACTTCAACGAATTTTATTGTTGTTTTAGAGGCCAAACTCGTGAGTGGTCCTCATAAATCTGAAATGAATGTAGTTAATGTTTACTTTGATAGCGTTGCCAGTTTTTAATTTGTAATTAAAATGCGATCAACATCAATAGTAACGACTTTTATGTTGTTCCCATTCTGTGATTCAAATAACTAAAGAATTAAAAGTTTGAATTGGCAACATTTCTACTGAGTATTTTCAGTGCATTGTTTTGGAAACTGCAGGACCACTTTTCATTGATGTTTCCTTTCGCTGATTTCAGAGAGGCGCCGTAGACCAGAGCGTTTCAACTTTCAACAGCGCCCGCTTCACCGGCGTGCGCTGTGAAACGAGTTTTAGTAACGCGCATTTCGTTGCAATTTACAGTTGTGTGTGATGACATGACCCTCCCTGCACTACCGGAGCCATACTTGGCCAGAGCAGACAGAGGATTTGGCCTACTCCTCGTGGCCAGACGGGTTGGATATGTGACATTTGTTTTGGTATTATAGCTTAAAATTACTTCGCTTATAAAAATGCAGTTGCATCGATTTTTGTTTTACTAGCGTTGCTACAGTCTCGTATCACTTCAATCTAACTTGTACTGCATTTCATATGACGCCGGGTTGAGGAGGCTATGAGGTTACGATTTTTTGTTACCTTACAGCTGTCGCAAATTGAAAAAGTTTGCCAATGTGAGTGGTTTTGGTACTATTGCTTAAAATTACTTCGCTTGTAAAGATAAAGTTCCATAAATTTTAGTTTCACAATCGTTGCTACAGTCTCGTTACACCTAAATCTAACTTGCACTGCATTTCATATGACGCCGGGTTAAGGTGGCTACGAGGTTATGATTTTTTGTTACATTACAGCTGCCGCAAAATGAAAAAGTTTAGCTAGGTCTATGAGAGGTTTTTTGTTGTTAGTAGGTACTGTGAATTCCTTCGCTTATAAAGATACTGTTCCATAAGCATTGCTATAGTCTCGGTACATCTCAATCTAACTTGCACAGCATTAAATATGATGCCGGGTTGGAGTGGCTATGATTTTTTGATACATTACAGCTGCCGCAAATCGATAAATTTTAGTTATATGGGAGTTGTTTTCGTACTATTGCATAAAATACTTCGCTTGTAAAGATAAAATTCCATCAATTTTAGTTTCACAAGCGTTGCTACAGTGTCGTTACATCTCAATCTAACTTGTATTGCATTTTATATAACGCCGGGTTGAGGTGGCTATGAGGTTATGAATTTTTGTTACATTACAGCTGCCGCAAATTGAAAAAGTTTAGTTATGTGAGAGTAGTTTGGGTATTATTGCTACCTTAAAATTACTTCGCTTATAAAGATGCAGTTCCATCTATTTTAGTTATACTAGCGTTGCAACAGTCTCGTAACACCTCAATCTAACTTGCCCTGCATTTCATATGATGCCGAGTTGAGGTGGCTATGGGGTTATGATTTTTTGTTTCATTACAGCTGCCGCAAATTGATAAAGCGAAAAGGTGAAAGCTGTTTTGGTTTTAGTACTTTAAATTACTTCGCTTGTGAAGATAAAGTCCACCAATTTTAGTTTTACTAGCGTTGCTACAGTCTCGCTACACCTCAATCTCACTTGTACTGCATATCATATGACGCCGGGTTGGGGTGGCTATGAGGTTATGATTTTTTGATACATTACAACTGCCGTAAATTGAAAAAGTTTGGCTATGTGAGAGTTTTTTTGGCATTATAGCTTTAGATTACTTCGCTTATAAAGATACAGTTCCATCTACCAGAAATAGAAAAAAAAACAGCAATCGCGAACAATCTTAACTGTGTGTAACACATTTTTTGTAAGTTTTTGAATACCAATAATTTAAGTAAAACGAAGTTAGTGCCATAGTAGCAGAAATTTGTACTAGTATTGTAATAATCGACTTCTGTATGTGTTATACCTTTTGCAACATCATCTACAATCTGAAATCCAAACCTATTCGTCTTAGGACTTATACAAGAAACTTCTGTATGTTTTCAAAATGAATAAATCTTCATAACCTCACTCTTTCTGGCATCAAGTTTAACAATACAAAATCTGATAAAAACTTTCCTCCAAATGACAAAAAGTTCAAGCGGTGACGTATTTTACGATTTTATGTCCAGGGTCCATTATTCATTTACAACTCCATATAAATTAAACAAAGAAACCGCTGAGGTAATTTGGGTAAAACTATATTTGGAATATTATAACATTTGCAAAATGCCCTTGATTTAAATTAATAAATAATCTTAAATATATAAGGACAAATCACACAAATTGAGCTAGCCCCACAATAAGTTGTGAACTTGTGTCGTAGGATACTAACTCAACGATACTATATTTTATAATAGATACTTATAAAGACAAACATTCAAGACCCATCTGAAAAAGATCGATATCCATCTTAACCTGGCCGGGGATCGAACCCGGGAACCCTCGTTTCACAGGCTAGCGTGTTAACCACTGCGTCACGGAGCTCGCCTAAATTACTTTGTGCATGTAAATTTAGCATTTGCATAGTAACGTCTGAATCAATTAATTGTTATAAAAAAATATAGAACAATGCGAAACAAAATGTGAGCACTTAAAGCATAATGCAGTGATCTGATTTCGTTATTACAAAAGGCAACAACAAAACCTACCTACACTACATTTATGACATACATAAACGATGTCTCATTCTTATATCATAAGTTAAAAAATATATATACGAAGCAGAACATGGCTTTGATGTGTGTGATATAATTCGAAAGGGCTTGTCATATTACACTTTTTTTAAATAAAAAAATGGAGCATCCTTTCATCATGACTACGCACTTATTTTTAAGGGCTTATATGCCACTCTGCTGGGCAAAGGCCTTTGCCCAGCAGTGGGACACATGATGGCTCGAAATAAATAATAATATGCCACTCCACAATACCATGTTAGCCCGGGCCTAGATTTTATGTTACATACGTCCCCAGGCATACTCTGCTCTCAACACACAAATCACGTAGCAAAACAAAGAACACTTACCGATTCACGTTTGGACACTCGACCTAAAAACTGTCGTTTACCTGCGAAGAAAAAACACAATTTATTGCTTCTGCGAACTCTTACAGTATTTTAACTTATTTGTGCGAAAATCGGAATGTTTGTGCGAAAAGAAATAAAAGTATCGCGCCATATTTGCTGAAGGACAATTTACGTTTGCTGGAAATATTACGATATGTGGAAAATTTACTTGCTTGAATGAGTTTGTGGGATTACTGTTTTCAAGTATATTTAGAAACAGCCTCGGTGGTCCAGTGGTTAAGGCGTTTGCCTGTTGACTCGGGGTCGTGGGTTCGATTCCCACCTGAAGCATACTTTGTTTAGTTGTTTCCAGTTTGGTTAGGACATTGCAGGCTTGAATTACCTGATTGTCTGATAATAAAGATGATTCCGTGCTTCGGAAGGCATGTTAAGCCGGTGGTCCCGGCTGCCATCTGGTAGTCTTTAAAGGAACCACGTCAGAGTCCGAGAGGCGGTTACGAAGAACTCTGTCACCAGGGTGTGCATGGTCGATTGACCGTGACACCTACTCGAAATTATGATAATGATTATATTTAGAATTAACTTTTACCTTGCAGTATCATTTAACTCATTCACGGACACTCAACCAAACACAAAAGAAACAGGTCATTTCACCACTAGATAATACCAGCTTTTTTCATCTTTAAAATGATATTATGGAGCGTCTTTTGCTTAGTAATACTGTACAATTATAATCCAACTAGCTTTCGCCCGCGGCTCCGCCCGCGTCAATGTCAATCCCTCGGGAATAGTTATTTTTCCCGGTATAAAAGGTAGCCTATATCCTTCTTCTCCAGAGCCTATATCTACTCCAGAGAACTTGTATGCAAAATTTCATGATGATCGGTTCAGTAGGTACGGCGTGAAAGCGTAACAAACAAACTCACTTTCGCATTTATAATATTAGTAATAATAAGGATTAATTATTCTATTACCATTTTTTTTTTTATTTTGTTATATATATTACGGCTAATAAGCGAAGTGCGGCTACGCCTAGTTCTAGCCGGGTACAACTAGGTACAGCCGGGCATATGCGGTTAAACTTAGGTATATCCTACTTATCTTCGGTTAGAACTAGGTAAAGCCTTCATCATAGCGACTAGTACTTGGTGCAGCCACACATCAGTGGTTAAACCTAGGTACAACCGATTTAACACCGGCTAGAAGAAGGTTTTCAGGTCAGGTAAATTTTAACTACTACTTAATGTCTCAAGATCAATCGTAAAAATGCATTGTTGTATACATTGATATGATTGTTGTATACTTGACTGAGTTTCTTTCGGCATATTCTTCTCAGCAGTGATCGTTCCGAAACGCTAGTAGTTTATCGATTTTGCAAATAATATTATTACGTTCAAAAATAGATATTATATGATATCCAATTTGAATAAAATTCTATTCGCTTCCATGCTGGTCATGTGCCAGCTGCTTCTCTTCCCGCGCAGATCGTAAAATCTGCGGAATAATGTCAATAGGCGATGCGGCTAGCAACCCATCACTATTTAATTCCGTTTTCCATCTACACTCAATCCAACATGGTAAATGTGGTCATGGCTCTGTCTACCCCGCAAGGGAAAAAGATGTGATATATTATGTATGTATAAAATTCTATTTCACTTCATTGAAAAGTTGAATATACACGAGTTCACGAAATTCGAGTAATCGATCAAAATGAACCATAAATCAGGCGAAATGTAGGAAATCCCGAAGACCCGACAACGCTTACGGGAAGATAGACTGGTGTCACAGCCAAATATATTGTTTTAGCGATTGTTTTCCGTATTTTCCCTCATTGCTACGCGATATATCTAGTCTCATTTCATGAAGAGGAAAGATTTGTGTTTGCCTGTATATTGTATGAAAACTCAAAAAAAACGGTATACCCCTAAAGGATAAGAATATCTGAACAAACATTCTAACAGGCGATGCGGCTAGCAATCTTTAACTATCCGTTTTAATCTTATACACGGTGAAATTAAATAAGCATGGGAACGTCCAAAAAAAAATTGAGTTTCCAGCATTGGTTCCATCGAAAAAAGTTGTTCATATCAACGGGCTGAACCATCCCTTAAGGGTCGAGAACGATCAAAATTTCACCGTGTATACCCACCGCTCACGCTAACCGATCTTCAGGCTGTCTCCCCCGAAGGTAAAATATTGCTATTGTGCAGCCTAACAACGAATTCACAACATTGACATACATACCCCGTCCCGCCGCGTTGGCTGCAGGCCAGTTCACCTGTTGCAGCTTCTTTATCTAAACCAACTGAAGATCGTTCGATAAATCAGCTGACATTATAAGTGCAGTGCAGTGCACTTTTGACCGAGTGAGCGCGAAGCGTCTCCGCTTCAGCATGGGCAATCATTTTTTGTGAAAACTTTTTTAGTCGCGATGTTAAGTTTTTGAGATGGAAAAAATCAATGAACTCGCAACACTGTTACCGTAATGAACACCTCTTTAAATAAGTAACCGTATATTCAAGTTTTCACTGCTGTTCACACCTTCAGAATGCCACTGTTTTTTTGACGTGAAATGTTTTCACTAATCAATCGCGAGAAACGCAGACACAATTGATTATCTATTGTTATGTTGCCCGATCGGCGCGCTTGGTGGTTGAGCGTTAAAATAGGTACGATACTCGGGGTACCATGTCAGAAAACCGTCCCGAAACGAATTGGTCTATATTGCCTGACACTAATAACTTTGTAGTTAGTACGTTAGGCGATATAGATCAGTTCGACTAGACTATTCATCGTAGAAACATGATTTAATTGTGACATTATTTAGCGTAAATAGTCAGCTCGCTGCTAAGACTCCTCTGATTTTAATCCCTTAGAGATAGAATTTTCAAAACTCTCTTCTTAATACACTTACGAAAAAGAAACGTTTGTGCAAAATTTCAAGGCTTTAGTTCAGCGTAACTCAGTCAGCCAGTCAGTTTCTTTATTATACTGAGTTATATTGTAAAGTTTCAGAAAAAAGCCAGTACCTATTCTTTTGCGTGGAAGTAACAAACATCCTTGCATATACATAATCTATTCTACAATATTATAAAGCTGAAGAGTTTGTTTGTTTGAACGCGCTTATCTCAGGAACTACCGGTTCAAATTGGAAAATTTTGTGTTGGATAGTCCATTTTTTGAGGAAGGCTTTAGGCTATAAAACATAACGCTGCGACCAGTAGGAGCGAAGCATCAATAAAAATGTTTTGAAAACGGGGGAAAATGATTCATCTATATTAATAAAAAACTAATAAATTATAATAACAAAAATTGCCGCGGACAAAGTCGCGGGCAACAGCCAGTAATCAATATTACTGTACTAACGTTACTAAGCGTCGGTTTATTACTCGGCAATAAATGACTGGTTTATGTAGTTTCCAAAGGTGTATGTGTAATGTATGTAGATATATATATATATACTGGGTGGCGCAAAAGTACTGGCACTAAAGAAAATACTTTTATTTTTTTTATATGACATTTTATGTCATTCTGTTTTTGAAAATTGTGTAGTGAACAAATGTAAAATACACTGAAAATAAACATGGACCGTTTTACTCCCCAAGAACGTGGAATAATTGTGTCAATGTTCTTACGGAATAATTCATCAGTGATAAGAACACAACGTGAATTTCGTCGACGATTTCACCACCGTCCGGCACCGATTGGTCGCACAATTCGACGCTTTGCCACACGCCTTGAAGCAACTGGCTCAACATTGGATAGACCTAAGTCTGGGAGACCAAGAACAGGCCGTTCAGCTGAAAATATCGATGCTGTGCGCGAAGATGTGGAAGAGTGTCCAGAAACATCAACGAGGCGACGTGCCACGCAATTGGGCATTTCCAGACGGACCCTGCAGCGTATTTTGGTGAAAGACTTAAAGATGTTCCCGTATAAAACTCAAATGACTCATCAGCTGCTGCCTGCTGACCACCGAGCTCGTCTAGATTACTGCCAGCGCGTCATAAACCTCAACCTTGAAGAGGATGATTTTCCTTCAAAATTGGTTATGAGTGACGAAGCGCATTTCCATCTCTCAGGGCATGTCAATAAGCAGAATACTCGGTTCTGGGGCACTGATAATCCGCGCATTATTCAAGAAACACCTCTACACCCACTAAAAGTTACTGTATGGTGTGGCATCTGTGTTGACAGAGTGATCGGACCCTATTTTTTCGAAGACGCTGGAGGCAATGCGATAACTGTCACTGGAGAACGCTACAGAACCATGTTACGAGAGTTTTTGATACCCAGTTTGGACGAATTGGGGCTGGAGCACATCTGGTTTCAACAAGACGGCGCTACGGCACACACAGCGCGCGACACTATGGACTTAGTGAGGGACGCTTTTCCAGGCCGAGTTATCTCTCGTTTTGGCGATTTGCCTTGGC
Source organism: Elegia similella (assembly GCA_947532085.1). NCBI lineage: Eukaryota > Metazoa > Arthropoda > Insecta > Lepidoptera > Pyralidae > Elegia > Elegia similella. The sequence continues at coordinate 6,148,087 of OX383928.1, forward strand.
CTGCAAGATCACCCGATCTGACCAGTCCAGACTTCTTTCTTTGGGGTTTTTTGAAATCTCGGGTGTATGTGAACAAGCCACAGACTCTCGCAGCTCTAAAAGAAAACATTCGTCAAGAAATAACGAACATATCGCAGGAAGTGTTACGGCAAGTTATGCAAAATGTCATAAATAGGGCTCAAATGTGTATCAACTCTGGAGGTCACCATTTAAAAGACATCATCTTTAAATCCTAATGGTACGAAATTTAATGGCACAAATATACATTTAAAAAAACCTAAATCTAGTTTTCTAATTTAGAAAAAATGTTATAGCTGAACCAAATAGGGTCTTTACTTTTGCGCCACCCAGTATATATATATATATATGTATATATATATATATATATATCGCGTATCATATTAAGGTCAGGTGCCAAATCATCTACTTTGAGAATTAAATATATGCGAGTACATCAGTTCTATTGTCGTAGAAGGCGACTTAAGAAATGCAAGCTAAACAAAGCTTATAAATATTTGTGAGATCTCTCCAACCCGTCTGGCCAGCGTGGAGAGTGTAGGCCAAGTCCTCTCTCTGCTCTGGCCAAGTATGGCTCTAGTAGTACAGAGAGGGTCATGCTCCTGTAGTGGAGACTAAAAAGGACCTGATGATGATGGTGATGATGAATAAATAATTTATGATAACAACGTAAATTTTCCGAATATCTGAGCTTATCTAATTAATAAAATCATAGGTTTAGTCCATACATTTATATTCGTATACTCCGTCCCAATAGTCCCGCCAACAACGTCATTAAACAGAGTACACCAAATGTCACTGACACGATGATAGCGTCCCACCCACGTTTGAAATAACTGTCTCGATAACCATTCGTTTTCGATTGGTCCAGAACAATGGGACGCCCAAATTGACACGCCCATTAGAAATTATGTCCTAGGTCCGGACCTGGCTGCAAGCCAAGGAACTGGGTGGACGGACTTTGGACTTTAGAGCTAGAAGAATCAGGGTGATGCTTATTTTTGTTGTGATTGGCTATTTGTCTCATGAAGGATGGGATGATTAATTTGTTAATAAATCTTATTATATTAATTAGACGTTTGAAATGAAAGGTAGAAATGTGTGTATGATAAATAGTTAGAATATTAATTTGGCTTAATTGGGAATCATGTGCGGGGTTGATAAACAGGCGTAAGTATTGTTTTTCATCACAATCCATACGAAAGATTTTGCGGAATCGTCATATTCATACATTCTCACAGTCCTCTGGCTGCTCTGGCCAAGTATGGCTCTAGTAGTACAGAGAGGGTCGTGCTCCTGTAGTGGAGACTAAAAAGGACCTGATGATGATGATGATGATGATACATTCACACATATTTTCAAATCTACATCTACACTAATATTATAATAGGATCCGAAACTACTGGACTGATTTGAAATATTTTTTCATTATTAGAATCCTACATTATTTCTGATGAACATAGGCTATAAAATATTTTTAAAAAGTTAGGGATGTGATAACTTCGATGATGTTACCCAAGGTGTGAAATAAAAAACAACGCGTTGCATTCCAGGAGTGCCGGCAGAAGCGAAAACTTCGCGCGGTAGAAAGAGAGGGGGATATTACTTCCTCTCTCTCTCCTACGTCTTACAAATTCTCGATCAGGTCACGTGTCTTGACGCAAGTTTAAAAATTTTTACACATCCCAAAAAGTGCACAACGCCACTTATGAAGTTTTCACTTGGATAAAAAGAAATCCAATTACCTATATCCACCAGTGCGAAGCCGGGGCGGGTTGCTAGTTAATAATATAAGTAGGATAGAAACAAAGGACAAGAACATCTATTCATACAATGATGCAGAAAGGTTCTCGAACGGCGTCTACCGGCAAGCGCAGCGTTGTAGGACAGGCAGTTGAAAATTACACCCCTGATCAAATCATCGAGTAACATAGGCTATAATTTACGCAGACGAAGTTGCAGGAAGAAGCTTATTAACCATAATCAAATCAATGTACGAATAATAAAATAAAACTACGACACATATTTCCTCGCGTCCTTTCCCTAACAATAAGCGCGCGTAAAAACCAATTTTATATTCATAGCATTCTTTGAGAAAAAGATGAGATCTTCATGACGATTGCCTCTCAACAATCTTTTTTGTCGGTTTATGACGCATCAACACTAGCTCCCATCCCGCCCTGTCTGGTGTGGATTTACGAGCTACGTGTGTGAACTTCTGACAAACCTAAGTCGGACTATTCGAGAGAGAGCAGAGAGGGAGGCAGATATAACGTATAGTAGGTGTTTCGGTATAAGACTGAATCAATAATAAGAAGAACTGATGCCGTATGACGTATTAACAGGAGCTCCCATGCCGACATGCCTAATGTGCATTTATGAGCTACGTGTGTGAATTTCTGACAAGCCTAGTTCGGACTAGTTAAGAGAGCAGAAAGTTATGCAGATATAATAGACAGTAGGTGTTTATATAAGATCGAAGCAATAACGGGAAGATCAGTAGCCATATGATGTATCAACACTAGCTTCAACCCCGCCCTGCCCGGTTTGGATTTATGACCTACGTGTGTGAACTTCTGACAAGCCTAGGTCGGACTAGTCAAGAGAGCAGAGAATGAGACAGATATAATAGTAAGTAGGTGTTTCTGTATAAGATCGAATCAATAACAAGAAGATCTATAGCCATATGATGTATCAAGACTAGCTTCAACCCCGCCCTGCCTTGTGTGGATTTATGAGCTATGTGTGTGAATTTCTGACAAGCCTAGGTCGGACTATTCAAGAGAGTAGAGAGTTATGCAGATTTAACAGACAGTAGGTGTTTCTTTATAAGATCGAATTAATAACGAGAATATCTGTAGCCATATGGTGTATCAACACTAGCTTCAACCCCGCCCTGCCTTGTGTGGATTTATGAGCTACGTGTGTGAACTTCTGACAAGCCTAGGTCGGACTAGACAAGAGAGCAGAGAGTGACGCAGATAACATAGATCGAAGGTGTTTCTGTATAAGATCGAATCAATAATCGAAACAAAGAAAAACCGTAGCGGTATGACGCATTAATACGAGCTCCCATCCCACCATGCCTGGTATGGATTTATGAGCTACGTGTGTGAATTTCTGACAAGCCTAGGTTGGACTAGTCGGGAGAGCAGAGTGTTAGGCAGATATAATGGACTGTCTCCTTTACTTTCCAAGTATGAAGAAACGTGCCTTCGGAAGCACGGAGATGCTCGAGATATTTGTATGATACTTGCGGTCACCCATCCCAAAGGAAACCGTACCCGGGGCTGCTTAACATACGTAATGCTGACAATTACTGGACTATCAGTCTCCTCCTTACCACGACGTCCTCTGATATTCTATTCGGTGTCTAACATATCTTTATCATAGTTTTCGATTACGATTCAGATGTTACTTTGCGGAAGTTAAAGCTATATTTACTTTGTAATAATTTACTTTGCGTGCTTCCGCCACCAGTGTACAATGCAGTAGATTTATGGGAAGAAGCAGACATTCTGTTACTATCTTTTCTGTGATTTAGTTAGACGACCCCAAACCTATCCTACTGGTGGCAGAAGAACGCAAAGTAAATAAATCTTTATCAGAATAATAACCATCTAACAATCTCATAATGGCCTTGATTCATGGGAAGAAGTCGATTATCTGTAATTATATTTGTTGTGATTTACTCCTGTCGATACTCTGCAAACCTATTTATTCCCATGTTATCCGCTGTTTTTCTATGTAAGATATTACAATTTTATATTTACAAGTTTATATCTACTTTAAAATGCACTCATCATCATTTCGAGTATGTGCCACGGTCAATCGACCATGCACACCCTGGTGTCAAAGTTCTTCGGAACCTCCTCTCGGCCTCTGACGTGGTCCCTTTAACGACTACCAGATGGCAGCCGGGACCACCGGCTTAACGTGCCTTCCAAAGCACGGAATCATCTTTATTATCAGACAATCAGATGATTTAAGCCTGCGATGTCCTGACCAAACTGGAAACAACTAAACATAGTATGCTTCCGGTGGGAATCGAACCCACGACCCCCGGGTCAACAGGCAAAGTCCTTAACCACTGGACCACGGAGGTAGTTCAATAAAATGAACTAAATTAAAAGGAAGACGCAGACTATCTGCTATCTTAGTTGTGATTTACTTCGATGACCCCAAAGCTATTTCTTCGCATGACGTCCTTTGATTTTCTCTGTCAACAGAGTCCTTGAGATGAGATTCTTTGATTATCTTACAATACGGTAGATTTATGGAAAGAAGCAGACATTCTGTTACGATCTTTTCTGTGATTTAGTTAGACGACCCCAAACCTATTCTTCGAATGACGTCCTCTGTTTTCAGACGTCTTCGTCGTCTAATAGATCGTTAGAAGATCGCTAGCTTATATTGACATTCCAACGACCTAGACTCATGAAAAAAGCAGACTTTCTGTGACATGTTTGTTGTGGTTCACTTCGACGACCCCAAATAACCTATCGTGTCCTCTGTTTTTTTATTACTTAGCTACTATAAGATTATTCCAACAATCATTAGCTAATATTTTAGCTGTGGTTAAGTTGCGGTAGAGCCACTTTTAAAGCACAACGCGTTCAGCTCGTGCGGGGAAGTACCACACTCTCATAGAAAATCGACAATTGAGCAATAGCTTTACCGCTTTTATGCTTCGTTCGGTGAGTGAGAGAGCCGGAGGAGATCCATCCTTACCCCATGTCCTCCCCCAACTCCTTGAAAGCCCAGCAAGTTTCAGTTGTCCATGGCCAACGGTGATCGCTTACCATTAGGTGACTCACTTGCTGGTTTGCTGTCCTACCTATACCATAAAAAATATTAATAACATCTACTATACCCCACTTTGGAATAGATTTATTTGAAGAAGCAGACTTTCTGTTCCTACCTTTGTTGTTGGTTACTTCGACGAACGCAAACCTATTTGCTTGAACAACGTCCTCTGTTTTTTTAGTAGTAAGCGACAGTGAAATGATATTTAAAGAATCATAAGAATCTACTACAACAAACTTTGTTATTGATTTATAGGAAGAAGCAGACTTTCTGTTCCTACCTTTGTTGTTGGTAACTTCGACGACCCCAAATCTATTTGCTTGCGTAACGTCCTTTGATTTTCTATTATTCAGCGTCTAAGAGAGCTTTGTAACGCTCTCAGAGTAGTGTTCGAAAACATTGCTTTCTTGGAAGCTATATGTGGAATAAATTTACAATTTATATAGAGACGCCGACTACAAACAATTTGAGGCGGTTTGATTCCAAAGAACTTTTGATACCATTTAATTTTAAAACTTAAAGAGAGAAAGGTATAAACAATAACGAATTGTGCGTTATTTTCGTTAAGACGGTACTGAACGGCACGAAATTGTAAAAAAAGACGTGTTTTCAAATCACTAGTACTATGCGCTGAATTAATTAAATACATTAAAAGTATTTGTTTAATTTAGATCAATCATTGAACAAGATCGCCCTATTGTTGGAATTTAAAACAGATACATATAAAATTTTAAACTGAGATATATATGTCATGATATCTAAAATAATTTTCTTCGAAAACTTTGTAATTTTTATGTCTAAAACAATAATTCTCACTTGAAAATATTTATATGTACATCTCTGAGGACGCCCCTTTTCTTATTTTTTTGATACAAATATAAATATAGAAATATTAAGACTTTTTATCTTTTTTCATAATCGCCTAATAGTTCTGCGCAGCCTAATGGCTTGCGCAGTAGCGACGGCGACGTTTTTCGTTCGCGTGGCACCCGCTGAAAACCATGATATAAAATATAAAACGAATATACAACGAGATTTTGAACCCCCTAGCTATATTGAAATCTGGGAATCAGAGGGATTCTGATTCCCAGATTTCAATATAGCTAGGATTGAATGGAACACAGAATTGCAATAAAAAAGGTAAAAAACGAAAAAGAAAATTAGGTTTCCCATACAAAGTTGCCGATCAGTTGGACGAATTTCTAAGAAAGGTTAAATTTATTTTTTCTTTTTTTTTACCTTTTTTTCTTACAATTCTGTATTCCATTAGGGATTCGGATTACCAGATTTCAATATAGCTAGGGGGTTCAAAATCACGCTTTATATCTCACAATATAACTCTAGTTAACAACTACAGAATGCCAGTGTGAAAATTACTATTTTCTTCCTTTCATATACAATAAGAGAGCTTGTATTGGCGCCGTCACTTCAAATAACAAAGGCTTAGAGTCTAAGAGCTGACAAATTTTCCGAAGCCTCAATTTCCTTTGTCCGCCACTGGAACACAAAATAAAACGAATACAAAATTTGATCTTTTAAGACAAGTTGGAATGCGTTATACGTAAAATAGATATGAAGGTACGCTTCTATGCTTGTTGACATATCAACGTTATTTTTAAAATTAATATTTGGGAGGCTCCTATACAACAGACATGATATTTTTTTGCTGTTTTTATAGATAATTTACTTTGAGATAATTTACTTTGCGTGCTTCCGCCACCATTTATTTCGTGCAAACTATTGCTGCCCCCACTACTGTTAGTCCCTTCATGCCCGCCATCAATAGTTGATGCATGGAAACCTGGTCGATACTGCTGCATCCGTTGAGGCTGCAGCAATATCGGCCGACGTGCTCGCTAACATAAACTAACTGGTGGCGGAAGCACGCAAAGTAAATTATCTCAAAGTAAATGTAGCTTTTGACTTCCGTAAAGTAACACCTGAATCTAAAACTTTATAGATAATGGTTCGGAACCCTCCGTGCGCAAGTCTTTTTACCTCCCATCTATAGGTCTCGGATTACGCTAGGTACATGTTGAAGTGATAAAATGAAGTTTCTTTGTATGTGGAGATGATTAGGAAAATAAAGAAATGTATGGTTCTTATATGTAGTGCACAATTTATATTTTTACGCTTAAAGACCTGTAGTGTTTGATTAGAATTTAGAGTTTCATGTGAAAATCTAAATGGTAAGCAAACAAAACAGTTTTTTTTTTATTTATACACATCCACGGGTCCAACGTGAATCTCAAATGTTCATTTTCTAATATTATTATTTTATCATAAAATATGGTATCTGCTGGTATTTGACCAACTTACTGTGGAGCTGGTTCAATCTGTATGATTTTTTAATCCCAGTTTAAATGTAGAAAACGAAAAGTAACTAACATAAAAATATACTATTTTGACGAAGCGTGTTGCGGATACACTCCTGTAACTTTATACTTTTCAAATGCATAATAAATTCTTAGACATAAAAATTATTTGGTTTACACCTTGCTTCTCTTTGTATTTTGTAACTAGACTCAGCAGAAACTGTTCTGTTTCATTGATAATAATAAAATGTGGGCCCTACCGCCACGAGTGCGGATCAGAGTAGACCGTGACGGGAATACAAACGTTTTGATTGTAAGTTTGATGAATTATTACGTCATTTCTCAGGAATCGAACGGAAAATGGGATGCACATTTTCTTTCGTATTATTTAGCCTTCAGTGGTAAAATGTTAGTACGTAGGTTAAATAGGGTATTTCTTTTGAGTTAGGCTTACCATTTTTAGGGTTCCGTAAACAATTGGCAAAAAACGGAACCCTTATGGATTCGTTATATCTATCTGTCTGTCCGTATGTAACAGCCACTTTTTTCTGAAACTATAAGAACTATACTGTTGTAACTTGGTAAGTAGATGAATTCTGCGAACCGCATTAAAATTTTCACACAAAAATAGAAAACACTAAATTTTAGGGGAATCGAACGGAAAATGGGATGCACATTTTCTTTCGTATTATTTTGCCGTCAGTGGTAAAATGTTAGTACGTAGGTTAAATAAGGTATTTCTTTTGAGTTAGGCTTACCATTTTTAGGGTTCCGTAAACAAATGGTAAAAAACGGAACCCTTATGGATTCGTTATATCTGTCTGTCTGTCCGTATGTAACAGCCACTTTTTTCTGAAACTATAAGAACTACTGTTGTAACTTGGTAAGTAGATGATATCGTTGAGCTAGTATCCCATGAGACACAAGTCTCGAACTTACTTTGGGGCTAGCTCAATCTGTGTGATTTGTCCATATATATATTTATTTTATATTTATTTTAATTCTGTGAACCGCATTAAAATATTCACACAAAAATAGAAAACACTAAATTTTAGGGGTTCCCCATACTTAGAACTGAAACTCATTTTTTTTCTAATAGTCCTAGCCAAGACCAACGGGTCCTGGCTCTCATCAGTCTTTAAGCTACGTCAGAATGCCTGACAACAGTGTTGGTCACTTGTTACGCCAAGCTAAACTCCATTATATTATCGCTTGCACTGTCCCCAACGACGATGCATATACGGACCGCCGGGCAGCGCAACGTCAGCGTTTCACGGCGACCAGTTACTCCGAAATTAGGAACACCTGTATGATTGTGATTCACTTGATTTCAATGGACAATTACTTTTAATCTTGATCCAACTTCGATCTTGTATTGTACATGTAACTTTTTATATTAAATTAAATTAAGCTGCTTAAAAACATCTTTTTCTTGCGACTCGCCTGTAGGAATCGTAATTGGCGCAGTCTGGCAGGATACTTGTAACAACTAGAACATCATAGACAAGTAACCGAACCTACAGTGATTTCTGCAGTGAGTGATCTAAAAATCGATTGTGCACGAAAAAGATACCGGAGCAGTATGCTGTAAGTACTTTGAATATTTCTTAGTCCTTACCTTCCTATATTTAGTCCTTCCTAATATATATCTATTATATCTTGAGTGATTTTTTTTATTCTTTCGGGAGTGATTTCTTTTTGTTCCAATCGTTACGTTAGTAGCCGCCAAGATTTTCTATCCAGGAGAATCACGGAATAATAGGTTAGGTAGAGATAGAAATAGAAATAGAGATAGTTCAATCGATAAACACAGGAATTTAGAAGATATCTTGGAGGATAATAGTGACAGTGATTTAGAGAATAGGAATTTTGAAGAAAATATGGCAAACAATAGTAATCCAGTAGACCTGATCTATAAATCACTTAGGCTAGTTCCAGAATTTGATGGAAATTCACATGTACTGACGCGTTTTATCAATCTATGCGATCAGATTGTACTTACGCATTTTAATACTCGACCTGGTCATGAATTAAGTAACCTAGCCTTGATTAATGGCATTTTGAATAAAATATCAGGATCTGCAGCTAGACTTATCAATTCTAATGGCATACCAGAGAACTGGCAGGGAATTAGGAGTGCGCTTATAAATAACTTTGCCGACCATCGCGACGAGACCGCGCTGTATAGTGATCTATCATTGCAGACACAAGGTTCTAGCACGCCGCAAGAGTTCTATGAGCGATGCCAGAATTTATTCAGCACCATTATGACTTACGTTTCGTTACACGAGTCTCTTAATACAACGATTGAGGCCAAACGCTCGCTCTATAAAAAGCTTACTCTTCAGGCCTATTTGCGTGGTTTAAAAGATCCTCTAGGATCTAGGATTCGCTGTATGCGCCCTGAAAGTATGGAAAAGGCCCTCGAATATGTTCAGGATGAGCTTAATACTCTATATATGCAACAGCGTAATGATAGTGGCTCTAATAGAAAAGATTGGTTACGCCCATCTTCTCATAGCACCCAATTGCCTTTAAATAATTTTGTACCTAGAGCTATGCCATTTAATTTCCCTGGTACCTCTAAGCCATTTGGCTTTAACATGGCAGGATCAGCTCCTCAACCTAGTAGCCGTCCACAAACTACTCAAGGATGGAGGCCTAATTTACGTCCTCAATTTTTACCTCCGCAGGGTCTGACACGTACTCAGCAGATTATGCGCGCACATCCTCCTAATTACAACCCTCAAAGCAATGTCTTTAGATTACCTAATAGGCCACAACCTCAACAGCCTCATAGAGCTGGAAACGCCTCGCGACCTATGAGCGGTGTGAGCCATTATGAACAGAAGCTTTTACCACCTAGCGGACACGATTGGCGTAGATTCGGGAATCCGCCACCGAGTAATTATTTCAGAACTCGTGAAACAAATTTTAATGAGTTCGATTTCTACGATTATGACTATCCTAATTACGACGAATGTTGGTATGACTATGAACATTTTAATGAATATAATTATAACAATGAAATAGACTATTGCTCAGAGGCCCCTGTAATTCAAGAAGTTGATCAGACTCCAACCCCTAACAAAGACGAAAATTTTCAGAAGGTTTCGGGATCCGACAAATTAAAATAGAGTTAAATTATCATATTCAGAGACAGTTAGGGTATGTGCAGATAAGTAACCCTCCGCTCAAGCTGTTAATAGATACCGGGGCTAATCAGTCTTTTATAAGCCCCGAGGCAGTTCAAAAGTACTTCAGTCACTTACCTTTAAACTATGAACCTTTTCAAATTACAACGGTTCACGCTATTAGTAAAAATGATCATTCCATAACTTTGCCATGCTTCCCCGAATTAAATGAATCTGAAGATATAACGCTTTTCATCTATAAATTCCATGACTATTTTGATGGTCTTCTGGGAATAGACCTGCTAGATGCAAGGGGTTCTAATATTGACTTAAAAACTAAAGTTCTAACTACACGTAATAGTAAAGTGCCTATATATATGTACGACTCCCGAAATGTTAACCTGTATGAAGATATCATACCGGCTAACTCCTCAAAATTAGTTAGGATACCGATTAATACACAGGATGGTGAAGTGTTAGTGGAAAATCAGACTATCTGTAACTGTCTTATTTCAGATTGTCTAACTAAAGTACAGAATAATAGAGGATGGGTTGAGCTAAGTAATCCTTTATCAAATGATGTCATATTTTCAATGGATAGGCCCGTAGAAGCTCAAATATTGAACATTAACTGTAATAGTACTGAAATTTTATCAGATCGTACTGCTGAAGTGTTATCTCGTTTACGTACCGGTCATTTAAATGAAGAAGAGCGTATTAATTTAGAGAAGCTTTGCGCGAACTACTCAGACGTGTTTTATCTTGATGGAGAACCCCTTACATTCACCAACAAGATCAAACACAAGATAAGAACTACTGATGAAATTCCAGTACACACTAAGAGCTATAGATACCCTTACGTTCATCGTCAAGAAGTCAAAGACCAGATCAATAAGATGCTCGAGCAGGAAATTATTAGACCTTCAGACTCCGCATGGAGCTCACCAATCTGGATTGTTCCTAAAAAAGCTGATGCATCGGGAAAGGTCAAGTGGCGTCTTGTCGTTGACTTCAGGAAGGTCAATGAGAAAACAATCGATGACAAATATCCGATACCCAATATCTCAGATGTATTAGATAAACTTGGCAGGTGCCAATATTTTAGTACCCTTGACTTGGCATCTGGATTTTATCAGGTTGAGATGGATCGCGCTGATATTCATAAAACTGCCTTTAACGTGGAGAACGGTCATTACGAATTTCTAAGGATGCCGATAGGACTTAAAAACTCGCCATCAACCTTTCAAAGGGTGATGGATAATCTTCTCAAAGACCTGCAAAGTATCTGTCTCGTATATTTAGATGATATCATAGTTTTTAGCACTTCTCTACAGGAACATATCCTAAACCTAGAAAAAGTATTTCAGAGACTTCGAGAATCTAACTTCAAGATTCAGATGGATAAGTCTGAGTTCTTAAAGCTAGAAACGGAATTTTTAGGACATGTTATCTCTAACGAAGGTGTTAAACCTAACCCCAATAAAATTCATGCAATAGAGAACTACCCCTTACCAAAAACCACCACCGAAATTAAACGATTTCTCGGTCTTTTAGGCTATTATCGTAAATTTATACCTAACTTTGCACGTCTTACCAAACCACTAACCCAGTGTCTAAAGAAGGGCTCAAAAATTACATTAGATGAAAATTATGTTAATTGCTTTAATCATTGTAAAACTCTTCTCACTAATGACCCCATCCTGCAATACCCAGATTTTAACAAAGAGATGAACCTAACTACTGATGCCTTCAATGTCGCTATCGGTGCAGTCCTTTCCCAGGGCTCAACTGGCTCTGATAAACCTATTGCGTATGCATCCAGAACATTAAATTCCAGTGAACTCAACTATAGCACCATAGAAAAAGAACTTCTTGCAATAGTATGGGCCTGCAAGTATTTTAGACCTTATATTTTTGGCAGAAAATTCAAAATTTTTACTGACCATAAACCACTTCAGTGGGTTATGAATCTCAAAGAACCAAATTCACGTCTCACTAGATGGCGTCTTAAACTCAGTGAGTACGATTTTACGGTTGTATATAAGCAAGGTAAATTCAATACAAATGCAGATGCTCTTTCTCGTATTGAATTGCACAATGAAGAACTCATGTCAGTAGTAGCTAATGCTTCTGATAAAACCCCAACTATAGATGATTCAAATTCTAGAACCCTGACTGCCCCAGATAATGATAGTAATTCTAATACTGCTACTGTTCATACTGATAATGAAAACCCAATTTTAGAAGTACCTATTACCGATGACCCTTTAAATAAATTCAGTAAGCAAATTATATTTAATGTTGTAGGCGATATCAAAAGTAGACCCGTTGTATCTAAACCCTTTGATAATTTTACTCGGATATCAATACAAATTTCTAAATCTAACCTAGAAGAAGACGTAATTAATGCTATAAAGGAGTATGTACAGCCTAAAATTAAAACTGGTTTATTAATCAATCCTTACCTAGATATGTATGAAATAGTACCTATAATACAAAGAACATTTAAAAATTCATCTATGAACCTTTTTATAACTAAACGAGAAGTAGAGAATATTAGGGAATATTTAAAACAGCAGGATATTATTAATAAGTACCATGATGGAAAAACCAACCATCGAGGTATAAATGAATGCTATTTAGCCTTATCTCATAAATACTTTTGGCCAAGAATGCGTGAGCAAATCACTAAATTTATAAATGAATGTACAGTGTGCGGGCAGGCAAAGTATGACCGCAACCCTGTAAGACCACAGTTTAGAGTGGTCCCTGCAGCTTCAAGACCTTTTGAATTAATTCACATGGACCTATTAACTATTCAAAATGAAAAATTCTTAACCATAGTAGATGCTTTTTCGAAGTATGGTCAAGCCTATTACTTACGCGATGGAACTGCTGTGAGTGTGCTTCAAGCTTTACTAAATTACTGTACTCACCATGGTGTTCCTATTACCATTGTCACTGATAATGGTACAGAATTCACCAACCAGTTATTTGCAGAGTTTATAAGAGTCCACAGGATTGAACATCATAGAGTAGCCCCTCATGCTCCTAACGAAAATGGTATCGTTGAACGATTTCACTCAACCATATTGGAACACCTACGCATATTAAAATTAAAGGAAAAAACCGAATCGGTCAAAAATCTTATGTCATATGCCATTCTTGCTTACAATAGTAGCATACATAGTTTGACCAAATGCAAACCAATAGAAGTAGTAACAGGTCACTATGATCCTCGAGATCCTTTCGATATAGACCTCACATCTCACTTACTACAGCAATTTATGCATAATCATAAGAAAAAAATGACCCTTGCTTATAATTCTATTCAAGATCTTTGTAATTCGACTCGTAAAGATTTGATTGATAACCGTAACGCTACCCGAGAACCTGAAGTTGACTATTTGCCCGAACAGCAGATTTTCGTGAAAAATCCGTTTGCTTCCAGGCAAAAGTTAGCTCCCCGCTTTATTCATGATTCTGTTGCAACTGACCTCCCTATTCACATTTATACTAAGAAAAAGAGAGGTCCAGTCGCTAAAACTAGACTTAAGAGAGTCCCTAAAAGCGCCCAATTGTTGCAGGACGCTCCTGGTGTTTCACCTACTGCTGTCTCCAGCAATGATGCAGGAGATAAAACTTGAAAGTCTTGACAGTGGTCCAGGTATTCTCCCTTTTCAACTCGGACCAGCTAAAATGGTCTCCCACTATCATTCTTATCTACGCTTTATTGATTTAAGTGATATTCATAAAGTAATTAATTCTATCAATGGTCAACTAGATACAATTAGTCCTGAACTTAATAATCGCACTAAGTTCCTATTTGAGCCCCATTTAAATTTTCTGAAAAGTAAGCTTGTTAATATACTTAACCTCGAACTTACTTTGGGGCTAGCTCAATCTGTGTGATTTGTCCATATATATATTTATTTTATATTTATTTTAATTCTGTGAACCGCATTAAAATATTCACACAAAAATAGAAAACACTAAATTTTAGGGGTTCCCCATACTTAGAACTGAAACTCATTTTTTTTCTAATAGTCCTAGCCAAGACCAACGGGTCCTGGCTCTCATCAGTCTTTAAGCTACGTCAGAATGCCTGACAACAGTGTTGGTCACTTGTTACGCCAAGCTAAACTCCATTATATTATCGCTTGCACTGTCCCCAACGACGATGCATATACGGACCGCCGGGCAGCGCAACGTCAGCGTTTCACGGCGACCAGTTACTCCGAAATTAGGAACACCTGTATGATTGTGATTCACTTGATTTCAATGGACAATTACTTTTAATCTTGATCCAACTTCGATCTTGTATTGTACATGTAACTTTTTATATTAAATTAAATTAAGCTGCTTAAAAACATCTTTTTCTTGCGACTCGCCTGTAGGAATCGTAATTCACTTATACACACATAAAACAAAATAAACAATCTTGCTTATCTATCTTATCATAGGTTTATATTAAAATATAATTCAATTTTAGTAAATATTCCCTAAATGATATAATAAACTGGCCAGATGTTTCACTTGGGTCGAAAAGGATTTCGCGCCTAAATAGTCCTTATTTCGCGGTAATGGCCGTTGGAAAAATGACCTATCCGAAATGGTGTACTGCGGCAAAATGGCTGGCCGCATTGACTGATTGAGGTTCTGCTCTGTTTATTCTATTGAAGAATATAAATAAAAGAAATAGCAATAATAATATCTGAAGATTATTATAATGGTGTTAGTATAAAACATGAAGAAACGCACAGAGAAAAAACTGATAAAATTAGAAAAAAATAAAAGAATTAGGAAGAAATAGATGATCTGAGTGTAGAGAAAAGTTAGCAACATTTTAATAAAGTAAATACCGGCCAAGTGCGTGTCGGACTCGCGCACGAATGGTTCCGTACCGTTGTCTATAAAAACGGCAATAATCATGTTTGTTGTATGGGAGGCCCCTTTAATATTTATTTAATTATTTATTTTTTTTAGACATTATAGGAAGCCTAATTTTTAAGGTCCCGTTCTTCTGTCTGTCTGTCCGTCTGTCACCCACCAGGCTGTATCTCATGAAACCCTAATAGTTAGACAGTTGATATTTTTACATATGATGTATTTCTGTTGCCGCTATAACAACAAATACTAAAAAATAGAGTAAAATAAATATTTAATTCCCATACAACAAACGTGATTTTTTTTGCTTTTTTTTACTCAAAATTGATAACGGCAACAGGTAGACGCTTGACATAGTCACATAATATTTAGTTATTATATTCACGTCAAAAATAAGTAATTAAATAGATATTTAAGGGGGGCCCATACAACAGACATATTTTTTTTGCCGTTTTCATAGATAACGGTACGGAACCCTTCATGCGCGAGTCCGACTCGCACTTGGCCGGTTTTTTTTTAACTTTGGATTTCAGTATAATTCAGAGTTTCAAAAACACGCGGTGTATGTCTACTCTTGCATAGACCGCAATCATTACTTTCCATCGTAAACCAAATCAAAAGAAAGTCTCGTAGATTTAACAAGTAAAGGCACCCGAAAACTATATCAAAAGCTACATAGCGATTTCGCGCAACAAATTAAAACTGATTAAAACCATATCTCGGGAAACTTCGTGATATCCTCTATTATCCCGGGACCGTTCCTGATACAGATTTATCCAGTATTTCCGCGTAATTCGCACTGGTGATTCCATTACAAGGGATTTTAATATGATTATCAACCGTACCTTACTTTAATATAAATAACTTTGTTTTGCATGTAGTACCTACTAATATTATGTTGTGTTAGTGTGGGTTTAAGTTGTACGGACGTCGATGCAAGTGAAATGAAAAAATAGTTTTTTTTTATTAAAATTGGATATCGTGTATCTCTTTTTGAACGTCATATTACAATTTTTAATATTGCTAAATCAATAAACTGCTAGCGTTTCGGAATGACCACTGCTGAGAAGTTCTTTTTAACCGACAAAAAAGGAGGACGTTATCAATTTGGTTATATTTTTTTTAATGTTTGTTGCCCCAAAGCTCGGTATTTTTTTTTTGTTTTTGTTTAAAAGGTCCCATTTAATTTTTATTACAATCATTTTAGAAGTATGATTGATGTATAATTATTTTGTAGTTGTATTTTTTTTACGAGATGACGACCTCTGTGGCTTAGTGATCACCATGCCAGGCTGTCACATCGGAGGTCCCGGGTTCGATTCCCAGTCAGGTCAAAATGGAAAATGATCTTTTTCAGATTGACTTGGGTCTTGCATGTTTGTTTATATGTATTTGTTATAAAATATAGTATCGTTGTGTTAGTATGCAGTAACACAAGTTACGAACCTACTTTAAGGCTAGCTCAATCTGTGTGATTTGTCCATATATGTTTATTACTATTATTTATGACTCACAATAAAACAATGTATAAAAATCATCATCAGGTCTTTTTAGTCTCCACTGCAGGAGCATGACCCTCTCTGTAGTTACAAAAAAAAGGATTATTATTTTATTAATAAAAACAATAATAATACAACAACAACCTTTCCACAGATCTCTCTAAAAGTAGACTTTTGATGGATATTAAGTCCTAAAACAATATTAATTATTTGACTAAGTTCAATGTCAAGAAAGGACAAGGTCAATACCTTGTCCTTTCTTTTTCTTAAAGAAAAAGGTCTTCTTTGAACACAATCTCTTAGATCTGATCTACCTCACATAAACCCAATACAAACAATCCAGTGACGTCATCTCGTTTCATCAAAGCCGTGAAGATATCGCAGACCATCTCATTATCTTGATTATGTTGTTTCACCTTCTATACACCGCAGTATAACCCACCAATAGCTTCCAAAATATGACTACGCAAAAATACACTCTAAATCAAAAGAGTAAAGTAGAGAATTGGTTAGATGGTTTCGAGTAGTAATTTCGCTCTTTCTGTCACTTCGGTTACGAGGAAAAATTGAAGAGGCGCATGCTAGTGTTGTAAAAAACTAGTCTGAATCAAAAAACTCGAGTTGTTGTTTTTTTTCGAGTGTGTTAGTGGCCAATACAGGTATCAGATTTTTCAAGCTTCCTAAATGCATCTGACATAGCTTGACGACTGCCACCAATGATGTCAGCCGGAACCAACGGCTTAACATGCATTCCAAAACACAGAGGAGCTCGAGATATTTTCATGTCACTTAAGGTCACAGTCCCCATTGGGATAGTTAGTGGGGACTGCGACCGGGGTTGCTTAACATACGAAAGCGCTAATTATGCTCACGTCCACAAGCCCCTCTAATTTGCAAGACTATGAACTAAAGAACAAAAGAATTCTGATCCAAGTCGAACACGACTCAAGCCTAAAAACCACCAATTTCTGGTTGCCTGTAAAGTCTAATAATACTGTAAAGTTAGTGATTCTGCCATGTTTTGAACCACTTTGTATTTGTTTAATTTTTTTAAAAAACTTTTTGGCACTGTTGGTCTATTTTTAGAAAATAAGTTCAATAGTATATTTTTGTTTAAATGACTGTTTGTTGCCATAAAATAAATAAAAAAAAAGTCTATTAATAATGGTGGAAAAAAGATAGATGCGTCAAAAGCCGAACGCTTAGGCCGATCTTGCCTCTCTATCGCTTGTTCCGCGCTCTCGCGCCTACGGAATGTAACACTTTTTCGTGCGTGCAGCCGGCCTTCGATTTATAACACGATATAACGTCAAAAAAATTCAAATAAAGTATATTTTTGTTCAAAACTTGAGTCGTCGACACATTTAAAGAATAAAATTAGAGAATTAACTTTTACTCTTTAACTCCTTGGCCGTTTTGTTTATAGAATCGATTTCACTTGCACCCACAAAGTTTAGTCTCGGGATCGGAGTCGAGTCGTAAAATAAAGACTCGCGGACTCGAATGCCTTACAACACTATTGAATACCGAACGTGACATTTGTTGTTTGTTGGGGCCGTTGTGTGATATTATTTTTTATGTTTTTAAAAGAAATACTCGTTCGAATACGCACTTTGATTTTATGTTAGAACGGTTTATAGGCGGCACTGATTTGAGATATGAAATGTTTGGTCAGATATGGAGCGAAAGGCTCTTAGGTTGATGAGAAAATTCTTTTTGTTTGCTCTTGTTGACAAACTTATTAACTTAGTCAACATATTATCGTAAATATAAATAAATAAATATATACGGACAAATCACACAGATTGAGCTCGCCCCAAGGAAAGTTCAAGACTTGTATTATGGGATACTAACTCAACGATACTATATTTTATAACAAATATAGATAAACATCCAAGACCTAAGCCAATCTGAAAAAGATCATTTTCCATCTTGACCTGGCCGGGGATCGAACCCGGGCACTCCGTGCCGCAAGATGTTCACAGCTGGACAAAGCCTTTTCCAAGGAATATTCGTTCCATTGGAGGATATTGTCATATTCACCACGCATGCAGGCGAGCTGACGAGCGCAGTTTCTTGTGTTTCATGTGCTTCTGACGCTGTCACCCTATTTTTAAGCTGGGGAAGGATAGGAATTTGTTAGAAAGAAAGAAAGATAGAAAAGTTTATTTGGTTCGACTACCGGTCAAGTAGTTCAGGATGACACCCTGACGTACAAAAGTTATCTATATACATATAATAAAACATCTATATACATATAATAAAACAGTAAAAATATTTTGCCTGTATATTTAAATTTTTTTACTGAAATGGATAGCGGGGCACTTAAAAAATATAATAGAAAGCAAAAAATTTTTTTTTATTTTTTTGTCTGTCTGTCTGTACGTATGTATGATCACGATTATCTCCGAAAATACTGAACCGATTTACTTCAAACTTTCACCAATTGCTTTGTTTTACCCATAGTTAAGGAATATTATAATTGTCTGCACCCGAAGCCGCGATGATTATCTGTTATTATGTGTAGTGATTTCTCAAAGAACTGCCCTTAGAAGATAAGAAGGCAGCTTGGTATACCTAATACCAGCCGGCCTATTTGCTAACTTATATAGTGTACAACGTTTTGATAGTGACTTCAAAATACATTACGTTTTGTAAATCTTAAATAAAAATATTCAATCGTACGAAAGCCTCAATGTATTTTGAAGTGACTATCAAAACGATGTACACTAAGTTAGCAAATAGGCCGGCAGTTCTGTCTAAGACGCGTGAAATACAACTTCCAGATATTATTAAATATCTAGACATAATATTTAATTACAATGCACGCCTACTCAACACCTTTCATATACAGGAACTTAAGAGCAAGGTATAGTATTGTTACTAAAATCAAATGTATATTAATTTTGCTCAAAGATATGGTAACCTCTTGCCCCATTCACATTATGTGGAAGTTCACACGTACAACATCAAAATTCACGTCTTTCCTACAGTAATGTCATAAAAAACCTCCGCATTTAGGCAGACTACGCTCGTGCGACTTATCGTTCTAAATAGTCGTAGGGCGAGTGGGGCTACGATTTTTAATTTTAAATTAAATCGTTGGATTATCTTAGGTTATTCCAACAAGGATATTTATTAACTAGGATAATTCCAAGTAGGATATTTATTAAAATACTAGCTGTTGCCCGCGACTTCGTCCGCGGTAATTTCTGTTATTATGATTAGGTAATTAGTATAGATGAATCATTTTTCGCGTATTAGCGCTTTCAAACAAACAAACAAACTCTTCAGCTTCATAATATTAGTATAGATAACGTAGTTTTTTACAATGAGTACGAGAAATTAACAGGTTTCTAAAAGCGATCGAGGTTCTTAATTTGTAGCATACTGAACTCTAAAACAACGGATTATTCACGTATTATTAGTCAGTATCACCGACATGTTTCAGCCTATACAGAAAACCATCTTCAGGGCGAATGTGAAGGTCGTCACGTTGTTTTAGAGTTTAATTATGGCTAGCGTAAGTTTTAATGATATAAATGTAGCATACTGATTAACGTTTTCCGTAAGATTTAAATTTTAATTCTGGAGTCTTTAAATCTTCGTGTATAAAATCTTATTGACGCATATCGGGGTCAAAGAATCAGACTGAAGTTTGAATTGTAGATTTTTTATCAAGCCGTGTGGTATCCGGCAGAGTAGAATAGGATCACTCCAAGTCTTCCCGTGGATGTCGTAGAAGTTGACTGAGGAAATACAAGCTAAACAAAGCTTATAAACATCTGTGAGACCTCTCCAACCCGTCTGGCCAGCGTGGAGAGTGTAGGCCAAGTCCTCTGACTGCTTTGGCTAAGTATGGCTCTAGTAGTACAGAGAGGGTCGTGCTCCTGTAGTGGAGACTGAAAAAAAGACCTGATGATGACGTATGTAAAGTCTTACCGATTTTAAATTCAGTATTCAACATGCCTCGTAAACTGATTAAACTATCAATTTATCATTTAAAATGAACTCTTTATTCAGCATATATTACACAATTGAAAAACTCACTGAAACGAACGAAATACTACATTCATTTGCCATGAATGGCTTTTATCGTGTAGCGAATGCAGTGATGAGCACGTCATTCAATTTATGATGTACTTAACACACTCATTCATATGGTGAATAGTAGGTACACTCGATATATTAAATAAATAAATATATACGGACAAATCACACAGGCTGAGCTAGCCCCAAAGTAAGTTCGAAACTTGTGTTATGGGATACTAATTCAACGATACAATATTTTATAGCAAATACATATACAGATAAACATCCAAGCCACAGGTCAATATGAAAAATACTACTATATCTATCAATCTAATATACTACTCAGTTACTCTTTTTTTAAACACATAGTTATGTATATAAACGGGGCTTTATCTTAGCCACAGGAAATCCATTGCTAGACAAAACCCTTCTCCCAACGATTTCCAATAAGACCGGTTGAAAGCGGCCTGCATCCAGCGTCTTCCTGCAACCTTGGTCAGGTCGTACGACTATGGTCGGTGTCCAACGCTGCGCTTGCCAGTACGTGGTTGCCATTCGAGAACCTTTCTGCCCCATCGGTCATCGGTTCTACGTGCTATGAGCCCCGCCCACTGAAACTTCAAAGAGCTAATCCGCTGAGCTATGTCAGTACCCTCGTTCTTCAACGAATCTTCTCGTTTCTGATTCGATCTCGCAAAGAAACACCGAGTAAGCCCTCTCCATAGCTCTTTGAGGGACGTTGAGCTTTCTTATGAGGCACAAAGACTTTCAGCTTTATGGACATGGATCACCAATAAGTTATCGCTTGTGTAAGCGCGTCTGCGAGGCATCTCAAGAAGGTAATGCACGAAATTGTAGAATTTGATGAATTTTTAAATCACTAGTTCAATTCGCTGGATGAATTAAAGACATGAAAATTATTTGTATAGTTTAGGTCGACCCGTGTACAAGATTACCGCCTTGTTGGAATTCGAAACAGATACATAGGAAATTTGATAACGATATATATATGTTATGATATTTAAAAATATTTTCCTTCGAAATATTTGTAAATTTTACATCTAAAACAATGATTCTCACATGAAAATATCTATATTTACATCTCGCAGGTCCCCCTCATTTTTTTTTTATAAAAATATAAATATGAAAATATAAAGACTTAAATTTTTTACGTACCTTAACGCATACGTAAATTGATTTTATAAAGCCTAATGGCTTGCGCAGAAATCGACTTTTAAATAATACAAAATAGAAATAAAAATTCAGAGGACTTACTTATGTTAACACGCGAGCCCGCGACACGAGGGCCCCGGGTTCGAGCCCCGGTCACGATGGAAAATGATCTTTTTCAGATTGGCCTGGGTCTTGGATGTTTATCTATAGATATATGTATTTGTTATAAAATATAGTATCGTTGAGTTAGTATACCATAACACAAGCCTCGAACTTACTTTGGGGCTAGCTCAATCTGTGTGATTTGTCCGTATATATATTTACTAGCTTTCGCCCGCGGCTTCGCCCACGTCAATGTCGATCCCTCGGGAATAGTAACTTTTTCCCGGGATAAAAGGTAGGCTATGTCTTTCTCCGTACTCCAGAGAACTTGTATGCAAAATTTCATGATGATCGGTTCAGTAGTTACGGCGTGAAAGCGTAACAAACAAACAAACAAATAAACAAACAAACTCACTTTCGCATTTATAATATTAGGTAAGGATAAGGATTTATGTTAAGATAGAAAAAGTACATTTAAATATTTATTTTTGAATGAAACATTATTTTGAACTTATCAAATGCAATTTTTTTTAAAAGATTTCTAAGTGTCAGTTGATTTTCGTTCAGGAAAAATGTAGAAAATCGCTCGTATTCAAACGCCTTAAAATGTATACACTCCAAGTTCTAAAGGATGCATAATTAGGGCGTCTTCGCACGCAGTAGCGCTGTTGACACAAGAAATTGGAAGCGTGGCGGCATCCGCTGCGAAAACGCGACACGCTTCCGGACTATTTCTTTTATATTTCCTCATGCGCATTTTTGCTACTTGAAGAAATTAATGATGACGGCGGATTAAATGAAAGTTTATTTTGTATTAACCGCCCTAAAAATATGAAAATATACTTAATGAGTATCTCTTGGATAGGCATGTAACATCCTCGTCTTCATCGTCACTTATCATCAGGTGAGATGGGAGACAAATGCCTATATAACATAAAGTAAAAAAAAATTTTGTTTTTTAAGGGATCTCACATATATTCATCATCATGATCCGAGCCAATTGTTATCCCGATTGTATCCATTGTCACGAAAGCACGCACAAAAAACTGACACGTTCCGTGTGCAAGCGAGAGCGCGAAACAAGCAATAGAGAGGCAGAATCGGCTTAAGCGTTCGGCTTGTGACGCATCTATCTCTCTTCCACCATTACCATCTAAAATTATGGTCCGTAACCGACTATACAGACAACCATTTTTTCCCCATTTTTTCGTGCAATATCACTAGTCACTGAAACTTTTTGATTACAGTAGTTCCAAAGGTTGATGTCAAAGAAAATTTGTGCTTGCAAGCGCTTTCATCGTGTCAAAGCTGGTCTTCAGGCGATTTTGCTTTGACGGGCTTATTCATATGAATATCTACTTAAAAGAAGTACCTACCTTATATATTACTATATTTGCAACTAAGTACTCGTAAGGTTCCTTACTTTAAGTTAGAGGTAGATTAATTAACCTTAGATTCCAAAAATACACAGCTATTTAGGGTTCCGTACCCAAAGGGTAAAAACGGGACCCTATTAATATCGTTTCGTTTTCCGTCTGTCTGTCTGTCCGTCGGTCATTAGGCTGTATCTCATAAACCGTGATAGTAAGACAGCTGATTTTTTCACAGATGATGTATTTCTGTTGCCGCTATAACAACAAATACTAACAAATAGAATAAAATTAATATAATGTGTTTTAGTATGTATAGTTAAAGCGGCAACAGAAATGCATAATCTGTAAAAAAAACAACTGTCTAACACGGTTCATGATATCTCATGAACCGTGATTGGTGACAGATAGACAGACAGACAATGAAGCCATATTAATAGGGTCCCATTTTTACCCTTTCGGTACGGAACCCTAAAAATGAGAACAGTAAAATTAAGATCTGTTCTTCAATTTTCTCTTCATTTACTTGAATTTCGCTACAAACAATTAATCCAACGTTCTATCGACATTTAAAACAAAAGGACTATCAAGGCAACTGGTAATATCAATTTTCGAGGCATTAGATAGTCAATAGACTTTAATTATTCAGTCATTCTATCAAATGGAGAGTTTACGGAGGTACTACTAGTGATGGGAAGGGTTAGAGCCTTTGAAGTCTCAATTTTGAGGACTTTTTTAGTCCATGCATGCAACATTGCGATAGACACATTAAGGAGTCTCTTTTACGCCTAAATCAGATCAAATAAAACAAATCTAAAAGTTTACTTTGCCGGTTTAATTGTAGCATTTTTGGTATTACTTTTCATTATTACTCATTTGATAAGTAAGAGACTTGGTGACTGTATTAGGCTAAAAGAGGCCCCAAAAATACTACAAGTATTTTACTAGTGAAGTACACTTTTTAATTTAGTTTGTTAGATCGTACCTTATAATTGATCTGATTTAGGAGTAATAGAAATAAAATTATGGGTGGCGTAGTTGGACCATGCAAACCACTAAATTTTAAAAATATTTTTTGACGTTTGCTGAGAAGAATTTGCATTTCATTATGCTGTTACTTGTGCAGAGTTTTGGGGACGACCTCATGAGGAATACACGCATTTGTGACAGCCATTACCTTTGTGACATAGTAGATGAACTGCAGGAGAGCCGTACGCGAGCTTGGTATTGAGAAAACTTCCAAATATCATAAGTAAAAATGTCTCGACTTGCCACATATGTAGTATATGTATGTTACATATTCATATATATAGGGTTTACAGGTATCTTAACAGTCGGCAACGCATCAGCAGCTCATCTGGTGTTGGGTGTTGTGCTCCTCCGCCAGTATCCATTGGCGACAGGGACTACTTTCCATCAGGTGGTTCGTCTGCTCGTTTGCCGGCAAATATACATTAAAAAAAAAATGTTTTACTAGTGTGGAATTTATTAAATGTACTTTATTTGTTTGTAATTATATATATGTTAACTTATTGGTACCTGTGTAATTGTTGTTTATAAAATTTTGTTTTATTGCACCAGAGCCTATCATACTTATTTTCCATCTACTCTAAGGTTGACTGGAAGAGGTCGCGTTACTAGCGATAAGTCCGCCCTTGTACCAAATGTGAGTTTTGACTTCCGGCTGTGTATTTTATTTGGTGCAATAAAGAATCGTTCATGCATTCATTCACCTCCGCTAGTCACAAGCCTAAGAATAGCTTGACGTTGGCCAGGATGATATGCGTATCACCGGTGACTGTGGACTCCAAAACCTGAAGTGTAATACTAAGCTCATAATAAAACCATTCATCATAGGCAATGACGCACTACTATTCTAAAGCCATAAAGAAGTAGCGGATTATTGGTAAAAAGTTATATAATTAGGCAGGCATATAATCACACAATAATATTCAAAAAATAGATACGGCAAAAGTAAAACATCAAAGTATGAAAGACTCAAGTCAAGTTATTCCCATCACTAGTTACTGCAACATAATTTCGGTGAAATTTCGCCTTATAGCGCTGTAAATCTACTTTATAGTTACTGTGTATCGTTATGCGACTAGGGAAGTGCGTTTAACTCCCAGACTCCCAGGTGTGTTATTAAGACCTAGGTTATTGTATACACGTGTTGAAGTGACGAAAATAAAACGACAAATATTTTTTTTCGTTTGAGTTAGTAGCCGACGTAGGCCATTGTAAAGGTATTTGACAAAGCTTATGAGCTAGTTTATAAAGATAAAATAAGAAAAAAATGCCTTTATTTTCACCTTTTAGAATATTGGATAAACACAGACATTAAAAATAATTGCCTTTATGCAGATAAATTTTTTTGTAATGGTGCATAACGCGAAAAAAAAGCAAAAAAACAATTTATTACCAAGGTGCTCCTTAAAAATATTGGAAATGTTGTGACCCTGTCCCTCTCTCCCCCCGGACTAGGTCATTTCATCGGTAGGTAAACTAGATTTTAACATAAAAGAACTGTGTTAAAAATAGAAGTTAATATAGATACTCGTGCAAAGAAAAAATTACGTGGCAAACAGTCGTACAATTAATTAAGTTGTGTATTTAATACGTTAAGTACGTGTTATAAATACAAAGAACCTTGTGAAATTCTGGCACCCCATGAATCTCATATGTTGTATCTGCTTACTTATCATCTATACGTGTATGTATAAAGTATAAAGCCACGGTTAGCGTTATGGTAGAGCAAAAGTTGTGGTAGTGCCACGCTACCGACAAAAGTAATTTTTGCTAGTAGCATGAATGGGCCGGCTCGTCCGGGGAAGTACCACACTCTTACAGAAAATCGACGTTTGAGTAGAAGCTTTACCGCTTCTATGCTTCGTTTGGTGAGTGGGAGAGAGAGCCGGAGGCCCGTCCCTGCCCCAACTCCTTCAAAGGCCGGCGGCGCTCCTGTTACACCTTGGTATTGCAGTTGTCCATGGGCAACGCTGATCGCTTACCATCAGGTGACTCGCTTGCTCGATTGCCATCATATATCATAAGATAGCTTTGGGTGTAGAATAAAAATCTTAACCCTTTGAACGACGTAGAAACCTTTAGGCGTCCATCGGAAACTGACTTGAAACGCCAACGACTAAGTTGTCCAAATTAGTATGACATTCAAACTGGTTGCGGCGTAGTAGGCACGCTTGTCAGTTTTGCTTCCGGCGCTTAAAGAGTTAATAATGATGGATTGGTACCGCACCGCATCGTGTACTAAAATTTCCATAATCAACCAGATTTTACGATCTGCGCGGGAAGATAAGCAAGATTTCTTCCATCGCAGATTTTTTAATATAATTAAGTTAAATACATATTTTTGCCCAGCAGTGGGGCACAAAAGCAGCCTAAAAAAATTAAGGTAAATAAATATAAAATAAATCTACAGAAACATGGTAAAGCCAACTCAAAAACATTGTATGATGCCGATTCCGTTGATACCGTTACATCCAATTACATAGGGTGAAAATAAATTGGCTTGAAAATGAAACAACCGACAATTTAAAAATATGCGAGCACATATTTTTATGGTAATTCTTGGAACAGTTGCAATTGGCCGGAACAGTGGGATACAATGTTAATGTTCACGGAAATTGGAGTAAGTAGACTGAAGTCTTTATTATACGGAGCAGAGATGTTGCGGATGCCGATTTTTTCGCATCCGCGGATGTGAATACAGATGTAGATTTTTGAAAGTTCACATCCGCGGATGCAGATGCGGATGCGGATGTTTAAGATCCTATGTAAATATAGTATATAAATGAAGAATTAAAACAATGAAAAAGTAATAGTCATCATTTTTACTAATGAAATGATAAATAAATAATTAACACTTTTACTAATGAAAATTACCATCAAGTCTAAAACTCCTATATTTTTACTTCATACTCTACTACATACACTACTTTGTTTTAAAGTGTTTGAAATTAATTATCACTCCACTTCGATTTTCAAGTAAAACATGAATTAAGCAATAATAGTATGCTATATGAACACAATATTAATTTACTTATGCGATTATTAATATCCGAATTTGGAATACTGACGTTGATTCGTAAAAAATGTTATGGGAAAAGATTGTTCGATATCCCGTTGTGGAACCAAATTACTGGATTTATCCGGCTCGTAATGGCCATAAAATATTGGCTTTATCCGGCTCGAAGGACCAAAAAATAAATAAAATGGTTGCGCGAATGGGGTTTAAATGGACTGTATATTTAGGGAATAATTACGGGATAAAGGGGGCTATTATGTAGGAAAAATGAAGGAATTTCTCACCTCACAAAAACTGCAACTGGCGATCAAGTCACAACTCGTGGCTGCACTTTCCGACGTGCGCAAATCTTCAACGTCCTGGTTTTCAGCAATTACGAGGAGCTCCTTAACTTTCTCAAACACAATAGCACAAATAATTAGTGTTCATGCGACAAATCAATCAAATGTCGTTCGCGTTGTGAATCGAGTATTGCGGTATGCGAATTGCGTGTAATAGGCGCGTGCGCTCGGTCACGATTTGAGCGGGTGACTGGTGAAAACTATCTTCGCTAGGGAAGGGAGTAGTGGTGCGGACGAAACGATAATATAGTGAAGCGAATCAGGTTTAATAAATAAGAACGGCGCAACCAAGTGTTAAAGTTGAATTGTACTTAATATTGGTCATTGTCACGCGCGATCGGCACGCGCCATTCGCAGGCCCCGCCCCTTTTTTTTCTTGTCGCAACTCGTATGATATTCGCATCCGCATGAAAATCTGCATTGATTTATTGCGGATGCGAATGCAGATGCAGGTGTCCAAATATATGCGGAAGCTCCGCATTTGCGGATGAGGATTCGAATATTCGCAACATCCCTGACGGAGCAACTATCCACCATGGAGCTCGGCTGTATTCAGCGTGTAACATAACCAACGACGATCTCGTGAAGGGAAGATTCAGCCCGTCAAAATGAACAACATTTCCTATGGAACAAAAGTTGGAACTAAAAAAAAATTTCGACATTTCCATACAAAAGAGTTCTGCCGCCCGGCCACCGGCCAGTTTGTATGGGAATGTAGAATTTTTTTCTGAGATCCCAGTTCCCAAAGTTGTTCATATTGATGGGCTGAGTCACCCCGTTAAGGGAACGTCGAGGGTATATAAATTATACTTTTTGCCGCGACTTTATCATCATACTTTATATAAACGGTATGACCTGACAGCTCATAATGATGGGCAAAGTTGCTGGAAAACGAAAAGTGGGAGGAGAAAGGAAGTCATGGTTGCGAAACATAAGACAGTGGACCGGGATTGCTAAAGCGGCTGAGCTGTTCCGTCGAGCCGAGAACAGAGAGGACAGTACCAAGCTGATCACCAACTAGTTGGAGAGGCACCGACGGAAATGGGTGTGGATCGGTCACACACTCCGGTGAGAAGTCACCTACATTCCTAGATCGCACTCGAGCGGACTACACAAGGAAAACTAGGCCCAGGCAAACCTAGCGACGTCCGTAGCTTCGCTCGCGTCAGCGTCGTTCCCTAGGAATCAGTACGTTTTTCTGGGATGAAACGCAACTTATGTCTTTCTCTGTACTTCAAATTGTATGCAAAATTTCATGATCATCGGTTCAGTAGTTACGTCGTAAAAGCTTAACAAACAAACAAAACTTTCGCATTTATAATATTAAGTAAGAATAAGGATAAGGATTAATTCTTGATTCCGTATGTATACCTAAATGACAATGCTCTTATCCCAGTTGAAGGATAAATGATTCAACTCGGTTTTCCTCCGCCCGTCAAGGATGAGAAGAAAAACAGTATGTGATGTACCCACATGGAGGCGTTTCATGCAAGGTCACGTCCGTTATTAATGACGTAGTCGTTGAGACTGTTCACGGGTTAAACGATTGTTTTCCCGCCAATTGTGATGAATGAAATCGGAATATTTCACATTAGTCGTATTGGTTCAGAAGTTAGGGATAGGAGCTTTATATACAGAGTGTCTTGTCGAACTGGGTCAGTGGGGAGATTTTTTAACTATATCAAATAAGTGTTCAAAGATACCATGAAACCAATTATTGAAAAAATAAAAAACTGCATCCATAGTTTTACAGAGAACAACATAGCTGGCCCGGATATTGAATCTTGTTTATTTTATAGAAAAAAATGAATTTTGAAGGAAAAATTTGGTTTTCCCCTATACATCGAAAATAGGAAGAAAAACAGTGTGTGTGATGTACCCGCATGAATGCGTTTGATGCATGGTCACGTCCGTTATTAATGACGTAGTCGTTGAGACCGTTCACGGGTTAAACGATCGTTTTCTCGCCAATTGTGATGAATGAAATCGGAATATTTCACATTAGTCGTATTGGTTCAGGAGTTAGGGATAGGAGCTTTATATACAGAGTTTCTTAACTAGCTAGGTCATTCGGAACATTTTTTAAATATACCAGATAAAAAAATTCAAAGATACCATGAAACCGATCTTTGAGAAAATGAAAAAACTGCATTCATAGTTTTACAGAAAACAACATAGCGGCCCAGATAAAGAATCTTGTTTATTTTAAAGAAAAAATCTTTAACCTTAAATTTTGAAGGAAAAATTCGGTTTTCCCCTATACAGCGAGAATAGGAACAAAAACAGTATGTGATGTACCCACATGGAGGCGTTTCATGCAAGGTCACGTCCGTTATTAATGACGTAGTCGTTGAGACTGTTCACGGGTTAAACGATTGTTTTCCGCCAATTGTGATGAATGGAGTCAGAATATTTCACATTAGTCGTATTGGTTCAGAAGTTAGGGATAGGAGCTTTATATACAGAGTTTCTTAACTAGCTACGTCATTGGGAACATTTTTTAAATATACCAGATAAAAAAATTCAAAGATACCATGAAACCGATCTTTGAGAAAATGAAAAAACTGCATTCATAGTTTTACAGAAAACAACATAGCGGCCCAGATAAAGAATCTTGTTTATTTTAAAGAAAAAATCTTTAACCTTAAATTTTGAAGGAAAAATTCGGTTTTCCCCTATACAGCGAGAATAGGAACAAAAACAGTATGTGATGTACCCACATGGAGGCGTTTCATGCAAGGTCACGTCCGTTATTAATGACGTAGTCGTTGAGACCGTTCACGGGTTAAACGATTGTTTTCCGCCAATTGTGATGAATGGAGTCGGAATATTTCACATTAGTCGTATTGGTTCAGAAGTTAGGGATAGGAGCTTTATATACAGAGTTTCTTGTG
Organism: Elegia similella; assembly: GCA_947532085.1. Lineage (NCBI taxonomy): Eukaryota > Metazoa > Arthropoda > Insecta > Lepidoptera > Pyralidae > Elegia > Elegia similella. The sequence goes on from OX383928.1 coordinate 6,178,703, forward strand.
GAAGTGGGTCGGTGGGGAGATTTTTTAACTATACCAGATAATAAAGTGTTCAAGGACACTCGTACCATGAAACCGACCATTAAGAAAATTAAAAAACTGCATTCATAGTTGTACAGAAAAAACATAGCTGGCCCGGATACAGAATCTTTTTTATTTTTAAGAAAAAACCTTATACCTTGAATTTTGAAGAAAAAATTCGGTTTTCCCCTATACATCAAAAACAGGAACAAAAACAGTATGCGATGAATCCACATGGAGGCGTTTCATGCAAGGTCACGTCCGTTATTAATGACGTAGTCGTTGAGACCGTTCACGGGTTAAACAATAGTTTTCCCGCCAATTGTGATGAATGAAATCGGAATATTTCACATTAGTCGTATTGGTTCAGAAGTTAGGGATAGGAGCTTTATATACAGAGTTTCTTGTGGAAGTGGGTCGGTGGGGAGATTTTTTAACTATACCAGATAATAAAGTGCTCAAAGACACTCGTACCATGAAACCGACCATTAAGAAAATTAAAAAACTGCATTCATAGTTGTACAGAAAAAACATAGCTGGCCCGGATACAGAATCTTTTTATTTTTAAGAAAAAACCTTATACCTTGAATTTTGAAGAAAAAATTCGGTTTTCCCCTATACATCAAAAACAGGAACAAAAACAGTATGCGATGAATCCACATGGAGGCGTTTCATGCAAGGTCACGTCCGTTATTAATGACGTAGTCGTTGAGACCGTTCACGGGTTAAACGATCGTTTTCCCGCCAATTGTGATGTATGGAATCGGAATATTTCACATTAGTCGTATTGGTTCAGAAGTTAGGGATAGGAGCTTTATATGTATACAAGGTTTCTTATCGAACAGTCAGTGGGGAGATTTTTTAACTATATCAAATAAGTGTTCAAAGATACCATGAAACCGATTATTGAGGAAATAAAAAACTGCATTCATAGTTTTACAGACAACAACATAGCTGGCCCGGATATTGAATCTTGTTTATTTTATAGAAAAAAATGAATTTTGAAGGAAAAATTTGGTTTTCCCCTATACATAGAAAATAGGAAGAAAAACAGTGTGTGTGATGTACCCGCATGAATGCGTTTGATGCATGGTCACGTCCGTTATTAATGACGTAGTCGTTGAGACCGTTCACGGGTTAAACGATCGTTTTCCCGCCAATTGTGATGAATGAAATCGGAATATTACACATTAGTCGTATTGGTTCAGGAGTTAGGGATAGGAGCTTTATTTATATACAGAGTTTCTTAACTAGCTAGGTCATTCGGAACATTTTTTAAATATACCAGATAAAAAAATTCAAAGATACCATGAAACCGATCTTTGAGAAAATGAAAAAACTGCATTCATAGTTTTACAGAAAACAACATAGCGGCCCAGATAAAGAATCTTGTTTATTTTAAAGAAAAAATCTTTAACCTTAAATTTTGAAGGAAAAATTCGGTTTTCCCCTATACAGCGAGAATAGGAACAAAAACAGTATGTGATGTACCCACATGGAGGCGTTTCATGCAAGGTCACGTCCGTTATTAATGATGTAGTCGTTGAGACTGTTCACGGGTTAAACGATTGTTTTCCGCCAATTGTGATGAATGGAGTCGGAATATTTCACATTAGTCGTATTGGTTCAGAAGTTAGGGATAGGAGCTTTATATACAAGGTTTCTGTTCGAACTGGGTCAGTGGGGGTTTTTTTTAACTATACCGGATAAGAAAGTGTTCAAAGATAACATGAAACCGACCATTGAGAAAATAAAAAACTGCATTCATAGCTTTACCTACAGAAAACGACATAGCTGGCCCGGATATTGTATCTTGTTTATTTTAAAGAAAAAATACTTAACCTTTGATTTTGAAATAAATAATCCAATTAAGTTTTCCTCTGCTTACTTGCATTTCGTGAGTGTAAGTGGCCAACACTGGTGTCAGATTTTTAAAGCTGCCTAAAGGCATCTTTAAAAATTAGACCTAGCTTGACGACTGCCACCAATAATGACAGCCGGAACCTAAAAGTCTTAACGTGCCTTCCGAAGCTCGAAATAATTTTTATTATATTTATTTTTATTCAATAATAATAAATTTTAAATAACTTGCCGTCACTCATCCTCGTGGGGACTGCACCCAGGGAATAGGAAGAAAAACAGTGTGTGATGTACAGTCGATTACAGCTAAATGTGACCCCCTACAATTTAAAATCTTTCGTTAGAGGGGTCAGTTGTATCTGCCTCCGACAGTACCCGCATTGAGGCGTTTAATGTAAGAGCGTCCGTTATTAATAACGTAGTCTTTTAAAACCCGTTGCGGGTTAAACGACCCGTTTCCACCATTGTGGTATGGAGTCGGAATATTTGTTATTAGCTTTTTTCCGTTACCCGGCGGTAATGTGTATCTATAAGTAAAAAGATTTTATTAAATTGGTTTAGATTAAGCTTTTGAGTTCAATTAAAAAAAAAACAGTCAACAATCAAAACAAGGCAAAAATCGTTCCTCGATAAAATTAACATCTCATAATTTAAATTAATTAATTTACCATTTACTTATAATTAGATTGTAATATTAGCCGTGTGGTATCCGGCAGAGAAGAATAGGACCACTACAAGTCTTCCCGTGGATGTCGTAGAAGGCGACTTAGGAAATACAAGCTAAACAAAGCTTATAAACATCTAAGAGACCTCTCCAACCCGTCTGGCCAGCGAGGAGAGTGTAGGCCAAGTCCTCTGGCTGCTCTGGCCAAGTATAGCCCTAGTAGTACAGAGACGGTCGTGCCGGTAGTTGAGACTAAAAAGGACCTGATGATGATGATGAGATCGTAATATACTATGTAACTAACACAGATTGTTGACGTATGTCACACTGTAGCTGACGTTTGATATGCAGTTACTTTCATTAAATTTTATATCACGAGACTAGAGATTGCAATCGGATACTTCGAAATCCGAAAAACACTGAAAAATCCGGATTTTCAAACTTTTTATAAATCCGGATTGCAGTAACAAAATCCGGCTTTTTCGAATTTTTGTTTTAAGTACTGTTTATCATCTTAATTGATAGTTTTTAATTAAGCACCATCTTTTTTATTGTTTTTATTGACGATTTTCAACCAGCACACAAATTCGCAAAAAAATTTAGGCTATTATACTTAAGGGATTTTTGATTGAAAACACTAGACTACACGGACAGTTAAACGATGATTTTCAAAACATTATAAAGAAAGTCCGGGCGTTGGTGAAGACAGTTAAAAATTCACTGGCTATGAATGACATGCTTCAGAAATATGTGCTAGCAGAATTCGGCAAAGAGTTAGGTCTTGCTTTGGACTGTAAAACGCGATGGTATAGTCTAGCTACAATGATGGAACGTATCTCAAAGCTGAATTCAAGTGTACAAAAAGCATTAATCGATATTGGTCTAACAGGCCGCGGTACCGTCACCAAACCCCTTAGACTCTAGTTCGGAAACCGTGTGCAAATCTGACTTTAACCTACTCGTACTTAGCTTTAAGGAACAACTTGATCGCCAAAATTCTATTGTCAAAACTAGGAGTGCTCTACTCTACATTTACCTGCATTAATACAAATGGCACTTTTTGAAAAAGGTTGTGGAGAAATTTAAAAAGGGGTGAAAGAGCCATTTCCACGTTTGGAATATTCTGGAATAAATTAAGACCACGGTATAAATGACGAAACACTCAACGCTTTTACATATGTTTTCAAAATACAGCTTCATGAAAAAAAATCAAATCTTAATTGTTATCTACGGTTAGGTAGATTGCTATTTATTTTAATTTTTCATTGTGTATATTCGTAATGTATCAATATTTAAAATACAAGGTTTTTCGTTTAAAGATATTAATACTATATACTTAAAATTTTTATTGTACTTTACATGTTGCGAATATCGCGTCATGAATTTGACTTACAAAACGTGATTTTTGCTTAAATTTTATAATGTAAATTTAATTAACAATGTAAAACGTGAATTTTACAATCTGACTATACAGATCCTATTTAAAACTTTTATACTTTAAGTACATAGTAGTTCAGCGGTTATTTTAAGACCTCAAATTCGACTGATTTTTCATGTGATAACTAAATATTTTACTTTGTTTTGTGTTCTTTTCAACTTTATCGTAAATGTTAGCAAATTGTGAATTTTAAATAAGCTAAACTAGAAATGATACAAAATAAAATTAAAGCTTCGAAAAATTCGGATTATCCGGATTTTTAAGCAACGATAATCTTAAAATCCGGATTTGAAAAATATCCGGATTTTGCAATCCCTACACGAGACACTTCAACGTAAGTTTCGAGAAAGATGGAAAATATTCCAACGACAATTGCTAAAAATAATGATGATAATGATGACACATCAACATTGTATCTTGCATATCAGTAATGATTCAACTAGTGCTACTTAACTATTTGTAATTTTTCCATCACCATATGCATGTTAAAAGCAATAAAGACATTATTTCATTCATAATATTAGTAGGTATAAATAATTCATCATCGTTCAGTACTTCAGTAGTCAGATAATTCCCTTTATTTACAACTAGCGACCCGGACGCCGGCTTCGCACGGGTGCAATTTACATATAAACCTTTCTCTTGAATCACACTATCTATTAAAAAAAAAACCGCATCAAAATCCGTTGCGTAGTTTTAAAGATCTAAGCATTCATAGGGACGGACAGACGCGGGAAGCGACTTTGTTTTATACTATGTAATGGAGATTTCATGTTTAACAAATAACAATACTAATTGTTTTAGTAGGCAAAGTAACTCAATGCGGTATTTCCCCCACCCATAACGAATGAGAGGAAAAAATTGTGTGATGTACCCGCATCGAAGCGTTTCATGCAAGGTCACGTCCGTTATTAATGACGTAGTCTTTTAAAGCCCGTCGCGTCGCGGGTAAAACGATCGTTTTCCCGGCAATTGTGATTTATGTAATCAGAATATTTGATATCTTTCTTCATAGGTCAATCATAGGAAACCCGCAATGTATTTTGAAATGGCTATCAAAACGTTGGTCACTGAGTTAGCAAATAGGCCGGCAGGTCAGGTCAGGGGTGTCATCCCCATAAACCTGTCCGGTGGCTACAGGTATGGCATCGGGTACGCGCGCCCGATATCCCGATCTTCTACTTGCTGTTTACCCATTTGTCCGAGTGAGTAGTATCCCAATACCTTTATTCCCTTCCCAAATCCTAAAAATCCCTATACTTCTCCAGCTTAAAAATGCTTTCTATGGGCAGCAGCGTTGAAAGCACAAGAAACCAAAGAAATCTCGCGAACCCGTCTACCAAGCGTGGTGAGTATGGCAATATCCTCCCATGGAACTAGAATCCTTGGAATAGGCCCTTGTCCAGCAGTGGACTTCTTACGGCTGATGATGATGATGATGATGACCCTCCTGGTGGAACCATTATGTATGGGAAGACAAACAATGCGTGTTGACCCCGTATGGAGGCATTTCATGTAAGGTCACGTCCGATAATAATGACATATCTTTTGAAACCTTCGCGGGTTAAGCGATCGTTTTCTTACTAATTGTGATATACGGAGTCTGATATTATCGGCCTCCGTGTCGTCCAGTGCTTAAGGCGCCTGTAGACCCGGGGGTCCCTTTAACGACTACCAGATGGTAGCCGGGACCAACGGCTAACGTGCCTTCCGAAGCACGGAATCATCTTTACTGTCAGACAATCAGGTGATTTAACCCGGCAATGTCCTAACAAACTGGAAGAAACTAAACAAAGTATGCTTCCCGTGGTAATCGAACCCACGACCCCGGGTCTATAGACTAACGCCTTATCCACAGGATCACGGAGGCAGTTAGCAGATCCCCACTGCGCCGGCATTATTGTAGATTTCTCTTGCGGTTTAGTAGCGATCAATGTGTTTGTAGGGATCGGAAAGGTTGATAGATGGCTGACCCATAATAAGCCCCATAAGTACACTCATTTCCTTAGTAAAATCAACTTAAATGCTGCGCATTTTTTTAACATCCAACGAAGAACAAACCTTAAGTAAGTTGATCTAGATGTTAGGACAATGTAACATTTTAAGTTACCAAAAAGCATTACATGAAAGTAATTTCATCTAAATCTAGGAACAAAACCAACACGGCTAAACTTATAATTATTATTTCAGCTGCTTTCTACCACCGCACCGCCCGCCACAGGAGTAAAGTCCATCCCCACATCCTAGACAATTTGGTCTCCAAAAATGTCAGGGCGTCATGTAGTTTTTTTCTTCGTACAGCAGGATTGTGCTATGGACATCCCGAGGTTTTCCCTATGTGCTATGACTTGGGGCCCTTCAAAAGGCGTGTTTACAGGTATCTTAAGGGCCCGTACTACCTCACACTGCTTTGCATGATTGACTGTTATATCAATAATAATTAAATACTCAAGTTGAAATAAAAATGCAGCAAAGTTCAGGACTAACTCTGGTAACTATATGACTCAAATCACGATTGCGTTAAATTTTCTCGATAGAAAAAAATTGCAAAGTTGCCTCCAAATCACGTCTAATTTACTCGGTATATAGCATTATTCACCAAATACATTAAAATTTACCTTGAAACTTTTGATTATTATTGCATTACAGATAAGGCAGCCATCATATGTTTTTCTTTTTCGAATAACCCTTGAATATTCCTAAAAAACGAAAATATCCAAAGTAGCCAACGCGTTTAGACCATCCGCGTTTGTATCGCCACGCCGCCTGGCATATGTCGGGCTCTTAAGAGACGGCAACGCATCAGCACCACCTCTGGTGTTGCATATGTCCATGGGCGATGGTGACCATTTTCCATCAAGTGGCTCGTCTGCTCGTTTGCCGTCAAATAAACATTAAAAAAATAGCTGGAAGAAGCCCACAGCTGGACAAAGGCCTAATTTGATTTCATGGGAGGATAATGCCATACTCTGCTTGGCTAGGTGGGTTGGAGAGCGCAGTTTCTTTGGCTTCTCGTGCTTCCAACGCAGCTGCTCATCGGAATTATTTCTAAGCTGGGGAAGGATAGAAATTTATTTTGGATTTCGGAAAGACATAATGATATTGGGATACTTCTTACTCGGACGAATGGGGAAAACAAGTAGCAGCTTGGGCCGGGCGCGCGTACACGATGCCATATCTGCAACCACCCGACAGCCAGTTGAGTATGACACCCCTAACCATTAACTAGCTTCAGGTACTTACATCTTAAGGTATCTAGCTCTAAGTCTAGCTCCGTGGCGCAGCGGTCAACACGCCAGCCTGCGACACGGAGTGACCGGGTTCGATCCCCGGCCAGGTCAAGATGGAAAATGATCTTTTTCAGATTGGTCTGGGTCTTGGATGTGTATCTATATATGTATTTGTTATAAAATATTGTATCGTTGAGTTAGTATCCCATAACACAAGTCTCGAACTTACTTTGGGGCTAGCTGAATCTGTGTGATTTGTCCGTATATATTTATATTTATTTATTTATTTATTTACTAGCTTTTGCCCGCGGCTCCGCCCGCGTCAATGTCGATCCCTTCGGGAATAGTACTTTTTCCCGGGATTAAAGGTAGCCTATGTCCTTCTCCGCACTCCAGAGAACTTGTATGCAAAATTTCATGATGATCGGTTCAGTAGTTACGGCGTGAAAGCGTAACAAACAAACAAACAAACTCACTTTCGCATTTATAATATTAGTAAGGATTATCTCAGTCCGGAATGCTCTTTTAAAAATTAATTCCTTATTTTTACCATAATTTTATTGTTACTTCGTAAGTATTATGTCAATTTTTTTTCAAAATACTTTAAATACTAGACAGGTCTTCAAAGTATTTTGAAAGACTACATCAAAGAACTTAATGACTTGGGCGACTAACAAAGCCTTTATTTGAGAATAAAACCAGCCATGTGCGAATCGCACAGAGCAAGGGCTGCGTACAACTTCACTACATAAAACCACGTATAAAAAAACCAATTCTATTCGACCTTTCCTGTGAAATTAACCAAACTATTTCGGGCATGGACACATTTCTAGGATTCCGTATTCAAACCCAAAGGGTAAAAACGAGACCCTATTAATATGGCTCCGCTGTCCGTCCATCCGACCGTCTGTCACCAGGCTGTATCACACGAACCGTAACATAAAGAAAAATGAAATTTTGACAGATGATGTAATTTTGTTGCCGCTATAACAATATAATACTAATCTCTCCCCTCCCATACAAGAAACGTGATATTCACTTTTAAAATAAATAATAAAATCAAAATAAAATTAAAGTTTAAGAACTCAAAAGTCAAGTCAAAAGTCAAAGATTTTTATTCAAAAACATGTATCTCTTTTTGAACGTATTTTTTTTTTATTTCTCATATTTTTTTTAAATATGCATAATCGAAATACTGTTAGCGTTTCGGAACGACCACTGCACTGGTGAGATAATTATAACACATACAACTAACATGTAAGGACTCTTTTATTGCCCATAGTAACGCCTCTCTTACCCTTTGGACACGGAACCCGGAAAAGTTCGAAGAATACACAGAAAATTTCGCTTAATTAAAAACGTAACAGATATTTGCTTTACAACAAACCTGACGAACTTTCCTCAGCTACAGAGGGATTTTCGTTTAAAATTAATAAAGTACGATAACAGGCAAACGAAATACGATTTTCATATATATTACATTGTGTTTTATTATACTCGTTTATACTTCAGTTGGTTTTATTTTAACAAATACTTTATACGGCGGGCGGCTGTAAAAACTTTGCCAAATCTCTTTACAGTTGAACCCGGGCCCGACGCATCGCTAGTGATGTGCCGTGCTTGAAATTTTCGAGAACGGTGAGATCGGATCGTACTTCTTTTCCCAAAAATTTCTTATTATTTTCTCAAATGCGGTAATTATTGGAAATTTTCCGCAAATTTCCGAAAGAAGGAATTCTTGAGAACAGAGAATTTTTCTCAAGCACATCAATAATCACAGCTGAGGCGAGAAAAATGCTTAGATGTTGATGATGATGCCTGCAATCGAATATTTAGGCTGTGTTTCCACTAAACATTAGGTTGCGATTATATGAAATTATGCGTTTTGTATACCGCCCAAGCTAAGCTTTCCTTTTAAAAGCTTTTATTTAGTTTCACCTGTCCCGATGTTTTTCTGTAATGGAATCATGCGAGCTCAATTTAATCTACTTCCTCGTTACCAATTCAGCAGAAATTTTGTATACGCTGGTCTAATGATGGAGTCGGAAGGTGGCCAATTGGCCATAGAACTTTTAAACTTAACAAGGTATGCCAATCGTGTTTAGGCTTATTTGATGTGTCTTGGAAAGCACTTTTCGGTGTGGATTTGTTTATAATAAAAGCTTGTCACAAAAATTTAATTTTTGCAAACAAACTTGTTTACAGACAATGTCAGAAAACACATTTGTCGCTTCACTTTACTAGCCCCGCTTATAATCTGGTGAAACCGATCAAGCAGGGAAATAAGTTTAACAGTGTCAGATACAAAACCTCATCGAACAGAACTCTCTACACTACACACTATTTTACATCTTCACCACACATTATTGCGTGATTTAGTTCTGGTGGGAAAAATATATTGTTTCAGAGTATACGCGCTCCAAACAATAAGGTAGAATATGAATAAATTAAGAGGACCGATCGAGTTTTAGTTCCACCATCTATAGTATTTTAAAAAAGCTGACGTTACATAATTAGTTTCTTAAATCTAAACAATATAATAAGTACGCTTACACATAAAACGATACAAAAAGGATAAGTTATAAAAATAGCCATAGTAATGGAGTATACCTTTGCACATTATTCTTAACTCCCCTGTATAAGTCAGTACAAACACCCACGCCAGTGCAAGATGGTGGTCTAAATCAGAGGTTTCTTTTTTGCATTGACTATGTAGCTAACTCCAAGTGAGCTTTTGCTACTTTACCGGGCGTTTGAGGCGAGGGAGAGTGCCCTCAGCCTTTATAGACAACATTACCAAAGGGCCCGCAGGAGGGACGGACCTCACCTTTTGGCGTTGCCTGTGTGCACAAGGCTTGAAGAGACAGCAAACTCTCATATTGCCTGATGGGCCGCCGAGTACGTGCATGCAAGCCTGAAGGGCCAATCTGAGAAATAATGGTAAAAACCTTTAGAGAGCAGCAACTCTCATCTTTTGCCTTATTCAAATTTTATTCAAATTTGGATATCATGTATCTCTTTTTGAACGTCATATTATTATTTTTTATATTTGCAAAATCGATAAACTACTAGCGTTTCGAAACGACCTCTGCTGAGAAGAATACGCCGAAAGAAACTCAATCCAGTATCGGCCCCTACGTGCCAAAAAGGGCTATATTTTCACATATTTTACATTCAATTATGATTTACATATTTATGTGTGAGGTAGGGTTAAGATTTTTGTCTTATCCCTAGTGACGTTTAGACTTTTAGACTAATACTATTAAAAGAAAAGATTTGTTTGGTTGCGTGTTATTTGTAATGGATAAACTCCATTAACCACAGGACCGATTTAAATATAATATAGATGTCATGTGATGAGCGGGCGCTGCAAAATGATTCGACGTCCAAAACCCACGCGGACGAAGACGCGGGAAATAGCTAGTCCTTATCCTTATCCTTATCCTTACTAATATTATAAATGCGAAAGTGAGTTTGTTTGTTTATTTGTTTGTTTGTTTGTTTGTTACGCTTTCACGCCGTAACTACTGAACCGATCATCATGAAATTTTGCATACAAGTTCTCTGGAGTGCGGAGAAGGACATATGCTCACGTTTTATCCCGGGAAAAGTACTATTCCCGAGGGATCGACATTGACGCGGGCGGAGCCGCGGGCGAAAGCTAGTAGGCTATAAATTTGTTGGCAGAGCAGTTAAAAATATTTTTATTACTTAATCAATTAAAATATGAAGAAAAATATAATGTGAAAGAGTTTATGACTTGCACCACGCCCGTCCACCTTGAGAGATAAGCTCGCCTCGCGAGGCCTGGATTTGTGGTAGAAAAACTTTGTCCATTAAGACCGCGGGTCATCCCTTTGCCGTGCGTACTCTTTACTACTTACACGTGTTTACATGTTAACTATCTGCTGTAACGGAACACTTATGTTCTCGTTCATGATTCTCAAATATTAACTGGAAAACTGAAATTCAATCATAAATACAGTCCTTTGTAAATTGTTCCACAATAATTCATTATATCCATCTTATTTTGTTTGTTGTGAAGCAGAATGACATTGACAGTTTGTCTTATCTATAATTGACGCGAGGAAGAAAATTGATCTATGATCTATGAAAAGTAGAACTTAAATTAAAAATATGAAATTAAAAGTATAGTTTGACTGACTTTATATCTTTAAGTAAGAACAAGGAAATAAATAATCATGATGATAACAAAAATTTGATCAAATAATTGATAATTAGTTTATTCTTTTGTCTAGTTGAAAAAAAGTAAGCATTTTACGGATAATCGAGAGAATCGATTCAATCAAAATTAAATAAATATTAAAATAAATTAATACTCAGCGTAAAAGAAATTTAAATGGTAAAATTTATTATAATATCTCGTGATACCAGATTATGCTAATAGGTCGATTCAAGGGATTCTATAGATAGCACAGGGAACACTAATAATTAAAAGAAAGCTATGAGATTGTCTATGGAATTAAATTTGATACAAGGCACGCTGACCTTTATTTCGTTACTATTAGGGGTGAAGAAAGAGACAGGTAGTCTTGGAATGTTTTAGAAAGTTTTGGAACTAACCAATGGAAAAACTTTATTCAATTGAGAATTTAATGAAAAAGGTCTTATCGACAGGAATGAGCAAGGCAGATTAGTTATTAAATGTAGAGATATTAGTTAGATATTTGCATGAGGTTTTTAAAAAAAATATTGGCCAACGGTTTTTCAGTCGAAGTGGTGTGATTTCTGAGAACCGCACGGTAGCGAGTATAAAAGGCTACGGCGCCATTAGTCTGGGTCATTACGCATCGGGAAATTTGAAGAGTCAAGAGGAATTGCTGCCAGAACGCCACTGCAAGTTTTATTTTAAATCAAGAAAGAAGTAGTTTAAAGTGTGGGTTATCGCGTTATCTTGGCAAATTAGGATCGAAAAATCCCGCGAAGTCCCTTGCAAAAATATTTTAGCTAAGAAGCACATTGGTATCGTGTTCTGAAGTTAAAATATTGTAGATTCTTTTGAAATATATGAATATTAGCTTGTCCAGAGTAAATTCACTATAATAGTTTCATATACTGTAAAGTTTTGAATGATATTGAGGAAATGATGTTGGGGAGATCTTTGATTCTTCGAAATCTTCTCCGTATCAAATCTGAGATATCTAGTTTCTATTTGTTTGATTTTAATGTAAGTTTAGTAGAGTTTTGTGTCGAATTGGGGAATACATGGCCAAGATCAACGCTGGACCTCTATTCCTTATGAGAGCGATTGTTCTTTATGAGGGTAGCGGCCAAGTAGGAGTAAAAATAATTCGACATTGTAGCTGGTCGAATGGGCTGCAATTTCCAGCCTAGCTATGCTACTTGGGGCGTCCAGACGGCCTCTGTGCCTACGGAAACCTACGGTCCGAACGGTGCGCTAGTTTTCAGCTCCCTAGCCACTTGGGGACACGTCTGGGACCTCAAACCTTTGTTAGGGCGTGGAAGTCTCGATCCTGACCACAAGAGATGACCACAACCCAAGAGTGATAGGAATAATAGGTTCGTGGGCCCAAACTCTGGCTCCCTTTTACAGCTTAGAGATGACGGATCCTTGCTAGGAACCTAATCTATTTACCAGAGTAGGAAATCTGATTTTAGGAGCAGTCAGGCAGGTAGAATCATTAAAATAGGGCGAGGGAAGCTTCCTCAAATCTTTTTAGCTAGATTAGGGAGCGATCTCTTACACCGGAGTTCGTTCTACACACACACACACTTTGGGGATGGGGGGACAGTAACTTAACACCTTTAGACTAGAAATTAGGGACTGATAGGGACTAGATTAGGCCCATTAACGGTTGCGTCAGGATAAGGAAAAGAGGGGTATAGGAGATAAAATTCCATTCGTTTTCACGGTAAATCCGGTGGTAGCAATATAACCATCCAAGCTGCTGGTGGGTAGGACGTTAATAATTCAAACAATTAATCTTCGACAGTAATTTTAAGTTAGATAGTCGTATCTAATATGAAAGTGAAGATGAATGTGAAAATATGATAACAAAATGGCATAAGTTGGTTCTGTGATTAGTGACAAGTGATAATGCTGACGAAATGTGCGTATTCTGATTGTGAAAGATTCAGAGAATCTGTTTCTAACAAAGGTATGAAATTCCTAACCTTAATTTTTATGTACAAGGCCCTGATATATAATAGTGTATAGAGTATCCACCTGAATGATTTGGGGATTTTCATATTGTAAAATCACATAGATTGACCATGAATAACTAATATCATAACTTGTGGCATAATCTCATAGCTACTTGACAATGGATTGAGTCGGAGTTGTCTATTTAATTACTAAATAAATACCTTCTTGATCTACCTATTTTGTTGAAAAATTCAGATTTGTTTAGTCCAGTGAGATCTCATAACTCTCTGACAATATATTATCATGATAATCATTCTCTGAAGGGGATGGTCTGTTGGTTCCATGGAAGTCATGTAAATTCTGTAAGGTTGAGATATTGACAATCCACATATATACCATATGATTCATCTAATTCTGGAATGAATAATGAATTCTGGGAGAGTAATGTTCCTTATATACTACCAAGGGCGAGTGTAAGGTTGACTCCAATCCCTATTTATTGAAATACAGGAATATTACAATCCTCACACGTAAATTTGATTGAATCACTGAGACAAATAAGTCTGAAGTAAATGTGCTTAAATACTAATAGACATTTCATCTCCATCTATCTCTAAGATCTAGAGTTAGTGCATAATAGTGCTTATACATAACAGCATGGCATAACATTTACATGCTTACATACATAGCTGCATAATTCCTGAAAATAATAGGATAATGAGTAACAATTGATACAGGAAGTATTATCATGTAAGGATGCCTTTTCTACAGTGAAGGTTGAGGTATAGTTTGACTGACAAACAAACCCTTGCTATAAAACTCCATCTGAGTACCTAATACTACCTGCTTGTTGTAAATTCATAATTTGAGTTCTTTGCTTTTACACCTCCGTGGTGTTATTTCAAAGTAAATAAGTCTGAACTCATCCCAGCGAACACAATGAGAGCATAATGCTTGTGTAGCAGGTAATACGCTTGAAGACATTTAGTCTACCCTCTTGTCTCTGAATTAATAGTCAGACATAATTTTACTGACAAATTGCCTATCCTACTATTAGGTGGGAACAGGTACTATTTACTCTTTAATGGGTATCCCTATTGCTTTCCAAAAGAAATTAGCATACGGAGGAATCACGTCCAAGTCTGGATGACGAGTGGTACTCTGGCGGGCGGAAGGCGGGGCTCGACAGTAAACCGTAACACCAAAATGCTGGGTACATTCACTATAATGTATATCTACCACCACTGACTAATACATACAATGACAATATTAAACTATTACCTTAGACTTCTATCCAATATCTACAGTTGTGGACATCTATAACTCATTATAGATCAATATGGATACTTACATTCTAATACTTACTATACATATCCGAAATTCAATACTATATCTATAAGCCGCTGGTAGAGGAACAATTTCTGTAGAATGAACCATGCTAGATAAGCAATATGCTCCTTAATGAAAATAATTAACCAATTCTTCATAAAATAAGGCAATTATATTAATGTGAAATAGCAGGCAACAGAAAATAACACAAAGTGCAATTTGAACAATATTTATTAGGAAAAACATAAGCGTACCTTACGATAAGGTTATTCTTATTTATAAGTAAAAATTAGTCATACACAAGGCCGATAGCAACCTTAGGCATAGTATAAGATAGGATTAGGCTTCCTCACCATAGGTTAAGATCAAAATCACTTCATTTAAGAAGGTCCAGGGGTTACTATGATAAAACAAGGGTTACTTCCGCTAGATATGATCATGCCATATAGATTTGAACAAAGAAACAAAACATTAATAGGGTATGTATGTTGATAAAGTAGATTAAGAGTAATACAGCTAGTATTTGGTGCAGTTAGGAATTCATAATAAGGGTAGGCTAGAGAAAAAAAAATATAAACATAGGTAGGGTACAATTTTAGTGTCCCGTGACCAGGATATCTGGTGTGATAGCTGTATTACTAGTAATATTATTTTGATTGATTACGGCCCCAATAATCCAAAGTGTTAGCATAGCAGTGTATACATACATAGGTTAATTTGATAGTAGAAATGTTCGATTTATTGTTTTGTTTCACTGTTCAAACCCGCTTAGTGACTGGACAGGCGATTCTCCATAAGGATGGCTTCGTTTGGTCACATTTTGATGCCGAGACATGGAAAAGATGTTGTGATTTTGTTGAAATGGTTTCATGTTTTTCAATCGTGTTGGATTAAGCCACATTTCACATCACTCGAAACCGTAAGCAAAGTAGTAGGGTCGTATTTTCTGTGAGTTGTATTATATGTCAATTTAGATACCTGAAACAAATAAAATAGCTTAATAAAAAGGAAATAAATGCTTAATTTTGCTACTACGCATTTTGATATTGTGAATCTGTCATTATTTTCACGTTTGACAGTAGTCGTTGTCGTTGGTATATTAAGCAAAGATAAGTAGTGTTATGCAGCCATACGAGTGAGGCTCTACACTATGCGAGAATATTTTAAGCAGATTCTTATCTCTATAGAATTAATGTTGATTTGTTTTCTGTTTGCTGGATTATGTTAACATAATTTAACAATAACAATTAGAATTTACTTAGAAATAAAAACGATTTCGTAATTATGGTAACTTTGCATAGCTACTAAACAAAATAATAGTATGAAATTATTAAGACATTATCTACGGCTATGAAAATGTTTTATATCACCGGCGCCATCTAGTGATCACTAGTTGAACTATTGATAGTACGGTTTGATATTAGTTCTAAGCATCGCGTTATTTAAATTACCTTAATATTTAAATAGATATTCCTAAATATTTATTTTTCAAAAAAAAATTTTGCATATTGAGCTAGGTAGAAAACTACATTTTATTACAAAATAATTATACCTTTTATCGTTTTAATATATTACTACGGATTTAATGCGTATATATTCGGACACTGGGATTTATTATTGAAGGAAGGGATATTGATATGTGGTTTGTTTTGGTTGTCAGATCTGACCTTACGATACGAGTAACAATTATCTGATCCTAAATCGTGCTGAAAACCTATAAGATGGTTAGACCTCAGCGTAAACGTAAAATCCCGAGAAGGTATGGACCTCAGGATTCTAATAGGGAAAATGAAGAAGAACCAGTGATAGAACAAATACCACTTGAGGGTGAAGCTAATTTAGCTCAATCTCTAGAAGAACCAGTGATAGAACAAATACCACTTGAGGGTGAAACTAATTTATCCCAACCTCTAGAAGAACCAGTGATAGAACAAATACCACTTGTGGATGAAACTAATTTAGATCAACCTCTAACGAAAAGAAGATGTCGGCGTATAGTAAAACCCATGCGTAGAGAACAAGGTTCAAAAGAAATAGCTGTTATGCAATCTATGTTAAGGAGAACCGTAGGGTTATTGACAAGAAAGATAAACGAATTAGGAGAAGATGTGAAACGTACACGAGCAGCCTTACCGGATAATACAGAAACTAACACGAGTAAAAATATAGTGACTAATGATAATCCAGAATTAACGGAAATAAACAAGGATATGGGATCTTTACAAAAGGAAGAACAAATGCCCTCAAGTGAAAAAAAATACGTAATATGTAATGTTAAAAACATTAACTTAGAAAAACCTAAATTCGGAGAGGTGGCAACCCATCCAGTTACTTTTATAGAAGACTTGGAAACTTATTTAAAAAAGGCAGGGAAATCTGAGAATCAGTTAGATTTAATCCAAGAGTGTCTTGTAGGTCATGCCAGAGACTGGGCAAGAATCTATAAGGGACGATGGAATACATTAGAAGATTTTAAGAGGGATTTCCTCAAGGCTTATTGGGGGGAAAACGAGCAAAATGAGTTGCGTAGAAAGAATGTCCAGGGAACGTGGGATAGGACTAGTACTCCTAGCATGACTCAACACTTCCTTCATCTAACCGGTAGAGCGCGGATGCTTAGTTTCAATATGCCTGAAAAACAATTAGTTGGGGATATAATGCGGCATTATCCTAGATATGTACAGCAAGGTTGGATTACGTCCAATATTGAAACCATTATAGGAACTGCAGAATTTTTGAGGAAGATGGATGATGTACAGAAACAGGAGTTTCAGGGAAATAATGCAGTACCTAAACACACTAAAACTTGGGAATCTAAGAGAAAAACGCAACAACAAGCATATCGTCATTGGCAGAAACCTCAACAGGAGTCGCAGTCGAAACAAAATCAAACTGTAAATTCAGTCGAAAATGTAAACAGTGCGGATGCTGTAGTGTTAAACTAGAGAGGGTTGATAAAGTCTCCGGATCAACTCCGACATCAGGGGACAGGGGATATCATATGATGGTTCGAATGAATTGGAGGCCGGGTCAAGCGTTAGGGAAATTTAGTACTGGGTCAAAATATCCCATATGTCTTAAATTAAGAGCTAACTATGACGGACAAGGATTAGGATATGGGAAATTAGACTTTGAAACGCAAGATATAGCTGGTCAAATAGTAGAGGTTTTAAAATTAAATAGTCAACACTCATTATTTGATATACATGAGGGCAGTTTAGTGTCAGCGGTTTTCGATGAAAGGGTCGAAAAATCACAGGGCAGTCGTAATTTTAAATCTGAGTTACTAGTGAACATCTTTGACGAAAAGATAGTTGCTCTCTTAGATACAGGTAGCGATATAACGTGTGTGTCAGAAGAATTTTGGAATCTTTTACTTTCTAAAAATCCTAATATACCTTCCTTACCTATTAAACCTTTCTTTATTAAAATAGCAGTAGGACAAAAAAATATAGAAATTCGTAAAATAGCTTTAGTTAAATTAGGGATAGGCCCATTTGAAAGTGACCTTTCTGTATTAATAATTCCAGGGCTTACCTCCAGCCTTATTCTTGGTTTCGACTGGATGAAGGAAAATAAAGTTTCTATTAAGTTAGACGAACATGAAAAAGGGATCGAAATATTAATAGGTCAGGAAAAGCGTCTGTTTAAGTTCCATGAGAGTCGGCAAATTAACAGTGTGGTATGTCCGGAACAGGCGTTGGAAGTGAACGAAGTAGTCGAGAGTTCGTATAAGAACATACAAAATTTAATAACTCAGTTAAAATTAAGTAATTATCAGAAAGTAGAGCTTAAAAGGGTATTATTAAAACATGCCAAGTTATTTTCATCAAAATTGGGACGTAGTAATTGTTATGAACATGTTATAACCATGGAACCTCATGCACCAATAGTGAGGAAAACTTATCCAATCCCATATGCTTATAGGGAAAAGATAGAAAATAAATTAAAAGAAATGCTAGAGCAGGGAATTATTAGTCGTGAATCCACTCCTTATTGTTGCCCATTAACATTTACTTTGAAAAAGGATGGTACAATTCGTGTTCTATTAAACGCTCGAGAAATAAATAAACATATGGTACCGGAAACCGAGAAACCTCCTTTACAGTTAGATGTAATAAATTCATTTCAGGGAGCCAGATTTATTAGTATTTTAGATTTAAATAACGCATATTTTCAGATCCCTATTTCGAGAGATAGTAAGAAGTACACAGGGTTTTCATTTAACGGAAAGTCATATGTATACAATGTTCTACCTCAAGGATTAAAAACGTCAGTCGGAAGTTTTAGTAGGGCTATGGATTTTATATTGGGACACGAAGTTAGTGATTTTTGTGTTAATTATTTAGATGACTTAGCTATAATAACTACTGGAAGTTTAGAAGACCATCTAGAGCATTTAGATATAGTATTGGGAAAGTTAGCAAAAGCTGGGCTAACTTGTAACCTAGAAAAGTGTAAGTTTTTGTGTAGTGAAGTGAAAATGTTAGGATACATAATTTCCACTTCTGGACTTAAAACAGATCCAGACAAAATAGAATCAATTCAAAAATTCCCAGTTCCAAAAAAGTTAAAACAAGTTAGAGCCTTTTTAGGCTTGTGTAATTTCTATCGAAGGTTTATACCAAATTATAGTTTCCATATTCAACCATTGTGTGATTTACTGAAGAAAGCGAGCGCCTGGAAGTGGGGAGAAAACCAACAGGCTGCATTTGAAAAGGTAAAATCATTATTTATTAAAACTGTAGAACTAAACCACCCAGACTTCAGTAAACCATATTATTTGCAAACAGATAGCTCAGGAATAGGCTTAGCTGGGTTTTTGTATCAATTAGATAACTTAGGGCAAATAAAGATATTAGGATTTCATAGTAAACTTTTGAAAGGAGCGCAGTTAAATTGGACTGTTACAGAACAGGAATTCTATTCAATTATTTGTTGCTTAGAAAAATTTGAAACTTACCTAAGAGGATCTAAAGTAATAATTAAAACTGATCATAAAGCCTTAACCTTCGTGAAAAACTGTAAATTATATAATGCAAGGTTAGCTAGATGGATTAACTATTTGGAACAGTTTCAGTATGAGGTACAGCATGTTAAGGGGAGAGATAATATAGTAGCGGATATTTTATCCAGGTATCCACCTGTAAATGATATTTTGCAGGAAGATAAACATGATTTGCCCAAAATATCTTATACTGAGGTTAGGCCAAATAGGGAATTACTAAGTAAATTGAAAGAAATGTCTAAATTGCAACAGGATGACTTAGAGATCAGTAAAATAATTTCAGAATTAAGAAAACAGGGGGTAAATAGTCAGTCTAATTCAACGCTTAAAAGATATATGTTGAAAGATGGGTTGTTATATTTTTTACCAGATGGAATAGTAAATCAAGTCCTTTATTTACCTCAAATGCTAAGGGAGGAGATTATCTGGCAAGTTCATATAGAAATGGGACATCAAGGGGCATATAAAATTATTAAATATATTAGAGATAGATTTTATTGGAGGGGACTTACTAGGCAGGTCAAAAGTGTGTTGAAGGGTTGTCATGATTGTCAGATTTCAAAGAGCGATACGGTTAAGCTTGTAGGGCCCTGTCAATCAATAATATCTAAAAATATAGGAGATTTAGTGATGATAGATTTATATGGCCCTTTACCCAGTGGGAAATTTGGAATGAACTATATCTTAGTGATTCAGGATTCATTTAGTAAATTTGTAAAATTATTTGACCTTAAGAAAGCAACAGCGGTTTCAGTTATTAATAAGACTAAACAATTCTTTAAAATAATTAAGCCTAAGGCTATTATGTCAGACAATGGGTCTCAGTTTGCTAGCAGGTTGTGGAAGGAAACTATGAGTCAGTATGGTGTTAGGGTTATTTATACAACAGTTAGAAACCCACGTCCAAACACAACGGAGCGAGTGAATAAGGAGTTAGGCAGACTGTTCAGAACCTATTGTAGTGCAAGACATCAAAGTTGGGTGACTGTGTTGCCAAAAATAGAAATATTATATAATAACACACTTCATGAGAGTACTGGGTTTACACCTTGTGAGATTTTGTATGGTGAATCTACAAAACTAACTTTTGATGAGGAAATTGGTGTTGACTTAAGAACTCAGACTGTAGATTCTATTAGGGAAAAGGTTAGAGAGAACTTGCAGAAGGCAAGTCGGGTACGGGTTGACAAGTTTAATAGAAGATACAGAATTATACAATACCAGATAGGAGATTTAGTTAAATTAAGAAGGTTAAATAGATCAGATGCTAAGATGAAAATAACAAAGAAGGTTGAGCCGTTATATGAAGGACCATATGTGATTGCAGCCAACCCTTATAAAAATGTCTATCTGTTGGTTGATCCGGTGACAAATAAAGAAAGAGGAAAGTTTAACACTATACATCTGTCGAGGTATTATAAGTGATCATAGATGAAAATTAAAATTGTAGACAAAAGTTTAGGAGAATGTGAGGAACATACAGTTATAATTTAATTAGTTGAAATGTCTAAAAGTTATCAAATATAAGTTTTCCCTCACATTAGTATACATGTACATGAGAAATTTATTATAAAAAAGTTATGTTTTGGTTTAATTTTGATCTTTATATTTTTGTATTAGCTAATTAAGGTTGAATATTGTAATTTGAATAAGAATCATTTAATAAGAATTAATAAATAAAGTTCAGGGGTAGATTTGTGTAGAATCTGGTGGACTTAGGGAAAAGCCTATCTGACATTATGGGAATTAGCTCGCTTGAGTAAAAAGAAAAATTGCCATGCGCAAGAGGAAATTCAAAACGCTCTTGGCTAGCTGAAAAGATACTCTCATACATGCATATTTTCTATAGGAAAACCTGGAATATACTATTGTTTAAATTAAATTTAAATTAACGAACATAACATAAAGTAAATAAACTCTGTTAAGTTGAATTTTTAAGGTCAGGGTAAAGTAAAAATACTTAGAGTTAATCGTAAGGTCAGATAGAGGGGAGTTGTGGCGGCTTTTCTGGGGGGGAATTTTAATATAAAATAGTTATATACATAAAATAATTAGATTCAATAATGAATATGTAGTGAAAGTGTGAAAGTTAAAGTGATAGTGTTCAAAGTAAAGTGATAGTGTTCAAATTAAAGTGAAGTGTTCGGTTTAGGTGCTGTACACTGACGGTTATGTAATAGTACCACTCATTACAAGAAGGGTTAGGATGTGATAACTAAAGCGAACCATTTACTTGTATCATGTGCTGATGTTTGTTTTCTTTAATATAAATTTAGTACTATGAGTCCAACTACAGTAATTTAATCCAAGTATTCGAATTTGTCTCAAAACAACTAAGATATCTTTAAGCAATACATTATGTAGTAAAAGGTCATACATAATGGTCCTCATACTTACATGATAGGTACCTTAAATGTTTACAAGGTATGGCATAGTAAATCTTTTAGACAGAGTAAAACATATTTTTATTCAAATAGATTCACTAATTATAAATAAGGCTATAACATTTATGTCACAGTTCACACTTAGGTCACATTCCGACGATGACTTCTTATAGGCTCTTCAGATTTTTCAATATATGTAGGACTTGATTAGATTTCTCGTAGCATTACATAGATCTGCACAGATAGATGCTTATTCAGGTTATCTGAAACAATAGAAGTAGGGTTATGTTTATATATTTTTACAACAATTTGATCAAGAAGTTGATGTAAATCATTAAAGGAGTCGCATTATTGAAGGATGTATCTTTATGACGAGTCATTGGGTAGTTTTATGTACTTTTATATAGAGGTTAGGTTGAATAGATAGTAGGAATAAGTTATTTCTAGGTTAGTATCACAATAGTATTGTAAACTGTTACTTTCATGAGTTTATAGATAGGAAGGCATTTATATGCTCAACATAGCTCTCTTACTACTATTCCTACTGTGTTATTGAAAAGATTTAACGATAAAAGGGTCCATAAATACTTACGATTGTTAAAGCGTATTGTTCTGAATACATTGATATTGGTTATCCATTTGTACCATTTGATGCGGCGAGGTATATTATATTAACACATTATAGGTTGGTTAGAGATCGTACATGCGTTAATTCCTTGAATAATCAGGTATTTACTATGATTTGTTGATTAGTTTCATTTGACCACAAACTAAATGGGGATCCAAGTTTCATTTGACGACGGCCATGTTGAAAATGACATAGGATGTTTAGATAGTCTGTTCAGAAATCAGAAATCAATCGATGCGATGCTTTTAGGGGGACTATTTTTGTGACACTTGTCTTCGGGTACATTTGATATAGATGAATCGCTCGTTTGCGGACAGCATCATTTCGAGAATAGCACTTCTGTATACTTCGCGAGCATAACTATTCTAAAAGGCGGGATATTTAAATTTTCGGAAACACGGTAATAGACGTAGGTACTCTGTAGTAATATTATAGCAGATAGTAGGTAGTCCAGCGTATATGAATTAGAGGTATCCAACCACAGAGATAATTTTCAACCGACTTTAAAGAAAAAAAGGAGGAGGTTCTATGTTTGACTGAATGTTTTATTATAAATGATAGCTCGAAACGGCTGTACAAATTTTGATGGTATTTGGTGTAATGGTGGTTGGCGCTCTAAAATTGGCCTAATATTTTACCCGGCTACTTAAGGGGGCGGTGGTATGAGATTCGCCAGGTTTATTATTAGTTATAAAAAAAAAATTAAAATCAATTCAAATAAATTAAAATAAATTCAAATTAATTCAAATAAATTCTAATAAATTAAAATAAATTCAAATAAATTTAAAATAAATTAAAATAAATTCAAAAAAAAAAATTAAAATAAATTCAAATTAATTCAAATAAATTCAAATAAATTCTAATAAATTCAAATAAATTCAAAAAAATTAAAATCAATTCAAATAAATTAAAATAAATTCAAATTAATTCAAATAAATTCTAATAAATTAAAATAAATCCAAATAAATTTAAAATAAATTAAAATAAATTAAAAAAAAAAAATTCAAATAAATTCAAATAAATTCAAATAAATTAAAATAAATTAAAATTAATTCAAATAAATTTAAATAAAAAAAAAAAAAATATATACAGATTAGTCCAAAAATATTTAGTTAAAATGTTATAAATTCAAATAATTATTTTTTCATTTAAGTAGATTTGATTTAAATTCATTCAATTCATGTCTAGTCACGTAGATCTTGCAGTCTACGCGGCTCACGCAGTTCCTAAGGTTTACGCGCTCATGCAGTTCATGCGGATTATGCGGGTCATGCAAATTATGCGGATTACGCGGATCACGCGGTTCATGCGGATGACGAGGAACTTGTGGTTCATGCGGAGCATGCGGGTCATGCGGGTCAACATGAGTGAAATGATATACTTATTTATTGATTATTTTACATATTTAATGGAAATATATTATATTGTTGCAAGTGATCTGGTGAAGCGCTGATGTATTCTTGGCAAGAATGATTGAGTATGAAGGAATGAACTTGGTGGTTAGAACAGGGATGGGGAAAAGGGAAGGGGGAATAACGTCTAGGAAGGGCCTTGGTATACCAGATGTGAAGCCAGATTACCAATGTTATTTGCCCAAGACCTTGAATATACACATCACAAACGAGTTTTATACGGGGGGAATATTGGTGTTAGGGTAAATTTTAAATTTTCAGAGACATTTCTCTTGGAAATAATCCCAAGTGTTATAACACCCGTATGAAACTCCACACTCTACAAGAAGCTGAGAGCTACTACAAATTCACACTACACACTCTCCAAGGCGATGTTAAGATTTGCTTGAGCGAAAGTTTTGAATATGGCTTTTAGGTATGGCTTACAAAGGTCATTCTCCTTAAAGGCAGATCAGATTTTTGGAAGGATACTTATGGCGGATATAGTTTTGATTGTAAGGTAGAATCAATTCATATGCCCATAATAGGACCACTAGGGTCAGTAGCCTCACAACCTACTCCATCCTGGACGTTGATCTATAACTTGAGAAGGGTAATTGTCGGTTATAAATAAAGGTATTAGTTCAAATCCGTAGCTTTGGTGATGAAAAACATGTCCTTGGTTTAAATACACTATACACTAGCTTAAGGACACACATACACAGATGAGGGCTACACCATTTGAAGGTTTTGGGAGAATAATATTTTGGAAAAGGGGGGGAATTGAAAAAAAAGGGGTTGTTTTGCTTATATTTAAATAATTAACATATATAGTAATATTTGAGAATTTAATTTAAAATTTAAATTTGGTAAAATTTAAACTCCAGGTCCTTTGAGAAAGTCGCTTTCGTATAAATTTGAAGGGTCGGCTGTAACGGAACACTTATGTTCTCGTTCATGATTCTCAAATATTAACTGGAAAACTGAAATTCAATCATAAATACAGTCCTTTGTAAATTGTTCCACAATAATTCATTATATCCATCTTATTTTGTTTGTTGTGAAGCAGAATGACATTGACAGTTTGTCTTATCTATAATTGACGCGAGGAAGAAAATTGATCTATGATCTATGAAAAGTAGAACTTAAATTAAAAATATGAAATTAAAAGTATAGTTTGACTGACTTTATATCTTTAAGTAAGAACAAGGAAATAAATAATCATGATGATAACAAAAATTTGATCAAATAATTGATAATTAGTTTATTCTTTTGTCTAGTTGAAAAAAAGTAAGCATTTTACGGATAATCGAGAGAATCGATTCAATCAAAATTAAATAAATATTAAAATAAATTAATACTCAGCGTAAAAGAAATTTAAATGGTAAAATTTATTATAATATCTCGTGATACCAGATTATGCTAATAGGTCGATTCAAGGGATTCTATAGATAGCACAGGGAACACTAATAATTAAAAGAAAGCTATGAGATTGTCTATGGAATTAAATTTGATACAAGGCACGCTGACCTTTATTTCGTTACTATTAGGGGTGAAGAAAGAGACAGGTAGTCTTGGAATGTTTTAGAAAGTTTTGGAACTAACCAATGGAAAAACTTTATTCAATTGAGAATTTAATGAAAAAGGTCTTATCGACAGGAATGAGCAAGGCAGATTAGTTATTAAATGTAGAGATATTAGTTAGATATTTGCATGAGGTTTTTAAAAAAAATATTGGCCAACGGTTTTTCAGTCGAAGTGGTGTGATTTCTGAGAACCGCACGGTAGCGAGTATAAAAGGCTACGGCGCCATTAGTCTGGGTCACGCCCGGTGAAGTAGCGAAAGCTCACTTGGAGCTAGCTACATAGTCCTTTCAAAAAAAAAAAAAAAAAAAAAAAAATAGTCTGGGTCATTACGCATCGGGAAATTTGAAGAGTCAAGAGGAATTGCTGCCAGAACGCCACTGCAAGTTTTATTTTAAATCAAGAAAGAAGTAGTTTAAAGTGTGGGTTATCGCGTTATCTTGGCAAATTAGGATCGAAAAATCCCGCGAAGTCCCTTGCAAAAATATTTTAGCTAAGAAGCACATTGGTATCGTGTTCTGAAGTTAAAATATTGTAGATTCTTTTGAAATATATGAATATTAGCTTGTCCAGAGTAAATTCACTATAATAGTTTCATATACTGTAAAGTTTTGAATGATATTGAGGAAATGATGTTGGGGAGATCTTTGATTCTTCGAAATCTTCTCCGTATCAAATCTGAGATATCTAGTTTCTATTTGTTTGATTTTAATGTAAGTTTAGTAGAGTTTTGTGTCGAATTGGGGAATACATGGCCAAGATCAACGCTGGACCTCTATTCCTTATGAGAGCGATTGTTCTTTATGAGGGTAGCGGCCAAGTAGGAGTAAAAATAATTCGACATTGTAGCTGGTCGAATGGGCTGCAATTTCCAGCCTAGCTATGCTACTTGGGGCGTCCAGACGGCCTCTGTGCCTACGGAAACCTACGGTCCGAACGGTGCGCTAGTTTTCAGCTCCCTAGCCACTTGGGGACACGTCTGGGACCTCAAACCTTTGTTAGGGCGTGGAAGTCTCGATCCTGACCACAAGAGATGACCACAACCCAAGAGTGATAGGAATAATAGGTTCGTGGGCCCAAACTCTGGCTCCCTTTTACAGCTTAGAGATGACGGATCCTTGCTAGGAACCTAATCTATTTACCAGAGTAGGAAATCTGATTTTAGGAGCAGTCAGGCAGGTAGAATCATTAAAATAGGGCGAGGGAAGCTTCCTCAAATCTTTTTAGCTAGATTAGGGAGCGATCTCTTACACCGGAGTTCGTTCTACACACACACACACTTTGGGGATGGGGGGACAGTAACTTAACACCTTTAGACTAGAAATTAGGGACTGATAGGGACTAGATTAGGCCCATTAACGGTTGCGTCAGGATAAGGAAAAGAGGGGTATAGGAGATAAAATTCCATTCGTTTTCACGGTAAATCCGGTGGTAGCAATATAACCATCCAAGCTGCTGGTGGGTAGGACGTTAATAATTCAAACAATTAATCTTCGACAGTAATTTTAAGTTAGATAGTCGTATCTAATATGAAAGTGAAGATGAATGTGAAAATATGATAACAAAATGGCATAAGTTGGTTCTGTGATAGTGACAAGTGATAATGCTGACGAAATGTGCGTATTCTGATTGTGAAAGATTCAGAGAATCTGTTTCTAACAAAGGTATGAAATTCCTAACCTTAATTTTTATGTACAAGGCCCTGATATATAATAGTGTATAGAGTATCCACCTGAATGATTTGGGGATTTTCATATTGTAAAATCACATAGATTGACCATGAATAACTAATATCATAACTTGTGGCATAATCTCATAGCTACTTGACAATGGATTGAGTCGGAGTTGTCTATTTAATTACTAAATAAATACCTTCTTGATCTACCTATTTTGTTGAAAAATTCAGATTTGTTTAGTCCAGTGAGATCTCATAACTCTCTGACAATATATTATCATGATAATCATTCTCTGAAGGGGATGGTCTGTTGGTTCCATGGAAGTCATGTAAATTCTGTAAGGTTGAGATATTGACAATCCACATATATACCATATGATTCATCTAATTCTGGAATGAATAATGAATTCTGGGAGAGTAATGTTCCTTATATACTACCAAGGGCGAGTGTAAGGTTGACTCCAATCCCTATTTATTGAAATACAGGAATATTACAATCCTCACACGTAAATTTGATTGAATCACTGAGACAAATAAGTCTGAAGTAAATGTGCTTAAATACTAATAGACATTTCATCTCCATCTATCTCTAAGATCTAGAGTTAGTGCATAATAGTGCTTATACATAACAGCATGGCATAACATTTACATGCTTACATACATAGCTGCATAATTCCTGAAAATAATAGGATAATGAGTAACAATTGATACAGGAAGTATTATCATGTAAGGATGCCTTTTCTACAGTGAAGGTTGAGGTATAGTTTGACTGACAAACAAACCCTTGCTATAAAACTCCATCTGAGTACCTAATACTACCTGCTTGTTGTAAATTCATAATTTGAGTTCTTTGCTTTTACACCTCCGTGGTGTTATTTCAAAGTAAATAAGTCTGAACTCATCCCAGCGAACACAATGAGAGCATAATGCTTGTGTAGCAGGTAATACGCTTGAAGACATTTAGTCTACCCTCTTGTCTCTGAATTAATAGTCAGACATAATTTTACTGACAAATTGCCTATCCTACTATTAGGTGGGAACAGGTACTATTTACTCTTTAATGGGTATCCCTATTGCTTTCCAAAAGAAATTAGCATACGGAGGAATCACGTCCAAGTCTGGATGACGAGTGGTACTCTGGCGGGCGGAAGGCGGGGCTCGACAGTAAACCGTAACACCAAAATGCTGGGTACATTCACTATAATGTATATCTACCACCACTGACTAATACATACAATGACAATATTAAACTATTACCTTAGACTTCTATCCAATATCTACAGTTGTGGACATCTATAACTCATTATAGATCAATATGGATACTTACATTCTAATACTTACTATACATATCCGAAATTCAATACTATATCTATAAGCCGCTGGTAGAGGAACAATTTCTGTAGAATGAACCATGCTAGATAAGCAATATGCTCCTTAATGAAAATAATTAACCAATTCTTCATAAAATAAGGCAATTATATTAATGTGAAATAGCAGGCAACAGAAAATAACACAAAGTGCAATTTGAACAATATTTATTAGGAAAAACATAAGCGTACCTTACGATAAGGTTATTCTTATTTATAAGTAAAAATTAGTCATACACAAGGCCGATAGCAACCTTAGGCATAGTATAAGATAGGATTAGGCTTCCTCACCATAGGTTAAGATCAAAATCACTTCATTTAAGAAGGTCCAGGGGTTACTATGATAAAACAAGGGTTACTTCCGCTAGATATGATCATGCCATATAGATTTGAACAAAGAAACAAAACATTAATAGGGTATGTATGTTGATAAAGTAGATTAAGAGTAATACAGCTAGTATTTGGTGCAGTTAGGAATTCATAATAAGGGTAGGCTAGAGAAAAAAAAATATAAACATAGGTAGGGTACACTGTGGGTAGTTGAGTAGACAGCCTCCGCGGTCCAGTGGTTAAGGCATTTGCCTGTTGACCCGGGGGTCGTGGGTTCGATTCCCACCGGAAGCATACTTTGTTTAGTTGTTTCCAGTTTGGTTATGACATTGCAGGCTTGAATCACCTGATTGTCTGATAATAAAGATGATTCCGTGCTTCGGAAGGCACGTTAAGCCGGTGGTCCCGGCTGCCATGTGGTAGTCGTTAAAGGAACCACGTCAGAGGCCGAGAGGAGTCCCGAAGAACTCTGACAATAGGGTGTGCATGGTCGATTGACCGTGACACCTACTCGAAATGATGTAGTTAAGTTTCTTCCATGCTGGTCTAGGTGATAAAAGAACATGTTCAAAATGCTTCTCTTCTCGCGCAGACCGTAGAAACCGATCGGAGGAACGCGTTCCTACATACTATAATACGTAATGCTCTATATTTAGTCGAGGTAGAGCCACGCTACCGGCAACATGAATTGCTAGTAGCATGAATGGGCTGGCTCGTCCGGGGAAGTACCACACTCTCGCAGAAAATCGACATCGTAGTAGAAGCTTTACCGCTTCTATGCTTCGTTCGGTGAGTAAGAGAGCCGGAGGCCCATCCTTCCCCCTTCCCTCCCCATTTCCTTCCCCCAACTCCTTGAAAGGCCGATAACGCACCTGTCATACCCTGGTGTTGCAGTTGTCCATGGGCAGCGGTGATCACTTACCATCGGGTGACCCGCTTGCTTGTTTGCCGTACTATAACATAAAAAATATATTATTTGTAAGATATATATTTTTTTTTTTTTTTTTTTACTAAATATTGAATTAGGCATTTGTCTCCCATCTCACCTGATAGTAAGTGACGATGAAGACGAGGATGTTACATGCCTATTCAAGAGATACCCATTTATTCTACTTTTGAATGTCCCGGGACTGTACTTGTTTGGGAATATAGACGCAGGCAGTTCATTCCACACCTTAGCTACTCGAACCAAAAAGGAACTGTCAAAGCGTTTAGTTCGTATTCCAACGATAAAAGGGTGAAATTTCTGTCTGCGCCTTGTAGTCCGATATATCAGCTCAGTGCGTCAGTTCTTTCGCGCCTCAGCTCATCGCACTTTCATCTGACGCACCTGCATAATAGACCAGAGCCGATAACTTTTGAAACATACTTAAATTATAGTAAGATGCAACCTATCACAAATGGTAGAGAATACACCAAAAATTTAAGTTAGAATAAATTATGGGCGATCTGAGGTCGGTAAGTGGGAGGGGGTGACCTTTTAAGGGTATAAAACGGTTTATCTCGATTTCCGACAAAACTACAAGTCATGTGGAATAACGTTATATGGTAATTATGTAGGTAATAACAAGTTCTACTCCCTTTGTATTTACACTCGCTAACTTTGATACCTAGTATAAATAAGCCGACCAAATTAAGTCAACACTTATCACTTAGTCTGGATTGAGTTTCTTTCGGCGGTGGAGCATTCTTCTCACCAGTGGTCGTTCCGAAACGCTAGTAGTATTTCAATTTTGCATATATTAAAAAATATATAAGAAATAAAAATATGACGTTCAAAAAGAGATACATGTATCCAATTTTGAATAAAAATTTTGACTTTTGACTTTTTTTGACTTTTATCAATTTGTTTTGGGCTGATAATGGTCTAAACCAGGTACTAAAGTTAGTCCTTGTTTTATTATAAGACGGATTATGTATTTGTTTCGGAAAACACAATAACTTAAACGATTGTTTTGTTTGATATCAGACGAAAAACAAATAGTTTATTTCCTTCTTAATACTGAAAAATCTAGCAAAGCAAGGTATGTACAGTCAGGGACAGAGATACCTGACGAGGTTCTCTACCGATATCTTGAATTTTCTCTTAAACTATAAATAATATTAACATGAAAATTAATATTAAGAAAGACTTCATTAAAATCTTTCTGTGTATAATTTTTTACGTTATTAGTATTTATAGTTTAAGGACGAACAAGCCGCGAGCTCGAACTCACTGGCGGGCGCGGCCAAAAAGCACGTTGATTCACCTAGCATTGTGTCCGATAGAGATAGAATCAGTGATGAGCAGTTTGACGCTATATCGCACGCATACGCCGAGTCGCACGCACACAAACACTACCGAGCGCCTGAAAAATTGCAAAACGTTCTTTGGAAAATGGGGTTTTATAAAAAAACTACTGCATAAATAAATTATAAATAAAGTTAATTGAAATCTTCGATAATTGAACTTTGTCGGTACGGTCTTTGTTTTCGATATATTATACTTCTTTTATTACTTATTTACGCCCAAAGTTGTGTTAAAATTAGTAAGAGAAGCTAAAGTTTGTTGGCTCATAATTTCTTAATGGCTTTTTATTTTACTAATCTGTTACCGTACAGATAAAATTAATAATGAGACAAAACGATTTCATGTTAAACTTTGGATGTACAATGTCAAACAATGGAGTACAGCCCCCCCGAAATTTGTATGGGAAAAGTATCGACTCGTTCAGCCTTATGATAAAAGTAGAGGGCCTGGTTAGGTATCTCTGTCCCTAACTGTACGTATCAAAGTACACCGCTACTACCTGTTTAACCTAGTTAGGCCGCTTAAAGGCGCAATTTGCTGCGACCCGTATTGACCCTTTGACGGCCCTACAAACAATGGGGCTTCCCACAGAAGCTCCCGTATGTTGCTTCTAATTTGGCTGGGATCTCTAATTTTGGCGGACATCATGAAATATTTCAAGTTTGAACAAGTTTGATTTCCCTAATAACGTAAAGGTGTGAGACGGAAGAGCTGGATCAGTACCCGGAATCTTGTATTCTTTGACGTTTAAACCTAAAAAGCCTCAGGGTCCAGTGGTTAAGGCGTTTGCCTGTCGACCCGGTCGTGGGTTCAATTCCCTCGAGAAGCATTTTTTGTTTAGTTGTTTCCAATTTGGTTAGGACTTTGCATATTATCATTGTTACTTAAATGAACTTGTACACTACTTAAATACTAAATAAAATGGAACAAGAAAACACTACTTTTGTTGCCATCAAGTGAATTAATTCGAATAACTTTCGTAACGCAACTTGAATACGTAGAGGCTCTACGAGTTGGCTACGCGAGATAAGTGTTTACATACTACCTACGATCTACCATCCGTAGTGTAGCGCTAAACGAGCCAAACAATACGAGACCGCATATCGATGTGAGAGGGTTTAAATTTCAAAATCACTATACATAATACATCATCAAGATAATACACGATATACCATAATTGAGCTACCAGGATTGCTTTCATAGTAAATGTAGCGACGATGATAATTACCTGCAACAAAAAAAAACATATTTTTAATTTAAAGCAAAGATGCATACTTAAAAAAATAGTTGTCTGTAAAGTGGGTTAACGGACAATAATTTTAACCATGAAAACCATTGGCCACGGAGGCACTGCGGTTATAACCACTTTAACTTCAAAAGGGGAAAAAAATATTTTTTGTTTTTTAAGGGACCAATGTTTTGTTTGTTTGTTAAGTTAGATTTCAGGTAATGTTTTTATCTGCAAGTATCAACAATCAAATTAGGCTAGTTTCCTAAAAAAATATAATTAGTCCGTCAGTTAGATATTCAAAAAATATTGAACACGTATTTTTTCTTTTGTCGATTAAACAAAAAATGATAAAGATAGCCCTTTGAAGTTTCGTGTGACGTCATAGTTTGCTACAATTTTTAGCAAACTTTGACGTCACGAGCCCCTCTCCTGAACTTTGACGCGCTTTATCTTTATTATTTATTGTTTATTTGACAAAAGAAAAAATACGTGTCCAAAATTTTTTGATTATCTAACTGACGGACTAATTGTTATGTTATTATTACGACCTAGGAGACTAGCCTATTAATTATGCTATCCTAACGGTGCCTTAACTCTTTTTTTTTTCAATAGAATATTGTCATTTTCCGAATTTTGATAAGTTAAATTTCTTGGTATAGTAATATTATACTCATATTATAATATATTTTATAATGTTTTGTCACGAATATTATCTATATTAATATCAAAATTAACCTTTATAAACCTACGACTACGAAAATAAAGGTACATAGGCAAACTAGAAATAAAATCTACAGTTCCCAGAAAATTCCCGGAAAATTTAATTTTGCTCAGTCCCTAACTGGCGATAGTTGGCAAGTTTTCCAAATTGTCCTAATCCCTTGAGAGGTTTTTACTTTGCCAACTACTGCCCTGGATAATTGAATTTAGGGAAGTAATTTGCCTATTTTATCTTAACATACTCGTACCTATCTTTTTAATTTATTTATCTATTTTATAAACTAGCTTTTGCCCGCGGCTCCACGCACATTAATGTCGACTCGTCGGGAATAGTAGAATTTCCCGGAATTAAAGCTACCCCTATGTCCTTTCCCGGGCCTTAAACTAAGTCTATATCAAATTTCATCCAAATTGTTTCAATGGTTGAAGCGTGAAAAGAGACAGACAGACAAACAGAGTTACTTGCGCATATATATGTTATTAATATGGATAGTATGAAAGTATAGATTTTATACTTAAGATTGTCAAACATGTGTATTCAAAAGTACTTTTTGTACTTAGTTTAATATGTTATGAAAATTATAAAATGTTTCATCATCTTTATCATCGTCTCAGCCGCAAGAAGTCCACTGCTGGACATAAAATGTTTCCTTGTCAGTAGTAAATATTGTTTAGCATGCTATGGGTACTATTTGTTTTTCAGTTTTTGCCACTAGACATGTTTCTATTATATTATTAATCTAAACTAATATTAAAAAGCTGAAGAGTTTGTTTGTTTGTTTGTTCGAACGCGCTAATCTCAGGAACTACTAGTTTAAATTAGAAAATTCTTTTTGTGTTCGGTAGTCCATTTATTGAGGAAGGCTTTAGGCTATAAAACATCATGCTGCGACCAGTAGGAGCGAAGCATCAATAAAAAATGTTTTAAAAACGGGGGAAAATTATTTTATCTATACAAATTAATCATAACAACAGAAATTGCCGCGGACGAAGTCGCGGGCAACAGCTAGTTATTTTATAAACCTGTGTTGTAAGACTGCTTTGTGTGCCAATAAACAAAATAAAATTTTCTAGGAGTATTACTGGAGAAATAATTAATTGACTTCGTGAAAATAAAAGATGAAAAGATCTATTTAGATATTCAAATAAATTTGGTTGTCCAAATTTATTATAATAGTATTTATTCTTACTCAGAAACTAACATTAGCATAATGTTACTGCTCTGAGCATTTTGTACAGAGGCGTAACACGGGGAGTGTTACGCCTTTGTCCCTTTGTGACACATACATACTCGTATTCATTACGACAATATTTTTTTGTATAATTTTATGTAATTAATATAGGGGTTATAATATAAACAGCTTTTCCAGAACCCAGTGTCATGATCAATAATAATTATGTCAAGATAATTTAATGTAGGAAGAAACGTAGGCTCGCATTAAGGGGACCCCTAAAATCCCTTGAGAACCCAAAAGTCATGATGAATTTGCAAAAACGTTCCATGAATAAACTCTTTTTTGTAATTAAGTTAAATAGCAATAAAGTAGGTCAAATAAAATAAGAAATTCGATCATAAAATAACCCTCAACTGTTGGACTAATCAAACTAAATTAAATTACTACGTTAGGTACAGTCGCCTGCAAAAGTCCAGATAAAAGATGCGTAAAAAATCGTGTGAATCTACGGCTATTATTTAAAAATAACAGCAATTTTAACCTTATACATGTGGCATAAGGTTCATGATATTGCTAAATATTTAAGCCTCCCTAATCAATGCAATCGATTTTCACCTTAAG
Organism: Elegia similella; assembly: GCA_947532085.1. Lineage (NCBI taxonomy): Eukaryota > Metazoa > Arthropoda > Insecta > Lepidoptera > Pyralidae > Elegia > Elegia similella. The sequence continues at coordinate 6,213,773 of OX383928.1, forward strand.
GCTATGTATGGATGTCTGAACATGTCTATATGCAGCCTGTAATTTTCTATGAGTTTTTAAGCACTCACGACGCAGTATTTAGTTTTTCGTGTGTGTGAGTGGTCAACACTGGTGTCAGATTTTTCAAGCTACCTTAAGGCATTTAATATAGCTTGATATGCTACCTAGGCTTATCGTGCTTTCCAAAGCTCGGAGGAACTCGAGATATTTGTATGCAAAATAAGTGGAAGTTAAAAATCTCATTACTGTAGTTGATGATTATACCTACCAATACTTTTTTCTAATTAGAAAACAGAATTGAAGTCAGCAAAAAGTTCGCTCGGTAATGGTGGCCGCCATTTTAACCAGTCACTGTGTACTCGGCCCTGGGGATCGAATACAAAACTCCCGGATGAGTTCATTAGATACTCTGAGGCTATGTTTAATTATTCCAGTAAGAAAACATACTCATCATCATCACCATTTCGAGTAGGTGTCACGGTCAATCGACCATGCAATCATCAGTTCTTCGGAACCGCCTCTCGGCCTCTGACGTGGTTCCTTTAACGACTACCACTGGCAGCCGGGACCAACGGCTTAACGTGCCTTCCGAAGCACGGAATCATCTTTATTATCAAACAATCATGTGATTCAAGCCTGCAATGTCCTAACCAAACTGGAAGCAACTAAACAAAGTATGCTTCACGTGGGAATCGAACCAACTATGTCTACAGGCAAACGCCTTAACCACTGGACCACGGAGGCAGTTAGAAAACATACTTATCGTTCATGATTTCAGGTTAATAACGTAAATATAATTAAATCTTATGACTTAAAATTGACCGAAACCATAAATTATAAAATTAAAAAAAAAAATGGCGTCAAGACCGAAAATAATTATAAGTCGATCAGAGACTTTTTCTTTATGTCTTTCAGATTTATTCAAATAAATTTGGTTGTCCAAATTTATTATAATAGTATTTATTCTTACTCAGAAACTTACATTAGCATAATGTTACTGCTCTGAGCATTTTGTACAAAGGCGTAACACGGGGAGTGTTACGTCTTTGTCCCTTTGTGACACATACATACTCGTATTTACACTATCCAAAGCAAATCCTTACTAATATTATAAATGCGAAAGTGAGTTTGTTTGTTTGTTTGTTTGTTACGCTTTCACGCCGTAACTACTGAACCGATTATCATGAAATTTTGCATACAAGTTCTCTGGAGTACTAAGAAGGACATTGGCTACCTTTTATCCCGGGAAAAAGTACTATTCCCAAGGGATCGATATTGACGCGGGCGGAGCCGCGGGCGAAAACTAGTAAAAATATAATACATGAATGTCGCCATTCGAGATCCCTTCTGCCCCATCGGCCATCGATTCTACGCGCTATGTGCCCCGCCCACTGCCACTTCAAAGAGCCAATCCGCTGAGCTATGTCGGTGGCCTTTATTCTCTTACAAATCTCTTCATTTCTGATTCGAATAGAATTTTTTTTTATAAAATAAATGAAAATTACAGTAATTGTCATTTATTTAACGTAATTTATAGATGACGCCTAATCTATCCATATTAATTCTAATATTATAAATACGAAAATAATTCTGTTTGTCTATTGTTGCATTTTCAAGATACAGCCACTGTACCGATTTAGATGAAATTTGTTATGGAGGCAGCAGACGCCATAAGGTACCTTTCCACCCGGAAAAAAATCTGTTCCCGAGAGACCTGAAATCAAGCCAGTGAAGCCTTGTGCCCTATAATTTAAATTTAAGGACTTTTCTTCATAACATTTTTGCCAACAAGTCATGCATGCTAATATCGCGCGCCTGGTTATGAGATAAAACGAGAAAAAACGGCAAAGTGCGAGTCGGACTCGTCCACAAAAGGTCCCGTACCACTATCTATAAAACTGGCAAAAAAATCATGTGTCTTGTATGGGATTTTATTTTAAATATTGATTTAATTTTTATTTAATTATTTATTTTTAAAGTCAATATAAAATTAAATATTCTGTGAATATTTTAAGTGTCTGCCTGTTGCCGTTATCAATGTCGAGCAAAAAAATCACGTATTTTGTACCTTTAGGTATTTATTATATTCAGTTTTTAGTATTTGTTGTTAAAGCAGTTCTCAGGAATACATCAACTGTAACATTTCAACTGCTAACTATAACGGTTTTTGAGATACAGCCTGGTGACAGACAGAAAGACAGACTAGTTATATATAACACCGGTTGTTAAAAAGCAGCCAAGCACGAGTCGAACTCGCGTACCACGGGTTCCGTACCGTAATAAAATGTCTGTTATATGGAAGCAGTTCATTTTAATTTATTTATTTTAAAGTAAAGTAAAACAGCAAAGCCATATTAATATTATCCCATTTATACCTTTTGGGTACGGACCCCTAAAAAATGGCGGCCATTTTTAAATTACTAACTCTGCGTTGTCACTTGTCGGAAGTGGCGTAGAAAAATTAAACGCTGCGAAGTGTTGTCTGAAATATGAATGCTAGAATGGAGCGATATTTTTAACTGCATGTGCTCAGTAATTAGAAAGGGGTGTTATTTAAACTGTTAGCAGAATATTCGTATTTTTGTTAGCAAAAAAATGTAATCGGTCAGCTAAAATAGCTTGTTGGGCAGCAACTTATGGTCAGCAGAACTATTTTTCTGCGCTCAGTCGTTCCAGGTGGAAAGCCAAAGCTTATCCAAAAAACATTTGGAAGTTTTTCTCGGCTCAATTGTAAAATCTTGCTGCCCACATAATTATTTAGCGGCCCGACTAATTACTTTCCATTAGACAGTACTTTTTCAGACAATTTTCAAATGACTAAATAATATAATAGTATGGTAGATAGGCGTACGTCCTCCTTTGGCAAAGTAATAGGAATATTAGGAACGGAAAAAGGACGCATTTTTTTGTTTTTTTTTTTTAACCTATGTTATCCCACAGCTGGGCAAAGGTCTCCCCCATTTTCTTCCAAAGCTTATTTTGTGCTACTTCAATACTACTAATAATAAATCTGTAAAGGTTGGTCGTGGAGTACGTTGCTTTGTTTTTAGAGATATCGTGTTTATAAGCTCTATACATAATACTGAAACTAAATTGACGATTTTTAGATATTTTTTTCTAAATGTATGTATCTTCTCCATAACTCTGAAACGAATTAACTAAATTTAAAGAAACTTGGTGTATAAACATTTAGTCCTACAGGACACAGAATAAGCTACTTAAATCATTTCTCCAGGACCAAGCCCTCGTACAGCTAGTACGTAATAAAGTTATTTACACTACACAAAGTATTCATATTAGTAAACCCTTTACCTCATAAGTATTTTAAAACAGCGCCTATGAGAAAATCAAGCAACAAACAGCAAATTTATAACGTATTCAAAACAGCGAAACTTGCGCAGCGAAGCGTAAAGTTAAGACAGAACGGAAACTTCACTTTGCGTACACCTAATCCTGCTTTAATATTATTATACATTGATCGTTTGGAATGAAAGGACATTCAGGGGATAACAGGAACGAAGAGATATACATACAGCATATAGCAGTGACGTGCACAGACATCTATCATAGGTTAGACATAAAAACTTACCTTATAAATTACTCGGCTCGTAGACTTGTCTACAACTCGTTTAACATTATGATAGATTCGATTTTCTACAACAAAAGCCGGACCAGGTCGGTGAAAACCTAGTTCTAGCCGAAGATAAATAGGTTGCAATAGGTTGCTAAGTTTAACCACTGATGTGCGGCTGCACCTAGTTCCTGCCGCTATGATGAAGGCTATACCTAGTTCTAACCGAAGATAGGTAGGATACACCTAAGTCTAACCGCATATGCCCGGCTGCACCTAGTTGTACCCGGCTAGAACTAGGTGTATCCGCACTTCGCCTATTAGCCGTAACACATATAAAGATATAATTCCATAGATAGTCCATTTCCTAGACTGACTTCTACGGTCAGCGCGAGATGAAAAGCAGCTGAGAAAATATGATTTACTTTACTCCCAGACCTCAAAAGCATCGAGTGAACTTGGTTATACATCCGTCTGCTATATCGATATTCTATAGCATTACAGTACAAATATGTCTTGAGTGCAAAAGTTTTGAAACACTGCCAAACTTCACGTCCCTTTTGAGAGGAAACATGGCAAACTAAGAAGATATTTGACAGTTATAGGTAAGACGTAAGCAGTTATCTTGACATCTTGCGTTACTGCCTGTATAAATCAAATTACAGTCTCACCATTCTACATATCTTACATCTCTTTGATCTAAAGAACGTTCGAAAACTATGTCCCTTTTAAGTGGAAACTACATAGACTAAGATGATTCGCATGGTGCATTCATGATGGCTAGCGGTGTTACAAATTTAATAGCTGCGTCACACTTATCAAAATACTTATTTATCTTTTTCTAAAAAGACTGCAAATTTACAGTTTAAACTTTTCATTAGGCCGTCACTTATAAAAGGGAAATTCTAAAATTAACTTGACTCATAAGGTAACCATAGTTTTAAGCGTTATGATAGTTAGATCGGTTCTGCCATGCGTATTCACCTCCACACTATTCGTATCTCCTCTATCTTTTATCTACAGGGACGCTCAAACTTAATGTCCCTTTTAAGAGGAAACTTCACAAATTAAGTTGAGTCGCAAGGGGTTTGCGGCAGGAATTCATTCGTAAGTAACGAATAATTGAGTTTTGAGTACCGTGAAACTCTGGAGACGGAGTACACATAACAAGCATATATTACTCGTATGATATACGATTTATTAATAAACTAGCTGTTGCCCGCGGCTCCGCCCGCGTTAATGTCGTTCCCTTGGGAACAGTAGAAATGATAAAAATTCCATACAAACCCCTCCTCCTCTGCTTTTTCCCCTTAAGGGGGAATTTAATACATTTCATCTGCGATCTTTAGTCCTTATGGAGGGGATTTTGCCCATTTCACGTACACGGATATTTTTTTATTGTAATGGAGAACTTCTTATTGTCATATTTCTAAGTAAATAAAAAAATCCATACAAAACTTTACCCCGCCTATTTTACCCCTTCAAGGGGAAATTTCGTCCATTTTAACTACACAGATCTTTTTAATTGTAATTTAAACATACATACTTATTTTTATACTTCCATGTGCAGAAATGAGAAAATTTCCATACAATCCCCCTCCCCTTTAGGGAAGAGTTTTGTACATTTCACCTACACAGATCTGTTTTTATTGTAATCTAGAACGTATATACTTATTTTCATACTTTTAAGTCTAGAAATGAAAAAAAAGTCCATACTAACTCTACTCCCCTATTTTATCCCTTCAGGCGAAAATTTCGTCGGTTTTACCTACATACATCTTTTTATTTTAATCCAGAACGTCCAGAAATGAGAAAATGTCCATACAAACAAAAACGGAAAGTTTCATACTAACTTTGCATCCCCGTTATACCCCCTTAAGGGGTGATTTTTGAGAAAAGTATTTAACTCGTGTTCCATGCCTTTCAGTAAAGAACCTTCATGCTGAATTTCATTCGAATAACTTCAAAAACGACAAAGTTTCACACTAACTTTGCAACCCGTTTTACCCCCTTAGGAGATGAATTTCCAAAAATCCTTTCTTAGTGCTCCCCTACGTTATAAAACGAACCCCTGTGCAAAATTTCAAGTTCCTAACCCTTATAGTTTAAGCCGTGGTCCTTATAGTTTAGGCCGTAGTCAGCTTCTCCTTTTTTATTAATATGTATTACTATGGGTAGTATGGATAGGTATAATGCTGTTGTATAATGATGATGAATTGACTTTGGATTTTAATTTTCTTATGTCACTTATTATTTTATTTTATTTTTTGCTATATGTTTGGAGGCAAACTCTTGCCTTGAGTTCATTCAAATGACCATAACTTTTTTTTAATGAACCAATTTTTAAAAAACAAACTTTAAATGTTTTGCTGTGAGAAAGCAATTGGTGAAAGTTTGAAGTAAATCGGTTCAGTATTTTCGGAGATAATCGTGATCATACATACAGACAGACAGACAGACAGACAGACAAGAAATTCGAAAAAAATTTTTTTGCTTTCTATTATTCTTTTCAAGTGTCCCTCTATCCATTTCAGTCAAAAATTCTAATTGTACAGACAAAATATTTTTACTGTTTTATTATATGTATATAGATAATTATATTACTTGATGAATATCGAAGATAATGGGATTATCTGCACTTTAAGGTTATTTGTGAGGAAAATATAAGTATCAAATTCATAACATAATTATTATGAGGTAGGTACATAAAACATAATCGAAAATCTTATGTTAAAATTCGCGTTTTTATTTTCTTCATAAACAAAAACTTTATGTCATCCATCATCATCCTGTCAGCGGCTCCTTTTTTGAATTTAATGTGATATTTTTTTAAATCTGTGATTAATGTAACATAACTATAAAATAAATGATGCTAAAATTGCTAAAACAGTAATATATGTGCCATAAATTATAAAATTATAAATGTAATGTGTCATAAATTACTGTTGCAGCATACCATAAGTTCTTTCCAAATGCAACAAACTCCTGTTTGTTGAAAGAACTGATAAGAAAGAAAGGATAGGAATCCTTCTTCAGCTTAAAAGTCCTCCGCCAACCCGCCTGCCAAGCGTGGTGAGTATGGCAATATCCTCCATGAAACGAAGAATCCTTGGGAGACACCTATGTCAAACAGTGGACTTCCTACGGCTAAAATTATGGTGATTAATAATATCATCATCAGGTCCTTTTTAGTCTCCACTACAGGAGCACGACCCTCTCGTATTAAAAATACCTTAAGTACAAATAAATAAATAGGTATATACGGACAAATCACACAGCTGAGCTAGCCCCAAAGTAAGTTCGAGACTTGTGTTATGGGATACTAACTCAACGATACTATATTTTATAACAAATACATGTACAGATAAACATCCAAGACCCAGGCCAATCTGAAAAATATCATTTTCCATCTTGATCTGACCGGGGATCGAACCCGGGCACGCACCCTCGTGGCGCAGGCTGGCCACCAACATGCTAAACGTTTTGATAGTCACTCCAAAATACATTGCCTTTTATATATCTTAAATAAAAAAGTCAGTCATACGAAAGCCGCAATGTATTTTGAAGTGACTATAAAAACGGTGTACACTAAGTTAGCAAATTGGCCGTCTGGGCTCTGTTTACCGGCAAGGGAAAAAAAGACGTTATAGTTTATAGACGGTATATTTTAGTATAGATATATTAAAAACGTAGTTTCTACTTCTATTGGCAGTTCTTGTATTAAACAAACTTACCATCATCGAGTAGGTGACACGGTCAATCGACCATGCACACCCTGGTGTCAGAGTTGTTCGGGACCGCCTCTCGGCCTCTGACGTGGTTCCTTTAACGACTTCCAGACGGCAGCCGGGACCAACGGCGTTACGTGCCTTCCGAAACACGGAATCATCTTAATTATCAGACAATCAGGTGATACAAGCCTGTAATGTCCTAAACAAACTGGAAACAATTAAACAAAGTATGTTTCCCGTGGAAACCGAACCCACGACCCCGGGTCTACAGGCAAACGTATTAACCACTGGACCACGAAGGCAGAACTTACTATCATTCATGACCAACTTCATCCAATACTTGTTTAGTCTTTACAACCAGCGATAAGGTTCTTCGTTCTAAAAATATATTTCAAGTTGTAAGGAATTTCACTAGATTCAATATCGGGCGAGTCCAATATCTTGCGCTTGCGAGTGATACAAAGGGGCGCCATTTATTTTGTTGTTGGAAACCTTTTCCGAACCGTTTGGGCTCGCGACGACCCTCTTCTTTGACGATCACCACGGCATAAGGAGGTATCTATAATAATATCACTAAGAGGCAACGAGTTTGTAGAATTTACCCAGACTTATTGACATGTAGGCCGCCGGCCGGAAAAATCTTTGGCAAATCATTTCATTCCATATTCAGGCAGTAAAGAAAAAAACATTGGCTGTCTGTAAAGTCGGTTTTCGGACGATAATTTTACGTGATAACAATGGAAGAGAGATAGATGCGTCTCAAGCCGAGCGCTTAGGCTGATCGTGCCTCTCTATCGCTTGTTCCGCGCTCTCGCTTGCACACGGAACGTGACACTTTCGTGCGAGCAACCGGCGTTGACGTTCTCACGTCAAAAATGGACCAAGTGCGAGTCAGACTCGCGAATTACGGGCTTCATACCATGACCTTTAAAACATTTTGTCATATGGGAGTGTGTAATTTAGGTGCGAAAGACGAAGGTGCGAAGTGCTGAGATGCGAGCGAACTCAGGCGGCAACGGGAACTGAGGTGCGAAGAGCTAAGGCGCGAATGAACCCAGCTGCGAACAGCTCAGGTGCGAATGGACTGAGGTGCGAAGAGATGTGGCGCGAATATACCTACCCAGGTGCGAAGAGCATAGACGGAAACCCCCTTAATTTTTTTTTATTTTAATCTAAATATTTATTTATAAATTTCCCTTATTAATATCGAGCACAAGACGGAAAAAATCACGTTTCTTGTATGAAAGCCAGGTAATATTTTTTTTAAATATTTGTATTATTATTACTTGTTATAGCGGCAACAGAAATACATTATCTGTGAAAAGACTGTGACAGTTTATTTAGTTGTGATAGTCGTATGCCCCTAAACTTAAAGGTGGAAATTTACAAAACTGTATGTTCAAATCAGACCTGTCATGTTGTAGGATCGGAACGTTGGTTGGTAGATTGAAAACCTGTATCTACCCGTACGAAGCGGGGGCGGGAAGAAGTATAGTATCAAAGGGCCAGATTGGGGTAATAGAATTAAGGGATCAATGGATATATTACCGGATAAAGAAATGGGTGTTCGACATTTGACGACAAGATTCGTTAGCCTAATAATTATACTGCTGGGCTATCGAGCTCCTCATAAACAAGACGTTGATCACCAAGTCAATTTAAATATTTTAATTCAATTAGTGATTTTCTCAAAATCATTAGGCTGATAAAAAAACCGGCCAAAAGCGAGTTGGACTCGCGCTCGAAGGGTTCCGTACCAGTATTAAAATTAATAAAAATATTTTTATTAAATGATGTAACTAAAAATTTATGCTTTTCGCAATTTTTCCTTTATCTTTGCTATAAGACGTTGCTTCGTACCTAATTTCGAGATTCTGAGTTCACGGTAATGTCGAAAATTTGCGGCATAAACGAAGCCTTTGATTGCGTTGGCTTAGAAGTTTGATTTTTACTACTCCAAGGGACAGTAGACCTGAGTATTTGGTATAAATTTCAGCTTGATACCTCCACGTGTTCCTGACAAAAAGGTTCTTGGCAGACAGAGAGACAGACTGGCAATAAAATGATCCTATAAGGGTTCCGTTTCGTTCTTTTTGAGGTACGGAACCCTAAAAATACGTCATAAAAGCCATCCATTTGAGTTACATTTTCCCCGTTCCTTTCATCAAACAAAGAGTTTACCTAGTGGGCCGCAAATCGTTGTGATTGTAAATCAAAGCACATTTTTTGAGGAAACGCCGCTTTGTTTTGCGGATTATCGTCGGATATTTTTATGGAGACTTCGCGGAGTCAAGAGCAAAAATCTATATCGTCATCATCATCATCAGGTCTTTTTAGTCTCCACTGCAGGACCATGACGCTCTCTGCACACTACCGGAGCCATACCAAATAAAATCTATACATCTAAAAAGAATTATTAAGTCTTCCCAATTGTAAATAGGAAGTTTTAATGTCTATTTATAAAAATACTAGCTTTTACCCGCGGTGCCACCCGCATCAATGTCTATCCCACGGGAACAATAGAATTTTCCGGAATCAAAGGTACCCTTTGTCCTTCCCCGGGCCTTAAACTACCTCCATACCAAATTTTATCCAAACTGGTTCAGTGGGTAAAGCGTGAAGAGAAGACAGACAGAGTTACTTTCGCATTTATAACATTACTATGGACTATTAATTTCTCATATAGAAAGCTTCAGAGCTTTGTATAGGTGTAATTTTTTTTTTTAAATATTTTTTACCTGTAGGTAACATAGGCAAATATTTACGCGAACATAGTCGCAGAAATCAGCTAGGTACTTGTACTGTACTTGACTCCTGACCCTCACTTAAAATCGGTACAGGTTATAAAAACAAGGCCCTTTTAGTCAAATAAAGAGTTTTCAGATAATCTCGTTGTAGTAATTCAAAACACATTTTTTGAGGAAACACCCGCCGGTATATTTTGCGGATTATTGATGTACATATATTTCTATTTAGACTACAGGACTTTGCCTCTGGGAGACCAAACTTCTCCGACGTATATAAAAGTTGTCGTTTGAACTGTGTGTTCCTACCCTTAAACTGCAAAGTTTGCAAGCATTGGAGTAGTATTCTTCCTTTTTAATGACCACGCCACCCACTACTCCAATGCTTGCAATCCTTGGGGGAGGCCTATGTTTAGCAGTGGACTTCTTGCGGCTGATATGATGATGATGATGAATGACCACGCCAGTGTACCAAATAACTGTCCGTACGATTTACAATTTATTTATCTTATCTCGGAATCTTATTCATGGTGAGTTTGACTACATTACACTATCTCCTGTATTTAAAATAGCTTGCTCCTGCAGCTTCGCTCGCGTAAAGTCGGGAACACTTTTTTCGGGATTAAATGTAGCCTATGTCCTTCTCCGTACTCCAGAGAACTTGTATGCAAAATTTCATGATGATCAGTTCAGTAGCTACAGCGTGAAAGCATAACAAACAAACAAACTCACTTTCGCATTTATAATATAAGTTATTAGTAATGATATGGATTCTCCCCACTAACTTACCCTGATGATACTCTTTAATATAAGTTATCAGATGCTTATTGAACGAAAATGTAGATACTTAAATCTTAGATTTAAAAATCCTTATCCTAACTAATTTTATAAATGCGAAAGTGAGTTTGTTTGTTTGTTTGTTACGCTTTCACGCCGTAACTACTGAACCGATCACCATGAAATTTTGCATACAAGTTCTCTAGATTACGGAGAAGGACATAGGCTACCTTTTATCCCGGGAAAAGGTACTATTTCCGAGGGATCGCCTTTGACGGGGGCGAAAGCTAGTCATTAATAAATCATTTAATACAACCCAATAAAAGAAGTTAAAACTGTAACCCTTGTCATTAACTTTCGATCATCTTAGCGTAATCCCATTATTTGGAGACTATTGACCATTGTTGCAGCTTGACCATTTAAAGCTGGTTTCAGAGAGACGAGTTTGAATAGCGCCATCCAGACGCGCGCGCTTGCTGTTACACTCAGCAGTCTCCTTTCATAGCGCTCAATAATCAATTTGTAATTATTTACGACGACAAAAGGAAAAAGTGGGACAAACAAAAAATATCCTGTTTTTATATTTGTCCCAATAATTACGACATTACACAACTGTACATTGCAACGAAATGCGCGATACTAAAACTCGTTTCACAGCGCACGTCAGTCAAGCATGCGCTGGTCAACGGCGCGTCTCGCCGGCGTTACTCTGAAATTAGCCTAAGGGATCGATCGAGCTACTAAGTATATTTTCATTTTGGCTCACAAACCTGAAAGTCCTTGTTCTTTGAATTGAAGTCCTTTGAAAATCCCTATTCAGATAAGGGTTATAACATTCGCCCTTTCAACTACAAATATCGCAAAAACTTTCTCTATAGTTCCACAACTACCTCTCAATCATTCCCCGGTGTTCGCAGGGGAGTTGTCGGAACGGTATGGTAAACTGCGGTGTAGCGGGCAATCTAATATTAGATATGTGATTGTGACACAGTGCTTCGTATAGAGAAAGGGATATTCTTTTTGAAATAAGGAATTTAGTAAACTACATAATGATTATTGTGTCCCTTGTCTATTATTATTCAGCCGAATCTAATAAGTCAAGTAAGTAGTTAGTTAGATATCTATAAATATCCCAGAAACTCTCTCTATAGTTCCACAAGTACCTCTCAATCATTCCCCGGTGTTCGCAGGGAAGCCGTCGGAACGATATGGTAAAGAGCGGTGTAGCGAGCGATCTCAAATAAGATATGTGATTGTGACACAATGCTTCGTATGGAGAAAGGGATATTCTTTTTGAATAAGGAATAGAACAATGATTTATGTGTGCCAATAATTTTAATTATTATTCGGCCGAATCTAATAAGTCAAATAAGTAGTTAGATATCTATAAATATCCCAGAAACTTTCTCTATAGTTTCATAACTACCTCTCAATCATTCCCCGGTGTTCACAGGGGAGCCGTCGGAACGATATGGTAAACTGCGGTGTAGCGAGAATTCTAATATTAGATATGTGATTGTGATACAATGCTTCTTATAGAGAACGGGATATCCTTTTGGAATAAGAATTTATTAAAGTACATAATGATTTATGTGTGCCTTGTAGATTATTATTCAGCCAAATATAATAAGTCAAGTAAGTAGTAATAATATCTATAAATATCCCAGAAACTTTATGTATATCTAGTTCCACAACTACCTCTCAATCATCCGGTTTTCGCAGGGGAGCTGTCGGAACAATATGTTAAACTGCGGACAGCAAGCGATCTAATATTAGATATGTGACTAAACTACAATTTGTCCAGCTCCTCTAAGTGTTACTATTGTTGAATCATTATTTCAGCCGTAAGAAGAAAGAAGAAAAAAAATACTCTTTATTGCACCATTATCATAAGAGAGAAAAAGAAACAATATATTAAGAACTGAAAAGAAAATAATATGTACAAAGGCGGACTTATCGCTATGCAATTTCTTCCAGTCAACCTTTACCTTAGGGTAGAATCAATATAAAAGAAATCGACTCAGAGCGGCGCAGTAAATTAGTTCTTTAGTAGTTATTTATTATTATTCTCTTTATTTAATTTATTTCTTAGATTTAGGTTTTTAAAATATTTATATAAAAGTAAAATATAAAAATAAATTATAAAACATAAAAACATTATAAAAACCTAAACCTAGAGTGCCGTCAGCAGCGGGGTAGGGCTCAAGCTACCGACAGTCAGGGCCCCAGAGAAAGAAACCTTCTGACTATTCGTGCCGTATCCAGGAGTACTGCCTTCTGTATCTGGCCCTTGATCCAACCATCTAGCGAGAGCCTCTTGAGATGTTGGTCGAGACTCTTTGCTATAAGACCGTTTGCAGACACGACTATCGGGACAATGACCGTCGAATCTACATCCCACATGGCAGTCACCTCGTGAGCCAAGTCAAGGTACTTGCTAAGCTTGTCCTTCTCGGCCTTCACGAGGTTTTCGTCATGTGGAATGGTGATGTCAACGAGCACTGCTTGGCGTGTCGATCGATCTGTCAGCACGATGTCAGGCTTATTTGCGACAATAGTCCTATCTGTGATAACAGATCGATCCCAATACAGCGTGGCACGACCATTTTCGAGAACCGGCGCTGGTGTGTACTTATAGTACGATATTATTATTATTATTAAATATAATACTAACAGTACCACGAGTAAGTAATCATTATATAGAATTTTAAAAAATACGAGTATCGAAGACTGTATACGAGTAGATGGGAAACCTAATTTTGAGCAGAGAAAAGGAAATGTGCCTTGACTTGGCTTTTAAATGACATAATAGAAGTCCACTGTTGGAACAGCCTCCGTGGTCCAGTGGTTAAGGCGTTTGCCCGTTGACCCGGGGGTCGTGGGTTCGATTCCCGGCGGAAGCATACTTTGTTTAGTTGTTTCCAGTTTGGTCAGGACATTGCAGGCTTGAATCACCTGATTGTCTGATAATAAAGATGATTCAGTGCTTCGGAAGGCACGTTAAGCCGGTGTCACGATGTCCTTTAGCGACTACCAGATGGCAGCCGGGACCACCGGCTTAACGTGCCTTCCGAAGCACGTAATAATCTTTATTGTCAGACAATCAGGTGATTCAAGCCTGCAATGTCCTAACCAAATTGGAAACAACTAAACAAAGTATGCTTCCGGTGGGAATCGAACCCACGACCCCCGGGTCAACAGCTAAACGCTTTAACCACTGAACCACGGAGGCTGTTAAAAAACCTCCTAATTAAAAGTTCATTTTTGAACTTACCTTTCATCAATTATCAAAGTTATCAACAATAAAGCCGAAGGAAAGTTTTAATGGCGGAGTTTAGGTGTCATATTAAAAAGAATTTCATGTGTAACTATTTATTGGGTAGCGAACGAAACAAAAACGTAACTTTGAAAAAACCCAGAACTTATTATTCAATTCTATAAAAAAAACCCTTAGTAAAATTTAAAGTCGTCCTAACAATAGAAAACGAAATCTTAATAAATAAGTTAACTTAAGTCGAAACGAAATCTTAATGAACAAGACTTAAGTCTTAAGTCGTTCATAGACTTAAGGTCGCAGGTTCAAATCCCGCCCGCTTGGAATTTTTTCACCATATTTTATTTCTTAATTTAATAAGAGTATATCAAAATAGCCGTGTGGTATTCGGCAGAGTAGAATAGGACCACTCCAAGTCTTCCCGTGGATGTCGTAGAAGGCGACTTAGGAAATACAAGCTTAACAAAGCTTATAAACATCTAAGACACCTCTCCAACCCGTCTGGCCAGCGTGGAGAGTGTAGGCCAAGTCCTCTGGCTGCTCTGGCCAAGTATGGCCCTAGTAGTATAGAGAGGGTCGTGCTCCTGTAGTAGAGACTAAAAAGGACCTGATGATGATGATGATGATATCAAAATAGCATTGTGAATGCAAAATATGTGTAAACACTTGAAAAAACTTAATAAACAAGGTTGAAAAAACACAAAATGAGACAAGAATCAAACTTGACGAGCAGCTGAGCTGGTATGAGAAAATATTTATTTAAAACTTTCACGTTTATAATATATACGGACAAATCACACAGATTGAGCTAACCCCAAAGTAAGTTCGAGACTTGTGTTATGGGATACTAACTCAACGATACTATATTTTTATAACAAATTCATATATAGATAAACATCCAAGACCCAGGCCAGTCTGAAAAAGATCATTTTCCATCTTGACCTGGCCGGGGATCGAACCCGGTCACTCCGTGTCGCAGGCTGGCGTGTTGACCGCTGCGCCACGGAGCTAGTCATAATATTAGTAAGGATAAGTAATCAACGCTCGTGTCTGTACGTAGTAAATACTCATATAAGCAATAAACCAACAGACACCTGGCCCTATCAAGCTGTTAGGTACTCGTATATCGATTGCCATTGGCATTCCTTTGCACCCGTCACTTGACATTTAGCTTACTTTCTTTTTAACACTATCACCTGCCCGATGAAATTACAAAGGGTAAGTGGTCACCTCGATGATATAAGGTTAAAACACTACACCTATTCAATTAACTTGATGGTGTATCTTGGACTAAAATTTGATTGGTATTATTTTTTATCTTGTCGCATGATGAGAAAGTTTTTGTGTGAGTGTGTAATTTAGGTGCGAAAGACGAAGATGCGAAGTGCTGAGGCGCGGGCGAACGCAGGCGCGAATAGCTCAGACGCGAATGAACTGAGGTGCGAAGAGCTGAGGAGCGAATGAACTGAGGTTTGAAGAGCTAAGGCACGAGTTGAGTTCCCAGCATTGGTCCCATAGGAAAAGTTGTTTATATCAACGGCTGAATCATCCCTTTAAGGGTCCAGAACGATCAAAATTTTACCGTGTATATGTATTTATCATAAAATATAAAATCGTTGAGTTAGTATCCCATAACACAAGTCTTGAACTTACTTTGGGGCTAGCTCAATCTGCGTGATTTGTCCATATATATATTTATTTATTTATTTTTAATACAGTAATACCAATTAAGTTAAGATACCAAAAATGTTACAAGTAATTTACTAGTTAAGTAAAATTATATAGTTTTTTAGGGTTCCGAAGGTAAAAACGGGACCCTATTAATATCGCTCTGCTGTCCGCCTCTCCGTCTGTCAGCAGGCTGTATCTCATGAACCGTGATAGTTAGACAGTTGATGTATTTCTGTTGGCGCTATAACAACAAATACTAAAAAATAGAATAAAATAAATATTTAAGGGGACTCCCATACAACAGACATGATTTTTTTGCCGTTTTATAGATAACGGTACGGAACCGTTCGTGCGCGAGTCCGACTCGCACTTGGCCGATTTTTTTTTTACTTGATCCTCGTTAGGAGTAAAAGAAATAAAATGATGGGGACGCTAGGTGGCTCATGGATGCCCCATAACAGCCCTACACAAACCCTTTCTCACCATGCGACACGGTGAAAAATAACACCCAATATTTTTTTAGTCCTACGTACATAATCCATCAAATTGACTAATGTTTTAATACCCTTATAGCATTAAGGTGACCATTTATATATATTCATATATATATTCAAAAAAATTATATATAAATGAACAACTTTTCCTATGAACAACGTTGGGAACTAAAAAAAAATTCGTCTTTCCCATACAAACTGGCCGGGCGGCAAAACTCTTTTGTAAGGAAATGACGATTTTTTTTGTGTTCCCAGCATTAGTCCGATAGGTTGTTCATATCGATGGGCTGAATCACACCTTTAAAGGTTCAAAACGATCAAAATTTCACCATGCATATACTGGTCTGGAAGAAAAGAAAAAAATGAAAATGTGCCAGCTTCTCTTCCTGACTTCCCGCGCAGATTGTAAAAGTCGATCGAGGGATTTGGGCTAAAATCTGCGCAATCATGGCGATGCGGCTTGCAACCCATCACTATTAGCCTTGCCTTTTCTAACAAGATTTCGCTGGTACATTACATTGCTTCAAATTTCTATACATCATGGTATTATGTCTTTTTTCCTTGCGGAAGTAGGCAGAGACCAGGTTTTTGAAACCTAAAAGCTATGCTTAGGATATTTTAGTGTCTCAGAAATCGTATTGGATAGCGATGCGGCTAGCAACCAATCACTATTTTAATTCCGTTTTCCATCTACAACTACATGCCCTTTAAAATGCTAAATGTGGCCATAAGGTCTTATAGACCTAGGCTCTGTCTGTACGTCTGTAAACATGTGTAAAAATATTGAAATACGTTTCCTTATTTTAAGTGTTATATTTTGCATTTACAATGCTATTTTGATATACTCTTATTAAATTAAGAAATAAAATATGGTGAATATAATTCTAGTGGGCGGGACTTGAACCTGCGACCTTAAGGATAGACTTAAGTTAGTCGTACAAGGTACGACTTTCTAATTGAGCTGGTTGATAATTTGAGAGATCAACAAAAGAACAGAATCCTCTCTGTCAGAAATATAGATTACACATAAATTTTATTATGAGTACTAGCTATCCTTCGTTCAGGGATTCATATGAATAATTCATTCAATCAAGAGTGCAGCTAGATGGCTACGGGACCCGCTATCAATCTCACTTACCGAACCCTTTACTTTTATATTATTTTTATTATGTAAAGAGCGCGCTTTGGATTTCCATTTGCGCGCTGTGTTAGCCGACTACAAAAAAAAAGGATCAGGTTTAGGTAATTTGAGATCGTTAGATTCGAGTAAAGTATTTAGTTGTTTTTGTCTTAATATCTATAATAAATAAATATAAATATATACCTACGGACAAATCACACAGATTGAGTTAGCCCCAAAGTAAGTTCGAGACTTGTGTTATGGGATACGAACTCAATGATACTATATTTTATAACAAATACATATGTAGATACACATCCAAGACCCAGGTCAATCTGAAAAAGATCCTTTTTCATCTTGACCTCACTCCATGTCGCAGGCTGGCGTGTTGACCGCTGCGCCACGGAGCTAGTCAATACTATCTATACTAATATTATAGCTGAAAAGTTTGTTTGTTTGAACGCGCTAATCTTAGGAACTACTGGTTCAAATTGGAAAATCTTTTGTGTTGGATAGTCCATTTATTGAGGAAGGCTTTGGGCTATAAAACATCACCCTGCGACCAATAGGAGCGAAGCATCAATAAAAAATGTTTTGAAAATAAGGGAAAGTTATTCATCTACTAGCTGTTGCCCGCGACTTCGTCCGCGGCAATTTCTGTTATTATGATTAATTAGTTATTTTATTAGTACAGATGAATCATTGTCCCCCATTTTAAAAAGGAAAATCAGCTATATAATATTAGTATAGATACTCGCGGGCAACAGCTAGTAAGTGACAAAATCCTTTCCGTTCGATAATTTTTAATCCTTTCGGAGCAAATGAATATGGTCAGGGGAGACATCCCCAACTGCCTGTCCGGTGGTGGCAGGTATAGTATCAGATAGGCACGCCCAGCCTCCCAAGCCGCTTTTTGCTTTTCCCCCATTTATCCGAGTGAGTAGTATCCCAATACCTACCTTCATTATTTTCCAAAATACAACTAATCATTATACTTCACCAGCTTTAAAATACTTCCGATAGGCAGCAGTCGGAAGCACAAGAAGCTAAACAACTGCGATCGCCAACCCGCCTGCCAAGCGTGGTTAGTACGGCAATATCTTCCCATGGAACAAAGAATCCTTACGAGAGGCTTTTGTCCAGCAGTGGACTATTTACGGCTGTGATGATGATGATGATGATCCTAGTGAGTATCCAATAACAGCCGCTCATCGTACACTACGAGTCAGCCATGCCATCTAGTGTTAAACTTAACAGAAAACCCATAATGCAGTGTTAACTTCTTTAGCGGCGTTGTGTACTTTTTGGGATTGGTAAAAATTTTTAAACTCGCGTCAGGACACGTGACCTGATCGAAAAACCGTAAGACGGACCTCGATGAGGAAACAACAAAATCTTATTTATTTTACGGTTACCAGTAAATTGCGGGTTGTTGCCTCTTGTTATTTGGGAAACTACAATGTTTGTTAGCAACACCAGTTTCAATTATAAGACAATGCTTCAACTCCGATGGCGACGTGATTAATTATGCTCGGAGAAGATCAACAAATAGGTACAGATAGCAAAACAAATAAGATGTATTAAAATCTAAAGCTTTAAACTAACATTACCAGCAAGGTATTTTAAATTTAGGATGTAAGCGTGATCAGCAACAAGTAAATAAATCATCATCATCATTTCACATCAAATGAAATATAATGCGTATAAGGAGAATGGGATCTGGTCATCATCATTTCGAGTAGGTGTCACGGTCAATCGACCGTGCACACCCTGGTGTCAGAGTTCTTCGGAACCGCCTCTCGGCCTCTGACGTGGTTCCTTTAACGACTACCAGATGGCAGCCGGGGCCAACGGCTTAACGTGCCTTCCGAAGCACGGAATCATCTTTATTATCAGACAATCAGGTGATTCAAGCCTGCAATGTCCTAACAAAACCGGAAACAACTAAATAAAGTACGCTTCCCGTGGGAATCGAACCCACGACCCCCGGATCTACAGGCAAACGCCTTAACCACGTCAGAGGCCGAGAGACGGTCCCGAAGAACTCTGACATCAGGATGTGCATGGTCGATTGACCGTGTCACCTACTCGAAATAACGAATTCGAGTAAGTGGCACGGTCTCTAGCGGGGTAGACAGGACCCAAGTATTTAAGCCGCATCGCCTACTAATATAATAAAAAAAAAACTATCATCAAAAAAAGATTTATTTTCTTATAATAAAATACATTAAACAATAACGGAATATTGTATTTACGACTATAGTCTTAAGTGGTCGTAAATAGTTTTTCAAATTGAGCATTTAAATTATCTGAACAATAATAAACACCTAGACAATCAACAAAATAATAAAATTACTTAGTGAAGTAAAATCACTCTAACAGCATGCATATTTAATAAAATAAATATATCAAACAAATAACAAGTATATGACAGTGGCCTCCTTTTGAGCTACTATTAGTACGTCACACAGAAAATAATGTACTGTTTTTCTCCTACCATAAACCTGTAATTTCTCCTATCATAAAAACACCATTTCTTTCACTTTGTAACATAAAAAATACCGGTTCACAACATACACATAAACCAATTTACCGTTGCCTCAATTTTAAAGGGTTTTGTGATAGAAAATTTTAACGCAAAGGAGTTTCTAAAAATATTTATTCTATATTTCAAATTACTCCATAATAAGCTATTCAAGCGGTTGCGTCAAGAAAAAAATATTACGACTGTTTTTTTTCTTCACTTTTTTTCTTTTATGAACCGGTATTTTTCCAAACAACTGTTAGTCGCAAGTAACGACTGCGTATACCTGATGCACGGTTTACACCCAAATTTCCATATTTTTAAGTACCAAGATGACGTGAAAGACGTGGCCTACAGGTCTTATAGGCCCAGGCTCTGTCTACCTCTCAAGGAAAAAGACGTGATAAAAGACGTAATTTTTTTTCAATGAATATTAATGCTAAAATCTAAATATTTCTGCTTTTTGCTGGGAAAATATCTATTGAATATATAAGCTTCAAAAAGCTTTTATTTGTAAGTCAACTTATTCGTTTCCACCTAGTTCTATATTATTTTATATCCCCAGCATAGAGTGCACCTTACATCTTTTATGCGAAACGAACATCCCTGCGGCGCGCTTTATTTCCTATACTACGTATTTATGTTATAAATGGATTTTTGTAGTCACATTGCTATTCTGATATATACTTATTAAACTAAGAAACAATGTATGTATAATATCGTTTTATTTTAAACTCAATAATATTATATTTATTTGAAATAATAATGGAATAAAGGTTTAATATACACGAGTAATAATAATTAGACTAAGAATTAAGCTACATTCTTGAAAGCAATTTATATAAATGTATCTGTGACACAAATAAGCCACAACGTTACATAATTTTGTGTAATGTTAATGATATAAGTCAAGGAAAAAAATATTTTCAATACTAAACGCAATAATACTTATAAGCGCACTAAACAGCTGTTACATATTTATACACCAATTCTAAACCATCGCATGTTTCTTACCTGAAAATTTGCCACTGCACGTAAACATCTCGTATGCAAAGCGAGCATCCCTCCTCCACGTTTTATATCCTAAACTTAAATCCATTTAACTTCTTACTTAAGTAGTAATAGAATAAACAAGTAGTATAGACGAGAAGACGAATAATCTTTTAATATACTATTATTTCACGTTCGCGTTAGTACTATATAATCAGTTAATATTTATCAAAATTCCAATTTAAGTTTGGCTTATACGAAGTACCCAAACTATTCATTAATGGTGCACGAATATAAACCGAAATGTTCAAATAGCTGTTTTCCGTAAGTCCGTAACTCATACTTTTATATTTTCATCCATAATAATTTTAAATTACCTTTAAATTTACTATTAAAAGGAAAAATATCGTTTCCCAACCTCTATATGCCAAAATCCCATAAACTGCTGCTTTATACCGTATATATTAACGTGAAAATATTTATAAGCCAGTATATACCGGTTTGCCTAAACAGCTGTTAGCGTGAACCATCCCATATGACAATTAAATACATATTTTACTAGTACAGTATATTAACTGAAGCCAGCATAGAATACGTAAACATATCGTATGCACAACAGGTATATCTTTGCATATTTAATAACTACCTAAATACATATGTTTAAGTCCGTATTCCTGGGCAATAGAATAATAATAGTCGAGTACTACTCGATTTTTGGTTCTTTAGTTTCCGTTAATGCTACCTGCTAAGAACAGTATACAACGTGGTAAAAAAAAACAATTACCGGCTCATAACCTTAAAGCTGCCGGCATATTGCTAAACCTTCCTACAATAATATAATTTCTATCTCTATTCCACAATATAACACGTAGCTGCTTCATAAACAGCTGTTTACTGTAACCGGTAAATACCGGCGTATTTACCGGTTTTTCGCAAACAGCTGTCCATATGTCACTACGATACATACATCCAACTACAAATACACATTTACTGAAACTAGCATCGTACGTAAACATCTCGTATGCAAAACGGGCGACCCCACGTTCACCCTAAACTTACTTCCGTTAGTTCCCACTACATGAGTAATGAAATACGTAATTTTAAGCACTCACCGTCACGCTGTACACAATCGGGCACGGAAAACGTAACACGTCAAACACGCGGTCGATAAACGCACGGAAGTGACGTGCGGGGCCGGCCGGTACTTGTTGAGCACTGGGCGGGCGGGAGACCGACTTGGAAGGATTTAGGGTGGCGCGACTGCATTTTTTAAAGGCAGATTTTAATATTAATGGAGGTTGTATTTGTTTGATGTTGTTTACTTTGACGTGTAAAGTATTGATAAATTATAAAGCACTGGCTGTCGCTTGCGGCTCCTCTCATGTTAATGTCGATCCCGCGGGTGCAGTACTTTTTTGCCGGGATGAAAGTAGGTATGTCAATCCAGGTAATAACCTACCTTATTATATCATTAGATCCAAAACTACAGTTTTGCGGTATAGTATACGAGTGCTTTAATATTTGCGGTTTTCTAAAATCTCAATTTTTCAATTTTAGTCATATATAATGTATTACCATTTATACGAAACTAACTTTCGCCCGCGGCTGCGCCCGCCTCAATGTCGATCCTTTGGGAATAGTACTTTTTCCCGGGATAAAAGGTAGCCTATGTCCTTCTCCGTACTTCAGAGAACTTGTATGCAAAATTTCATGATGATCGGTAGTAGTTACGGCGTGAAAGCGTAACAAACAAGCAAACTCGCTTTCGCATTTATAATATTAGTTAGGACTAACGGCCCTAGCTTCGCACACTTCGCATAAGTAGGTATTCTCGCAATTAGCTCGTAGTTCAACGTGGTTTATGTCCAAAGTGTAAATATTTTTCTAACGTTATTTTTAATATTTCCATGAATAGGAAACAAATTGTCACATCAAAATGAAAGTAACAAATGAAAATTCGAAACTTTCGCATTAATGTCTAAAAGTCGTGTAATTTACAGGTAATTAACTCAGTTGCCAACTTCACCAATTAATAAATTTTAGTTGTAGCGTCACGCCAATTCGTACCAGTTCGGGCAGTACCCTTTTTGTCATATTTCATTTGTTTATGACAACTAAAGTTCAATTACCAAAATACTGAACTCATTTTGTCTGCAAGGTCAGTTGATCGAAATAAGGGTCAGAATAATCATCAATCTTAGCCAGTTTAATTAGAAAATTAAAAGACGTCATCCCTTTCTTTTTAATTTGTTTGTGATTTATGTGCGACTCCTTTGTCGTTTGCCTTATTAAGGTCTTCGATTATGCAGATGGAGGAACAGTTGCCCCCCCCCCCCCAAGCACATCAAGAGGTGAGTCATCGGTTGCTTGACGCCACAATCGCAATGGTCATTGTTAGAGAAACCCCACTTAGACTGGCTTTCTTGGCATTTTCCCCACACTAGCTCGGAGTCTGTTGAAGAATTTCCAAACACACCAGGGGAGATCGCTTCCTGGTCATCATCATATCGAGTAGGTGTCACGGTCAATCGACCTTGCACACCCTGGTGTCAGAGTTCTTCGGAACCGCCTCTCGGCCTCTGACGTGATTCCTTTAACGACTACCAGTTGGCAGCCGGGACCACCGGCTTCAGCACGCACGCAAGGCACGTTGCCTTCCTAAGCACGGAATCATCTTTATTATCAGACAATCAGGTGATTCAAGCCTGCAATGTGCTAACCAAAACCAAAAGGAACTAAACCGGAAGTATTTTTAAGCTGATAAGGATAGGAATGTGTTGGATTTTAACAATTTCGCATAACAAATTCACGTTGTAAGTGACAAACGAAAATTCAAAACTTTCGTCAAAATTGTCTTAATTTTTTTGTAATTTACAGGTCATTAAGTCAATTGGCAACTCCAGCCATTATAATATTTTAGTTGTTGCACGCCATTTCGTACCAGCTCGGGCAGTATCGCTTTTGTCATATTTCATTTGCTTATGTCTATGTCTACTGAAGTTCAATTCCATAACTCATTCTGTCTGTAAGGTCAACCGGGCGAAATAGGGGTCAAATTTCGCATCAATCTAAACCAGTATTAGGTACTTTTGTAGAATAAGCATGCAATCGTGACCGAAAAATAGTCCTTTTCTATTTGTTCGCCACCTTTAGTGTCAATAATTTTGAAGGTGAATCATGTGTATCGTATATTTATTGAAATAGATATGATAGATTGATAGGTAAAGTATTTATTTGTTCTCTGTTTCACACAACTTACATGCAAACACATAAGAGATTTAACAATGTTGTAAAATGGATGGCTAACATGTCACTTCTGTGCCACAGTGACACAAAACAAAAGGGCTACAGCTAGCCATAGTGTTACCGAATTCCAGTAATAGCTGATTTTCAGCTGGCACCCCGTGTGATAGTACGAACGAGATGAGGTTTCACAATTATAAAACACTAGCTGTTGCCCGCGACTTCGTCCGCGGCAATTTCTGTTATTATGATTAATTAGTATAGATGAATATTTTTTCCCCGTTTTCAAAACATTTTTTATTTATGCTTCGCTCCTATTGGTCGCAACGTGATGTTTCATAGCCTAAAGCCTTCCTCAATAAATGGACTACCCAACACAAAAATAATTTTTCAATTTGAACCAGTAGTTCCTAAGATTAGGGCGTTCAAACAAACAAACTCTTCAGCTTTATAATATTATTATAGACGTAAAACATAATATGACAAACATCTGACAACCATTTCACATACAATAGTATATAATAAACATAAAATAGAATATAATTCTAAGTTAGAAAAAAACAGAAATATCTTTTAACATTATGTGTAATAATTGTATTTATGTTGAATTATAGTTAATCAGCCCCACTACGGATTCAGGACAGAAAGTTTAACGGGCATTTGTTTTAAAACTACTTTCCGTATAAAGTTAGTAGCTTATTACCTAAGTTATAACTCTCGTTAAAAATAGTTTTACAGAAAAATAAATTTAAAAAATAAGCAACCCAGACAGAGAACTCCTGACACGAAAGTCTCTTTATCTTGTAAATGGCTAATGGCCATGGTGTCATCTTCCACTGCCTATCCGGTGGTTCATGGTATCAGGTACGCGCGCCGGGCCTCCCGAGCTGCTTCATGCTTTTCCCCATTTATCCGAGTGAGTAGTATCCCAATACCTTCATTCCATTTCCAAATCCAACAAATTCCTGTCCTTCACCAGCTTTAAAATGTTTCCGATGGGCAGCAGCGTCGGAAGCACAAGAAACGAAAAAAACTGCGCTCGCCAACCCGCCTGCCAAGAGTGGTGAGTATAGCAATATTCTCCCATAGAATAAAGTATCTTTGGGAGACCTTTGTCCAGTAGTGGACTTTTTGCGGCTGTAATGATGATGATGTAAACGGCTGGACTGCTTTTGATAAAACATATCTCATGTAAGAACAATCACTAGAAAACATGCTTTAAAATAAAAAAAAGTATCCAAATCGGCTCACCCGTTTAAGAGATACGGTACCACACACACACGTAACGGTCAAACTTATAACACCCAACCAAGACAGTTACAAGAACTGTAGACATTATGTACTAAAAACGGGTCTTTCACGTGCTATTTCGTCGGGATTGCCGACTATACGTTTTTAGTACATAATGTCTGTATCTCACGTTAGTTTCAATGATATAAGAACTGTAGATGTGACAACTCAAAATAATGAAACATCACGTTACGAGCATGTCGCACATTTCGGCAAAGCAAAAAAATAAGTTTTAGAAGTTAAAACTTCTTTAGGGTTAAACTCGCGTCAGGACCTGATCGAAAATTCGTAAGACGGACACCTGACCTGAGACCGCCGCGAAGGCGAGGATTCACTTCTGCCGGTACTCCCGGAGTGCATCCCGTTGTTATTCTCCCTCCAAATTTTTACTTCAAAAAATGTCGCTATTATTATTTATAACATTAAGAAATAAAATATAATGCGTATGAGGAGAATGGGGTCTGGTAAAGATTTTCGACGCTCAGGATTAAAGCGCGTTAGCTCAATTAGCAAAAGGTAGGTCGTACATGTACCTAAGGTGGCTGGCTGGTTTGATCTTGTTTCGTATTAAGAATATATCAGAATAACATTGTAAATGAAATAAAACCCTTATAACAATATCGCTTCTGGTTTTCTGGAAATGTCAAACTCAAAGAGGAGTGCAGAAGAAACGGCAACAAACAGCACAGCGCATTTTCTCCAGACGTGAACTTACAATTTATGGTATAATACTTAAAACTACATATATTTCTATGTGGACTGAGATTACATTATCATGCCATAATTCAAATTGATAAATTGACAACTTGTATTGAACGGATGTCAATCAAAAACTACATTCGAAATGAACCAAGGGCCCGTACTACCTCACACTGCTTTGCGTGATTGTCTGTTATATCAGTAATAATGAAATACTCTAGTTGAAATAAAAATGCAGCAAAGTGCAGGACTAACTCTGGTAACTATCTGACTCAAAAACACGATTGCTTTAAATTTTCTCAATAGAAAAAAATTCCAAAGTTGCCTCCAAATCTAGTCTAATTTACGCGGTATACAGCAGTATTCACCAAATACATTAAAATGAACCTTGAAACTTCTGATTATAATTGCATTACAGATAAGGCTGCCATCATGATTTTTTTTTCGAAAAACCCTTGAATATTCTTTAAAAACGAAAATAGCAAAGTAGCCAACGCGTTTAAACCATCCGCTTTTGTACCGCCACGCCGCCTGGCCTATGGCGGGCCGTGACGTGAGGCTCCCGTACCAGGTTTCATGGCGTTGTGTTTTGTTTTTATCATTTTGATCGGAATAAATCGGAATACTCTTGTTTATATGACGTATACAACTAGCAAAGCTTTACAAAAAACATTCAAGACACGGTTTTATTTATTTTATTTAATTTATTTATTTCAGAAAATCAACAGCATTACAGAAATAATTTCACACATGTATAAGTTACAAATAAAGCCAATTACATATTTTCTTTGTTTTTTAAGTGCCTAATGGTTTGTTTTTTATAAATACATTTTTTTAACAATTTACCTATGTTTTTAATATTAAAATGGGTAATTTCTTAGAAATAAAGTTGGTAGCTAGAGAAGTATACTATAATAAGAAAAAATTTTTTGAGAAAAAACAATAGTTTGTGCTTAGCTGCTATAACAATTTTCAGTACATATCTTTTCGGTTTACTTCATAATGACTAATTGATGGACTTCAATGTAAAAGATCAAACACCCACAAAGTACTGTGCAATGATGATGATCAAACACCAGCACAGAGTACTATATTTCTTTATATCCAACTTAATTTTTTATATTTTATTATTATTATTATTATTTATTAACAGCCTCCGTGGTCCAGTGGTTAAGGCGTTTGCCTGTTGACCCGGGGGTTGTGGGTTCGATTCCCATCGGAAGCATACTTTGTTTAGTTGCTTCCAGTTTGGTTAGGACATTGCAGGCTTGAATCACGTGATTGTCTGATAATAAAGATGATTCCGTGCTTCGGAAGGCACGTTCAGCCGGTGGTCCCGGCTGCCATCTGGTAGTCGTTAAAGGAACCACGTCAGAAGCCGAGAGGCAGTTCCGAAGAAGATTGACCGTGACACCTGCTCGAAATGATGATGATGATTCAACTTAATTTAATGACAACGGCGTATTCCTATTTACATGACATTTACATCTAGCAACACTCACATAATGAATACATAAAACAGTTTACGCCCACATAATTCACGCTTCGATGTACCAGGCGATCATAAAACCCAGGCGGTAATTGTGACCATTCATCAATTTTTATTACGGACTCGCGTGTCCCGATAGTAATCTTGAGTCTTCAGGCCGACACTTAAGTAAACATGACTGGCTTAGAATTGAGTAATAATAGAAGTGGGAAAATTATAAACTGAGGCTTTCACAAATAGGTTACATTGTATTTTGTGTGCAAAATTTACCTATGACCTTCACGCAAAATTTCGTTTCGTATTGAATATATCCCTTAGCTCCATATCTTCTGAGTGCGAACTTAAAAATCGATTTGTCACAGTTTTAAAGGACAACGAAATGAACGAAAAAAAAATGTACGGAACCCTAGAACAGTGATAACCAGAACTAAGTTATATTCCGCAGTTTGTTAATCTTCCAAAAAATCCCCATAAGTAAGCCAAATCAACTATATTGATCCCTAATATAATAACGGACAAACTCATTTCTGTCGTATGCCGAGAAAAACAGGAAAAAAAACGCGAACGGGAAAAGATTGCACAACTATTTCCTACTCTAAGGATGCCTTTTTTGCCCTCACTCTCGCAACTTTGCTTAACTTTTATTAAAACTTCTTTCCAAGGCTTGTTTTCATCATCGACGTCAAGTACTAACATTAAAACATCTTTTACTAAAACATTATCTATGGATATTTTCTTTTATATATAAATTCCAGCTTTGAAGACGAGGTCTTTCTACGAATCCGACTCGGCTGGGCAGCGTTTGGGAAGCTCCGCAGTGTCTTCTCGTCCAAACCTCAGTGCCTCAAGACGAAAGTTTATTAATGTGTGTTACCAGTGATGACTTACGGGTCCAAAACGTGGTGCCTTACTATGGGCCTCATACGAAGCTCAAAGAGCTATGGAGAGGGCTATGCTCGGTGTTTCTCTGCGAGATCGAATCAGAAACCATGAAATTCGTAAGAGAACATAGGTGGCCGACAAAGCTCAGCTGATTAGCTTTTTTAAGTAGCATTGGGCGGGGCACATAGCGCGTAAAACCGATGGCCAATGGGGGAAAAAAGGTTCTCGAATGGCGATATATAGTATCGGATGACCTGACTAAGTTCGCAGGATTAAGCTAGATGCAGGTCGCTTCCAATCGGTCGTATTAGAAATCCTTGGGGGAGGCCTATGTCAGTGGACTTCTTACAGCTGATATGATGATGATGATGATGAAATATGATTATTTACATATTAACACGAGAAAAGAGGGAAACGGTAATTCAGTATAAAATTTATATAAATTATACAGATATACTATCACGTGTTTTTCCCTTGCGGTTTAGACAGAGCCCAGCCGGCCTATTTGCTAACTCAGTGTACAACGTTTTAATAGTCATTTCAAAGTACATTACGTTTTGTATATCTTTAATAAAAATA
Organism: Elegia similella; assembly: GCA_947532085.1. Lineage (NCBI taxonomy): Eukaryota > Metazoa > Arthropoda > Insecta > Lepidoptera > Pyralidae > Elegia > Elegia similella. Next base: position 6,242,851 of record OX383928.1, read on the forward strand.
GTAAGTCATCGGAAACCCGCAATGTATTTTGAAGTGACTATCAAAACGTTGGTCACGGAGTTAGCAAATAGGCCGGCAGGTCTTTAAAACCTAAAAGCATCGTTAGGCACATTGATGGGCATTAGGAGGAAACGGAATCAAAATAGTGATGGATTGCGAGCCGCATCACATCCTAATACAATTTCTCAGACATAAGCGTGGCTTTTAGGTCTTTAAGACCGGCTGACCTATTTGCTAACTTAGTGAACAACGTGTTGATAGTCACTTTAAAATACATTGCGGCTTACGTACAATTGATTATTTTTATTTAAGATATATAAAACGTAATGTATGTAAAGCGACTATTAAAACGTACACTAAGCAAATTGGCCTATTGGTCTCTGCTTGCCCTGCAAGGAAACAAAACGTGATACCATGATGTATGTGTCAAGGAATTTAAAGCTATGTAATGTACCCGTGTACTTATATTGTTAGAAAAAGCTAAGGCGTTCACGTCTGAGAAAATTCCATGATACGAACACGTGTTCTTACATAGGTAATCTAGATTCGTTCGTTACTGCACCCAAGGGGACACCTGGCTCCTAGAGCTGCCCGGAGAGTGCTAGAGCTGTGAGCGTTTGCATCGATAGTCGAAACTTTTGTATTTTTGAGTTCAGGGACTGAACATATTTTGACCTTAGTGGCTATTTTATTTATTCTTTAAGGGAACAAAGAGGGTAAGATGTTCTTAAAATACTAGTATGTATAAGAGATGGAGGTCCTAAATAAGTAAGAATTGCGGAATAATCAATAATTTCGTTCTAAAAACAATATCCTATCTACATATAGTCCTATCAAGGCAGTCGGTACTTTCGATTGATTTACACAATTGATTGTTTTCAACTGCTTTATAAACATTCGATAATTTCTAAAGTATAACTAAACTGATATGTTAATAAAAAAGAAATATAAAGAAATATATATGGACAAGTCACACAGATTGAGCTAGCCTTAAGGTAAGTTCAAGACTTGAATTATATGATACTAATTTTAGACTACTAATTACAAAAAATGGCAAAAGACAAAAAAAAAATCGAATCCATCGAAGGCCACGTAACATGTTTGTGGCCATTAGGTGGAAAACGGAATCAAAATAGTGATGGGTTACTAGCCCATGATTCCTCGGAATTTTCTTCTATCGGCTTTTACGATCTTTGCGAGAAGAAAAGCAGCTGGTACATTAATGAATTTATCTCGCGTAAGTTTAATACTATTATTTTTGATAATGTTATAAATCTTATATGTTATAATAAAATGTCGAGGTTTTGTATTTAAGTGTCACGGACAGTAATTCATATTAATAAACTCCGTCATAAATAATGGGGATAAATATAATGACCACCAAACACAATGTAGCTATTGTATAACGATGAGTAGTTCCTTCTTCCTTGACTATCCTACGTCTTCATCATCAGACCCCTAATGACAGTCACAACCCATCTAGGTGTAAAATTGTCATCAATACAAATTTATCGAGCACAAACACCAAGTGAATGCTGTAAATTGTTGAGGAGTTCCCTAGATTGTCTTATGGCTCCATCATAAGATCGACTCCAATCCTTTATTAAATAAGTAGTGCGTTAAATTTTTAAGGAAAAAAAATAACAAACCCTCGTGTCGCCACTACGATTTTCGAAGGTTCCCCTCGATTTCTCTAGGATACCATCATCAGATCCTGGTTTCCTTATTATGGTATCCCTTGGGAAATCTCCTTTTTAACAAAAAAAATAATCATCAAATTCGGTTCATACCGACGAAGTTATCCGCGAACACACATAAAAATATATATACTGTCGAATTAAGAAACCTCCTCCTTTTTTGAAGTCGGTTATAACCCGCAGATTTTAGTAATTATTTTTTCAATATTATAGGGTCAAGCTTTACTTAAGCAAGGGTTTCTTTACTTATTTTGGGTATATACTGATTTATCTGGTATAATTTACTTTAATAGGTTATGAAGAAGATATGAATTTATTTGGATGTCATTTTATCTATACATATAATAAAACAGTAAAAATATTTTGTCTGTACATTTAGAATTTTTGACTGAAATGGATAGAGGGACACTTAAAAAGAATAATAGAAAGCAAAAAAAATTTTTTTGAATTTCTTGTCTGTCTGTCTGTCTGTCTGTCTGTCTGTATGTATGATCACGATTATCTCCGAAAATACTGAACCGATTTACTTCAAACTTTCACCAATTGGTTTGTTTTAACCCAGCATAACATTTAAAGTTTGTTTCATCAAAATCGGTTCATTAAAAAAAAAGTTATCGTCATTTGAATGAACTTAAGGCATTAGTTTGCATACACGGTGAATTTTTTATCGTTTCGGACCCTTAAAGGGGTGACTCAGACCAACAAAATGAACAACTTTTCCTATGGGAACAATGGTTCCTCAAAATAAAATTCGACATTCCCATACAACCTGGCCGGGCGGCGGGAATTTTTGTATGGAAATGAGGAAATTTTTTTTGAGTTCCCGGCATTGGTCCCATAGAAAAAGTTGTTCATATTGATGACCTGAGTCACCCCTTTAAGGGTCCAAACTGTTCCTGAGGGATGGACACTAACGGCGGCGGCGTAGCCGCGGGCAAACGGCAAACCAACCTAAACTGCTGCGCCTAGAAACTTGAAATTTGGTACAGGGGTTCTTTTAAAGATGTGAGTGAGCGCTAAGAAAGTATTTTTAAGAAATTTAACTTCTTAAGGGGTAAAATTTTTATGGAATTTTCTCATTTCTGGACTAAGAAGTATGAAAGTAGGTATATAAGTTCTAGATTAAAATTAAAAAAGATGTGTGTAGGTAGATGAAATTTGCTAAATTCCCCCTTTAAGGGGTAAAATGAGGGTGGATGGGTGGTATAAACTTTGTATGGAAATTTTCTCATTTCTGGACTTAGACGTATAAAAATAAGTATATAAGTTCTAGGTTACAATTAAAAATATCTGTGTAGGTAAAATGGACGATATTTTGCGGGGGTTTTTTTTGGAAAAAAACCCCCAGAAGGGGGATAAAGTTTGTTAGGAAATTTTCTCATTTCTGGACTATGAAGTATGAAAATAAATAGGTATGTAAGTTCTCGATTACAATTAAAAAAGATATATGTGGGTGAAATGGACTGAATTCACTCCTAAAGGGGTAAAATGGGAGGGTAAAGGTTTTATGGAAATTTTCTCATTTCTGGACTGGTATAAATAATATCCATACTTCTATACTAATACTAATATTATAAATGCGAAAGTAATTCTATCTGTCGTTTTTTTACGCTAAATTTGGTATGGAGGTGTGAGGCCCGGGGAAGGACATAGGGTATGTTTGATTCCGGGAAATTCTACTGTTCCCGAGGGATCGACACTAACGCGGGCGGAGCCGCGGGCAACAGCTAGTATCAAAATAATGTTATACTTTTGGTGGTCATTACTTAACTATTTTTGGATTAAACTATCATAATTTGGAGATGGATAATTGGTCCTCATTTTCCGTTAAAATGAGGATCTGATTTTGGTGATCACTTACTATTTTTGGTGACCGAAACACATGTTTTGCTATTAAATTTTACTAAATCTGGTGGTTTGATAAACATAAGCCATAAATAATTGGCCACTTTAATGATACATCTGTCTCGAGGATTCTAGTGATGTTGAAATCCGTCGAATCGATACTCCAGTGTCTATTCGGGTGAACAATTAATTGATTAGACTCACTCAAAGCATAACTAAGCCTGTTAGCGATGAAACCAATACATGATGTAACTTACCCCTCTTCAAGTTATGCAAGTCTGATCGCTTAGTTATTAGATTCTACGCCAAATTTAATTAAACAAAAAATTTACCTTCTTTTTCTTTAATAGTGTGTCTTTAAAATTGCCGTTTTTCAACTTGCCAATTTGTTCGTAATGACTATGATTTTTAGTAAAACACATCTATTTGCATTTAAACTTAACAGTGGACTTTATTATTAACATTCTAAATGAATTTTTTTTTTGTTTTTCTGCATTTAATTATTGAAAAATGCTCATGAAATGAACTTGTTTCAGATGTAATTTTTCTAACTTTTTGTAAATTTTATAATGTGCAAATCAAGCTAACTGTTGTCCGTGAATACATGCATGATTTCACTTTATAGTTGAATTTATCAAACCCGACTTTATAGTAAAAACGTTAGTAAGAAAAATTCAATTCACTCGAAATTATCTCTAGAAGACGCAAATTTCAGAAGCAAAGACCCAATATTAAAAGTTAAGCGAGTTATTTATTACAAAGTCTGGAAAAAACACTATTTAGTAAACCTATGTAATTCACGGGTATAGGCTAGTTTCCTGGGTCAAAATAATAACATTACAATTAGTCCGTCAGTTAGATAATCAAAAAATATTGGACACGTATTTTTTGTTTTGTCAATTAAACAATAAATGGAAAAGATAAAGCGCATCAAAGTTCAGGAGTTGGGGCTTGTGACGTCAAAGTTTGCTAAAAAGTGTAGCAAACTATGACGTCACACGGAATTTCAAAGGGCTATATCTTTATGATTTTTTATTCAATCGACAAAAGAAAAAATACCTATCCAATATTTTTTGCTTACCTAACTGACGGACTAATTATATTTTTTTAGGAAACTAGCCTATTGTACCTTTTTATTAATGAAAACATTTTGAGAAAAGATTCAGTAGTTTTTGAGTTTATAGATTTGTTATTTTAGAAGTATAGATTAATTTATCAGATGTGACTATGACGTCATGAAAACAATTTTGAGAATGAGTTTTGATGATTTATGTTTATGAAGCAAATATTTTTTTTTGTATCATGAGATTCATTACAGAAGAATATTTCTCGCTATTATACTTCGCTCGAGTAGATACGCTAATAATACGGTACCTATTTGTTATTAGCGTATAGACTGAGATATATCTTACAAATATTGTTTTTATCGATTTAATTTTTGGCGTAACATCACTATTAACCTTTGCACCACGTGGAAAAACTTAGGTAGTCATAATAAATGAGTAGGTACTACTTTTATAAAGCACGGAATTATGTCGGATTTTGTTAAAAAATTTAAATATTATAAACATATTTCCATATTCATAAAAATAAACAAACGATTATTAAACCTATATTAGTAAACCCTTTTAAAAGCAACGGGAATATTTTTCCCACCAATATTTTCTTAGGTTGGTGGTTTTGTCCATCCCTCTCGGCAATAATTAATTTATTGTAAGAACGAGACAAAACATTTGTTACCTCATTCATAAGCGTTTATTATTTTTTATGAATAAAGGAGATAAGCTTGTTATGTAGCTTTTATCTGTTTCTATACCTGTCTCAATTTTATCAATCCTTGCAAGATAAACTTGACCGACAGAGCGAACACTTTTAATACACACGTAAATCGCATTACAATGCAATACCATGTCAACGAACTTTTTGGTTCGAGTAGCTATGGTGTGGAATGAACTGCCTGCGTCTATATTCCCAAATACAGTCCCAGGACATTCAAAAGTAGAATAAATGGGTATCTCTTGGATAGGCATGTAACATCCTCGTCTTCATTGTCACTTACCATCAGGTGAGATGGGAGACAAATGCCTACCAGAGTATTTAGTAAAAATAACTTCTTACGATGGGTTAAAAAACGCTTATTATTTTCCATTGAAATTTCGAGCAGCCCGATAGTCCAGTGGGAGTCGTTTCTGTCAGAGTTAAGCGCAGTAAGAGTCGCCTGGCTGTCAGGTTAGAATATAGATATTCTTATTTACTCAAGACTTGTGGTGGTTTTGAATAAAAGATCAGGAAGGCAGAATTTGTTGTATTGAGAAGTACGATTCACAGCACAAAGCACAAGCACTTCCGTCGTCTCCGAAGTCCACCCGAGAAGAGAGCGAGGCAGGCCAATCGTCACTCCTACGTCATCTCTCTTCTTCTTCATAAACTTAAACGCTACTGCAAAGAGGTCTGCACCAGCCAAAGAGGTTCCAATGCTAACAATATTGTGATCTTTAAACCCTTGCTGTAAATTCATTTTAGCACAGACAGTTCCCACATATGTTTCTGATTGGAATACGGTAGCGAACTGACCCATGCTCTGGAACAGTTGTTTATCCGGAGTAGATGCCCGCTCCCGTTCTCTGATGGTTCTTTGATCCATCAGTATACCAGATTGAGCATTCTCGTTCAGAAGGACGAAATGGGATGTATATTTTATAGTTCTTCTTGAAGTTGTGTACTGGGAACAGTTTGTCACTTCCCATGTTCAACATCCTATCGAGCTCCAGATTTCCTAGATTTCATCAGAATTCCTAGTTTTACACAAAAATGTAAGGAAAAAAGGTAAAAAACAAAAAAAATACTTTCCATAGAAATTAGCCCAGCTGATCGGAAATTTTGTACGGGAGATCTAATTTAATTTTTTGTTTTAACCTTTTTTCCTTACAATACTGTATTCTATAAGAGATTTTGATTTCAGGATTGTAATAAAGTTCTTAAGTACAAATCACACTGTATTATCTTTGAGTCAGTATCTCATACCACAAGTCTTAAACTTTCTTTGGAGCTGGCTATCTCAATCTGTGTGATTTGTCCTTTTATAAATCGGGAATACAAGTATAAAAGCTCATAATATCAAAGTGAGTCTTTCGCCCGCGGCTCCGCCCGCGTCAATGTCGATCCCTCGGGATTAGTACTTTTCCCCGGGATAAAAGGTAGCCTATGTCCTTCTCCGTACTCCAGAGAACTTGTATGCAAAATTTCATGATGATCGGTTTAGTAGTTGGCGTGAAAGCGTAACAAACAAACAAACAAATAAACAAACAAACGAACTCACTTTCGCTTTTATAATATTAGTAAGGATTTATGTAATAAAAGAAGCCTACAATTTGCCGAGCTCAAGGAAATTACACTACGAGTACATGTATTGCTAAGGTATTACTTGCCAGACGAAATATATTTTCGAAGAAGTAATATTATTGCAATAGGCGTAATTCACGGAAAATGCTTGGAGTTCCGCTTAAATAGCGCTCGTACATAAAGAAATTACTTACAGCCAATCACTCACGTCTGACATATAAGTATGTTACCAATTTTGACGTTTAGATCTTATTTTCCAGAGGTTCAGTCAGGCAATATTTATTCATCTGATTATTGTTAAGGATCCTTCGATGTTATAATAATACATGGACTGTAGAAAAAATAATTACATTGGAGAATTTTTATGTACGAAATGATTATATCGTCGTTGTCAACGTTCAAGGTGGTTCCAAAAAAACTACGGCCAGCCAATTAGCGTCATCGCCCCAGATATGTCGTGATGGCCGACCAATACACACGCCTCATCATCATCATGCCTCCCGTGCGTCTTGCTCGCCCGTCCGTCGCCTGGGCTCCTGACAAGTTCTAACTATAGTCGGCAATCCCGACAAAATAGCACGTGAGTGACCCGTTTTTATTTTAAAAACACCAAACATTTATTTTCAGTTCAGAGAAAATTCTTTGAGCTTTTTTCTTAAACTTGTTGCCAACTATCCAAGTTTCACAGGTGGCCAGTAACAATATCTATTAAAAGAAGAGCCGGCTGGATTTTTGAAATTGGAATTTCTATAGTCTGCTTCACTTTCATGCTGGTCTGGAAGAAAAGAGACAAATGTACAGCAGCTTCTTTTATCTCTTTCCGCACAGATAATAAGACTGGTTGAAAATCATACATATTATGACGTCTACAGCGTGTAACTCCAACGAGGTTCCCGTGAAGGGATGACTCACCCGAGAAAATGAACAACTTTTCCTATAGGTCCAACGCTGGGAACTAAAAAATTGACATTTTCATACAAAAGGGAAAAGGAGATTGTAATTACTGAAATGACAAACAAATCAACACTTGATTTATTAACTTGTTGACAATCCAGTTATAAAGATCTGGTACAGTTTAACTTAATAAAGTGCTCTTTAAAATAACCATACGCTATCAAGAGAGTTATCTCGCCACAAAACAATACATTCACTGAAACTAAACTCCTTTTTACGACGAGAACACTCAAGGGATTAAAAAATATAAATAAAGTCATTCATTGTATAGTAGCAAAAAATACTTTCACCATATGCACAATCGTTCCTGGCTGATTATGATTTTTTTTTTCAAATATCCACCAATTAGAAAAAGTTAAAATGCAGACCAAGTTTGCAATATATCACTACACCACCCATCAGCAAGGTCATGTGCGACACTGAACTGATAAGAAGTTAGCAGCAGGAGCACTGTCTTATACCTATGTTTGTATTATTATTCTTAGATTATCTTATAACCATATATACTTTCATAATTTATATTTTCATCATCATCATCATCATCAGGTCCTTTTTAGTCTCCACTACAGGAGCCCGACCCTCTCTGTACTACTAGGGCCATACTTGGCCAGAGCAGCCAGAGGACTTGGCCTACACTCTCCACGCTGGCCAGACGGGTTGGAGATTTTAGCAATAAATTTTTTTTTTTTTTTTTTATAAATATTTACGGTCAAATCACACTGATTGAGCTAGCCCCAAAGTAAGTTCGAGACTTGTGTTATGGGATACTAACTCAACGATACTATATTTTATAACAAATACATATATAGATACACATCCAAGACCCAGGCCAATCTGAAAAAGATCATTTTCCATCTTGACCTGGCCGGGGATTGAACCCGGTCACTCCGTGTCGCAGGCAGGCGTGTTGACCGCTGCGCCACGGACCTAGTCAATTATCCTTACTATCCTTACTAATATTATAAATGCGAAAGTGAATTTGTTTTTTATTTGTTTGTTTGTTACGCTTTCACGCCGTAACTACTGAACCGATTATCATGAAATTTTGCATACATGTTTTCTGGAGTGCGGAGAAGGACACAGGCTACCTTTTATCCCGGGAAAAAAGTACTATTCCCGAGGGATCGACATTGACACGGGCGGAGCCGCGGGCGAAAGCTAGTAATAGGAATAAACTATATTCATGTTGACCGTTAAACAATAACTTTGCTTGCTGTCGGTACTTTATTACTTGCAAAAAATATGTATACATAGACATACATACATAGCTGCCCGAATCATAATCTTTCATTTGGCTTCGCCGTAGTCGGGTAAAAATAGACCTTTTCACGTCTAGCTAGACACTTTTTGCCTAAAATTGTAATTTTTATCGATAACTATGCGTAACACGTTCTGAACTAAGTAGGCAACTAAGTGCTTCAACATTTTTCCATTAAGAAAATACAAAACCAAAGCAATAAGCAGAATACACATAAAATATTTCATTTATCAAGTATCTGTAGTAAAAGTAATTGGAATCCCAATAGAATTCCTATTTCCGCAATACAGCCGGTTGCAAGCTTTGGACTTCTGAATTCAGAGCATAGAAAATGCTCTGTATTCTAGAGCAGTTAAAAATAATTATTATTCACAAAGTTGTAGTGGTCAAGCGATTAAAGACTGGGTTTTTAATCTGTTATGTCTCGGGAACTATCCACTTGTGACATAACTCCTTAGGTCGATCTAAAATTTTAGAGCCTCTCATCATCATTTTGTGTAGGTGACACGGTCAATCGACCATGCACACCCTGCTGATGTCAGAGTTCTTGGGAACCGCCTCTCAGCCTCTGACGTGGTTTCTTTAACGACTACCAGATAACAGCCGGGACCAACGACTTAACGTGCCTTCCGAAGCACGGAATCGTCTTAATTATATAGAAAATATAGATTCAAGCCTGCAATGTCCTAACTAAACTGAAAACAAAGTATGCTTCGTTCAGTTGTTTCCGTGGGAATCGAACCCACGACCCCCGGGACTACAAGCAAACGCCACTGAACCACGGAGGCAGTTAGGAGAGCCTCTGAATATGAGGAAACATTCTGAGATAATACTTGCTTTCAGTGAACGTAAACATCGTGTACATTTACGTTGGAGGATCAGCCACCAATGAGTGAGGTTCATCATCATCATCATCAGGACTTTTTAGTCTCCACTGCAGGAGCACGACCCTCTCTGTATATTTACTTATTTTATTCTGTGTTTTAGTATTTGTTATTATTGCGGCAACAAAAATACATCATCTGTGAAAATTTTAATTCTCTAACTATCACGGTTCATGAGAAAGAGCCTAGTGACAGACGGTCAGCGGAGCCATATTAATAGGGTCCTTTTTTGCCCTTTGGGTACAGAACCCTAACTCCCCGGCTTTAAAGGTAGATGCAGATGGAAATGGAAGTACATTCAGCTGCGGGAAATTGAACTAAATAAAAGTCCCCCTACCAATTTCAATGAAAAATTTAAACCCCTCTAAAGCGTGGTACGACTAATTTCGGTTTACGCTTAGAGGTTTTCATTTGTTTTTATTTATCTAAGCGCCCCAAATAAAAGTTTCCCCAGCCTAATCGTCCTCCTTTAATTCGAGGAGTTACATAGAACTTGTGGACCACTTTTTTGTACGTTTTTAATTAAATTTTGCTTAGGGCAATCTTGGCGGTTTCGATAGAGTACGCTTTTGTGTGTAAAATGTCGTTTGTTTAGCAAGTGTTTTCAGTTTTAGTGTGATGTTGAGGCGATATAATTAAACAAACGGATAGCCGAATATAATTTATTAGTAATTTTTATATTAAATACATAGGGGCATATCACACAAATTCACCTAGACCCAAAGTACTCGTAAGTTATGAACTTGTGTCGTAGGATACTAACCCAATGATACTATATTTTATAATAGATACTTATATAGTTAAATAAAAAATATCGTTTTCCATCATGACCTGACCGGGTTCGAACCCGGGCACCCTCGTGTCGCAGGCTGGCGTGTTAAGCACTGCGCTAAGGAGCTGAATCGGAATATTAGAAGGAAATTCCCGTGTCACAGAATTTCAGGTTCATGGGTATGGTGGTTGTAGACACAGGTACTAAGCTTCGCCAGCAGCCCAGTCCAAGACAAAAATCGTTTTTTCAGTTTGAGTGTTGTCTGGGAGTTGTACACAATTTGATAGGGAGCACAAGTTAAGCTTTTTGACTTTTGTCGAATTTCACCCTTCATCATCATCATTTCGAGTAGGTGTCACGGTCAATCGACCATGCACACCCTGGTGTCAGAGTTCTTCGGAACCACCAATATATTTCACCCTTATTAATGCCGCATCCACTACACGTTGTTTTCAGCATCATCATTACAGCCAGTGAATATAAATAAATAAATATATAGGGACAAATCACACAGATTGAGCTAGCCCCAAGGTAAGTTCGAGACTTGTGTTTTGGGATACTAACTCAACGATACTATATTTTATAATAAATACATATATAGATAAACATCTAAGACCCAGGCCAATCTGAAAAAGATCATTTTCCATCTTGACCTGGCCGGGGATCGAACCCGGGCACTCCGTGTCGCAGGCTGGCGTGTTGACCGCTGCGCCACGGAGCTGTCAAATATATTTTAACTCGAATAGCAAAGATTATTCATTCCATGGGATATTTCCATACTCACCACGCTTGGTAGGCGGATTGGCGAGCGCAGTTTCTTTGGCTTTTTATACTTCCGACCTTAGCAGCCCATACGAAGCATAGTTTTTAGCTGAGGAAGGCTAAAGCGCCTATTATACCTTCCTGAATCTAGGATCCGGAATTCAGCATCCGATAAGGACAAGAAATTCAGTCGTCAGAGCTCCTGATTACACCGTCTGGAACGTGTCCTGAACGGAGACTGCGCGTCCTGAGAGAGCCATCCGTTGGCCATCCTGAATGCGTGAGAGGGACGCCGCTATACGTGCGACGCGATTGGAGATATTATCGTATCGTTTCTAACGTATAGCGGCGTCCCTCTCATGCGGCGATCCTGAATTCCGGATGGTTTCACTGTACGCTTCCGTTATGCTTCCGATAAGGACGTCGGAAGCCATTCTGTCCTGACAACGGATCGGCGATTAAACTGTCCGTTGACTATCCGTTGACTGAATTCCGGATCCTGAATTCTGGATGGTCTAATTGGCGCTTAAGTATTTGTTGGATTTGGGAAGGGAATAAAGGTCATCATCATATCAGCCGCAAGAAGTTAACTTCTGGACGTAGGCCTTCCCCGAGGATTTTCAGAATGACCGGTTGGAAGCGGCCTGCATCCAGCGCTTCTCTGCGACCTTTGTCAGGTCGTCCGATCACCTGCCGGCCTATTTGCTAACTCAGTGACCAACGTTTTGATAGTCACTTCAAAATACATTGCGGGTTTTCTATGATAGACTATTTTTATTAAAGATATATATAACGTAATGACGGCAGGGCCGACCTGGACCAGGATCGCCGCATCACGATCAAAGTGGAAGTCCCATCAAGAGGCATATGTTCAGCAGTGGACGCAAATATGCTGAGAAGAGAAGAGAGAAGAGAAAACGTAATGTACTATGAAATTACTATCAAAACGTTGTACACTGAGTTAGCAAATAGGCCGGCTGGTCGGAAGGTGTCCAACGCTACGCTTGCCGGTACGTGGTCGTCATTCCAGAACCTATCTGCCCCATCGGCCATCGGTGATACCCGTTATGTGCCGCGCCCACTGCCACTTTAAAGAGCTAATCCGCTGAGCTATGTCGGTGACCTTCGTTCTCTTACGAATCTCCTCGTTTCTGATTCTATCTCAGAGAAACACTGAGCATAGCTCTTTGAGCGACTTTGACCTTGTTTTGAACATTGAAACTCGAGAAAATGATATGTCAGATGCTTTTAAGCTTGATATATCTTACATTGCAGTAGTATTAACTACTAATGCATGAAACGAAAGCCTAATAATTCTGAAAATTAGGTAGGGTCTCTAGGAAGAGCTCTAGAGACCGGTGAGACAAAAACATGCAGCAATATGAAATCTTAAAAATACTTTCTTCAACTCTTACCAACTTTCATCTTGCATAATAAAAAGAAAAATAGATAGCTTAAACAGCTATCTATTTTTCTTTTTAGTGGACAAAGTTCTGAGATAAAATTTCTTCAGTTTTCAATTTTCATCGCAGTACTGAAGATATGGATGAGCATAATATTCGGTTCGGACGGCTGTTGAAATAATGTACGCGTTTTTGACCCTTCAGTAAGCCATTTAGAGTAGGGAGGGGAAATAGGGTTGTTACGTAAAAAAAAAATACAATTTAAAACAATTAGTGCGTCTTATACATTATCAAAACATATTGGATACATATTGTTTTGTTTTTCAATCAAACAAATGATGATAAAGATATAGCGCATCATTAAGGAGTGGGGGCTCATGACGCAACAGGCCGGTAAAAAGTGTACCAGTCAGTGACGTCACGCGGAAAATTTTTCACTACTGTGTGAAATAGAGAGCAAAAATAGTTGTTTCTTTGTAGAAATGCACGCAACAAAAGCGTCTTTAAATTAATAGAGATAGATATCATCTCGTCAAGGGACGAAAACATGAAACACAAACTATACAAATGATGGCAGTTCTGCTGTAACATAAGCGAGAAACTTAAAGATCCGAAGATCGTTATAATTGAGAAATATATATGCCGATGCCTGGGAAATAGGTATATAGCTAGGTATTCCAACAAGTAAAACACGCGTATCGATCACTAGATTTATTTCCAGACTGACTGGCAAAATGTTACTTACCCAACTTGGGTATGTACTGTTAAAAACCTAAGTTACTTGTTATCTAAGTACAGACCTAGAAACATAAATCGCAATAATAAACACGGGTTGTCCAATATATCATTGACAATAACGTGAGTTAAAACGTGTTGTATCGTCTTAGTAAAAACAGCAATTGAAATGGCTCCTTTGACATAGCATACTACAATATTATATCTAAAGATTAAAATTTCAATGTGCTTTGCATACCTTACTCTCCCTTTTTCGCACTAGCGGCAATAGAAATAAAATTTTGAGAAACTCTCAGAAAAAATAATCGTCCAGAACGTTTTCCCCAATTCCCCATCCCTACTCAGAGAAGCAAGTGTAACGCCTTTCGGTGGAATGTCATAGACATTTATCGAAATTATGTCATCGTATCGCAGAATGGATCTAAGGACCCTTTTGATTAAATTTAATGACCCGACCGGGTATTCCGTATCTTATGATTTTTGAAGGCCGAATACTTTTTGTACTCGTTCGTTTTTATGAGTATTTGACAATAATGCTACACGGTGTTAAACTTTTTTTAATAAGTTCTAAAATTATTTGTAACAGGCGGTGTTACAGACAGGGTTTAATCCATTACATTTTGATGTGATAACGTCTTAAAATCGATGAACACCGGCTGCATGTTTTAAAAAATGTCACGTTTCGCATGCAAGCGAGAGCGCGAAACAAGCGATAGGCACGTTCGGCTCGTGACGCATCTATCTCTTTTCAAACGTTATCACGTAAAATTATCGTCCGCAAACTGACTGTACATACATCCAATGTTTTTCATTGCTGTAGCGGTAAAATAAAATCAAACTTTGAGAAATACTCAAAAAAAAAAACTTAAAGAACGTTAATCTCCCCGTCCCTACCCAAGAGTGAAGCAAAGTGTAACGCCTTTCGGTGGAATGTCATAGACATTTATCGAAATTATGCCGTCGTATCGCAGAATGGATCTAAGGACCCTTTGGATAGAATTTAATGACCCGACCGGGTATTCCGTATCTTATGATTTTTGAAAGGCCGAATACTTTTTGTACTCGTTCGTTTTTATGAGTATTTGACGATAATGTTACACGGTTTTAAACTTTTTTTTAATAAGTTCTAAAATTCTGTGTAACAGGCGGTGTTCCAAATGGGAATTAATTCATTTTGACGTGGTAACGACTTATAAATCGATGAACACCGGGTGTACGCACGAAAAAATATCACATTTCGCGTGCAAGCGGAACAAGCGATAGAGAGGCACGATTGGCCTAAGCGTTCGGCTTGTGACGCACCTATCTCTCTTCAAACGTGATCACGTAAAATTATCGTCCGTAAACCGACTTTACACATGACCAATTTTTTAACCTGTAGTTATTGTGTCCGCTGCTGGGCAAAGACCCCCCTGACTTCTCTACTCGTCTCTATCTGCTACTATCTTTTGCCATTTCGCCAAGAATTTTTCTAAATGGTCCCGTTTTTCTAAATAATCTTGTTTTGGGGTCTACCTCTACTTCGGCGTCAAGTAGGTAACCAAAAGGATGTTATTAACGCTAATAATTTCTCGCATGCATTCTATATTCCATTTTGATAGATAGTTAATAATAGCATTGATTTGAACAGTAGCCGTGGTAAAAAATTCAAAAGTACGAAGAACGGATATTTGTAAATATTATAAATAAATAAATATGTAAGGACAACTTACACAGATTTAACTAGCTCACCGCATACATATCACTAGCACAGTAAGTTGTGAACTTGTGTCATGGGATACTAACACAATGATACTAATGTTTTAATAGAAACATTTATATAGATCCAAGACCCACGTCAATCTGAAAAAGAATGTTTTCCATCTTGACCTAGCCGGGGACCGAACCCAGGACCCTGCAATTGAAAGGCACGTGCAGTATCTTTGAGCAAAGAAGTCGTTCGTAATTAGAAGGTGTGTAGAGAATTACTTTTGAGGAACTCCTATGCGAAGACTCGAAAAATAGTACGCCGTGCGCGAAAGAGCCAATAGTACAGAAGAATTTATCTCACCCCGGAAATAGTAAAAACCGAATGTTTACTAGAAACTATGACATTTATCCTGTCAATGTACGTAGAAGATATACCTCTACATAATAAACGCAGTACCTGTTTAGGGTAAATTATTAATTCATTGAAATTACCGGTAGCATATCTCTAGTCCCATCTTGACCCTCGGAAGGCCGGCTACGGCAGATAAACGAATTTGATTCTAAACTGTGTACGGTATTACCGTATTTTACTGAAAGAAGAAGACATGGCTAGCTAGTAAGATTTTACGAACAAGAAGTATAAAAATGTCGTATACCGCATAATTTTGAACCTCTGACCTCTGAACTATACTGAAATCCTGGAATCAGAATCCCCAATGGAATACAGTATTGCAAGAAAAAAAGTAAAAATCGAAATAAAAATTTAGGCTTCCCATACAAAGTTGCCGATCAGCTGGACGAATTTCTATAAAAGGTCAATTTCTTTTTCATATTTTACCTTTTTTCTTACAATTCTTTATTCAATTAGGGTTTCTGATTTCAGTATAGTTCAGAGATTCAAAATCACGCGGAATAATAAAATTCATTGTTAAGTTTACTCCGTAACTTTAAAAATAACAGTATTTTGTTTGGTCCTCAAAATATTATTACATCATCATTACAGCCACAAGAAGTCCACTGCTGGATCCTTATCCAGCAGTGGACTTCTCTCCTCCAAGGTTTCTTCGTTCCGAGGGAGGATATAGCCGTACTCACCACGCTTGGCAGGCGGGTTGGCGATTCCTCTAGTTATCAATGATTTAAGTGTCTTAGAATATTTGATTTGGCTGTAGCCTTAGTCGCGTCAAACTATCAAACTAACTGTATTTAGGTAACGTTTATCACAATCGTGCTTCGGAAGGCACGTTAATCCGTTGGTCCCAGCTGTAATCACTAGATGGCGGTCGTAAAGCTTTGTGAGATGCCTTTAGGCAGCTTGGAAAATCGGATACTGGTGGCCACTTACTAAAAGCAAGTTTATCTCATTACTAACAAAGTAGTGATACTATAGCTGAAACTAAATCTATTATTATTGAGGGCATAGACAAGGAGCGTGTCCCTTTAGCCACAGAATAACCACTTTATCAAAGAATCAAAACGTTTATGGTTATTTCAAAAACAAAAAAATCAAAGGCAAAACTTACTGTTAAAACCTTTAAACTATCCTACATGAAGATTATGACATTCACCTACTTCATTGGCGAGATCCGTGGCGCTGTGGTCAACACGCCAGCTTGCGACACGAGTGTGCCCGGTTTCGATCTTCGGTCAGATCATGATGAAAAACGACCTTTTTCAGATTGACCTGAGTCTAAGATATTTATCTATTTAAGTATCTTTTATAAAATCTAGTATCGATAAGTTAGTATCCTTCGACACAAGTTCACAATTTACTATAGGGCTAACTTAATTTGTGTGATGTGTCCCTACATATCTATACTTCTATACTAATATTATAAAGCTGAAGAGTTTGTTTGTTTGTTTGAACGCGCTAATCTCAGGAACTACTGGTTCAAAATCATAATAACAGAAATTGCCGCGGACGAAGTTGCGGGCAACAGCTAGTTCATTATATTCTTAAACGTACCTACGTAGGAAGAATTTCCTCTATAAAATAAGGCGCAGTACCGGTTTAGGCAAAAATTATTAATTCATTGAAATCACCAACAGCATATCTCGCATCCCATCCTGACCCTCGGCAGGCCGGGTACAGGAGATGAACGAATTTGATACGAACTGTATAGTGTTCTTTGTAGTTTACTGAATGAAGGAGATATGATGTTTTACGAGAACTTGAATAAGAGGTATATTTTTTTTTCTATAGTATAATATGACTAGCTCCGTGGCGCAGCGGTCAACACGCCAGCCTGCGACACGGAGTGACCGGGTTCGATCCCCGGCCAGGTCAAGATGGAAAATGATCTTTTTCAGATTGGCCTGGGTCTTGGATGTGTATCTATATATGTATTTGTTATAAAATATAGTATCGTTGAGTTAGTATTCCATAACACAAGTCTCAAACTTACTTTGGGGCTAGCTCAATCTGTGTGATTTGTCCGTATATATTTATTTATTTATTTATTAATATGTCCGCGGTCCCAGATTACCCGTGACAACGGGTAATCTGTGCTCATCCTATTCTACGCACTCTGTTCCTGCTTTCCTATTCTGACGGGCTGAATCACCCCTATGGGTCCAAAACGATCAAGATTTCACCGTGTATAATTGTACCCTTTATCACTTGAAGTTTTTCGCTAGTCATAACCCGACTATACTTTT
Organism: Elegia similella; assembly: GCA_947532085.1. NCBI lineage: Eukaryota > Metazoa > Arthropoda > Insecta > Lepidoptera > Pyralidae > Elegia > Elegia similella. Next base: position 6,260,850 of record OX383928.1, read on the forward strand.
CAATAAATTCAATCCGTCAATTGTGTGCCTGTAAATATTAATGTCGTCATCTCAATAAAACCAATAAAGAAGCGTCACTACGAACCTTGACTTAACCGATTTGGCTCTACCTCTATAAAAACCGTCTCATTTCGTATCATACTAACGATCTTTTGCAATTAACGTTGCAATTAACACTTAAAATTAGTGACACGTTACGGTCGTATACACCCTTTAATATTAGTTCGTTTATAACAAAGGTGCACATAAATAGACCGTAACGCCCGACTTATAGACATTCTACTAAATAGATCACACATATGCAACCTTGTTGAAATAAACTGGTAGGTAGGATATTATATAACCGGCAGTATCCATGTCGTAGCCAGATCTTAGATTTGATTGATTCATGTTGTGGCCGGTAATTTCATAAAATGATCGGCCGCCATGACGGCGGACAATCATTCACAATAAAATCACAAAAACAACACGATATCAGCACCTTTGATGCGCATAAAACTCATTCAGATGAATGGGGGAAAAGCGAGTAGCAGCTTGGGAGTCCGGACGCGCGTAGGTCCCCAATGCAACCACCAAACAGGCAGTTGATGACGCCCCTGACCATACATCATGTAGTGATTAATACGTACGAAATCTGGCTGTGCCGTGTGGTATCCGGCAGAGTAGAATAGGACCACTCCAAGTCTTCCCGTGGATGTCGTAGAAGGCAGTTAGGAAATACAAGCTAATTAAAGCTTATAAACATCTAAGAGACCTCTCCAACTCGTCTGGCCAGCGTGGAGAGTGTAGGCCAAGTCCTCTGGCTGCTCTGGCCAAGTATGGCCCTAGTAGTACAGAGAGGGTCGTGCTCCTGTAGTGGAGACTAAAAAGGACCTGATGATGATGATGATGATGATGAAATCTGGCTATGACACATAATGTCATCGTACAACCTGATCATTATCATCATTTCGAGTAGGTGTCACGGTCAATCGACCATGCACACCCTGGCGTCAGAGTTCTTCGGAACCGCCTCTCAGCCTTTGACGTGGTTCCTTTAACGACTACCAGATGGCAGGCGGGACCAACGGCTTAACGTGCCTTCCGAAGCACGGAATCATCCTTATTATCAGACAATCAGGTGATTCAAGGCTGTAATGTCCTAACCAAACTGGAAACAACTAAATAAAGTGTGCCCGGTGGTCATGGGTTCGATTACCACGGGAAGTAATCGAACCCATGACCTTGCGGGTCAACAGGCAAACGCCTTAACTACTGGAACATAAAGGCAGTACAAACAATCTGATGATCAAGGCTGATATCAGTAAGATCGAAAATGGGTAAAGCATTATCAGAAGCCAATACACACATAAGCTGGACATATGATAGCGGTTATAGGCACTTGCGGAGATGATGATGATGAATCATTCAAAATACAGTACTAACTTAATTATTGAACCTGGGACTCGGTCTTTTTACGACCAAGGCGTAAAGCACATTGATCTGGCGTCGGGCACGGACATAGCTTAGATCGGGCAAGGACATGGCTCTGATCGGGCGCAGGCATGGCACGTTTCTATTACAATAATCATGGCTAGTATGATCATAAATGACTGGATGTTTCTCTATTAATTCACAGAATGCTATGTTAAACTCGATGTCATCACGCATTTTTATTTTCTATAATCGCTTCTCTAGAAGACATATGCCATACGTGCGCGCTGACTGCGAACTGACGCCATACTGAGGGCGAACTGGCGCGGGCGCCGAAGTGGCGCGCTTTAGCGCGTCCGATGATGCCCGTTGAAGTGTGTTCAAATTGCGACTTTATTTCCAAACATTTAGTACGGTATTTAAATAGAAAAGTAAATGCCCTTGCCACGTCCGTTCCAGACGCCAGACCTCAGAAGAATAATATACATAGAAGCCGCATAAAAATAGAAACTGAAAACAGATAGTTGACACTGTATTTTTCTTATGAGCTTTCGCTTATGACAGAATGAGACAAAAACTTCAGTCAGTTTCTATTATTTTCATGGTTGTCCCGACTTGAAATGTCAATGGACTCCATTGGACTCCAATTAAATCCGACTAAATTCAAAATAACTTATTACAGTTCAACGTCTGTAATATTAGCATCTTGCCGATTTGATCGGGTTATATATCGACAAAAACATTGCGGCGGAATTGTGATGTCTGCAAATTAAATATAGGATTGTGCTAAAATTCTCACGGAAAAAAGTATTAACCGGTGTTGGGTTGGTGCGTTATCAAATGACCATTATACTAAACAATGCCTTGTGCAATGGAGCGATGTAAATCCCATGCAGGACGAACAGAAATAAATTCTGTAAAACATAATTTTCTTCGGTAAGTTTTTCAGTTAAAAGTGCATAATTAAAACCCAAAATACCTCAAAATACAACAATAATATTGTCAATTATATAACGTATTGTATAAATGACAACTTTTATAGGTATTTTGCTTAAAATTATCGTTTTTTCCTTATTTCAAATTAGGTTAGTTTTTTTGCTAGTGATGTGGTAAAATCACGTATCTACGAGTATATCGATATTTTTTATGACGGTCTTGCTATCAGGGATATTTTTGTTAGTGTTGGTTGAGCCATGCAATAGTAATGTAACAAATTTAACCATCATGGTAATTAAACAACCAGCAAAGTGTGAGTCGGACTCGCGCACGAAGGGTTCCGTACCATCCTTACATATTAATATTATAAATGTGAAAGTGAGTTTGTTTGTTACGCTTCCACGCCGTAACTTCTGAACCGATCATCATGAAATTTTGCATCATCATCATCACCATTGCACGATCTCTGGAGTACGGAAAAGAACATAGACATAAATTACATCTCAGAATAAGGTACTGTTATCGGGGATAGACATTAACGCGAGCGGAGCAGTGGGCGTAAGCTATAAAAACGCCCGAAATTTTTGTTTGCAATATTTCAACTGTCTCACTATCACGGTTCATGTCATGAGATACAGCCTGGTGACAGAAGATGGATATCGGAGTCATATTAGTAGGGTCCTGTTTTTATCCTTTGGGTACGGAACCCTAAAAAGAATCGATTTTTACTAAAATGAAGAAAATTATTGTTGAAATTTTATTGCAGCTCCCTGAAGTAGAAGGAAATTAAAAAGGTGTGGATCCGAGGAACTTTCAAGCGACATATTGGACATAAAATGTCATACATAGTCGAATTTGTTCAAAATATTTTACTGCCGTGCCGATACATTAATTTCGAATATAAAATTAAATGGAAGCGATTGAAACACGATGCTTTACCTACATTTATATTTGCCGAATTATAAATCAATGGTAATAAGAAAGTTTACGGAAACGGTTTTATTATTTATATTTAAAATTATGAAAAACATATTTTATTCTGGACAGTAATGAAAGTGGGTAAAGTAATCTCTTGTTTTTCTTCACCTCTTGTTTTTCTATTACCAACACTGAATTTTTCACAAATAACACACTGGCACGTTTTTTACCCTAGTGTAAAAGTTTTATAAATAAAAAATATCACTTCGAATTATGTGTTTCTCTTTACCTACCTGATTATTTTTCCTTTACTGACTGTTCCTCAAAGCTGGCTGGGAAAAGCTTTAGATGGTTTTGAAATATGCTGAATGGCCCATTGATCAAGTGAAAAATATATCTGACCTTATATTACCTTTTGATACATGAGCGCCCCATTGCAATTTAGAGTCTATTGTGATTCCTAAGAAGGTGGTATCATTTACAAAGTCTAGTATTTTACCTTCAACTAGTATGTCAACGTTGGACTGCCTCACATTGGGGACTGTAAATCGAATGCATTGGGTTTTTTGCGCATTCATAGGTAATAGGTAAGGTAGGTAAGTAGGCATTGTTTGAATTTCGAAATAATCGAAAATATGATTGACATCATATTAGGTATTCTGCCGTTCGACCAATACTGGGTAAGGCCTAATGACCAGCAGTAGACAGTAGACGCGCGGTGGGTAATGTATGGATTTTTTTTTTACCTATTTATGAAGCCATGCGATTAGGAGTTATTTAGGTGTATCTTGACGTAACTTTTAAAGTAAAAGCCTCTTTAGCAGCTTTGTGCACTTTTTGGGATGGGTAAAACAGAAAACTCGCGTCAGGACACGTGAATTGATCGAAAATTCGTAAGAAGGACACGGACCTAAGTATGCCGCAAAGGCGAGTTTTCACTTCTGCCGGCACTCGTGGAGTGCAACTAGTTGTTTTTTTTTTATGAATCGTACTCATTTAACGAATCGATACAATCAGAGTAGAGTACATTTATGACTTTCTTAGGACGAAACATTTAGTCGATAAATATATTTCATCGATATAGTACAACCCTGATCACATCAGTACCCCAGGACAACCTGCACATTTACGCAAATGGCATTGTATATGCATCTCTTTCTGATGCTTTAACAATGCCATAAGTAAAAAGAGTGTAGAATATTGTATTTTGTTGTTATTTTAACACGGTTTCTATGCTTTAGTTATTGTTCTGAGCGCCAGACCAATGTGCTTTGCGCCCAAGTCATCTTCACGTCAAACATCTTAATATGTCTTATATTTGCGAAGTCTATTTCTTTCTTTATCTATAGGTAGACATTATTACAGCTCAGACATTATACATCTCATTTAAATGTTATCACGGGTGATAAATATGTTGCAGACAATTGTTTACAGTTATTAATTACAGACACAGTGCCATGTTTCATGGTCCACTTTATTATGCAAAGAATAACAACGGACATTTTTGGCACAGAGAAATTTATAAGCTATCTATAAAATATGAATGACACGAGGTATGTGGATGATATACAATTACATACAGCATGAACAATCTATAAGAATATACATGTTACCGTCTCTTACTTGTTACTCCCTCCGTGGTCCAGTGGTTAAGGAGTTTGCCTGTAGACCCGGGGGTCGTGGGTTCGATTCCCACGGAAAGCATACTTTGTTTAGTCGTTTCCAGTTTTGTTAGGACATTGCAGGCTTGAATCACCTGATAACTAAAATGATTCCGTGCTTCGGAAGGCACGTTAAGCCGTTGGTCCCGGCTGCCATCTTATTAGGCGATATAAATCAATTTATTATGCATTAAATCATAGTAATGTATAGATTACCTATGGAATATGCGAAAATAAGAAATTTTGTGAATATTTTCAAATGCGGTAGTCAATATGACAGCATGACAAATTGAACCCTAATGCATAAGCAGGGCGGTCGAAAGTCGTGTGACGATGTGCAACAACGATATTATTACAATAATTTTTATCGAGAAATTTGAACTTATTATGAATCCAAATGAATTTAAATGGTTCGAAATACCTATCCGGCTCGAAGGAGATATGGAGATACGCAACGGCGTGCTGCGTCTCTTAGCGGGTGCGGATACTAAATGGACCCAAAAATCCGAGCAGAAGGACATAGCGTGTCACCTCTGGAGATCACCTCGCGCGACGGCGTTACGGAGGATACTAGCGGCTCTCTTGCGGCGTGGGTCAGGCGCAGGCTTGTCAAACTTTTGAATCGGGGTTCCAGGACAGTTACGACATCTAGTGATATTTTGCTTGAACTATTGGCGCAACCACAGGTCATTTAAGCCTGCAATGTCCTAACCAAACTGGAAACAACTAAACAAAGTATGCTTCCTGTGGGAATCCAACCCCCGGTTCTACAGGCAAACGCCTTAACCATTGGACCACGGAGGCAGTTACTAAGATACACGTATTGCCAGTCGTGTCACGCCAACTGTGAAACGATCGGCAATACAGGGCAATACGATGCTAAGGTTACATTTAAAAGTGAAAAAGGTCGTTTACCTTACAATGTTTTTTTTAAATTTCCGCGCAACCCTTGTAATATTTTGTTTCATAAGAACCTTCTCATGAGACAAAAAACAAACACGACAAAAAAGAATTAATCAAAACGGTTCAGCCGTTCACAAGTGATGCCGTGACCAAGGGACATAGGGATTAATATATAAAAAATTGCCATGGAGCTTCAAAATTTTTATATAAACTAAACTAGTAGTTCTGTGAGCTGTAGACCTCGAGAGACTTACCACAGCGAACTCAACTCACCACAACTCACGACGGCCCTAAACAGAAAGATAAATTCTTCCATCAATTATAATGGTAGATACACAGTCTCATACAACATGAAGCCTTAATAATGTCCCCAAGTTAAAACATCATGCATACTTACAAACAACGACAAAAACGGTAAGTACATAAAAAGTATAAATCCGTCTTTTTTTTCACTTTTAATGCGTATATTTTGCATCTTTCCACTGTACCTTCGTCATCGCGAGACGTGTGAGTGCAAGTGCGGTATATTCAAACTGTGGACAAAACAGCTCCGAAACTCGGTTAGTGCGCTGTTTTGCCCGTGCCACTTTTCGAGCACGAATCGTGTATCTATTATTGAAAAGTTCTTTGGGCGCATTCTACTCTGTAGTAATTTGTTCCGAAACACTAATAGTCTCTAGCTTTTGAAGATTATTAATAAATAAATTAAATATTTCTCAGTAAATAACATCATTTTAAATGTGATTTGAACTGAAAAACTTGACGTGTCTGCAAAGGACTATTTTGTGAATAAACGTTTTGATTTTGATTTGATTTGAATATTTACTGTTCTTCCACACCAGATCAGACACGACAAGAAATATTAAATACAAGGTAGCAATTTAATATAAAACCTCATCATCAAAATTTAAAAGCAACGCTCTTGTCAGTGGAGCTTTCTCCATCTTGGTCTATTCTCTGCCAGTCTTTTCACATCCTGGTACGAAACCCTATCCACTTTTTCCTTTATTTGTTTGAAATAACTGTGCCTGTGCTTTCCTCTCCCTCTTCTTCCCTCTATTTTGCCTAATATAAAACCTGTACTTTGTTTTATTCCACGTAAAAGTTAACTCTCACGACCTCATCCTAAAACGAGGTTTTGCTAAACATTATTTCGCACAAAGTTTCGCCATCCTAATCACACAATGGAAGACAAATAAAAAGAGACGTCAAACAAGGCCGTGTGTCAGTTTAAACGAGCTTTATACATCAAAGGCAAATCATATTTTTTTATACGTACATAGTAGTAACAGACTGGTTACTGGTTAGTTAATAAATATACGTGCTGACTGGTAAATTACGTGTCATACTTAAGGACTTAATAAATAACTATCGCAAGCCAAGAAAATACTTATTAATCTATACTAATATTACAAAGCTAAAGAGTTTTTTTTTTGTTTGAATGCGCTAATCTCAGAAACTACTGGTTCAAATTGGAAAATTCTTTTTGTGTTGGATAGTCCATTTATTTACGAAGGTATTGGAAGATATTGACGAAGGGTGTCGAAGCCGCCGTGTTATAGCCTCGACGCAGGTGAGGATGCCGGAGGAGTTAATTCAAACTAGTTTTTGTATAAAATAATACTTATTTAACCGCCCTTTTTGCGGCATCAAAAGAAAGTTGCTTACAGATCACAGTACAGGTTATTTTACAGATACAATTTAAAGGACGCGTGGCGCGCGAGTGTTTTCGAATGTATACGTCTTTGCGCCAGCGCTGACTTGGGTGGAAGAGCGTTGCGAGCCGCGGCCGCGTCGATGTAGCTGCCCGCGCGTCCCGCAGTGCCCCCCCGCTGGGTTCCCCGCTTGGGAAAGGCTCCCTAAAATATGGGAAGCCGTGACATCCTCGGCCCCGTTGCAAGCTGTAGCTTACAACATTGAAGTAGGTAGCAGACACATTCTTGATACAGCCCTCCTCACGACTCCTTGCCTTGTATGGACGTCGGCCACACGATTGACGCCGTCAGGCCCCGGGTAGAACTGCTGTATCCTCCCGAGCCGCCATTGCATGGGCGGCAGCTGGTCGTCCTTCAGCACTACGATGTCACCGATGCGTAGACACCCTTGCTGCGTGCGCCACTTCGTTCGCTGCTGTAACTCGGCGACGAACTCGCGACTCCAGCGGGCCCAGAATTGCTGCCGAAGTTTCTCCACCAACTCAAATCTGCTGGGTCTCAATGCCATTATTGGTAGGGACGGGACCGCAGTTAGAGGTCTCCCTATAAGGAAGTGCCCAGGAGTTAATGGTAAAGGATCGTTGGGATCGGATGATAGAGGCGTGAGAGGGCGAGAGTTCAGTATAGCCTCAATTTGTACAAATACTGTCGTTAGTTCCTCAAAAGTTAGGCTAGCACTACCTACTATTCGTTTCATATGATATTTAGCGGATTTAATGCCGGCTTCAAAAATTCCCCCAAAATTTGGCGAATACGCAGGGCTAAATGAGAATTTAATACCATCGTTAGTACCGAAATCCGTCAACGACTGCTTGCTGGACCGCACAACTCTACACAACTCATTGTTTGCTCCCTTAAAATTAGTGCCATTATCGCAAAAGATCTTAGCTGGCTTGCCGCGCCGTGAAACAAATCTACGCAGGCATTGAAGGAACGCTTGTGTACTGAGCTCGCTGACCACCTCCAAATGAACCGCCTTTGTCGTGAGACACACAAATAAACATAAATAACATTTGGACGTAGTGCTACCTCTGCCCTTACGACTAGAAATCTTAAAAGGTCCCCCATAGTCAGTTCCGACATAATAAAAAGGAAACGTCGGTACATTTCTCTCAGGAGGTAGGTTACCCATAATAGGCTGAACATTTTTACCTCTAAAACGAGTGCATATGACACAGTGTCTTGTTACTTTACGAGCTAAATTTCTTCCTAGTATAGGCCAGAATTTTTCTCGAATAGATGCTAGAAGCAGTTGTGGACCTGCATGAAACAAACGATGATGCTCATATGACATGATTAATTTACAAAAATAATGTTTGGAATCTAAAATCATTGGATGCTTCTTGTCATATGCGTAATCCGAATTGCTAATACGACCTCCTACTCTTAATAAACCCTTGTCGTCAAGAAATGGATTAAGAGATAATAATTTAGATGCCCTTGGTAAGTTCCTTTTATTTGAAATTAAAACTATGTCTCTTTGAAATGACTCAGCTTGACTATACTTAACTAATAGATGTAATGAATTATTTATCTCGTCAGGGCCAAGGGGACCAGTACTTTTAGTGCTAGTAGGTTTGCAATTATTTAAAAAACGTAAGACATATGCATATACTCTTAGTAATTTCAAGTAATTAGAATAGTTATCAAATTTAATAAGTTTAGAATCTTTATCAATTAATAAATTACACGTTAATGTGTTTTCCTTATTTTTAAGTTCAGGCAATTCGTGTAGTGAGACAGATGGACATTTACTCTGAGGCCAATTGCACTGTTCCTCACTCAGAAAGGAGGGACCCTGCCACCAAAGGGAAGAAGACCTTAGTTGACTGGGTTCAACGCCTCGAGATGCTAAGTCAGCTGGGTTCTGATCTGTAGGTATGTGACGAAATATAAAATCATTTGTAAGTTCATTTATCTCATTTACACGGTTGCATACAAACATTTTTAAATCCCTAGGGGGTGTCTTAACCCATGCTAGTGCAATGGTGGAATCAGACCACATAATTTTCTCAGTAATATTAGAATATGACTGAATTGACTGCAATACCTTATTACATAAACGCGCTCCTAGTAACATCGCTGACAACTCTAACCTAGGAATAGTCAGCTGTTTCATGGGTGCTACACGTGCTCTCGCAGTTAATAGCCGTACAGTGAACTCTTGGTTGTTGTCCCGAGACCTCAAATAGACACACGCTGCGAAGGCATGCTGGCTTGCATCAACAAAACAATGCAACTGGATGTCATGTGGGGTGTCACATAAAACCCTTCTAGGTATATTGATGGCAAATAGAACTGGAAGATTGTTTATAAAACTGTTCCATCGTTTTGCAATGTTATCGGGAACTGGAGTATCCCAGTCTAGTTTAGACGCCCATAGTTCCTTTAATATAATTTTAGGCACAATTATACAGGCACATAAAATTCCTAGTGGGTCAAATATCTTACAGGTCATTGAAATAATAGTGCGTTTAGTGACCTTTGAAGGTGGATCTATATCAGTATGAAAATTTAATGTATCGGATGCTGGAGACCAATTTAGTCCTAAAACACTAGAATCTTTGTTTAACTCCAGTACAGTTAACGATTCACTGTCATTTATTAAATTAGGTACATTTGAGCGTAATTTTCTTAAGGGTAAACAAGCAGAATTTAATGTTGATACTATGCCCTCATAAATTCGTTTTAAATCATTAATATCATGGGCTCCTGTACTAAGATCATCGATATAGAAATCGTTTTTAAGAATATTAGAAATATCTTTATCAGGGCACTCCTGAGATAATTGTAAAAGACACCTAGTACTCAAAAATGGAGCTGATGCTGTGCCGTAAGTGACAGTGTTCAATTGTAATACTTGAATAGGTTGATCCTCATTATCTCTCCATAATATAAGCTGCCAATGACGCTGCGACTCGTCGATTTCAATCTGCCTGTACATTTTTTCTATATCAGCAGTCAGCACATATTTATAATTACGAAATCTCAACAGTATAGAAATTAAATCGCTTTGCACTACTGGACCTATTAATTGAATATCATTTAGGGATTTATTAGAGGATGACTTTGCTGACCCGTCAAATACGATTCTAAGGCGAGTTGTTTCACTTTTTAATTTTAGAACAGCATGATGCGGCAAGTAATAGCCAAAGTGTGGCTTATCTACTTTCGTTAAGTGTCCTAGGTCCGCATATTCCTTCAAAAATAAACTATATTGAGCCTTTAAATCAGGTTGACGATGAAATCTTTTTTCTAAATTAATGAGACGTTTTTTGGCCAAATAATAAGAGTCGCCTAATGCACTCTCAGGCGATTCCTTGAATGGTATCATAACCGAAAACCTACCATTAGGAAGCCGCTTGGTATTCTCTTTGAAATGAATTTCACATTGTTTCTCCTCTTGGGAGAGAGACTTGACCTTAGGCAGTTCGTCAATCTGCCAGAAACGCTCTAAAGAGTCTTTAATTTCTTTCGAAAAATTACAAAATAATTGGGGCACTGTACACGATGTCCTAGCTGTGGGACCTGCCACCAACCATCCTAGTTTTGAATCTAATAATACAGTTGCATTATTATCTAGTTTAATTTGTTTGGACCCTACAATGTCCCAGTAAATATCAGACCCGAGTAACATGTCTACCTTAGAGGGCTTAAAAAAGGTGGGGTCAGCAAGTTGAATATTTTTAGGTATATTAAGTTCATTAATATTGACCTCCAAATTGGGTAAAAATCCAGTTATACATGGGACAAATAAAAACGTTACATTAGTGTTAAATGAATTCACACGAGATTTAATTAAAAGATTGCGTGTCCCTGATATGGGACATAATGAATTGTTTATGCCCGCAATACTAATGTTAGCATCATTACTAGTTAGGCCCATTCGTTTTCTTAAATCCTCCGATAAAAATGATGATTGACTACCTGTATCTAATAAAGCCCTTACAGTATAAATTTTGTAATTATATTCAATGTTGACGAGGGCGGTGCATAGCAAAACTTGATTTACTTGGTTACTCGGTGGTGACAAAACAGAAAGAGATACAGGAACTGGATCAACTGATGGCTCTGTAGCAGTTGACACCTGTGTCTTATGCAACAATGAGTTATGTCTCCTTTTACATATGCGACATGAACCTTTAGCATGACATTTAGCAGTAATGTGACCACCACGCAAGCAATTCTTACAAAGTTTTAGCCTAATAATTTCAGATATCCTATTATCAACCGTCATACCCTTCAACTTCTCACAATCATAAATGCGGTGTACTTGACTACAACAGGGACATTCATTACCACTAGGTTTGTTATCAGAGGATATAAAGAATGATTTAGTATTTTTAGATTGATTAAAATTAGATTTTTCGCCAAAACGATTAATATAAGACGTTTCCAAAATATCAGCTCGGCACCGTAAAAATGAATAGAAATTATCTAAAGTAGGTAACTCTGAGAGTGTACTTTTATGTTCCTCCCACTTACTAGCAGTTGTGGTGTCTAATCTAGCAGAAACTATGTATATTATCAGTGTGTCCCACTTATCAGTCGGTTGACCGAGCGTGTTCAGCGCTCTCAGATGTTTAGAAACGTGATCTATTACAAACTTTAGCGCTTTATATGACTCCCTGGGAGAGCTTTCTATGGTGAGCAAGGCTCTTAGATGATTATTAATTAAAATGTTATTATTATTGAAACGCTGACACAGTAACTCCCAGGCAGCCTCATAATTTTTACTCGTAAATTCGATAGACTTTAAAATTGTAGAAGCGCTGCCTTCTAATGCCGAGCGCAGATAATGGAACTTATTAATTAGTGGAATATTTTGATTATTGTGTATCATAGATTCGAAACTATCTTTAAATTCCAACCATGTCAGATAGTTGCCATCAAACGTGGGCAGTTTAATAATAGGTAATTTAATAGAATTTGAATGACTGCAATGACTGACTGACTGGTTGTCTATGTCAGTCACTGGTTCGGGAACCGATTTGCTATTTGTGTCTAGGATCGTTTGACCCTTTGCGAGCAATGATAAAATCCGAGATTCTATTGCATCTCTTTCTTCAATTTCTCCGTCTATGTCAGATGACAACTCATCAATTTCATTTTGAATTACTTCAAACTCAGAACTTAAACGTTGAATAGTATCGAGCTTTAATTCAAGTTCCTTTTGAACTGTGAGTGAAATTCCAGAGTCTTTAATAGTATTCAAATATTGCTCATATTTGGTCAAACGACCCTTTAGTACACCCCGCTTCCTAATCAATATGGTATCCCTTTTGATTGCGGAGGTATCTCCAGTTTCCATGCTTAATGGCATATTGTATCAATAAACTCGACTAGTACGTATATAAAAACTCGATCAACACTAATTGAAAATGGAGTAAAAAAAAAAAAAAAAACAATGAATTGTGCAGAAATCGAACCCAATCCAGTCAACAGCCGGTGCCAGGAATCTCGGTAGACACGATGCGCCGTGATGCACTGCACTGCACCGCTGTGCCGTCAGCGTCACCACGGAGAACAGACAGGAAATCAGCCGACGCCTTTGATCTAGGCTCTTCGCTTCACGTCTTCCTTGCGTGAAGAGCTGAAATAGTCGGCATATGTCTTTCAAGCTAGGTGCAACATGCGTGTGTATTTTTTTTGAAACGTAGATAGGTATGAGATTCCCAATTCGTATTCACCAAGGCAGGTAGGACAGGTATGTAAGTAAGTACCAAGCGTGACACGGGCGTGGCTCGACCACGTTTGCAAAAACAAAATGGCTACCGCGTGCACACGAAAAAATGAAAAGCTTGCTGTATGCTGTAGGTACAAACCTGCGTGCTGTTGGATTAGTGTGAAATAGTGCAATTGCAATGAATTATGCACCCAAAAGCAGCTATAGGTACATAGACACATATAACTCGTAAATAACACGCAGCGTTGTTGTAGGTACTGTATTTAGAAACCAATAATAATAGGCATTGCTAGACCCAAAACTAGAAAAAACACGTTAAATGAGCTATATGCTCTTGCAATAGATACCTTTGATAGTAGTTAGTTATGCTCGATTCCACTAATAAGTACCTAGGTAATCCTGCACCATGTACATACATGGGTACACGCATGTAGGTTGCGAAAAAGCTGAACCTATGCAAAGTAGGCACCTAAATATAGGTATTAATACGCTGGCACAAAGAGAGGCACACTGAACTCGGGGAATAAAATAGGTAGGTAGAAAGGAATGGGCACTTCACTTAACTTAGGTTAGGCCTCCAGATGAAATGCTGCAGGTCCCGTCGTGAAAGCTCCTTTCTCCCGTTGTAGATAGTCCGCTGCGAGTCGTAGCCTCAGCATACGCGCCTTCCTCTTGTATCCGTTTATGTCCTGTCACGGTCGCCAATATGTCGAAGCCGCCGTGTTATAGCCTCGACGCAGGTGAGGATGCCGGAGGAGTTAATTCAAACTAGTTTTTGTATAAAATAATACTTATTTAACCGCCCTTTTTGCGGCATCAAAAGAAAGTTGCTTACAGATCACAGTACAGGTTATTTTACAGATACAATTTAAAGGACGCGTGGCGCGCGAGTGTTTTCGAATGTATACGTCTTTGCGCCAGCGCTGACTTGGGTGGAAGAGCGTTGCGAGCCGCGGCCGCGTCGATGTAGCTGCCCGCGCGTCCCGCAGTGCCCCCCCGCTGGGTTCCCCGCTTGGGAAAGGCTCCCTAAAATATGGGAAGCCGTGACAAAGGGTATGAAACATTACGCTGCGACCATTTGGAGCGAAGCATCAATAAAAAATGTTTTAAAAACGGGGGAAAACTATTCATTAAAAATTAATTAATCGTAACAGAAATTGCCGCGGACAAAGTCGCGGGCAACAGCTAGTTACAAAAAAATATTTAATCAAATTAGTCCGCAAAGTGTCGGAATGTTTTGAAGCCGCGTATCACTCGCTATGCGCATCTAGAGGTTTTTTTTTTTTTTTATGTATATTTGACTGCAAACGAGCAGACGAGCCATCTGATAGAAAGTGGTCACCGTCACAACACCAGAGGAGGTGCTGATGCGTTGGCGACTCCTTAGATACTTGTAAACACGACTTTCAAAGACCCAAAGTCTAGCACACAGGGAAAAACTCGGAAGGGAGCCCATTTTACAATCCTGCTGTACGAGGGAAAAACCACGTGACGCTCTGACATTTTTAGAGACAGACATCGCATGGCGGGCGGTGCGGTGGTAGAAAGGTGACATATTTACTTACAATTGAGTTAAGTGCCGCTTTCAAAGCGCTAGATCACAATAAGCGGTAATAAACTGCGGCATCTTTATCTATTTTTTATTTATTTATTAGGTAGGTACACCAACAGGTTACATGATCACGTTACAAAAAAATATTATGTAATTTTGAGTCAAGCATGCAGGCGAACACGACATTCAAATAAAACATTTGAAATTACCCGACTATGTTTACATCTAAAAGTATCTAGAAGTGAATTGGGATGTATCTCTGTCACACACAAGACATTCTCAAAATGTCAAGAGTCCTTTATACTCGTAGGTACTCGTCGATTCCGTTTGATACGATCGAGCAATTTGCGCGTAATAAATTGACAATCGAGCAAAACAACAGAGCCCAGTCGAGAATAGAACCGGGAAGTCTGCGTCCCGATGGTAGCAACGATTAGTAACGTTTAAACTTTTGTCGGTTTAACTAATGAGGGACGAAATTATTGTTAAACTAGCTTTCGCTCACGTTAATATCGGTCCTTCGGGAGGTTATCATTTATTCCGCAACAAAGTGCGGAATAAAGAGCCTTTCTCGTAAGAATTATATCAGGTAATAATCAATAAGTGTGCAAAATTTCGGCAAAATCCGATAAGCAATTTTTGCGTCAAAATCTAAACATGCAAACATACAAACTTTTTACTTTCACATTTATAATATTAGTTAGGGTAAAATTAGTTCCCCCCCGAGGTGGTTCCCGGTTTGTCGTACCGGGGGGGCTCAGTACCCGTGTCCCGGCCACGGGGAAGCGAAGAGCAACCCGCGCGGGGGCGCTCCTGCTGTAGGTACCAGCAGCGAGCGCCCACATTGGGGCGGCGGGGGAGTGGGAAGTTCTCCCCCCACCCGAGGAGGGGCGCTCCCGCGGGCTCGGCTTCGGCCTTGAGCCTGCTGGGATGCGCCCAATGGGGCGGCGGGGGAGTGGGAAGATCTCCCCCCACCCGGGGAGGGGCGCTTCCGCAAGGATGCGCCCATTGGGGCGGCGGGGGAGTGGGAAGTTCTCCCCCCACCCGAGGTGAAGCCGCCGGGAGGGGAATATTTTTTATTGCTCTCCCGGCGCTTCAGGCGGGGCCACACCGCCGTGGCTGTGGTTGGAGATCGGTCGCGGAGGAGAGGGAGTTTCGGTGCTGCGTTGCCGATCTCCCTTTCTTCCGGGGCCGAGCGGTGCCGCACCGTGTTTGCGGCGAGAGGCAAGCGGCGGAGCCTATCATCTTCTCCGCCGCTGGAAGCCAGTTTATCTGGCTCCCATGGGGCTACAGGCGGTGGACTGCGTGGGAGTCTGCCGCCTCTCAATTGGCCCAAGGAGGTACGGCGCGTCCGTGAGTTCCGGACGCGCCTACTTGGTGAGTGGACGGGGGGCGCTCGGACGTCCCCGAGGAGGGGCTGCGTTGGCGGCCAGCCGCGCCGGGGTTTGCGGTCGTATTTCCCTTCCCGTGTCCCCGGCAAAGCGGTTGAGATGAAACTCCGAAGGTTTTTTAGTGGGTAGGCACGTAACTCTGGCGTGGAGTCCCACATAACCCGACAGCCTCCCCTGCAAGCTGTCGGGTATCCGTAACAGGAATGTTTCCTTCGTTAAAAAAAAAAAAAAGGGTAAAATTAGTTAGGATAATATTAGATATTGATTTTTTATCGTAGTGTGTTAGTATTAAGGTAAATATTGTTCGGGACAGTCCCAGTGTAGAGTGGTAATGGTTAAGTGATCTAAGAGCGCAGCCCATGGCGGAAAAGCTCCACATTCGAACTCGACCTGTCCAAAAATGTACCTTTAAGATTGTAGTTCAATCTGTCACATTCTTCGATCATTTTCGTTGATCATTTACCAGCTTCAATTTAAAGAAAAGAAATTGAGAAAACCTGCGCTAATGAGCAATTCAATAGGGATTGCTTATTAGAGTAACATGTAAAGCGTAAAGAATAATTAAGAATATAAGAACTTTCCTATTGATTTATGCCTGAAACACACAGATTAATATATTTATTTATTTATTTATGTAATATGTAAATAGTAATCATTCAATCACGTTTTCTTTTTGGAAAATATAACATATCTTTTAATTTATTCGTTGGTGACTACGTCAAAATGTCTAGATTATATTTCACTTGCTTTCGCACGCGAAAAAAAAACAACTGTTTGCACTCCGGAAGTGCCGTCAGGAGTGCTATTTTTGAAAGGCGCCGTTCGTAAACGAGCGATTTATCCATACAAAAATCGCCCGTGTGTCACACTTTCAAAAATAGTACCCCAGAAGTGAAAACTTGAACATTAACGTTAAAGTAGGAGCAGGCATACATTTTCGCCGCACGGTAGAAAGAAAAGGGGGATATTCGCCACGCCAGCGGTCTCAGGTCACGTGTCCGTCTTACGAATATTCGATCAGGTCACGTGTCCTGACGCGAGTTTAACATTTTTTACCCATCCCAAAAAGTGCACAACGCCGCATAAGAAGTTTTCACTCCAATATTACAATTTGAAGACATGTAAAAAAGTGAATAAATTGACATACGCTCTTAGACCATTGAATTAGGAAAACTATGGAAGCGAAACTTTCATACAACTAACGATTCAATATCAGTCCTATTTACGCGAACAAACTTAACTCAAATCACTACGAAAAACTTACGCACTCATAGACGAAGCTTGTTTGCGATTGGCCGTGTCAAGGTCACGGGGCGGTGTCTAATGAACGCTATGGTGACAAACTGTCAACATAGCGGAGGTAGGTAGGCACCGCTCGCGACAGCAGCTCGCCTCGCTCTGAAATATACTCCAGTGAAAAGTTACTCCAGTGTCACTTATCCGTCTTTCCTTGCGTTTCCTGCACCACTTTTCCTTGCGTTTCCTGCACCACTTTACTACACACGTCACTTCCGTCACGGAGCGCGTGGCAGACTAGTTCGCGAAAAGATATCGAAAATATACGAAAATATATACGAGACTCGTATGTTGAGTCCATCATACGTTCCAATGGGATCATTGTATGGGGTAATAGTAAGGACGCCCAAAGAGTGCTTATAGCTCAAAAAAATGGATTCGAGCGATATGTGGACTTAAATTATTACCGTTTCCCTCGCTTTATATATATGAAATATGCATGTTTGTATACAAGCACAAAATCTAATTTAAGAAAGCAAGTGAAGTTTCTAAATACACGAGATCCTAATAGACTAGTACTCGATGTTACACCTAGGTTAGAAAAATATAAAGACAACTGTTTATATATGTGTATAAAAATATTAAATATATTGCGGAAGTCATAAAATCGTTGCACCTTGAAGCATTTAAGAACGCACTGTATAAAGTTGTGACTACAAATGCTGATTTAACACCAGACGTGAGCGTATTACTTGTTGTCTGGTGTTAAATCAGCATTTGTACATATGTTTGGATTGCAATTTAGATCAACTCTCAGTGAATATATAATTGTTGTTGTCATTGTGATTGTAATCTGTTTTGTGTGCTAATAAATAAATTTGTAGTCACAAATGCTGATTTAACACCAGTAATGTACCATATTGTAAAGCAAATAAATGATTTATTTATTTGTTTTATTGAAAGAAAATAGGTAAGGAAACAACGTTGCAGGATAAGCTTATCTACATATAAAGACAAAAGGCTTCCACACGCCGGCATAACATCAATCCTTTGAGCCGTCCCTCATAAACTGACATTACTTGGCAACCATTTAAATACACATAAAGTACCGCCGAGCTCAGGCCTTATCTTTGGACTTAAATTATGACAGAGGCTGAGCGCCAAAGTATGTAAAATAGCTCCTGAGAACAATACAATTTAAAGAGACGCAAAACAAAGCCTCAACAAACGTTTGTCTTGATATTCATACTTATGATGTGTTCATTAGGGAGACGCGTTTAATCTCTAGACCTCACTAACTTATAGCGAACTCACAATGGTCCTAGATTCAAGCGCCATTAGGGTTATGAACCTAAACGTCATAACCCTAATGGCGGTTGATCTTGAATGCCAATTGACACCATTTAGCACATTTTGAAAAAACTGACACAAAAAAAAAATTTAATTATTGAACCTGCTCAAAAAATTCACGAGAATCAGTTGTGTTCAAATGTGACCTGTAGAGAAGAACAGCGGGACATAAGAAAGAATTATTGCCTAAGCTGTAATGGAGGAGCGCTGCGGGCGCTTTTTATTGAGATGTTGTTGGAGAAAAAAAAATGTGCATTTCCATACAGAAGAGATTTGCAGCTTGTATGGGAATGTCGATTTATTTTGAGTTCCCAGTTAGGAAAAGTTGTTGATATTGATAGGCTGAGTCACCCCGTTAAGGAAACATCATCATCATCATCATCAGGTCTTTTCAGTCTCCACTGCAGGAACATGACCCTCTCTGTACTACCGGAGCCATACTTGGCCAGAGCTGACAAAGATTTGGCCTACACTCTTTTCGCTGGCCAGACGGGTTGGAGAGGTGTCATTAATGTTTATGAGCTTTGTTTAGCTTGTATTTCCTAAGTCGCCTCTTACGACTTCCATGGGAAGACTAGAAGTGGTCCTATATCAATCCATCTTTTATATTACTATGTCATTATGTATATGCAAGATGTCCGCTGCTGGACATTGGCCACTCCCGAAGATTTCCAATACGACCGGTTAGAGGACTAGAGGATGTATACACTGGAAGACACATTAAGAAGGAAGACACAAGACGCAAAATAGAAGACTTCTACCGTTCAAATGGTTGGTAGGTGACCGACGCGGCACTTTCTGGTAGGTGATCGCCATTTGAGAACCCTTCTGCCTCATCGGACATCTGTTCTAGGCACTATGCGCCCCACCCACTGCCATTTCAAAGAGCTAATCCGCTGAGCTATATCGGTGACCCTTGTTTTTTACAAACTCTCCTCGCACTTGATTCGTTGTCACAGAGAAACACGGAGCATACCCTACCTTTTTCTGAAAAATGAAAAAATGAAAAAATCTTTATTTGGGAACATTGATAACATATAAACAGTAACGTTGGAAACGATGACACCTGCAGAAGTTAATAAAACTGTGTCGCAGATGTCAACGCCCACCTCCGAATACAAATTACAATTTGTTCCTAGTACATAAATAGATTATAGTAATAAATAAATAATAATTTAATAAAAAAAAAATAATAATAATAATTTAAATATAAATATTGATTAATTTTGAAGTTTATAACATTATTATTACTATTAATTGAGTGTTGTCATTTATCCATTCATATAAATAATTCACGAAAATATAATTCAATTCCATTAATATAACATAACTGAATGTAATGTAATTTAATAATATTCAATTTGATTCACTCTAATTTAATCTAATTCAATTGATTTTAAGCATAAATTTGATTTTATTTATTTTATTTTATTTTATAAGGATGTTTAGTGTGTTGTGTGTACATATATGAATTGGAATAGATATTTAAGTTATTCACCAACTTTTATGAGGTCTTCTGTGGCATCATAGGACAGAGTTTTCAGCCATTCGGAGCAAATTAATGTGCACTTATAAGAAGTAAGTGGGTATATTTTTAGTTTTCTGTTCAATCTGTTGTACAGCGTTGAGCTAATATGGTGGAAATTTTTTGAGGCAAGAACTGTGCGGCGTCGTTCAATCTTGCAGACTCTATCCGATCGTCGCTTGAAACGAAATAAATTAGGGTCAAAGGGTAGTTGTGAATGCTTGCGTAAAATAGTTTGAAGAACGAAAAGCTGCCTGACCGTAAGGACCTTGCAAGTTGAGTACAGATCGCGTGTAGGAAATCTAGCGGGATTGTTTGTTAGGACTTTTAATATAACCTGTTGTGCTCTTTCTAGTCTCAATATGTGCGTCGAGTTTCTTCTTCTATCGAGTCGTTAAATGACTTTGCGTTCACATTAAATATGTTTCGACCAGTTAACCTACCCTTTACAGTACCCTACCCTTTTTATCGACATGAAGCTTTCTTATCAGGTGCACAGTAAGTGAACATGTTTCGGACCCATAAGTAAACCACCTCTTTTACTACGTAGAATCGTAAATCTTAAGATTTAATATTGTTAAGTCAACCGTAAGTTTGCCGTGTGGTATCCGGCAGAGTAGAATAGGACCACTCCAAGTCTTCCCGTGAATGTCGTAGAAGGCGACTTAGGAAATACAAGCTATACAAAGCTTATAAACATCTGTGAGACCTCTCCAACCTGTCTGGCCAGCGTGGAGAGTGTAGGCCAAGTCCTCTGGCTGCTCTGGCCAAATATGGCCCTAGTAGTACAGAGAGAGTCGTGCTCCTGTAGTAGAGACTAAAAAGGACTTCATGATGATGATGATGAACCTTAAGTATTGTTTTATAGGTATTCCACTTTCACTCCATTAATCAGAGTCATTTTTAAAAGTCACTTTAGTCACTTTTATTTTAAAAATCGGTACGATTTTTACCATGAAGAGTATAAAGAAATTTAAGTTGTTTAAAATAATATACCTATTCTGGACAATTTTTTTTTGTCAAGCCACTTGCAATATATTTGTTATCATATTTAATCCTAACTAATATTATAAATGCGAAAGTGAGTTTGTTTGTTTGTTACGCTTTCACGTTGTAACTACTGAACCGATCATCATTAAACTTTGCATACACGTTATCTGGGGTACGGATTAGGAGATAGGGTATATTTTATCCCGGGAAAAGTACTGTTCAACGCTAGCTAGTTGAATATAAAATACTTTTCATCTACTGACCAGTTTAGTGAAGGTCGTTCTATACTCAGATCCTATACTATAGGTTCAGTTTCAGATTATTTCAAACAGATTACACAATCAATACACGATATCACAGCTGGACTAATCACGATTGGAATTTGAAAACAGACACACATAATTTTAGATGCCATCACAGCAGTAAATGTCGATATTTATGTGACGTGGGACTGGCACATGTCCTGGTTCTGGTAAATGTCAACTCACGGTGTTAACTGCTTCATTTAGAAAGGTGACTGAAATATTTTTAGGAATATCTTTGTGTTGTTTCATCATCACGATTAAATAACACGACCCACTGTTGCTTATGCTTCCATCTAAATCGCATTCGATAGAGACGTACTTACATTAAATTAAGTCGAGGTAGATCCACGCTACCGGCAAAACGAATTCGGGGTAGTACCCACTCTCACAGAAAATCCACGTCTGAGTAGAAGCTTTACCGCTTCTATGCTTCGTTCGGTGAGTGAGAGAGCCGGAGGCCCATCCTTCCCCCTGCCCTTCCCATTTCCTTCCCCCAACTCCTTAAAGGCCGACAACGCACATGTCACACCCTGGTGTTGCAGTTGTCCATGGGCAGCGGTGATCATTTACCATCAGGTGAACCGCTTACTCGTTTGCCGTCCTATAACATAAAAAAAAAGCATTACGTTACTAAAATTTACTCTGTCTGTTCATTACTTAGCTTCGCACCCTTGGATATTTAATTATATAGCCTATGTTCTCATCAGGGATAATGTGGGATGATAATAAAGAAATATTTTTTAAATTGGTCCGGTAGTTTCGGAACCTATTCAGTGCAACCAAACAAAAATCAAAACATTTCTCTCTATAATATCAGTGTAGATGTAGATATATCATTATCTCAGTCGCAAGAAGTCCACTGCTAGAAAAAGGCCTCGCCAAAAGTGTCATCATGAGGACGTTTTGCCATACTCGCCACGTTTGGCAGGCAAGTTGGTGTAGTGAGCGCAGTTTGTTTCGCTTATCTCGGGCTGTTTCGACGCTGCTGACCATCGAAACCGTTTTCTAAGCGAGGGAAGGATAGGAGTTTGTTGAACTGGGTTAAAAGGATACTGGTATTTAAGATGCTACTTGCTCGGATGGATTGGGGATGAGAAAGAAGCAGTTCGGAAGGCCATACCCGCAACCACCGAATTGGCAGATAAGCAGGGACCGGAACCACTTACCTTTTTTAGGGTTTTCGGTGGGTTATTTAATTGACTGATTTTCCCAAACCCTGACGATTCGGGTACCGTTTGCTCATCCTAATGAAAGGCTTAATTATATAGTTAATTCCACTAAGCATTTACTAATATCTCAAAACCTATGATTAGCTTACCCTATCAAGTGTGAATTGAGCAGCGCACGACGGCTAGAGAAAGAAGTCAATGTTGTCCTTGAAACGAATGTGTGGCTTGTCAATCAATAATTTTCCTTATAACAATGTCATAAAACTCATAATATACGTTATTGACAATCATTTCGATGAGTTGGTAAGTACTTGGGGATAGGGTAATACTAATCTGATGGTAAGTGGTATATTCGAAGCTTTAGGTAACTGCTAAGTTCAAGTGGTAGTAGTTAACTAGTTCGAAGGACTTCCATAACGTTAGGGTAACGCAATAATTTGCTTACCCTAACAAAAAGGTAAGCTTATGATGTAGTTACTCGATCGATAGAGCTTTCCGGTCCCTGCAGATAAGGATGATACACCTGACCATCGCCTTTATAAGTTGTAATTTTATGAGCAATTTATACCAGTTGCTATTGTAGTATAATTATTTATTAACATACAAAGATATCAAATTAATTAAAAAGAAAAATTGACTTCGAATGGAATTTGAATTTTACGCCGACCTAAGAATGTGAATTCAAAAGAACGCAAATACGAAGAATAACGAACTTTTAATGAAGACTTAATTAATTTTAATTAAATCCTAACTAGTAAGAGACGATGAACTACCCATATTGAATATAAGCTACACAACTTAATATATCCTGCGAAACACAAGTTTACACTTCTGACAGAAATGCGTCACAGTTAACACAATTACATAATTAATTTCAAACATTTGTGTGACGCGTAATCTCCGTGCCAGATATGGTATACGAGAAATCGTATTAAAATATGAGCTTGGATATGTCATACCACAAGACAGGGGAGGGAGCGAGCCTGTTCTTATGAATTTAATAATGTAAGAGTTTAAAAACCATTCACTCGTTTACATCAACAGATTTTATTTATCATCATCATTAGGTCTTTTTAGTCTCCACTGCAGGAGCATGACCCTCTCTGTACTACGTGGGTAACTCGATAAGTTTTGAGATAAGAAAAAAAAATACAAGATATTCACAATATTTATTTTACATCTTTTCGAAATACTCTCCTTCATTATCTATGCAAAGTTCCATTCGCCTAAACCAACTATTATAACACTTTTGCCAGTCTTGATTCGATAGGTCCGAAATTGCGACTTTGTAGGCGGCTACGGCCGCTTCGGCGCACGAAAAAAATTTCCCTTTAATTTTTTATTTGATTATGGGGAACAAAAAGAAATCGCAGGGAGCCAAATCAGGACTGTACGGTGGATGGGGCAAGGTTTCAACACTAGATTCTGCAAGAAACGCCTTTGTTCTGAGGGACGTATGTGACGAAGCGTTGTCGTGATGCAGCATGATTCCCCGAAGCCCGGTCCTTGGTCTCCTCTCTCGCAGAGCTTGGAAAACTTTTGGCAATGCTACTGTTGTATACCATTCCGAGTTAACAGATCTATGATTTTCCAACATTATTGTCGACACATGCCCGCTGCGAGAAAAAAACTGGCCACCAATTTTTTACCAACGTTACGAAGTCTTTGCAGTTTTGTCGGCAACATTCCTTCTGAAAAGACCCATACTGACGACTGTCTCTTATTTTCTGGATCATATTGGTAAATCCACGTTTCTTCGCCTGTGACGATTTCCGAAACACGTCTTGATGATCCATTTTCAAAACGTAGACGCATTTCGAGACACCAATCCACACGGGCCTGTTTTTTAGTGTCTGAGAGCAAACGCGGAATGCAACGACAACAAAGCTTCCCCACTCCTAGATGCTGATGTAAAATAACACCAACACTCCCCGAACTAACGCCAAGAATCTTCTCGATGTCTAAGTACGTAATTCGTGGGTCTTCTCGCACCATCATTTCGGTGGTCCACCCATTTTCTGCAGTTACTGCCGTTTGTGGGCGAACCATCTAAAAACTGTTGCTTGAGATGGAGCAGACTCCCCTAACGCTGCTTGTTGAAGGCTAAGTTGTTCAGTTAAACCAAATTTATAATCATACAAGATCATAGCGCGCAGATGTTCGCGGTAAAGCTCCATCGTTGCAAAGAAAAACGCGGGACGCGTCGTAGTAAAATAACTGGCACATCTTTCTTTTTTTTTTACCAGCCATCTGGCTATATGCCAGGGGTTGGAATACCGGTAAAAATCCATTACCGGTACCTCTATGAAACGACAGTACCGGTAATTGGTTTGGTACCGGTACATTTGGTAACGGTAAAAATCAAGTACCGGTACCTCTATAATACAACGGTACCGGTAATTGGATTGGTACCGGTACCTCAATAAAACGACGGTACCGGTAATTGAAAGAAGTACCTGTACCAAATACCGGTAAACAGTACCGGTACTTAGTACCGGTACTCGTATTGGGAATTATCATTTCGTTAATGTGTGTCGTTGCCGTGTTGTGCATGTGCGGCGTGGGCGGCACTTTTACAGTCGAGCGAGTCCCATGCGGTAGACGGCAACAATGCGTAGGTACCGGTAAAATTAACGCAATTTTAATACCGTTAAAATTTGACAGAATACAGGTACCGGTACTTACCGGTACTTATAATGTGAATTTGGTACCGGTAACAAGTAGCGGTAAAATTACCGTTAACTGTTAACAATATTATTACCGTTAAATACTAGATTACCGGTACCTCATATTACCGTTAAAATTTTAACAGAATAGTAATACCGGTACTTACCGGTACTTATAATGGGAATTTGGTACCGGTAACAAGCCCTGCTACATGCATTCTATTTTTAAATAAATTCGCTTTTTAAAAATATATAATGCAGATGCGTTCCATTTTTAAATTACGAGCATCTCAAAACTTATCGAGTGACCTACGTACCGGAGCCATACTTGGCTATAGCAGATAGAGGATTTGGCCTACACTCTCCTTGCCAGACAGGTTGGAGAGGTCTCATTGATGTTTATAAGCTTTCTTTAGCTTGTTTTTCCTAAGTCGCCTCTTACGACGTCCATGGGAAGACTAGGAGTGGTCCTTTTCTACTCTGCCGGAAACCACACGGCAAATTTTTATTCATATTACTGGGTATTCTACGTATTTGCCCAATAGTGAAATCTTTGGTGAAACTGATAACTAAAATTATACACAAGCTAGCTATTCTGTGAGTGATCGCGCTTAGTTCCATTGTGCCAACTCCCGCCATTTTGACTAATTCCAAAAACTGAATAGAAAACAAATAGGCTAGTTTCCTAAAACAATATATTAGTCCATCAATTAGATCAGTCACATATTTTTTCTTTTGTCGATTAAACAAATATTTATAAACATATATTATTTTAAATTCCGTGTGATGTCATATTTAGAGCTTCACTTTGTAGCAAACTGTGACGTCAGAAGCCCCCACACGCGCTTTATCTTTATCATTTATTGTTTAATTGACAAGGAAAAAAATACATTTCCAATATATTTTGACTAATTGTATCAACGGACTAATTGCATTATGACCCAGGAAACTACCCGATTAACAAACCTGCTTACAAAATTTCACGAGAATCTGTTGAGAAATGCGACCTATAGAGAAGAACAGACGGACAGACACACGAAAGAATTTTTGCCGAAGCTGAAATGGCGACGCCGTACGCTTACACTGTCAATTAAACAATTTTATAAGGACCTATACTTATAAAATGTGTGATATTAAAGAGTGTAAATTAAGGCTTAGTATCTACGTGCTCATATGAAAAGGAGGAAATTTTAATATCGCTCGAATATTACAACTTGTGAGGCGTCAGTACAGTGCGCCTTACGCAGTAATCCAGTTGAGATGCTGTAAAGCTAGAGTTTCACTGAACGCGGTTGATAGTATGGTATAGGATGGCAACACCAGGGTGTAACAGGAACTGCCTTTCAAGGGCTTGGGGATGCCTCCGGCTCTCTCACTCACCGAACGCAGTATAAAAGCGGTAAAACTTCTACTCAAAGTTGATTTTCTGTGAGAGTGTGATACTTCCCCGGACGGCCAATTTATGCATACTTCCTTAACTGGCCAAATATTTAAAGTGAGTCCCAAGAAAAGGGAGATCGCTACAGCCGAAATGGTGGAAGAGTGGTGGTAGCTCCACCGTGCCCACCATTCCGGTAATATGGCGTGAAGAGAGCAATCATGTGGTTTTTAGCGGGTGTGAGTCCCGCATAACTGTTCTGTATCCCCGTAGCAGATTAGTATGCATAACGCATTTTCCACATGTAAAAAAAAATGTATACTAGCAGAATGAATTTTGCTGGTAGCGTGGCTTTAGTACAACTAGTAAATATGTAATATTCGCTAAGCTGTAGCATGAATATATGTAATTGCAAAGTATTTACAACGAAGATCCTGCGTAGAAAAGTTTTCATTTAAGATTATTAGTACATATATATTCTGAATTAATATTTTCGATACTGTCAGATGAAGTCAGAATAGCATTTTATAAACTTTATACAAATCAAAATCTTCTCTTGATGTCCCGGTCTGTTGAGTCACACATAAGAAATTCTGTTATTGTAATCATCAATCTCGCCTGCTATTAATTCGAGTTACATTTTTTCAGTAGATTAATACATTAAGAATTTTATTACACTTGTACGACAATGTAAGTACACTACAAGCTAGAGAAGAAAGACGGGCTGCAGATTGAAAAAGTCTACTTTATCCTGTAAATGAAATTCAAACAATCAGTGCACCATTGTAACAAATAATATAAACATTGACCTTCTATTGTAACACAATAAAAGTTAATGGCCAATCGCTGTCAGTAAAGCCATGTCCTCAGAAATTATTAAGAACAGCTTGTAAAGTATTGAAACGCTACATTGCAAACATTAATCTTCTATACTTACTCTTTGAACGTCTATCGCTAATCGTGCTTATTCAGGCTTTCTCCTTAGAATTTATAAGTCATTTTTAACCCTGTGCAATATTGTAAAGCCTCCAAATCTAATATTATAAACATTTACCTTCTATTATATTTATAAGTCAGTAAAAGTTAATCGCCTATCGCTGTCATTTAGGCCATGTCCTCAGAAATTATAAGTAATTTGCAATCCACAGCAATCTTTTAAAGTATTTAAATGCTACATTGCAAACATTAATCTTCTATACTTACTCGTTAAATGTTCTCTTAGAATCTATAAGTAATTTTTAACCCAGTACAATATTATAAAGCTTCCAAATCTAATATTATAAACAATTTCCTTCTATTATATAGAAGTCAAAAGTTAATCGCCAATCGCTGTCAGTAAGGCCATGTCCTCAGAAATTATAAGTAATTTGCAATCCACGGCAAGCTTGTAAAGTATTTAAATGCAACATTGCAAACATTAATTTTCTATACTTACTCTTTAAATGTTCTCTTAGAATCTATAAGTAATTTATAACCCATTACAATATTGTAAAGCTTCCAAATCTAATATTATAAACAATTTCCTTCTATTATATAGAAGTCAAAAGTTAATCGCCAATCGCTGTCAGTAAGGCCATGTCCTCAGAAATTATAAGTAATTTGCAATCCACGGCAAGCTTGTAAAGTATTTAAATGCAACATTGCAAACATTAATCTTCTTTATTTACTCGTTAAATGTTCTCTTAGAATCTTTAAGTAATTTTTAACCCCGTACAATATTGTAAAGCTTCCAAATCTAATATTATAAACAATTTCCTTCTTTTATATAGAAGTCAAAAGTTAATCGCCAATCGCTGTCAGTAAGGCCATGTCCTCAGAAATTATAAGTAATTTGCAATCCACGGCAAGCTTGTAAAGTATTTAAATGCAACATTGCAAACATTAATCTTCTATACTTACTCGTTAAATGTTCTCTTAGAATCTTTAAGTAATGTTTTAACCCCGTACAATATTGTAAAGCTTCCAAATCTAATATTATAAACAATTTCCTTCTATTATATAGAAGTCAAAAGTTAATCGCCAATCGCTGTCAGTAAGGCCATGTCCTCAGAAATTATAAGTAATTTGCAATCCACAGCAATCTTTTAAAGTATTTAAATACTACATTGCAAACATTAATTTTCTATACTTACTCGTTAAATGTTCTCTTAAAATCTATAAGTAATTTTTAACCCATTACAATATTGTAAAGCTTCCAAATCTAATATTATAAACATTGACCTCCTATTGTAACTTAATAAATGTTAATCGCCAATCGCTGTCAGTAAGGCCATGTCCTCAGAAATTATAAGTAATTTGCAATCCACAGTAAGCTTGTAAAGTATTTAAATGCTACATTGCGAACATTTAGCTTCTATTTTCGGAGACCACGTGCGGATGAGTAACGACGGCATTACTTTTTATTGTCCGGCTTTAATTAACTTGTAAGTATTGCGAAAGTATTTAGAACATTATTCTTATATAGTTTAATTATTCAGTGTAAGAAATTAGTCCCAACTGTGAATAGGGTATTCAGTATGCATATTGATATTTTCGGAAAACTAAGCGTGACACCGTGACACGTTGAAAATAAGTCCGTCTGTTCGCGATAAACTCAAAACTACTTTACGGATTTTAATGCAGTTTTCACCAATATATAGAGTGATTCAAAAAGAAGGTTAGGTTTTTAATTAGTGTAGCTCTTAATAAATTAGAAAATAAAATATAGTGAAAAAATTTCATGCGGGCGGGACTTGAACCAGCGACCTAGGTCTATGTACAACCTACGCTCTGCCATCTGAGCTACCGCATGATTCAATCTCGGCGCCAAAATCCTCCACCATTTCCAATGTAAGCACTGAGATGTACGAGTTCTTGATTCCGTAGAATTATAGTGATATTAATTACATGGCATTCTTGCTGGCCGTAAGTGAAATTTACGTAACGATGGAACAAAATGCCGACTTGGCATTACAGTATGTTGCTTGCTCGGACAAAGAAGTATCCAAATATTTAAAACTACCTTAAAGTTGCGATCTTTTATCTAGCGATTAAAACTCTACGTGCTTTTAATAATAGGGTGGTCAAGCTAAATATCTGTAGCAACAGAGTATGTGATCGCGATAGATTTTCCGTTTGGCGACAGTCTAGCGAAGATTGCAGTTAGCGAACTGAATTTCACGTAACAATGGAAAAATTTGCCGACTTGGCATTAATGCGTACATTGCTTGCTTGTACAAAGAATTATCTAACGATTTAAAATCACTTTTAAGCATCCATGAAAGCAAAATTAACAGTTATCTAGCGATTAAAACACGAGCTTTTAAGGATAGAGTGGTCAAGATATCTGGACGTAAGTTAACTTTACGTAACAATGGAAAGAATTGCCGACTTGGCATTACAGTAAGTTGCTTGCTGGTACAAAGAAGTGTCTTAAGACATAATCACCTTAAAGCATCCCCGAAAACAAAATTAACAGCTATCTAGCGATTAAAGTCTACGTGCTTTTAATAATAGGGTGGTCAAGATAAACATCTCTAGCAACAGAGTATGTGATCGCAATAGATTTTCCGTTTGGCGACAGTCTAGCGAAGATTGCAGTGTGCCGTCACGCATACTGATGGTTTGATACTGCAAAATCGATACTGCAGGATATTAAGAGCATCTAAGTTTAAACAGAAATATACAGGATGTTAACACAAATATGAGAAAGTTTTGGAAGTCATATTCAGTTTATAATATTTATGTTGATGGCCTCTGTGGCGCAGTCGTTATAACTTCCACTAAATCTAAATAGTTTGGATTCGCTGCCGCTCACTTAAGGATACCATTATCTACTAGTCAAACATTGGGATAAATATCTAAAGTGAAAAGTTTTTGATAGGAAATATTTATTTATTTTTATTTTTTATCCATTTGGCTGGTTGACTGGTAGAGATCCCTTATTGGGATAAGTCCGCCATAACAGCGTGTGTTTACTTTTCGTTTATACTATGATTTAGGTGCTGTGTTTTTTCTCGTAGAATAAAGATATTACAAAGAAACAAACAAATATTGTAATAAAAATAATTATTAACAAATCATATCACAGCCTCCATGCTGGTCTGGGAGAAAAGGGAAAACGTAGAATGTACCAGCTGCTTCTGTTCCTGCGCAGATCGTAGAAGCCGATCGAGGGAATGGGCGAAAACCTGCGGATCATGTCAACAGGCGATGCGGCTAGCAACCCATAACAATTTTGATTCTGTTTTTCATCTACACGCCCTCCAACATGCTGAATGTGGCCATAAGGTGTTATGTTGAGACCTATAATAGGCTCTGTCTACCCCGCAAGGGAAATAGACTTGATACTATGTATGTATATTACAGCTTCAATTACTAACATGCTGTCTTAATAGCGAAACCAGACACCACAGCAGATACTGATCTTTTTGAGTAGAAGTTAATAAACGAGAAAAAAGTCCTAGAAAAAGAAATAATCAAAATGAGAAACAGTCTGGTGGCAGACAGACAGACAGACGGACAGCGGAGCGATATTAATAGGGCCCCGTTTTTACCCTTTGGGTACGGAACCCTAAAAATACTACAACAACCAAATATTGGCATAACCTTTCTTGAAATTCAGATTATTATTAAATTCCTCCCAATAACTTCCATGACAAACCTAACCCCGGATTTAATCTGCAAACATTAAAAATTAATTTATCGAAGTGAAACAGACTGGCTCGATTCCACTGCGTAACTCCATTTTAATTAAATAAAACATGGCATTTAAACATTATTTAGCCGTTGGTTTGTATGTATGTAGCATGAATGGGCCGGCTCGTCCGGGGAAGTACCACACTCTCACGGCGTTTGAGTAGAAGCTTAACCGCTTCTTTATTTCGTTCGGTGAGTGAGAGAGCCGGAGGCACATCCTCCCACATTATTTCCTCCCCCCCCCCCCCCCCCCCCCCAATGTCCTGTCCCCAGCTCCTTGAAAGGCCGGTATCGCTCCTGTCACAGTGTTGCAGTGGTTCGTTTACCATCGCTTTATTGCATAAAACAAGCTTAAAGACTACTACTTAATAACGGCTGTTGAGATCAATGGGCAACTTATAGTTTCTTTCGACGATTCGTCTTTGCTGTTCCGAAACGCTTGTAGTCAATTGTTTCCTAACAATAAAAATATTAATAAATTTGATCTATGGTTTCCGAAAGATTTGGGAGCTCTAAACTTTTATGTAAGATGTGAAGCTCTATTTGAGTATGGGCTTGACTGACAATGTTTTAAACACATTTCTGCAAAACTGTTTCCAAATAGCTGTTCTAATCAAGGCTAGAACAAGGCTGTTTTTACAAAAAAACCTGAATCATAGAGAAAAAAAACACGCCCATGTGTGAACGTAGGTCGCTCAGAAACAGTACCTTTTCCGGGATGAAGGCTACCCATTATCTTAGGCGGGTCACAACCTACCTCCTTACTAAATTTTATCTTAATCGGTTAAATACATTAATTTTAAAGCGACTACAAACAAAGTTACTTCCGCATTTATAATTTAGACTGCTGTTTCGTTCGCGCAAATAGCCTTTTTTACTCGGCAGGGTATAAGGTTTCTAAAAATAGCCCTTACGTCCTAATCAGTTTAGGTTTAGGCATTTAGAAGTTATGCTGGAACAAAGAAACTCATATACATCAACTCGAAAACAATACACTCCTTTTTTTGCAGTCGTGTAAAAACTAAACTATACTATTGTCGGATATTTTTTTTCAATATCCTACCAAACACCCATTATATTTTTATATTCAAATAAATTAATCAAAGGGAAACAGACAGGCGCGGTTCGACCGTTTTCGAAACGCAATTTTAATTGAATAAATTCACGGCGAAACATGGCATCGTAACATTAATTTACATTTAATAAATGTTACATTGTATATTTGATAAATTACAGACAAAATAGCTACTATATAGCTACAGGCCAAGCGCTTAACTGAGTTTGTTCCTGAGGTAAGCGGTACGGAAGGGGTGTGTTTATTACGTCAAATAACGCGTGACTTCAGTTGGACGTATAGCGAGTTAGGACATGTCATGTATCGTCACATGTAATCTTTCCCATGCCGCTTCCATACCTCAAGAACAGTTAAGTCGTAGTAACTATTTAGTAATCTGTGGTTAAGTGCTAGAACAAAAGGACCCTTATGCGGCGTTAAAGTGCCGTCATTTGGTGACCTGACTTAAGACGTGATAACGTCTTATTAATCTACATATAAACGCCCTCTTCCATGCTGGTCTGGGAGAAAAGAAAAAACGTAGAATGTACCAGCTGCTTCTCTTCCCGCGCAGATCGTAAAAGCAGATCGAGGGAATGGGTAAAATCTGAGGAATCGTGTTAATAGGCGATGCGGCTAGCAACCCATCACTATTTTGATTCTGTTTTCCACCTTATGCCCACCAACATGCTAAACGTGGCCTTCAGGTCTTATAGATCTAGGCTCTGTCTACCCCGTAAGGGAAAAAGACGTGATACTGTGTATGTGTGTGTGTGTGTGTGTGTATATAAACGCCGGCTGCAGCAAGAAAACATGTCACGTTCCGTGTGCAAGCAAGGTTGCGGAACAAGCGATAGAGAGGCACGATCGGCCTAAGCGTTCGGCTTGAGACGTATCTACCTCTCTTCCACCGATATCACGTAAAATCATCGTGCATAAACCACACAGACAACCAATTTTTTGTAACCCATTCGTGTCCCACAGCTGGACGAAGACCTCTCTCCCTCCTCCTCCCTCTTTTGATGTATTCTACCAATCCTTTTCAAACTGATTAATATCATCTATCCGGGATCCCTTTCGTTAGCATAATGTATTTATTCCTAAAATGGTTGGGCACAATGAATGTGGCATACTTTTTTTGGCATAATTATACTTGGGCATAATTGATTTTTAGCAGCATATGTACTTTGGAATAATTATATTTAGGTCTAATATATTTATGCATACTTATAATTTGCACAATGTTTTTAGGCATAGTGTACAGTCGCATAATAGTATATTTTTAGGTATGAAGTAATGAAAAATTTGAATATTTAGTTTTTTAATGAGTTTCATGCAAATTTTATACAGCATATGTATATATAACAATTCGGTAGGTAACGTATTCTAGTTTAAGAGTAAATTATTAGCAATAGCTTTTAAAAAAATCATTTTCGAAGTCTATTCATATTGTTTGTTTAAAATTCTTTCAATCCATTAGAAAACGAAACGCCGTTAAAAACGAGCTGCTACCAGAAAAGTAGGTTAGGTTAAGTTAGAACTGTGACCCCACCAGAAAACGAAACGCTACTAAAAACGAGCTGCTACCAGAAAAGTAGGTTAGGTTAAGTTAGAACTGTGACCCCACCAGAAAACGAAACGCTACTAAAAACGAGCTTCTACCAGAAAAGTAGGTTAGGTTAGGTTTGAACTGCGACCCCAGCAGAGTTACTTATTCTGCGTAATATGATTATCACTATGTTCATTATTCTTTGATACTATTATGCCTTTATAAATTTATGATTATAAATGTTAGGCTGAAATATGATTATGCTAATTTTATTTATGATTAAGACAATTATGCTACATTTGTTATTGATAAAAAAATTATGCGTAATTATCATTAGTCTAATTTACCATATGCCAATATATTTTATGGTTATTATTTTTATGCAAATGGATAGTGAACCCATCTATCCATCTGTCTTCATTGTCTTCGCCCACTTGGTGTATCTAACTTATTATTTATTACTTAATATGTCTACATCGAAATGAGTAAAAGTATATATTAAATACTAGCTTTCGCGCCCGCGACAATGTCGATCCCTCGGGATTAGTACTTTTTCTCGGGATAAAATGTACCATATGTTCTCTCCGTACCCCAGATAACGTGTGCACTTGTATGCAAAATTTCATGATGATCGGTTCAGTAGTTACAACGTGAAATCGTTACAAAAAAACAAACTCATTTTCGCATTTATAATATTAGATATGATAGGATTACTTAATATGAAAATTCAAATAAGTAAACGTATATATTAAATATAAATACAACAAACCCTTATTTTTAGCGATACCAAATTTACTTACAACAATTCTTGAGCTGTGATAAAACACTGAGTAAAACTGAAACTTAATTTTCACTGCGCAGAGCTTACAAAGTCACAAAATTCCCGAACTGAAATATCAAGCTTTGATGCGGAGCTTCTTTGATACTTAGCGCTTTCATCGAGCCTGCTGTAAAACCTCAGCACGGGCAGTTTGTTCATTAAATTCTAAAGAGGTTTTGGCTTTTAATTAATAATGACCTTCATAGAGAGAAAATGTAAAATACGAGCTTTCGCCCAAGCCTCCATCCGTCCGGCCATCTGGCCGACGCCTCTACCCTCGTGAATCTAACTCTCCTCAACGCTAGTCGAAAAACTTCCACCGGGTAGCGGTCTCCCTTGGGCAGTTTGGAAGTCGCTGGACCGACTCCGGCCTGTTGTAGGTAATTGGCGAGAAAACCGGGTTAGGTGGAGTTTCTCCGGCAATATATCATACTTATATCATACTAGCTTTCGCCCGGGCGGAGCCGCGGGCGAAAGCTAGTATGATATAAATTCAAAGACAAAACAGACTTAATTTCCATGCGCTTTTACGCTTTAACCAATGAACTAATACTAAGGAAAAAACTCAACAGTTTCATCCAAACCTAAAATATAGGTACCAAAATTTACCAGATTTCCAATAACGCGGGCGAAGCAGAGTGCTTTAACTTGTATAATATAGAAAGTACGTATTCCCCGGTATTTGCTTAGCTAGTCAGGGATGTCACGACATGCTGCCGACGTCGCCTGACAACATCGATTAATCAGGTGGCGTCAAACTTTGCTTTGATCTCGCCGGGATTTAGAGCAGGAATTTAGGGCTATCTTTCGGTAAAATAATTTAGATCACATAATATGTGAGACCTACATCAATGTTTGATCGACTAGCGAAGCGAACGGGGTCTTTGAAACCAGCTGAGGCAAAAATAATTTCTTTTAAATGTATGTATGTTCCGGGATAGATCTCTTACTTCACACTGACACGGAATTTAGAACGCATGTATGACGTTTAGGCTACAGAATGTGCCAAAGAAATATTCATACATTACGTGCATGCATTGCATCATCATCATCATGTCTCAGCCGCAATAAATTCACTGCTGGACGTAGGCCTCCTTCAATGATTTCCATCTCATGGGGGGTTTTGCCAAACTCACCACGCTTAGCAGACGAGTTGGTTAGCATAACATATCGTCATCATCATTATTTTAAGAAATATGTTCTTGTCAGTGGAGTATTTTCCATCTTTCTCGATCCTGTGCTATCTCCTTGAACTCACTATACGACACGAGTTTGGACTTCTCCTTTACTTAGTATATGAAAGCCCTCGGCCTTCCCTTTCCTCTCCTGCCTTCGATCTTCCCTTCCAAAATGGTTTTAATGAAATCCTCCTTGTATTACAAACATACACATACTATTATATTATATATCTTAATACATACATTTTTTTCTTTGACAACAGCATAGAAGGTTAAATATTTATTAAAAGCTCTTTCCAGCTCTTTATCGCTCTACAATGTAATATTTATAATATCTGACGTTCTACGGGTAAAGGTAGCTGATGGATGCTGGCGTTTAAGACATCTAGAAAAACATTGACGAGCTCCGTGGCGCAGTGGTCAACATGCCAGTCTGCGTCACGAGGGTGCCCGGGTTCGATCCCTGGTCAGGTCATGATGGAAAACGATCTTTTTCAGATTGACCTGGGTCTTAGATATTTATCTATATAAGTATCTACAAAATAAAGTATCGTTGAGTTAGTATCCTACGACACAAGTTCACAACTTACTGTGGGGCTAGCTCAATTTTGTGTTATATGTCCCTATATATTTATTTATTTATTAATTTTACTTAGCTTAAATAAACACAATGTCGTCAGCGCCAACCTCCATAAGCTACCATTACCTGTGAAACGTCACATATAACAACGAAATATAATACGTTTCAGACATATTCCACGTAGAACATCAATCTATATACCTACTTACTACCGATCTCAGTGGCATCGAAGATATTCCACGAAGAGCACATAGCAATGTTTGACAGGTTCTGCAATTCCACGAACTGCTACTAAATCGAATAGGTAGTAAGCACTAGCCCTTCAGATATTGATATTTTATCACAATTGGTTTAGTTGTTTGACAAGTCGGTGTGCAAAACCAAGCTATTGGAAATATCTTGCTAATTTACAATAATTAAATGGTGACTGACTAACCTAAACGTCAAAGGGAACGGGTCTGCTCGACCTCTTTGAGACTTCTTTCTTTTATCTTATCTGTTGTTTCACACTCGATCGCTAACATTACGTGTTCCACAACATTATAGTAAATTGAAATTGTATTTAACATGAAATAAAAAAAAAAGAAAAGATAAAAATATAAAAATCATACAAAGCCCTTTAGGCAAGTAGGTGACCAATACTGTTGAAAAGAGTTTCTTTCGGCGTCTTCTTCTCTGCAGTGGTTGGTTTCGAAACGCTGGTAGTTTGTAGCTTTTGAACAATAATCAATAATTTGAATATAATTTACTAAGTATTATTTTAAATGTGAATTGACGTGAAAAAGTGCCTGAATAGGCCTATTTTCTGGATAAATCTTTGAATCTCATGATACTGAACGTTTCCCGGGAGACATAGATCGAAAACAAAAAAAGCATCGACGTCCTATACAAAATAATCAGTCAGCTGCTCGACTGTCTACGGAAAGCTTTTTTCATATTTGTTAGTTGGTCCCCTGGGGAAAGTTGTTCAATATCATATTACAACAATATATATATTACTAGCTTTCGCCCGCGGCTCCGCCTGCGTCAATGTCGATCCTTTCGGGAATAATACTTTTTCCCGGGATAAAAGGTAGCCTATGTCCTTCTCCATAATCCAGAGAACTTGTATGTAAAATTTCATGAAGATCGGTTCAGTAGTTACGGCGTGAAAGCGTAACAAACAAACAAACAAACAAACAAACAAACAAACAAACAAACAAGCAAACAAACAAACAAAAAATTTCTGTCGAATTTCTGTCGCCCTTCACTTCCATCTCTGCACAATCGTCAGGACTCGCTGGCTCACTCCGCAAAAGAGAAGGCCGATCTCTTGGCTACTCTCTTTACGTCAAATTCTACCCTTGACGACGGAGGAGCATCGCCGCCCTTTTTACCGCGATGCGAGCACTCAATGCGGGAAATTCGGTTCACTCAAAGTGCAGTGCGACGTGCTCTGTTTTCCCTCGACGTCAGGAAGTCCAGCGGGCCTGATGGCATTCCAGCAATTGTGCTCAAAACATGCGCCCCTGAGTTGGCTCCGGTGTTAGCCCGCCTATTCTCGCTGTCTTACACCTCAAGAAAAGTCCCGTCTTCGTGGAAAGTAGCCTACGTTCACCCTATTCCTAAAAAGGGTGACCGCACAGACCCGTCTAACTATCGGCCTATTGCGATAACCTCCCAGCTCTCTAAGGTGATGGAGCGTGTGATAAACATCCAGCTCCTTGGTTACCTTGAAGATCATCAGCTAATTAGTGACCGTCAATACGGGTTCCGCCACGGGCGTAGTGCTGGTGATCTTCTTGTGTACTTAAAGCACCGATGGGCAGCCGCCATCGAGAGCAAGGAAGAAGCACTGGCATTTAGTCTAGATGTCACAAAGGCTTTTGACCGGGTCTGGCATAAGGCTCTTCTCGCGAAGTTACCATCTTTCGGGCTTCCTGAGGGACTATGCTTGTGGGTCGCTAGTTTCTTATCCGGGCGAAGCATTCAGGTCGTTGTAGACGGATTATGCTCCGATATCATGCCCATCAATGCTGGCGTCCCCCAAGGATCTGTTTTATCACCTACGCTGTTTCTTCTGCACATCAACGACATGCTTAACACTAGTAGCATCCATTGCTATGCAGACTACAGTACGGGTGATGCATATTATGCAGGTCGTGCAAATATCCCTCAAACACAGGTGGAGGAGAACAGAAAGAGACTTGTGTCTGACATTGAGACCTCTCTGGAGCGGGTCTCTGAATGGGGTAAACTAAACCTAGTTCAATTCAACCCTACTAAGACACAAGTCTGCGTGTTTTCCGCTAAGAAGATCCCATTTAACATAGCACCGAAGTTTTGGGACACCTCTCTTACCATTTCTAAGAGTATTGGGATCCTTGGCGTCGATATTACGAAGGAGGTCCAATTCCGGAGTCATCTGGAAGGTAAAGCCAAAATGGCTTCTAAAAAACTTGGGGTGCTCAATAGAGCGAGGCAGTACTTCACTTCGGGTCATAGACTTTTATTATATAAAGCTCAAGTCCGGCCCCACATGGAGTACTGCTCTCATATCTGGTCTGGTGCACCTCAATACCAACTCCTTCCTCTTGATTCCATCCAACGCCGGGCAATTCGTATTATCGACGATCCCACACTCACAGACGATTTAGACACCCTCGGTCTACGGAGAGACGTTGGCTCTCTGTGTGTATTTTACCGTCTATACTATGGGGAGTGTTCTGAAGAACTTTTTGAATTGGTGCCACCGTCACCTTTCTACCACCGCACCGCTCGCCACAGGAGTAAAGTCCATCCCCACATCCTTGACACTTGGGTCTCCAAAAATGTCAGAGCGTCACGTGGTTTTTTTCCTCGTACAGCAGGATTGTGGAATGGACTCCCTCCCGAGGTTTTCCCTGTGTGCTATGACTTGAGGTCCTTCAAAAGGCGTGTTTACAGGTATCTTAAGAGTCGGCAACGCATCAGCAGCTCCTCTGGTGTTGCAGATGTCCATGGGCGACGGTGACCACTTTCCATCAGGTGGCTCGTCTGCTCGTTTGCCGTCGGATATACATAAAAAAAAAAAAAAAAAAAAAAACAAACAAACAAACAAACAAACATACATACAAACAAACAAACAAACTCACTTTTGCATTTATAATATTAGTTAGGATTTCCTCCATTTTGTTACACGTTGTATATGTATAATAGTTTCTAAACTACAAGATAGATGTGGTATTGAGTACGTCTGTTGTAATTAAGCGAATGCGTCGGCTGCATCTGGCTAGACATCTGAGCCTCGTTTGAGGCTGAATTGAATTGAGATGCGAGCCTGTTTACGACATCAGCACATATATTTGGCAGTAATTGATCTAAAGGTACTATATTTACGCCATAGTGACACGTATAAGCCTGGGTGGAACATAAACAGATTAAGTCAAGCATCTTACTTGTATGTTTTTGAGTACCTGATAATATTTATCCTTACTAATATTATAAATGCGAAAGTGAGTTTGTTTGTTTGTTACGCTTTCACGCCGTAACTACTGAACCAATCATCATGAAATTTTGCATACAAGTTCTCTGGAGTACAGAGAATGACATACCTTTTATCACGGGAAAAAGTACTATTCCCGAGGGATCGACATAAACGCGGGCGGAGCCGCGAGCGAATACTAGTGTGTTATAAAATAGCAAACTTTTTAAGAGGCTTGTTTAGTCTATGATATGGAACAACATTCTCAGGAAATACTCCGAAACACGAACAAATCTACATTCCATACAAAATCAGAAATCATCTGAGCCAGTTACTATTGAAAATTGCTTTTTTTGTACACGTATATACCTCTGAGGATACTACACTCAGAAAATGTTCAGCTGGCCGGGACATTTGTATAAAAAAGTCGAACATATTTTAAGTTCCCAGCATTGGTCACATTGGAAAAGTTGTTCATATTGATGAGTCGCCCCTTCAAAAGAGGTGTCGAGGGTAAATTTGCACACAGTATAGTCTGTTACTGTATTCGAGCCGAAATATAAATAATGTGTCTTCAATTAAGGCTGGTCAAGGTCACGGGTCAAGGTAAATCAATGTCCATTAACCAAAAACAAGAATCTGTTTACTATATCTCGTGTCACGAATACAAAACCACATTCAATTTGAGTAATCTTCGATGTCATCGACAGAGAGACGAATAAAATTGTAAACTTAAGAACAGTCCCATATTTTATTCATCATCATCAGGTTTTTATAGTCTCCACAACAGGAGCACGACCCTCTCTGTACTACTAGAGGCATACTTGGCCAGAGCAGCCAGAGGATTTGGCTACACTCTCCACGCTGGCCAAACGGGTTGGAGAGGTCTCAAAGATGTTTAGCTTGTATTTCCTAAGTCGCCTTCTACGACATCCACGGGAAGACTTGGAGTGGTCCTATTCTACTCTGCCGGATACCACACGGCGCATTATTTTATTCGGACACAAAAAATCTGGCATTATAAATGCGTTTAATGTGAAATTCCATCAGTATTGCGTTTCGCATATTTTATAGGAGTAAAACCAAAATCTTTGTCTAAATTACCCATTTGATGGTATAAGTAATTTGCAGATCAATTTTGATTGAATCGCACTATGCAACATGCGCAGCAGGGCGCTCTGTACACAAATTGCTTAAACCATTTCAGCCTGCAACTGCCAGGGTTGGCACAAGTAATTAAAAGATTTTTTGAATAGCCTAGTATTATATTTACTATTATTATACCTAGTATGAAGTTAGTATTTTATGTTAGGTAGTTAATTTATTGTTATATAGAAAATGCCCTATGGCTCAAGCAGTGATTGTTATGAGGAAGGTATATCAGACGACGTCCTGTGCGCCTGGATATCGCTAGTTTTGGAAACACAACTCTTTGTGTAGGTACACCGATCCTTACACTCCACAAAACTAAAAATTGCTAATAGGTGTTATAAAGAAAGGCCTTGCTCAGAGTTTCCGT
The DNA here is from genome assembly GCA_947532085.1 of Elegia similella. Lineage (NCBI taxonomy): Eukaryota > Metazoa > Arthropoda > Insecta > Lepidoptera > Pyralidae > Elegia > Elegia similella. The sequence goes on from OX383928.1 coordinate 6,302,463, forward strand.
CATCTATTCGCAACTATTTAGCTACTGTATGAAAATACTGAATACTTCACTTCTTCCTCATCGGAGTGTTTTTCCGGTTACACCCTAAGCTATAATGCGTCACAGCACGGGGTTCCTCTGGAGATTTTCAGCCACTGACAAGCTTACAAAAAGAACACATATTCTTTGTTTGTCAAAATAAATTTACTTAATGTCTAGTATCGATAAGTTCTAAACAAATATCGCAACTTCTGAAATAAAGAGATTGTATATACAGACAGAAAAATATCTGACTAATGAAATAATTATATCAGATTTAGCCACGGACAGCCCTAATCCAGACACGAAGCAGATCAAAGCAGTTCGAGCCGGCTCTGATTAATTAATGTCGTATGACGTCTGTCGGCAGTTAAGCTAAAATCTCTTCTGGCTTTAATACAATACTGAAAGTAAACAAATTACACGCAACTTGGTTACAACATATTGACTGTTATCTTTTTTTTTGCCCTTATCGTTTAAGAGGTGAAATATACAAACAATATTGTTATCCAACTACAGAGAAGCCAAAAGAAAAATTTGAATGTTCTCACTTAATAAAATAAATACACTTAACTTGTAACTTAAAGTACACTTAAAAAGGATAAAGAAAAATACCAGCTTTTGAACACGGCTGCGGTAACTTTGTCTAAATGAAAATGAACTAATAACTGACTTCAAGAAAAGAGACTTTCAACTGATTATATGTTTTTATAATTGATATATGATGGAGTCATATGGTAACAACACAAAAATCCGTTATTTATGAACCAATTAGAAGAAGCTATTCAATTGGTCCTATTTAAATTTCATCAATTTCGATTCAGTAGTTTGATTAAAGTCGGATTTTTTATATGAAACATTATCCATAAACTCAGTACACTTGACAAAGATTATTAAACAAATAACACGTTGTTTAGAAGAATAGGGTACCTCAATAATCATTTTATCTCTCCTTTCAACAACGATTAAAAAATTTCAGCTTTTGATGTCGGCTTCGCTTATTTCGTCTAAATAAAGGTTCTTTCATGACCTTTTCAGTACCTTTGACAAGGCGTGTATGAGGTTTCTTAATATCATATTAATTGGGTGAATAGTCTAAATGCGGACCTGAACAAAGATGTAATAGACGAAATAAACTTACTTATAATTCTAGCTGTCACGGCGAACTTTGTTTTGCTATTATTTTTTTATTGTAAATATCCTAATCCTAACTAATATTATAAATGCGATAGTGAGTTTGTTTGTTACGCTTTCACGTTGTAACTATTGAACCGATCATCATCATCAGGTCTTCTTAGTCTCCACTGCAGGAGCATGACCCTCTCTGTACTACCGGAGCCATATTTGGCCATAGCAGATAGAGGAGTTGGCCTACACTCTCCTCGCTGGCCAGACGGGTTGGAGAGGTTTTATTGATGTTTATGAGCTTTGTTTAGCTTGTATTGCTTCTTTGTTTTACTGAACCGATCATCATTAAATTTTGCATACACGTTATCTGGGGTACGGAGATGGACATAGAGTACCCAAGGGATCGACATTGACGCGGGCGGAGCCGCGGGCGAAAACTAGTTACTCATATTTTAATAGGTATTATATTTCAGGTTGATAACAAAACTAACAAATCAAAGGTCATGAAAATCGGTTCACCCGCTCTTAATTTTAAGAGTTTGAACAAACGCGACTTCGTTTCATATATAAAGATTAAATACATACATATATATTATCACGTCTTTATCCCTTACGGGGTAGACAGAGCCTAAGGTCATACGACCCAGAGGCCACGTTTAGCGTGTTGGTGGGCGTTAAAGTGGAAAACGGTATCAAAAAAAATAGTGGGTTGCTAGCCGCATCGTCATGATTCTTTAGATTTTCGCCCATTCCCTTGACGGGCTTTAATGGCCCGCGCGGGAAAAGAAGCAGCTGACACATTCTACGTTTTTTATTTTATTCCCGACCAGCATAGTAGGATAAGATGGGAGAATATAAAATATTTTTCACTTAAAGTACAGTTCAATCTACGAATAGACTTACTATTTATTCGTAGAATTCAATACACTAAATGTCTAACAAATCCTGCGTCCATAAATCGCGAGTGTAGTTACAATAGCGGAGATAAATCATACTTACTGAAAACTAACCTGACGCTATTTGCATCTCGGTTAGAAGTTTAACTGGAAAGTTTGACGACAATACGACGACCAGTTCAGGAATATATTGGTTGTATGTATTTATTGCGTATATCTACTTGTACACTTATACACTAATATATTAGAGAGGAAAGATTTGTTTGATTTTAGGGTTCCATAACCAAAGGGTAAAAACGGGACCCTATTAATTTCGCTCCGCTGTCCGTCTGTCTGTCTGTCTGTCTATCTGTCCGTCTGGCACCAGGCTGTATCTTATGAACCGTGATAGTAAGATGGTTGAAATTTTCAAGAAGATGTATTTCTGTTGCTGCTATAAAAACAAATACTAAAAAATAGAATTAAATAAATATTTAAGGGGGCTCCAATACAACAAAAATGATTATTTTACTTGTTTTTGCTCGTTATTTATAACGGCAACAGGACAGACAGACAGACGGACAGCGGAGCGAAATTAATAGGGTCCCGTTTTTACCCTTTGGTTACGGAACCCTAAAAACGATCAGATTTCAGACAGACCTGTAGTTTGGCATTGCTTTTGGCGCTCGAACCGATGTATAGACGAATTATGTGTTTTTTCGAAAAATGTTTTGGCATGATTTATATGTTAACACTTGAACAGTGTGCGCTTATATCTTCTTGGTAATGAAATCATTAGTAATACAATAGTTTTATATGTAACTGCCGCCATCGAATGATTGTCAAGATCAGCGGCTAAAGGTACCATCCGAAGCACGGAGGAGCTACAGACATTTTGCCAATTGTAATCACCAATTTTTATGTTTTTTTCACCTTTTAAACTTTGGACTAGAACTCTAAATATGCCTATAGTTGGGTGTAAAAATATAAATATTATAGTAATAGTGTATAATCATCATCAGGTCTTTTTTGTCCCCACTGCAGGAGCATGACCCTCTCTGTACTACTGGAGCCATACTTGGCCAGAGCAGACAGAGGATTTGGCCTACACTCTCCTCGCTGGCCAAACGGGTTGGACGGATAGTGTATAATAAATTAAATAATAAATATATACGGACAAATCACACAGATTGAGCTAGCCCCAAGGTAAGTTCGAGACTTGTGTTATGGGAAACTAACTCAACGATACTATATTTTATAACAAATACATATATACATAAACATCCAAGACCCAGGCCAATCTGGAAAAGGTCATTTTCCATCTTGACCTGACCGGGGATCGAACCCGGGCACCCTCGTGTCGCAGGCTGGCGTGTTAACCACTGCGTGAACAACTTTTACTATGGGACCAGTGTTTGAAACTCAATTTTTCAATAGTGATAAGCCAACCGGGCAATTACTATGAGAATGTTAAAAATAATTTGAGTTCCCAACATTGTTCCCATAGGAAAAGTTGTTCAAATTGTCGGTCTGAGTCGAGGGTAATGCTATATATTAATTAATACCATAATTTTACTTCTAGTTATCTAAATATGTCTAAATATTTGGGTAATCTAGACTAATAGCTAATAGTGTACCTTTGTGTAATTTGTTACTGGATATTACGGAAGTTTTGATTTATATTCGAGTACACAGCTCCAAACAATGTGTTGAACTGTGCTAGGCGATGCTCCACCTCGTTTTCAGTTTTTGAATAACAGTCCCATCATCATCTTCATCACCATTCCAGCCGCTGAAGTCCTCTGCTGGACAAAGGCCTTTCACAAGGATTCTTCGTTCCATGGGAGGATATTGCCATACTCACCACGCTTGGCGGGCGGGCTGGCGAGCGCAGTTTCTTTAGCTTCTTGTGCTTCCGACGCTGCTGCCAATCGGAAGCATTTTAAGGCGCTGTGCATCAGAAGAATACCGTGAAACGTGTATTTTTTCGTCGCGCAGTTAGCCTTATTTTTCAAAGAATACTAGCATGAAAACATATGAAGTACAGTTCAAAGATCAAAATAAATGGTTACATAAAAATATGTTCAAAAAAATATTTAAAACCTATCTAAATAAAATATCCAAAAAGCTATGTCCAGAAAAATTTTCGTCGCGAATTGCTTGATATTTTCAGCGACAACTACCAACTTTTATACGTCTATAAATAGTATAACTAAATGAGCAAGATGGATACCTACAAAAAATACAATATTTGGTTATAATTATTGAATTATTAAATTAAAAGTGAAAATTAACACGAAAATGGCAGACACGGATTTAAACTGAGACTGACGATAGGTATGACACAAATCCTTACTATTAATATTATAAATGCGAAAGTGAGTTTGTTTGTTTGTTTATTTGTTTGTTTGTTTGTTTGTTACGCTTTCACGCCGTAACTACTGAACCGATTATCATAAAATTTTGCATACACGTTCTCTGGAGTACGGAGAAGGACATAGGCTACCTTTTATCCCGGGAAAAAGTACCATTCCCGAGGGATCAACATTGACGCGGGCGGAGCCGCGGGCGGAGCCGCGGGCGGAGCCGCGGGCGGAGCCGCGGGCGAAAGCTAGTATATAAAATATTGCACGATGTCCGCTACAAACGGTTAAGGGATACAGCGCCTTAAGCTTAATTTTGAATGAGAAATCATAGTAGCAGCTCGGGACACTGGGTGTGCGTCCCCGATGCCATACCTGCAACCATCGGACAAGCAGTTGCGGATGACACCCCTGATCTACGGGTAGGTATAATCCTTATCCTTACTAATATTATAAATGCGAAAGTGAGTTTGTTTGTTTGTTTGTTTATTTGTTTGTTACGCTTTCACGCCGTAACTACTGAACCGATCATCATGAAATTTTGCATACCAGTTCTCTGGAGTACGGAGAAGGACATAGGCTACCTTTTATCCCGGGAAAAAGTACTATTCCCGAGGGATCGACATTGACGCGGGCGGAGCCGCGGGCGAAAGCTAGTTACTATTAAATATTTAATGACATGTGTCATTTCTCCATTGCTGGTCTAGAAGAAAATAAAAAAACGTAGAATGTGCCAGCTGCTTCTCTTTCCGCGCAGATCGTAAAAGCCGATCGAGGGATCAAATCTGCGGAATTGGATGTTAATAGGCGATGCGGCTAGCAACCCATCACTATTTTGATTCCGTTTTCCATTTATACGCGCTCCAACTCTTAAACTCTTATACACCTAGGCTCTGTCTTCCCCGCAAGGGAAAAAACGTGATATTATGTATGTATGTCATTTCGGACACCTCACGCTGCACTAGGGACTCTAGCGGAAAATGCACACGCGATATTAATTTCTATCAGTCACATTATTGTCATATTTTTAACTTGCTTTCATAACAGATAGCCACTCACTAGTGAACGTTTGATCGGATTTGTTTTGCCCGATGGAAATCTCACAAAGCTCTGGCCTTTTGAGCTTATCGTCATATCCCACTTACGTCCTTCCATTTTTTTGTCATCATTTACCTGTAAAAGAAAAATAACAAAATCAAAACGTTTATTCAGAAAATTGGCCTTTGCAGGCACTTTTTCAAGTCAAATCACATTTTAAAGAATCTAACTTAGTCATATTATATTGTTAATTAATGTGCAAAAGATAAAAAAAATGTTATCTGAAAAGGACACGAAATGTGATAAGTACGGGAACATTAAAAAGCGGCCAAGTGCGAGTCGGACTCGCCCATGAAGGGTTCTGTAGCAGCAAGTAACATAAAACTTTTTGTAGTTCGTTGTTTTTTAATATTTGAGTTGATCAAATAAAGGTAAATTGCGGTTTACGATTTATGACGTATTAAAACAACTACTTACTAGATCTCGTTCAAACCAATTTTCGGTGGATAAATCTGTAGAAAAATATTAAAATACTTCATTTTCTTATTACCTATACATCCACGTGGATCCTAATCAGTTTTAAAACGAGTTGACGAACGGAAGTTGATGCATGTTTCTAAACAATATTGTGTAAGCGAGACGAGGAATGAGTGATGGAGATAGGGAACATTACTTTTTTGTCACAATACGGTTACGCTAGCTGTCTATAAGTGTAGGCGATTTCAATTATATTTAAAAATTAATGATTTTGATCAAAATAACGAAGATTTTAATCGCGACCCCCATCCCCTTATCCATATTATCTAAGCGAGCTTTGTAGCGCAGTGCTTAACTCGCCAGCCTGCGACACGAGGGTGCCCGGGTTCGATCCCCGATCAGTTAAAGATGGAAAATGATCTTTTTCAAATTGGCCTAGGTCTTGGATGTTTATCTATAATGTATTTGTTACAAAATATAGAATCATAAAGTTAGTATCCCATAACACAAGTCTCGAACTTACTTTGGGGCTAGCTCAATTTGTGTGATTTGTCCGTATATGTGTATTTATATTTACTTAAAATTGTGAAGTATAAATATTTTTAATCTTTACGCTATAAATTATATCCCAGCTATCCAACTGAAACCATAAAATAAAACGGAAATCTATTAGCCTTTCCTAACTACAAGCCCTAGCCTATTATTTTCTACCGAAGCCCGAATCTCTAAAGGCTAAGAAAGCCACATAATCAATATCGGCTAAAACACAATATTTCTTAGTTTAGGAATCGAGACGGCCATTACAGACCGACGGGGGTCCCCTGCTCGTATATTAGGTCACATGAAGCCCACTCACAATTTACAGCCTTTAGGTATTTCCTACGTGTACTAGGTGTAATAAAGAATATGGTGGAAGAGTGGTGGTAGCTCCACCGTGCCCACCATTCCGGTAATATGGCGTGAAGAGAGCAATCATGTGGTTTTCAGCGGGTGCGAGTCCTGCATAACTGTTCTGTACCCCCGTTGCAGATTACTATACATAACGCATTTTCCACATGTAAAAAAAAGGTACAATATAGAAAAGGTTTTTAAAGGAACGGTCTGTCATTATAAAAACACGGTTTTAGTCACGTTTATTTAGTTGGAATCGCCAACTAGTTTCGGTCTGTTACGAAGACCATCATCATGGCGAGTGTTGGGGGTCGATACGGCGGTTTCCCTCAAAGCACTAAATACATAAACATGAGTAAAGTATTTTCATATTGACTTTATTTCGAGTTTTAATACTATGAATGATGTGTCAAAAAAAATGAAGTGGATAGGGTTTGAACTAACGATCTTAGGTCATACGTACATAGACCTATGCTCGCTGGTTCGTTTTTTCTTAATTAAAAAGAGTAGGTATAACAAAATCGCATTGTGTATGAAAAAACAAACCCCTATAATAATAAAAAAAATAAGTTCGCGGCTTCGGAACAATGCAAATCCCCTTAAAACAGCAAGTATTTATTTTTCTGAAAATGTATAACCTTTTTGTACCCCTAACAATGAGAAGAACAGGAAGAAAAGGAAAAAAACAAGGAGAGCTAACAAAGAGACCGATAGGGAAATACAATTAAGCTGGGCGTGATTTCAAGGATTTCATAGACTGGCTGTCATGTTAAAACCAACCGACACCTCACAATGCTCGAAGTCCAGCTTATACAACCAGTCCTGCCTACAATAACTTATGGTGCTGAGACATGGACAATTGGACACTCACAAAGAAGACTGCTTAAAATTTAAGAGTCGCAAAGAGAGCCATGATGCGAGCCATGCTTGGCACCAAGTTACCAGATCGAGTTTTAAACACCGTAAACGTATTGGAATTAAAACAATAAATAAGAATTATTTCTGTGAAAACAAATTTGTTTTTTATTTGGTAGACATACCCCCGAATACTCAAATAAATTTTAACTAATGACATCTTAAAGTCTCATGCTCTCTTTATTTTGGTAGTTAATTGTCTAGACAGTGACAGAACGAGATTTAAGAACGACTTTAGTTAAGACTAGCTGTTGCCCGCGGCTCCGCCCGCGTTAATGTCGTTCCCTTGGGAACAATAGAAATGATACAAATTCCATACAAACCCCTGCCCCTTTGCTTTTTCCCCTTAAGGGGGAATTTAATACATTTTACCTGCATAGATCTTTAGCCCTTAAGGAGGGGATTTTGCCCATTTCACCTACACAAATATTTTTTATTGTAATGGAGAACTTCTTATTGTCATATTTCTAAGTAAATAAAAAAAATCCATACAAACTTTACCCCACCTATTCTACCCCTTCAAGGGGAAATTTCGACCATTTTAACTACACAGATCTTTTTAATTGTAATGTAAACATATATACTTATTTTTATACTTCTATGTCCAGAAATGAGAAAATTTCCATACAATCCCCCCCCCCCCCCCCCCTTTATCCCTTAAGGGGGAAATTTTGTACATTTTATCTACACAGATCTTTTTTAATTGTAACCTAGAACGTATATACTTATTTTCATACCCCTAAGTCTAGAAATGGAAAAATTCCATACAAACTTTACCCCCTATTTACCCCTTCAAGGGAGAATGTAGTCTGGTTCACCTAAACAGATCTTTTTTAATTTTAATTGAGAACTTGCGTACCTACTTTCAAACTTCTAAGTCCAGAAATAAGAAAATTCCATAAAACTTCAACCCCTTTGATTTTCTAAAAATCCTTTCTTAGTGCTCATTTATATCATAAAAAGAATCCCTGTGCCAAATTTCAAGTTTTTGCGCACAGTAGTTTCGGCTGGGCGTTGATATATAAGTCAGGTTTGCCGATTTCTCGCGTAAGTGTCGATTTCTCAGAAATAGTAGAATTACCCGAAACACATTAGTTTATGACTTTCAATGAAACACCTTAATATTGAATTTTAATTGAATAACTTCAAAAACGGAAAGTTTCATACTAACTTTGCATCCCCGTTGTATATGTATGAAACACGAGTAAAATATTTTTCTCAAAAATCATACCTTAAGGGGTTAAGGGATGATTTTTGAGAAAAATATTTTACTCGTGTTTCATACCTTTCAGTAAAGAACCTTCATGCTGAATTTCATTCGAATAACTTCAAAAACAACAAAGTTTCATACTAATTTTGCAACCCGTTTTTCCCCCTAAGGAGATGAATTTCCAAAAATCCTTTCTTAGTGTTCCCCTACGTTATAAAAGGAACCCCTGTGCAAAATTTCAAGTTCCTAACCCTTATAGTTAAGGCCCTGCGTTGATATGCCAGTCAGTCAGTCAGCTTCTTTCTTTTTTTTTAGTATGGATTACTATGGATAGTATGGATATGTATAATGCTGTCGTATAATGATGATAAATTGACTTTGGATTTAAATTTTCTTATGTCACTTATTATTTTATTTTATTTTTGCTATATGTTTGCAGGCAAACTCATGCCTTGAGTTCATTCAAATGACGATAACTTTTTTTTTAATGAACCGATTTTGATGAAACAAACTTTAAATGTTAAACTGAGTTAAAACAAAGCAATTGGCGAAAGTTTGAAGTAAATCGGTTCAGTATTTTCGGAGATAATCGTGATCATACATACAGACAGACAGACAGACAGACAGACAGACAAGAAATTCCAAAAAAATTTTTTTGCTTTCTATTATTCTTTTTAAGTGTCCCTCTATTCATTTCAGTCAAAAATTCTAAATGTACAGACAAAATAATTTTACTGTTTTATTATATGTATAGATGCTCTTAAGATAGTTCTGAGTATACGTTAGAGTGTAAAGCAGAAAATAAAAGCTAAGCGTAACAAAAACAAACGTTTCATTATTCTGTCAATATTTGGTTGAATATAAAATAGAAATAATCTTTTTTCAATGATAAAACATAATCAATATCTACTTATAATTTCCAACATAAAACGTACGTAAGTTCAGGATATCAGAGTTACGGTCATGAACCTTAAGTGGAACTGGGCAGGGCACCTGGCCAGACGAGTGACGCGAGAAAGAACTAGAAATAAATATGAATGATGGCCAAGATTAGGTAAAAGAAGGGTTGGACGTCCTCGTATAAGATGGGTTGATGATATAATCAAAGTTGCAGGTCATCGCTGGATAAAATCAGCACAGAACCGAAATGGATGGCGGAAACGAAGAGATGCCTATTTTCAGCAGTGGGCGGAAGATGGAGTAAAGACACTGATGAGAACAATGTTCAATTTTCATAATGATGGGGGTTACTTTAGCACATATTACTAAATAGTTACTACGTAACTTTAGTGCTGAAAGTGTAACAAGTAAACTTACCGTCACTTAAATGTTAATTAATAAAGATATGATTAATAATTGATATTTGTCGCTTAAAATAGTGAAAAACCAAATACAAGTAGAAATGTGAACAGAAACCTAAAATATATAAAATAGAAAATAAGCAATTCTTTAAAAAAATATTTTCTAGCAAGAGCCGAACCTCAGAAAGCTACATAATCAATATCGGCCATAGCACAATATTTCTTAGTTTAAGAAGCGAGTCGGCCATTACAGGCCGACGGGGGACCGCACGTATGGGTCACATAAAGCCCATTCGTCGACAATATATAAAGGTACCTACGCTTTTTCCATACAAACAAACATATATCTATGTAGCCTTCTTCACTAATATTATTACTTTATTAGTATTTTAAATATATTTCTGTGTAATGTCAATTGTAATTTTTATTTCTTTTTATTAATTTGAATACGGATCTTTGTTATCAAAGAGATAAATGAATTTTATTTTATTTATTATAAACTCTGACCTGACTTTGTAAGGATTTCAGATATACATTGTATACGTGCTTTCATATTGAGGTTTCATTTTGTAAAATGCTTGCCATGACAAATGAGCCCTAAACACATGGGTTTATGTTATTTGATTTAGAAGTGCCTAGGGTCACCGGAAGGTGACCCTAGGCACTATTTTATTTATTATGATTTGATGACAGAATGGAAATTCTATCATCAAATCATAATCATCATCACAGCCGCAAATAGTCCACTACTGCACAAAACCATCTCCCATAGAAACTTCGTCCATTCAACATTACCAAATTAACCACGCGGCAGGCGGGTTAGCTTGTGCAGTTTCTTCGGCTTCTTGTGCTGGCGATGCGGCTGTTCATCGTGTGCATTTTAAATATGGGGAAGAATTGGTTGGATTTGGAAAGGGAATGAAGGTATCGGGATACTACTCACACGGATGAACAGAGAAAAAGCAAGTAGCAGCTCCAAATCCTCTGTCTGCTGTGGCCAAATATGGCTCCAGTATTACAGAGAGGGTCATGCTTCTGCAGTTGAGACTAAAAAGATGATGATGATGATGAAGTAGCAGCTCGGGATGCCGGGCTACAGTTGAGCATAACACCCTGACCACCCCTGATCAGATCATAATATTGCATTGCTATCCAACATAAGAACACAGAGTTGCAATATTTATTCCGAACAAACATACAGAAAAGCTTGTAAAATAAAAGCAGTGGTAGTTTTGAAGACAGCCGTTCAATCTCACACAGAGCTACGAAGTAATTAACATTAAGAACTAGCTCTCACACGACACGAAGATTTACTTGAGAGCACAAACTCTTATATATTTGCTATCATTAGTGCATGCAGCGTTTTCTTTGTGACGTAGTTTCATGCTCAAATAACGATAACACTAGCCATTTGTACTATAAATTATCTAATCTAAAACTTAACCTCATCCAAAACATTTTACATCCCCAAAGTAAATTTATGTATCTTAAATTGATCTTCGGAATTGGCATTGAATTCGTTTTTCTAATTCAATGGCAATTGGTTATTCAAAAAAAAACAGCGGGTTCCAGGCTTATGGTGACATTTTATTCATAATGGTCTAGTCCCCCCGACTTTAAGGTTAATTAACGAATCGATTTCAAATTAAACGTATATTTTTAATTAGAAATAGCACGCGAGTGACTCGTTTTTAGTACATTATGTCTTTATCCCACGTTAGTTTGAATCATATAATGTTTTGTATAAACTCAACATCAGTCAAATACGAGTACCTATTGTGACACTGCGCTGCTGTCTTTCTTTGATTACTTCACCGAGGTTAATCACAATAAGACAATTTTTGCGGAGTAAAATAAAACACATTGTGATAATCGGGCTATGTGAAAAGGGATTAATCTTAGAATTGATGATTGCTACTATTCTAAACCTTTGTTTTGATTTTACTACTGTATTGTATCAGTGATGTGGACGCGCAACCCACTACGGAAAGGACCTGAATTCGATTCACGCCTTACCCGACCTCTGTCTATTTTTCCGGGACGAAATCTCTGTCTTTTTCCGAACCCCAGTCAACATGTATACAAAATCTCGATCTTCGGCTCGAAGGTAACACGTGAAAGCGTGACAAACACTCACTTTCGATTTATAAATTACTTCAGATTCTCTCGAAAATGTAACACTACTTCTACTAGTCGTTAAAAAGCCTTCGCATCCCTCCTTCCCGAGTGCAGCCTATGAATATTTTAGCCGGTGTCCGCCACGCTGAGGCCCCGGCTTTGCTGCGAATTCATGAGATGGGCTATTGAACGTGTTAGACAACGAAACTATTGTTTCTTCCGGGATTTTCAACTATTTCTTTGTCTATACGGAAAGGTTAACCTTTACATATTGATCGTAATTTTCGGAGACTATACAAAAATTTCATCCAAAAAGGTACATGTTGACCAGATTATAAGGCGTGAAAGCGTGACAAAAACTCACTTTTATTACAGATTTATAATTTAGGTAAGTTTAGGTTCCCTTAAAAACATTACACTGCTTCTACAACAGTCGGTAAAAAAAACCTTCGCATATTTTAACCGGTGTCCGCCACGCTGAGGCCCCGGCTTTGCTGCGAATTCATGAGATGGGCTATTGAACGTGTTAGACGCCGAAACTATTGTTGCTTCCGGGATTTTCAACTATTTCTTTGTCTGTACGGAAAGGTTAACCTTTACATATTGATCGTAATTTTCGGAGACTATACAAAAATTTCATCCAAAAAGGTACATGTTGACCAGATTATAAGGCGTGAAAGCGAGACAAACACTCACTTTCGTATTCATAATATTAGTTATGTTTCTTTTTATTTTGACACAATCAGTCAATACAAAATAGTAAAATACCGAACTAAATTACTAAGACAAGATATTCAGTGCCGATATTTACCACTATAATAATAAAAATACTGTGACTTCATAAAATAAAATAATTCAAGATGAAAATTGCATTAAAAAATGTATCCCAAATTTAGTAGTTTTGTAACATTTTTAGCAACAAAGCTTTCCTAAAGGTAGGCAAAGATAAACTAAAAAGGTTAATGTCAGATAATTGTCTATTATACATACTAAGCGATCGACGGATGAAGGAATCACTAGAATAGTTTTTTCCGAAATGAGGAGGTGCAAACAACGAGTCGTTTGGTCGTGAGAGTTGGAGAGGCCTTCGTTTTGATGCTTCTAAGCAAAATGATGATAACAATGTAGGTGAATCAATTATTTAATATCATAAATAAACGCAATATCAAATAATTTTCGACGGTCTTAAAGTAAGTAGTAGTTTATGAGAATTTAGTGAGTAAGTTATGTGATATTGATTGTTACAGACTTTATCATAAAATTTCTCCTTTTTGTATTTTATTTATTAACCCGTCATGCGCAAGAAACGCCGAACAATAGCTTTACTGTTGTTATGCGGACCGATTGACCCGCTTGGTGTTTGAGAGGTCAAACAGGGTTTTGGCTACGTAGACTATGTTAGTTCAATTCAGATGGATGGACCTAGACAGGTTTAATTGCAACTTCGATGATTCAGTATAATGAGCTTGCTTTCGCCGATAAAGGAAAAGCAGTTGAAAATTAACCCCACTTCCTATTCCCAGCATGTTTCCGGATGCAACATCGACAGCTCGTGTTACAAAATTCTACGGTACGTATTTTCCAATCATCCGAAATCTTCTATGCTGGTGGGAGAAAAAAAGCGTACCTAGAATGTACCAACTGCTCCTCATCCCGAACAACCCGTTAGAACCGGTCGAAGAAATTGGCGAAAATGTAATGAATAAGTGTCAAAATTCCTATTTTATTTCCGACTAGCTGTTGCCCGCGGCTCCGCCCGCGTTAGTGTCGATCCCTCGGGAACAGTAGAATTTCCCGGAATCAAACATACCCTATGTCCTTCCTCGGGCCTCACACCTCCATACCAAATTTCATCCAAATACGACAGACAGAGTTACTTTTGCATTTATAATATTAGTATTAGTATGGAAGTATGGATATTATTTATACTTCTAAGTCCAGAAATGAGAAAATTTCCATAAAACCTTTACCCTCCCATTTTACCCCTTTAGGAGTGAATTTTGTCCATTTCACCCACCTATATGTTTTTTAGTTGTAATCGAGAACTTACATACCTATTTATTTTCATACTTCATAGTCCAGAAATGAGAAAATTTCCAAAAAATCTTTTTCTGGGGGGTTTTTTTCCAGTTGACCTACACAGATCTTTTTCAATTGTAATCGTGAATTTATTTACCTATTTTCATACTTCTAAGTCTAGAAAAAAATATGTCGTCTATTTTACCTACACAGATATTTTTAATTGTAACCTAAAACTTATATACTTATTTTCATACGTCTAAGTCCAGAAATGAGACAATTCCCATAAAAAGTTTATAATACCCACCCACCCCCATTTACCCCTTAAGGGGGGAATTTGGCACACATCTTTTTTAATTTTCATCGAGAACTTATATACCTACTTTCATACTTCTAAGTCCAGAAATGAGAAAATTCCATATAAATTTTACCCCTTTAGAAGTTAAATTTCTTAAAAATCCTTTCTTACCGCTCACTCACATCATTAAAAGAACCCCTGTACCAAATTCCAAGTTTCTAGGCGCAGCAGTTTCGGTTGGTTTGCCGTTTGCCCGCGGCTACGCCGCCGCCGTTAGTGTCCATCCCTCAGCAACAGTTTGGACCCTCAAAGGGGTGACTCAAGTCATCAATATGAACAACTTTTTCTATGGGACCAATGCTGGGAACTCAAAAAAAAATTCGTCATTTCCATAAAAAAAGAGTCCCGCCGCCCGGCCAGTTTTTATGGGAATGTCGATTTTTTTTTTTAAGTTCCCACCATTGTTCCCATAGAAAAAGTTGTTCATTTTGATGGTCTGAGTCGTCCTTTAAGGGTCCAAAACGATAAAAAATTCACTGTGTATATTTGCAGGCAAACTAATGCCTTGAGTTCATTCAAATGACGATAACTTTTTTTTTTAAGAACCGATTTTGATGAAACAAACTTTAGATGTTTTGCTGAGTTAAAACAAAGCAATTGGTGAAAGTTTGAAGTAAATCGGTTCAGTATTTTCGGAGATAATCGTGATCATACATACCGACAGACAGACAGACAGACAGACAGACAAAAAATTCGAAAAAAATTTTTTTGCTTTCTATTATTCTTTTTAAGTGTCCCTCTATCCATTTCAGTCAAAAATTCTAAATGTACAGACAAAATATTTTTACTGTTTTATTATATGTATAGATTTCATCATTGGGGTTTTTTGGCCTGAGGCTCTGTGTACCCCGTACGGGATAAAGATGTGAACCCTATGTAATTGTATGTTTGTTACTAAATCATCAATAAGTTTCATCAATATCAACTAATACTTAGTATAAATTGAAACCATCTGGCTGAGGCTAATTTTGGAGAGCTCCGTGTCGCAGTGGTTAACACCAGCCTGCGACACGAGGGTGCCCGAGTTCGATCCTCGGTCAGGTCAAGATATAAAATTATCTTTTTCAGATTGGCCTGAGTCTGGATATTTATCTATACATATATGTATTTGTTATAAAATATAGTATCGTTGAGTTAGTATCCCATAACACAAGTCCCGAACTTACTTTGGGGCTAGCTCAATCTGTGTGATTTGTACGTGTATATTTATTATTATTATTTATTGAGTGATTTTGAAGGGGTTTTCACTGACGTGTAGGCACAGCGTGTGCACAACTGAGATTTTATCTGTAAGTTTGTTGGTTAACTAGATTAAGATTATCCGCCTATAGGTGCTAACAATTTATTTCTGTAAAAATGTAATGTATTAAAAATGTTAAGATTATCCGCTATACAAATCAAAATACTTTAGCTACTACTGTATGTTTTTAACATATACAATATTTACATATATATTTACATATTGTATATGTTTTCTTTACAGAAAACCCTGTCCGATCCTTGAAGGGGTAATAGCCCAACAGTAAATAGGCTAGTTTCCTATAAAAATATAATTAGTCCGTCAGTTAGATATGCAAAAAATATTGGACACAATTTTTTTCTTTTGTCGATTAAACAAAAAAATATAAAGATATAGCCCTTTGAAGTTCCGTGTGACGACATAGTTTGCTACAATTTTTAGCAAACTTTGACGTCACCAGCCCCCACTCCTGAACTTTGACGCGCTTTATCTTTATTATTTATTGTTTATTTGACAAAAGAAAAAATACGTGTTCAATATTTTTTGATTACCTAACTGACGGATGAATTGATATGTTATTATTACGACCCAGGAAACTAGCCTATTATGAACTTGTGTCATAGAATACATTTTATCCCGGGAAAAAGTATTGTTCTTGAAGGATTGATACAGGCGCAGGCTAGTGTACATATAAACCTTCCTCTTGAATCAGTCTTTCTATTTAAAAAAAACCGCATCAAAATCCCTTAAAGGTCTAAGGTCATACATAAGGACAGACAGGCTACTTTAGTACCTATATACTATGTAGTGATAGCAAGTGATAGTGATAATAAAACGGAAACTTCAGTCTGCGTTTGGTAAGACGGTAATGGTGTAGGAGATCCTAGCCAATCAGAAACAGATAAACAGTGTGCTTCGCTTGCACTCGAATCGAACCCGACTCCAAATTAAACTTCACTCATTCTGCAGCCGAACTTAGGTGTATTCTTACCAGCCAGTACTATTGTTTTACGATCGGAACGTGCATGAGGTTTTGAAAAATGGTAGGATTATGTCTTGGTCAGTATCTATCTAGCGTAAAAAGAGTGTTAAGGGCACTTTAAATTTGATATCCTCCCTTCAATTTCAATTTATTTATTGGTATTTTAATTATTTGTTGTTATGACAGTAATAGATATATTATTATGATATTGTGAAAACATCATATGTTTACCTATAAACCTATTACTATAAGTCAGGCAGGTAGCCGGCCGTTAAAACTTTGCCAATTCAAATTACAGCATGAATGTTGTCATAACAGCGGACCCCGGGCTCCGAAGCATAGCTAAAGATGCTATTGCGAAAATGCTCAAATGACAGATAGAGAGAGAGAGAGAGATATATCGAATTACAAGTAAGCAGATGCCCACTGAAAGCGGTTGAGCGAAATCTTCGAACAATTTCAAACAATTTCAAACGAATTAAGAAAAAATTACTTCTTGTGTAGTAAAGTGGTGCAGGAAACGCAAGGAAAGACGAAAAAGTGACACTGGATTAACTTATCATAGCGAGCGAGGTGAGCTGCTAGCCTACCTACCTCCGCTATGTTGACACCATAGCGTTCATTAGATATGTTGACACCGCCCCGTGACGTGACCTTAACGCGGCCAATCGCAAAAGTAGTAGCTGAGTGTAGCTTCGTCTATGAGTGAATATATGCTTCTAAATTTGTTCCTTGCAAGGGTCGATGGTCCAGTATTTGTATTGTACCCCGTCGATATACATCGTCTATGTGCTTCGAGCAACACGACTTCCGTACCGGTAGGGTAGTCATACGCTGATTTCCTCTCTGTTAAAGTAGGTACAAGCCCAAGTGAGCATACGCAATGAATACAACTAGTTGCGTTCGGATTTCAAAATAGACCGGCCCATAAGGCAAAAGATAAAAGTTGCTGCTCTCCAAAGACTTTTGCCATTGTTTCTCAGACTGGCCCTTCAGGCTTGCATGCACGTATACGCGGCCCATCAGGCACTATGAGAGTTTGCTGTCTCTTCAAGCCTTGCGCACACAGCTAACGCTCAAAACCGAGGTCCGTCCCTCCTGGGGCCCTTTGGCGATGTTGTCTATATAGGCTGAGGGCACTCTGCCCTCGACTCAAACGCCCGATGAAGAAGCGAAAGCTCACTTGGAGCTAGCTACATAGTCGTTTCAAAAAAAAAAACAAGCTGGATAGAGTCGAGTCGCGCCAATGAACGGAACTGTGCTAAAAATGGCGAATTGTCGAGGTTTATATGAGATGCCTTTTTTTAAAGGCACAAAAACATAACAACAAAATATTAAAATATTTCGGCGCCGACATTGAATCATGCGGTAGCCCAGATGGCAGAGCGTAGGTCGTACAAGACCTAAGTCGCTGGTTCAAGTCCCGCCCGCATGAATTTTTTTCACTATATTTTATTTTTTAATTGAATAAAGTATATAAATATAAATATATACGGACAAATCACACAGTTTGAGCTAGCCCCAAAGTAAGTTCGAGACTTGTGTTATGGGATACTAACTCAACGATACTATATTTTATAACAAATACATATATAGATAAACATCCAAGACCCAGGCCAATCTAAAAAAGATCATTTTCGATCTTGACCTGGCCGGGGATCGAACCCGGTCACTCCGTGTCGCAGGCTGGCGTGTTGAACGCTGCGCCACGGAGCTAGTCATATATATAGTCTATTAAAATCTGTTTGTGAAAAATATAAATAGTAGGGGTTTAATGTCTGTAGAAGTGGCTTCGCCCGCCGTCTAGTACGATTTTAGTTCGGAAAGTTTAAATGTTGTGTAAACTTATGTAAATCTGTGTGTTTGTGGCTGAAGCTGACTACTTTTGTCTCAGTTTGAGTTACGAGATGGTCAAGTAAAACACTTTTGCTGATTTAATATAATCAAATTCCATTCTAAAACTTTGAATTAATAGAAAAGTGATAAAAGTTTCAAAATATAGAAAACTATAGATACTACTAGAGCCATCTTTTAAAACACTTTTGTTGATTTAATATAATCAAATTCAATTCTAAAACTTTGAATAAATAGAAAAGTGTTATAAGTTTCAAAACAAGAAAATTATAGATACTCCTAGAGCCATCTTGTGACAGATGTTGACACTACTTTATACTCATTGTGTTTTTTCTTAATAAAATTTATTCGCCTTTGAACACAGTTACTCGCAGTGTTTACTAGAGAGAGATTATTTAAATTCCTCATTTGCAAGTCTTTTTCAAAGAAAAATAAGAACCTGAACGTATAACCCATGTCACTAGGGATAAAGCGAGAATTCCAATATATCCGTACATCAAAAATTATACATTTAGGCATTTCGATAAAGAAATTGACATACATAAATGGACTCTGAAAACATAACACTTCTTTTTAGGACAGTCTGGATAAAGTAACTGCTCAAATTTATGTTGAAAGTGATTTTTTTTCCGCCGTGTGGTATCCGGCAGAGTAGAATAGGACCACTCCAAGTCTTCCCGTGGATGTCGTAAAAGGCGACTTAGGAAAAACAAGCTTAGCAAAGCTTAACGTCTGTGAGACCTTTCCAACCCGTCTGGCCAACGTGAAGAGTGTAGGCCAAGTCCTCTGGCTGCTCTGGCTAAGTATGGCTCTAGTAGTACTAGAGAGGTTCGTGCTCCCGTAATGGAGACTAAAAAGAGCTGATGATCATGATCTTTTTCATATTCCTAAATATGGAGAAAGTATTTTAAAATCATGTTAAATGAAGTATGAAGTGTACCTATACAGTAATCTTCCAACCCCAGCCCTAGATGGCGTCACGCCGTCATCAATCCTCATTATATTAGCACCCTGGGGACTCGTTATATTGTATGTAATCAAGTCTTTGGGACTTACCGTTAACCTTGCTATTTGAATAGTACCGAATACTAGTTACATGGGTTCATAAGTATATTGAATCGTGTTGCTTTTTTATGATATAAGATCGCAAATGAGCAAGCGATGGTAAGTGATTACCGCTGCCCATTGACAACTGCAAAACCAAGGACGTGACAAGAGCAATACCGTTTAAGAAAACATACACTGTTTTTGAAGGTTTCAAGGGCGGTTCACACTGCCAGCGAGCGAGGCGAGCGAGGCAAGCGAAATTATGAGCTAAGCGATGTGGTTCACACCGCGAGAGAGCTAGCTAGCGAGGCGAGCGAGGCAGTTCTCTCGGATATCTTCGGCCGTATCTCTCATATACGAATAGCTCGCTATTAAACATAAATCACAACTGAAGAAATTATGTCGCGTATAAACACGTCTTTAGTAATTTTTGAATGTTTGCTTACAAAAGAATGACCTACTTATACCGAATCAATTCCAAACTGACCTAAAAAAGTAGCTGCACCAAATGGCTATGTTAATACAATTACCTGGCCGAAACCGGGTGTTTCATTCCGGAGGGTGAAGCGGTATAAATCTCTTATAACGACCACTTTCTTGGTTCGAGGCTTTGGGAAATTGCCCGCAAGATGGGACGCGTGTATCGCTACAGCGTCACGCATTTAAATTTAAAAAATTGGCGCAGTTGATGGGCCTTGTCTGGTTGGTTTGGGGGAGTTTCGATTATATTTACAAATTAATATGAAAAGTGATTTTATAATTGCGAATGCAATAGAAATTTTGGAGTTAATTATTTATGTGAAATATATCTTTTTCCTTGACTTTACTCGCGAAATATTCCAATCGAAAACAGTATTTTTTTATATATAAGATGAACCGTATGCCTTACTCAGTACTCTTGGGAGCAGAAAGCATAGATTAGGTATGTAATAATTGCTGAAAGTAATTTTAACCAGGAAACAACGTGATGTAGGTACTGAAATCGAATTAATCCTAAACTAACGTGAAAGGTGAAGAGGGTATAAATTTCTTATAACGACCACTTTCTTGGTTCGGGGCTTTGGGAAATTGCCCGCAAGATGGGACGCGTGTATCGTACTCTTGGGAACAGAAAGCATAGATTAGGTATGTAATAATTGCTGAAAGTAATTTTAACCAGGAAACAACGTGATGTAGGTACTGAAATCGAATTTATTCCCAAACTAACGTGAAAGGTGAAGAGGGTATAAATTTCTTATAACGACCACTTTCTTGGTTCGGGGCTTTGGGAAATTGCCCGCAAGATGGGACGCGTGTATCGCTATAGCGTTACGCGTTAAAATTTTATATTTTGCGCGGTTAATGAGCTCTACTTGATAAGTTTTGGGGGCAAATAATCAAGGTTGTAAAAATGTACTTGCATAATAATATTGTAGGAATTTATGAAATTAAAATTAGGAAAAATCTTAATAAAACACGCAGATCTATGTTATAATACAATAGTTAAATAATTGTAAGTGTGATTACTGACGAAGCCGGAAAGCGAAGGCACTGGATACGCTTCAACGAAAAAATCTATATTGGCCACTAACACGCAATATTCTTAGGAGCTAGGTGGCCTATTAGGCGTTCTCATTATAGCACTTAACCATGTTAAGCAATCCAGGGGGTGGCACCCGTTTGTTAAAAATAAAATATCTCTAGCCTGCATTACAACAATTCGTATCATTTACTTTGAGACAATTTACTTCGCGTGCTTCCGCCATCAGTTAGTTCATGCAAACTATTGCTGGCCAGCACCCACACACACACTGTTAGTCCCTTCATGCCCGCCACCAATAGTTGATGCATGCAACCCTGGTCGATACTGCTGCATCCGTTGAGGCTGCAGCAATACAGGCCGTCGTGTTTCGCCTCTACACGAGGCATCTTCATATACATGTAGAATCCTTACACTTTCCCGAGTGACATAGGCTCTATAGAAATTCTTCTTTGAAAACTTATCATTCTCATCTTTATATTAAATCATCATCTTCGGTATTTAAATCTTAGTTAAAAGTAAGCCTATCAATTCCAGTAATAGAACTCGATCAGCATTTGTGACTGATCCGAGCAATTGACTAATTTTAACCTGACCTCCGATAAAGTGCGCCCGACTCCCCCAAACTCATTACTCACCTTTAATCGCAGCCGGGTAATGCTCTGGAATCGCATCTGCAGCCAACATCAATGGATATTAACGAGATACGTTGTTGAGAATCAACAAGGCTCAGTATCTTTGTGAGGGTTGTAAAATGTTATGTGTTTGTTTGTATTTCGTGTGAGTAAGTTTCCATCTTAGTCAGTGTCATCCTGGTGGTTACAGATATGACATCGGGTACGCGCACCCGGCCTCTCAAACTGCTACTTACTTTTCACCCATTCGTCCGAGTGAGTACTATCCTCATACCTTCATTCCCGTCCCAAAAACAACAAATTGATATTATTTTTCAGCTTAAAAATGTTTCCGATAAGCAGCAGTGTCGGAAGCACAAGAAGCCAAAGAAACTGCACTTGCTACCCCGTCTGCCGAGCGCGGCAATAAAAAACATAATTGTCCGACCGATTTCGGCCGTGGCGTCCGCTTCGGGTAGTCAGGGCTCTCTCGTGAGCTCTCATGTGGCTCACAAAGCCAATCTTATTGGTGAAAGTCCTCGCACATTGCGGACATGTGAGCACACCGTGAGCGCGGCAATATCCTTCTATGGAACGAAGAATCTTGGGGAAAAGCCTTTGTACAGCAGTGGGCTTCTTACGGTTGAAATGTTAACTGTCTATCACCGATGTCAGATTGTTCAAGCTGAAGGGAACAGACAACTTTTCGATTGCCATCAATAAAGTTAGCCGGAACCAACGGCTTAATGTAGTCCCGGCTCCGCTCACGTTAGTGTCGATCCCGTGGGAACAGTACTTTTTTCGGGAATAAAAGGTAACCTATGTGTTAATCTAGATATTAAATAATCTGTGTGCAAAATTTCGTCAAGATTCGTTAAGCCGTTTTCACGTAAAAGAGTTAGAAAAATCCATAAATCCATCCATTCATACTCACAAACTTTTGCGTTTATAATATCAGTAAGGATATCGCGAACATACGCATATGCGGTGTTTTGACTCTTACAGACCTAACCACTACTAATAATATTAAATAACCGTGTGTATCCAACAGTAAGCACTGATAATACGACCTTTAGCTGTAACAATTATTATAATGTTTGTTCTCTCCGTCTTACGCATTCACTCCCGTTGGATCTCACTTTTTTATTCCATTTTCTTACATCGATATGTAATCAAGAACGATGCTCTTATATTAATTCAGTACTGATATTAGTTCATCCTAGAGATTTATTAGCTAGTCTACTTTCGAAGTGGCTGGCCGTCGCTAATAGTTTTTAAAGATCGTATGGTAATCGTATGACGGTCCATCGAATAGGAAAATATATCAATTTTACAAGTCAACATTAGTCCTCTCAGCCAGTTAGCTGCGTCTAGAGTAATTTAAAAGATTGTAGACGTCCTCTATGGGTCCCGGGTATGAATTTATTGGACATCGCTGTATTAATATGGTTTGGGCTTCTTCACCACAATCGCATAAATCCGAATCGCGCCAACCCCATTTGTGCCGGAAGAAGATACAGTGGTCATGACCTGATATCAGCCTGTTTAACGTACACCAAAGCTTTCGAGGTAGATTAAACCCCTTAGGTTTAGCTGTTGGGTCTGCGACTTGGGCAAAATTCTAGCAGCTCTCGCTATCTATTCATTTTCCCAGCTGACGTCAATGTCAAAGTGGGAGAGACTCTGTGCTAAGGTGCAAGGAGGGTGGCGGGACTGGAGTCTGGCTGTTGGATGGCAAAATTCAGCATGGACAGGAAGTGATGGTGAAGCTGCGACCCTTTTTAGATTGACTTGGGTCTTATTATAAAATATTATGTAATTAATATAACTGAATAAAAGCTAGGAAAAAAAATTTACTTGTACTTGCAAACTTCTTTTATTTACACCAACTTTCAAAATTTACTTCTCTGCACCACCCTGTGGGTTGACTGGTAGATAAAGCCTCTGGCTTTAAGTCCGCCTTTTACAATTATGTAATAAAGTTAAATAAATAAATAAAAATGGAGTCAGTGAGTTTAAACCAAGAGGAGTAGATGGTCTTCTACCGTGTAAGTTCGGGTAACCCTAATTATAATATTTCATGCACTAAGCGGCTTATATTTGTCTTGGGAGCAATTCATAGTATAATCCGTTTACTTACCAGTCCTCGCCTTGTACAAGCTATTCTAGGTCTTACTTAGAAACTTGCATCCAAGTCAAATTATATTAACTAGACTCATATTATAAAGAGGAAAGATTTAAGTGCGTGTGTGTTTTTGGCGAGATTTTACACGACAATGTTATGGATAAGTCATAAGATTTCTAGCCAATGTTGTTACTTAGACTATCAATTTTACCGACGAAAGCGCGAGAAAGCTAGCTTCAATATCTAGATAGCTATTATTCACCGCTCAATATACAGCTGCGTGGCGCGTATACAGCTGCGTGGCGCGTATATAGCTGCGTGGCGCGTGCTCTTTGCATATTACTGCGTTAGCAATTGTTGCACCTGCGGCTAGATTTTACACGATAAAGTTATGATTTAGACATAATATTCTAGCCAGAGTTATTTCTTGGACAGTGGACTATCATGAAATATGAATGAAGTCACGAGAAAGCTAGCTTCAATATCCAGATAGCTATTATTCACCGCTCAATATACAGCTGCGTGGCACGTGCTCTTTTATTGGATATCACTGCGATAGCGATTGTTGCACCTGCGGCTAGATTTAACACGACAATGATATGATTTAGCGATAACATTGTAGCCAGAGTTATTACTAAGACTATAAATTTTACGGACGAAGTCGCGAGAAAGCTAGCTTCAATATACAGATAGCTATTATTCACCGCTCAATATACAGCTGCGTCGCGCGTGCTCTTTTATTGGATATCACTGCGATAGCGATTGTTGCACCTGCGGCTAGATTTTACACGACAATGTTATGATTTAGCGATAACATTGTAGCCAGAGTTATTATTAAGACTATCTTTTTTACGGACGAAGTCGCGTGAAAGCTAGCTTCAATATCCAGATAGCTATTATTCACCGCTCAATATACAGCTGCGTGGCGCGCGCTCTTTTATTGGATATCACTGCGATAGCGATTGTTGCACCTGCGGCTAGATTTAACACGACAAAGTTATGATTTAGACATGACATTCTAGCCAGAGTTATTACTTGGACGATTATGAAATACGAATGAAGTCGCGAGAAAGCTAGCTTCAATATACAGATAGCTATTATTCACCGCTCAATATACAGCTGCGTCGCGCGTGTTGTCTTTTATTGGATATCACTGCGATAGCGAATGTTGCACCTGTGGCGAGATTTTACACGACAATGTTATAGTTTAGACATAAGTTTATAGTAAATGTTGTTACTTAGACGATCAATAACACGAACGAAGTCGAATGAAAAAGATAGCTTCAATATCCAGATAGTTATTATTCACCGCTCAATATACAATGCGTGGCGCGTGTTCTCTTTTATTGGATATTACTGCAATAACAATTGTTGCACCTGGAGCGAGATTATACACGACAAAGTTATGTAAAATCTAGACAAAGTTATCTTCATCATAATTTAGACATAAGATTCTGGCCAAAGTTATTACTTGGACTATCATGAAATACGGATGAAGTGGCGTGAAAGCTAACTTCAATATACAGGTGTATATACAGGTGAGTATATGATTATATAATAAAAAAATATATCCTGTTTATTTTTATTGGAATATAGGGCAAATAATATCACAAGGAATACACGGTGAAATTTTGATCTTCTGGACCATTAAAGGGATGATTCAGCCCGTCGATATAAACAACTTTTCCTATGGGACCAATGCGGGGAACTCAAAAAATTTTTGGACGTTTCCATACAAATTGACCGGGAGGCCGAATTTTTTTGTATGGAACTGCCGGTTTTTTTTCAAGTTCCCAGCATTGGTCCCATAGGAAAAGTTATTCATATCGACGAGCTGAATCACCCCTTTGAGGGTCCAGAACGATCAAAATTTCACCGTGTATTCCTTGTGATATTATTTGCCTTTTAAACGATTTTTTCAAATCGTTCCTTCTGAACTTTCATGTATACATTTATGGATAGGAGCGGCCCGTGTTATTCCTTAATGGATATCAGTTTGCGAATCACTTATTGCACCTGTGCGGTGAGATATTGCAATATGTGGTAATGGATTTCAATCTCATTCTTATTTTCTGAGTCGATATGGTGTTTTCTAACTTGTTGCTAATATGTGGGTAATTTTAGGTAATCCTGGTATTAGATTTTTCATGTTGCCTAAAAACCATCTTTTTTTTTACTAAATTGTGAAGTAGGCATTTGTCTCCAATCTCACCTGATGGTAAGTGATGATGAAGACGTTAATGTTACATGCCTAATATTATAATCTAATATTACTTATATTGTATCCTTCCTTGCTATCCTTACTAATATTATAAATGCGAAGTGAGTTTGTTTGTTTATTTGTTTGTTTGTTTGTTTGTTACGCTTTCATTTTTGAATGAGAAATCATAGTAGCAGGTCGGGACACTGGGTGTGCGTCCCCGATGCCATACCTGCAACCATCGGACAAGCAGTTGCGGATGACACCCCTGATCTACGGGTAGGTATAATCCTTATCCTTACTAATATTATAAATGCGAAAGTGAGTTTGTTTGTTTATTTGTTTGTTACGCTTTCACGCCGTAACTACTGAACCGATCATCATGAAATTTTGCATACAAGTTCTCTGGAGTACGGAGAAGGACATAGGCTACCTTTTATCTCGGGAAAAAAGTACTATTCCCGAGGAATCGACATTAACGCGGGCGGAGCCGCGGGCGAAAGCTAGTCCTAACCCTAACGAATATTATAAATGCGAAAGTGAGTTTGTTTGTTTGTTTGTTACGCTTTCACGCCGTAACTACTGGACCGATCATAATGAAATTTTGCATACAAGTTCTCTGGAGTGCGGAGAAGGACATAGGCTACCTTTTATCCCGGCAAAAAGTACTATTCCCGAGGGATCGGCATAGACGCGGGCGGAGCCGCGGGCGAAAGCTAGTCAACTATAAATCAGCCCTTACTGTCATTACATGTCTCGTGAATGCTCGTGAAGCACTACACTCCTTTGTTCCGTAATGACAAAAAATACAGTCAAAACCATAGATTAAAAAAAAAATTCGTCTCTCAACAAATCTAACAAATCATCTTTCCAAAATCAGAATTAAAGTCATAAACGCATGTCATACCCATCGCATGTCATGATAAAGCATAACAAACAATTTCCTCACAAAAATAACCCCCGTTATTGTTTCACAAGTCTTTGATGCAGTCGGAAATAAAAGTTATCATAAATCCATCTATTTGATGTGACGTTTACTATCATAAGAATGTATTACACAATTCCTTGTTCTCATTTAATAAAAGATTTTTGGTATTTATGTATTTGTGTACGGATTTTGTTCGTTGTTACTAAAAGTCTCGTAAATCTACGATGAAATATGTTTTTTTATTATTTTATAATTCTCTCTTTTGATTAAGGCGAGCTCCGTGGCGCAGTGGTTAACACGCCAGCCTGCGACACGAGGGCCCCGGGTTCGATCCCCGGTCAGGTTAAGATGGAAAATGATCTCTTTCAGATTGGCCTGGGTCTTGGATGCTTATCTATATATGTATTTGTTATAAAATATAGTATCGTTGAGTTAGTATCCCATAATACAAGTCTCGAACTTACTTTGGGGCTAGCTTAATCTGTGTGCTTTGTTCGTGTATATTTATTCATTTTATTTGTATTACAAAAGTTTATGAGAATACCCTTTTTTTCCCTGCATATGCAGTCCCACTGCTAGGCAAAGGCCTCTACGATATTAGATGCGATAGATCGCCAGTCTCTTTTATAGGCTGACAAATAATCAGCCTACCTAGTTTTTAGTTTTTTCTTAGGCAGCCCAATCCACAATCTAGAGAAGCCGCAGAAGCGCGACTGGCACTAATTGAACAGCAAATCGCTTTGCTATGTGGTAAATCTGATAGAGACCCCAAATACCCGCCCACCCTATCAAAGCTTTCAACTGCAGAACAACTCCAACCAGAAAGCGGTCTCCCCTGGGTTGTTTGGAAATCCCTCAACAGAGTCCGAGGTGGTGTGGGATTTCTCTAACAATGACCATTGCGATTGTGGCGTCACGCAACCGATGACTCACCTGATGATGTACCCAAACTTTCCCTCCACCTGCACAATCGAACACCTTAATAAGGCAAACGACAAAGGAGTCGCTGTGCCCACCTACTGGTCAAAAACTGTATAAAAGAAAACAAATAACCATTTAAATAAAATCACTTTAATACGGTATTATCGCGTATTTTACATTATTTTTACACCTAACGTTTCGAAAACTTTACAGTTTTCATGGTCGCAGGTAGACTAAGTTGACATTTGTCTTTGTGTTATAAGAACTATATAAAACTACCGCCTACAATATTTATTGATAACGTTCTGGATGTACGCAGTATTGGCTCACGGTGTCTGAAGGTCTTGCAGTCTTGTGAGGAGCTTGAGATTTTATTCAATTGATGACCGGATCCCAAGCTGGTGGTAACTGCCAACCATCCTCTCTATTGAAATTAGGATGTTTTTTTATTTCAATAGCCTCACGAAGCATTCTTGGAATGTATCTGTTTTCTTTTGCAAGGACTTGAGGATTATCAAAACGCATGTAGTGGTTGGGTTTGTCTAAGGCATGTTCACAGACTGCAGACTTGGTTGAGCGTCTATTCTTCATGTCAGCAATATGTTCTTTAATTCGGGTACCGATGCTTCTCTTTGTTTGCCCAATGTATGATAAACTTAAGAATTACAAAAGTATCATCTACGTACCGTTTGTACGATTTTTTACCGTTTTTACGGCTATGCCGAAGATGTTCAAACGGTACGTAGATGATACTGCATAACTTGTTTATTTTATTAGACCTACGTTTAGGTCACCTAACTCTACTTTTGTTCAGCAAGGGTTTTTAAGGAGTGCACATTTCTTTAGGTTATCCATACGCTACGGGCTATACCTACCCCTCAGACGTAAGCCTGATTCACCTCCATACATCATAAGACTCAAAACGACGTTCTTATATCTCGTGAATTCTCGTGAATTCCCTGTCTCGCTAGGTAATTTTTCAGGCAGTGACAGCATGTGATTTGAAAATAATTTAAGTTACAATTGCTTTTGAGTATTCGTGCGTTATTGTTGTTCGCCACTTTTTTATCTAAAAGGGCATACCATACAGGTTGGCGAAGAATACGAGGCCGCCCCAAGAACTTCTTCTTTTCGAGTCAAAATGGTTTTTTATAATAGTTTCTGATGTTTTCGCGATTGTTACACATTTATATAAAATCACTTTAATACGGTATTATCGCGTATATTACATTATTTTTATAATTAAAACATCAAGAAAGGCTAATGAATTGTTAGTGTCAGATTCCATTGTGAATTTAATTTTGTTATGAATAGAATTGAGATCTTTTAGTAAGACAGAGACTTGAGTTTTTGGAAGAATTACAAAAGTATCATCTACGTATGAATATAAATATATACGGACAAATCACACAGATTGAGCTAGCCCCCAAGTAAGTTCGAGACTTGTGTTATGGGATACTAACTCAACGATACTATATTTTATAACAAATACATATATAGATACACATCCATCCATTTGTCCATCATCATCATCAGGTCTTTTTAGTCTCCACTGCAGAAGCATGACCCTCTCTGTATACCAGAGCCATACTTGAGTAAACAGAGGATTTGGCCTACAATGATTTATCCGTATATATTTATTATTATTATGTGAAAATTTCAAGTCCCTACGTATAACGGTTTAATATATAACCCTTTGACAGACGGACGGACAGATCGAAGCCTTAGTAATACCAGAGACTTTGTAAAACCCTTTGGGTACGGAACCCAAAAAAAGAGATACTTATTTAAAAAGACCTAAAAACATTTACCCTTTGATTCTAAGTTAACTGACTTTTAAAATGATAAGTTTTTAGGATTCTACTGCATTTAAAAGATTAAGAAAGGTATTCTACCAACAAAATGAAACCTGGGTAGTGCAAAAGTTATAATTATTCAACGAGTTGCGCGTTAACGTGCAAATTTGACAGCGTCTGGCCGAGAATTTGTTCAATATTGAGTTATTGCCGGAATAGAGAAAGTTTTATCCAGCTATGCCGGCAATCTGAATGTAGCGGATTTGGAACTAGAGTTCGCCCGCGGCTCCGCTCGCGTTGATGTATAATAAATCTTTTTTATCCGACTTCAATATTGAAAAATAAAGAAAGGCAGAAGATATTGTGTTAATGAGGGTTTTTTTTAATGCCTGCCATAAGACGGCAGCACTAATTGGAGCAACAACTGATACCTCAATTCCCAATAACATCATTCCAGACCCGAAGCCTCAGTGCTTAATTGAGTAAATACTCAATACGGTTCAAAAATTATTTTCTTTGAGCAAAGTTCTCTAAATTAACTAATGATTCCATTAGAAATCGGGTTTATTTTTATTTTAACGTTGAAATATCATTCACACAAAAGTCGAATCTAACATCTCTCACGCTCAAAATTCATTAAGCCAGGTTCCAGAGCCAGGCAACGAAATACACATACATCATTCATGAACAGCCTTCTATATCCCACTGCTGGCATAGGCCTCTCCCAATGACCGCTATCCATCTCGGTTTTGTGCCTTACGAATCCAGTTTCGACCCGCAATTTTTTTAACATCGTCGACACACCTCGATCTCAGACGACCTGCGCTTCACATAAATAACACTCTACTCGAAAACGTAATTCCTTCTGGCTGAGTTAATTTACTCCGCAATACACAATAACTTCTTTTGATAAAATCACTACGATAGAACAGAAAAGACAAAAGACACCTGCTCTATGAACAAATTCCACCTCCATCGCGCCTAAAGAGCCGAAACAGTTTTATAAGGCAGCCCAGGATAGATCCCAAAAAATCCCGTAAAACCAGGCTCATACTTTGGGAAAGAATATACCCAGTAAGGCGCTGTATCCCTTAACCGTTTGTAGCGGACATCGTGCGATATATTATATACTTGTAATGAAATAAGGTTGAAATTGAAAGTGGCGATACTGTTTGGCCTGTCACCAGTCTCTTTTCAAACCCGTGTATGCCATTTCCGTGTTAAGTTTCAATTTTAAATTTATTAATTCAATAATTATAACCAAATATAGTATTTTTTAGATATTCATCTTGCTCATTTACTTATACTTTTTATAGACGTTGGTAGTTGTCGCTGAAAAAGGTTGGTAGTTGTCGCTGAAAATATAAATTTTCCCGGATATAGCTTTTTGTTATTTTATTTTGCTAGGACTTAAATATTTTTTTCAAAATATTTTGATATAATTATTTATTATAAGACATAATTGTATGTATTGACCTAATATAATTGAATAATAGTATTTGATTAATTCATTAATTATGATGACGATGATGATGAATGAATTGTATAGATATTAATTGTTTTGATGTGGATAAAATGTGCATTATATTTATATTTAAGTACTTAGTAGTTTAGGATGTAACAAATTCAAATACTACTTATGTTTATTGTGTTCATGATTAACTCTACTTTGTTTTAGAAAATAAATATTATTTGATAAATAAAAAAAAAACAAAAAAAAATATTTATTTTGATCTTTGAACTGTACTTCATACTTTTTCATGCTAATATTCCATGGAAAATTTAAGCTAACTGCGCGACGAAAAACTAGACGTTTACGGTATTCTTCTGATGCATAGTGGCTTAAGTCCACCTGCGGGTGGAAGCTTCTTGACATTCCACCTGTCAAGAAGCTTCCACCCGCAAGACATCTTCCCTGAGCAGTCTGAAAGTCCCTAAACCAACTCCGGGCTGGTAGTGGGAGATTTCGAGAAAACAAAGTTAGGTAGGGTTTATCGACCACCAATTTGAGTGACTGCGGGGCCAATCAGTTCATGTCTCACCTTCTATCGTGCCCTAACTGCCCCACTAGTTGCTCGGTACGGGACCTCAGTGAGGTTAATGATAAAGCAATCAGCGTAGCCGAACGAGTCAAAAGAAATGTAATCAATTGGAACCATTTCGACTCGAAAAGAAGAACAGAAAAATAATAATAAATATCACTTTTGCGCCTGTAGCACGGCGCCCGCGACGCCATTTATATCGCGCGATAAACTATCCACATCTCGCTCTTTGATATTACAGGAAACAAGATGGCGATAGTCCATAAACGTTGTCGCGTGTGACTTACTACGGGGGCTATTTCAATATCTTTGCTACTTCACAAGACTCAGGCGAAACACTAATTTTAAAATTGCAATATTAAAAGCAGCTAAGTAAACAACGACAAGAAAGAACACAAATAATACTTATCGCAACTATTCCTGCAAAAAACCTTACCCAATTAGAGTACCGTCGCATCTTAAAAAATTCAAACGTCTGTACATTTAAAAAGTTCTCGGACATTTTTAATTAAATGTTTGCAATTAATTAAAAGAAAGTTGGTCCGACGGCATAATCCTTGAAAGGGAGCTTTTTCTGAATAACGAAGCTCTCGGTAGCACCTAAATACTGCTATTTAAAATTCATTTTTGGGGTTCCTTTCTAGTAAAACCCATTAGTCAGCCCGTATATGTCACCTTAAATATTTTTATCAGGGAAATCTTGAGGAAAAGTATAAGACTCAACCTCAACTAATGACTCAAGTGACATTGACGCAGAGTTGAAGCGAAATGCCGTGTGGTTTCCGGCAGAGTATTCCACTTCAAGTCTTCCCATGGATGTCGTAAGAGGCGACTTAGGAAATACAAGCTAACCAAAGCTCATAAACATCAATGAAACCTCTCCAACCCGTCTGGCCAGCGAGGAGAGTGTAGGCCAAATCCTCTGTCTGCTCTGGCCAAGTATGGCTCCGGTAGTATAGAGATGCATGCTCCTGCAGTGGAGACTAAAAAGACCTGATGATGATGATAAGGCGAAATGTGTCAGGCACGAAAACGCGCGCGTTAGTGTGTACGTATCATTAGTAGGAATCATTGAATTAAAAAAAATTAGGAGTGGTACAATCAGTTGATTTGCATGCGCGTCAATGCGCCTTAGACCGTCGTCCCAACGCGATTTCCTAATTAATAAGATAGTGCTTCGAGACTATAATACAGGTGATGTTTTTACTAATGAACTATATTAAAATCCTGGAATCAAAATCTCTAATTGAATACAGCATTGTAAGAAAACAAGGTAAAAAATTAATACCCATAGAAATCGCCCAGCTGATCGGCGACTTTTTGTGGGAGGTCGTTTTTTAAGTTTTTTTTTATTGCAATTCGGTGTATTTTTAGGGATTCTGATTCCAGGATTTCCAGGGTATTATATGTATGGGTACTTCATTGATCCAAACTCAGAATAAGTCATATCTTACTAAATACTTGTATCTCTGAGGTAGATTGAGTGACACCACACTGAAAGTTTCACCCCGTAGTTACACCTATACGGGACCCTCGAACTTAACATTTACTCACACTTCCCAATTCTGTTTGCTGTCCCGACTTCCGACTGATCTTACACTTTTTTAAATGCTTGTTCATTGTTATTTAACCGGACTATAAATTAATGGCGCCAGGTCTGTCTTTCTTTTTTTCCATAGATTTAAAAAAAAAAAATCGTCTCTCTGAATAGATGTCACATTTTGCCATTTTTGTATGGGAACCTAGTGTGTCATTAGCGGGGGTGTGAGGAAGAGGAAAGGGAGGCGTGGTTTCAGTAGTGCTATTTGTGAACGGGTGATTCGATAAAGACGTACAAGTTTCCATATAAAAATCTGTCATTTAGTAAAGTCGAAGGTTTGAAAATAGCACACCTGACTTTTGACGCCGTTGTCATAAGAGATGTATCAATACAGCGTAATATCGATATCGAAAAATACACATAAAACCTCTTCTATGCTATTGTGAGGTGCAAACTCTTACTTGTAAAACACTATTTTTCTGGATTTTCTGTGTTTTGAACTCTCAGTAATAAATGAATTACTACTTTGCAGAATCGAGAAATAACAAAAAAAAACAAGTTTCTTATATGGGAAGGGTTCTGTGAAAAGAACAATGCCGATTCGACTATTGGAAGTGGCAATTTTATTTTATTCGCGCGGCCACCGACCCCGCCTTTTTTTTCTAGCAGATAATAGCGTTATTAACAAAACTTATTATGACATACATAACTGTAAACTCAGTCTGGATAGAGTTATCAGAATGAGAAATTGGTAATTATTATATTTTCATTTAAGTGCCAGCACAGTGAAATCATATATTTATATGAATTTTATTGTTATATATATATA
The DNA here is from genome assembly GCA_947532085.1 of Elegia similella. Taxonomy (NCBI): domain Eukaryota; kingdom Metazoa; phylum Arthropoda; class Insecta; order Lepidoptera; family Pyralidae; genus Elegia; species Elegia similella. The sequence goes on from OX383928.1 coordinate 6,336,811, forward strand.
AATGCATACATGTATATAATTACTAATCACTTCTTTAACCATTACGTGGTAGACAAACTCCAGTGCTATATGATCTAAAGGGTACGTTTGGCTTTGTTTGGTGGACGTGTAGGTAGATAAGGGAATCCAATAGCGATGGGTTGTAGCCGCATCGCCTTTGACATAGTCCGAGATATTCATCCGAGACATTTGCTTGATATTTCAGATTTTTTTTTTTTATTATTTATTCCCGTGAATGTCTTTTACGCTTTGCTTTTGTACAGCACATGGTTTTTGCTTATGTCGTAGACCAGCATGATAGAATTAGATTTTAATTATTTTATGAGATAATAACAATAACCCTTCTGTACCCCTCTCCACCAAACTGCATACGATTCAAAATGAGACGTATTTTGAATTATTGCTAATTGTGCAAACAAAACATTGAGAGGTCCCTTCCCGGTCCGTTGAAAAGCTTGTTGTTTCATCCATTTGATTAACAAGCAAGTGAGAACGTAATAACATTGAATGAAAAACTTGTTCCAGGTAATACGTGTTTTTCAGTAAGCCTTGCAAGTTAGTGAAATAAATGTTTTTCATTTAGAATGTTCATTACATTTTCAAGGTTTATATAAAAACAGTTTCTTTACTTTTACTATTTATGAGTACTTTGTGAACGGCCGAAGTTCAGGTAAAGTTTGTACAAAAATAAGATTTTTGGAGACTTATACTGAATTTATTTGTCATATTTTTTTTTTATTTCAATAGAAACCTAGTAATAGTGCACAAGACATCTGTAAGTTGAAAAGATTTAAAAAGTCTACAACGCCATAATCACGTACGAGGGTAGGGCTCTCTTAAGTCCTGTATGTATTGGGGTACATCTCTTATGGAGTTGCGCAGACCGCAAGAGGGGGCACCATCTAAGTAAAACACTTTTGTCATATCAAAACCAAGATAATTGTCGAAAGCCTACTCCCATTATGTTCCAAGTGCAACGTATGGTCTGCCTGCTGAATAAGGTAGTTCGCTATCTGCTGAAGTGACCCCGCGGTTTACTGTTGGGTCATCATGCTGCCCAAGCGCTGAGTGGCGCCACGAAAGCTCTCACAGGTGTTCATGAAGCAGATCAACTACTAATGATGGCAACTAATGAAGTGGCAGTTGCGCTGTTAGTATATGGAAGTGAACAATGACAGCAACAACAAGGGGAACGTCAAAGCTGACTTCACTATGCTATCGGCTGCACCAATAATTCAAGAGTGAAGCGAAACAGTGAAGACGACGGCCAAGCAAAGAACAAAAAGACCTACCTAATGTATCAAGTATCTATCAAAGCTACTTCAGACTGTCCCAATAAACAGTTACTATATACTCTTAACCTCAAGGAGGTAGCGGAGAAGAGCCTGCTGCTGTATCGTTGATGAAAAAGACTTCAAAAAAGTATAGTAGTGATTAAAATGTCCAAAATAATTTTATTTATTATTTAATTGCAACTTTTAATGAACTTAGTGAAAAATAGTGCAAAAACCTATGAATATAATATCTAATCCTTATAACTCAGTTCGGACTGAGTTTAGAGGTATATATGCCCTTATAACTTTATTTTGTTATTGACTATCGGAAAAACAAGGTATGGTTAGTGGCCGCGCGAAAACAAAAAGATGCCAATAACCGGCATTGTCCTTTTGAAATATTATCTATTTCGGTTCAATAGATACAGTCATGTGGCAGATGGATGGACGGATGGACGTCGAAGGCTTAGTATTACCTTTCCGTTTTTACTCTTAGGGAACGGAACACTAAAAATAATAAATTTTCGGGAAATTCGTGGAGAGTGAATTTATTATTATTTATTTCTTGGCATTAACTTTATTACTTATATTATTACACTCACCTGTATTCATGTAAATTATCGATGTTTGGCAAAAAGTAACAAAGTGCATCACTATGCGTCTTTCCGCCTTTCACTGACAATGGAATTTGACGTTTTTAATGGAGGATAAATATGTTTATAATATTGTAAATAACATGAAATTGCATTACTTAAATGTGAAAAGCGCGATAGTTTACTATAATATTCATTTTAGTATTTTAGAAGGACAGAACTTCAGAAATTGGCCTGTTTATAATTTTAAAAATTAAATTCCACTCTGTTACATACCCCTCGACAGGCGTCAGAGGACTGAGGCCTAGTGTATAGTATACGCTACTTTTAAGGGTATCAGTAACATGACGTATCAAGTAATACGCTGCTTCTAGAGACTTCATACTTCTATGTTTTTTTCCTTGGAATATTAAACCGCATCTTGAATGTTAGTGTTTATAAATAATAATATTATTGAGTTTTATAAACAAAAAATTTGTGACACATGTTCGTAGAAGCTAAATAAATTAAGAATTAACTTGTATTTGAAAAACATTTTTAACCAACTAAAAAGTAAGCGTTTACAATAATTTATACGATTTCTAACTAAATCTTTAAAAATGCTGGACGCATTATAAAAATGTCCACCAATAAAAGTAAAGTTTAGGGTTCCGTACCTCAAAAGGAAAAACGGAACCCTTATAGGATCACTTGGTTGTCCGTCTGTCTGTCAAGATCCCTTTTTCTCAGGAACGCGTAGAGGTATCAAGTTGAAATTCGTATCAAATACTCAGGTCTACTGTCCCTTGGAGTGTGAAAAAATCAAACTTCTGAGCCAATGCAATCAAAAGATACAGCTGGCTGCAAATTTTCGTGTTTTTTTTTCGATATTCGCAAGGGAATCAAAACCTAGAGGGTACTTCCCATGACCTCAGAAATTTAATACGAAGCAGCGTCTTATAGCACAGATACATAGAATAATTGCGAAAAGCATACATTTTTAGTGACATCATTTAATAAAATATTTTTAATAATTTTTCGACACTCGCTAGGCAATCAAAACCTACTGGTTACTACCCGTAAACTCAAAATCTTGAAATTTGGTACAAAGCAACGTCTTATAGCACAGATAAAGGATTAATTGCGAAAAGCATTAATTTTGAGTTACATCATAAAATAAAACATTTTTAATAATTACAAACTTATTATTTAAAATGTAAGGTAAAAGGTGATTAATAATCAATGTATTTGAGTGTATCTATACTATACCGGAAACCGCAGGGCAGATTTAACGTTACAATATTAGTAACTTCTACACAAAGGCCTTCATAGTTTGAAAGCCACAAAGCTGTGCGGCGAGCGGCACAGTGGCCTAGGATTCCGAGGATAGCAGCTCAAGCCCCTTAGCAAAGCGTTGAACAATTAAAACGTATAAAAGTAGTAAGTACATTTTATTTGACTCAAAGTTTTAGTTTTAGTTTTTTTTTTTTTTACCACTTAGTGGCATACGTCCCACCTAATGGAAAGTGGTTACCGTAGTCTATGGACGCCCGCAACACCAGGGGTGTCACTCGCGCGTTGCCGACCCTGAAGAAATCTTTTCACGCCCTTTGTAAAGAAACCCATGTTGTAGTCACTACAGAAAACCATGGCTGGGAGTTCGTTCCACAACTTAAGCGTACGTGGAAGAAAGTTCCTTTCAAAGCGTACTGTACGCAACGATTTAGAATCCAAGGTGTGGGGTGGGGATATATATTATGCTAGGCCCAAAGTAAGTTCAAGACTTGTGTTATGGGATACTAAATCACCGTATATCACATACACAGATAAACATCCACGCTGATTTTCCATGCTGGTCTACGAGAAAAGAAAAAACAGATAATGTACCAGCTGCTTCTCTTCTCATGCAGATCGTAAAAGTCAATTGAGGCAAAGGGCGGAAATCTGTTGTACTATATAATAAAAAATCGAATTTTATAATGCGAAAGTAATTCTTTCTGTCTTTTTTAGCAAACGGGTCACCTAATGGTAAGCGATCACTGCTGCCCATGGACAACTGCAACACTAGGGTGTGACAGGTGCGTTGTCGGCCTTTCAAATAGTTGGGGGTAGGAAATGGGGAGGAAAGGGAGAAGGACGGGTCTCCGGCTCTCTCACTCACCGAACGAAGCATAGAAGCGGTAAAGCTTCTACTCAGACGTCGATTTACGGCTTCACGCAATTTTTTAACTTAAATTATTCTATTTCTATTTCTACCATGCACACCCTGGTGTCAGAGTTCTTCGAAACTGCCTCTCGGCCTCTGACGTGGTTCCTTTAAAAACTACCAGATGTAAACCGGGAGCAACGGCTTAACGTGCCTTCCGAAGCACGGAATCATCTTAATTATCAGACAATCAGGTGATTCAAGCTTGCAATATCCTAACCAAACTTGAAACAACTTAACAAAGTATGCTTCCCGTGAGAATCGAACCCACGACCCCCGGGTCTACAGGCAAACGCCTTAACCACAGGACCACGGAGGCAGTTAATCGGAAATCTTTTGTTATCGAGGGATATACATTAACGCTGGCGAGCCGCGGGCAAAAGCTAGTACTTAATATTTTATGTACATATTCCGATTCAGTGAACCACTACCAACACATTTATACATAGCGGTTTACGTGCTGTAGGTCGTAAACTCCCATTCCACAGCAATAAGTTAGGCCCGACGACACAACTGCAATAAACAGACAAACTATCCTGTCTAGTGTGTATATTAACGTTTTCAACTGACTACATAATTAAACAGGTTATACCTATACAGGGTAAGTGGTATCTAACGCATAACTTCCTAAAGGTGACTAAGGTACATCAAGATTAACTACGTTTGTTCTATGACTTTTTGTAATTCGATGTTTGCTTTTTTCATACAAAAAGAAAATAAAATGCAGTTTTACAATTCTACCCATTTTAACTCTATGGCAATCAGCGCTATGAGGTAATAATAGTAAGTACCTACGCTCACGTGGCACGCGGCCGGCTGCATGCATAGACTTAACGTTTGACAGAAATCCACATTAAAGTTTATGTATGTAAAAGCTTAATGTATTGCGTTTAGGTAAAAGTCATAGAACAAACGTTGTTAGTCATGATGTACCTAAGTCGCCTTAAGCAGGTTTTGCGTTAGTTAACTATAAACCCTGTATATAACAAACTCTCATTACCTGCTGGCCTATTTGATAACTTAGTGTACAACGTTTTGATAGTCACTTCAAAATACATTACCCTTTATATATCTTATTATATATATATTTACGAAAGCCGCAATGTATTTTAAAATGACTATCAAAACGTTGTACACGAAGTGAGTAAATAGGCCGGCTGGTCATTTTTCCTATAACTGTTAAACCAATGAGGGGCTTTTCCCACAGGTGGCAGCACTATGATGAGAAATATTTTTGACAGCAGCTGTCAAAATTAGTCGAGGTAGAGCCACGCTACCGGCAAAATGAATTGCTAGTAGCATGAATGGGCCGGCTCGTCCGGGGAAGTACCAGACTCTCACAGAAAATCGACGTCTGAGTAGAAGCTTTACCGCTTCTATGCTTCGTTCGGTGAGTGCGAGAGCCGGAGGCCCATCCTTCCCCCTCCCCTCCCCATTACCTTCCCCCAACTCCTTGAAAGGCTGACAACGCACCTGTCACACCCTGGTGTTGCAGTTGTCCATGGGCAGCGGTGGTCACATACCATCAGGTGACCCGCTTGCTTGTTTGCCGTCCTATAAAATAAAAAAAAATAAAAAAGTCACCAATCATGTATAATAATGTATACTTTGACAACTGCTGTCAAAAATACCTATCATCACAGTGCTGCCACCTGGGCATCGAAACCCACATTCCACAGAAAAAAAATCGGCCAAGTGCGAATTAGAATCGCACACGAAGAGTCCACAACACACATTTCGTCGATCGGTTTTTCGATCTGCGCGGGAAAAGAAACAGCTGGTACATTCTACGTTTTATTTTCTTCTTCCAGACCAGCATCGAAGAGACAAAAGACAAAAACGCTCAAAATAACTTTTTTTTTGTACGGTCCACCCTTAATTTTTATTTCGGTTTTACTAATTGATGTGATTGTGCAATCGTGTGCGATTTCCACTCGCATCGCAGCTAATGAAAGAGCTTTCATTAGCTTAATTAAACACATTAAAAACAAGATTTATAATTAAAATCCTGTGTGTTCCGATTGTTTGGCAGGAAAAAATACTTTTTGTAATTGGATCAGTCGAAAGGTGAACAAATAAACCGGAAAGGAAAATATAACTTCCACATAACGAAGCGAACGCCGGAAGTGAGCTTATTTCGCGCAAAATTAATTATGACTTCCGTTGTAACCATAGAGATGGTATTATTCCTATGGAATAGAGGCACTGCCTAAACGTGAGCCGTTAAAAGAGATCAGGTTTAAATATGTTGCATTGGTAATGTTTTCTTATACTTATAGTAAGTACTAGCTGTTGCCCGCGGCTCCGCCCGCGTTAGTGTCGATCCCTCGGGAACAGTAGAATTTCCCGGAATCAAACATACCCTATGTCCTTCCTCAGGCCTCACACCTCCATACCAAATTTCATCCCAAATCAGTTCAATGGTTGAAGCGTAAAAAAACGACAGACAGAGTTACTTTCGCATTTATCATATTAGTATTAGTATGGAAGTATGGATATTATTTATACTTCTAAGTCCAGAAATGAGAAAATTTCCATAAAACCTTTACCCTCCCATTTTACCCCTTTAGGAGTGAATTTTGTCCATTTCACCCACATATATGTTATTTAATTGTAATCGAGAACTTACATACCTATTTATTTTCATACTTCATAGTCCAGAAATGAGAAAATTTCCAAACAAACTCCCTTCTGGGGGATTTTTTTCCAGTTGACCTACACAGATCTTTTTCAATTGTAATCGTGAATTTATTTACCTATTTTCATACTTCTAAGTCTAGAAATAAGTAAATTCCTATACAATGTTTACCCCGCTATTTTACCCCCTCAGAGGAAAATATCGTCCATTTTACCTACACAGATATTTTTAATTGTAACCCAGAACTTATATACTTTTTTTCATACGTCTACCACCCACCTGATGAATTTTGCAAATTTCATCTACCTACACACATCTTTTTTAATTTTAATCGAGAACTTATATACCTGCTTTCATACTTCTAAGTCCAGAAATGAGAAAATTCCATATAAATTTTACCCCTTTAGAAGTTAATTTCTTAATATCCTTTCTTAGCGCTCACTCACATCATTAAAAGAACTCCTGTACCAAATTTCAAGTTTCTAGGCGCAGCAGTTTCGGTTGGTTTGCCGTTTGCACGCGGCTACGCCGCCGCCGTTAGTGTCCATCCCTCAGGAACAGTTTGGACCCTTAAAGGGGTGACTAAGGTCATCAATACGAACAAATTTTTCTATGGGACCAAGGCTGGGAACTCAAAAAAAATTCGTCATTTGCATAAAAAAGAGTCCCGCCGCCCGGCCAGTTTGTATGGGAATGTCGAATTTGTTTTTGAGTTCCCAGCATTGTTCCCATAGGAAAAGCTATTCATTTTGATGGTCTGAGTCATCCCTTTAAGGGTCCAAAACGATAAAAAATTCACCGTGTATATTTGCAGGCAAACTAATGCCTTGAGTTCATTCAAATGACGATAACTTTTTTTTTTAATGAACCGATTTTGATGAAACAAACTTAAGATGTTTTGCTGAGTTAAAACAAAGCAATTGGTGAAAGTTTGAAGTAAATCGGTTCAGTATTTTCGGAGATAATCGTGATCATACATACAGACAGACAGACAGACAGACAGACAAGAAATTCGAAAAATATTTTTTTGCTTTCTATTATTCTTTTTAAGTGTCCCTCTATCCATTTCAGTCAAAAATTCTAAATGTACAGACAAATTATTTTTACTGTTTTATTATATGTATAGATAAGAACTTTATGCAGTACAAAATAAAACCGCTGGAATAATCATAGGAATCTGGTTCTTTTCGACTTTTGCACTGATACTTTTTAAGAAACCCGTCGGCATTTCATTCTTCATTAAAGTTGAAAGATTTGTCATACATATTTTAGAGACCTTTCGAAACAGGATATTCTACCAATACTGAAGCCAAAAATAAATTTTTGGTCTCCATTGGGCCGAATCCGAAACCTAAATTATTCGATATGTGAGAAATAACATTTAGTATAATTATCACTGTCTATTCGCAATAAACTCAAAAACTACTGCACGAATTTTCATGCGGTTTTCACAAGGACAAACAAAACATGTAGGCATATTATGCTGTAATGCCCGTGTGACGCCGAGGCGGGTAGCTAATTATTTACTAATCAAATCATCTCTAATGTTATGACACATAAACATATATAATGCTTATGCATGGCGAGCTCCGTGGCGCAGTGTTGAACATGCCAGCCTGCGACACGAGGGTGCCCGGGTTCGATCCCCGGTTAGATCATGATGGAAAAACGATCTTTTTCAGATTGACCTGAGTTTTGGATGTTTATCTATATAGGTATCTATATAAAATATAGTATCGTTGAGTTAGTATTCTACGACACAAGTTTACAACTTCCTGTGGGGTTAGCTTAATTTGTGTGATATGCCCTATATATTTATTATTTTTATTATATACAGAGAATTAATCATGTTCAACTAAGTCAACACATTCATATAAAGTAAACGTCCTAAAGTAAATAGCACTCGCTCACTTTAGCTATTTTGAGTCTATTCGTAAGTTTATGGTTGTTTCTTACAATTTAATTTGGACTAACGCCTTTTACTTTCTGCGAGTAAATTAGTTTATAGACTTAGCTGTTTAAAGCATCTTATTTAGTAATTCTGATGCTTTTCATAATGTAATTAACTCGGGAGAAAGATCAAAGGTGTCTTGGTTATAAAAGCTTCGACATTACAAACCAGAAATTGTGAAATTTAAGGAACTAGAAATTGTGGCTTTGGTATTCATCATCATTTTAGCCTTATTAAGTGCACTGTTGGGCAAAGGCCTCTCCCAAGGATTTTTCTTTCCAAGGGAGGATATTGCCATACTCAACACGCTTGGCAGGCGGGTTGGCGAGCGCAGTTTCTTTGGCATCTTACGCTTTCGACGCTGCTGCTAGTCGGAAGCATTTTTGAGCTGAGGAAGGATAGGAATTTGTTGGATTTGGGAAAAGAATAAGATATTGGAAAACTTCTTTAGCGGCGTTGAGCATTTTTAGGGATGGGTAAAAAAATGTTAAACTCGCGTCAGGACACGTGACCTGATCGAAAATTCGTAAGACGGACGAGTTTTCACTTCTCCCGGCACTCCCAGAGTGCAACACGTTCTTTTTTTTTATTGATTTAGCGTAGGCAGCTTGGTTAAATATTGCGTTTATGGCTTCATAATTAAAGTTGTTCTAAATTCTATAGGCTATCAAGTATATAAGATATTTTAATTTCTATTTTTTTTATTGGACAAAAAAATTTAACGTATCGATTTGAAATTCTTCTTCAACAACAGTCTTCTTAAGCTAAATGCTTACATAATCAGATAGTTTTCTCTCAATTTACTCGTACTGTATATTCAAGTTACCAATTACGCCCCAATACCATAAAAACAATATGATGCTAACGTATTGACAAGACACCCGACCTTTACACAAATGTTGGCCTAACTTAAGGCGTAAAAAGGGCCTGGCAAGCATGCTGGCAGGCCGTAGCAGTTAGTTCCGCTAACTTCCACTACGGGCGACGGCGGGGGCGCTGCAGTGCAATAGTAACTGACTTTACCACCCGTCAAAAGATGTCGTTAGCATAAAATTGTTAAAAAAATCAAGTAAAACTGAAAAATATTGTTTAAATATAAGCCAAAACATTTACTTATTTGAGTCTCAAACATGATATTTTTCGAGAATACTTTTTTTTAAACTTTCGCGCTTTAAACACATAATTATGTATAGAAACGGGACTTAGCGCGAACCTTTTTATTATTTGTTTCCGTTGACGTTTCAATGGAGTTACATCCATCGTGGTCGCAACGAGACTAGTGTACTGCGGTGTCATCTTGTGGTGGTGGACGCAGTTTCATTAATCATTTTGATAATTTCACTACCCACATAAAGTTTTAGTTTTTGATTTAATGTCAAGTTACAATACGTACAAATTGTACTAATTTATGTCATTTATATATTAATATCATGACGAGGGTCCGGCACCGAGCTTTGGCCAGATATTTTTATTATTTAGAAAATCATCAGTCCTGTAATAAGCCTTTTTACGAAGTAACTGTTTAACATACGCTTTTAATTGTCTTTGTCTTTATTCTCAGTATTAAAACCGTTAGGATTAATTACTGATATATACACAAACAAACATACTGCCAATGGAAGTGGCGTCGAGTGGCGCAGCTGATAGCTGACTTTGCAATCTGTATGCTAATTCCAGTTATAAATTGGGAAGATGAGGGGAATAATTAATCCAGATAGTTCGTCCGCAATATTGAAAGAAGGGATTCGTGGTCTTGGCAAAGAATAAAAGTCGCTTCATAGGAAATCTGGGATAAAATAATTAATTTTCAACCAAAAGCAAATTGAATCTTTATAATTTTAATGCTGTTCTCAACCTAGAAATCTATATTTTAATCGCAGTCCTCACTGTGATGGGTGACCACGAGTGGCATAAAAATATCTCGAGCTCATCCATGATTCGGAAGGCACTTTAAGCCGTTGGTCCCAGCTGTCATCATAGATGGCAGTCGCAGTCACGCAGATGCGTTTGGGCAGCTTGAAAAATCTGACACCTGAATCTGACACGAAAAACTAATAAACAATTTTAGGTCGGCATTGATGATACTGCATTGATGATTATATTACTGATAAAAATGCGTGGAAATTTATATAAATTTATTTAATGTTAACAATTATTAAATGTTAAAATTAATCTATAGTATGAAAAATTGTATTTAATGTTAACAATGTATTCAGAGCCCTTCAGGCACGTAGGGACCAAGGCTGGATTGAGTTTCTTTCGGCGTATTCTTCTCACCAGTGGTCGTTCCGAAACGCTAGTAGTATTTCGATATTGCATATATAAAAAAATATATAAGAAATAAAAATATGACGTTCAAAAAGAGATACATGTATCCAATTTTGAATAAAAATCTTTGACTTTGACTTTGACTTTGGTCCATACTTCAAAAGATAAAAATAAATTGCTTGTCTGTAAGGTTATACGGAGGATAATTTTACGTATTTTACACGTTATACGGACGATAACGATGGAAGATAGATGCGTTACAAGCCTAACGCTTAGGCTGATCGTGCCTCTCTATTGCTTGTTCCGCGCTCTCGCTCGCACACACGAAACATGACACATTTTCGTGCGTGCAGCCAGTGTTCCTCGATTTCTTAGGCGTTATCACATAAAAAAAGCTTGTAAAAAGAACTCTAATAGGATCTCTGGGGTGTCCGTCTATCTGTAAAGACACTTTCACTAAGAAACGCGTGAAGGTATTAGGTTGAAAATTATAACAATACTCAAATGTGTAAAAAATCACACGGAGTCAACGCAATCCAAAAATGCGCCTGGTAAAGTAGCGAAAGCTCATTTGAAGCTAGCTACGTAGTCATTTAAAAAAATAAAATAAAAAAAGACTCGGTACGCGCTGTACAGACGCAGTTCATTTGGATTAGTAGTCGCGTCCGGCTGTTTAATTTTGTTACGGAACGAGTAACGACACGAATAAAACATGTCTTGTTATGTCGAAAAAAAATATATTTTCCAAATTTAATAATTTTATAATTTCCATTTACTTTTTAGCCGTGTGGTATCGGGCAGAGTTAAAAAGGACCACTCCAAGTCTTCCCGTGGATGTCGTAGAAGGCGACCTAGGAAATACAAGCTAAACAAAGCAGAGACCTCTCCAATCCGTCTGGCCTGCGTGGAGAGTGTAAGCCAAGACCTCTGGCTGCTCTGGCCAAGTATGGCCCTAGTAGTACAGAGAGGGTCGTGCTCCTGTAGTGGAGACTAAAAAGGACCTGATGATGATGATGATGATGATGATTTGCTTTCCAAAATATTTCATGTATTAATCTGCGTTTCAACTTGTTTGACTGTCTTCAATTCAACTTAATTAATCAATCAATCAATCAATCAATTTATTTAACTGATCGATCACGCATGCACATCTATCTCAATACTGATAATATGATCAGATCAGTTTGACTGACGACAGCTACATCCAGGCAGAGACGCTGATAGCGTGAACTTAATAAAAGGATGCTGTGTAGTTACTGGTAAGATTTGTGCGTTTATATGATGTTTCTACTATTACATTGATGAGAATTCTATTCGTATGTATACGTAATAAGCCAATGCACTTATTGTCTCTGAATTGTTGACTGTGGTCGTGTGTTCCAAAAAATACTCCCCTTCCCTTAAAAAAACCTTGGTGTTGGCCACTTACATACGCAAGAAATAAAAATAAACGAACCTATTAACTTTTATGAAGAGTTTAGATTGAGATTTTTCTTGACTCAGTTTCAGCTTCATGTATAGAGCTTATAAATATGATATCTCTGAAAACAAAGTAACTTACTACATGACCAACCCTTACAGATTTATTATTAGTATTGATGGATGATGATGATTGATGATGATATACATTCATACTACATAGATCATCATCAACATCAGGTCTTTTTAGTCTCCACTACAGGAACACGACCCTCTCTGTACTACTAGAGCCATATTTGGCCAGAGCAGCCAGAGGACTTGGCCTACATTCTCCACGCTGGCCAGACGGGTTGGAGAGGTCTATATAGATACATACCATCATATAGCGTGGCGACGCGTCGCCAACAGTCGGTCTTACCCGTCGCTTTAGATGTTTCACATCAAAAAGATTTTGCCAAAGCCGTGAAAATTGCGTATCAAATAAGAAGTCCACACGGACACAGTCTCGGGCAGTTTACAGTTACGTAACTATTGATCGATCACGCAGTCGCACAGTATCGGCGACATGTCGCCGCACATCCATCACACATGTCGGTAATTTGATCAAGTTATCAAAGTTCAACAGGCAACAAGTTAATCCAGGTAGAGTAGTTCTGATAAGGAGAACTTAATATTGGCACAGTCGTGTATTAGTAACATTCGTGTGTTTATACAGCGTGTAAAATAATATTTTTTAATAAATATATAAGGTCAGTGATGTCATCCTCAACTTCCTGTCCGGTGGTTGCAAGTATGGCATCGAGTATGCGCGCCCAGCCTCCTGACCTGCTACTTGCTTTTCCCCATTCACCTGAGTGAGTAGTACCCAATACCTTTCATTTCTTTTCCAAACCTTATAAATGCCTATTCTTCTCCAGCTCAAAAATGTTTGCGATGGGCAGCAGCGTCGGAAGCACAAGAAGCCAAAGAAACTGCGCCTACCCGCCTGCCAAGCGTTGTGTGCTTGGCAATATTCCATGGAACAGAGAATTCTTGAGAGAGGCTGGACAAAAGCTAAAATAATAAAACAATGCCCTACAGAATCTCAGAGCCCAATATTTACCTTTTCTACTTCTTTACCATGTAAATATAATCTCTAAATCGCAGATAAAATAACAGGGCGCGAATCCGAATTATAATTAGGCATGATATCGGTAACCAAATCGATATTGGCCGACATCCACCGCGATGCAGCCATTCGTCTATGCAGCTAGGTTTGCGTGCGACACGCCATGTCAAAACACACCTGTATATCATCGAAACTATCACCAACTATATAATCAAAATTCAGCTGTGATTCAACAGAAATAGAGTTGAAGTTCGAGTGTGTGAAAATAGAGATAGGGTGTTATGAATTTGAGAATAGTACAGTCTTATCAAGTTACTTGTATTGTACAATTCGCTAGTCGCTGAGGTGAATTAAAACTATAGTTGAGTCACTAGATATTGAGTATTGTATTTGCATTGTTTTGCTTTTGTTTTGACTTCTTTGCACTGTGACATGAAACATAGATAAGCTGTTATATTTTGCACTTTTAGTACTTTTTTGTTGGAAGTTGATTTTTGCAATGAAAATATATTTCTAAAGTTTTTGCAATGATTAATTTAATGCAGTACACATTTAATACCGGGTATAAATTTGCCCTCGACAAAGCCTTAAAGGAGTAACTTAGCCCGCCAATTTATATATTTTTTCCCGAAGAGTGGAATAAGTTGTTTATACACAGGAGTTAAGTTATACGTGACGTGATAAAACTTAGATACCGAAGAGCACTTGAAGCGAAACATGTACGTGTGTAGATTATCTTGGAGAACCAAAACTCTCATTGGGAAGTGCAAGCTGTGCCCGTGACTCCGTTCGCGTACATTTGTAACTGGAGAAAAAATATGAGTAGCCTATCCTGTGTCCTGTACGACTAAATGTTTCTCTTATCAAGTGTCATAAAATTCAGTTAATTCGTTTAAGAGGAGGAACATACATACAAAAACACGTACATACATAGAGAAAAAATCTAAAAATCATCATATTAGTCTCAGTATCATGTATAGAGCTTATAAACACAATATCTCTGAAAACAAAATACCTAAATTACTCCATGACAATACCCTTACATATTTATTATTAGTATTGATTAGCTTTCGCTCGCGACTCTGCTCGCGTGGATATCGATCCTTTGGGATAAAATATAATTTTTTCGTGATAGCCCATATCTTTGCTTGGGCCTCAAACTATCTCCATACCATATTTAATCTAAATCGACCAGTGTAAAACGTTCAGAGTAAATAAACACACAAACAGATTTACTTTGGAAAGTAATTAGTTGGGCCGCTAAATGATAATTTAGGCAGCAAGATTTTACAATTGGGGCAGCAGAGAAAACATTTGGATAAGCTTTGGCTTTCCACCTGGAACAACTGAGGGCAGAAAAGAAGTTAGATTCAGGTTATTTCTTTTTATGACCATCCAGAACGACTGAGGGCAGGAAAGAAGTTTTGCTTACCATAAATTGCTGCCCAACTAGCTATTTTAGCTGACTGATTACATGTTGTTGCAAACAAAAATACGAATATTCTGCTAACCGTTTTAATAACTCTCATTTACTTTTAACAATAATAAAATAAGTATGATAGAGAAAAAATTTCAAAGGACCCATGACATTGATTGTTGAGAAAATTAAAGATAAATTCATGAACATTATTTTCAAACATTACCTCAAAATCGAACCGTGTCGCATTTGGAGAAAAATAAACTTCTTCTATAAACACTATCGAGCTACCCGAGTTGTTCGAAAACAGCTACCCGATTCGTTCGAGAACACATTCAATAATCGGGCGATCGTTAGTGCGATTAATCCGAAATCCGAAACTAATTCAGTAATGGATTCTGCAAATTGACAGACGAAAAGCAAGTAGTACAGATATATCTTTTTACCTTTAAATCGCAGGGTCTTGCGTCCTGCCTGTCTGTGTTCGATGTCTGGCCAGGTTAAAATAGATAACAATATTTTCTCTGGAAAATATGGATTTTCATCTTTATTTTTGTATATTTGATGGCAAACGAGCATACGGGCCACCTGATTGATAATGGTCACCTTTGACATCTGCAACACCAGAGGGGCTGCTGATGCGTTACCGACTCTTAGAAGATACTTGTATACATTCCTTTTGAAGGACTCCAAGTCATAGCACACAGGGAAAATTTCGGGATGGAGCCCATTCCACAATCAGTACGAGTGAAAAAAACACGTAATGCTCTGACATTTTTGAAAACCCAAGAGTCCATCTCAATCATCTATTGATCTGAGTCTTAGATATTTTTAAGTGTTATATTTTGCATTTACAATGCTATTTTATATACTCTTATTAAATTAAGAAATAAAATATGCCTGCGTACCTGCCTACTATGTTATGTTTGTATAGGGGCTACGTCGTATCATGACAGGAGAAAAAAAAATAAGTAGAACATCCTGTGTCCTGTACGCCTAAATGTATAAATAAATAAATATATACGGACAAATCACACAGATTGAGCTAGCCCCAAGGTAAGTTCGAGACTTGTGTTATGGGATACTAACTCAACGATACAATATTTTATAACAAATACATATATAGATAAACATCCAAGACCCAGGCCAATCTGAAAAAGATCATTTTCCATCTTGACCTGGCCGGGGATCGAACCCGGTCACTCCGTGTCGCAGGCTGGCGTGTTGACCGCTGCGCCACGGAGCTATAGTCATAGTATATCTACAAAGTTTCATAAAATTCAGTTCATTCGTTTAAGAGTTATGGAGGATGGATGGAACATGCATACATATATATTACATAAATAAATACTAAATATATTTTAAAAATCCTCAATTAAGTTTTAGTATCATGTATAGAGCTTATAAACACGATATCTCTGAAAACCTGAAAAACTTAATAAACCTACATACAAGGATTTAAAAAAAAAAGCCTACATATTACCACGTCTTTATCCCTTACAGATTAGACAGCTTAGCCCTTAAAATAATAATAATTAACTGCACTGCTTGCTTTTCTTTTGTCATTAACGACATCCATTACCGAATTAGTTTCTGATTAATGGCACTAACGATCGGCCGATGAATAATGTTTTCAGAGGGTAGCTTGATAGTGTGTTTACTCGAATTACAATATTTTTTATTTTAACATTTATCTTACTTTTAAGTAAATAAAGATACGAATTGTCCCGAAAATACAGTGATTATCGTCGGGTCCGGCCATTGTTAGTGCTATTTATCTAAAACGAATTCCGTAATGGATTTAGTAAATTGACTCGCACTTCAACAAAGAAGAAAGTAGCAAACGTTTGCAATTTCTCACGAGTTTTATACACTTGCTTTTTATTACTAGCTCCGTGGCGCAGCGGTCAACACGCCTGCCTGCGACACGGAGTGACCGGGTTCGATCCCCGGCCAGGTAAAGATGGAAAATGATCTTTTTCAGATTGGCCTGGGTCTTGGATGTGTATCTATATATGTTTTGTTATAAAATATAGTATCGTTGAGTTAGTATCCCATAACACAAGTCTCGAACTTACTTTGGGACTAGCTCAATCTGTGTGATTTGTCCGTATATATTTATTTATTTATTACCAGCTTTCATTTATACTCAGTGTTTAATGGTTGATTAGTTTAGAATTAGATAGAGGAATGAGGAAACCGATAGACCAGTGGCGGGCGCAGTCCCTGCAAGGATGGGTGACTTGATCTCGAGCTCCTCCGTGCCTTAGAAGGCACGCTAAGCCGTGACTAGAGAAGTCACGAGTGAAGGCCACTTTTGGTATTTATTTTGCCAATACTACAAATAGTTTACTTGTTGGTGTAGCTGTTGTGGCTCTTAGCATTAGCATTCGCCATTGTTTACTCTTCTCTACAGCGCAAGCAACATCACGTGATGATGCTTGCGCTGTAGAGAAAGGTAAACAATTGTACGATGGTAGACATCCGCTTCACGGTCAAATCCTAGTCCCTACGTTTGAAGAGTTGCCGCAGCTTTCTTCGACAACCAAAGATTACACCCAGTAAAATGTGACGCACAAGGAAATAAGAGATTTTGAGAGAAATGAATTTATAATTTAATTTATTTTTGATTGACACGTACAATGCTCGTTACATTGGTTAGAGGGATAATTTTGCAAGAGCAGAAAAATGCCTTATTGTCCCCCGCTTCCCCGCTTCGGTTGCGCGCTAGCGCCATCACCACAAACTTTCCAATATTTTATGCGTATATTTATGCGTGCTTTCCAATATTTCTAAAGAGTTCCCAAAGTAGCCCCAATTTAAACATAGAAAAATGGAGAACCCTTTACCATCCGTAGAGAAACTAACACCGGGTGATGAACTTTCCTGGCCAATCTGAAAATCGCTAAAGACTTCGGGCTGGTGTTGGATGATGAAGAGATAACCGAGGTGGGGTTTCTCTAGCAACAAACTGTGTAGCTGCGGCGCTGTTCAGACGATGGATCTGATGAATTGCCCCAGCTGTCCTACTTCCTACACTGGAGGTCTTGATTGAGGCAAATGATCGTGCTGTCAAGGTCGCCAGATTCTGGTAGAACTTAATATAATAAAAATAATAAAATAAATAAAATATATTTATTTTTCTCCAAAACATATGTACGTGAATGAAAAACAAATCAGACAATTTCAAAACACACTAAAGATAAAGTAGGCACATAAACTTAACAATATTGATGTATGTAGAGATCTAATGCCTGTGTTAGGTTTCCAAAGAACCTGTGTTACGGGTCACCAGGACTCTCCATCTGACTGGACCTGAACGACGTTCGTACAAAAATAATATTTGTCACCATCATCATATCAGCGGCAAGAAGTCCACTGCTGGACATAGGCCTCCCCCAATGATTTACAGATAACATTTATACTATAAAGTTATTTACCGTAAAGAAGAAGTTTACAAACGAAGTCAAGTTTTAGATTTATTTAGCTTTCGCCCGCGGCTCCGCCCGCGTCAATGTCGTTCCTTCGGGAATAGTACTTTATCCCGGGATAAAAGGTAGTCCTTCTCCGCACTCCAGAGAACTTGTATGCATTTCATGATGATCGGTTTAGTAGTTACGGCGTGAAAGCGTAACAAACAAACAAACTCACTTTCGCATTTATAATATTAAGTAAGGATTCAGTTTGTTTCTTTGTAACGCCTTCACGCCCTAACTACTGAACCGATCATTATGAAATTTTGCATACCCGTTGTCTGGGGTACGGAAAAGGACAAAGGGTACATTTCATACCGGAAAAAGTACTGTTCGCGAGGGATCGCCAGCACTAGTTGTCCCTTATAATGTACCCTTAAAATGTAAATGTACACGTTTCGCTCATGTAAGCCCCATAAAATGTACATGATGACGTCACAAACATATCGAATCAGGTGCGACATGTGCGTCGTTAAGGATCAAAGGATGTTTGCCGCCAATCGCTTTGATGTTACCGAATCCGGAGCATCCATCATTTCCGCTATTCATTATACGCGCGATTGAAGGTTGAATCAAGGAAGGTATTAGCCGACTACGAAATGAGGTGTTATTTTAGGATCTAAATATGAAATTTTATGGATGGTGAGGCGTTTCGTCTCAACAACCGTTCAAAACGAGATCCGAATCGCCACATCCACTTATTGACATGATAATTTCTTATAAATTGATAAACACCGTCTGCACGCACGAAATTGTCATGTTCCGCGTGCAAGCGAGAGCGCGGAACAAGCGATAGAGCCCATAGAGCCACAATCGCCCTAAGCGTTCTTGAGACGCATCTATCGGAAGCGTAAAATTATCGTTCGTGAACCGAATTTTCAGACAACCAATTTTTTTGTTAGCATATAAGCCAATTTGTGGGGATTAAATAATAGGCTAGTTTCCTGGGACATATTAATTATATTAAAATTGGTCTGTTAATAATATTAGCTAGTCAAAACACACTACACTACATTTGAAACGTATTTTTTTTCTTTTGACATGACAATTATTAATAAATAATAAAGATTCGGCGCGTGAAAGTTCATGAATGGCGGCTGGTGACATTATAAATGTAGCAAACTGCGACGTCACACGAAATTTTAATGACTATATTTTTATAATTTTTTACTTAATTGACAACAGACGAAATGAGTGTTCAGTAGTTTTGATTATCTTAATAAATAAATATATAAGGACAAAATTACTCAGTTTGAGTAAAGTAAGTTTCCGCCAAAGTAAGTACGAGGCTTGTGTTATGGAATACTAACTCAACAACACTATATTTTAATTATAGAAACATCCAAGACCCAGGCCTATCTGAAAATGATAATTTTCCATCTTGATTTAAACGGGGATCGAATCCGGGACCTTCGGCGTGGTAGCCTGGCCTTACTGCACTCAAAAGGATTTAGAGGAGGCAAATGACAGGGCAGTGGCCGTGGCCACATATTGGGCAAAAATACTATAACTAGTAAAAAGACATTACGACTCGAAAAGAAGTAAAAGAAGCCTGGCATAATTACCAATAGGCCACAGCCCTGTCAATTTTATAACTGATAGAAAAGTATGTATGTATGATGGAAACTAGCTATATTTAAAAATACTTACTCCAATGTTTTCTAAAATAATATATTTTCCGTCTGATATGTTATTAAAAATGTTGGACGCCAATTTTTTCTTTTGTCAATCAAACAAAAAATTATAAAGATATAGCCCGTTAAAGTTTCGCGTGACGTCATTGGCCGGTACTTTTTACCGGCCTGTTGCGGTATGAGCCCGCACTCCTGAACTTTGATGCGCTTTATCTTTGTCTAATATTTTTCGATAATCTATAACTGACTAATTATTTTAAATGGTATTTTTTTAGGAAACAAGCCTATTCTTTATCTCCAGACATTAGATGTTTACAGACTCAATTTCATTAGTGACTTCAGGCAAACGGCGGCAATACGAGTAGGCCGAAGTGGCTATACTCACTCGCATTTAACGAACCCAATTTCTCAAACTGATAGCTATCAAATTGGCTTCAATTCGAGCTAAGTGAGCAGTTTGCTGGAGGTATTTTGACCTGGGAAACATAAGTGAAACGAAACTGTGGTTTTCTCTTCTGGTTCTGGAATGAATATATGATGTAGAATGTGGTAGCCAAAGCCTCTTTTACCAAGTGAAGGTTAAACAAGGTAATGAGGTCCATTTAAGTAGAGTAAGTAAAATACTTTATTGCACCACAAACTTACATTCGAATAAAAAAAATATCAAAACTAAAATAGCAAAATAGCCTGCCTTATCGCCAAGGCAATCTCTTCCAGGCTACTTTTGGGTGAAAGGAATAAATTGACGAAATAAATGGGTGATGTGGCTGGTTTGATAAAAATAAAGGTACAACAACTTCATTGGAATTTGAATTCACGTTATTCTTTATGATTTCAGAATTGTATTTCTGTTTGTATTATCAAATTCGGACCATTCTTGGCCCGCTTGACGGGATTTAGTTGTGTCAAAGACAATATATTAACTTACGTATAGACTGCCATCCTTATACAAAAATATTGGTCAAAATATTAACATAAGGCCTGTCAAAAGCACGTACCAAGGGCCTGGCAAGCTGGCAGTCCGTGGTAGTTAGTTCCACTGACTGCCGCTATGGGCGGCGGCGAGGGCGCTGCAGTGCAATAGTTACAGACTTTTCCACCCGTCACTAGGCGTTAGCCTAAACTTGGTAAAACCAAGTAAAATTGAAGATACTGTTTCAAAATGAACTGAAATATGTTTAAATTTAAAATAAGATATTTTTCGGGAATACAGATTGTATTTACTTTTCATCATCATCAGGTCTTTTTAGTCTCCACTGTAAGAGCATGACCCTATCTGTACTCCCGGAGCAGACAGACAATTTGGCCTACACTCTCCTCGCTGGCCAGACGGGTTGGAGAGGTCTTATTAATGTTTATGAGCTTGTATTTCCTAAGTCGCCTCTTACGACCTCCATAGAAAGACTAGGCGTGGTCTTATTCTAGTCTGCCGGAAACCACACGGCTATTTTCTCATAATATGATGGATCCATAGTTGTAAATAAACCCATGTCGCCATCTATATGATGAGCCTTAAACAAATAGTAAGCAGTAGGCGTTGGGACCACATGGCTGTGTGCACTAAGCGCGCATAGCATCGTAACTCGGCTCAAAAGCGCGCCTTACGAAAGGAAAATCAAGGGAATGGGGTTACAATTCATAGCAGAGTTGGTGATACACGGCAGAACAAGGTTTACCAGTTAACTTTTATATAAGGAACATCTAGGAAGATTCTCAAAATGTCGCACAAAAACTAAAGTTTCCAAAGTAATTCGAGCAAGTTAAAGTAATATGTATGTTTATTCATTATTTCTTGTATTTTACCAATGTCATGTCCAAAGGTCATCGGTCTGCCTCATATAAAGCGTCATTATACGAAATCAAAAAAAAAGAAATGATAAAGATAGATGATAAAATTAAAAAGCCCTTCAGGCGAGTAGGCGACCAATACTGTTGAAAAGAGTTTCTTTTGGCGTTTCTTCTCTGCAGTGGTCGGTTCCGAAACGCTAGTAGTCTGTAGCTTTTGCACATTAATTAATAATATAAATATAACTAAATTAGATCCTTTAAAATGTGATTTGACGTGAAAAAGTGCCTGCACAGGCCTATTTTCTGAATAAACGTTTTGATTTTGATTTTGCGTTTATGACCATTCCTACAGATACCCCGAGACCGAGGTAGTATGTGATACGGGGCAGAGTTAGGTATATAATAAGTATTTTTTTTAAATTACTATGTAGCTAGCTCCAAGTGAGCTTTTGCTACTTCACACGGGGGTTTGAGGCGAGGGCAGAGTGCCCCCAGCCTTTAGACAACATGACGAACATCTGTCATAATTTGTCATGATACTCTAAATGTCAAACATTTTAAAATAGGCAGTTTCTAAAGGAATTCGTCTAAGTTTTTTTTTCAATTTATTACAATATTTCTTGTTTTATTATCAACTAGCTTTCGCCCGCGGCTCCGACCACTTCAATGGCGATCCCTCGGGAATAGTACTTTTTCCCGGGATAAAAGGTAGCCTATGTCCTTCTTCGTACTCCAGAGAACTTGTATGCAAAATTTCATGATGATCGGTTCAGTAGTTACGGCGTGAAAGCGTAACAATCAAACAAACAAACAAACTCACTTTCGCATTTATAATATTAGTTAGGATTAGGATAGGATGTCATGTCCAAGGGTCATCGGTCTGCCTCATATAAAACGTTAACGTCCTTTCCAGATACCCCGAGACCGAGATAAGCCTTTATACTGCGTTTTACCGCAGAGTATGTGATGCGGGGCAGAGTAAGGTTTATAATAAGTTAACAAATCTTTTTTTATTAACTATGTAGCTAGCTCTAAGTGAGCTTTTGCTATTTCACCGGGGGTTTGAGGCGAGTGCAGAGTGCCCTCAGCCTTTATAGAGAACATGAGAAACATCTGTCATAAATAGTCATACATACATATTATCACGTCCTTTTCCCTTGCGGGGTAGACAGATCCTAGGTCTATAAGACTGTAAATAGTCATGATTTTTCAAATGTCACACATTTGAATAGCGGCGTTTGTAAAGGAATTCATGTAAATTTAAGAGATATTTTTGTTCAATTTATTACAATATTTCTTGTATTTCACCAATGTCATGTCCAAGGGTCATACGTCTGGCTCATATAAAGCGTTTACGACCTTTCCTGCAGATACCCCGAGACCGAGATAAGCCCGTGTGTACTGCGGTTTATGGCAGAGTGGGCGATACGGGTTAGGCCAAGGATGCCTATCAACAAGTCTTTTATTTACCGAACAGCTGGCGAGGCTTCTGATGCGAATTTCAGGGTATAATGATTTTTCGAGTAATTTACGTCTATATTAAATTAAATAAATATACATGGACAAATCACACAGATTGAGGTGGCGCCAAAGTAAGTTCTAGGCTTGTGTTTAACGATCCTATAATATCTATACATATAATAAAACAGTAAAAATATTTTGTCTGTACATTAAGAATTTTTGACTGAAATGGATAGAGGGACACTTAAAAAGAATAATAGAAAGCAAAAAAAAATTTTTTGAATTTCTTGTCTGTCTGTCTGTCTGTCTGTCTGTCTGTCTGTCTGTATGTATGATCACGATTATCTCCGAAAATACTGAACCGATTTACTTCAAACTTTCACCAATTGGTTTATTTTAACCCAGCAAAACATTTAAAGTTTGTTTCATCAAAATCGGTTCATTAAAAAAAAAGTTATCGTCATTTAAATGAACTTAAGGCATTAGTTTGCATACACGGTGAATTTTTTATCGTTTCGGACCCTTAAAGGGGTGACTCAGACCAACAAAATGAACAACTTTTCCTATGGGAACAATGGTGGGAACTCAAAATAAAATTCGACATTCCCATACAACCTGGCCGGACGGCGGGAATTTTTTGTATGGAAATACATATAATAAATACATATAATAAAACAGTAAAAATATTTTGTCTGTACATTAAGAATTTTTGACTGAAATGGATAGAGGGACACTTAAAAAGAATAATAGAAATCAAAAAAAATTTTTTTGAATTTCTTGTCTGTCTGTCTGTCTGTCTGTCTGTCTGTCTGTATGTATGATCACGATTATCTCCGAAAATACTGAACCGATTTACTTCAAACTTTCACCAATTGGTTTGTTTTAACCCAGCAAAACATTTAAAGTTTGTTTCATCAAAATCGGTTCATTAAAAAAAAAGTTATCGTCATTTAAATGAACTTAAGGCATTAGTTTGCATACACGGTGAATTTTTTATCGTTTCGGACCCTTAAAGGGGTGACTCAGACCAACAAAATGAACAACTTTTCCTATGGGAACAATGGTGGGAACTCAAAATAAAATTCAACATTCCCATACAACCTGGCCGGGCGGCGGGAATTTTTTGTATGGAAATACATATAATAAAACAGTAAAAATATTTTGTCTGTACATTTAGAATTTTTGACTGAAATGGATAGAGGGACACTTAAAAAGAATAATAGAAAGCAAAAAAATTTTTTCGAATTTCTTTTCTGTCTGTCTGTCTGTTTGTCTGTCTGTCTGTCTGTCTGTCTGTATGTATGATCACGATTATCTCCGAAAATACTGAACCGATTTACTTCAAACTTTCACCAATTGGTTTGTTTTAACCCAGCATAACATTTAAAGTTTGTTTCATCAAAATCAGTTCATTAAAAAAAAGTTATCGTCATTTGAATGAACTTAAGGCATTAGTTTGCATACACGGTGAATTTTTTATCGTTTCGGACCCTTAAAGGGGTGACTCAGACCAACAAAATGAACAACTTTTCCTATGGGAACAATGGTTCCTCAAAATAAAATTCGACATTCCCATACAACCTGGCCGGGCGGCGGGAATTTTTTGTATGGAAATGAGGAAATTTTTTTTGAGTTCCCGGCATTGGTCCCATAGAAAAAGTTGTTCATATTGATGACCTGAGTCACCCCTTTAAGGGTCCAAACTGTTCCTGAGGGATGGACACTAACGGCGGCGGCGTAGCCGCGGGCAAACGGCAAACCAACCTAAACTGCTGCGCCTAGAAACTTGAAATTTGGTACAGGGGTTCTTTTAAAGATGTGAGTGAGCGCTAAGAAAGTATTTTTAAGAAATTTAACTTCTTAAGGGGTAAAATTTATATGGAATTTTCTCATTTCTGGACTAAGAAGTATGAAAGTAGGTATATAAGTTCTAGATTAAAATTAAAAAAGATGTGTGTAGGTAGATGAAATTTGCTAAATTCCCCCTTTAAGGGGTAAAATGAGGGTGGATGGGTGGTATAAACTTTGTATGGAAATTTTCTCATTTCTGGACTTAGACGTATAAAAATAAGTATATAAGTTCTAGGTTACAATTAAAAATATCTGTGTAGGTAAAATGGACGATATTTTTCCCTGTAGGGGTAAAATAGCGGGGTAAAGATTGTATAGGAATTTACTCATTTCTAGACTTAGAAGTATGAAAATAGGTAAATAAATTCACGATTACAATTGAAAAAGATCTGTGTAGGTTAACTGGAAAAAAACCCCCAGAAGGGGGATAAAGTTTGTTTGGAAATTTTCTCATTTCTGGACTATGAAGTATGAAAATAAATAGGTATGTAAGTTCTCGATTACAATTAAAAAAGATATATGTGGGTGAAATGGACTGAATTCACTCCTAAAGGGGTAAAATGGGAGGGTAAAGGTTTTATGGAAATTTTCTCATTTCTGGACTGGTATAAATAAAATCCATACTTCTATACTAATACTAATATTATAAATGCGAAAGTAATTCTATCTGTCGTTTTTTTACGCTAAATTTGGTATGGAGGTGTGAGGCCCGGGGAAGGACATAGGGTATGTTTGATTCCGGGAAATTCTACTGTTCCCGAGGGATCGACACAAACGCGGGCGGAGCCGCGGGCAACAGCTAGTAAAACATAAATATAAAGGTAAACATTTTAGTTTTTCTTCTTTTTTACCAGACAGGCATGGAAGAGTCGGTTTTAAATTTGAAGAAAGTTAAGTTGCACAATCAGAAACAAAATATTTCTGTTTTTAATATTTTAGTATAAGCTCAGCTATAACGATGACATGAATATTAAATTATTAGCTACTGACTAAAATATATCCAAACTACGATATTACAAAACACAATTCTAGCACGTTTGCATTTCGAAATTCAGTTACGCACTCAGAAAAATAATATTTATTTTCTTTCTTTCTTTATTATTATTTACACAATAGGAAATAAACTTAAACTAATAACTGACAGTGTCGCATAATCTCCATTGAGATTTTCAGTTTTTTTCTCCTCCATTGAGATTTCAGTAACACCATAACCTTTTGGTTATGTTGTTACTGAAATCTCAATGTTTTATGGTCAGATCTTGAATCCGAGATAAGTCCTTGTGTACTGCGGTTAAAGGCAGAATGGGCGATATGGGTTTGGCAATAAACAAGACTTTTATTTGAGGAACAGCTGGTAAGTTGTCTATATGTTGCCTATTAGGCAACGGTTATTAACGGCAACATTATAGCAACACCAGATCCTTTAGAAAAGATTTTGGTGCCGCTTTATGATGCCGTTAGTAACTTAAAGTTTTCTGATCATCATCATCATTTCAAGTAGGTGTCACGGTCAATCGACCATGCACACCCTAGTGTAGGAGTTCTTAGGGACCGCCTCTCGGCCTCTGACGTGGTTCCTTTAACGACTACCAGATGGTAGCCGGGACCACCGGCTTAACGTGCCTTCCGAAGCACGGAATCATCTTAATTATCAGATAAATCAGATGGTTAAAAGCCAGCAATGTTTTAACTAAACTGCTACTTGCTTTTCCCCAATACATCCGAGTGAGTAGTATCCCAATACCTTCATTCCCTTCCCAAATACAAAACTCCTGTCATCACCAGGTCTTTTTAGTATCTACTGCAGGAGCATGACCCTGTCTGTACTACAGGAGCCATACTTGGCCAGAGCAGACAAGAGGATTTGGCCTACACTCTCCTCGCAGGCCAGACGGGTTGGAGAGGTCTCATTGATGTTTATGAGCTTTGTTTAGCTTGAAGTCGCCTCCTACGACCTCCATGGAAAGACTTGGAGTGGTGCTATTCTACCCTGCCGGAAACCCTATCATTCCCAGCTTAAAATGCTTTACATGGTCAGCAGCGCCAGAAGCACAAAAAGGCAAAGAAACTGCACTCGCCAACCCGTCTGCCAAACGTGGTGAGTATGACATCCTCCTATGGAACGAAGAATCCTTGAAAGAGGCCTTTATCCAGTAGTGGATTCCTTACGGCTGTAATGATGGTCCTGAAAATCATTTCACAATGGGGTGCAACTTTGAATATTATATTATCAATAATATTATTATTTCTTTTATACCTATTTTGATTACCAAGTATTAGAAATATTTGGTAATCAAATATTTCTCAAATAGTATATAGATATCCTATACATCTCCTTCACATACCAAGTAGCTGGTTAAGCTGGAATATTATGTAAGGAATCAAAAAAATTCCATTGATTTTTTCCATGCTGGTCTGGGAGTGAAGAAAAAACGTAGAATGTGCCAGCTGCTTCTCTTCCCGCGCAGACCGTAAAAGTCAGGGGAATGGGCAGAAATCTAAAAAATCATGACAATAGGCGATGCGGCTAGCAACCCATCACTATTTTGATTCCGTTTTCTTTTACGCCCACCAACACGCTATACGTGGCATTTAGGTCTTATGACCTTAGGCTTTGTCTACCCCGTATGGGATATAGACGTAATAATATGTAAGTATGTATATATAACTGCGTCGGAAACATAAGAAGCTCAGGTAACTGCAGTCGCCAATCTGCCGCCAAGCGTGGTGAGTATAGCAATGCAATATCCTCCCATGGAACGAAGATTTATTGGAAGAGGCGTATGTCAAGCAGTAGACTTCAAAAAACTGAAATGATGATGATAAATTAAAAAGAATATGAGCAACCCCCTAATGTAATGGTAAATTAAAGTTTTCTGATCATCATCATCATTTCGAGTAGGTGTTACGGTCAATCGACCACGCACACCCTAGTGTCAGAGTTCTTAGGGACCGCCTCTCGGCCTCTGACGTGGTTCCTTTAACGACTACCAGATGGCAGCCGGGACCACAGGCTTAACGTGCCTTCCGAAGCAAGAATCATCTTTATTATCAGACAATCAGGTTATTCAAGCCTGCAATGTCCTTACCAAACTGGAAACAACTAAACAAAGTATGCTTCCGGTGGGAATCGAACCCACGACCCCCGGGTCAACAGGCAAACACCTTAACCACTGGACCGACCACGGAGGCTGTCGGACCACGACCACAGAGTTTTCTGATAAAAAAGTAAATACTCGTTGAATTTAAATGAATTCAACTTAAAACTGAATGAATTTCCGCTGAAATCCTTTGACACTGCAAATTTGCACAAATGAAATGCAAATTTTCAAGTACCTCAGATTTTTACTTTTGTGAAACTGAAATTAGGAAAGCTTTCGGGAATACACAAATTTAACTTTTTATGAAGTTTGAAATGTTTTATTTATAATGTTAAGTAAAGATTTGTATCGAAGTTACAATGAGTTTTCAAAAAATATGACCGATTTCGTATGATTTTATTTTGTAAGGGACATAAAATAAAAAATAAAACCATGCCACGTGCAATTTTTTCTACAAAAATGTTTTAAAAACATATTTTCAGATGCTCAAATTTTTTAGTTTTATTTTGATTTTATTATTTGTTGCTATAGCGAAAAAAAATATATATTCTGCCAAAAATTCCAATTGTTTACCACGGTTAAAGAGATAAAGCCGCAGCGAACGGACGAACGAACATCGGAGGCTTAGTAATAAAGTTTTACCCTTAAAATCAGGACTCAGTTGAAATAGAGTATGCATTGGCAAAACAGTCCATTATCCCTGACACATGTCTTCTTAGGTACACCACATTGTTAGATAATCTGTGGCTTTATATCAGGTACACCAAGATCGCACAATTTTCTATTTAAAAGTTCAAGAGCCGAACTCCATTTCCAGTATTGGGTATTTTATCGTAGCCGCGGCTTTACGCCCGTTTTACTGCTAAGAGACGTTCGCAAACCACAATCCTACTCGTAGGTTTGCATAGTTTTCCTTATTGAATTTAAGGAAACTATTTCGGGGGTTGATTTTTTGTTCAAAATATTTGAGCTTCAAATTTAATATTAATAAAAGATTTGAGTTTTCATTACCGATATTTACGTTCAATTATGAAGAATTATGTGTCTGTTAGCTAGCGAATGTGCCGTTCTCGTCTCTTCTCAAAGAAAGGAGAGAACGGGTCCTTTTTTTCCAAGAATTTCTCATGTCCCTCGTGTGCGAGAATAATTGAGAAATTCTCGAAAGTATTTGGAATTTTTTGTGATAGAAGGGATTTATGAGAACGAAGAGATATTTCTTCGGCACACCAATACATTATACAGCGTGATTTTGAACCCCCTAGCTATATTGAAATCTGGGAATCAGAATCCCTAATGGAATATAGAATGTAAAAAACGAAAAAATCTGTATTCCATTAGGGATTCTGATTCCCAGATTTCAATATAGCTAGGGGGTTCAAAATCACATTGTATAAGACAAAGCTTCATCTTCTTATTTAAGATAGTGACTCTTTTCAGTAGTGTGATTTCCAATTTTCCAAAACATTAAGCCTACAATTCTTCGTTTGCGTACAGAAACAACGATATAGAGAGCGCTTTTCATAATGATCATTTCCACACTTTCCATTGGTACCATGACCAGCCGGCCTATTTGCTATCTTAGTGACCAACGTTTTGATAGACACTTCAAAATACATTGCGGGTTTACTATGATTGTCTATTTTTATTAAAGATATATAAAACGTAATGTACTTTGAAATGACTATCAAAACGTTGTACACTGAGTATGCAAATAGGCCGGCAGACCTGTCTCACTCCCCGTGTCGGTATCGAAAACATATTTACGCGCGGCGACACCTTCGAACAGCCTCCGTCGTCCAGTGGTTAAGGCGTTTGCCTGTTGACCCGGGGGTCGTGGGTTCGATTCCCACCGGAAGCATACTTTGTATAGTTGTTTCCAGTTTGGTTAGGACATTGCAGGCTTGAATCACCTGATTGTCTGATAATAAAGATGATTCCGTGCTTCGGAAGGCACGTTAAGCCGGTGGTCCCGGCTGCCATCTGGTAGTCGTTAAAGGAACCACGTCAGAGGCCGAGAGGCGGTTCCGAAGAACTCTGACACCAGGTTGTGCATGGTCGATTGACCGTGACACCTACTCGAGATGATGATGACACCTTCGAAGGGGAAAACCAAACAAATCCGGTGGGAACGACGCGCGTTTGCTCACATTTGATCACCAACTTCAACGGATTATGAATCGTTTATTCAGAGCTATAAGTATAAAATTGGCTTACTGTACGTATCTAAACTTTAAGGTGCTGCGTTCTGACGCGAGCTAAATTACACCGTATCGCTAACTACATTGAGTTGATATTTCTTTGAAAACATTTTCAGAGTGCGACTTCTGTACGTAAATATTAGTACTTATTCTGTGCCTTGACTAACTAAAACTTGCTGTTTTCCATCTAAGGCCGACCAACATCCTTACCATGGCCTAAGCTATGTTTGCCCTCTACGTGAAAAGACGAAAGACTTCATAGACTTGTATTAGATACTCGTATATGACTAGCTCCGTGGCGCAGCGGTCAACACGCCAGCCTGCGACACGGAGTGACCGGGTTCGATCCCCGGCCAGGTCAAGATGGAAAATGATCTTTTTTAGATTGGCCTGGGTCTTGGATGTTTATCTATTTAAGTATTTGTTATAAAATATAGAATCGTTGAGTTAGTATCCCATAACACAAGTCTCGAACTTACTTTGGGGCTAGCTCAATCTGTGTGATTTGTCCGTATATATTTATTTATTTATTCGTATAGTACCAAAAAGTCAAAAATATCTTAAAAACTGTTACGCAATGTGTACACACATTTACAATAAAATACCCTTAGCATTTAGAGAGCGACCTTTATCTCTATAATATCGATGCATATGTTTATTAGATTACTGTAACGAGTAAATTAGTTTATTGAATTTATTCTTCAGATGTGGTGGATGTAATAAATTTTAATTTCTATTATACATACACAGACAAATGAGAAATAAAATTTTAATGCTATTATTAAATGGCTAAATAGGCTAAGCAACATGCTATAAAAACCCTATTTAAAGCAAATAAAACTTTCTGATTTGTGACGTGATTAATATGTGGGTAAGAAAAGGCCAGAGTAGTCCTAGCCTAGGTTAAAAACCATTATGCCTGATCCTCAAATCTTGCAAAATGCTCTTTCATCAAACCATTTGTGGCTACCTCAATTCAGATTCCGATGTCAAACTCCAGTTATTGGAGCCGATAGTCCGCCGCCGAGCAAAACTATGCCAATTCCATTCAACTTGTTTTTGCATTAATTATGGTCGAACACAGATTTGTATAAAGGCTAGATACGTACGTACAAACTATCACGTTTTTTCCATTGCAGGGTATACAGAGCCCAGATCTTTGAGACCGAAAAGCCTCGTTTAGCATCGGGCCTTTTAGGTCTTAAAGACCTGGGTTGGAGCATTAGGTGGATAACAGAATCAAGACGGGTTGTTAGCCGCATCGCCTAACAACATGATTCCTCATTCTCGTCTCTTGATCGGCTTTTACGATCTGCACGGGAAGAGAAGCAGCTTTTTAGGGTTCCGTATCCAAAGGGTAAAAACGTCTGTCGGTCTGTCACCAGGCTGTATCTCATGAACCGCGATAGACAGTTGAAATTTTCACAAATGATGTATTTCTGTTACCGCTTTAACAACAAATACTAAAAAATAGAATAAAATAAATATTTAAGTGAGCTCCCTACCACAAACGTGATTTTTTTGCTTGATTTTGCTCGATATTGATAACGGCAACATATAGACGTTTGAAATATTCACAGAACATTAAATTATATATTCACTTTAAAAAGAAATCATTAAATAAAAATAAAATTAATATTAAAGGGGGGCTCCCATATAGGATATATTTTTTTTTTGCTGTTTGTATACATAACGGTACGGAACCCTTCGTGCGCGAGTCCGACTCGCACTTGGCCGGTTTTTTTCTAGAAAAGCATGGAAGAATAAAGTTGGAAGAATAAACATGTAAAGCCCGCATCGAGTTTGAGTATTTCTCTCATAGTGTTCCTACTTCAGTTTATGTATTAACTGCCTCCGTGGTACAGTTGCCTGTAAACCCGGGGGTCGTGGGTTCGATTCAGAAGCTTTCTCAAGGTATGAAGTTTTAAATTTGGTAGTCATTCGTGCGTGACCCAGTGGTCAAGTGCTTGCTGAAACTGTCACAGTAATTGATCCAAACTGCTCAGTACAATATTTCCGATCGTCCTTATAAAGAGTTTTAACTTTTAACATAATCACCTGTACATTTTTTAGCAAATCCTTCAACTTTTCAAACCTCCAGAACTCCTTTATGCTTCCTAACCGGATGTAAGAAATTGTATATTTATGTTCACCAATGCAGTAACCGTTCATATATTATTGTCTCTAAATACTATTAAAGATCATAAAATCCCGTTGTAACGACGGTCGGTACTCATTAACATTATAACGAAGTATTTGTCTAAGTTAAAGTCTGAAGGATTGGGCTCTATTCCTCTAAATAACATGCATCGTGTATGCATGCATTGCTGCATGCACATACTGTTACTAAAACTATAGTCAAATCCTCAATCCAAACCATCCAATGTACGTTACAAAACAGAGTTTTTGTATCTGACTCCCGCGTGATATGGTCTTTTGACCTGTTTTTTTACACCCTTGTGAACTGTTGAGTTCACAGGGATCGGGCTGGGGGCTCCTGGTGGAATCACCCAATTTAAAGCCTCCTTATATTTCTGGTCAATCTTCAGAGGGAAAAGTAACGTGCTCGGTTTCCATTTTAATCAAATCTCAAACAGCATCTAGCCTTATACAGATCCGTGTGGTCGAACTATGGTTTCCATCGCACTGCTTTTGTTTGGGTTGGAAATATACGTTTTTATTTACGTGCTTTCAAATGAAAATGTGCTTGAACGTGGTTATTTGTACCGTGCACGATCCGTACACAACTAGTTTTGTTACTCTAAGGATAATAACGAATACTAGTTTTGTACCACCTTTTGCCTACGATTTTGAACGCGTCAGTTATAGCCTATAGTGTGTTATTTTTAAGCTATAATATAGGAAAGTTTCAATCGAAATTTCAAAGAATCAATAAGCAATGAGGCTTGACTCTGGACTCCTTATTACTACGCCACTGCCCAAAAACTATTCAAAGATTTATTTAGAAAATAGGCCTTTGCAGGCATTTTTTAACGTCAGCATGCTGCCATTCCATGCTGGTGTAGGTGATGATAGATGCAGCTAACACAATTAACAAATATAATGTCATACAATTGAGTAATGTTCGAGGGCGCTACATGTCAAAATTTAAAATTTAGAAAAACAATTTGTGACCAGTAATGTATGAAGCTGTTTTTTAAACTTTGTCAATGGTAGGGGCTTCAAACTTTCTGACAAATGGTTTTATATCTTTGTTGCCATATTATAACTATTAGTTTGAAACGATTGCGTCGTATGATATAATGTAGCCAGACTATTTGGGTATCTTAATACAGTTAAAAAAAATTGTAGGATATGGTATTTTATTTCATAAATGTAGTTTTTTTTTTCACAAATAAACAATTATACATATGTCCAAAATATCAATAATTTTTATTTTATTTTTTCTAATTCTTTCTTTTTATTTAATAGCCTACAGCTCACTGGAGGAAAAAAAATGTGTGAGAGGAGCTCTATGTGGCGCCAGAGCGCCACAAGACTTCGTTAACTTGAGATTCCCCAAATGACCAGTCCATAGCGTAATGCTGAGCAAACATGACCATAGTAGGCAAGAAGTGTTGTTTCTTGTCCACAAGTATTCCTTAACCGATTTATAATAAAGAGCATCAATAAATCGGATTATTTTTTGGCATATGGCGTCAATGTGCTCTTTCCATGACAAGTGTGTATCAATCACGATACCCAAGAACTTAGTCAAAACACACTCTGCGATTTGTTTGCTATTATGCGCTATGTAAAGATTCATAGGTCTAACATTTTTGTGAGTCCATCTTTGTACTAAGTTGCGAATTTTTTACACCAAATTGTAATTTTATGGCGCAATAAAGAATTCATTGCTGATGGGGCCGTCCCGTCGTTGTAGTGCTTCGCGAATGTTCGCAGCGGCGCATGTCAACTGCTTCTTCGCGACGATGCGCAAGCGCGCCGCGTCCCGGGTGCGCAGGTTGCGGGACAGCACCAACACCATCCTCAAGATGATAGCCGCTAGGATGGACTGTCCTTACATAAATAAATGTGGGACCTACATGTTGATTGTTACTAACCATTAGTTTTTAAGATTTTACTACAGCAGACTGATGAGAAGATTTTACGACAGCTCCGTGGCGCAGTGGTTAACACGCCAGCCTGCGACACGGAGTGCCCGGGTTCGATCCCCGGCCAGGTCAAGATAGAAAATGATCTTTTTCAGATTGGCCTGGGTCTTGGATGTTTATCTATATATGTATTTGTTATAAAATATAGTAGGTATCGTTGAGTTAGTACATAACACAAGTCTCGAACTTACCTTGGGGCTAGCTCAATCTGAGTGATTTGTCCGTATATATTTATTATTTATTTATTATGTATGAGTTGTAATCACTCGGAATAAATGAATTGAATTGAATTGAATTAATTCATGAATCAGACATAAAAAATAATCTTCAGGGTTTGTATGCAACTCAAAGCTACATCTCTGAAAATAAAGCGACATAGAGCCGGCGCGGTATAAATAAATATACATATAGAAGCAATGAACAAGAAAAGAAAACAACGGGTTACACTCCGGGAGGGCCGGCAGAGGTGAAAACTAGTCTTTGCGGCGGTCTCAGGTCACGTGTCCGTCTTATGAATATTCGATCAGGTCACGAGTTTAACATATTTTACCCATCCCAAAAAGTGCACAACGGAACTAAAGAAGTTTTCATTTCAAAAATGACAAAGTTCTTTTGATGTTATTGGGATTCTGGTCTTGGTCTATCATTATTTTTAATAGTTTAAGCAAGATAGAAATATCAAACATCCAAGACGAACTACATAATTTGTGATTTACTTTTCTCATTACTTAGTAAGTTCTTTTACGAGTGAAAATATGTAAAGATAGAAGGATTTTCTCAGTATATCAAACAGACGAAGTAAAAACTAGACAAAAACTTTCGTCTGCTGCATACAAACTCGCTACATGACGAAGAAAATAAAACGGCTTAGAGCCGGCGCGCCAACATACACCGCATTTTATGGCCTTTTGCCTTCCACTGAAAGGCCGGCTTTAGACGGCTACCCGTAGCTTTACAAAAATACGAATGGCAGACGCTTTTTGACACGGGATATTTGAAAAAACTTATTTGTTTAACTGATTCCAGGCTTCCGGAGAAATAATGTAATACATACATACAAAAACAAAACTCGCTGTTCTGAATTCGTCGACGTAAATTATAGCCTATGTTACCAACGGATAATGTCGCTTTCTTAGGTGCATGAATTTTTGAAAATTGTTCTAAAAACCACCCGGAGTGGCGGCGAAGATCGCGGCTGGACAGAAACGCAACAAATATTCCAATTTATTTGTTCAATACAATTGGTTCCTTTCGCCGTCGAAACTGCTGGACCTTGGTGCCCAGAAGCCAAAAACTTTGTGAGGTGGGACGTCGTTTAAGGGAAAGAGGATATGATCACTCGTCCGAATGGTATCTGGTTCAAAGGCTTTCCATAGCTGTTCAAAGAGGAAATGCCGCTGCAGTAATGGGAACTTGAGCCGGATTTCACGATTCAGGGTGGCATTTTAATTAAATGTTTGTGAAACGTGATTAAAAAAGTTAGTGATATTTTAACTGTAATAACAAAAATATACTGATCTCCGTCTCAGTACTCCTGACAACGAGTAAGTAAGTAATACTGACATACTTCATAATATTCAGTCGTTACAACCAGACGAACTCACTGTTCCATTTATAATTCTAGCTAAATTTTATTTCTAACTCATATGGAAAGTAAATCAACAGGCCACTTTCTTCCCTAGACCAACACCGGCGAAACCGAATCGTGGACAAAACATAAATCTTTCAGAACCTTCCAGAGCTTCCAAACACCAATAAATTAACACAAAATGCCCAATAACTTGTACAAAAACTACGGAACACATATGCAATACGTCACTTGTGGCCAACAGGTGCATTTTATGGTCCATGAACTACGAATATAAATTCACTTATACTCAATTTTCCCGAAGTCCGGCTGGGTGAATAAATAACTTATCGAGCGACGAGAATGGACAAAAATGTTGCAATTTTCGTCTTTATTGTACAAGAGAATAAGGTTGGGAGAATTTATGGAAGTGTATCGACATGAGTGATTACTTAATATTGTTAAAGTTCAAGGGCGGATACAGCTTTGGTGCCAGGGGGGTCACAGAGTCGTGATCAAGTCATAAGAAGTTATAATTTAATTTTTATAATCATATACTCGGTGAAATTTTGATCGTTCTGGCTGGACCCTTAAAGGGGTGACTCAGACCATCAATATGAACAACTTTTCCTATGGGACCAATGCTGGGAACTCAAAAAAAAACGTCATTTCCATACAAAAGAGTTCCGCCGCCCGGCCAGTTTGTATGGGAAAATCGTTTGTTTTTTGAGTTCTCAGCATTGTTCCCATAGGAAAAGTTGTTCATTTTGATGGTCCGAGTCACCCCTTTAAGGGTCCAAAACGATAAAAATTTCAAATGTATACAAGCAAAAGTATTTTATTAATGTATGTAAGTACTTACCGTACTTATAAATACATATATTTAAATGACAAAATCAATTTTTCTTGTACGTCTTCTTCGGAAACGCGTTATCATTTCATCTATACCAATGGGTACATTTTAATGGATGAATATTTAACAATTTCAATAAGTAGTCCACGTAGGTCCTGGATCCGCCCTTGTTAAAGTTAAAGTTTTGTTTATTGAGGATAGGTGTTAAACGTTTTGTTGCGACTAAAGATATCCTAAATAATATTATAAATGCGAAAGTGAGTTTGTTTGTTTGTTTGTTTGTTACGCTTTCACGTTGTAACTACTGAACCGATCATAATGCAATTTTGCATACACGTTATCTGGAGTACGGAGAAGGACATAGGCTACCTTTTATCCCGGGAAAAAGTACTATTCCCGTGGGATCGACATTGACGCGGGCAGAGCCACGCGAAAGCTAGTATTTAATAAATAATAATCACTACATAGTATAAAACAAAGTCGCTTTTCTCTGTCTGTCCCTTTGTTTGCTTAGATCTTTTAAACGGTTTTTTAATAGATAAATAGATTTAAGAGGATTTATATGTACATCGAACCCATTCGAAGCCGGGACGCTAGTATTTGATAAAACAACTTACATGAGAAACCTTAACAAGGGATAGGATTTTTGAGCTGTCTCCAATCCCGCTCGTTTGCCGCCCTAAAAAAATACCTAGCAAAAATCCTAATCCTAACTAATATTATAAATGTGAAAGTGAGTTTGTTTGTTTGTTTATTTGTTTGTTTGTTTGTTACGCTTTCACGCCGTAACTACTGAACCGATTATCATGAAATTTTGCATACAAGTTCTCTGGAGTACGGAGAAGGACATAGGCTACCTTTTATCCCGGGAAAAAGTACTATTCCCGAGGGATCGACATTGACGCGGGCGGAGCCGCGGGCGAAAGCTAGTATTTAATAAATAATAATCACTACATATTTAGTATAAAACAAAGTCGCTTTCCTCTGTCTGTCCCTATGTTTGCTTAGATCTTTTAAACGGTTTTTTTATGAGATAGATAGATTTAAGAGGATTTATATGTACATCGCACCCATTCAAAGCCGGGTCGCTAGTATTTGATAAAACAACTTACATGAGAAACCTTAACAAGGGATAGGATTTTTGAGCTGTCTCCTATCCCGCTCGTTTGCCGCCCTAAAAAAATACCTAGCAAAAATCCTAATCCTAACTAATATTATAAATGTGAATGTGAGTTTGTTTGTTTGTTTATTTGTTAGTTTGTTTGTTACGCTTTCACGCCGTAACTACTGAACCGATTATCATGAAATTTTGCATACAAGTTCTCTGGAGTACGGAGAAGGACATAGGCTACCTTTTATCCCGGGAAAAAGTACTATTCCCGAGGGATCGACATTGACGCGGGAGGAGCCGCGGGCGAAAACTAGTAAAGAATAATTGATGTAAATGAATCTATACGCCTTCTCCTACTTAGAATATAGAATGATTGTAGAAGTTTCTATTATCTTGGAAATAAAATTGGGAAATACCGCTGTAACGATAATGCTGCGGTGATGATTCCAGCCACTTTGTTTCATACTTACATTCAGACAGTGAGCAGCTTATGACAGTAAGGTCATGCAAAATTTTGTTTGTTACCTTTTACGCCCTTTCGTCCCCAAAACTTTAAGTTAAGACTTACAAGTTAATAATGTAATAACCTTTCAAGAAGTTAATCTCCAGTAGCGCCAAGAGGTCAGCTTTGTACTGCGTGCCGCGTGACGTATCTCTCATCATCATTTCGAGTAGGTGTCACGGTCAATCGACCATGCACACCCTGGTGTCAGAGTTCTTCGGAACCGCCTCTCGGCCTCTAACGTGGTTCCTTTAACGACTACAGATGGCAGCCGGGACCACCGGCTTAACGTGCCTTCCGAAGCACGGAATCATCTTGTTATCAGACATTCAGGTGATTCAAGCCTGCAATGTCCTAACCAAACTGAAAACAACTAAACAAAGTATGCTTCCGGTGGGAATCGAACCCACGACCCCCGGGTCAACAGGCAAACGCCTTAACCACTGGGCCACGAAGGCTGACGTATCTCTGACTTTGTATGATCACATATCTGCCAAGTATACTCGGTTTGACAACTTCGGTGTACAACGTTTTAATCGTCAGTTCAAAATACATTGCGGCTTTTGTATTGACTATTTTTATTTAAGATGGACAAAACGCAATGTATTTTGAAGTGACTATTAAAACGTCGTTCACTGAGTTAGCAAATAGGCCAGCAGGTCATGATGGGAAACGATCTTTTTCAGATTGACCTGGCCTTGGATCTTTATCTATATATGTATCTTTATATATAAAAATTAATCTGTAATGGATGTAGAAAACTGGAGTCAAGAACGAGAACGCCCAAGAAGAAGACGGGCACACGACTTGACGACACACGAAAGAAATTGGAAAACTATCTCCAAGGATAGGGCGGACTAAAGGGGAGACCTTAGCCCAACAATGGGACACTATAGGCTAAGAAAAAAATAGATGTTGAAGTGACCATCGAACGTTGTAAATTATAGCTTTCAAAAGTCAGCGAGTAGGGGTGTAAAACTATGCTCTTCATTTTTGTCAAAAAGTATTTCAGTTATACCGGGAGTAAAGAGCTATGGCAGATTTTTAGTTATAACCGAACTTGCGTCAATGAATGAAATATACCTTTTTTTATAGAACATATATTGCTGGTTCTAGGTGAAAAAGAATCATAATTATAGGAGGCCAGGTTTTTGAGTTTAGAAGTAAGGTTATGTATGTGTACGCATCAAATAATAATTTATCCAAACTAAAGGAGCTCGATAGTATAATAATATTCACGCGCACTAGTCAACATTATAATGCCATTAGTTATTAATTACGATTACGCAAGTTAAGCAACCCCAGGTGTGGTTTCAAGATGGATTGCTCGCGCTCCTATGTTCATAGAAAAACAAGGCTGTTATCATGAATATTAGTCGTCAAACCCTATCAGATCTTTATGTAAATTTAAACATCTGATACCAATAATAACTATTTACATATTGAAAAATTAGTAAGTCATGAAGCTGATGACCTCGTTTAGGCTTATTAGTGTGTTACTTACATACATAAGATTAGCTTATAATCGCCAGCCTTGTCTTTCCATGAACACAGGAGCGTGAGCAAACCAAATCAAAAACCCATACAAAAGTGCCAACTGAGATTTTTTTTGATAATGTCGGAATGTCCTGATCATTTGTCTCATAGGAAGAGTTGTTCATATTTACAAGCTGGGCCAGCCCTTCAAGGCTCCGTCGAGGGTACATTTACACGCGTTATAGGTACTTGTATTACACTACAGTGTTAATTAACACTAATAGCTGTACCGATAAATATTTTTACGGCACCATTTCCTACTTTTATCGTTCGATTGCCGCCAACTAAAAGCGTGACGAATTCATATTTACTATTGTAATTTGGTTTCCTTTTGTCGTTATTTTTATATGAATTTTCTGAGAGCTTTAATGTTTTACGAGTGTAAAACATACGGGGTAATATTGCGGTCGGACTCGATTCGGTGATTGGCTGTGGTGGCGGTTTTACGCCAATAACCGGTGGAGGAGCCTGATGGCCCAGTGGACGTGAGCATTATAAGCGTTAACGAACGTTAAGCTACCCGGGGCGCAGTGCCCACTAGGATGGGTGACCGCAGTTTAGAAGTGACATAAAAATAATCTCGGGCTCATCCGTGCTTCGCAAAGCACTTCGTCGTGGCTGTCATCATTGATGGCAGTCGTTAAGCTATGTCAGGTGGCTTTAGGCAGCTTGAAAAAGCTGACACCAGTGTTGGCCACTTTGACACACGAAATACAAAACAGAAAACCAACAACCAAAGCGACTTTGTCATTTTATTTGAGTCACTTGATAAACTAGAAGCTAAGAAGTTATTAATACGCAATCACTTGCGAATAATTCCGAATAAAAGTGCGATGTATTGTGTATGTGATGTGTATTTAAAACAAAATTTCATTTAACATGACAAATAAAATAACAATTTTAAGATTTAATTGACACACATAACATGATAATATATTGTGATGGTTTTGGGGCTTGATTTTTTACGACAATTTAATAATGTTAGAAACAAGTCAGCTAAAATATTCCAAATCACATCAAAATTAAACTGAATACCATACTCACGACCAATTTAGTAAAATATAAAATGTCTTATCAGACTCGCGAGTAAGATAACACAGTTATAAGCGGTCAAAATACACATACGTGTGTGTACACCCGTCAGAGTAATGGGTAGCAACGGGAACTATGTACCGGAGTAATTCCAAAAATTTCTTTATTACAATGTCAAGAGTTAGTAAAGTATCACTGGTATTTCGTCATAAATCAATATGAACGTTGTTTAAGTCCTTTTTATTTATAGTTAGCTTTGTTAAGCTTTTCCCCAGCTTTGTTCAAATCACGGGTTCAAATTACCTGAAACAAGAGAAACAAATTTTTAAATAATTTTGAAGTGTACTTCTCAAAACAAAGTTTAAATATAGTAAATTCTGCAATCTCTTTGAGTTGGTCTGATCAATTATATAATTCGGTACTAATTCAGATAAGTTTTTTTTATGGATATATAGCGAAAATACTGACTTTTCAATACTGATTGACACATATAATTATGTTAAGCCGGTGGTCCCGGCTGCCATCTGGTAGTCGTTAAGGAACCATGTCAAAGGCCAAGAGGCGATTCCGAAGAACTCTGACACCAGGGTGTGCATGGTCGATTGACCGTGTCACCTACACGAAATAATGATGATGACGGCTCGTGGATTTTTATTTACACATTTAAATGCAAACAAGTTTTTGGAGTTTTTACATTTTTGTGACAAGCTTTTACTACGAATCCATACTGTAAAGTGCTTTCCAAGACAAATCAAATGAGCCCAAAAACGAATGGTTAACTTTGCTTACTAAAATTTAAGAGTTCCTTTGGCCACCTGCCGACTTTATCATCAGACCAGTGCAACGATACCACAATATTGTTTTGTCATACGATTTACACATACATGACAAATTTCAGCTCAATCGGTAACCGGGAAGTGGATCAAATTTAACTCGCAGGATTTGATTACAGAGAAACATCGGGACAGGTGAAACGAAATAAAAGCTTGTACAATAATATGACATGAAGCCTTACTGGGCTACAAAGTAATTGACTCTAGATTAAAAAACTAGCTGTTGCCCGCGATTTCGTCCCGGCAATTTCTGTTATTGTGATTCATTAGCTTTTAAAGGAATATATTTTAAAGTACTTCTGCGTTTTCTCCCATTTTCAAAACATTTTTAATTATGCTTTGCTCCTATTTGTCGCAGCGTGATGTTTAATAGCCTAATGCCTTCCTCAATAAATGGACTATCCAAAACAAAAAGAATTTTCCAATTTGAACCAGTAGTTCCTGAGATTAGCGCATTCAAACAAACAAAAAACTCTTCAGCTTTATATATTATAACTAGCTATTGTCCGCGACTTCGCCCGCGGCAATTTCTGTTATCATGATTAATTAGTTTTTTCTTATTATAGATAAATAATTTTCCCCCGTTATCAAAACATTTTTTATTGATGCTTCGCTCCTGTTGGTCGCAGCGTGATGTTTTATAGCCTAAAGCATTCCTTAATAAATGGACTATCCAACACAAAAATAATTTTCCAATTTGAACGAGTACTTCCTGATATTAGCGCGTTCAAACAAACAATCAAACTCTTCAGCTTTATAATATTAGTATAGATTATAGTAATAGATGTGTTATTTGCTACATGCGTTTCTCATTATCATTAATGTCCTTTTCTCAAACTGGGAAAGAAATAACCAAGTCCATACATTCAGCTTACTGTCGT
Organism: Elegia similella; assembly: GCA_947532085.1. Lineage (NCBI taxonomy): Eukaryota > Metazoa > Arthropoda > Insecta > Lepidoptera > Pyralidae > Elegia > Elegia similella. Next base: position 6,379,600 of record OX383928.1, read on the forward strand.
CAAAATGGAAGGCTTAGGCGGCGACGGCGGTTACGGCCTACTAACTTCCATAATAAGAGTTTATTGCCACAACCTTTGCAGATAATGACCGGGAGTAAATAAAGTGAAAAATTTCGCTGGAAGTTCATTAACAGTTTATGTTCAGAATATTAATAAGAGAAAGAGAGCCAATGTATTTATTAATTTGAAATAAATTTATCAACACACATGCTTCATTTAAACTTGCCGTAAGTTAGCACTGGTATGTGTGGTGGGTTAAGGCGCTGTGCATCAGAAGAATTCCGTAAAACGTGTATTTTTTCGTAGCCCTTATTTTTCAAAGAATACTAGCATGAAAAAAATATGAAGTACAGTTCAAAGATCAAAATAAATGGTTACATCAAAAAATGTTCAACAAAATATTTAAAACTAAAAAAAATATCAAATAAGCTATATCCAGAAAAATTTTCGTCGCGAATTTCTTGATATTTTCAGCGACGACTACCAACTTTTATACGTCTATAAAAAGTATAACTAAATGAGCAAGATGGATAACTACAAAAAATACAATATTTGGTTATGATTATTGAATTATTAAATTAAAAGTAAAAATTAACGATACGAAAATGGCAGACACGGATTTGAACTGAGACTGACGATAGGTATGACACAAATATATAAAATATCGCGCGATGTCCGCTGCAAACGGTTAAGGGATACAGCGCCTTAAGCAAGTCTATAAAGCTAGGTACTTCAAAATTAATAGTTGTAGATAGTTGTTGTCTTCCACGCCATAGTTGTTGGGACAGAAGAAAACGTAGAATGTACCAGCTGCTTCACTTCCCGCGCAGATCGTAAAAGCCGATCTAGGGAATGGGCAAATCTGACGAATTATATTAGTAGGCGATGCGGCTAGCCACCCATCACTATTCTGATTCCATTTTCCACCAACATGCTAAACGTGGCTTTTAGGTCTTAAAGACCTGGGGCTCTGTCTACCCCGCAAGGGAAAAGACGTGATACTATGTAAGTATGTAGTTGTAATTCAGATACCGAGATTGTATGTCAAACAGTTGTTTGTATAATTATATATACATATACTAGTGACTCTGTAAGCTGTAGACCTCGCGAGGCTTATTCGTATCACAGCACAAATAACTCACAATGGTCCTAAGTGCCATATAGTAAATTGAAATTGTATATAACATGACATCAGAAAAAAAAAGAAAAGATAAAAATATAAAATATCATACAAAGCCCTTCAGGCAAGTAGGCGACGAATACTGTTGAAAAGAGTTTCTTTTGGCGTCTTCTTCTCTGCAGTGGTCGGTTCCGAACCACTAGTAGTTTGTAGCTTTTGAACAATAATTAATAATTTGAATATAATTTAATAAGTATTATTTAAAATGTGAATTGACATGAAAAAGAAAAGGCCTATTTTCTGAATAAATCTTTGAATCTTCGCCGCTTAGGTCCTATGTCCCAAATCTACAATTTTGACTTTTTTTAAAACTAAATATTAAAAATATTCTATGTAGTTATGAACGGCCTGATAAAATTTCAACCGGTTGTGCAATGCGACCTGTAGAGGAGAATAACCGGACAGCGGGACATACGAAAGACTTTTTGCTCAATCTGAAACGGAGCTGTTTCGCGCTCCCTCTGTCAAATATAATTGAAACTACCGTGAGATAAAGAAATAATGTATACCTAATAATCATTTATATAAAAAAAAGGCTTTAACCAAAGTACTTAACCGATTTTGATGAAATAGGACTAATTGGGAAGTATATCCTTCCAATTTTCTTGAAATCTGTTCATAAATGACAGATGTATAAGGCAACACATATAAAAAAAAAAATTTCGACGAAAGAACCTCTTCCCTTTTTAAGTCGGTTGAAAAGAGTAATAACGAGAACAATAAAACAATATTTACCTGAAGTTCGTTTCCAACGAAACAATTTATACATTTCTGAAACAAATACTTCATACAAACACTGTTACGAACAATTCGAATAAAGATGCATTCTGGCAAAATATAATTTCAGAGAAAACCTTTAATTTATATTATTTATTTGCTTATTGTTTATAGTTATGTATCGACAGCATAATTTGGTGTTTCATGTTTTCGTGATCACAATTACATTATTTAACACGATTGTTATTAAGATTTTCCTGATATTCCGGTAACTGACTTGTGTCAAGTCTGTTAAGATTGCCGCAGCATGTTGAAATAATATCAGATATATCTTAAAGATAATTGTGGTAAATCCCGTGCGTTGTGATAAATTGATAATGTTGTGCCTGCATAATAATTATTATTAGATGCTCTTATTATTTGCAGAAAAAAACTATTTTGTTCTCGGAGTTTTTAAAATGGTGATTTCATAAGTGTAGTTCTTAATGTGCGTAAGGATTTATTGCCAAAAGCCAAAGATGTCTTGACTTCTAGGTCAACGAGAAGGCCCGGCCATATCTCTAGGGCAAGATCAGCAAGCAGTTTTAAGTGTGTTGCTGACGACTCGGACACAAATATATTTATTATCATAATTAACACATATTATAGTTAACTTCTTCACTGACACGGAACCAGACACAAAAGAAATAACAATAGAATTACGTCCACAGGCGGCGAAAGCGTTAACAATATCATAATAATATCAGTCTTATTCTAATTAAATTCCATTATAGCACACTCCTTAGCGTCTTTGGTGCAACAATGCCTTAAATACTAGCCGCATTACTGTGCTGGTTTGCTATAAATATATACGGACAAATCACACATATTGAGCTAGCCCCAAAGTAAGTCCGAGACTTGTGTTATGGGATACTACCTCAACGCGTTGCCCAATCTCCCTAATAATGCGCTTGGCATCCGATTCCCAGCTGCCCAACGTCTCTACGGCATTGGGGACAAAACAATATTGTGGCTCCATTGCCGCGTACTTCAGCCGCTTATTCTCCACCGCATCCTCGGCAGCCGTCCCCATTGAACAGGCAGTCCGACTCAAGTGGCTGGGTGCAACCGTACTGACACACGTACCATCCCAGACCACGCATCTGCCCCTTTCTTCTATTCTTTTCCAGGGCACTAGGGTAAATCCATCAGGCCTCTTCCCATCCAATCTACACATATATATTGCCCGAATAGTGTCCGGATACAACTGAAACATTTTATCGAGGTACATACAGAAAAAAGTCTATAAATTAATACATAAGTATCTATAATCAATACTAAGAATAAATCTGTAAGGGTCGGTCATGGAGTAAGTTACTTTGTTTTCAGAGATATCGTGTTTATAAGCTCTGTACATGATACTGAAACTAAATTGATGTTTTTTAGATTATTTTCTGTATGTATGTAATGTATGTTGTTCATAACTCATAAATTAACTAACTGAATTTTCTGAAACTTGGTAGATAAACATTTAGACGTTCAGGACACAGGATAGGCTACATTAAATAATGTAGCCTATCCGTCCAGATTTAGTGGAGATTATAAGTTTTCTCCGGTTATGATAAGACGTGGCGCCCATGCAAATTTATGATGCAAGTGTGCAATAAGAAATGATTTTTAGAAATTCAACCCCTAAAGGGGTGTAATAGGGGGGTGAAATTTATAAGGTACTTTCTCATTCCCAGACTTAGAAGTATGAAAATAGGTATATAAATTCGCGATTACAATTTAAAAAGATGTGTGTAGGTGAAATGGTCAAAATTACCCCTTAAAGGGGTAAAATGGTGGGGGGGGGGGGTAAAGTTTGTATTGAAATTTCTCATGTCTGCACTTAAAAGTATAAAAATTGATAACTGTAATTGGTATAGGTATCCTAATCTATATCAACATAACATATAAATGTACGCGAACAAAGTCGATGGCACTGCTAATTTTTATATATATCCGACCACAGACGGACATAGTATGCTCTGGAATAAGATCCCATTTTGACCCTTACCCTGAAAGCTTACTGTAAACATTTTCTGACAAGAATATGCAACCGTGTATATATGCAAATTCCCTGTCCGTTGCAAAGGCAGGATATAACATCGAAATATTTGCGAACATTTTGCGAAATGTTATTTGAGTTGTAAAATTGTCGACGCTGACCCGACCTGGCTTTGGAAGGATTTCAAATATACATTTTATACTTATACGGGTATCTTCTAGCATATATGCTGGTAGCAAATATACCTATATAAAATTGGGCAAGTGCGAGTCGGATGCTCAGACATACTAAGGGTTATGTACATTGAATTAGAAAAACAATGGAAGCGTAACTCTCATACAACTAACTAAATTTAATATCAGTCCCATTTACGCAAACAATAACAACAAACAACTTACGCACTCATAGACGAAGCTAGTTTGCGATTGGCCGCGTCAAGGTCTCGGGGCGGTGTCAACATATCTAATGAACGCTATGGTGTCAACATCATCAAAATATCTGCGAACATTTTGCGAAATGTTATTTGAGTTTTAAAATTGTCGACGCTGACCCGACCTGGCTTTGGAAGGATTTCAAATATACATTTTATACTTATAAGAGTATCTTCTAGTATATATGCTGATAGCAAATATACAAAATGAGTGAAATTTTGATCGTTCTGGACCATTAAAGGGGTGATTCAGCCCGTTGATATGAACAACTTTTCCTTTGGGACCAATGCTAAGAAACCAAAAATTTTTTGACGTTCCCATACAAATTGACATATATATAAACGTTTAAACAAACATATATTAGTTGCCAGACATTTCCTGTGGGCCATAACTATTAAATTAACAGACACTTTAAAAGTCGTAAAAAAACCGATCCTCCGATCCTCGAAGGGTGATTCAGCCGGCGATTCATTTATTTAATAGGTACACAAACAATATTTACATACAACATTAAATCTCATCACTCACAAAATCTATTACTTATGTTAACACCAATAATAATAATGTATTTGTTATAAAATATGGTATCGTTGAGTTAGTATCCCATAACTCAAGTCTCGAACTTACTTTCGCACTAGCTCAATATGTGTGATTTGTCCGTATATAGGTATTTATCAATATTTATATTTATAACTAAACGATATCGCACTATCGCTTCACAAAATATCTCAACACTTTCCAAAATGTTACAAATAAAGAGCAGATGAAGAAATATCTGCGTTAATTTTAACCGTGTATTTCTGGTTTGTCTTTCGTTAGTTCAGTGACAGACGGACATTCGAATGGACTTGAGGTGAACTGGTTTCTATTATTGAGTTTATCTATTTTGAGCTCACCTAAAATATACAGAGAAAACTATGATACTGTATAGCTTAGTGTTATCGTAGGTTTACGGTGACTCAATGCACCTACAGTAGACCTACATACCTTGTCTTTCCATGACTATGAAGGATTATGGCAAATAATAAACGTGTATTTCGGTAGAAAACTTGGATTTATCTCTAAATATATATAACTCAAAGGTGACTGACTGACATAGTGATCTATCAACGCACAGCCTAAACCACTGGACGGATCGGGCTGAACTTTGGCATGCAGGTAAATGTTATGATGTAGGCATCCGCTTAGAAAGGATTTTGATCAATTCTACCCCCAAGGGGATAAAATAGGAAATGACTTCTTAACGCGAGCGAAGCCGCTGGCAAAAGCTAGTTTATAATAAACCGATATGAGTTTAATAAAACTTGTTATCTATTTGTAAGCTTAACTACAGAAACTATCAGGAACATTGTCGACGGGTTGACGCGATGATCTACACATGTGACAAATGGAGAAAAGATGTGTAAACATACGGCACGTTATTCTTTATGGAACCGCTTTTTTTAGCGAGCTGTAGAAGAGTAATGTTTAAGAATTATACCGTTACAATAGAAAGTAGGTATATCAATTATCGTCTGGCCAGCGAGGTAGTCTGCTCTGGCCAACTATGGTTCTGGTAGTACAGAGAGGGTCATGCTCCTGCAGTGGAGACTAAAAAGACCTGATGATGATGATGATGATGATAGGTATCAATTATTGTCAAGCAGACCCTTAGAGACTGCTTTCTGGTAAGTTTGGGAACCAGTCACAGTCTTTCGATAAAAAGCATATGTATCATGTATTTGAATCCAAGACTCAGGTCAGTCTGAAAAAGATCAATTTCCAACTTGACTTGGCCGGGGATCGAACCCAGGGACCCTTGTGTCGCAGGTTGGCGTGTTAATTGCGCCACAGAGTTCGCCACTACATATGAGTACCAGCATACGTCCTACCCTACTACTTTACAGCTACTCTGTTGTTGGATATTCTTCCCTGCTTGCTCTCACATAGACCGCTATTTGTTTCTTATCCTATATTTTCTAGTAATTCCACTCGTCCTCCTCACCATTTCTATATCCGCTGCATGCAGTCGTCATCTTTAAGTTAAGCACAACTGTGTATAGCGTTTTAACCAGGGGTTGGAATACCGGTAAAAATCCATTACCGGTACCTCTATGAAACGACAGTACCGGTAATTGGTTTGGTACCGGTACATTTGGTAACGGTAAAAATCAAGTACCGGTACCTCTATAATACAACGGTACCGGTAATTGGATTGGTACCGGTACCTCAATAAAACGACGGTACCGGTAATTGAAAGAAGTACCTGTACCAAATACCGGTAAACAGTACCGGTACTTAGTACCGGTACTCGTATTGGAAATTATCATTTCGTTAATGTGTGTCGTTGCCGTGTTGTGCATGTGCGGCGTGAGGCGGGGGCCCACAATAGGGCGGCACTTTTACAGTCGAGCGAGTCCCATGCGGTAGACGGCAACAATGCGTAGGTACCGGTAAAATTAACGCAATTTTAATACCGTTAAAATTTGACAGAATAGAGGTACCGGTACTTACCGGTACTTATAATGTGAATTTGGTACCGGTAACAAGTAGCGGTAAAATTACCGTTAACTGTTAACAATATTATTACCGTTAAATACTAGATTACCGGTACCTCATATTACCGTTAAAATTTTAACAGAATAGTAATACCGGTACTTACCGGTACTTATAATGGGAATTTGGTACCGGTAACAAGCCCTGGTTTTAACCGCTCAAGCGGTTTAAAACATTCTATCCCTCCGTACCTATTTCCATTTCTCGAATTAGAAATTTTAATACAATGGTGTCAGTGACTGGCTGTCACTATCGTCCAGTGTGCAGTCTATTTTTACTTTTCAATTAGCTTTAAATATTTTAGTATTAAGTTTCTGCTTCCAGTAACATAATGTTTTACAATTAGTAATGGGAATGTAATGAGAGACGTATTTTAAATTGTGTAATAGGAGAACCCTTCTTCCGATCTAGTCTTCTGTTAGTAATAGTAGATAGCCCCAAAGTAAGTTCAAGACTTGCGTTATGGATACTAACTCAACGATACTATATTTTATAACAACTTCTGTGTAAGCATTAACTTTAAAACCCTACTAAAATTCCCTATCTATGTTCTTGCTTCCCTTTCTCCCATACATCCCTCCTATTTCGCCGAGACGGCCTGTGATTGGCCGAAAAGTGAGTCGAAAAAATATGGCGTGCGAGTTGAGTTGAACAGCGCTTTGCGCTAATATAATTTCCAAAAATAACGACCCTAAGAGCTTCGCTGGCCGAAAACAACTCTAAATCCTCATCCGCGAGTGTGTGATGGTGTACCACAAGTGTAGGCAGTGAGAAAAGGAATAAAGTTCAAACCAGGGAGGTTCCCAGCCAGCCGCCACAAGGGCCTGCCTCGGGCGATCCTTCCCAACGTCCTGTTCACAAAGAATCCAGGTCAGTGTTTACTTTTTCCCTTGCTGTGATTCTGGGGTTGATCGGAGAATGCAGTGACTCTTTCAGGAAGTCGCAACATTAATTTATGTTGCCTCCTGTGAGGACATTCCTCACGTACTTATTTCAAATTTACCCACTTAATTTCAATATTTTCAATTAAAGATATATCCAAATATGGATAACTAATTTATTCATAAATAGACTTATTATAGATTCAAATTAACTAGGTACTTACCCACCTAGCATTTGTCTATTTGTCTAACAATCTCGGATCAAACAGGGAATTCCATTCCTGTTCCATACCATAGTAAATACCTATTGCTTACGAGTACATACTTCTTATATCGTTAATTCCCTTGTAATCCCTTAATCGTTCGATTTGTATGCCATAAGGTACTATCTTGTTACTCAGGCTTTCGAACTATTTTGGATAGCCTATACTTACCTAGGGTCAATTAATAGCAGTGAGGTGTGTATTTATGATTATAAGTAATAGTCCGTAGTTTTAAAACCTACGTGTTTGTGAATATCTGTTCCATTACTCAGTTTCCATTTAAACTTTTGCTACTTACCTACGTTACTCGTACTTTCACAATTAGTGCTTAGCGAAAACATGGCAAAAGGAGAATCAATGTCAACCATTAAAAAACGTGAATATGAGTTTAAAAATATGCAAATACTTTATGACTTAGCAAAAATTACGAAAGAAAATAAAACTAAATTAGCATCTTTTCGAGCTAGGTATAAAAGAATTGATAAAATTCGTGATAATTTCTTGGAATGCAACGATCGTGTAAACCGGTTGCAACTTAAACTAAATCCTCAATTTGTTATCGATAATAATGATTTGTTGTCATTTGGCGAGTTATACTATTATGTCATTGAGTTTGCTAACTCTCTCGACGTAAGTTCGCGCTCGGAACTATGTCAAGGTCATGCGCATTCCAACTCACAAGTGAAATTACCTAAATTGCAAATAGCTAAGTTTGATGGTAATATAGAGAACTGGCAGATGTTTAAAGACAGTTATACGTCGCTTGTGCATAATAATGGTCCCGGCTGCCATCTGGTAGTCGTTAAGGAACCATGTCAAAGGCCAAGAGGCGATTCCGAAGAACTCTGACACCAGGGTGTGCATGGTCGATTGACCGTGTCACCTACACGAAATAATGATGATGACGGCTCGTGGATTTTTATTTACACATTTAAATGCAAACAAGTTTTTGGAGTTTTTACATTTTTGTGACAAGCTTTTACTACGAATCCATACTGTAAAGTGCTTTCCAAGACAAATCAAATGAGCCCAAAAACGAATGGTTAACTTTGCTTACTAAAATTTAAGAGTTCCTTTGGCCACCTGCCGACTTTATCATCAGACCAGTGCAACGATACCACAATATTGTTTTGTCATACGATTTACACATACATGACAAATTTCAGCTCAATCGGTAACCGGGAAGTGGATCAAATTTAACTCGCAGGATTTGATTACAGAGAAACATCGGGACAGGTGAAACGAAATAAAAGCTTGTACAATAATATGACATGAAGCCTTACTGGGCTACAAAGTAATTGACTCTAGATTAAAAAACTAGCTGTTGCCCGCGATTTCGTCCCGGCAATTTCTGTTATTGTGATTCATTAGCTTTTAAAGGAATATATTTTAAAGTACTTCTGCGTTTTCTCCCATTTTCAAAACATTTTTAATTATGCTTTGCTCCTATTTGTCGCAGCGTGATGTTTAATAGCCTAATGCCTTCCTCAATAAATGGACTATCCAAAACAAAAAGAATTTTCCAATTTGAACCAGTAGTTCCTGAGATTAGCGCATTCAAACAAACAAAAAACTCTTCAGCTTTATATATTATAACTAGCTATTGTCCGCGACTTCGCCCGCGGCAATTTCTGTTATCATGATTAATTAGTTTTTTCTTATTATAGATAAATAATTTTCCCCCGTTATCAAAACATTTTTTATTGATGCTTCGCTCCTGTTGGTCGCAGCGTGATGTTTTATAGCCTAAAGCATTCCTTAATAAATGGACTATCCAACACAAAAATAATTTTCCAATTTGAACGAGTACTTCCTGATATTAGCGCGTTCAAACAAACAATCAAACTCTTCAGCTTTATAATATTAGTATAGATTATAGTAATAGATGTGTTATTTGCTACATGCGTTTCTCATTATCATTAATGTCCTTTTCTCAAACTGGGAAAGAAATAACCAAGTCCATACATTCAGCTTACTGTCGTCAAAATGGAAGGCTTAGGCGGCGACGGCGGTTACGGCCTACTAACTTCCATAATAAGAGTTTATTGCCACAACCTTTGCAGATAATGACCGGGAGTAAATAAAGTGAAAAATTTCGCTGGAAGTTCATTAACAGTTTATGTTCAGAATATTAATAAGAGAAAGAGAGCCAATGTATTTATTAATTTGAAATAAATTTATCAACACACATGCTTCATTTAAACTTGCCGTAAGTTAGCACTGGTATGTGTGGTGGGTTAAGGCGCTGTGCATCAGAAGAATTCCGTAAAACGTGTATTTTTTCGTAGCCCTTATTTTTCAAAGAATACTAGCATGAAAAAAATATGAAGTACAGTTCAAAGATCAAAATAAATGGTTACATCAAAAAATGTTCAACAAAATATTTAAAACTAAAAAAAATATCAAATAAGCTATATCCAGAAAAATTTTCGTCGCGAATTTCTTGATATTTTCAGCGACGACTACCAACTTTTATACGTCTATAAAAAGTATAACTAAATGAGCAAGATGGATAACTACAAAAAATACAATATTTGGTTATGATTATTGAATTATTAAATTAAAAGTAAAAATTAACGATACGAAAATGGCAGACACGGATTTGAACTGAGACTGACGATAGGTATGACACAAATATATAAAATATCGCGCGATGTCCGCTGCAAACGGTTAAGGGATACAGCGCCTTAAGCAAGTCTATAAAGCTAGGTACTTCAAAATTAATAGTTGTAGATAGTTGTTGTCTTCCACGCCATAGTTGTTGGGACAGAAGAAAACGTAGAATGTACCAGCTGCTTCACTTCCCGCGCAGATCGTAAAAGCCGATCTAGGGAATGGGCAAATCTGACGAATTATATTAGTAGGCGATGCGGCTAGCCACCCATCACTATTCTGATTCCATTTTCCACCAACATGCTAAACGTGGCTTTTAGGTCTTAAAGACCTGGGGCTCTGTCTACCCCGCAAGGGAAAAGACGTGATACTATGTAAGTATGTAGTTGTAATTCAGATACCGAGATTGTATGTCAAACAGTTGTTTGTATAATTATATATACATATACTAGTGACTCTGTAAGCTGTAGACCTCGCGAGGCTTATTCGTATCACAGCACAAATAACTCACAATGGTCCTAAGTGCCATATAGTAAATTGAAATTGTATATAACATGACATCAGAAAAAAAAAGAAAAGATAAAAATATAAAATATCATACAAAGCCCTTCAGGCAAGTAGGCGACGAATACTGTTGAAAAGAGTTTCTTTTGGCGTCTTCTTCTCTGCAGTGGTCGGTTCCGAACCACTAGTAGTTTGTAGCTTTTGAACAATAATTAATAATTTGAATATAATTTAATAAGTATTATTTAAAATGTGAATTGACATGAAAAAGAAAAGGCCTATTTTCTGAATAAATCTTTGAATCTTCGCCGCTTAGGTCCTATGTCCCAAATCTACAATTTTGACTTTTTTTAAAACTAAATATTAAAAATATTCTATGTAGTTATGAACGGCCTGATAAAATTTCAACCGGTTGTGCAATGCGACCTGTAGAGGAGAATAACCGGACAGCGGGACATACGAAAGACTTTTTGCTCAATCTGAAACGGAGCTGTTTCGCGCTCCCTCTGTCAAATATAATTGAAACTACCGTGAGATAAAGAAATAATGTATACCTAATAATCATTTATATAAAAAAAAGGCTTTAACCAAAGTACTTAACCGATTTTGATGAAATAGGACTAATTGGGAAGTATATCCTTCCAATTTTCTTGAAATCTGTTCATAAATGACAGATGTATAAGGCAACACATATAAAAAAAAAAATTTCGACGAAAGAACCTCTTCCCTTTTTAAGTCGGTTGAAAAGAGTAATAACGAGAACAATAAAACAATATTTACCTGAAGTTCGTTTCCAACGAAACAATTTATACATTTCTGAAACAAATACTTCATACAAACACTGTTACGAACAATTCGAATAAAGATGCATTCTGGCAAAATATAATTTCAGAGAAAACCTTTAATTTATATTATTTATTTGCTTATTGTTTATAGTTATGTATCGACAGCATAATTTGGTGTTTCATGTTTTCGTGATCACAATTACATTATTTAACACGATTGTTATTAAGATTTTCCTGATATTCCGGTAACTGACTTGTGTCAAGTCTGTTAAGATTGCCGCAGCATGTTGAAATAATATCAGATATATCTTAAAGATAATTGTGGTAAATCCCGTGCGTTGTGATAAATTGATAATGTTGTGCCTGCATAATAATTATTATTAGATGCTCTTATTATTTGCAGAAAAAAACTATTTTGTTCTCGGAGTTTTTAAAATGGTGATTTCATAAGTGTAGTTCTTAATGTGCGTAAGGATTTATTGCCAAAAGCCAAAGATGTCTTGACTTCTAGGTCAACGAGAAGGCCCGGCCATATCTCTAGGGCAAGATCAGCAAGCAGTTTTAAGTGTGTTGCTGACGACTCGGACACAAATATATTTATTATCATAATTAACACATATTATAGTTAACTTCTTCACTGACACGGAACCAGACACAAAAGAAATAACAATAGAATTACGTCCACAGGCGGCGAAAGCGTTAACAATATCATAATAATATCAGTCTTATTCTAATTAAATTCCATTATAGCACACTCCTTAGCGTCTTTGGTGCAACAATGCCTTAAATACTAGCCGCATTACTGTGCTGGTTTGCTATAAATATATACGGACAAATCACACATATTGAGCTAGCCCCAAAGTAAGTCCGAGACTTGTGTTATGGGATACTACCTCAACGCGTTGCCCAATCTCCCTAATAATGCGCTTGGCATCCGATTCCCAGCTGCCCAACGTCTCTACGGCATTGGGGACAAAACAATATTGTGGCTCCATTGCCGCGTACTTCAGCCGCTTATTCTCCACCGCATCCTCGGCAGCCGTCCCCATTGAACAGGCAGTCCGACTCAAGTGGCTGGGTGCAACCGTACTGACACACGTACCATCCCAGACCACGCATCTGCCCCTTTCTTCTATTCTTTTCCAGGGCACTAGGGTAAATCCATCAGGCCTCTTCCCATCCAATCTACACATATATATTGCCCGAATAGTGTCCGGATACAACTGAAACATTTTATCGAGGTACATACAGAAAAAAGTCTATAAATTAATACATAAGTATCTATAATCAATACTAAGAATAAATCTGTAAGGGTCGGTCATGGAGTAAGTTACTTTGTTTTCAGAGATATCGTGTTTATAAGCTCTGTACATGATACTGAAACTAAATTGATGTTTTTTAGATTATTTTCTGTATGTATGTAATGTATGTTGTTCATAACTCATAAATTAACTAACTGAATTTTCTGAAACTTGGTAGATAAACATTTAGACGTTCAGGACACAGGATAGGCTACATTAAATAATGTAGCCTATCCGTCCAGATTTAGTGGAGATTATAAGTTTTCTCCGGTTATGATAAGACGTGGCGCCCATGCAAATTTATGATGCAAGTGTGCAATAAGAAATGATTTTTAGAAATTCAACCCCTAAAGGGGTGTAATAGGGGGGTGAAATTTATAAGGTACTTTCTCATTCCCAGACTTAGAAGTATGAAAATAGGTATATAAATTCGCGATTACAATTTAAAAAGATGTGTGTAGGTGAAATGGTCAAAATTACCCCTTAAAGGGGTAAAATGGTGGGGGGGGGGGTAAAGTTTGTATTGAAATTTCTCATGTCTGCACTTAAAAGTATAAAAATTGATAACTGTAATTGGTATAGGTATCCTAATCTATATCAACATAACATATAAATGTACGCGAACAAAGTCGATGGCACTGCTAATTTTTATATATATCCGACCACAGACGGACATAGTATGCTCTGGAATAAGATCCCATTTTGACCCTTACCCTGAAAGCTTACTGTAAACATTTTCTGACAAGAATATGCAACCGTGTATATATGCAAATTCCCTGTCCGTTGCAAAGGCAGGATATAACATCGAAATATTTGCGAACATTTTGCGAAATGTTATTTGAGTTGTAAAATTGTCGACGCTGACCCGACCTGGCTTTGGAAGGATTTCAAATATACATTTTATACTTATACGGGTATCTTCTAGCATATATGCTGGTAGCAAATATACCTATATAAAATTGGGCAAGTGCGAGTCGGATGCTCAGACATACTAAGGGTTATGTACATTGAATTAGAAAAACAATGGAAGCGTAACTCTCATACAACTAACTAAATTTAATATCAGTCCCATTTACGCAAACAATAACAACAAACAACTTACGCACTCATAGACGAAGCTAGTTTGCGATTGGCCGCGTCAAGGTCTCGGGGCGGTGTCAACATATCTAATGAACGCTATGGTGTCAACATCATCAAAATATCTGCGAACATTTTGCGAAATGTTATTTGAGTTTTAAAATTGTCGACGCTGACCCGACCTGGCTTTGGAAGGATTTCAAATATACATTTTATACTTATAAGAGTATCTTCTAGTATATATGCTGATAGCAAATATACAAAATGAGTGAAATTTTGATCGTTCTGGACCATTAAAGGGGTGATTCAGCCCGTTGATATGAACAACTTTTCCTTTGGGACCAATGCTAAGAAACCAAAAATTTTTTGACGTTCCCATACAAATTGACATATATATAAACGTTTAAACAAACATATATTAGTTGCCAGACATTTCCTGTGGGCCATAACTATTAAATTAACAGACACTTTAAAAGTCGTAAAAAAACCGATCCTCCGATCCTCGAAGGGTGATTCAGCCGGCGATTCATTTATTTAATAGGTACACAAACAATATTTACATACAACATTAAATCTCATCACTCACAAAATCTATTACTTATGTTAACACCAATAATAATAATGTATTTGTTATAAAATATGGTATCGTTGAGTTAGTATCCCATAACTCAAGTCTCGAACTTACTTTCGCACTAGCTCAATATGTGTGATTTGTCCGTATATAGGTATTTATCAATATTTATATTTATAACTAAACGATATCGCACTATCGCTTCACAAAATATCTCAACACTTTCCAAAATGTTACAAATAAAGAGCAGATGAAGAAATATCTGCGTTAATTTTAACCGTGTATTTCTGGTTTGTCTTTCGTTAGTTCAGTGACAGACGGACATTCGAATGGACTTGAGGTGAACTGGTTTCTATTATTGAGTTTATCTATTTTGAGCTCACCTAAAATATACAGAGAAAACTATGATACTGTATAGCTTAGTGTTATCGTAGGTTTACGGTGAATTTGGTACCGGTAACAAGCCCTGGTTTTAACCGCTCAAGCGGTTTAAAACATTCTATCCCTCCGTACCTATTTCCATTTCTCGAATTAGAAATTTTAATACAATGGTGTCAGTGACTGGCTGTCACTATCGTCCAGTGTGCAGTCTATTTTTACTTTTCAATTAGCTTTAAATATTTTAGTATTAAGTTTCTGCTTCCAGTAACATAATGTTTTACAATTAGTAATGGGAATGTAATGAGAGACGTATTTTAAATTGTGTAATAGGAGAACCCTTCTTCCGATCTAGTCTTCTGTTAGTAATAGTAGATAGCCCCAAAGTAAGTTCAAGACTTGCGTTATGGATACTAACTCAACGATACTATATTTTATAACAACTTCTGTGTAAGCATTAACTTTAAAACCCTACTAAAATTCCCTATCTATGTTCTTGCTTCCCTTTCTCCCATACATCCCTCCTATTTCGCCGAGACGGCCTGTGATTGGCCGAAAAGTGAGTCGAAAAAATATGGCGTGCGAGTTGAGTTGAACAGCGCTTTGCGCTAATATAATTTCCAAAAATAACGACCCTAAGAGCTTCGCTGGCCGAAAACAACTCTAAATCCTCATCCGCGAGTGTGTGATGGTGTACCACAAGTGTAGGCAGTGAGAAAAGGAATAAAGTTCAAACCAGGGAGGTTCCCAGCCAGCCGCCACAAGGGCCTGCCTCGGGCGATCCTTCCCAACGTCCTGTTCACAAAGAATCCAGGTCAGTGTTTACTTTTTCCCTTGCTGTGATTCTGGGGTTGATCGGAGAATGCAGTGACTCTTTCAGGAAGTCGCAACATTAATTTATGTTGCCTCCTGTGAGGACATTCCTCACGTACTTATTTCAAATTTACCCACTTAATTTCAATATTTTCAATTAAAGATATATCCAAATATGGATAACTAATTTATTCATAAATAGACTTATTATAGATTCAAATTAACTAGGTACTTACCCACCTAGCATTTGTCTATTTGTCTAACAATCTCGGATCAAACAGGGAATTCCATTCCTGTTCCATACCATAGTAAATACCTATTGCTTACGAGTACATACTTCTTATATCGTTAATTCCCTTGTAATCCCTTAATCGTTCGATTTGTATGCCATAAGGTACTATCTTGTTACTCAGGCTTTCGAACTATTTTGGATAGCCTATACTTACCTAGGGTCAATTAATAGCAGTGAGGTGTGTATTTATGATTATAAGTAATAGTCCGTAGTTTTAAAACCTACGTGTTTGTGAATATCTGTTCCATTACTCAGTTTCCATTTAAACTTTTGCTACTTACCTACGTTACTCGTACTTTCACAATTAGTGCTTAGCGAAAACATGGCAAAAGGAGAATCAATGTCAACCATTAAAAAACGTGAATATGAGTTTAAAAATATGCAAATACTTTATGACTTAGCAAAAATTACGAAAGAAAATAAAACTAAATTAGCATCTTTTCGAGCTAGGTATAAAAGAATTGATAAAATTCGTGATAATTTCTTGGAATGCAACGATCGTGTAAACCGGTTGCAACTTAAACTAAATCCTCAATTTGTTATCGATAATAATGATTTGTTGTCATTTGGCGAGTTATACTATTATGTCATTGAGTTTGCTAACTCTCTCGACGTAAGTTCGCGCTCGGAACTATGTCAAGGTCATGCGCATTCCAACTCACAAGTGAAATTACCTAAATTGCAAATAGCTAAGTTTGATGGTAATATAGAGAACTGGCAGATGTTTAAAGACAGTTATACGTCGCTTGTGCATAATAATGTTTCGTTGTCGGACACAGAGAAATTTTACTATTTGTTGTCATGTCTGTCTGGGTATGCCCTGACACTAGCTAAGGGTGTTCCTATAACATCAGCTAATTATTCTGTTGTTTATGCAGCGTTGCTAGACAGGTATGATAATAAACGTATTTTAGCCACCGCTTATTTAGAAAAAATAATAAAATTAAATCCGATCCAACGGCCATCATTATCAAACTTATCACAATTAACCAACACACTTTATGAATGTGTTAGTGCCTTGCGCGGGTTAAATATTGATGATTTAAGTGAATTTCTTTTATTTTACATAGCATCTCGGCCTCTTGATACAGAAACTAGGAAAAGGTTTGAATTACAAAATACCGAAGAAATTCCTAAATTTAATAATTTGATTGTTTAATTACAGAATTATATAAAGGTATTAGAGGTTAGTCAACCTAGTAATTTACCGTCATTCAATTCTACAAATAAACAAAACCACAATAATACAAAGAAAGATAAATTTTCTCGGCAATCAAATTCTTCCTTAATTACTTCTTCGAACTCAAATAATAATAAACCTAATCAGGCTGTCTGTGCGTATTGTCATGAAAATCATTCAATATATCGCTGTGGTAAAGTACATTCTATGAATATAGGACAGCGACAACAATTAGTTAAAGAGTTACAATTATGTCAAAACTGCTTAAGGCCCGGTCAAACTAGTGCAGACTGCAAGTCTAAGTCCATGTGTTTCATTTGTAACTCAAAACATAACACATTATTACATGAAGAACATAAAAGTTTATTAGCTAATACCATTGACCTAAAGGTTTCTGAGAATTCGAATATGAGCACTTCCCTAACTTGTACAACTCAGCCAAAAATGTCAAAGTCACTTATGAGTACCAAAATTATTGGTTCAGCAGTGGTTCGGTTGAGAAGAGTGGATGGTTCATGGCAGTATGCTCGTGTAATCATAGATAGTGGCTCGATGGACTCTTTCATTACAAGTAGCTGTGCGCGACAGTTAGGTTTACATATAAAAAAGTGTAATTTAAATGTAACCGGTATCGGTCAAAATTATGTTTGTAATATTAAAGGTTATACTTTTGGCTCTATTGTGCCTAGGTCAAATGACTCGCCCCAATTCGATATACCATTAGTGGTTTTGCCTAAAATCACTTCAATGGTTTCTTCAACTTCGTTACCGTCGGTTGTCAAGGAAAAGTTTAAACATCTGGATCTCGCCGACCAAGATTTTGATAAATCGGGTCCGATCGATCTGTTGTTAGGAGTAGACTGTTTTGACCAGATATATACTGGTTCACGTTATTGCCCAGGTCCTGGTTTTCCATGTGCACTGTTTAGTGTATTCGGCTGGGTGATAAGTGGTCAGTTTCTTCAAAACGTGGTGGCTCAAACTCCAGCCACACCCGTTACGTCACTCATCGCGTCTTCTTGTGCGCTCGATGAGATCGTTCAACGGCTTTGGGAATCCGAAGAACCGCCGAAATGTAAAATTTCCGGTCCTAAGGATGAAATATGTGAAGTGGCTCAAACTCCAGCCACACCCGTTACGTCACTCATCGCGTCTTCTTGTGCGCTCGATGAGATCGTTCAACGGTTTTGGGAATCCGAAGAACCGTCGAAATGTAAAATTTCCGGTCCTGAGGATGAAATATGTAAACAAAACTATAAAAATGGCACATATCGTACCTCCGAAGGTCGTTATGTTGTACCAATTATGCTTAAAGATGATACTCCAGCCTTAGGAGAATCATCTCATCAGGCTCTTAACCATTTTCTCAACTTGGAAAAGCGTCTTGCCAGCCAGACTGAGTTGAAAACGGAGTATAAGGAATTTATGCAGCAGTACGAAGATCTGGGACATATGCAGCCTGCTGAATCTTTGTCTACTGACCGTTATATTATTCCTCACCATTGTGTAATAAGACCCGATACTACAACGACACGTTTACGAGTAGTCTTCGATGCCAGTAGTCGGACCTCGAATAATCTGTCACTCAATAATATTGTTCATGTGGGTCCTAAGCTGCAAGTGGATATTGTCGATTTAGTGACAAAATTTAGACTTCACAAAATAGTTTTTACTGCCGACATCCGTCGTATGTATCGGCAAATATTGATAAGACCCGAGAAATGGACTACTAACGCTCCTCGTCTTCTTAAGGATGTTCCTCCTGAATTTTGTCAAAGTTCCAAATCCTTCGATGAATCGGAAAATGAGTTTGTCAAAATATTAGCGATACGAGAGAATCCCATTAATGATGCCTTTTCAGACTCGTTCGAAGTCAAATTTACTAAAAGATCCATACTCTCTTTAGTAGCTCGCATTTTTGATCCACTCGGTTGGATATGCCCAGTAGTCTTTGCAGCAAAATCGCTGTTGCAAGAAATATGGCGGTTAAATTTATCGTGGGATGAGACTATTCTAAAACATTTAACCAAACAATGGCATTTAATAGCGGCCAATTTGTCTGATTTACAAAAAATTTCTCTTCCGCGGCTAGTTATACCTTCCAATCCGATGGAAGTACACTTGGTAGGTTTCTGTGATGGTTCTCTGAAAGGCTATGGTTGTTGTGTGTATATTTGTGTGGTTACTAATGAGCCCAGAATTTCTACTGCGACTAGTTTACTGATTGGAAAATCTAGAGTAGCTCCTTTTAAACCTACCATGGTAAATAGACTCGAGCTAAGCGCAGCGGTGCTTCTAGCAAAAGTTCTATCGCACATGTATAATTTCGCTTAAAGACCATATAACTATTAATTCTATTCGAGCTTATTTAGACAGCAGCACTACCTTGTCATGGCTTAATACAGCCCCTCATTTGTTAAAAATGTATATAGCCAATCGTGTCATTCAAGCAACTGACTTGATTAGTACCGATCACTGGTATTATGTTTCGTCTAAGGATAACCCGGCCGACTGTTGTAGTCGCGGAGTGTCCTGTCCAGAGCTTATAGACCATCCTCTGTGGTGGAAAGGTCCTTCTTGGCTACAGGATTTGCCTAGTCAATGGCCTAACAAACGGGTTCTACTTCCAAAAGAAGACTTACCCGAGCTCAAACCGCTAGAAACTAAAAGTCTTCACGTGATTAATGTGAGAAACCTACTTCTGGCCTTAATTGCCAGACATTCCTCTTTTACAAAAATTCTAAGAATTGTAGCATGGTGTATTCGATTTATTTCAAATTCGAGGGTTGCAAGGCGAAATCGAATTCTTTCATTTCTCAGTAGTCCTGAACTCGAGAAGTCAACCAAAGTGTTAGTTAAATTGAGTCCGTATCATTATATGTCTTCCGAAGTCAGTCGAGTGCGAGATAATGAACCATGTGTAAAATCCATTCAAAAAATTTCACCTTTCCTGGACGATGATGGGATCGTGCGGGTGGGGGAACGCATCGATGAGGCTGATCTGTCACCATCTGCGTTACACCCTTTTTTGTTACCTAAACAATGTCCAATATTTAAAATTATAATAAAACATTTTCATAATTAATAAAACATTTTAATAAAAAATATTTGCATTGTGGACCTCGAATCTTACAATCTCTTATTCAACGCCAGTTTTGGATAATTGGATTGAGACTTCTGATACGTACCGTGCAGTCGAAGTGTGTTAGATGTTTTATTTCGTGTCCGCGCTCTCGTTGGGTCATGCTTAAGAAAATTACCCAGAGATTTTGGCGCGTATGGCAGCGTGATTATCTTCATACATTACAACGAAAGAACAAAAGGTTCGTACATGAACCAAATATTAAAATAGATAACTTAGTCATAGTTAACGAACCTAATCTTCAGCCGATGTTCTGGAAGTTGGCACGTATTGTGCAAGTGCATGCTGGGTCGGATCAAGTAGTCAGAGTAGTTACTTTCCGAACTGCTAACGGAAAGACCTTTCGTAGGCCGGTAGTAAAGGTTTGTCCCTTACCAATTAATTAAGATATTTTTTCATAAATTATTAAAACATAAATACACACTATCCTTAGGCTAGTTAAAACTTATTTATTACTTTATCTTTCGAAAATAATATTTCTAGATATTCTTGCAATAGTGCGTAGCTATTGCTTTTGTTTTTTATCTTTCAATTTGCATTCTCTGTGAAACCCTTGTGGATTTCAGGTGGGGGAAAATGTGTAAGCATTAACTTTAAAACCCTAATAAAATTCCCTATCTATGTTCTTGCTTCCCTTTCTCCCATACATCCCTCCTATTTCGCCGAGACGGCCTGTGATTGGCCGAAAAGTGAGTCGAAAAAATATGGCGTGCGAGTTGAGTTGAACAGCGCTTTGCGCTAATATAATTTCCAAAAATAACGACCCTAAGAGCTTCGCTGGCCGAAAACAACTCTAAATCCTCATCCGCGAGTGTGTGATGGTGTACCACAAGTGTAGGCAGTGAGAAAAGGAATAAAGTTCAAACCAGGGAGGTTCCCAGCCAGCCGCCACAAGGGCCTGCCTCGGGCGATCCTTCCCAACGTCCTGTTCACAAAGAATCCAGGTCAGTGTTTACTTTTTCCCTTGCTGTGATTCTGGGGTTGATCGGAGAATGCAGTGACTCTTTCAGGAAGTCGCAACAACTTCATTATATAGATAAATATCCAAGACTCAGGATGATCCGAAAAAGATCATTTTCCATCTTGACCTGACTCAGGACCTCCTGAGCGACAGGCTGGCATGATGTCCACTAGGCTACAGAGATCGTATGCAAACTGTATGCAAAATATAAAATTAATCGCTCGTTACAAATAAACAAACACATTAAGAGGCCTTTGACACCTGATTTTTAAAAAAATTTGTCATTTTTACAAAACTGTTTCATTATTATTCTAGCTAACTATATCGTGGATATTTTTGACATGTTTTTATACTGATTACACATTGACTACATCTTAAATTATAATCTTTTTTCAGCGGGTAGCATTAGAATTAATAACAAGTGCTTTAGATTGCTCTGTATTTTTCTATTATTTAATATTAATTGAACTTAGATTAGAGTGAAATTTTAATGGTAAAATATTGCTAAGAAGTACATCTACCTGCTAGTATATTATCTCCTCTCTTTTCTCCTATAAATATGGAATCACTGCAACAACAAATGGCACAAATGCAAGAGCAATTCAATTCCGAGATGGCGGATTTCCAATTGGAATTACAAAATGCCAATCCCACACCAACTGTTCTAACACTGGCCGAGGGTTTCACTGACTACAAGAAGACAATTGCAGACACACTTAATAATTTGCAACGGCAAGTTGAATTGCTGGCATCACAGGTGGGGCTCAGGGATAAACGGATTGACCAACTGGAGATGCAGACACGTCGTAAAATTGTATTGTTGCATGGAGTTCCTGAGAGTCCAAGCGAAGATGTGGCATCTGTGGTTATCGGTGTAGTGTGTGAGAAACTGAAGATACAAAACTTCACTGTAGCTGACATCGATCGCTGTCATCGGCTGGGACAGACATCTCGAAGCCAACCTCGTCCCATTTTGTTGGAGCTTGTTAGATTGGGACTGAAGGACAGGATCTGGGCAGCCAAGACAGCTCTCAAGGGGTCTGGGGTCACAGTCTCGGAGTTCCTAACGAAGGTGCGACATGACGCTTTTATGGCAGCGCGTCAGGCCTTCGGTATTAACAAGTGCTGGACCCGTGATGGTGGTGTGTTTGTCTTAGGAGCAGATGGACATAAACATCGTGTCTTTTCTTGCGTTGAGGTCGACCAACTCCGTAGTGCAACTTCTGCGGCCCCTGCAGGGGCCCTAACGCAGCAGACCGGTGCGACAGTGCCGAAGACTGTGGCTGCGGCAGCCACTGTCCCCGCAAGTGGGCGTCCCAAGAGAGGAAAAAAGTGAAAATCCAAGTACAAAACAGTTTGGTAACTTGTTATTTTTCAATTTTTGTTTCCCTACATGTTATGTTTGGTACCCTTCATAGACTTAAAAAATTGCGTCTTTACTTCTATGGTACCCTTTAATATGTTATTAGTTTTGTTTTTTGATCGAATACCCCACATTAACTTTTTTATACAATAAGCAGGTACGCTGTCTTGTTCACGTCTTGTTTTGTCCAATGACATAAAATTACTTACTTTGCTGTCACCTGTCATCTGTCAAACGTCAAACTTTTTTTTTTTTTTCTTTCTTACTAGGGCACAGAAATCTTTGTTTAATGCCTTGTTATTTGCATTTGTAACTTAATTTTCCGTTTTCTTCAATTTCTGTTGAAGCAATATTGTTATGGTAAAATAAGTTTATTGAATTAATTGTTTTGAAGACTTGCTTCGTTTTCCACAATTGTATTTGTATTCATGGTTCCTCAACTGGCGGGTGGATTGCTTAGACGATTTACCTAAGTATAATATAACTATTATTTATATACATAATTTTTTTTTTTTTTTTTTTGTTTAGTGATATTAATTCATAAAGTATTTAATTGTATATATATATATTAACTTAAAATTTGTAATGAGCATTGCTGCGCATGATGATAGCTTTGTATCCGTAATTTCAGATGATGACAGCTTCCACTCTCTTCCTACCCCACTTAATGAAATAATCCATCAAACCTTCTCCGAACATTCTAAGTGTTTCAATGTCATACATATTAATGCGCAGAGCATTCCAGGACACTATCCAGAACTACTTACTACCTTTGACAGTAAAAATATCCACGCCATACTTGTCTCCGAATCCTGGCTATCGCCCGTTCTTCCCTCTACTTCTTACTCATTACCTGGCTTCCAACTCATTCGCAACGACCGTATTGGTAAGGGAGGTGGTGGTGTTGCCATTTACCTCCGATCTCATATTTCATACAAAGTTGTTTGTTCATCTCAATCTAATAATCCTTCAAATGAAGCCGAGTATATTTTTATTGAGGTCACCCTTAACCATTCTCGAGTTCTTTTAGGAGTTTTCTACAGTCCATATGATACCATAAACTACTTCTCGCACCTTGAAAATCTTCTTGAAGATCTTACTCCATCTTTCGATCAGACTATTATTATGGGTGACTTCAATACTTGCCTACTGAAAGGCGATTACCGTACACACGCACTTCGTTCTCTTGTCGACGCTTGTAATCTTTCGATTCTTCCACTTCTTCAACCTACTCATTTCTTTCCTAATTGTAAGCCAACCCTCATTGATCATATCCTTGTCTCCTCACCAGATTTAGTTGCCAATCACGGACAACACAATGCTGATTTATTTTCTTATCACCACCTTATTTTTCTTTCCTTTAAACTTCGCCCTCCTAAAGCTAGATCCAAAATTCTCCTTCAGCGAAATTTTAGCTCTATGAATATTGACCTCCTTCGTCAAGATGCAGGGAATTATGACTGGAACTCTGTTACCAAACAGACTTCAGTTGATGACCAGGTTGAGTTATTTAATAAGATGCTGATTGACCTGTATGATAAACATGCTCCTGTCCGACCGGTTAAATTTAAACATCTTCCGGCTCCTTGGCTTACCGACGACATAAAAGCTGCAATACATAAAAAGAATAAACTTAAGGCAAAATTCAAATCCAACCCTGAAAAATTTCGAGTACGATATTGTGAAGCACGTAATTCCAGCAATAGGAAGTGCAGGGAAGCACAGCGTGACCACATTCACAAATCCGTTGAAAATGGCGACCCGGCCAAAGTCTGGAAATTTCTAAAGTCACTTGGGGTCGGAAAAAAGAATATGAGTAGTCCCTTAGACGTTAATTTTGATGAGCTTAATAAGCATTTCACCTCTTCCTCTTCATTTGGTGGCAATTACAAAACGAATACTTTAAACCACCTCGCTTCAATTCCGACTCCCGACTATCCTTCATTTTCGTTTTCTCCAGTCACTGCTAGTGATGTTCATAAGTGTCTGCAGTCGGTAACTTCGAACGCCGTTGGAACGGATGACATAAGTCGTAATATGATCTTGCCTATCCTTGACATCATTCTTCCTACCATTACTTCTATCTTGAATTATTCCCTTTCAAACAATAAATTTCCGTCTGCCTGGAAATCTGCAAACGTTACTCCGCTGCCAAAAAAACCAAATCCTTCTTCGTTCTCGGATTTTCGTCCTATCTCCATACTTCCTTTCCTTTCTAAAGTCCTTGAACGTTTGGTTCAAATCCAGCTCAACTCCTTTCTCAATAAGAATAACCTACTTAATCCTTTCCAATCCGGCTTCCGTGCAGGTCATAGTACGACTACCGCGTTAGTTAAAATCACCGACGACATTCGTCATGGGATGGACAATCATCAGTTGACTGTCTTGTCTCTCCTCGACTTTAGCAACGCTTTCAATACCGTAGACTTCGACGTGCTTCTGGGTATGATGCGGACACTGAACATATCTCCTTCAGTTATAGACTGGTTCGACTCTTATCTTCATGGACGCCGGCAACGAGTTCGGATGGAAAATCATTTTTCATCTTGGTGTCACACTACTTCCGGCGTCCCACAAGGTGGTGTGCTATCTCCATTACTTTTTGCTTTGTTCATTAACTCCATTACTTTTCAACTCTGTACTTCCTATCATCTCTATGCTGATGACTTACAAATATACTGTCATACGTCTTTTGATGACCTGCCCAATGGGATTAGTATTATCAACAAAGATCTGTGCCGTATTTCGGAATGGGCTAGATCTCATGGGCTCATTATTAACCCAAAGAAAACCCAAGCAATTATCATAGGTAGTCCTTGGCTTATATCGAGAATTGACTGGTCTACTATTCCTCCCATTACTTTTAATAATGTCGTGATAGAATTTAGTGAGAAGGTAAAGAATCTGGGTGTCATGTTAGACAGAACTTTATCATGGTCCCATCAAATAACTGAAGTTAGCAAGAAACTATTCGGTGCTGCAGGATCCCTTAAAAGACTTAGGAATTTCCTTCCTACAAAGACTAAAATTTCGCTCTCCCAATCTTTACTCCTTTCCATACTTGATTATGCCGACACATGTTATTTGGACCTCACTGAAGAGCAATTAAATAAACTTGAGCGCCTACAAAACCTTTGTATTAGATTCATATTTGGTTTACGCAAATATGATCATGTCTCTAACTTTCGCGCCCAACTCAAGTGGCTCCCCATTAGGCTTCGTCGTAATTATCACATCCTCTCCCTTCTGTATACGATACTCTTTATCCCCTCTTCTCCGAATTATCTAAAAGAGCGTTTCACTTTTCTCGGTGAGGTCTCTAATCGACACCTGCGCAGTTCCTCTACCTTTCACCTTAAAATACCTACTCATTCAACAAAATATTATTCAAAATCCTTCTCCGTACAAGCTGTAAGACTTTGGAACTCTTTGCCCCATGAAATTCACACTGCTCAAACTTTGTCAAGCTTTAAGAATCGCTTAAAAGCTCATTATCTTTCTCTGTTATAATGGTAATAATCGTTTAATTTAATTAGTGGAATTTTATTTAACTGAGATTAGCTGCTCATCATGTTTTCCTTTTATTCATATTGTATTGTTATTTGTGTAAGTATATTGTATAAGATATGTAGTAATGGTTATGTATCTTATTATATTTTTATTTATGTAATGTTTATGTATTTATTAATTTTCTGCGCCGCCAATATTTCTACCGCTTACATCTCCTTCTACCCAAAGGTTGGCTGGAAGAGATTGCCTAGCAATAAGTCCGCCTTTGTAGCATGATTTGTTTTAAATGTTCTCTTGTTTTTTTCTGTTTATTATTTATGGTGCAATAAAGAATAATTGTATTGTATTGTATTGTAAATTAGTTAATCAAAACCTTTATATCTTTGATCAACTAATTTACGATATAGTCATGTCTACACAATACAAAAAACATGTCTTAAATATCTACGATATAGTTATCTAGGATAATAATGAACATTTTTGTAAAAACGAGACACATTTTTTAATAATCCTTAAGAGCCCGACATATGCCAGGCGGCGTGGCGATACAAACGCGGATGGTCTAAACGCGTTGTCTACTTTGGATATTTTCGTTTTTTAGGAATATTCAAGGGTTATTCGAAAAAGCAAAACATATGATGGCTGCCTTATCTGTAATGCAATAATAATCAAAAGTTTCAAGGTTAATTTTAATGTATTTGGTGAATAATGCTATATACCGAGTAAATTAGACGTGATTTGGAGGCAACTTTGCAATTTTTTTCTATCGAGAAAATTTAACGCAATCGTGTTTTTGAGTCATATAGACACCAGAGTTAGTCCTGAACTTTGCTGAATTTTTATTTCAACTTGAGTATTTAATTATTATTGATATAACAGTCAATCATGCAAAGCAGTGTGAGGTAGTATGGACCCTTAAATATATTTAATGTGCGAGCGAGACAGCCAACCAAGTGTCAAAGACCTCTTAACAAATAAACTCACTTTCGCATTTATAATATAGGTCCCTCGGTGTTCTGTTCTACTAAAAGCTCAGCTTGGGTTCTCCACTTATCTCTATCATTCACTATAACCAACCATGTTTAAGCGGGTGCCGCGTGAACGAAAAGCGTCGCTACTGCGCAAGCCATTAGGCTGCGCAGAACCATTCGGCGATTAGGAAAAAAGATGCAGTCTTAATATTTTCATATTTACATCTTTATAAAAAAAAATAAGAAAGGGGACGACCTCCGAGACGTATATTGTCATGTGAGAATTGTTGTTTTAGATGTAAAAATTATAAAGTTTTCGAAGAAAAATACTTTTAGATATCATGCCGGTTATAAATCATTTTTAAATTTCATATGTATCTGTTTCAAATTCCAACAAGGGGGCGATCTTGTTCAAGGATTGATCTAAATTATACAAATACTTTTGATATATTTAATTAATTCAGCGCATAGTACTGG
The DNA here is from genome assembly GCA_947532085.1 of Elegia similella. NCBI lineage: Eukaryota > Metazoa > Arthropoda > Insecta > Lepidoptera > Pyralidae > Elegia > Elegia similella. Next base: position 6,407,574 of record OX383928.1, read on the forward strand.
TGATTTAAAAACACGTCAATTTTCACAATTTCGTGCAGTACTGTCTTAAATCTATCGAGGTCGCCCCTCCATCTTCTTCTAAAATCAGGATAAGTACATATAACCTGAAATTGTGTTCATTGTAAACTTCGTAAAAGTCACCACAACAAGATATGGCAACATAAAACTTTATACCGACCAAAACCAACAAACATAAAAGCAGATGCAATTTCGATACCAGTAATGAAGATCTCCACTTTCTGGCGAAATTAGACTGGGCCAATAAAAACAAGCACATAAGGTCCACAGATATATATTAGGCTAGACGCTGCCTGAGGTTTTTCTGTTTATGGAATAGTTTCTGGGACATTCCACCTATAAACTTCTATTGTTATGTCCTGTGGCTGGTTCAGTAAGGCTTGTTTCCTAGAAAAATATCATTTAAAATAATTACTCCATCTTATAGATTATCAAAAAATATTAGACAAGTATGTTTTCTTTTGTCAATCAAAAAAAATTGATAAAGATATAGCCCGTTAAAGTTCCGCGTGACGTCACACTGCGTGACTGGTACACTTTTTGCCGGCCTGTTGCGTCATGAACTCTGATGCGCTTTATCATCTTTTGTTTATTTGAAAAAATACTTTTTTAATATTTTTCGATTATATATAAGACGGACTTATTATTGGACTTGGCCACACTCTCCACGCTGGCCAGACGGGTTCGAGAGGTTTCATAGATGTTTATAAGCTTTGTTTAGCTTGTATTTCCTAAGTCGCCTTCTACGACATCCACGGGAAGACTTGGAGTGGTCCTATTTTACTCTGTCGGATACCACACGGCGACTAGGCTTAATGTCAATGTGCTTTTGCAATGGTTAATGGTCTCAGGGTCTCGTGAAAATGAAAAATGAAAAAAAAAATCGTTTCCGGAGTTGTCAAAAATTATTGTAGTAGGAGCACTCTAGGGAGCGGAAGGCTCAAACTTGGTGCATGCTTCACAAGCTTTATCTAGCCTTTGCTACAAATCTGTGTAACGGTACGTTCACCTCAAGGTTATTAGACATGAGCTGTCTAAGCTAGATTTATTCATCAGGGTGGACCCTGACTCAGACACTGTTATTCTGTATTTTTTCCTTTGCGAAGGACTAAACACACCTATGATTTCTCGATATTATTTTTCTTATAAAACTAAGATATATTACAGAATCAAAATACTTAATTAACCTAGCAAGTTGTCTAAAAGTAGCGGCATCCCCAGTAATAGATAGTAAATATAAATATTAATAAACATCCAAGACCCAGGCCAATCTGAAAAAGATCATTTTTCATATTGACCTGACCGGGGATCGAACCCAGGCACCCTCGTGTCGCAGGCTGGCGCCACGGAGCTCGCCATTTAATAGTATATGTAAATAAAAAGTTGTAAGCAGGTACACTTTGATGCGAATATTTGTCTTGTACAGTATTTCAGACAATCTTCATAATATCTTAAGATCTCTCAAAGGGAAGATTTGAAAAACCAATTTAACATACCTTGCTATGCATAACACTTGGCAGAAACTCGAGCTACAGTCTGACGAGTTCAACACAAATATTACGGGTGAAGTGCTGGTATCCCCAGTGAATCCAGTGATAGATATATAAAATGTGAGCAGGGTCTTACTTTGAGGAGTATATTTGTCTTAAACAAGATTATAACCAGTCGCCATTGAAACGGCTGGCCCGTGGTGTCAGAAAGCAAAACGCACAGAAATAGGACGACGGTTAAAAGACCGAGGTTATGACCACCGCTCCGGATGGTACCTGACACAAAGGATATCCAATGCTATCCAAAGAGGGAATTACGCTAGCGTAATGGGTACCTTTGAGCCAGGTACAGTTCGGGGTGGCATTTTTGACTAGTCTTTTATTTTATTTATTGTTTTGTAAAAACAAAAAAACAAGACTATCTTCATTCATAAGATCTAAAGATCTCTTACAGGGATGATTTGAAAAGCTAATCTGAACTACATTGCCTTGTATGCATTTTAGTTTTGAAATGAACACAAACCACATTGGCAAGTTCAACACAAAATAGTGCGGGTGAAGTGCTGACGCCCCCAGTAATAGATAGTGTAAATATATAAGCTATAAGCAACTTCACCTTGAGGTGAATATTTTTCTTGTACAGTGCTCTAGACTATGTTCATAAGATCTTAATAACTAACAAAGGGAATATTTAAAAAAACCAATTTAAAACACATTGCATTACACTTTTGGCAGAAACTCGAGCCACAGTCAGACGAGTTCAACACAAATAGTACGGGCTAAGTGCTGGCATCCCCAGTGATAGATAGTGTAAATATATAAACTGTTAGCAGGGTCTTCACTTTGAGGCTTATTTGTCTTGTACAGAGTTTCAGACGATCTTCATAAGATATTAACACTGCAAAATACTTCAATATTTTTGTAAGTTGCTTGATTTTTCAGCAGCGGAGTTGGTTATAACACGTATTAATTTATCTCTTTCTACTCGTATCTTTTCAAAAACTTTTCGCGTACATTATTTTTCTACCATGCTATCTTTATAATCCACAGTTATAATCATAATCTCTTCTTTTTTGTTCAGGGGGAGAAGAAGAAAACGTAGAATGTACCAGGTTTCTCTTCACGAGCAGACCACAAAAGCCATCTGAAAGGATGGAGGAAAAGGAAGCATGTCGATAAAGATGCGGAAATAATACATACTATTTTGATTCCGTCTTCCACCTATACGTCTGCTTAACGTGGCCTTGGGTCTTATGGCCACGCCATTCATTTTATCATTTTCTTTTGTAAAACTATGAATATGAAGGATTGAACGATTCGATTTACGTTTAGACAAATGTTCAGTGTAATCTAAATGTTCAAAAATAAAAATGGCCGACGCCTTAAGTATTTCAACTTTTTATCAACAAAATATACCTTACTTTTTTATGTTCAACCAAAACGCTGTCACATGTCAAAACAAAGAAATCGCGTGCTCAGCAATCGTATAAAACTGGCATTCTTTGCCGCACGTCGCGAAATATAAGCTATGTTATGATTATTATAATAACAGATTGGTATGTATTTGATGCAGACCATTTTTCAATTTTCTAAGCCAAATATTGCAGAACACCCGCAGAACACCTGACAATCTGGAAAGACTAATTGTCACGGGCAAAGTAGAGGGGAAAAGACCAAGAGCCAAAAGTCCAACAAGATGGTCAGACCAAATAAAGCAACAAATGGGGACATCTATTACAACGGCGGTCCGATATGCAGCAGACCGAGACAAATGGCGAAAACTTATCTACAGCCATGTTCAGAGGGGGTTCCACGATCCTCATCAGTGAGGGCACGCATTAAAGAGAAGCCAAATATAATGTATGCTTCTACCACAACATCATCAGGTCCTTTTTAGTCTCCACTACAAGAGCACGACCCTCTCTATACTACTAGGGCCATACTTGGCCAGAGCAGCCAGAGGAATTGGCCTACACTCTCCACGCTGGCCAGACGGGTTGGAGAGGTCTCGGAGATGTTTAAAGGCTTTGTTTAGCTTGTATTTCCTAAGTCGCCTTCTACGACACCCACGGGAAGACTTGGAGTGGTCCTATTCTACTCTGCCGGATACCACACAGCTAACTTCTACCAATATTACGTAGTAATGTGCTAACGATTGAGCTCTGCAACCTTGCCTAGTGGTAAATCGGCATATTATAATTAGGTTATTTTAAGAATTAATTTGTTATGTTTATGCATGCGGACCATTCTTAAACCGCTTATTTTCCGAGCCAAGTATAACAAAAAATATAAAATCCTAAACGAAGAAGGACATAGGGTACATTTTATCCCGGGAAAAAGTTATGTTACGTATAAGTTACTGTTCCCGAGGGATCGACATTGACGCGGGCGGAGGCCCGCGCTACTGAAGCTCACATCTCGAGAAACTGTTTTCGGATTAAATTAAATTTAACAGTTTTTAATACATAATAAGCAATTAAATTCGTCTGTATGAAACATAGCGCGGAAAATAAACAGTACGCCCAGGGAGAATGTTAATTATGTTTACATTCTTTTGGCGGGAAAACAACGCATTTAGCCATTTTTCACAGCACCCACTTGCAACTTGCCTGTTTAATTTAATGGAGTTTTTCCGCTTTTTTCAAGCGCACCAGCGTTTTAGGAATTTAGAGTCTAAAGTTTAAATGGTTTGTTATAAATTTAAGGTCTGTGATTTATTTGTTGTATCTGCGTAAAAATTATTAAAAAAAACTTTTTAACCAACTTAAAATGCAGTTTTAATTTTTCCGTTCTTACAAAAATAAGGCGCACACCATAAAAAGCAATTGCCACACATAAATGGAAGTAGATACACACATCATCATCATATTTCGAGTAGGTGTCACGGTCAATCGACTATGCACACCCTGGTGTCAGAGTTCTTCGGAACCTCTCTTCTTCGAAACTCTCGGCATCTGACGTGGTTCCTTTAACGACTACCAGATGGCAGCCGGGACCAACGGCTTAACGTGCCTTCCGAAGCACGGAATCATCTTTATTATCAGACAATCAGGTGATTCAAGCCTGCAATGTCCTAACCAAACCGGAAACAACTAAACAAAGTATTATGCTTCCCGTGAGAATCGATACACACAAAATAAATAAATAAATAAATATATACGGACAAATCACACAGATTGAGCTAGCCCCAAAGTAAGTTCGAGACTTGTGTTATGGGATACTAACTCAACGATACTATATTTTATAACAAATACATATATAGATACACATCCAAGACCCAGGCCAATCTGAAAAAGATCATTTTCCATCTTGACCTGGCCGGGGACCGAACCCGGTCACTCCGTGTCGCAGGCTGGCGTGTTGACCGCTGCGCCACGGAGCTAGTCAAAAGAACAAGAGATATAGGTATTTATGCTAGGATATTTTCTTTTTGAAGTAACTTTCTTAAGCGTTTTTGTGCACTTTTTGGGAAGGGTAAAAAAAAATGTTAAACTCAGGTCAGGTCACGTGACCTGATCGAAAATTCGATAAGACGTGACACAAGACCGGCGCGGCGTAAGAGAGGAAGTGATAGCCCCCTCTCATAGGTTCCGAAGAACTCTCGACACCAGGGTATGCATGGTAGATTGACCGTGACACCTACATGAAATGATTATGATGATCCCCCTCTCTTTCTACCGCGCGGAGTTTGACTTCTGCCGGCACTCCCAGAATAAATGTGTACGTTGAGTCTGTTAAACCTTATTTTCTTTAGATATCTATGTGTTTATTTCGTCATATTCATATACATCTGAGAATCTACTACAGTTCATGAGATATTACTGACAGGGAGACTGACATTAGTCAACAGTCCTCTTACAAAAACCCTAAAATCGATATACAGTCTGAACTATTGAAAACGCATTAAAACACCAACGATACGAGTCAGTAGTAATGAGTTCGTTATTCCAACATAAAACATAGTAAATTTATGTACTGCATTCATATCATTTGTTTTACCTATGCGCCGTAATTATTTTACATGCAAGTCACGAGATGTGAGCGAGTTTTGCAAGTGACTTATAGTCCTATGTCCCCTATCTGGGGCAGAGGGCGTCCACAAAGACTCTCCATCTCGATGTGTCCTGAGCTATGCGTTTAACTTCACTCCAGGTCTTTCCGGTTTTTTTGATTTCGTCGAGAACGGTACGTCGCCAGGTCTGTTTAGGTCGGTCTACTTTACGCTTTCCTTGGGGATTCCACTCCATGGCCTTTTTAGATATGTGCTCAGGGCTTCTTCGGAGAGTGTGGCCGATCCAATTCCATTTGCGTCGTTTTATATGTTGGTCGATTGGTCGAGTTTTGCAAGTAATGCATCAAATTCAAAATCAAAACGTTTTTTTAATATAGGTTCCTTTGAACACCTATTAATTGTCATATTTGAGTTCTCATCTCAACAATTGTTAATGTCAATAATTTACGCTGAGTTTAGTGCCACAAAATGTTTAAAAACCGGCCAAGTGCGAGTCGGACTCGCGCACCAAAGGTTCCGTTCCATGATCTATAAAAACGGGAAAAAAATCATGTCCGTTGTATGAAATATTGGTTTAATATTAATTTAATTATTTATTTTTATATATAATGTAATATTCTGTGAACACTTCAAGCGTCTCTCTGTGTCCGTTATCAATATCGAACAAACAAGAGCAAAAAAATCACGTCTGTTGTATGGAAGCCCTTATTCAGCCTCAAATATTTATTTTTATTGTTTTTTTGTAATTTTTGTTATAACGGCAACACAAATACATCATTGGTTAAAATTTCAATTGTCAACTATCTCGGTTTATGAGATACAGTGTAATGAAAGGCGGACAGACAGACAGACAGACGGACAGCGGAGCCAAATTAATAGGGTCCCGTTTTTACCCTTTGGGTATCAAACTCTAAAAAATTTATACAGCTTGGCAAGAAATAAGTATCGCGCTCTGGTTTACATACCTATATACCCGTAAGACATACACATGATAATGCGTCTAAATGATAATGATATACCTAATTATATATCTTTTTAATTTACCAATTAACTTTTTTTTTCATGTTAAAATACTTAAATGGGGGTGACTAAGTTGTACAATTTAATATGTTTTGCTCATACAGGAGATAAAAAGCAGAATGTATTCTAGGGACTAATATAATACTTTTACTTCGGGTACCATACTCTGAATCCCCTCGCTTCACTCAAGAGTCTACGTTAGAATCCCTCGCTACGCTCGGGGTTCTACGCTACACTCCTTCGTTCCGCTTTGGATTAAAATTTAAAAAATATTGCCTTCACCAAAAAGTTAGGTACCCATGCATCAACAATCTACAAAATATTTCGCGAGTCGCTTACATTTGCGCCACATTACAGAACGAACAGCAAAATGGCGACTTTCAGTAATAACCGGGCGCTCCGCAAACTAAAATAAAGCACGTCTATAACTACGAAGCCGTGATGACGTCCGCGCTGTGCACGCGAATTAGGCACCAATTACAACAGAAGTATGGCTTCAATTGCTTCGTAGCTGCAAGCTTATGTTCCGCTGGTTCAATATCTAGACCCTAATCGGCAGCCTGAAAGGCTAGTGGATGAGCCATTGGCCATTGACTTGTCCAAGACCAAGTATACTCGGAGTAAACCATACTTCCATGCTAATATTATAAACGCAAAAGTAACTCTGCCTGTGTGTGTTTGTCGCCTTTTCAACTTCGTCGCTTCAACCATTGAACCAATTTGGATGAAATTTGGTATCGAGGTAGTTTGAGGCCCAGGGAAGGACATAAGGTAACTTTCATTCCATGAAATTCTACAGTTACTTTCGGCAGAAATTATGATGACAATAAATAATAATAAATAAATATATACGGACAAATCACACAGATTGAGCTAGTCCCAAAGTAAGTTCGAGACTTGTGTTATGGGATACTACCTCAACGATACTATATTTTATAACAAATACATATATAGATACACATTCAAGACCCAGGCCAATCTGAAAAAGATCATTTTCCATCTTGACCTGGCCGGGGATCGAACCCGGGCACTCTCGTGTCGCAGGCTGGCGTGTTGACCGCTGCGCCACGGAGGTAGTCAATGATGATGACAAACATTTTTTTCTGTCTGACATACTTTATGAAAAAAGATTTTTTACATTCCAGCTTGCATTCAACTATTGGTTCATTTTAATAAGCTAAGACTCCCCTTCGAATCCTTCGATTATTTATTTGTTGACTTAAAATTTACACCACCACATTTTAAAATAACATGCAACTGTAACAAATAAACTGAACCGACATAGTTTCGTAGATCCCTCAATAGAAATGATATAAGTATGTATATTATTAATAAATTACTTTTCAACACGTACATACAACTTTTCTGATGTTTACTTTGACTTTGTGAATCCTAACACATATTATAAATGCGACAGTGAGTTTGTTTGTTACGCTTTCACGCCGTAACTACTGAACCGATCATTATGAATATTTGCACACAAGTTCTCTGGAGTACGGAGAAGGACATAGGGTACCTTTTATCCCGGGAAAAAAGTATTATTCCCGAGGAATCATCATTGACATTGCCGCGGACGGAGCCGCGGGCGAAAGCTAGTTATCTATATTTTAATTATTATCTTTTTCATTGTAACTATTATCCTTACACTTATTATTAAACATGGAATATCCTCGTCAGTGTCAATTACATGAACGAAATCAATACTTAATTACCTATATAAAGTTTCAAATAAATAAAGCGCATTTAAAGCCCTGTTAAATAGAATGCGTAAAAAAATATACTTGTTTTATTTCGAGTCAGTATGTGTAGCGCCATCTACCTCAAGCACATAGAATTACCTATACCACCAAAGCTCTTTAGAAATATTGGAAAGCACGCTTAAATAATTAATAGTTCGTGCTGATGGCGCTAGCGCGCAACCGAAGCTGAGAACACTATGGCATTTTTCTGCCCTTGCAACATTATTCCTCTAACCAATATAACGAGCATTGTACTTGTCTATCACAAATCAAAATCCTTTCCGTAACACCCGGTATATATAAAAATAAATCCCTATTTCCCTTGGTCACGGTCACGGTATTATGTAAACGGCCGGACCGATTTGGCTAATTCTTTTTTTGTCGTGTTTGTTTTTCTCAGGAGCCGGTTCATATAAAAGAAAATGTTAGGAAAGTTGCACGGAAAATAAAAAAGCATTAGAATTTTTTTTAATTAAAGATCTTCGTGTTGCTAGTCGTGCCATAGTCGGCGTCTATTTATTTATAGTTGAGACAGACCAACGTCTGTCGGGTCAGCTAGTAAATAATAACTGCATATTTACTAAATGCATTAACGGAAATTAGCGCGAACATCCAGTGATCACGGCCGATGCAACCTAGTCGAAATGTCTAGAGAAACGCGGTATGTTCGCACTAATTCCCGTTAATGTATTTAGTAAAATATCCTCTCTCTTTCTTATTTCTTGAGGCGTCACATTTTACAAGCTCTATATTCATTTGGAGGCTACTATATCAATATCACAGACACACAGACGGATGACCGTGTGAAACATAAAACAACCTCTACCAAAGTGTGATAATCAGACGTTTTGGTACTTAATTTGGAGTAGGTAACACGGTCAATCGACCATGCACACCCTGGTGTCAAGTTCTTCTTCGCTTCTCGGCATCTGACAAGGTTCCTTTAACGACGACTACCAGATGGCAGCAGGGACCAACGGCTTAACGTGCCTTCCAAAGCATGTATCCTCTTTATTAACAGACAGTCAGGTGATAAAAGCCTGCAATGTCCTAACCAAACTAGAAACAACTTAACAAAATATGCTTCCCGTGGGAATCGAACCCACGACCCCCGGGTCTACAGGCAAACGCCTTAACCACTGGACCACAGAGGTTGAGTGTGAACACCAAAACGTTAGTTAAATTCGAAATTTTCCAAATCTACTTTTTAATGAAAAATTTTCCATTTCTAAAAAATAAACCTCTAATTTATTTCGTACGAATGGAAACTATTTAAATATTCTCCCCGACCGATCCCCCACTTTCATCGCACTACTTAATTCCGTGACAAATTGTGAATGCGAAGTTAGTACATAATTACGAATGCAGTTCGGAATATTTGCCGGGCGCGCTGGATTCTCAGCGGGAAATTTCCATTTCAATTGCTTTTTATTCACCTAATTACTCAATTTGTGCTTATTTGTTAGGTATTTTATGAACGGGCTCTTGCGCTAGAACGAATAAAGAAACAACCGTATATATTCGCCATATTCGCCGCGAAAACATTTTTGATATGGCCATTTTATGGATATTTTGATTTTCCCTCTGCAAAGTATTAAAGATGCAAAAAGTCTTTGCGTCTAAGACAAATGTGGCAAAATATTTTAAATAGGCTGCCCCTAATATCCTCCCTGACCGTTTCCGGCTACGGTGATTGGCAGTGTAAAAAATTACGGTGCCAAAAAATTTACAGCATACGGGCGTAGACTGGTAGACCTCATCCACTTACTTTGTTACGCTACTAATTTGGTGGCAACTACCCGAATTACTTGCTTGTGGCGCAACCATCGAAATGTAGAGCCGTTTGTGGAATCACTCAGCCACAAGTTGCGCCACTAGTGACGTCCCCGTAGCCCGAATTACCGACACCAAAGACAATATAATAGTAACGTTTATCATTTCGTGTAGGTGTAGGTGACACGGTCAATTGACCATGCACATCTTGATGATGATGAGTAACGTATCAACCTGATATAAGGCCTGCTATAAGCACATAAAAGGTGCATGGCATGGGATAGAAGCGGCGGCGGCGAGGGCGCTGCAATGAAATAGTGCATCACGTATCATAGTGCATATTTTCCACTCGTTAAGATAGCGTTAGCCTAAAAAAAACTTTAGTAAAACTAAAATCAATAATAAGATTTTAGTAAATAAGTACTGATTTTATTTTCTCATAATATAGTGGATATGTCGCAGGCAAATTGTATGATTCCGCGTTTTACAAACGGCGTCGTCTGTTTACAAACGCTCGCTCTTTTGGAATATGCCGAAGGCAAATTTAAAACTCGTTCAATTGTTAACATTTCAACATTGATGGTTAAAGTAGGGTGGCTATCATAAAAAAACAAATTGGACAAATCACTTTGTTTCAGCAATCACGTACCTATTCAAAAAGGAATAACTTAAAATATGATAAATTTCATAAAAAAACAATCCTTTTTTGTAAAAAGTCCTTTGAACACGCAGGATTTGCCTGCTTTCAATATTTTCTGTTTCACTAAATCGACGCCATTATGATTGTTTTGATTAGCATGGCCGCGTGAGGTAAAAAAAAGAACTAAATACTTCAATTTGTCGCGTCATTTTGCAAACGGCGATTGAATTGTCTATCAAATATTAAGGCATATTATATACTGGCAAGCCAATTCACATTTTGCCTTTGGCATATTCCAAAAGAGCGAGCGTTTGTGAACAGACGACGCCGTTAGTAAAACGCGGAATCATACAATTTGCCTGCGACAGATACATCGTTGTGGATAAACCTACGGCGCCATGTACCTATGTGATGAATATAAAACAAATCGTACCCGATATGCCGACACTACCGACCGCCGACTTACGTCGCATAGCCTATTCGGCCATCAAAACGCTAAACATGGCTTAAGGGTCTCACGGCTTTGGACTCTGTCTGCACCGTGATTGCTAAAGGCATGACGTCATTCATTTGCACTATACTTCTTCCTTTCGAGTCAAAATGGTTCCAGTTGACATTTCTTTTGTATTTGGCTACGCTGATCGCTTTATCATTAGCCTCATTAAGGTCCTGTACCGTTCGTATACTGACTGACATGCGTAGTCTGCTGGTTAAAAATACCACTGTAGAGTCACCGTTGTGTCCTATTGTGTTAGAGCTCTAAGAGCTTGAGTTTTCAAATAATTCAAACTGAAATATGAGTAAGGTTTAGGATTTGGAATGGAAAACTAAATTCTTGAGGTGGAATGGAATATACATGGTGAAATTTTGAACGTTTTCTTATAATTATATTTACATTCGCATTTATAATAATTACTAGCTTTCGCCCGCGGCTCCGCCCGCGCCATGTCGATCCCTCCGGAATAGTACTTTTTCCCGGGATAAAAGGTAGCCTATGTTCATCTCCGTACTCCAGAGAACTTGTACGCAAAATTTCATGATGATCGATTCAGTAGTTGCGGCGTGAAAGCGTAACAAACAAACTCACTTTCGCATTTATAATATTAAGTAAGGATAAATAATGGAAATATACTTAATATAACGAACCATATTGTTACCTTGGGCCAAAATCAGTGAATAGCATTATTTCCCATGCTACACGCTATCCATATCTTGGAACCCCTGCCAAAATGTATGAAGAGTGAGACCGTGCGTGGTTTTTGCCGGCGGAATTTGTGTAGGAGCCAGTAGTATTGGGTTTGCTTTTTAACTTCCACGACTGCGCAAAAAGGGTTGGTTTGATTTCAGATATTATGATATGTATTAGCCGTGTGGTTTCCGGCAGAGTAGAATAGGACCACTCTTAGTCTTCCTATGGAGGTCGTGAGAGGCGACTTAGGAAATACAAGCTAAACAAAGCTTATAAAATATCAATGAGACCTCTCCAACCCGTCTGGCCAGTGAGGAGAGTGTAGGCCAAATCCTCTGTCTGCTCTGGCCAAGTATGGCTCCGGTAGTACAGAGAGGGTCATGCTCCTGCAGTGGAGACTAAAAAGACCTGATGGTGATGCTGAAAGTTTCTTTATTCAAGAATAAGTTCGAAATTCCTGAACCAAGTGAGATGGATGTCTCGTCAGAAATATTGCCTTATAGCAACCATATGACACAATACACTTTATAAATATTTTTTTTTTATTTATATTTATACTAGTTTTCGCTCGCGGCTCCGCCCGCGTCAATGTCGATCCCTCGAGTATAGTAGTTTTTCCCGGGATAAAAGGTAGCCTATGTCCTTTTCCGTACTCCAGAGAACTTGTATGCAAAATTTCATGACAATCTGTTCAGTAGTTACGGCGTGAAAGCGTAACAAACAAACTCACTTTCGCATTTATAATATTAGTAAGGATGACACAATACGCTTATTGACAGGCAGTCCTGTCTTATTTCTAATTTCATTTGAAAGAAGAACTTGTTAGTTTCAATGGATACAAGAAAGTCGATAAAAGAAAAGCAGATGTTGGGAAAAGATACAAGTGATAAACAAGTAACAATAAAAATTCATGAACACCAGCACGGCGGCGAAAATATGGCGTCGGAAGTGCTTGCAGACAATATAGGATTACTTAAATTAAGTGTCCGTGTTATTTCACTTCATTTTATAACAAACTAGCTTTCGGCCGCGGCTCCGCCCGGGTCAATGCCGACCCGGTTAAAAGGTAGCCTATGTCCTTCTCCGTATTCCAGAGAACTTGTATGCAAAATTTCATGATGATCGGTTCAGTAGTTACGGCGTGAAAGCGTAACAAACAAATAAACAAACAAAAAAACTCACTTTCGCATTTATAATATTAGTAAGGATAAGGACTAGCTTTCGTTCGCGGCTCCGTCCGCGTCAATGTCGATCCCTCGGGAACAGTAATTTTTCCTGTGATAAAATGTACCCTATGTCCTTCTCCGTACCCTAATTATCGTGTATGTAAAATTTCATAATGATAGGTTCAGTAGTTACAACGTGAAAGCGTAACAAACAAACAAACTCGCTTTCGCATTTATAATATTAGTTAGGATTAGGATACATAGATAGATCACCCGAGAATCAGGTCAATCTGAAAAACATAATTTTCCACCCTAACCTGACCGAGAATCGAACCCGGGAACGCCAGTGTAACATGCATGATGACCACTAGAAAACAGAGGTCGTCAAAAAATTTAGTTAAAAAGGGTAAGGTAATCAGAAACTTATATAAAAAAACGAAATAAGATGATGTATAGTTATTATCGATGAAGAAGACTGATTGTATTGACAGCCTTAATGGCGCAGTAGTTAAAATGCCAGCTTGCCACACGAGGTGTACCGTTGTCCCTAGATACACCTGTGAAAATCATTCATCGTCATCATCATTTCAGCTACGGCTGCCACAGAACAACAAAGACATAAGAAATGGCAAAGGGGGCGTGGCACGCGCGCCGACACTGCGCACGATCTGCGAGATCTACGAGTACTTGAATCACCTAAGAGTTTGTCCCGCGGTCATCAATGGAACAAAAGAGATTTACGTGAAAAAAACCAGTCGAATCAAATTACAGCATGCTGTCATAATAGATGACCCCGGGCTCTGTAACACTACAGCTGAGGATTCAACTAGAAAAATGCTCAGAGGAAAACTTGATGTTGCGTAAGTGTAATATGTGGCACATAATCCGAGATTTAGTGAAGTTCCCAGAAGAACATGTTTTCCAGCGTTGCTTTTATGGTAAGTAAATATAGTAGGAAAAATAAACAATTTATACTTAACCTAAATGTTAAAACGGGAAAATCTATAAATATACTAGCTGCCCCGGCGAACTTCGTTTCGCCATAAGTTAAAAACTATCCTATCTCTCAAGTTGGATCGAACTGCACATGGTGTGCGAATTTTATTATAATCGGTTATGTGGTTTAGGAGTCCATTGAGGACAAACATTGTGACACGAGATTTATATATATTAAGATAAGGAAGACTGTTCACATATTTCATCTGCCGATGACTATTAATCTTATGTACATTATATTTTGCGGACATTACGCAAGGTCAAAGCGATTGAGCTAGCCCCAAGGTAAGTCCGGGACTTGTGTTATAGGATACTAACTCAACGATACTATATTTTATAACAAATACATATATAGATAAATATCCAAGACCCGGACTAATCTGAAAAAGATCATTTTCCATCTTGACCTGGCCGGGGATCGAACCCGGGCACTCCGTGTCGCAGGCTGGCGTGTTAACCACTGCACCACGGAGCTGTCTGACATACATTTTAAATAAGTTTATAAAGTATCTTGACTGTTGAAATAAAACTAAACCACAGTAGTCACGTGCCCCCATCGTCACGTTATCTCGCCGTACGCTCTGAATCCCTCCATTTCGGGGATTCAATTTGTAACAGTGAGCCATCGTATTACCGAGCAGCTTTGCCGACCATCCGCAATGAAATTACGCGATCCAGTGCACTGACTGCAAAATATGGAGCCGACTTAATGCTTCTGCTGCAGATAATTATATAGTATATATAGTATAATTTCGTATGTTTATAGCCTACAAGGTATTAGATTTTGCAAATTCTGTTAGTCATCGAAAAGCATTATTAGACTTAGTCAAACAACTGCAAACAATACTTGCTTATTTTTTTGCTTCCTCTCCGTCGCAGACTGTGAAAACGCGCATTACTTGCTTACATACAAGAGAAATATTAGGTTTAATAATTATCATACATAATGATTTTTTTTTCTTGAAGTTGATGGAAATTATACATTCATTAACGTTAAATGGTCTGAGATTAAATAAAAACACAGGTGTATAGAATTTTGGTTCAATGAACGATGTTAGGAAGGAGGATAGAGTAGGGCAAAATAACGTGTGCGTAACCCCAGCAGGAAAGTACATCGTAGAGTAATATGAGTAGAACGAATAATTAGTTCCCAATATGCTGTAAATGTGCCCATAATAAAAAAAAATGTGCCCTCTGTAATTTTGGAAAAAAACCATTCCTGCTGGGTTAACGTTGCTCCAGCAGGAAGATTCTAAACGAATAATCGGAGCGAGAAAAAGTGTGCATGGGCATCTGCCCAGGTCATCGATATGTATGTATCCGCCGCTTTTTTGTGGTCACTTAAATTTAGTCGGATAACCAGCATATTATCATTTTCTGGTTGTTTGATTATATCTTTTTATGTGCGAAAGATTCCAAGCTGAAACTTTGCACTATGATAGTTGATTATAGGAACTGATTTTTGGTCACACCAAAAGAACGTAGGTAGGTTAACCTAAAACGATGTTGAGAAACCACGCAGAGGTTAAAAGAATGTTCGGTGTTTCGAGCCACCATCGTTCTCAACACCTGTGTCTAAACTAACTGTCCCCATGGTTTGTAGCAGTGGTATTCTTATGTGGATAGAGTTGTCATTTCCTGCCATTTCTCTCAGTGAATGGACATGACGAGTGACCACGATGCAGATACGTTAATAACACAAGGGAAATTACGTTACTGCGACCGGCTGCTGGCTCGACGCTAATTTGTAATTGGATAACTGTCGAAATTACATTATATTTTCTTTTCACATGTTTTCTCTAGTTTCATGCAGTTTATTTTATGTGTAAATTTCAATATAATATGATTTCCCCTTTCCAGTTTCTTTTTAGAAATTTTCTCCCCTTTAAAACTAATCATCTCCCTTGTCTTGTCATGACATGATGATTAGTATTTTTTTTATTACCACATTTTATATGAAGAATTTGACTGGGAAGCAACGATGAGGTTACACTAGTTACACGAAAACTCAAATGATGCCTATTCACTTTCCTTGAAATCCCTAATCCTTTCCTTACTAATATTTTAAATGCGAAAGTGAGTTTGTTTGTTTGTTTGTTACGCTTTGACGCCGTAACAACTACTGAACCGATCATCATGAAATTTTGCATACAAGTTCTCTGGAGTACGGAGAAGGACATAGGCTACCTTTTATTCATTTATTCATTTATTCATCGCTTATTATACACACAATAAAATATAATAACAATATCATACATGCACAAAAATACCCAGTGAGGGTGTTGCGATATAATTATACATTACACATTGAAAAAAAAAAAAAAATCCATGTCAATAAAAATAATACATAGTTAGTCAATATTAGAAACAATACATAATAATTCTGCCATAAAATAAAAATAATTTGTCAAATATATAGTCTACTTATTTCTATCTTCTAAAAATTCTTTAACTGAATAATAACATTTATTTATCAAAAAAGTTTTTAAATTCTGTATAAACATATTTTCCTTTTCTATAGATTTAATCTCTTGTGGTATTTTATTATATAGAACAATAGAAGACCAGTAGGGACTCTTATGAAATATTTCAAGGTTTGAATTCGGCAGCAATAATCTATTTTTGTGGCGCGTATTTCTGGTATGTATTTCACTAACTTGCGTAAATTATTGGTAATGTTTTCTTACGAAGACTGCCACCTCCAGAATATAGATACAAGGTTGGGTCAAAATCTTATTCTTTACAAAATGAGGTCTACAGCTTTCACGTCTTTTAATATTAGTCAAAATACGAATACATTTTTTCTGCAAGATGAATATACTATTTGATTCAGCGCTATTTCCCCAAAGTATAATTCCATATTTGAGCCAGGCGTAAGCGTAGGCATAGTAAGTAGATAAAGCAGTTTCAAAGTTTGTATTTGCTTTGATTACTTTTAAAGCATATATAAACCTACACAATTTTGTCTTGGTGTTAGCAACATGGAACTTCCAAGTAAAATGGGAATCTATTGTGATGGTCTATGGTCGCAAAATAATCGTTAAGCGTATTTGCAACCGACGAGGGTGATTCTATTACCGAATCCCCATGTATTAGTTTTATATTTTTGGTAATATTGCTACGGTTTTCTGTAATATTGTTTATCATAGTCCACATAGTTTTCACTTTGTTTTTGGATTTACGCATTGTTTTTGTAAAGTTTATTCTTTTACTATGGTCAACACATTTTTTTAAAATACGCGCGTATTTTTTATAATAGGCTTTTATTATGTTATTATTTGTTTGATTTACTAATATTCTCAGTATCCTTTTATGCGTACATGCCTTCTTTAGTCCTACTGTCAACCAAGTTTTCTTTTTATTTTTATTTATTAATTTCTGTTTCGGAATAAAATTATTAAGATTTAATTCAATTATATTATGAAATGTATCAAAATTTTTATTCGTCATTTTCTTTCCTTATGATTTTATCCCATTTAATCTTTTGCAATGCCAATTTAAATAAATTCATATTTTTATCACTAAATGTCCTTCTGTATCTGTAAGAAATCCTTTTAATTTCAATAATGTCCTTTACTTCAAATTTGTATATAACGCTTTTATGATCTGATAATCCATGCTCTTCTATCAAAATTGTATATTTTATCCTATTATTTGTAAATACGAGGTCGATACATGATTTTGTAGATTTTGTTATTCTTGTGCATATATTCCTATTATTTGGCAAGTTCAAGTTTGATGCGAGCATTGTGTCAATAAGTTTACGAGATTCACTCGAGTCATTTTTCACGTCTATATTAAAATCTCCCCCAATAATTACGCGCATTTTCTTCTCTTGGTGTTCTATAATATGTAAAAGTCTATTTAAACAGTTGTAAAAAATGTCAATATTACGATCAGGTCTATAAATATTTATCAAAAATAAATTATATTTAGGTATTTCTACGGCACAACATTCAACATAATATTCTACAGATATATTTGCGATGTCTGATCTTTCGAGAAACTCTATCCCTTCTTGTAGCAGAATGGCGCATCCCCCACCTTTATGTTTTGAACGGTGAGATGCGGCCGCGATAACGTAGCCCTGTATCTTAATTAGTTGCGCCCGATTTTCTGACAGCCAGGTTTCTTGTAAACAAATAGCTTGGTAGTGGTTTTTAACAAAAGATTCAAGGATATGCTGTTTGTTGTTTAAACTCTGCAAATTTTGGAATAATATAGTGTATTCATTAACGAAAAAACTGTGTACTTGTGTCGTTGTGAAGTGGTTGTGTTTTTTTAAAGTAATAGGTTATCTTTCCTCGCGTGGTTCTATCTTTAATATTCGGTAAGTAATTTATATAATTACTACTAATGTCAGTGATTAAAATGCGCAAGTCGTTTAATATAGTAAAAATTCCCAAATTATTTATTCGTCCTGATCCCTGCGAAAAGGTTTCTATTGTGTATTTAAGATTTTTGTTTGAATCTAATACAAATGCATATTCATGTTTCTTGTTATCGTCGTACAACAGATTGTTAAATGTTTCAACTAGTTTATTGAATAATATCGACCTATTATCTATCCTATAGTTCGGTAAGCATAGTATTACGTTTGTATGCTGGACTTTTGAGATTTCTTGCCTAATGTCATTTACTAGATCTATATAGTTATTCGTAGTATTGAAATCGTTCGAGCCAAATAAGATAATACAATAATCCTTTAGAGTGAAGTTAGACAACTTAGTTTCTAATCCTACTAGCAGCTTTCGGATACCTACACCTCCTGATAAGTAATGACAAATATTGTCCTGTGGAAAAATACTTTTTGAAGTTAGTAAAATTTTGTTTATATTATCGCTACTAATTATACATATTTTTCTTTTTGTATTTTCTTCTCTATTAAGGGTTTGTAGTTGATTTCTTCTCAAATTTTCTTCTTTGCCTGGTTTGGTGAAGTTCCTTTCTTCCTTTTGATTCTGCGTATTTGAGTCTTGCTTTTTTGTATGCCTTTTTTCATCTCTAATCGAACTTTCATTCGCGTTTTCAACTGCTTCCCCCCTTGAAATTCTTCTTCTAGTCTTTTTAGTCTTTTTTGCTGGCGGTACACATTTTGGTGACTGCACTTGTATTGCTTCAATGTGGTTTTCCTTTGTTATTGTTTGCTTCCTCAGTTGTTCTATTTCCATTTTTAACTGCTTGTTTTCTTGCGATAGGTTTTCTATTTCGATATGAGCTCCATCTAGTTCCATGACTATTTGTTCAAGCCGCAGTTTTAGTTTAGTTATTTGCTCACATTTTATAGTACTGTTCAAAGTGGTACTCTCAAACGATGTACTAGATTCGTCTGAGGACACATATGACAAATTATTTTGGGTTTTAGCTTGCATTTTATTCCGTTTAGTAATATTAATATCCATTATTTTATTCTAAGACTTTATTAATGGTTCAAAGTCCGTTTCTATCGTGTGCGAGCGTAATACAAAGATATGACTTGCAACACGTGTGAGCGAGATAGTGGTTTGTGTTCACGTATTTGTCGGTAGAATTGGATCAGCTGTTTAATTTTGTAACGTCACTATTCTGAGAGTTATTGTTTTTGGTATTTTACTCACTGTTAGTCCTGTTTATTTTTGTTTCTCTTATGACACTAAAGAACTGATTACTCCAACTTTTATATAATATATCACACACTGACTTCTATTTACTTTCTTCTATTTTTATAAGAGTTTATCACTGAGCTCTTTACGTCACCGGTGGGGTACCCACATCCAATTTTTATCCCGGGAAAAAGTACTATTCCCGAGGGATCGACATTGACGCGGGCGGAGTCGCGGGCGAAAGCTAGTTAGTTATAAATCACGTGTAAAAATAAACACGCCACTTCATTCTATATGTATAACTTAAGATTTTCATAAAAATCCAAAATATCCAGATTTCGCAGATTCGTCTGAAAATCCGGATTTAAATTACAACCAGATTTGCAAATAAGTGTCCAAATGACCTATACAAAATAAACGTTTTTGAATTTCAATTTGAGTTATTATACTGTAATCACGGATATTACTATAATGATTGTATTTGTTTGTGCAGACATGGAGAAGTTCTTCGACATCAACTGCTACTTGAGCGGCGACCGGCTGCTCTGCGCGGTGAATGGCAGGCTTGAATCACCTGATTGTCTGACAATAAAGATGATTCCGTGCTTCGGAAGGCACGTTAAGCCGTTGGTCCCGGCTGCCATGTGGTAGTCGTTAATGGAACCACGTCAGAAGCCGAGAGGCGGTTTCGAAGAACTCTGACACCAGGGTGTGCATGGTCGATTGACCGTGACATCTACTCGAAATGATGATGACCAAAAAGTTATTTATTCCCTTCAAGGCTATATCGAGGGATATTTTGGACACGGTTTGATGTCGTGCATTATCTATCACTACTTTATCACAAGGTCACCGACTTCACATATTTATGTATATCTCTGATATGGATATATTTGTTCAGGGAATAACCGCATAATATAGTTTTGCTTATCTATAAAATGCCGCAGTATGTTCTCAATACGTGATTTAAGTATAAAATCCCAACTATTATACATATTATTAATGATGTTATTCAAATAATTATTAGACATATTGTCTTACTAGCTTTCGCCCGCGGCTCCGCCCGCGTCAATGTCGATCCCTCGGGAATAGTCCTTTTTCCCGGGATGAAAGGTAGCCTATGTACTTCTCCGTACTCCAGAGAACTTGTATGCAAAATTTCATGATGATCGGTTCAGTAGTTACGCCGTGAAAGCGTAACAAACAAACAAACAAACTAACTCACTTTCGCATTTATAATATTAGTAAGGAGTAAGGATAAGGATATACTAATGGTTTTAGTATTTATTCTTTGCTTATCAGTTATCACTTACAAGAGAAGATAATAATAATATACATGCATTAAAAAAAGCCGAGACAAGGGCAAGTCGGATTCGCGCACAAAGGGTACACCGTAAAAATCACGTTTGTTGTATGGGTATTGGAATGGAATATTGATTTTATTTTACTTTATTTATTTTAAAATTGAATATACAAATAATATTCTGTGAATATTTCAAGCGACAACCTGTAGCAAAAAACGAAAAAAAAATACGTTTTCTCAAACATGCTCGGAAATGTAGGCATAACTGTAGTAAAAAGAAGACACGAAGTTTGTAATTCTTGGCTGGTGCACTACTTTACCGGCCTAGGCCAGGAAAGCAAGTATGAAAATTCATTCCTGGCCGCTGCTCAAAACTTTTTAATAAATCTATGTAACTTGTACTATGTAACTTATCATACAGCCAATGGCTACCACATTATAAAAAAATGCTCTCATCGAGCATATAAATATATGAATATGAAAATTATTTTATTAAAATGTTGGTATAAAATCACACAATAATATGCCAATAATAAAAAGAAAGGCGCGGGAAAGCAGATTTTTACCGTATTACATTTTTTGGGTAAAATATGACTGGGCTGTATGGGCTATGTTTCCTTAGCACCAAATGATAACTGAAAATTAAAAAAGAAAATAACGCGGGATTGGAGTTTCGGCTGACTGCAAGATTGTTGTATTAGATTGTTTTGCAGATTGCTTCTAGTGGACTTTATAATGTAAAATCGGTGTAATTTGGTGTTATAAATGCCTATGTTTATAAACAATGTGTGGAATAGTGAAATTAAATGACATGGTGCGGTTGTGGTGCGATTTAGAGATTTACATAGCGGGCTGGTGGTCGCTTGCGTTACTGCGTTGTCTATGATCAAACTAGAGGATTCGTGGGAATTGTCGCCAGGAGCTCTGTCGAATCAACGAAATAAATTACACCATCATTTCTTTGCAAAACGTTGCGTAGAACGCCAAATGCCGTAAAACAAATATGAAAATAAAAATGTACATACTATTATCGTTTTATCATATTATACTCATTTATTCCCAGTATTACGTCTTTCATTATTTCCTCGCATTTATTGAGAAAAGCACAATACATGCCTTTGCCGGACTCGTAATTATTACCTTTAAATTTAAAAACTTTACTCGTCCGGCTATCCCTTACTTCCCGGCCTCTGCAGTAATGTACTATTGTTGTATTGTATGTGCTATTAATGGCAATGAACAACAAACGTGATTTTTTTGCGTCTCATATATTTATTTTATTCTGTCACCACCTCCGTCCGAACAGCCTCCGTGGTCCAGTGGTTAAGGCGTTTGCCTGTTGACCCGGGGGTCGTGGGTTCGATTCCCACCAGAAGCATGCTTTGTTTAGTTGCTTCCAGTTTGGTTAGGATATTGTAGGCTTGAATCACCTGATTGTCTGATAATAAAGATGATTCCGTGCTTCGGAAAGCACGTTAAGCCGGTGGTCCCGGCTGCCATCTGGTAGTAGTTAAAGGAACCACGTCAGAGGCCGAGAGGCGGTCCCGAAGAACTCTGACACCAGGGTGTGCATGGTCGATTGACCGTGTTACCTACTCGAAATGATGACTTTATTCTGTTTTTAGTTTTTGTTATTACAGCGGCAACAGAAATACATCATCGGCTAAAGTTTGAACAATCTAGCATCACGGTTCATGAGATTCAGCCTGGTGAGAGACAAACAGACAGACGGACATTGCAGCGAAAGGGTCTCATTTTTACCCTTTGAGTACGAAACATTAAAAAGTACCCAGTAGCGGTGTTGCGGTATAATTTTTCCTTATGCTCTATCTAAATCTTACAACGAACTTTCTTAACAGCCTCCGTGGTCCAGTGGTTAAGGCGTTTGCCTGTTGACCCGGGGGTCGTGGGTTTGATTCCCACCGGAAGCATACTTTGTTTAGTTGTTTCCAGTTTGGTTAGGACATTGCAGGCTTGAATCACCTGATTGTCTGATAATAAAGATGATTCCGTGCTTCGGAAGGCACGTTAAGCCGGTGGTCCCGGCTGCCATCTGGTAGTCGTTAAAGGAACCACGTCAGAGGCCGAGAGGCGGTCCCGAAGAACTCTGACACCAGGGTGTGCATGGTCGATTGACCGTGTTACCTACTCGAAATTATGATTTTATTCTGTTTTTAGTGTTTGTTATTACAGCGGCAACAGAAATACATCATCGGCGAAAGTTTGAACAATCTAGCATCACGGTTCATGAGATTCAGCCTGGTGAGAGACAAACAGACAGACGGACAATGTAGCGAAAGGGTCTCATTTTTACCCTTTGAGTACGTAACATTAAAAAGTACCCAGTAGCGGTGTCGCGGTATATTTTTTCCTTATGCTCTATCTAAATCTTACAACGAAGATAAAAGTATTCAGGTCCAGATATCTCGAAAGCTAGCGAGTCGTTTTTTTTTATTTTGCTTCTAAAACATTTTTCTAGCTTATGGGTTTAAAATATTTGCGCTTAATTTAAATTGTCCTTATATAAAATCATACAAATTAAATAAATACTTAGTCAAATTAAAACTTTAACAATTTTCACAAAAGTTTTCGAACAGCGACCACGTATCAGGCAAGAGCAGCGTTGGACACTTATACCTGTTGGTCGGACAACCTTCGTTCGCAGGAAAACACTGAATGCAGGCCGCTTTCGACCTGCTATTTTGGAAGTCCCTGATGTGCTTTTAAATGATGATAATGATCACAGATAATGAAAATGATTAGCCGTGTGGTTTCCGGCAGAGTAGAAAAGGACAGATCCAAGTCTTCCCATGGAGGTCGTAAGAGACTTAGGAAATACAAGCTAACAAAGCTCATAAACATCAATGAGACCTCTCCAACCTGTATGGCTAGCGGGTCGGCTCTGGCCAAGTGTGGCTCCGGTAGAACAAAAAGGGTCATGCTCCTGCAGTGGAGACTAAAAAGACCTGATGATGATGAACAATCACAGGTCCTATATGCAAAGCTTTCCTGTGACTGGAATTTGGACTTCGGCACAATGACATTCGCAATCAAGAGTTATCATGTTCCTGAAAAATAAGAAAAATAACAATTACTAAATGGACAGGAATCCCAG
The DNA here is from genome assembly GCA_947532085.1 of Elegia similella. Taxonomy (NCBI): domain Eukaryota; kingdom Metazoa; phylum Arthropoda; class Insecta; order Lepidoptera; family Pyralidae; genus Elegia; species Elegia similella. The sequence continues at coordinate 6,431,617 of OX383928.1, forward strand.
GAATGCTAAACTTGTACGCTTCGCGTACATTCAGATTACGTAGTTTTGGATTTGAGTCATTGCTTAATGGATTCGTGTTGTAATGAATGAAACGTTATGGAAGAATAAAAAGCTACATTACATTTTGAGAACCATCCAACCCATGTTTGTTGATGGCGACAACTACAGGCACGCCAAATGTGTTCCCGTTGCTTATGTGATTCCCAAAGTTGCACAGCCCTTTGCTCAGCAAGTCTAAAGTATTCCTGAAATAATATTGGCAAATATAGTAAGACAAGAGGCTCCAGATTTGTTGTATGAGCCCATACGACAAACGCGTATTTTTGCCGTTTTATGCTGATTATTATTAATAACGGCAACAGTTATACGCTTGATATTAACAAAATATTTAGTTGTATATATAAACAAATCACACACATTGAGCTAGCCTCAAAGTTAGGAGCAGAACTTTGCTGTCGACCAATCAACTGCAAACTGTCGACAGATGCGACTGCAGCTGTCGACACTGTTCGGCAGCAGCATTAGACATGTCGACCGATGCAGCCCCCCAATGACTGCAAACATGCAGCTGCAGAACAGTGCCGATAACAGCACTTTGCTGCCGACTAGTTAAACGCAAGCTGTCGACAGCTGCAGCTGGCTTTTTCAACAGATGCAATTGCATCTGTCGACAGCTTGAAGAAGCAAAGTGCTGCTCGTCTATTTGGCGCCTTAGTTTGAGACTTGTGTAATGGGATACTAACTCAACGATACTATATTTTTTACAAATACCTACATATAAAGATAAACATCCAAGACCTAGGCCAATATGGAAAAGACGATTTTCCATTTTGACTATTCTTGACCTGACCCGGGGATCAATGCCGGGAACTCCGGGGTGGAAGTATATGGACAATCATAAAACCGTTAATATTCCACATACGATACACGGGACATCAAGTCTTAAATTTTTTTAATAAAAATTTAACTCTACATTTCACGCAAATTCGCTTTGATGGCTACATTCACCGGAAGGATTCACCGCGAAACCGATAGCCGCAGATAAGATATGTGACAATCGCGCTAAGTGGTCATTTGTACACGTGAAGTGGATCAATAATAACGTGCAGTGGGAGCGCCAGCGCAGGATTTGAAACAATATTTAATCATAAGTGGTGATAAGAGGTCGCGTTGTGCGGTGCCGGTTCCGATTGAGATTTATTTTATTTGCAACATGAATGTCGAAGGTGACGCCGGAGGTTATGGTCTGAAGAAGGAGAACACAAGGTGGGCTAGTTTTTTTATACTGTGAGACCTTTTTTTTGGCAAAACATAAACAAATAACATTTAATATTTGAATTAGTACGAATAATTATAAATTGGAAGGTCGTGATGAATAGTAAGAATCTATTAATTTGACTATGGGACTAACCGCGATTAAATTTGAGTTTCCTGATAATTCGGCAATTGCAGCTGCCGTTTCCACAGACTGACCCATCTTTAATAATAAGTATAAATAGCTACTCTTACAATTGTAAAGATACTTTTGTGTTTCGCGAAACGTGTTGCCATGTTGATTTCTCGATGTTTTCCTGTCGTTGGGTTGAGATTGCGTCATTCATTCTTTTTAAAGAGAGATTTTTGAAACGCGAAATCACTATACCATATTTTTACGACGTACAGAATCATTCTATATTCAAAAATAAATTACGTGACCTTACCGTCGTCACTTTAGTGTTTCGCGAAACGTGTAGCCATGTTGATTTCTCGATGTTTTCCTGTCGTTAGGTTGAGATTGCGTCACTTATTCTTTTTAAAGAGAGATTTTTGAAACGCGATGTCACTATACCATATTTTTACGACGCACAGAATCATTATATTTTTAAATTACGTGACGTTACCCGTCGTCACTTTTGTGTTTCGCGAAACGTGTTGCCATGTTGATTTCTCGATGTTTTTTTGTCATTGGGTTGCCATTACGTCACATATTCTTTTTAAAGCGAAATTTTTAAAACGCGAAGTCACCAAACCATATTTTATACGACGCACAGACACATTCTATTTTCAAAAATAAATTACGTGACCTTATTGTCCTCACTTTTGTGTTTCGAAAACGTGTAGCCATGTTGATTTCTCGATGTTTTACTGTCGTTGGGTTGGGAATGCGTCACTCATTCTTTTTAATAGTGAGAGGATTTTTGAAGCGCGAAGTCACTAAACCATATTTAAACGCACAGAATCATTCTATTTTTAAAAATAAATTACGTGACCTTACCGTCGCCACTTTAGTGTTTCGCGAAACGTGTAGCCATGTTGATTTCTCGATGTTTTTCTGTCGTTGGGTTGGTATTGCGTCACTTATTCTTTTAATAGGGAGAGATTTTGTAAACGCGAAATCACAACCCATATTTATTACGATGCACAGAATCATTTTATTTTCAAAAATAAATTACGATTTCATGTTTTGTAGATTCGAAGCTCATTTAATTGTAAGTTGACGTCTAGAGAAAATGCGCTGTGCAGTTTATTGCCGCTTCTGCACTCCGCTTTGGAAGCGGCTCTAAACTTAGCTTTATGTAAATTAACGTCAACAATATTTTGTTGTAAAATAAATGTTAACGTTCACGAAATTATATGTAAAGTATGTTTTGAATAAATGATATTTGATTGATTGATTTGATCATTGTAGTTAATACTAGCTGTTGCCCGCGGCTCCGCCCGCGTTAGTGTCGATCCCTCGGGAACAATTAATCCCTCGGGAAGTAGAATTTCCCAGAATCAAACATACCCTATGTCCTTCCTCGGGCCTCACACCTCCATACCAAATTTCATCCAAATCAGTTCAATGGTTGAAGCGTAAAAAAACGACAGACAGAGTTACATTGGCATTTATAATATTAGTATTAGTATGGAAGTATCGATATTATTTATACTTCTAAGTCCAGAAATGAGAAAATTTCCAATAAACCTTTACCCTCCCATTTTACCCCTTTAGGGGTGAATTTTGTCCATTTCACCCATATATATCTTTTTTAATTGTAATCGAGAACATACCTATTTATTTTCATACTTCATAGTCCAGAAATGAGAAAATTTCCAATTTCCAAACAAACTTTACCCCCCCTTCTGGGGGATTATTTTCCAGTTGACCTACACAGATCTTTTTCAATTGTAATCGTGAATTTATTTACCTATTTTCATACTTCTAAGTCTAGAAATAAGTAAATTCCTATACAATCTTTACCCCGCTATTTTACCCCTTCAGGGGAAAATATCGTCCATTTTACCTACACAGATATTTTTAATAGTAACCTAGAACTTATATACTTAAATTCATACGTCTAAGTCCAGAAATGAGAAAATTTCGATACAAAGTTTATACCACCCACCCACCTCCAAATTTCATCTACCCACACACATCTTTTTTAATTTTAATCGAGAACTTATATACCTACTTTCATACTTCTAAGTCCAAAAATGAGAAAATTCCATATAAATTTTACCCCTTTAGAAGTTAAATTTCTTAAAAATCCTGTCTTAGCGCTCACTTACATCATTAAAAGAACCCCTGTACCAAATTTCAAGTTTCTAGGCGCAGCAGTTTCGGTTGGTTTGCCGTTTGCCCGCGGCTACGACGCCGCCTTTAGTGTCCATCCCTCAGGAACAGTTTGGACCCTTAAAGGGGTGACTCAGGTCATCAATATGAACAACTTTTTCTATGGGACCAATGCTGGGAACTCAAAAAAAAATTCGTCATTTCCGTAAAAAAGAGTCCCGCCGCCCGGCCAGTTTGTATGGGAATGTCGATTTTTTTTTTGAGTTCCCAACATTGTTCCCGTAGGAAAAGTTGTTCATTTTGATGGTCTGAGTCACCCCTTTAAGGGTCCAAAACGATAAAAAATTTACCTAGTATATTTGCAGGCAAACTAATGCTTTGAGTTCATTCAAATGACGATAACTTTTTTTTTAATGAACCGATTTTGATGAAACAAACTTTAGATGTTTTGCTGAGTTAAAACAAAGCAATTGGTGAAAGTTTGAAGTAAATCGGTTCAGTATTTTCGGAGATAATCGTGATCATACATACAGACAGACAGACAGACAGACAGACAGACAGACAAGAAATTCCAAAAAAAATTTTTTGCTTTCTATTATTCTTTTTAAGCGTCCCTCTATCCATTTCAGTCAAAAATTCGAAATGTACAGACAAAATATTTTTACTGTTTTATTATATGTATAGATTACTATTAAAAAAACTAGCTATCGCCAGCGGCTCTGCTCGCGTTAATGTCGATCCGGCGGGAACAATACTTATTTCCGGGATGAAAGGTAGCCTATTTGTTAATCAAGCTAAAAATCTAACTATTCGTAACATTTCGTCAAAATCCGTTCAACCGTTTTAACGTGAAAGAGTAACAAACATCCATACATCCATACTCACAATCTTTCGCGGTTGTAACATTAGTAAGGATATCGTGCGAAAAGCACGATATTTACAATTTAGGTCATTTACCTACGACAAAGAATATCCTACGATATGATAGAGATGATTTCATAAAATCGTTATCTATACTTTGTATTGGCGATTTTCGTAGAAATAAAAACATTCTGAAGTCCATGAGTCATATCATATTTGCGTTTTCATATGTTGACTTCATAAGATAACGATGTATTGATGATATCAAAGAAAGACCTTCAATAAGATTCTGTTTAAAAATGCTATAACTACCTTTAAGTTATTAAGAACAAATTAGAGCATGAGAGCATCACAGGACAGAGACGGTTGGCGGAAAAGAAGAAAGGCTTATATTATACTAAGGTCTCTCACTCGCCGTACGAAGCATAGAAGCGGTAAAGCTTCTAATCAAACTCTGGAAGAGCCGGCCCATTCATGCTGAGCAAAAATGAATTTTGCCGGTAGCGAGGCTCTACCACCACGAGAGAAATAATAACTTTAGGCAGCTTGAAAAATCTGACACCAGTGTTGGCATTGGCCACTTACACGAAAAGCAAGCAAGAACCAGGACGAGGCGGAAGAGGCTAAGCCACATTTGTTCACATTGCAATAGATAATAGGGAAAATATTCCGCAACCTGGCTCTCTATGCTTACCAACATGCTAAAAGTGGTTCTAGGTCTTAAAGACCTGGCCTCTGTCTACCCCGCTAGGGAAAAAGACATGATACTATGTATGTATGTTTGTATGGATTCATAACTCTATAAGTCTTTAACTTTTTTGGTTTATAGGTTGTTATAGCATTTTTAAACAGTATAAGTCTTTAACTTTTTTGTAAACTCATAAGACTTGGCTGTCAACATCATCATTACATGTAATTATGAACGGGTATATTGCTTTAGAAATCCTATATTAGGGACTTCAAAAACGAAATTATTTCAAAATTCGAAATTTTTTTAATTATCTTTGGGAAATTTCTAATGCCAAACGTTAATAATAAGTTCTTATTTATCATTATATTGTCCTCTATCTATAATGTCCTCGAAGTAATAAATATTGTATAAAGTGATAAATGTAACTATGAGCATGATTTTATAATTATTATTATGTCTATTCATAGACACTTGAACATAGATAACATAAAAGATACCTACACTACACAAAGTAGACAAGATAACATTTGTACCTACAAGTCACATTTCCCTCACAAGCATCAGTTTCACCTTTGTTAGGGTTCCGTACCTCAAAAGGTAAAAAGGAACCCTTTTTCTCAGGAACGCGTTGAGGTATCAAGCTAAAATTCATATCAAATACTCGGTCTACTGTCCCCTGGAGCTGTGAAAAAAATCAAACTTCTAAGCCAACGCAATCGAAAGAAACAGCCGTTTATGCCACGAATTTTCGACATTCGCAAGGGAATCAAAACCTACTTCTAAGCCAACGCAATCGAAAGAAACAGCCGTTTATGCCACAAATTTTCGACATTCGCAAGGGAATCAAAAACCTACAGGGTACTTCCCGTGAGTTCACGGGAAGTACCGTGAACTCACGGTATTTCCCGTGAACTATACACGGGAAATACCGTGTATAGTTCACGGGAAATACAAAACAACATGATAATTAGTAAAATTTTGTTTCAGTCGAGCAAATGTGAGTCCAGAAGAAAAGGTGACAATTGTAAGAAATTCAGTAAACCAAGATTCTCTGTATTATGATATGAGCAAGAAAAAATATCTCCACATTTTTAATCATTTTGAATTCATCCAATCGAGAGCTTTTGGGTATGTAATGTTAAATTAAGTTAGCATGTGAATGATCCGTTCCTGCATATTTATAGGATACAATCATAACTCTGATCGTAAAAGCCGATCTAGGGAATGGGCAAAAATCTAAGGAATCATATTAGGCGATGCGGCTAGCAACCCATCACTCTTTTGATTCTGTTTTCCACCTTATGCTTACCAACATGCTAAAAGTGGTTCTAGGTCTTAAAGACCTGGCCTCTGTCTACCCCGCTAGGGAAAAAGACATGATACTGTGTATGTATGTTTGTATGGATTCATAACTCTATAAGTCTTTAACTTTTTTGTACTTATACCAATTAGTTTATCGTTATTTGCATATACGTTGTTGATTTGATAAAGAGAGGGACCTATGTTACTTTTTTAAAATTAAACGCTTGTTTCATAATTGATTAAAGGAAATACATATTTATTTTTTTATAATATTAATAAGATTACCTCCCCTAACCTAAATTATTTTTAAACAGGAATGAAAAGCCTAAAGATCGAACGGGAACCCATTTTGACGTAAAGATTTTGGAAACAACGTTCAAATCCTTGGGGTTCGAAGTAAAAGTACACCAAGACTTATATCGATACCAAATCAAAAAGACTGTAGAAAAACGTAAGTATGCAATATGAGATTTTATATACTTTCTATCGGCGTCCGTCAGTCTTTTAAAGTATCAACGTTTGAGTTGTAACAATTGAATCAAGCTGAAATTTAGCATTTGTAAAATAATGACAATGCAATCAAATTATGTCCACGTAAAAGTGGTCTACAGGTGGCCTAGAACAAGTAAAAGAGGCGTTGGAGGTCCTACTATGAGATGAGTTGATAATATAATCAAACCCGCGGGTCGCTCCTGGAAGAGAGCAGTACAGGACCGAACCCAGACAGATGTCGGAAATGAAGAGAGGCCTATGCACAGCAGCCGGCAGATGATCGGCTGAGATGATGATGATGAATGAAGAGAGACATGATGAACAATTTCTGACCGTTAAAAAGCTAGGTTAAAAAATCTGCACACACATGTAAATCTGATAACGTCGCAAAACAATAATATGCTTCTGGTAAAGAAAAACATCATTAAGCACGGTAAACCTCTTCATTATCTCTGTCAAAAATAGGTATTCTCGTCTATCGAAAATAAATGATGATATCTTAATAATAAGAATTATGAATACAATACTACATACTTTATTTTAAAATCATAGCATAGATTTTTAAGTTTCATTATCTGCGTGACTGTCTGACTGAACACGCCGACCGTCATCTTTATACAAGTCATCAATATAATTTAAAGTTTCTTTATTTTAGAGCTTATGCCGTCACTATTCACAAAAATATCAGCAGCCGTTATGGCGCAAATATTTCACGTTTAAATATTAAACATTTTTCATTGCGGAGCGATTTTTTTTTTCCGAAATTAAAATTTGTGGTTGACAATCGCGCTCGCGCACATTTTAAAATATATTTTGATATATAGATTCATACGGTACATTTCTCACCACACAACATCACCGACAAAAGCAAATCAGTCATATACTTCATATCATCATCATCATCATTTCGAGTAGGAGTCATGTTCAATCGACCATGCACAGGCCTCTGATGTGGTTTCTTTAACGACCACCAGATGGCAGCCGGGAACAACGACTTAACGTGCCTTCCGAAGCACGGAATCATCTTTATTATCAGACAATCAGGTGATTCACGCCTGCAATGTCCTAACCAAACTGGAAACAACTAAACAAAGTATGCTTCCAGTGGGAATCGAACCCACGACCCCCGGGTCTACAGGCAAACTCCTTAACCACTGGACCGCGGAGGTAGTCGATATCATTCATATCATGAATCGCAAATTATTCCGTACCAATTTCTTCAAAGTTTTGTTTCGTTTCAGTAATACGCAATGACCACAGCAACACATCCTGTGTAGCGTTGGCTATATTAACCCATGGCAGTTATGATGGATATTTGTTCGCTAAAGATGAACCGTATGAACTAAAGGAGATAACCAAATTATTGGAACACCAGAACCTTGTGATGATACCAAAACTGCTGTTTCTTCAGGTACATATACCGCCACTTTTATTTTATTACTAATTAGTTAAAAACTAACTGCTTTGCCAGCGCCTGCGGCACAGAACTCGTGAGAATATTTTACCATACTCTAAATATCGTGCGTGATCTCCATCTTTGTTTTAATAAAACAATAGGGACCTGCCTGATGTAAAGATTTTGAAAAATATTTCTGATTTCGAAAGCGATTGGTAGGTACAAAATTGGTTGGGCAATCCATGTAGCAGAAGATAAAATATTTTCCTGACTTTTCCCCTAAGTAGTTCATAAATTAAATGGAACTTAGCACGGGCAAAAAGAAGTAGTTAACTTAAGTACCCTTATCACCTTAATACTATCTTTAATCTTTGTTTCGAGTGGCATGGCAGGGAATTAATACCAACACTAGTATTCGCAAGGTTACTCTTCGAACACCATGGAAATAATTATGATTTACGGTGCATGACATGATTAGTTCTTAGGTCTAGGAATTACATCCCTAAAAGCACAAAAGGCAACGGGAGGTTAAGCTCCATATAGTTTACCAGTGCAATATAAGAAGCTGATGTGTATACGGTATTTGACAGATCTCCCTGATGACGGGTTTCCTTGCTCATCTACCCTGGCCGCGTTACCAAATGAGTCCTTGGCGATCAACAGTAGACTGGTTCACACGTGCAATCATGCAAATGGTAGAAAACATTTTTTATTAATGGGAGGTAATAAATCATGGCCAGATTACCCAGGCAGAGTAGAGAACTAGGCATCTATTTCGGGGATATTTCACCGCAGTGCATAATATTTCTTTTTGTATTCACGATTCGCGATAAACGTTAAGTCGCGTCGTATCATGGTATAGATTGATTTGCTTTGGAGCCCTGTCATGGGTAGTCCGGCCTTTTCGAAGGAATAAAATACTGAGGTTTCCCCGATATTTCGACAGATTTCCATGGTGATCGATGTCCTGCCGCCCCGTCCTATGCTGTTGCAACGTATGGGTAGTTGGCGGTCTTCTCTCGCCCGATTTACAAGATCAGTCAGTTCACGAATACTTAAGTTCTACATCCAGATGCGATATCCAGCTACCACGACGAGCTGTGACGCCGCCATCGAGAACGACTGCAGCAATGGGGTTATTATATTTTTGTCATTTATTTTGTTTTGTTAGTTTTGAGTATGAGTTTTACAAATTAACCAATTTTACGAATGCGGTAAACTAGCAAGAGTCAATGCTAGAATAATATGAGCGAAGAGAAGCGAGATAGCGAGAAAGAGAACCGAGGTGATTCTTATCCAACTGTGTATATTACAGTTGTTTACGTGCTAAGTTCCAATAAATGATTCATTAGAATATACTCATTCATCATCATTTTAGCCATAAGAAGTCCACTGCTGGACAAACTACTCTCCCGAGAATTTTTCACTCCGTGGGAGGATATTGCCTTAGTCACCACGCTTAGCAGGCAGGTTGGCGAGCGCAGTTACTTAGTTTCTAGTGCTTCCAACGCTGCTGCCCAGTGGAAGCATTTTTACTTCTTCTTCTTCTTAAGGTGCCTCTCCAACTAGTGAAGGTTGGCGATCAGCTTGGTACAGTCATCTCTATTCTTGGTTCGACGGAACAGCTCAGCCGCTTTAGTAATCCCGGTCCACTGTCTTATGTTCCGCAACCATGACTTCCTTCTTCCTCCCACCTTTCTTTTTCTTTTTCCTGGGAAGCATTTTTACGCTGGGAAATGATAGGAATAGGATATGGAAGGGAATAAGGTATTGAGATACTCACTCGGATGAATGGGGGAAAATCAAGTAGCAGCTCGGGAGGCCGCGCGTACCCTATGCCATACATGCAACCACCAGACAAGCAGTTAAGAGCCCGCCATATGCCAGGCGGCGTGGCGATACAAACGCGGATGGTCGAAACGCGTTGGCTACTTTGGATATTTTCGTTTTTTAGGAATATTCAAGGGTTATTCGAAAAAGAAAAACATATGATGGCTGCCTTATCTGTAATGCAATAATAATCAAAAAGTTTCAAGGTTAATTTTAATGTATTTGGTGAATAATGCTATATACCGAGTAAATTAGACGTGATTTGGAGGCAACTCTGCAATTTTTTTCTATCGAGAATATTTAACGCAATCGTGTTTTTGAGTCATATAGTTACCAGAGTTAGTCCTGAACTTTGCTGCATTTTTATTTCAACTTGAGTATTTAATTATTATCGATATAACAGTCAATCATGCAAAGCAGTGTGAGGTAGTACGGGCCCTTAAGGATAATATCCCTGACCTTATTGTAAATACTGACGTGCAATTGGAACTTAGATAATTTTTCACATATTACTATGACAAATTTACTAAATTTGAATACATTTGATTGAAAGTTATTTAGCAGGTGTTCATTGAATAATTATTAATGATGATTAATGCCTTTTTACGCGTTTTACAATAAGGTATACACAATTCTCATAATTTTTTGGATAGTCCTCTTTCGGTTTCAGATAAAATAATCTAAGATTAAAGAAAAATGTGATACATTTCAGGCATGCAGGGGACACGCCCTAGACAAGGGTCACGAGGTAGAAGTCGATGGTCTTCCGCGAAATTTGGTACTTGTTCCGTCCCACATTGACTTCCTTATTCTACATTCTGCTGCTGATGGTAAGAAAATATTTTGAAATAGCTAGTTTTTGCATCTGATTTATGTAGCTCTATCAGATATAATGTTTAAACAGCACAAGGGCGACATCTTCAATAAGAATATATTTTTTTAAAACAACCCATCTGACTGTATACCTGTTATACCTACTAGGTATACAGAGGCCATCTTAGAACAGGCTCAAGTGTCATGTCTAGACTTTAATTTGTTAACGTGTTTCAGGTCATGCATCGTTTAGGTGTAAAGATGACGGGTCATGGATGATACAGTCTCTATGCAGCACTATTGAAAAGTACCATTCGCAGCTGGACATCCTCCAAATGATCACACTAGTGAACAAGCGCGTGGCATTCGACTTTACGGCTTTTAATAAGGACTATCCGTCGTACAACAACAAGAAGCAGAGTTTAGAAGCAAGATATACGCTAACCAAGTTCCTGAAGTTATAGATTAAAATTCAATCTGCCATGAGCCATCGGACACCAATGAAACTGCATTTATGTTATTATATTGATTAGTCTTAGGTTATAAGAAAAGAGTGTCTGTCTGAAAAAACAAGTATTCCCAAATATCGCTTGATTTCCCGCAGTGCTTTTATCCCCTCAATAATTGCCAGTTTAAAATTATATTTTCCTTATTGTAAGTAATATAAAAAAAAGTTACTTTGTTTTTTTTTTATATACAGAGCTCGGTGAATCATTACACAGTTTCGAATTTGCTCTTTATATAAACACTAGGTGTCACGGCAAACTTCGTTTCGCTATTGTTTATGTCGTAAATATTTCTTATGTTTTAATAGTTATCCTGCTATTGGTGGTGAAGAGAAATCCAACAAATCAAATATTATAAAAATTGATTCACCCGTTCTTTAGTTATGTGTCCGAACAAACCCGACTGTTTTATATAAATATAGATATATAGTTTTGTGTTTTATTTTGCATTCACAATGCCATTTTGATATACTGTTATTAAATTAAGAAATAAAGTATGAAAATAATAAGAGTATATCAAAATAGCATTGTAAATGTAGAATAAAACACAAAACTATATTATATGGCTTCCAACATGTTGATTTTCAAATGAATTGTAAAATGAGTAAATCAAATACCTACCTCACTTGTAAAAGCCGTGTAGTTGTGTTGAGGAATGGGATATGGTAAGGAATTCCGGCGACGAGGTTAAATCAGGCGGTGGCTCAGTTGGTAGAGCATTAGTCGTGCATAGACTTAATGCCGCAGGTTCATATCCCACCCGCTTGGAATTTTTTTACCATATTTTATATCTTTATTTAATAAGAATATAGATATAGTAATAATTTCTGCAGTAAAATGCGAAAAAAAAATTTGCAAAAACACCGGTTAGAATTATCAGTAATCTGTAAAGTCGACGTTACTGGTTTCTTAAGTTTAAGCGGGAAACTTTAATGATATTTTGTAAGACTAGCGATCTACCTGAAATAGAATACGGAGTTCCATAAGGAAGCATTCTAGGACCACCCCTTTACTAATATACATAGCTGACAAAAAAAAGAAAGAAAGTAGAAAGAGTTTAGTGACAAAGTACCTTCGCTGTTCCATAAATGTGTTAGGGAATGAGCCAAGAAAAATCGGGGAAGTTTACTTTTAAGAGGAATATACAATGTCGCTTATAATAATAATAATAAATAAATATATACGGACAAATCACACAGATTGAGCTAGCCCCAAAGTAAGTCCGAGACTTGTGTTATGGGATACTAACTCAACGATACTATATTTTATAACAAATAAAATATTTTTTTTTTATAAATAAATATAAATATATACGGACAAATCATACAGATTGAGCTAGCCCCCAAGGTAAGTTCGAGACTTGTGTTATGGGATACTAACTCAACGATACTATATTTTATAACAAATACATATATAGATACACATCCAAGACCCAAGCCAATCTGAAAAAGATCATTTTCCATCTTGACCTGGCCGGGGATCGAACCCGGTCTCACTCCGTGTCGCAGGCAGGCGTGTTGACCGCTGCTCCACGGAGCTAGTCTTATTATTATACAGTCACACGTATGCATTCTAACGGCCTCTGTGATATTTGTTATTTTTTTAAATAAATATTATTGAATTGCTTTTGTTTGTTTATAATTTGATCTTTCATTTTTATTTAGCAAGACTCACATATCCTAGCATAGATGTACATGTAATGTATCATTATTTTATCATAATTACTATTTATTCGTACTGCATGAGTTGTTTGATATCCCAAATAGTAACAACTTAAATTTGTAAGTCTAATCGGAAGTATTCGAATGTGTAGAGAATTTTAAATTCAAGTATTGTTACACCCATCAAGCCATCTCATCATCATCATCATCCTTGCAGCCGTAAAGTCCACTGCTGAAAAGAGACCTTGTATAGTTGTGTAACAATTGCTCTAACCGTGACTCTTTAATGCTAAAGTATATGTCTATATGCAACAGTGTCCCTCCAAGATCTATTAATAATTTTCTCAATATGTTCGACAGATTCCTGAAGTCATATTCAATCATTCATTTTACCCATAGTGTGATAGCACACTACAATATTCACACCTATTCGGATGCATCTTCATCCTTACTTTATCGCAGTTCGCTTTATTGCTTAACAATTATGAACTTTACTAAAAAGACGCAAGGTCAGATTTTCAACGAATATTCCCGAGAACGTCTTCGCCTTGTAAGGCTGATATTGGATTCGGTATTTATGACCAGCTTTTACCGGTGACTTCGTCTCCGTGGATTAAGGGAACGTTAGAGTATCTAAGACATTATTGAACAAACAAGAAATTCAATATCATCGAAGATAGTTACAGGAAGTGAACGTATAGTGCAGTACTTGTCTAATGGCGATGGTTAATTGAATAGAATAAAAATAAACATAATATATGTATAACCGAATTCTATAGTTACATTCTAGTACTTGTATCCAAATTGAAAAAAGACGTATATCGAGTCGAACACAAAACAGGCGAAAGACATGCAGGTTTCCCAAAAGGAACTCGCGCCTTCTGGTCTCTCTTTTTCTCTCTGTATGGCGAAAGTTTTGCTGTTCGTCTCTCCCTCCTTTTAAGAGGAAACACTGCACTCGAGAGGATTAAAAAATAGGTATTTGTAAAATCTATTGCTGTCGCGCTGTGTGCCCAAACAATCTCCGCAGAGTGCAATAGAGACAACTGCAGCTCGGACCGAAAATACCTATGAAAATAACAAAATAAAAAACCAATTTTATTCCTCTTTTCATTAAAAATTGTAAGTAAGCTATGGCTGTGTAATCTATGTTTTCTTTTTCTAATATAAACGCGTCGAATCGTTTTCAGATTTTTGAAGGTTCATATCTCTTTAAATAATTCAATTATGAAAAAAAATTATAGGGATGCGATGCATAGGGACATGCTAATACACCGATAGTTCCGTCTTACGATTTTCTCGTAAGCCGTAGTCGTGTGGTATCCGGCAGAGTAGAATAGAACCACTCCAAGTCTTCCCGTGGATGTCGTAGAAGGCGACTTAGGAAATACAAGCTAAACAAAGCTTATAAACATCTAAAAGACCTCTCCAACCCGTCTGGCCAGCGTGGAGAGTGTAGGCCAAGTCCTCTGGCTGCTCTGGCCAAGTATTGCCCTGGTAGTACAGAGAGGGTCGTGCTCCTGTAGTGGAGACTAAAAAGGACCTGATGATGATGATGATGATTTTCTCGTAAGAAGCCTGATTACGAACTGGTCTATCTATGACGCTAAAGACAAAGCCGATTTACTAGCCTACTATGCGGTGTGAGAGTTCTCTGCCGGAAATCCACATCATTGCGAAGGGTTTACGTCGTGTTCTCATATATCTTGATACCAGGATAGCTCACTAGCTATTCTACATATCCAGACAGCATTCCTGCGATAATGCTTAGTGTCAGCCCCTGAGTTGGTGCCGATTTAAGCGCGATTGTACCAAAACACATACACAATCGGAAAATAAAAGCATACATTTGGTACAAATGTATACTTATCGGTTAGCAATCTCTTAACTCCTCCACTCAACCTTAGGGTGGATGGAAAATAAACAACATAGGCGTTGGTGCAACCAAACAATTTTATAAACTAAAAATACATAGTTACCAATAAGCTTACATATATACAAACAAATAAAATACATACATATTATAAGCTATAATTACAAATACATATTTATAAACATATGTTCATATACGTGACGTGCATTCTCTCTCGGTTTCTGAAATCCGACGGATTCTTCTTTCTATTACCTGGTTTAACTAACTCAAGTTCACATCCCTTTATGATCTCCGTATCACAACACGGTAGTGTTAAAAAGAACCCTTTGTTAGATATCTGAAAAGATAATTATGTACTCTGAATTGAGTTTCTTTCGGCGTATTCTTCTCACCAGTGGTCGTTCCGAAACGCTAGTAGTATTTCAATTTTGCATATATTAAAAAATATATAAGAAATAAAAATATGACGTTCAAAAAGAGATACATTTATCCAATTTTGAATAAAATCTTTGACTTTGACTTTGAAAGAAAGATTTAAGTGTCTCGCTAAATCTCAAAGAATATAAATAAATATATATACGGAAAAATCACACAAATTGAGCTAGCCCCAAAGTAAGTTCGAGACTTGTGTTATGGGATACTAACTCAACGATACTATATATTATAACAAATACATATATAGATACACATCCAAGACCGAGGCCAATCTGAAAAAGATCATTTTCCATCTTGACCTGGCCGGGGATCGAACCCGGTCACTCCGTGTCGCAGGCAGGCGTGTTGACCGCTGCGCCACGGAGCTAGTCTCTCATGGTAATACTGGTCGTTCATAATTCTTTTGAAATGCTCAGTAAAAGCCAATACTTAGAAGAAGAGTGCTTGGTTTGGATATGGGTCTGTGGTCAGGGGTGTCAAGCTCAACTACGTGTCAGGTGGTTGCAGATATAACATCAGGTATGCACGCCCGGCCTCCCAAGCTGCAAATTGTTCTCGTTCATTCGAGTGAGTAGTATCCCAATACCTTCCTTCCCTTCCCAGCTCCAACAAATTCCTATTCTTCCCCATCTTAAAAATGCTTCTGATGAGCGGCAGCGTCGGAAGCACGATGCACCTAAGAAACTGCCCTCGCCAACCCGCCTGCCAAACGTGGTGAGTATGGCAGTATCCTCCCTTGGAACGAGGTATTCTTTGTCCAGCATAGGACATTTTTCGGTTATAATGATGATGATGAGTTTGGAAACTTACGATATCCCATACCTCCTAATCTTTAAAGTACCTGATTAGAAGTAATATTGGCTGGTAGATGACTACATAAAATTTTAACATGAATAATGAAAACATGACACTACTTATACCAGTGGCGTAAATATATAGGACTAGTTGTCGCCCGCAACTTCGTCCGCGGCATTTTCTGTTATTATGATTCATTTGTTTTTTTATTAGTATAGATGATTAATTTTGCCCCGTTTTCAAAACATTTTTATTGATGCTTCGCTCTCGCTCCTATTGGTCGCGTGCTGTTTTATAGCCTAAAGCCTTCCTCAATAAATATACTATCCAACACAAAAAGAATTTTCCAATTAGCGCGTTCCAACAAACAAACTCTTCAGTTTTATAATATTAGTATATAAGTATAGATAAAAGACTCAATAAAAGATAGGATTCATTACTAATATAATTATGTATGTATTACGTATTGTTGTCAAGATTGCGGTAAGCAAGCACTTATAGATAAGCAAAACTACCTACTCGTATATTATGCGGTATTTCCCCGAATAAATTTATCCCTATCAGGAATATGAACAAAAAATATTATGTGAAGTGGGGTGACCTTGTGATTAAGATAGTGTGCACAGATAATATACCATGCTGCGCCTGATACCTCATGTAGGCTATTTAAATCATTTCACGTTATTCCTCTCGCCTGCTTAAATTTATATATCTTTCATCATCATTTCGAGTAGGAGTCACGGTCAATCGACCATGCAGACCCTGGTGTCAGAGTTCTTCGGAACCGCCTCTCGGCCTCTGACGTGGTTCCTTAACGACTACCAGATGGCAGCCGGGGCCACCGGCTTAACGTGCCTTCCGAAGCACGTCATCATTCTTTCATTCCTTATCAGACAATCAGGTAATTCAAGCCTGCAATGTCCTAACCAAACTGGAAACAACTAAACAAAGTATGCGTCCGGTGGGAATCGTACCCACGACCCCCGGGTCAACAGGCAAACGCCTTAACCACTGGACCACGGAGGCAGTTAAATGTAAAATATATCTTTGAAGCCGACAAATATGTTAAACTTAATCAAAACTTGTTTAATAAGGCGAAGGATGTCTTTCCTAGAAGCACAGGAAATGGTGATATGTTAGTTTTGGATGCGGTACCTAAAAGCGAGTTTAAAAGAAACTGTTACTGCATGTATCTATTTTCAATGAAGTTTCTCAAGACATAAAAGATTTGACATTTAAGTTGTTTAAAAAGCGTTTGTATGTGTGGCTTTATGAACATAGCTTCTACACAGTTCAGGGCTTTTTAATATTGAACAATAGTTAACATAGGCGTAATATATTCTTTGACATAGGATATACATTTTTATACATATTATTTTGTGAAATTCGAGGAAATTAAAAATTAAATTATGCATGGATATATGACAATGATGATAACGTATATTTTAATTTCATTCTATGATAGTAATGAATGATAATGATTTGACAAATTTAACTAGCTCCGTGGCGCAGCGGTCAACACGCCAACCTGCGACACGAAGTGACCGGGTTCGATCCCCGGCCAGGTCAAGATGGAAAATGATCTTTTTCAGATTGGCCTGGGTCTTGGATGTGTATCTATATATGTATTTGTTATAAAATATAGTATCGTTGAGTTAGTATCCCAGAACACAAGTCTCGAACTTACTTTGGGGCTAGCTCAATCCGTGTGATTTGTCCGTATATATAAATAAAAAAAATATTTAAATAGATGAAATGATAGAACTTCTATCTTCTTCTTCTAAATATATATAACTCAAAGGTGACCGACTGACATAGTGATCTATCAACGCACAGCCCAAACCACTCAACTCGGGCTAAAATTTGGCAAGCAGGTAGATGTTATGACGTAGGCATCCGCTAAGAAAGGATTTTGATCAATTCTACCCCCAAAGGAATAAAATAGGGGATGAAAGTTTGTATGAAACTTAACGCGAGCGAAGCTACGGGCAAAAGCTAGTATATTTATAAATGTATTAACTACTGTGGATACAATACGTACATTTATCAAATTGTATTGCATGATGATTGTCAATGGCTGAATAGGATCTACCTATTATAATAATCGTTTCCCAACTTTGCACACCCTATTCAAACGCAAAAAAATATCTTTCTTTCTTTATTCCTACGTACGTTAGTACTTGAATTCATTTTCAGGTAGCGACCCTGATTGATATGGTGGTCTGCGAGAAAATAAAAACGTAGAATGAGTAGTGGGCAAAGAGAAGCAGTTGGTAACTGCTTCTCTTTGCCCACAGACCGTAGAAATCCGCCGAGAAAATGGGCTCTGCGGAATCATTTCAATAGGCAACCCATAACTAATTAGATTTTGGTTGCTAACCAACGCGCTTAATGTGGCCTTTGAATCTTAAGGCCCTAGGCTGTGTCTTCCTCCATCTCGTAAAGGATAAATGATTGCTTGCTTTTACCAAAGACAACTTTTACTAGGTTTTTTTGTGTTTATGTGGCCAAAGTAACTGGTGTCAGATTTTTTAAGCTACCGAAAGGCATCTGATATAGCTCAACGACTGCCATAAATGATGGCAGCTGTCACCAACGGCTTAATGTGCCTTCCGAAACACGGAGGAGAAATAAATATTTTTATGCATCTTGCGGTCATCCACCACCCTAATTGGGATGGATGACCGCAAGATGCATAAAAATATTTATTTCTCCTGCTATTTAGGAATTTGAAAAAAAACCTGGCAAAAAGCCGGACTTTTCGATAAAAGTCCGGAGTTTTTTGGAAATATTAATCACTTTTAGTTCAATGCTATGGTAAGCATGGTAGGCAGGCAGATGCTCGCATTGCTAAGGGGTAAGAAGCGGGCGGGGATTGTTCGCCTTGTTTTGCCTGGCGGCCTTTATTACTCATATTCCATAAATCCGGACAAATTATAAAGGGCCGAACAAAGTCCGGACAAGAGTCTAAAAGTCCGGACATGTCCGGACTAATCCGGACGGATGGTAACCCTAATCCCAACATACTTAAGCGAAGCGCTTATAAATGCTCAGACCAACTGGACGCCCACGGAAAAACCAAACAGGATGAATGTACCCCTTATCTGTTTTCGAGCGAATTTTGGCCCTGACGGACGGATAGATAACCCTTGACCGTAAATGAGGCAATAGTAAAACCACGTAAATATAGTTCACATATGATTCACGGGACACAAAATCTGTAATAAGTTAATACTCATTAACGGACACTCAACCAGGCCCAATAGATTTACATCTACATGCAGGCACTCCTGCTTGTAGATATAAATATAAATAAATAAATATAAATATATACGGACGAATCACACAGATTGAGCCAGCCCCAAAGTAAGTTCGAGACTTGTGTTATGGGATACTAACTCAACGATACTTTATTTTATAACAAATACATATATAGATACACATCCAAGACCCAGGCCAATCTGAAAAAGATCATTTTCCATCTTGACCTGGCCGGGGATCGAACCCGGTCACTCCGTGTCGCAGGCTGGCGTGTTGACCGCTGCGCCACGAAGCTAAAAAAATGTAGATGTATTCCGGAAAGTGTTAAAAAGAATAGAATATTATTGACGCAAATTTGCATTGGCTTGATCAACCGCAAAACCGATAACGGTAGATAAAATAGCTGTCAATCGCGCTTAGATATTATTTGTGCGCGTGACGAGGATCAATACGAACGTGCAGCTCGTGCGCAAGCGCAGGATTTTAAACATTATTTAAAACTTAGTGGTGTTAAGTGGCAACGGTTCCGATTGAGATCTATCTAATATTTAACATGGATGTCGAAGCTGACGCCGGAGGTTTTAGTATCAAAAAGGAGAATACAAGGTGTGTTGCATTCATAAAGGTTATCAGCCTCTTTGCTAACTTAGTGAACAACGTTTTGATAGCCACTTCAAAAAACATTGCGGTTTTCATATGATTGACTATTTTTATTTAAGATATATAAAACGTAATGTATTTTGAAGTGACTATCAAAACGATGTACACCAAGTTAGGCCGGATACAGGGTTATTTGTGAAATACTTATAACCGCGCAGGACTGTACATGGTGAATTTTTTATTTTTTTGGACCCATAATTCCAAATACCTAGTTACTACACCACAAGAATTGACCAGCCATTCTGACATCAGAATGGACCGTCCACCTAAAATGTTACATTTCTTTTAATTTATGAAATAACCAATTGATAAGTAATTTTTAGGCGAAATTTCAAAGTTAAATTCAAATGTTGACCGGAGGTACTGGCGTTTTTCATTCATTTTCTTTTCTAACCTGCTAATTATTTCAGTTACTCCTTAGCACCACATCTCTTATGCTTTCAGTCTAGCTCCATCTACCTCATAAGACATCGATTCAAAATTTTGCGTTTTATACAAAAAAAAAAAACAGCTACTACCTATTTCCAAAACGTTCTACATGAATCTATGCTTATTTATAATTGAAAATATGTGATGAACAAGAATTCTGCCACTGGTAGGATTCGAAAGTCCCTGAGGTTTACGACTACACCACCGTGACTTTGAATTTTAATAATATACCGAGCATTATATTATAATATTATAATGCTATATAAAAACAATTTAACTATGCTTATTTGTAATATTTTGTTTCAGTCGAACTGATGCGAGGCCTAAAGAAAATGTGATATCTATAGAAAATCCAGGAGACCAAGAAACTCTACTCGATTATTATGACATGAGCAAGAATAAATATCTCCACATCTTCAATCATTTTGAATTTAGCCCGACGAGAGCATATGGGTATGTAATGTAAAATTAAGCTGATTGAGCCGTTTTGGCATATTTAATGGAAATATCCATAGATTACTATAAATACAATAGGATCGAGCGAGCGATCCTATTGTATTTATAGTAATCAATGCGAGCGAGCGAGGCGTCTCAGTTTCGACAGGCCGAAAATTCTTTTGTCCATCTGTTTGTCTGTCTGTCTGTCCTCGCCTACAGGTCGCATTTCTCAACCGATTCTCATGAAATTTTGTGAGCAGGTTCGGTAATTATATAGAATTTTTTAGTCGAGGCAATTTTTCGAAATTTTTAAAAATGGTTGTATTATGGGGGTCCGAAACTTAAAAAAACTCATAGAAAAGCTATTTGAAAAAAAATCAAAAATGTCATTAGACTTTTTTGTTATTCTTATTACGACGCAACTTTTTTGTCTGAACAACTTTTTTATATGATTCACTTGAACGTGTTTATAGTCGGCAATTTGGCCAAAAGTTGACTAAAATCGATTTTCTGTATATTTTTTTTGTATTAGTGCATTCAGTATGATGTCGTAAATACAAATCTATGGTATGACAAGGTATGAAAATGGTGCGTAGTAACTGTGACGTCGTAACTGAAGGTAATCCTTTAGTCAATTAGCATAACAGCAACAGATATATTTTAGAGCACTGGAGGGCAAATGTGGATGTTGGTTGTAAGGGCTCGCGAGGGCTGCTGTTCTCACAGAACCACTAGTAGTAATCTATGGATAATCTATGTTTGTTACCTTTTTCACACTTGAAACATTAAACCGATCGTTATGAAATGTTGCGTACACGTTGTAAGAGGTACGGAGATGGAAAATAGTGGTATGAGTTTCTAATTGGTCGAGGTTATTAATGCGATTTTGCAGAAGGACTGTTTTCATGAGACGCCATTATAAATAAATAATAAATAGATAAATAAATATATACGGACAAATCACACAGATTGAGCTAGCCCCAAAGTAAGTTCGAGACTTGTGTTATGGGATACTAACTCAACGATACTATATTTTATAACAAATACATATATAGATACACATCCAAGACCCAGGCCAATCTGAAAAAGATCATTTTCCATCTTGACCTGGCCGGGGATCGAACCCGGTCACCCCGTGTCGCAGGCTGGCGTGTTGACCGCTGCGCCACGGAGCTAGTCGAATATATAACACTTCTTTATTTATTGTGTGTGTATGAACGTACGTGCATACAAACGTGTGTGTATTATACACACACGTTTGTATACACGCACGTTGGCAAAGTATAAGTTAATTTCGTCGCGAGCAATTGTAACTTTGGCAAGTTTTTTTTTTAATGTACTTTACTAGCTTCTACGCATGCTGGCAATTTTTTGCACTTGCCAGCTTTGCAAAGGAAAGGAAGTTCCGCCACGTTTTAAATATCGAATTAGCTTAAGTCGTCAGACGTCTTCACTAGTCCGATAGCGCTAGCCGATTTTGGGGTCATAACCTTCAAAAACTCTAAAGTGGCTTATTTTTTGCCTGAGGATGCTGTTGTATTTAAAAAACACAATTTTGCGTTTTGTGTCGAATCTTATATGTGCGTTACCCGGAATTTAATGAAATGTGAAAAATTAATTTAATTCATAACTACGCTGTCAAAATTGAATTTAAGTTAAAAAATATAACTCTATTGAATATAAGATAGCCTGTGTAGTGTGCAAACCTATTTTGTGCCGTCTTTGTCTTGTGTATACTGACATAGGATCAGTATGTAACAACATTGTCAAAAGAAAATTAAAAGATGAAATAATAATATAACACATTTCCGATCACCTAAATATGTATAATAAATAAATTTGTGCCGGTTTACGTAATGGATTTTTGAGATTTTTATTTATTTGTCTTTTTAAAGGCAAAAACGTTCGAAAAATTTTTTAAATACATTAGAGTTCACATATTCAAAATCATTAATGCATGAAAGATTTACAATATCAATTTGTGTCGTTTTTAAGCAGTGCATAAGTAATAAAATACAAAAAACAATTTCTACGTTTGAAACGATAAAAAAATGGCGCCGCGCCGGGCGGCGGCGGCAATGAGCGCGAAGAGACGCGCGTGCCGTGTGGATATTCGTATTGTCCGTAACGCACACACGCTCGTTAACTATTATACCTAAAATATAGATATCGTCAAGCGAAGCGCAAGGGCACTTGGTACCTACCTCATCTCGAAGCATTTAGACGTTTTTTTATTACTTACCTACTTACTTGTTAGACATGTAACATATATGTATTTTTCCATGTTGGTGTAAGTTAACCGAAATAGGTATTGCGAGATATAGAATGTTTAAGTACTTTTTTTCCCGCGCAGACCGACAAACCAGTTGAGGGATTGTGCGAATATCTTATAAATCACGCACGTCATAAATAAGCCCGTATGTCTTTCTATCCCGTAAGGTAAGAGACGTGATTGGTATGTACATACCTACATACTTACGTAGACATACTTACCTACATACATACGTAGGTACAAAGTATTCACTTTCGTACATATCTTTTTTGTATTTGTCGATGCGTTATTATTATTACTAAATTGATGCAAGTGAACCATTTCCACGTCTATTATGTCAATACGAGTCTTTTGTCGTCTATAGGGTTGTCACTTGGTTGTCAAGGTCAAAAATCACAAGTTAGTTCCAGTACAAAAATACTTTAAGAGTAAGTAATCAAATATAGCCCTTAATACACGATGATAATGAAAATAATACCCAAATAATTTTTAAAATCAGTCTAGTATATTAATTTCAACAATTTTTTAACAATGAATTAAATCATATATTGATATATAAAAGGAGAAGTTCCCACTGACTGACTGACATATAGACGCACGCACAACCCTAACCGGTAATGGCAGATACGTGAAATTTGGACAGCTAAGCACACTAAGACGGGATTTTGAAAAATTTTAACCCTAAAGGGGTGAAATAAGGTTTGAAAGTTTGTATGGAAAATGGTTAAACCAGCAACGATTTTGATAAAAATTGAGATACATGCTTTTAAAAACATTTAAATGAATACGTGTTTCACGGTTTTTTAGAATTCACCATCTAAGGATGCAAAATAGGGGTTAAAAGTTTGTATCGAAAATATTTAAAGGTAAAATTTTGTGTGTTTTCTTCCATTTTTACAAGTATGTGTATACTTATGTACACATACAGAATCAAGTATTTAACTTTACGGGGTAGACAGATTCAAGGGTGTCTAGAATATATGGCCGCGGATTTTGCGTTGATACGATTGTCCAAAAAATAGTGTTATGTTTTTAGAGTTCATGTATGTACTTGTATGTCTGTAGTAAGTTTTATTTGTGTCTATTAAAAACGATCTTTTCTTATTTCAATTGACACATTGAATACTTTTTATTCCGTAGTTTGCGAGAAATTTTATCCATAAGATGTGTTTAATTACCTAACACATTTTTTTTTTATCTCTATATAAGCTAGCGTGCCTAAAATGCCATCTATCTGCCCGTCTGCTAAAGGGCTGTACTGTATCTTTTGAACCGCAATAAGTAGAGACGTTGAAATGTTACGACACAGCTATAACAACAAATCTTTTTCTAATTCTGTATCTAAAAAAATACTTTCGGCGCAAAGGGTAAACAAAATTCCACTCTACGTTTTTGATTTCGCTACGTTTTTGCCTCCGCTAGGACAGTGCGGCACCACGTTTGTTTAGGACGTCCAGGCCTTGTACACTATTTTATATTATACTTGCTTTGTGGGTTCCAATCAAAGCTCTTCTGGGAATGTGTTTGTGTGGACGGTGCAACGTGTGGCCGTTTCAACGCCATTTACGTCGGTGGATCTGCACGTCTATGGGTTCTTCATGGCATAGTCTCCATAAGTCTCCGTTTGAAAGAACAGTATCTGGTTAGAAGATCTCCATTATGTTTTGCAGGCAGCGATATACAAAGACCTGGATCTGGTGTTAGTTCTTCAAACACTTTCTTAGTTTCGCATCCGTATAGCAGTGCCGATTTAATATTGGAAATGATATATTTTTAGTTTCGCTCTCTTAGAAAGATGTCTGGATCGCCATACGCAGCGGAGACTCGCAAAGGCACATTTTACTTTGTTTATGCGACATGTGACGGGTGGAACGGATACGGACGTTCCGAATCCGTTCCACCCGAGCACGATACAACACTTCCGAGGTAGGCAAATTCATATACTCTCCGCACCTCCCCACCATATATACAGTGGACTATCCCGTTTCGCATATCTCGAGTCTTAACTATTGATATTTAGCCCAACTTCTGCCACAGATTACTAAATGTGCATTACGTAGTAACCTTCGTAACAGATACATAACTCCCAATCATGTATCCCAATATATATAAGTAACAGATACAAAAACGAAAATACCTACGCTATAATAGCCCACAAAATCTTTATAATAATACCTGCTGTTCGCAGCTTGAACATATTCCAAACATAACATTAATCTAGGGGTAAGTAATATAACATATAAACACAAAATATATATATTTTAAGATAAATATCAACGAAATATATAATTTTGCTTAGTATAAGTATCAAGTCAGATAAAAATCGAAAGATATAAGTTTAAAAAACTAAACTCTTTTATTATAACAATTAGGTATTCTACATAACAAACCTTTATTATACCGTTTCATCATTATAAAATTTAAAAAATCGGTTATTTGTTATGTATAATAAACGTTATATAATAATCATTGGTTATACGAATAAATTGGTAGAAGATTCTCAATACATACCTAATAATTAAATAAAAAAAAAGTACTTATATTTTATTTTAGGAGTTTCTTCCATATATCCAAAGTTCTTCATTTTATTTTCACCACATTAAAATGTGACCAACTTGGTAGTAAAGGCTTTTAAATAAAAAAGTAACATCAAAATCGGTTTACAATTGGCGAAGATATCGCGTAACAAACATACATAATACAAAAGTAGAATAAATGGGTATCTCATGGATAGGCATGTAACATCCTCGTCTTCATCGTCACTTACCATCAGGTGAGATGGGAGACAAATGCCTAATTCAATATTGAGTAAAAAAAAAAACATAAAAAATAAAATAAAAACATACAGTTGAATTGATAACCTCCTCCTTTTTTGAAGTCGGTTAATAAATTTTTTTTTAAAGAATGCCTAGTCGAAAATTCATGTAGGCGCAAAAAATATTAATAAAATTAGAAGAAAGACAACAATATATTAAAGAGAAAATTAGAATATTCCGAGTGTGAATTTCTTCGAGCTATATACAGCCTTTAATATAGGTATTAAAAAAAAAAGAAAAATAGGTATAATTAAAAAACTTTAAAAAAATTGTGATACATACAAAATGCGCGCGCATTTAGTATGTATCACATTGCATATAAGATAATTTGGCACAAACCTTAGAATGAAGAGATAGAAGTGTGAATCCCCTCAAACCAACAATAAGTAATTAAAAAAAACAATATAAAAGGTTTGTGAGAAATTTAAAAACCTTCAGACTCCATTTTTGATGACTTTAAAAAAGCTACTTTTTCTTATTTCTACGGACACATGGCATCATGATGTCCGCTTTTTGTCATATACCTTTTGTTTCTGCGATCTGCGGCTGAAATTAATATATGACACATATAAAATACCTACTCTGCTAATGTCTATGATACAAAGCATCAAGATAAACACCTTTTATTGGATAACTCATGTTCCAGTAACCTTTTATACAGATTTTATATGACAGATGATTCTCAATTTTCTAAACAAATTACTAGTTCAATACTTTATAAGTGTGAAATCAGCAGAGATACAATTTTTTTGTCAAAATTGAATATTTTCATGAACCAAATGATGTTAAAATCAGCTCAAAAACTGTTGGTAGGCAACCCTATCGTCTAATCACGCATCAAAACGGTTGTCATGATGCGCGGTGTGCGCATACATTTTGTTTTATATGTGTAAGGGGCCAACACTGGTGACTTTCCAAGCTACCTAAAGGCATCTGACAAACCTCAACGACTGCCATTAATGATGACAACCGGGTTCAACGGGTTAACGTGCTTTCCATAGTACGGTGGAGCTCGGATTATTTGTATGCCACTTGCGGTCACCCATTCATTTCAGCGGGTCCACGCCCGTGGTTGTGTTAACATGCGTAAGCGATAATGACGCTAACACTGGGCTAATCTCACTCCTTAAAAAATTTAATATGTAAAAAAACATGTCGCAACTTGCAACTCGCGCCGAATCCTAACAGAGAAATGCCGCTCTGCGCCTGTGAAACACACAGGCACGGTAAAGATATCTAACAGTATTGTAAAGCCGCGATTACATTACCCAATTTCTCGGGCCCGATCTCAGTTAGGGACCCTAAATCGGGAAGTCTAATCGCAGTTAGTGAGTTAGTGTCCCGATTTAGGGCAATCGTGGCAACCCGATCGCACTAAAGCAGCGATTACATTACCCAATTTATCGGGCCGATCCGTCGGGACACTAACTGCCGATATTTAGGGCCTTGCGTTTACACTTGCACTAGATCGCCTCCCTAACTCAGTTGGCAGCCGCACGTGTAGCTGTAAGGATGGCTCCTGTCTGTGACTTCTAAGTACCAAAAATTGGAAAATTCGATCTTCAATCTTATATCTTTAATCTTATAAATTTAGTGACATCATATCAGAAACAAGACACATTATTTAAAGAAAGTGTCAGTGCTAAACAACGATTAGCTGTAACGGTCAGATTTTTAGCGGCGGGAAATTCTTATGACCTTAAATACAACATGCTGGGCTATCTATAGATGTCTAAAACACTATATGTATGTAATATAAGTAAAATATGTATGTAACTAGCTTTCGCCCGCGGCTCCGCCCGCGTCAATGTCGATCCCTCGGGAACATTTCTTTTTCCCGGGATAAAAGGTGTCCTTCTCCGTACTCCAGAGAACTGGTATGTAAAATTTCATGATGATCGGTTCAGTAGTTACGGCGTGAAAGCGTAACAAACAAACAAATAAACAAACAAACAAACTCACTTTCGCATTTATAATATTAGTAAGGATGTAAGTAAAAGACAAATTGTCTTTTTACCCATATACGAAGCATAAAGGAGGGTTATGATTTTGACCGGTATGTATGTATGTTCACCTGTTGCTCATAACGTCTCTCACAAATAAATATTAGAATTTGACGATTGAGTTATCGTTAGTTGTCAGCTGGTCATAGGCTCTGTAAAGTCATGAAAAATTAAATGTGACGCCTTGTAGTGTAGGCACATTCCAAAAATTCCAAAAATATATAATAATATGTAAACAGAACGCCCGCTCGCATCAAGCGCCGCGCGGCTACTGAGCTCCCCTTACTCACTAACAGCGATCACACCACCCGATTTATGCCCTAACTAGGGAGTTAGTGCGATCGGGTTGCCACGATTGCCCTAAATCGGGACACTAACTCACTAACTGCGATTAGACTTCCCGATTTAGGGTCCCTAACTGAGATCGGGCCCGAGAAATTGGGTAATGTAATCGCCGCTTAACTCCCTAGTTAGGGCATAAATCGGGTGGTGTGATCGCTGTTAGTGAGTAAGGGGAGCTCAGTAGCCGCGCGGCGCTTGATGCGAGCGGGCGTTCTGTTTACATATTATTATATATTTTTGGAATTTTTGGAATGTGCCTACACTACAAAGCGTCACATTTAATTTTTCATGACTTTACAGAGCCTATGACCAGCTGACAACTAACGATAACTCAATCGTCAAATTCTAATATTTATTTGTGAGAGACGTTATGAGCAACAGGTGAACATACATACATACCGGTCAAAATCATAACCCTCCTTTATGCTTCGTATATGGGTAAAAAGACAATTTGTCTTTTACTTACATCCTTACTAATATTATAAATGCGAAAGTGAGTTTGTTTGTTTGTTTATTTGTTTGTTTGTTACGCTTTCACGCCGTAACTACTGAACCGATCATCATGAAATTTTACATACCAGTTCTCTGGAGTACGGAGAAGGACACCTTTTATCCCGGGAAAAAGAAATGTTCCCGAGGGATCGACATTGACGCGGGCGGAGCCGCGGGCGAAAGCTAGTTACATACATATTTTACTTATATTACATACATATAGTGTTTTAGACATCTATAGATAGCCCAGCATGTTGTATTTAAGGTCATAAGAATTTCCCGCCGCTAAAAATCTGACCGTTACAGCTAATCGTTGTTTAGCACTGACACTTTCTTTAAATAATGTGTCTTGTTTCTGATATGATGTCACTAAATTTATAAGATTAAAGATATAAGATTGAAGATCGAATTTTCCAATTTTTGGTACTTAGAAGTCACAGACAGGAGCCATCCTTACAGCTACACGTGCGGCTGCCAACTGAGTTAGGGAGGCGATCTAGTGCAAGTGTAAACGCAAGGCCCTAAATATCGGCAGTTAGTGTCCCGACGGATCGGCCCGAGAAATTGGGTAATGTAATCGCCGCTTAACTTGGGTCTGTTCTTGAATTAAATGCCTACCGCCGCGCGGTACATAAACACGCGCCAGGGCTACCCACGTCTACAGTGTTTTTCCTTTTATCCCAGACTAGCATGGAAGTCATCACATTTAATGTAAATATCTTCTAGGTAGTTAACTAGCAATAATTACTAGTATAACCATTTCATAATGATATTTCGCGTATTTCAATATTATATGTAAGTAGCAGTAAATTATTAAGTATCTATCTTTCTTATCGTGTGTGTTAATGACTAACACTGGTGTCAGAGTTTTTAAACCGCATTATAGACCTCTGACTTGGTTTTGTGTAACAACGGCTGTCAAAGGCAGCGACCGGGACCGACGGCTTAACGTGCCCTCCGAAACACGGATCCTCACAGGACAAACAGGTGATCAGCCTGCAATGATTTAACCAAACTGGAAATACAACAACGCGCAAAGTCGTTGCCCCCGCCGGGAATCGAACCCCTGACCTTCGTAGTGTAAACCAAACGCTCTAACCACTACACGAGGAGGCAGTTAGTTGGTATCTATATAGCCTAGGAAACTTCCAGTTTTTTTATATCGTGTCACTTGTTTTTATCTCCTCCACTTATTTATTCATGACTAGCAGACTCGGTGTACTTCGTGTAACCGTTAAATTTTCCATGTTTTCTTACCATATAAACCTACCCTAGACTTCCCCAAATCTTAATATATATAAATCTCGTGTCACAATGTTTGTCCTCAATGGACTCCTAAACCACTTAACCGATTATAATAAAATTCGCACACCATGTGCAGTTCGATCCAACTTGAGAAATAGGATAGTTTTTAACTTATGGCGACACGAAGTTCGCCGGGGCAGCTAGTAGTATATAAAAACCAAATTTAGCTAAATCGGTCAAGCCGTTCCCGAGTTTCAGTTGGACACACGAATAGAAATTGATAAGTTTGTTGATACAAGGAGATTATAGGTACCTACTTTGTATGTGGAATTCTTAAAATACTTACCTAGGTACTAAAACGAAATGAATTGATAAAAGTAGGTAAATAAAAAAACAATTTTATAATCTTACTTTTCGGTGATTGCAGGTAATTTAAGGATTTTTTATAATGGGTGGCTTAATGATGAATTTACGCAACGAAAAACAGCACAATATAATCTATATTTAATCATTTTATTCTTACACCAAAATGGATGTGCTTTTATATAACAATATCTACCAATAAACTTTAAAACAATCACATACTCGTTCGTCCGTCACCGACTACAGCGCATCCTTGACTGCGAATCGCTGGTTGCGTACCATTAATGTACTTGAATGTGTAATGACCAGGGGTTGGAATACCGGTAAAAATCCATTACCGGTACCTCTATGAAACGACAGTACCGGTAATTGGTTTGGTACCGGTACATTTGGTAACGGTAAAAATCAAGTACCGGTACCTCTATAATACAACGGTACCGGTAATTGGGTTGGTACCGGTACCTCAATAAAACGACGGTACCGGTAATTGAAAGAAGTACCTGTACCAAATACCGGTAAACAGTACCGGTACTTAGTACCGGTACTCGTATTGGGAATTATCATTTCGTTAATGTGTGTCGTTGCCGTGTTGTGCATGTGCGGCGTGAGGCGGGGGCCCACAATAGGGCGGCACTTTTACAGTCGAGCGAGTCCCATGCGGTAGACGGCAACAATGCGTAGGTACCGGTAAAATTAACGCAATTTTAATACCGTTAAAATTTGACAGAACAGAGGTACCGGTACTTACCGGTACTTATAATGTGAATTTGGTACCGGTAACAAGTAGCGGTAAAATTACCGTTAACTGTTAACAATATTATTACCGTTAAATACTAGATTACCGGTACCTCATATTACCGTTAAAATTTTAACAGAATAGTAATACCGGTACTTACCGGTACTTATAATGGGAATTTGGTACCGGTAACAAGCCCTGGTAATGACCTCGAAGCGCGAGTTTCGACCGTTTGTATGAAGACGGAATACTGTTAGATATCTTTACCGTGACACAGGTGTGGTAGGTAACTCGTGCGTGCTGCATTAAAAAAATTGGTACCCATTTACAAAATGAATGAGGACTATAAACAAACTCACACTATTATTTTCATTCAACTTATTTTACGCACACCATTCCACTGAGTGGTCAATCTAAATTCGAATCTAAAGCTCAAGAAATAAAGGCGGAGATTGAATGTATTGTATTCTAGCCTTGGAACTGAATAACTACTAGTACTTACGCGGCCTCTGCTAGTTACTGAGCGCGCGCTTTTTAAAAGTGAATGAATTAAAAAGTTTATTTTTTTTAAGATTCTATTGATAAATATTACACAAATTATGAATAGCGTTTTATTGCAATTAAATAATATTAAAGGCGTGAACTCTAATAACTTTAATTTTTTTTTCTGACTTTTATAGCATCTTAAAGGAAAAAAAATAAATAACAAAAAATGCACGTGATCAATTCGACACAAAATATTTTGGACAACAGATATCTGTGTTCTAAATCGCTAATACCTTTTTTATCTTGATTAATATTCTTTTTGAGCCATTTAACCAGCTTGATTGGTACTGGTAAAATAACCGTATTCCACTGGTCCGAGAACACACAAAAAGCCAATTTACATACGTTATTATCTAATATTCATCATGGAAAGAAAATTTTGATGCTTAATTTTCTTTTCATTCGATAAAGCTCAAAAATAAAAATACCTAAATTTCCACCTACGCACATTCAAAAAGTGACACAAATACATAATTAGGCCATAGGATATGGTTTGGAGACTATACGTAGAAAAACAAAATATTTAGCATTTTTGAAACCTCAAAACCTAGCGCTACCGGACTACACCTTAATGTCTTGGAATCAAATCTTACAAAAAACTATTTTTGTATCGGATTGGCCTAGATGTCACAATAACACGTATTTGAGGTATATTTCACGAAAATGAGGTTAGTTATGAGATTCAAGAAGGCAAACGCCACCTTTCATAAAAAAATTACGTGGGTGGAGTTTTTGAGGAATTTTGGGATATGAATCACGGAATACACGTTGGTGTAAACTTTTCATCAAAATCGAATAAGGATGTTGTTTTGACGTATTTTTTGCCGTTGATCGATAATAAAAACACTGAAATTCACCTAGCATAGTCTATGCTAGGTGAATTTCAGTGTTTTTATTTATTTGGTACAGAAGCTTTCAAATTTATCCATTACAACAAACAAACACACAGACAAAATCAAATTTTTCCTTTTTACAAGCTTGAAGCAAGTTATACTGGAGTTCTTGTCTGTCGTTTGCCCGAGGCAGTCGCTCCCAGAGCGGTCCTCTCCGGCGCCTTTTGTTTTAGTCATAAAACCATTTGGTGCCCTGTCCGCGCACAGGTAGTAGTTCCGTTCATCGCGTAGCAGTTTAAGTTTTTTGAGTTTGTAGTTTCGTACCAACTTGTGCTATAGTGATAGAAAAGTGCCCGTTGATCAATTTAGATAACGCGAACTATGTATAATGTAACTTATGTGTTATTCCTGTATTCTTGTAAATGATCACGTGAACGAGCCTTCAGAAGCTGTAAACCTGGTGAGATCAATCCAAATTATCTACTTGTTGTATATAAATCAATTTTGCGGTAACACCAACTTCACTGCATGACTTAATATCATCATATTCCCTTGTCTAATACCTAATCTACTCTAAACTACTACTTTTATCTAATCTATTCTTTTCCCTTCCCTTTTTCGCAAGGATCACTATTTAAATTTGCAAAATATGAGAAAATCATTGTAAATTTTATATTTGACCATTGACTATTAAAATAATGAATGCAATCTCAAGTTAAATTAAAAAAAAAAACTCGATTTAAGTTACATATTTTATAAATGAACTAATACTTCAAGAAAATACCAAGTACGAGTAGGTACTAAAATCAAATGTTTTGAATCAAGTAATTAAAGACCGTTTTATTCCAGTCAATGTCTAAATGGTAAAATCATTGAACATTCAGGCTATACATTAACCACGAAATATAATAAAAGATAAAAACACAAAATATAATAAAATATAAAATCAGAGCACTGATTTCGTGTTATATTGCCCCAAAATATTCTATTATTTTAATTAAGATGTAAGAAAATCTGTTTCGGTAGACACCGCGTATAAGTAGACCGCCATAACGGAAATAATTGACTAGTTTGGGATTGAGTTGGAGAAAACATCAAAATTACAGCAGGACCAGCACCAGAAAACTGATTTTGCCAGCAGTATTTTAGGTGAATAAGGTTGTTAGGTTATTTATTCAAAGGATTAGGATCCAAACTATCTATTACTCAGTCATTATCTGATACTCATACTCAGATACCCAACTAAACTGCAAAGAAAACTGGGTATTTACCTTAAATATAATACACCTACCCTAACTCTTACTTATTAATATGAAATGAAAATTTAAATCTCACTACCATATGCATAAAATTTGCGTCAAATTTACTCAATATAGGTATTATTAAAGTAAGTAGAGTAGAAGTATATCCTGATATTAAAGACAGGAAATAAAGAAAAACATCATAGATAAACATATCGTAAATCCGACTATAAAACAATCCCAGACTAAACCATTTCACAACCGACGAACTGACACTGGTTTCCAAAGCTACGTTATAATATAGATACAATATAAATACGTGATACCTACATGCTCAAATATCGCAGTAACCCAAAATAAGACTTTCCTATCTGTATTAAATAGCTATAATATATAATATAATAACAAACGAGCCATCAAATGTAGCAGAACCACGACGGGATACATAGTTTAAGTAACTTTCAATACAATATATCAGTACGAAAAAACGACATATTACATGTACTAAAAAACCTTTCAGGAAAGGGTACATGTCATTTAACAAGTTGTTCTAGCTACGTGTCCAAATAAATTACTGAATTACGTATATAGAGTTATAACATAGAAGGAAAGCTTATTATATTAAAAATATCTGACGCAACACCCATCTATGTC
This sequence comes from Elegia similella, assembly GCA_947532085.1. Lineage (NCBI taxonomy): Eukaryota > Metazoa > Arthropoda > Insecta > Lepidoptera > Pyralidae > Elegia > Elegia similella. The sequence continues at coordinate 6,466,138 of OX383928.1, forward strand.
ACAATTGCTTTGTAATAACCTCTAAAACATTCCTCAATAGCCCAGAGAGCAGCTTCAATCTTACTGAACTAGATTCATAGCTTACAGTTTGGATCAATAAGTAAAAAAAGAAATACAGACGGATAGTAACTGTTTTATAATAAAAACCTGTGAACAAACTTTCAATAGAGAAACATATCTGCGCCTATTTAGGCAGTTTAGTTCTACAGGACAATAATAAAAAAAAAATACCAAGATAAAAAAAACCGTCTTCCATTTAAGTAATATAAACATAAAGGCCGCTCTAAAGTTACTGAACAATACTTCGCACATGCCTGGACATTTGGTTGGATGCACATCTGGACGTTTCCCCAAAATAAGTAATTGTCTCTCACGCTTTCACAAGGAAACTAAACAAAAGATAAGCCAAAGCACCAAAAAAGTCTTTGTGCAATATGGGCACAGCAGAGGTCATTGTAAAAAAATGGACGGAGATGGTAACTGTCTATTTAGGGCCATTGCTGACCAAATAAATGAGGTATACGGGTTAACACTAGATCATAAAATGATACGACAGGACTTAGCATCTTACGTCAAGAACAACAAATTCACACCACGTATTAACCTGGCCTTACAAAATACCGCTACGGAAGTCGCGCATGGCTCAGACTTTTTCAACTTAACAGTTGACGAAAAAATCGATAGGTATATAAAAAAAAACTATTTCAATTTGGATTTTGGGGAGGAGAGGACGCAATTATAGCGGCCGCTGAGTACTACTCAATGTCAACATAACATAATACGGACCAATGACCGTATAAATGAAAAAAATGAAAGTATAAATACCATTCAGAGATCCCATCACCTACCGCCCGCCAGATAGCCCGGTAGAAAACATCCATCCATACTTCGAGAACAGCCACTACGTTAGCATAGTTCAACGTGCAATACCAGATGAGTCTAGAGAAACACGCGACAACATATATGATAGTGAAACACATTCAGAAGACGGCGCTCAATAAGCGGAAATCTCTTCAAGCACCTTCACGAACATACAACCCAGCTACATGTGTCCCAAAAGATTACGTTCCACACTCCCCTCATCTAGATTACTTACGCCCAGGCCTTGCAAATCACTCTCAATAGTGACGTGGAATGAACTAGGGTGTGCTCGGCAACGTGATAAAATTAATATTGACAAGGTTCTATCAGATCGCAACATAACCATAGCGGGTCTTCAAGAAACGCATCTAACCACGGGAGAATTTAAATCAAAACACTACAATTGGGTCTTAGGTGGCAGAAAAAAAAGAGCACAAGAATATCGAGGCATAGCAATTTTAATAAACAATAGAATCGAATACGACGTCACTCAGACTCATCGCGAAAGCCGAGACGTACTTGCAGTACACCTGCATTTGAAATCAGTCAATGCTAACAAACCAATAAATATTTTCATAATTACATGCCACGTTCCAGCTGAATCAACATCCCGCTTCTTGCAAATAGGAATCGCCATGAGTAAAGCCCCAAAAAATGCAAAAAAAGTAATAATAGGGGACTTTAACGCCCATATAGGTAAGTACGTGATGATGTAAGAAAAATGAAAACTAGAAACATAAAAATTGAAAATCTAGTTGGAAAAAAAATCTGTACCATACCAATACAAATGGGAATTTATTTCTAAATCTAATACAGCAACACCGATTAAAAGTAAGCAGCTCATGGGGCAGACCCACATGCAAGACCACCTGGTTATGAGGAAATCAAGTATCTCAGGTGACTATATCCTTACAAGAACACAAACAAACCTTTTTTCCACAGCATCATAGGCGAACGCAACTTGATAGTCAACACCTACCACAAACTGGTATGGGGCAATGTAAGAATATCTTCCTTTGCTCAACTACAAAAGCCATCCAAACGAACAAACCCGTCAAAATAAAAGACTAGCATATAACCATAAAAACCACAACTACGAACTTCTGCAAAGGAAAGAACACGTAACGAACTTCCTAAATGCTATCAGAAAAAAAAACCATTACGTTAAACGTGAACGGAACCCAATTAACGAACCCAGCGACAATTTCTCATTGGAATGGGATACCCTAAATAGTATTCTGAAAGAAGCCGCACACGATGTACTACAAAAACCTATTTCCAACACAAAAGAAAGCAGAATTGCACTCGCTAACCATCAAAAGGCCATTTTTCAAAAATCTAAAAGTCCTCAGGACACTACTCTAGGGCTAAATGTAAAGGAAGCACGGCGCAATCTGAAAAGAATTTTGGATGAAGAAGAGGCGCGCGTTGCCAAGTTTTTTTTAAGGGCCTTAGTAAAACGCACAAATCACTACGTATGAGAATAACCTATAAGTTCCTGCGACTTTACTAAAGTAAGTCTACTCGAGCGCAGACTAAGCATTACATAACCATGTCCAATTGGATTACCGATTTAAAAAAGTCAAGGCAAACATATTTCTATGTTTGAGGAAACGGAGGAAGTAGCTCCCGGAATGGAGCCACCAACAACTGACGATATTGAAAAAAACCGACCATATCGTGCCGGAGTTATACAAGGCGGCTCCAACGGAATATGTAGCAGAACTCACAAAAACAATGACGACGATATGGGTAAACAATGAAATCCCTAGTGAAAGGCGCCTCACTAAACAGGTACCAATAAGAAAACAACCATATCCAAAACATATAAATCACTTTAGGAAAATATCTATATGCAATGTAGGATACCGAATCTACGCGAATTTCTTACTAGAAAAGCACAATGCTGCCACCAGCACCCCCGGTAACTAACAAAGAGCATTCTTGAACAATAGCTCCACAGACGATCATATTTTTACGCTCCGGCAGGTACTGGATACAAAATGGAGAGAGAGAACAGCCATGTTTGTCGTGGCCCTTGACCTCGAGAAAGCCTTTGACAACGTAAATTTAGAATCACTAAAAGATATATAAGTAAACAGAGTAGGTGTACCTCTTACAAATAGAATAATAAAAGCGTGTATGAACGAGGAAACCTTTGTTTCATGGTGTGGACAAAACTCAGAGGTAATAAGCAAAGGCAAGGGTGCCAAACAGGGCTGTCCCCTATCCCCAAGACTTTTTACTATAATCATTAACGAGGTACTAAAGACCCTCGAGGAAGAAGACGAAGCTGTAAGACTTGATCAAGACCTAGAATCAAAATTACCTATAATATTATCCTTTGCAGATGATCTTATATTGATTGGTGAAGAAGTAGACGTTCTTAATCGCATAATCGGCAAAATGAATACGTTATTAAACTCAGTCGGCCTCGTTATAAACCAAACTAAAACAAAACTTGTTGTGCGCAATCTTTTTGGTCCCCCAACCGCATAGCAACCGTGCAGAGTACTTGGGGGAGTCATAATCCAGCCGGTAGAGGAGATAAAATATTTAGTAACTTATATAACAGCTGCCCACAATCAAAGGGCTACCATTAAAACAAGATGTGTCAAAGCAATAAAAAATTCCAAAGTCCTATTACCATTCATACAAGATAATAAAATAGATTGGAGCATCGTAGTATTAATATAAAAAATGGTCATAAGACCATGCATGATTTATGGTCTAAACGTGACCGCTTTAACGAAAAAATACAAACGGCAAATACTACGGGGAATGTTGGATGCGGGGAAACATTACCCAAATCGAAAAATCAAGGCTAATCCATAAGAAAATCCATAACAAAAATAATAAAAATACAAAGAATCTCTTATTATGGTCACATATTACGACGTCCTACTTCAGGCAGCTTATCAACACCAGGAAAATAAGCGCAAAATAGGGCGTCCTATTTACACATGGGAAGACTCCCTAGATCATGAAATCACGAATTATATGAGTAAAAGTAAGGAAGAATGGGGCAATTTAGCGGATAACACAGAGCTCTAATCAAAAAAGAAGCAGAAAAGATATTCGAAGTGGAAGAAACAGACACAAAAACTGACTTAGATTTGGAGCATTCGATATCAAATCAAACACACAGCCAGCTCTCACCAGTCATTCGCACACGCAGTGGGCGCAAAACACCCAGATCAAAGTTCATAACATCACATCGATCACGCAGGCAAAAGCCAACATGGAAACAACAACCTACCCAACGAGAGAAGAAACAACTTTTACGAGAACCGACGAGCAAAACGTAATAAAGTATGAGGTTGGAGACGACAAATAGAACGACGAAGTCAAAGCAACAACAAAGCAGTCCTATTTTCCTCCCTTTTATATATTACACACCAAGTATAGTATCTATCTTCCCCATACTGATTTGATGCAAGTATTCGGTCGGTTCACATTTCCTCTTCACTTCTCATCCAGACTGCACAGCCCTACACTCCCAATCCTATCTACGTGCCCAACCGGTTTCTCGAGCCTGGATTCGTGATCCAACGCGGAGGGGGGTAGCTGTGCAAGAAGTAAACACGTCAACTTGTGTTCACAAGCGCCGGTACACTCTCTCCCTGGTGGACCTCTTTCCTACGCTCTTGCAGTTTAACCACTGGCTGGGCGGGCACAGAACAGAACAGAACAGAACAAGCTTGAAGCAAGTTATACTAGTTGCTCTGTTGGTTTTTAAAGGTCAAACTCAATGAACGAACTGTTATTTATTAAAATATACACTTTCATGTTTATGATATCAATAGGATTTTATCCCAAACTACATGATTTAATTTATTAACGCTTGATGTTTCTTTTAATTACACAGATATGAAAAACCTAACGATCGAAACGGTACCGATTTCGACGTCAAGATTTTGGATACAACGTTCAAATCCTTGGGATTCGAAGTAACAGTACACCAAGATTTATGTCTTAACCAAATCAAAAGGACTGTAGAAAAATGTGATTATTTATTATTATTTTCTTCCTAGCTTTTTTCTGTCAGTATCGATTGGACTAAGTCAGTAAATGTAATTGTATCTTGCCAGTTTCAATTTACCCGTTTTTCCAACGTTTGACCGGAAAAGCATAATTAATGAATGATTGGAATATAATTAATATGTTTCTGATGATGAAGAATTCTTTAACGTCAAATGGCTGACTTTAAGAATCTGTCGATTGCCTTGGAATTTAACATATACACGTGTGAATCTGATAACGATGTAATACATCTTTCACCGAGCGCAACTAGTGCCGACGAGGCACGGCATTGGTTGGCAGGGTCGCCATTTAAGGGTTTTTCACACAATAAAACACCGACCGACCAGAACATATCACACAGACATGATATGAACGAGTCATTAATGTGGTCTTTATGTCTTGCGGCCTTAGTCTCCGTTTACTCCGTAGGAGATACAAACGAAATAGTATGTTCTGGTAGTGGAGGTAGCTGAATCGCAAAATGTAGTGTACCAATTTTCTTTTAATCTCTATATATCGTTTCGTTTCAGTAATAATGAAAGATCACACCAAGACATCCTGTGTAGCCTTGGCTATATTGACCCATGGCAATAATCAGGGATATTTGTTCGCTAATGATGAACCGTACGAACTGACGGATATTACCAAATTATTGGAACACCAGAACCTTGTGACGATACCAAAACTGCTGTTTCTTCAGGTGCATATTTCGCTATTTTTATCCTACTGCCAAAAAGGATTGTGTTTCGCGTGTATCTAGTATGTTTGTAATATTTTTAAATGTTTATATTTTGCATTCACAATACTATTTTGATATATTCTTATTAGAAATAAAATATCGTAAAAAAAATCAAGCGGGCGGGATTTGAACCTTAAGTCTGAGCCACCGCCTGTTCTAACCTCGGCGCCGAAGAGCGTAAGTCGTACATAGACTTAGGGTTGCAGTTGCAGGTTCAAATCCCACCCGCTTGAAACTTTTTCACCATATTTTATTTCTTAATTTAATAACAGTATGTTTGTAAATTACATTATTCCCTTGTATCTTCTAAACGACTAGATATATTAGGACAGTTAAAGAACGATAGGTTCGTCTCAAAAAGCCAAGCGTTCTTAAATAGTTTTTTTTAAGAGTGGGCAGTCAAAGTCTTTTTTTATATTTCTTTACTTTACTTTATTAGTTTCTTCAAGCAGAGTTTTGCTTGTGCTTAGACAATTCTGATAATTGTAGGAAAGACTTATTTTATTTCCTGATTAAATTATCTAATTTAAATAAGAACAATGTTATACAACAGTTCGTTCAATTACCCGTATTGCTGATGTGGCGCGCAAAACGACCAAGTTGAAATGGGACTGGGCAGGCCACGTTTGCCGAATGCACCCAGATTACTGGGCTGCTTCATCGATAGAATGGACTCAGGAGGATAGACGTAGAAAACCGGGCAGAACTCGAAAGCGTTGGTGTGATGACGTCAAATATTTCGAAATAAAATGGTCGGAAGTGGCACAGAATAGAAAGACACGGAAACTTATGGGGGAGACTTTTGCCCAGCAGTGGGACAGTATAGGTTAATAAAAAAAATACAATACAGTGTGATACTTTTCAGGCTTGCAGAGGAGACGCATTAGACGAGGGTCACAAGGTAGAAATCGATGGCATTTCTCGGAAATTGGTTCAAGTTCCGTCTAACATTGACTTCTTGATTCTACGTGCTGCTGCTGAAGGTAAGACAACATTAACAACGAAGCAATGCCACATGTATGTCCTAATAATATATAATATAGTATCACGTCTTTTTCCCTTACGGGGTAGACAGAGCCTAAGTCCATAAGACCTGAAGGCCACTTTTAGCATATTGGTGGGCATTAGGTGGCAAGCGAAATCGAAATAGTGATGGGTTGCTAGCCGTATGTATGTCCTAGTCCGGCCATAAGTTCTGTTACAAATGAAAATGCATTTTTATGAAGTAATGTACATACATACATAGTATCACGTCTTTTTCCATTAAGAGATAGACAGAGCCTAGGTCTATAATACCTTATGGCCACATTTAGCATGATGGCGTCTAGATGTAAAATGGAATCAATAGTGATGGGTTGCTAGCGGCGTCGCTTATTGACATGATTCCGCAGATTTTAGCTCAATCCCTCAATCGGCTTTTACGATCTGCGCGGGAAGAGAAGCAGCTGGCACATTCTACGTTTTTTCATTTCTCCCAGACCAGCATGGCATAGAGTGAAGTAATGTAATATTACTTAAACTTATATGTACACATTTATTAAAGTCTCAGCAACAAAAGAAAAACAATATTCTATTCACAATGGCCACCTCTAGCTTTTATACAGGCTTTTAATCTGTCTGGCAACGAATTTATGGATTTACGTACTGTTTCCACAGGAAATTCTAGCTCCATAAATATGATGCGTATACCCAGATTATATTAGTTACCATAAACCACATCTAGACGGACGCTTCAACTTTTCGTATGTCCTCATGGACGTCGTGCATGGCAACCGAAATCATGAACTATAGTATTATATGCCTTTGCCAAAGGACAGTATCGACTCTTATTGCGGATGTAACCTTAACGAGGGTCGATCTAAGGCTGTAGAAATTTTGCAATGTTATCAGCAAGAATAGTATTAACTTAGATCCTATTGTTAGATAAACCCACAGCTGGGGATGCAACCGGGAAGCTTTTAAAGGTATTTGTCTCTTTACGTGTTTCAGGACATGTCTCGTTTAGAGAAGCAGGATGGATAGCGCCTGGATCGTGGATGATACAGTCCCTATGCCACATTATTCAGAAGTACCATTCGCAACTGGACATTCTGCAACTGATCACACTAGTGAACAAGCGCGTCGCGTTTGAACGTATTGCTTTCAGTATAGAGCATCCAGAGCTCAACTACAAGAAGCAGACTTTAGAAGCAAGATATACGCTAACTAAGTTCTTAAAGTTGTAGAGTAAAGAAAGCTTAACAACCGTTAGCGGCCGAGAGGCGGTTCCGAAGAACTCTGACACAGGGTCTACATGGTCGATTGAGCGTGACACTAACTCAAAATGATGATGATGATCAACCGTGCGTTAGTACATCTATGCAACTGCATGTATCTTATATTAAGGCCTTAGGTTAGGAGTAAATTGTGTGTGAGAGTGCCCACCACAACTGAAAGAATCGTTTTAGGTCATCACAGAACGATAGACAATTAACATATGAAAAGTAGACAAAGAAAATATGTATAAACTAAAACCAGTCAGCTACGTATTATCTTAGAAATCCTACTCCAGTACATCACCCTCTGAGACATATTGGAGCAGCACTTACGCGTTTTTATCATCAGAAAAGTTAGAAAAACCTAATTCAGTTCGTCTTAGGCGGTGGGGATGTATTGAATGATTTTTTCTATATACGCTTCCGGGAATATTGACCTTTCAACCGCCAAGCAGCCCCATCGGGCCGCATAACAATAGAAAATCCATTGTGTCTGCGTTTCTCGCGCTTGATGAGTTAAGATTATTTAGCTTATGAGCTTTTAATATAGGTGTAGTATAGGCTAGTTTCCTAAAAAAATATAATTAGTCCGTCAGTTAGATATTCAAAAAATATTGGACACGTATTTTTTCTTTTGTCGATTAAACAAAAAATTATAAAGATATAGCCCTTTGAAGTTCCGTGTGACGTCATAGTTTGCAACAATTTTAAGCAAACTTTGACCTTTTGATCTTTATTATTTATTTGACAAAAGAAAAAATACGTGTCCAATATTTTTTGATTATCTAACTGACGGACTAATTGTAATGTTATTATTTTGACCCAGGAAACTAGCCTATTGTATTCCATACATAATTTGTATTTTGGTTATTTAAATTAAATTACTATTCAATGCATTGAATGATTCATTTTATTGACGTGACAACGTCTTATAAATCGATGAACATACATACATACATACATACCGGCTGCACGCACGCAAAAGTGTTGTTCCGTGTGCGGGCGAGAAGCGATAGAGAGGCACGATAGACAACAGCCTCCGTGGTCCAGTGGTTAAGGCGTTTGCCTGTTGACCCGGGGGTCGTGGGTTCGATTCCCACCGGAAGCATACTTTGTTTAGTTGCTTCCAGTTTGGTTAGGATATTGCGGGCTTGAATCACCTGATTGTCTGATAATTAAGATGATTCCGTGCTTCGGAAGGCACGTTAAGACTGTGGTCCCGACTGCCATCTGGTAGTCGTTAAAGGAACCACGTCAGGGGCCGAGAGGCGGTTAAGAAGAACTCTGGCACCAGGGTGTGCATGGTCGATTGACCGTGACACCTACTCGAAATGATAATGATGACGATAGACCTAAGCTTTCGGTTTGTGACCATACCCTTCCCCCAACTCCTTGAAAGGGCGGCAACGCTCCTGTTACACCCTGGTGTTGCAGTTGTCCATGGGCAGTGCTGATCGCTTACCATCGGGTCACTTGCTCGTTTGCCGTCCTATATCGTGTTTTATTTTGCATTCACAATGCTCTTTTGAACTCTTATAAAATTAAAAAATAAAATATTTTATCTATTTGCTTAAAATATGGTACATTAAGATTATACATAAAATAGATCCACATATTTTACCATGATTGGCATACAAATATCCTTATCCTTACTAATATTATAAATGCGAAAGTGAGTTTGTTTGTTTATTTGTTTGTTTGTTTGTTTGTTACGCTTTCACGCCGTAACTACTGAACCGATCATCATGAAATTTCGCATACAAGTTCTCTGGAGTGCGGAGAAGGACATAGGCTACCTGTTATCCCGGGAAAAAGTACTATTCCCGAGGGATCGACATTGACGCGGGTGGAGCCGCGGGCGAAAGCTAGTAAATTAAATAATTTGAAGCTAAAGGTCATATGTTACAATCATCATTATATTTGATTATATCTATAAAGTTACTAATACAATTTATTAATAATTAAAATAATTAAATTCATGGTTCAGTTAGTTTTCACATTCGTCAAATGTAGGTATATGTTAGGTTAGAACATGCGGTAGCTCAGTTGTTAAAGCGTAGGTCGTAAAGATTGCTAGTTCAAACCCCGTCCGCATGTTTTTTTTTTTTACCATATTTTATTTCTTACTTGGCTTTGAACCATATGTAAAGTACAGAAGGTTCAATTTAAGAAGGTTAATTAATAAGATCTATAAAGTGGTATCTATAAATAAATATACCATAGTAATCCTACAAACTACAAACATTTTGCAGGGTGGTGTAGGACTATCGTATCTGTCATACTATAGAGTACGAACGAATTACATAAGTGAGTATCCGGCAGAGTAGAATAGGACCACTCCAAGTCTTCCCGTGGATGTCGTAGACGGCGACTTAGGAAATACAAGCTAAACAAAGCTTATAAATAAACATCTAAGAGACATCTCCAACCCGTCTGGCCAGCGTGGAGAGTGTAAGCCAAGTCCTCTGGCTGCTCTGGCCAAGTATGGCCCTAGTAGTACAGAGAGGGTCGTGCTCCTGTAGTGGAGACTAAAAAGGACCTGATGATGATGATGATGACATAAGTGAGTATAGGGATGCGCCAAAAAGCAAGTAGAATTTTCAACTTTAGAAAAGAAATGTGGAAAACTGTGCTATGTTGTGCTGAATAATACGATGCTGTGATGGCATTACTACTTACTTAACCTAATAAAAAAATCTAATACGAAAATACACGGTGAAATTTTGATCGTTCTGGACCCTTAAAGGGGTGATTCAGCCCATCGATATGAACAATTTTTCCTATGGGAACTGGCTGGGAACTCCAGACAGTTCCATAAAAAAAATTTTAGCCGCCCGGTTAATTTGGATGAGAACGTCAAAAATTTTTTTGAGTTCGCAGCATTTGTCCCATAGGAAAAGTTGTTTATATCAACGGGCTGAATCATCCCTTTAAGGGTTCAAAACGATCAAAATTTCACCGTGTTTAGTATTAATGGAGTTTAAAGCTTGGACAGGACTATAACTCTATTCCTGTAATCACCCATATCCAGAACAACATTACAAAGTCGAACCCACAATAAAAAAAACCGGCCAAGTGAGAGTCGGACTCGCGCACTAAGGGTTCCTTACATTATATATTTATTTTTTATTTATTACACTTTATTGCACATTCGTACAGTAAGTATGTTACAAAAAATATAAAGAAGAAAATGTACAAAAGGCGGCCTTATCGCACGGCAATCTCTTCCAGGCTACCTTTGGGCAATTGGAAAATTTAAAGAAGGATAGCAAAAATATAATATAATATATATATATATAATATACATACGATAATATAGCATACAGAATATAGATGTGCAAAATAACAAGATGCGGGAGGAAATAGCGATAAAGAATGAACCTACAAAGAGGAAAGAAAATGTGATTTGACTTGAAATTTAAAACTGGCTAGCGTTTAAGCACATCGGATATCCAGTGGCAGTGAGTTCCATAGTCGAACTGCTTCTACAGTAAACGACTGAGAATAGAATTGGGTACAGTGTGCAGGGGTCTGAAGTCGCAAATTCTGGGAACTACGCAATTTATAAGTCTCTGGGATGTCACTGAAAAATACGAAGCGGTCCCTCAAGTATCGTGGGGATGCGGGATTGAATAAAATTGAAAATAAGAGAGTGAGGATATGCCAATTGCGGCGAAGTCTGATTGGCAGCCACATGGTCATATTTACGAAGGCCAAAGATAAATCGAATACAGAGATTTTGGAGACGCTCAAGTTTATTAAGTTGCTGCTCAGTAAGGTTAAGGAAACAAGTGTCTGCATAGTCAAGGATAGGAAGAAGAAGGGACTGAGCAAGCATAGTTTTAGTGTCTATTGGTAGAAATTTGCTGAGACGTTTAAAAGAGCTAAAAGCACAAAAAATCTTCTTACTGAGCTCTGCAATATGAGGTGTCCAAGAAAGTTTAGTATCCATCCAAATACCTAAGTTCTTAACTTTATCACTAAAACATAACGTAACCCCATTAAACACAATTTGTGGTATACGTGCCATATCTATTCTAGAAGTAAGTTGGGGGTTGCCGATAATAATTGCCTTAGATTTTGAAGGATTCACAAGGAGGCCATGAGATTTGCTCCAGGCAGATATATTCTCGAGGTCTTGGTTGATTTTCACAACTGCACTTCTGAAGTTATCTACATTTGCCTTTGTGTAAATTTGTAGATCATCAGCATATAACTGGTAGGAAGACTGAAGTCGTGTGGTAATGGAACTAATAAAAAGAGAAAAAAGTAGAGGAGATAACACGCCACCCTGTGGTACGCCGGCAACTGTATCGCACCATGAAGAGAAATTCTCCTCGACGCGTATACGCTGTCGACGCCCAAACAGGTAAGATCGAAACCACTCAATTGCCGTTGGAGATATGTTGAGAGAATTTAAGGTAGCAAGCAGAATATCAAAGTCAACGGTGTTGAATGCATTGGTGAAATCAAGAAGAGTCAAAACCGTGACTTCTTTATTATCCATACCGAGACGAATATCATCTGTGACTTTAATTAGAGCAGTGGTCGTACTATGACCAGGACGGAAGCCAGATTGGAAAGGATTATGTAGGTTGTTAACGTTTAAAAAATGGTTCAGTTGCATCTGTACTACTCGTTCAAGGACTTTGGAGAGGAACGGAAGTATGGAAATAGGGCGGAAATCAGAGAAAGAGCAAGGATTGTTATTTTTTGGCAACGGGGTAATATGTGCATCCTTCCAAGCATCGGGGAAGATACTGGAAGATAAAGAATTATTAATAATGATAGTCAGGATAGGGAGAATTATATCAAGGATAGGGATGATCATAGCACGACCAATGCCATCGCAACCAACAGCGTTCGAAGAAATGGATCGTACAATTCTCTCAACATCACAACCGGCAACTTGAGAGAAAGCAAATAGTGATGTGACCGGAGTTGGATGAGAATGAAGTAAATTGAGAGTATTTTGTTTGGTGTCAGCATCAGGTGTAGCAGACGATGAAAAATGATTGTTTAGACTATCAATATCCAAATTAGAATTACTACTATCTTGAGATTTGCCAACTCCTATTGATCGTAGGAATTTCCAGACTTTGGCCGGATTACCATTTTGGACAGATTTGAAAATGTGGCGACGTTGAGCTTCTCTACACATCTTATTGCTGTGATTTCTGGCCTTAATGTACTCATTACGATATCTGTCTGGATCTGTTTTGAGTTTAGCTTTAGCCTTGTTCTTCTTAGCCTGAACTGCCCTAATCTCATCAGTTAGCCACGGTGCCGGTAAGTGTTTAACACGCACGGGACGCAACGGAGCATGACGGTCAAAAAGTCCTAATACGACAGTGTTAAATTTTTCAACCTGACTGCTAACAGAACTAGCATTGATAATAGAGTCCCAATCGCAGCTCAAAGCATCATTACGCAAGCAATCTATATCAATAGCACCAAAATTACGCTGCATAAGGATTTTGGGTTTAAACTTGGGGGGTCGGACTTTATAAGAAAGGAAGATAAGATCATGATGAGAGAACGCTTCAGCAGGGTACTGCCCATATTTAGCTACGTGATCAGTTGACAAGACTAGAATTAAATCAAGGAGAGAAGGCCTACGATTTGGAAGAAAGTGAGTTGCTTGTAGTTGATTTAATATATTTAAGTTACAGCTGTCAATTAAAGTTCTAAGATTACTGGCTCTATAGTCATTTTTTAAGAGGCATGTGTTAAAATCGCCTAAAATAATTGTGTGACTATAGGCAGGCATAATATCTTCTAATAGTGTCTCAAAGTTGGTAAAGTAGTTAATATTGTCGTGGGGACTATAAAAAATACCAAGAAGGATTTTGGTGTGAGAGAGGCAAACTTCAAGAAAGAGATATTCTGGTTCACGTGAAGGATCGGTAATATTTGAACTACATACTATGTTGTACTTGATATGTGAACGTAGATAAATGGCGACACCACCACCACCCATTCCGATGCGATCGTAAACCGGGAAGAGAGTAAGAAGTAGAAGGAAGACAGGGCTTGAGCCAGGATTCAGAGACCAGAATGGCATGAATATTTTTATTGTCGAATGTCGCTAGCATATCAGTAAAATGAGCAGGAATACTTTGCGCGTTTATATGAAGCACATTAAAGTTCTTCTGCAAAGTTGAAAATTCGGAATGAAGTATTTCATCCAGGGTTGAAATGCTTTGGAAGCTAGAATTAGAAGAAGTGAGTGATTGAAAAGTTTCATCTTGTTCGTTGTTCATCAGTAATAAATACTATCAATAAATACGAATATGTAAAAAAAAAATACTCATAAATATAAAATAATATAAATAAATATATCTTTATATATGTACGTATACAAAATAAAGTCATTTTTTACCCTCCAATAGCCTGAAATCTAAATACTATAACAGAAAACAATACAAACCAAAAAAAATAATAATAATTGTCTACTACTAAACAAAGAGAAGGCCAGCAAAAGAAAATAATATCATCAAGTAACTGACTATAGCATATGGCTGTATAAATGCATTCCTTAAATCCCTTTTGGCTAGGTATGTACGTATGACGTAAAAAACAAAAAAAGTTACTTGTCAATGTCAATTTGAAGTGACATCAATCAAAACCGTGCGACATACGACAAACAAATATTGTCCCAAAAAATAAAAGTAGTTTTACTAGTAATATTGAAGGTACCTGGATTAAGGTGTAGGTAAAATGACCATAGCCGGATTACGTTAAAAAAAAATCTTAACAAGATATGATACTATCTACCGCAAATACGATACATCGAGCTCGAATCTTACATTCCTCATTTCTTGTTGGCTGCTACACGTTTGGGACGCGAAGCCTGAGGTTGCCCCACTGCTGAGGACACTGGCGCTGTCTTAGTTGATTCACCCACCATACCAGCCGGAGACTTTGGAGCCGCCGCTACAGTTGACGCCGCTACAGTTGACGCCTTGGGTATCTCCACCGCCGCTGCTTCACACGAGCTGATAAGATGAGCCACCTCAGCTTGTGTGCTCAACCTATGCTTCTTGCCATCAGTGGAAATTATGTGGATAGTCCCGTCCCGAGTCCAACATTTAGAGACACCAAAATACTCTCTGGCAGCTACAAATGCCGTATGCCTGGGCTTGGTCAGAAATTCCGAGAGTGTCATACCAGTCCCCTTTAGTGTCGTTTTGGCGAACCAAATCTTATCTCTTAGTGACTGCGAATGAAGCTTGAGTATAATAGGGTACATTATATAGGAATAATAAGATTAATTTTTTTAAAAATATTTTGTTATATGGCTGGACTCAAAATTAATGCTTTTCGCAATTTTCCCTTTATCTGTGCTGTAAGACGTTGCTTCGTACTAAATTTCAAGGTTCTGAGTTCATGGGATGGGACCCTGTAGATTTTGATTCCCTTGCGAGGGTCGAAAAATTATTAAAAATATTTACCTATATGATTTAACTAAAAATGTATACTTCTCGCAATTTTTCCTATATCTGTGCTATAAGGCGTTGTTTCGTACTAAATTTCAAGGTTCTGAGTTCATGAAAAGAAGTATCCTGTATGTTTTGATTCCCTTCCGGATATCGAAAAAACACGAATATTTGAGGCATAACCAGCTCTATCTTTTGATTGCGTTGGCTTAAAAGTTTAATTTTTTCACATCTCCAAGGGACAGTAGACCTGAGTATTTAATATGAATTTCAGGTTGATACCTCTAAGCGTTCCTGATAAAAAGGGGGACAGACAGACGGACAACCGAGTGATCCTATAATAAGTGTTCCGTTTTGGGGTACGGCACCCTAAATCACGGGTTGCGCTCCGGGAGTGCAGGCAGAAGTGGAAACTCCGCGCGGTAGAAAGAAACGGATATTACTTCCTTTCCTGCGCCGCGCCGGCGATCTAAGGTCACGTGTCCGTCTTACGAATTTTCGATCAGGTCACATTTCGGGACGCGAGTTTAAATTTTTTTACCCATCTTATTAAACACAACGCCGCTAAAAAAGTTTCATTTCAAAAATCTAATACAAAAATATAGTATTAATGGAGCTAAAACTCTATTCCTGTAATCATCTTTGACTAGCTTCGTGGCGCAGCGGTCAACACGCCTGCCTGCGACACGAGAGTGACCGGGTTCGATCCCCGGCCAGGTCAAGATGGAAAATGATCTTTTTCAGATTGACCTGGGTCTTGGATGTATAGCTATATATGTATTTGTTATAAAATATAGTATCGTTGAGTTTGTATCCCATAACACAAGTCTCGAACTTATTTTGGGGCTAGCTCAATCTGTGTGATTTGTCCGTATATATTTATATTTACCCTTATCCGAAACAATTACTCGTACAAAGTGGAACCCACAATAAAAAAAACCAACCACAAAATATTCTGAATCCTACTAAAATATTGGCTTTCAACTACAAAGTGCACCGCTGAAACCTACTAAAATATTGGTTTTCAACTACAAAGTGTAACATCAATGCTGAGATCAAATTCAATTTTCAACATCCAACGCCGCGTCTTTCACTGTTTCGAGTAAAACGTCCAATAAATATTCAATGAACTTGGCTCACCATCAATCCACGCCAAAATGTGTTGCAAAATTGTGTATTATCGTATAATAGACAGCGTTCGGTCGGCGCCAAACTTTCCTAAACGTTAATACTGCTGTTTTTCATCTCCCTCTATGTCAAAAACAATATTTGTGTTTTCATTCCCATGGAACTAAAAAAAAAACCACGGGTTGCACTCCAGGAGCGCCGGCAGAAGTGAAAACTCCGCGCGGTAGAAAGAGAGGGGGATACGACTCCCTCGTCACGTGTCCGTCTTACGAATTTTCGGTCAGGTCACGTGTCCTGACGCGAGTTTAACACAGACAGTAGACCTGAGTATTTGATATGAATTTCAGCTTGATACCTCTAAGCGTTCCTGATAAAAAGGGGGACAGGCAGACAGACAGACAGACGGACAACCGAGTGATCCTATAATAAGTGTTTCATTTTTTCCTTTTGAGGTACGGAACCATAAAAACCAAGGGTTGCGTTCCTGGAGTGCAGGCAGAAGTGTAAACTCCGCGCGGTAGAAAGAGACGGGATATTACTTCCTCTCCTGCGCCGCGCTGGCGGTCTAAGGCGTAAAGCACATTGATCTGGCGTCGGGCACGGACATAGATCGGGCAAGGACATGGCTCTGATCGGGCGCAGGCATGGCACGTTTCTATTACAATAATCATGGCGAGTATGATCATAAATGACTGGACGTTTCTCTATTAATTCACAGAATGCTATGTTAAACTCGATGTCATCACGCATTTTTATTTTCTATAATCGCTTCTCTAGAAGACATATGCCATACGTGCGCGCTGACTGCGAACTGACGGCCAACTGGCGCGGGCGCCGAAATGGCGCGCTTTAGCGCGTCCGATGATGCCCGTTGAAGTGTGTTCAAATTGCGACTTTATTTCCAAACATTTAGTACGGTATTTAAATAGAAAAGTAAATGCCCTTGCCACGTCCGTGCCAGACGCCAGAGCAATGTGCTTTGCGCCTAAGGTCACGTGTCCGTCTTACGAATTTTCGATCAGGTCCCGTTTCGGGACGCGAGTTTAAATGTTTTTACCCATCCCAAAAAGTGCACAACGCTGCTAAAGAAGTTTTCACTTCAAAAAAAGTTTGAAATGAGAATTTAAAAAGCTTTTTAGGTCCTTGGGAATAAAAACGTATTTTAGACCCTGAATACGGGCCACCGCGCTTTGTATTTTGAATAGATGAGATAAAAATTACATTCCAACGAATTTCTCTCATGAAGATCAACAAAAAAGCCATCGCATGATAATTAAGAGCGTCCATTAGATTCAAGCTCAGCGCTCCATTATATATTTTTACTTCCAAATAATAGAAATTCCTGGCTGTGACGTAATTTTATCACTTATACTGACAATGAATTCTTATTTAAATCATTATTTTCGTCCCTTTTAACGACTAGATTGTATTTGACTTGAAGACAGATAGTACTCAAAGGACTGTTTTTTAGTCAAACATAACCATCTTGCGAATAATTTAAATAAAAAATAAAAATCTAAAATAAATAGATTCCATAAAATTTGAATAACCCAACTACATATCCGATTTTGATGAAATTTACTATTTTTTTATCTGTCCCACTGCTGGGCAAAGGTGTCTTACATTTCCTTCAGATCCATTTCTGACCAGCCACACTGAAAGGCATCAAGTAGATAGAGATCTCAATTTTCAAATTGGTTCACAACTACTCAAGCCAGTAAACGCAGACACAATGAAATTTTTATTGTATGTTGCCCTGTTGCCAATTTTTATTGTTATGGGCCAACTTTAGACTTGACTAGTTAAATCACGATTTTATGAGATAAAATACATAAAAAGACAAACAGTTGACTTGAGCATATCCTCCTTTTTAACCGTCTTGACAAAAAAGGAGGATGTTCTGAATTCAATATTTTTTTTAATATTTGTTACGTCATAACTCCGATACTTATGAACCAACTTAAAAAATCTTTTTTATTTGAAAGGGATTTAGATTTTTATATGGATGATTATTCGAAGCTGGTTGTAAATATTTTTATCTACATCGCAAAGAAATGAATACGTGCTTACGTTGTATCTATAAAGTATTTTACTGAAAATAAATAATTACGACTCGACATGCCTAATGCCCACCAACATGCTAAACGTGGCCTTCGGGTCTTATAGACCTAGGCTCTGTCTACGCCCCAAGGGAAAAAGACGTGATACTATGTATGTATGTTATGTACGACTCGACATTTAGTTTATTATCTCGCAACTAATAAATTTCATATTTTTTTTGAAAATTGAAAAAATTCTGGAAGTATATATTGACATATATGGTACTTTCGATTGCGTAAATAAAAACTGTCACTTCGGGTTTGTAGCAAGTTGTCAATAGTGTTGCGTTAGTAGTATGCTTGAAATGAGGCGACGCTGGTTTTCATAAAAAATCACGCGTGATAGCACTTCTAATCTTTGACTGAACTTTGAGTGTTTCACTCAAAGTCCGGAAAAGACCGGAAAAGGAATGAGTGGCTCAGAGAAAGAGCAAGGTCACAGATGTCATCAAGCGTATAGCGAAGCTGAAATGGCAATGGGCTGGCCCTGTCACTAGGAAGCAAGGCTCATGGCGCAAAAAGTTTGTGGAGTGGAGACCGTGGGGCGAAAAGCGCCCGCAAGGCAGACCGCAAATGCGTTGGTACGACGACATCAAAAGAACAGCGGGTGTGAAGTGGATAGAGAAATCCCTAGATCGAAAAAAGTGGCATAATCTAAAGGAGGCCTACACCTTAAAGGTAGAGGTCACAGATGTCATGAAGCGTATAGCGAAGCTGAAATGGCAATGGGCTGGCAATGTCACTAGGAAGCAAGACTCATGGTGCAAAACGCTTGTAGAGTGGAGACCGTGGGGCGAAAAGCGCCCGCAAGGCAGACCGCAAATGCGTTGGTACGACGACATCAAAAGAACAGCGGGTGTGAAGTGGATAGAGAAATCCCTAGATCGAAAAAAGTGGCATAATCTAAAGGAGGCCTACACCTTAAAGGTAGAGGTCACAGATGTCATGAAGCGTATAGCGAATCTGAAATGGCAATGGGCTGGCAATGTCACTAGGAAGCAAGACTCATGGTGCAGAACGCTTGTAGAGTGGAGACCGTGGGGCGAAAAGCGCGCCCGCAAGGCAGACCGCAAATGCGTTGGTACGACGACATCAAAATAACAGCGGGTGTGAAGTGGATAGAAAAATCCCAAGATCGAGAAAAGTGACATAATCTAAAGGAGGCCTACACCTTAAAGGTAAAAAAAGGCTGAAAAGAAGGAGAACACTTCTAATGTGTTTTTTGTTCTGTGTACCTTTAACAAAATATAGCCATTCCCGTGTTAGCAACAAAGTATTTGCATCGCCGTAATCGTAAAGTTGTTTACGCCCGCTTTAATCGTCCGTTGCATAATTATATTACGCGTCCATATAATCGTAATCCACTCTAGCTTCATTTATTTTAATTTGTTTTTCTCCCCATCTGAGTGACTCCCGTTCAGAGCCCGGGATCACCATCCATATATTATAAATGCGAAAATGAGTTTGTTTGTTTTTTATTACGCCTTCACGCCCTATCTGTGAAAAATTCAACTCTATTGATATCACGGTTCATGAGATATAACCTGGTGACAGACGGACAGACAGACAGGCTGGCGGATAGCGGAGCCATTTTAGAACCCCTCAAAAGTAGAATATGCTAGCTGTTTCTCTTCCTGCGCAGATCGTAAAAACAAATCGAAGGAATCGACGAAACTGTGGAATCATAGCCGTACGAGCTTACCTCGCACATTTGGGCGACCCACGTGAGGCTTACATCATGTAGGTCGCGTGTCAGCCGTTCTTATAATATAAAAACTTCATAATTTTATAACAACCAAAAGTACTGTCGATCGCGATACTATTGAGCAACACGTGGATACTGCCATCGAGAAAGGATCCATCACACCCACCAGCCAACCTGTAGCCAGCAAGAACAATAAACCAATTCTCCGTGACGAGATCATGTGTCTCCACACCACCATCTTCAACCCAGTTATCAGCAGCATCTCTTCAGTATGGCGTCGGGCCTAAGATTAAGTCTGGCACCATGGCAATGCAGCAAGCAATCCACCACTTCTTTCATTCCCTTTCTTTTTTTTGGCTCGTGACCTCTCAACCACCAAGCGGTCCAATGGGTCCACATAACAATAGAAAATAAACGTATTTGGACCCTGTATACGACGGGTCACAGCGCTTTGTTTTTTTAATAGATCAAATGAAAAATTACATTCCAACGAATCTCTCTGATGAAGATCAACAAAAAAGCCATCACATGATAATTAAGAGCCTCCATTAGATTCAAGCTCAGCGCTCCATTATATATTTTTACCTCTAAATAATAGAAGTTCCTGGCTGTGACGTAATTTTATCACTTATACTGACAATGAATTTTTATTTAAATCATTATTTTCGTCCCTTTTAACGTCTAGATTGTATTTGACTTGAAGACAGATGGTACTCAAAGGACTGTTTTTCAGTCAAACCTTACCATCCTGCGGATAATTTAAATAAAAAAAAAAAGATTCCGTTGACTTTAAAATCTCCTTTTTTAACCGACTTGAAAAAAAGAAGGAAGTCTCAATTCAGTTTTTTTGCGCTTGATGGGTTAACGTGGTCGTGGTCATTCATTCATCATCATTATAGCCACAAAAGTCCACTGCTGGACAAGGGCCTCTCCCAAGGATTCTTCGGTCCAGTGAGGATATTACCATACTCACCACGCTTGATAAACGGGTTGGCAAGCGCAGTTTCTTTGGCTAGTTCTGCTTTCGATGCTGCTGCCAATGGGAATTTTTGATTTGGGGAAGGACAGGAGTTTGTTGGATTTGGAAAGGTATTGGGATACTATTTACTCGGATGATGGATGGGGGAAAAGCAACTAGCAGCTCAGGAGGCAGGGCGCGTATACCCGATGCCATACCTGTGTGAGGGCTCGACTATCCCGGCGCTCTAGCCGAGTTCCCACATAAATAGGAAGTAGGAATAGTGAAGAACAGAGACTCGACACAAAACACACACAGAGAATAACTTTATTGTTACAACTTCACTTTACAACTTCAACTATGTAGATGTTGACTTCAATAATTAATAACAGAGACTGTTATGCTCCGAGAGATGGTAGTAGACTGAAGAATGAGTGATGAGAGAGAGAAAGTAATCTAAAAAGGGAATGAAATGAAATTTTAATTAAAATAAATAAATTTGAATTAAAATGAGGATTGAAAAATGAACAGAATGAGAAAGAAATGAGGTTGGACGAGATGCAGCATGCAGGTGGCATGCTGCAACGTTACACCTGCAAGAACCCCGGACCTGTATGACTACAGTAAAGTAAAATCTTATAGGGCTGATAATGAGCTTGCAATGGTGAATCTATAGTTTTGATTATCACTAAATTTCAAAAGGCCCTAAGACTTCAAACATATTTCTATTGTATACAAAATGTCAAGATCAACATTCTTAGCGACGTTACTTCAAGGACAAAATATTACCAAACAAAAACAAAATATGAGAGTCACGATGACAAAATCTGTCGGTCTTGAGGCATTAATTTTAAGATTAAATTTTCAATAGAATATTTGACATAACGCCGGGTAAACTGCGTATATGAAGGCCTATTCATATATACCTGCTGTACTGTAATTTCATTTACTTTAAGATAATTTACTTTGCGTGCTTCCGCCTACAGTTAGTTCATGTAAACTATTGCTGGCCAGCGTCCACCCACTTCTGATAGTCCCTTCATGCCCGCCACCAATAGTTAATGCATGAAGGGTGGTGGGTGGGCGGTGGCCAGCAATAGTTTGCATGAACTAACTGGTGGCGGAAGCACGTAAAGTAAATAATCTCAAAGTAAACGTAGCTTTGACTTCTGCAAAGTAACACCTGAAATCTATTAACTGCTGTAATTTCGTCATGAAAAAGCAAACTAACACGTCAAGAGCACTGTGAGGTAGCGTACTTCCGTTTTGAATTGACCTATTCTGTCTGCATACTCAAACAAAATTAGCAAAAAAAGCATTTATAGTGAGATAATTAGTACTGCATTTGGTCACTGAGTTACTTAGCGTTAGGAATTCCCCAGTTGACATCTTTTTATAGCATTCTTATCCGATTTACATGGGTGCGCAAAAAGTTGATCATTCATCATCATAATTTCGAGTAGGTGTCACGGTCAATCTATCATGCACACCCTGGTGTCAGAGTTCTTCGGAACCGCCTCTCGGCCTCTGACGTGGTTCCTTTAACGACTATCAGTTGATCATATAATTGTCGAAAACACACACACAGACACCGGAACAGGTAACAAATCAATGAATTTTGTACACCATGAGGTATTACATATTGCTTTTAGAGTCGAGTTAAACTACTTGTCAAAATTTAGTATTATATTATAATGTTATCAAACTTTACTTCATCTTATCAGAATATGTGACGTTCCACGGATAAATGTACTTTATGGACACTGTTACTTACGACATTGTGTTTATTTATGCTAAGTAAATTTGTATGAGTAGTTTTACTAAACGTCCTAAGCGCCAGCGTTCATAAGGTACCTTTACCCGTAAAACATCAGATATACGCGAAAAGCATTGTTCTGTACAAATTCGCTGTTCTTTCTAAAGGATTTAGATAAGTGTTAACGACAGCGTTATCTGCAGACTTGTTATTGATTAGAAAAGGGGACAATTGTGTTAATCCTTTGTGCTTAGTATTGCTATCAGTGTAAGGTTTTATTTATTTATTTGTCCTGTCGTAGTAGATAATTTATCATGTCCCGTGAAACTAATGTAATTCCGTACAAAATTAGTTCCAAAGAAATAAAACCGACCAAGCGCGAGTCGGACTCGCGCACGAAGGGTTCTCTATAATAAGTTGAAAATGTATAAAAAAAGTGTCTCTTTGCGAATGTTGAAAATTTTTGGCATAAACGGCTATATCTTTTGATTGCGTTGGCTTAGGAGTTTGATTTTTTCACAGCTCCAAAGTACATTACACCTGAGTATTTCATATAAATTTCAGCTTGATACCTCCACGCGTTCCTGAGAAAAAGTGTCTTGACAGACAGACAGACGGACAACAATGTAATCCTATAAGGGATCAGTTTTTTCCTTTTGTGATACAAAACCATAAAAATAATAAGAAGAAAATTTGAAATATAAAGCCAGAAAAAAAAACTTGTATTAAACCCCCTTCCATGATTCTTGATTTCGCCCACACCTGAAAAGACCCTAAAACAACGACATTGATAGATAACTCGACGGAAGATGGGGCATAAATAATTAAAATTCCTTGAGCCGAAGTTTGCTTAGCGGAAGAGGTATAATGTCAAGCTTTATTAAAGCAAACTGAACTTCGGGAAGTTAAGCTCTTGTTAAGACAACATTGTGTTTAACGATGGCATAGAAACGCAAAATTTATGTAGTACTAGCTTTTGCCTGCGACTTCATACGCCTATGTGTGATGATGAATATAAGGTATCAAAATTTCATCTATGATGAAATGAATATGAATGTACATATATATCTATCATTAAGTACATTCAGTATTATACTCTTAATAAATTAAGAAATAAAATACGGTGAAAAAAATTACATGCGGGCGGGACTTGAACCGGCGACCTAGGTCTATGTACGACTTATGCTCTGCCATCTGAGCTACCGCACAATTCTATCTCAGCGCCGAAATTCTCCACCATATCCCATTTCGCCTTATACGTATTGAGGCTTACGTCACCTACACAACTACCCGACTTCTACAAGTGAGGTATTTGATTCAACTCATTTTACAATGAATTTGAAAATCAACTAATATGTAGGAAGCCATGTAATATTTTTAAAATTGTTTATTTTGCATTCACAATTCTATTTTGATATACTCTTAATAAATTAAGAAATAAATTATGGTGAAAAAATTACATGCGGTTTAATTGTTTATTTTATATTTTCTCCGGTGTAGTCTCATGTTTGAAACACCACTCTACGCTCCAAAACCCAGATAAAAGACGTCGGTGTAAAGTCAGCTGAAATGGGACTGGGCGGGACACGTTTACCGTATGCGACAGGACAGGTAGACCAGAGCTGCAGTTACGTGGATATCAGATGGCCGCCGAGAAAGAGACAGACCTAGGAGGAGATGGCGCGATGACATGGACGCACATATGAACGATTGGCGGACTGTGGCCCTTGACATACTTCGAAACAAAAAGAGGAGGCCTTTGCCCAGCAGTGGGACACAAAAGCAGGCAAAAAAGTATGTACCTACATTATTGATGAATAGTTATTTTTATACTGTTTTACATTGCCGTCATGAATCAAAATTAAAACTACATTTATTTTGAGACAATTTACTTTGCGTGCTTCTGCCACCAGTTAGTTCATGCAAACTATTACTTCTGCTTTCTCTTCATGCCTTCCACCAATAGTTGATGCATGCAACCCTGGTCGATACTGCTGCATCAACCTAGATGTTGGTCGTTCGAATGACAAGCAAGTCATTCGTTGCTTCCACCAACATCTAGGTTTCATTGCCTGAAGATGCCCCATGTAGAGGCGAAACACGTGACGCGAGCACGACGACCGATATTGCTACATCCTCAACGGATGTAGCAGTATCGACCAGAGTTGCGGGCGCTGGCCAGCCATGGTTTGAACTAACTGGTGGCAGAAGCACGCAATGTGTCAAAGTAAATGTAGCTTTGACTCCCGCAAAGTAACACCTGACTCTATCAACGAAATTAAAACTATTATATCTCTTAAGTTGTGCCAACACATTTACTGCACAAATATCGGTAAGTAATTAATGAGTTCATCGGCGACAAACGTCGATATTTGGAGGTAAATCACATTTTGTTAATTTGCTGCAATACGCTAATTAGTTTTCAAAAGGAGTAGCCTAGATTAAGGCGTCAAAGTTACTAGACCGCCCCAAAATTACTAGAAAATGACACCCATGAAGTATTTTCATGAAGAGTGGAGTCATCCATCTTAAATTTCGAAATGGAGATCATTTTGTGATCGACGCCCCAAATACCCAGGAAAATACACCGATGTCGAATTTCCATGAAAAGTGGCGTGTCATCATGAATTTCGAAATGGACCTAAATTTTGTGACTTACGCCCCGAATACTAGAAAATTAGACCCTTGAAGTATAGTTAATAGATTCAGGTGTTACTTTGCGGAAGTCAAAGCTACATTTACTTTGAGACAATTTACTTTGCGTGCTTCCGCCACCAGTTAGTTCATGCAAACTATTAAGGGTTATCAAAGCATTTCATATTATGACGCAACCGAAATTCGACCACCGAATTAGGCCGGATTCGGCTTAGCGCGGTAATGGATGCCTTTGGGTAGTGGGGACAGGGGCGAATTTATGATTTAGAATATTATATTAATGGACGCTTAAATGCGGTTAATTTGGGCAAGCCTGTCTTAACCATTTTGTGAGCCAGTGTCCATAGATGGGGCACTGAATAGATATATTTTCATATGGATGAAAACCCGCCAAGTGCGAGTCGGAATCGCGCACGAAGGGTTCCGTACCATTATATATAAAAACGGCAAAAAAAAGTCATGTCTTTCGTATGGAAGCTCCCTTAAATATTTATTTTATTCAATTTTTTAGTATTTGTTGTTATAGCGGCAACAGAAATACATCATCTGAAAACTCAACTGTCTAACTATCACGGACAGACGGACAGACAGACGAATAGCGGAGAGATATTAATAGGGTCCCATTTTTGTTTTGGGTACGGAACCCTAAAAATCGCAAGAAGCCATAAGCACTAGTCTGAAAAAACCTTGTGTGAGAATTTGTGTAAGTTATACCTTAACTAAGAAATAATTGCAGCTTTTTAAAGCTAGAAAGCACAAAACTTTTAGAAAGTCTTGTGCTTTCTAGCTACGTTAAAGAAAAGACGCTTTATTGAAACGAGAAAATGATTTTCAATTGTCGACATTGATAAACCGACGACATCGAATAGCAATTGTGATTCAAATTCTCAGAAATAAAACGTTTGAGATTCCAATTTGTAGAGACTACTGCAATTCGTTAGCCTTATCACGGTTTCTTCGGTGCACTAGATTGCAACTCAACTGTGTTTTGTTTGATTTTGTTATGCAAATTGACTGTATAGTAAATTATTCTTTGCTTTATTTTTAGGGTTCCGTACCTAAAAACGAAAAAACAGAACCCTCATAGGATCACTTGGTTGGCCGTCTGTCGGTTGGTCTGTCAAGACTCTTTTTCTCAGAAACGCGTAGAGGTATCAAGCTGAAATTGATATCAAATACTCAGGTCTACTGTCCCTTAGAGCCGTAAAAAAATCAAAGTTCTAAGCCAACCCAATCAAAAGATACAACTGGTTATGCCGCATATTTTCGTATATTTTCGACATTCGCAAGGGAATCAAAATCTACAGGGTACTTTCTGTGAACTCAGAATCTTGATATTTGGTACGAAGCTACGTCTTATAGCACAGATAAAGGAAAAATTGCGAAAAACATACATTTTTATTTACACCGTATAATAAAAATATTTTTAATAATTTTTCGACACTCGCAAGGGAATCAAAACCAACAGGGTACATCCCGTGAACTCAAAATCTTGAAATTTGGTATCAAGCAACGTCTTATAGCACAGATTAACGAAAAATTGCGAAAAGCATTAATTTTGAATTACAGCATACAATTAAAATAAATATATAATGTACGGAACCCTGCGTGAGCCAGTCCGACTTTCCCTTGGCCGGTTTTTTATTTTAAAAATTAGACATATTTTTATATTTCGGAATGGTTATTCTTGATCGATTTCGTAAGTGTGGTGTGTAGTCTGCCTAGAAATAATATTATTCCATCTTTTCATGTGCACTATGTAATATCTGAATGTCAAGAAAATGGTCATTGTGATTGTGACTTGGTGTAAGACAGGCGTCGGGCCATAAAAAAGTTTTCCATCATGTCATGTCATCATCATCAGTGTAATACATTACAAGTTACAAGTAAAGTGTAATACATTAGAAGTGATGTTATTAGTGCTAGTAGGTATATTCTAGGTCATGTAGTATACAACAAGAAGTGTTCTTCGTAAAGAGTTCAGCCTCGCGAATAGTGCAAGCGTACAAAGTGTACACGGTGTACAGTGCGGAGTCCAGCTTAATCAGATAGTATAATCTGTACCTATCTATTTAATGTTGATGTAATTCAAATTTGATTTTGTTTTGGTTTCTGTATAGTTTTTCTTTTTGAAGAAGAGGGTGTATGTTGGGGCAAAAGGCATCTATCGCGCTTAGGTAGCATATAAATTCTTAATTGTAAAACACCAGTCCCAGTTACGACTGCAGTCGCGACATTTACGAAGGACTATTATTTCATGCACTACCCAGTTAGTGTCTCAATACCCCATTCACTACAACTCTGACATGCTGTTAAAACCTGCACTTAGAAACAAAAGAGACAGAGAGAGAGTGCGTGTGTGTGTTCACAGCTTCATCTTCATCTCCGGGAGACAGCTCCGTGGCGCAGTGGTTACCACGCCAGCCTGCGACACGGAGTGCCCGGGTTCGATCCCCGGCCAGGCCAAGATGGAAAATGATCTATTTCAGATTGGCCTGGGTCTTGGATGTTTATCTATATATGTATTTGTTATAAAATATAGTATCGTTGAGTTAGTATCCCATAACACAAGTCTCGAACTTACCTTGGGGCTAGCTCAATCTGTGTGATTTGTCCGAATTTTTTTTTTTTTTTATCATCATATCAGTCGCAAGAAGTCCACAAGTTTTCAGGCTAACTTTCCAAGCTAAGAATGGCATTGTAACATAAAAACGCAAAATCATCAACACAGAAATGCTCAGAATGTCTCTAGTCCAATTTAAAACAACGTTATGACGAAGGAAGCCCCGCATTCCAGGGTTCCAGAACATCCAACGACAAAAAGATGGCGGGCATACCGCCGCGTAACTTTATCAAATAGCTTTGAGTCTTGCGACAAGTTGTGGACTTTCATAATATGCGACTTCAAAGTGAGTGAAAAGCAAAGTTTTTACTTATAATTGAAACTTAAATAGTCTTCATAAAACGTATACTGAGACATAGCTAAGTCTACGTTCAATTACTTAGAGACGAAGAACAAGTGAAAGTAGACAAGTAAGACAATATTTCTTGCGAAATTACATTTTTGTGACAAGCTTTTATTATAAACGAAGCCACATTGTAAAGTGTACCAATACAAATCAAATGAGCCCAAACACGATTGGTGTACCTTGTTTAGTTTAGGAGCTCCTATGACCGCTTTCCGAGTCCATCATCAGACCAGCGCAACGATTCCATAATACTGTATTGTCATTCGATTTACACATGCATGTAAAATTTCAGCTTATTAACCGGGATATAGATCAAATTTAACTTGCCAGATTTGATTACAGACAAAAATCGGGACAGGTGAAACAGGTGAAACTAAATAAAAGCTTGCAACAGACTACCAGTACGATATTCTCTCAGATAAAATTATCAATTTTTTTTTTTTTTTTTTTACTAAATATTGAATTAGGCATTTGTCTCCCATCTCACCTGATGGTAAGTGACGATGAAGACGAGGATGTTACATGCCTATCCAAGAGATACCCGTTTATTCTACTTTTGAATGTCCCGGGACTGTACTTGTTTGGGAATATAGACGCAGGCAGTTCATTCCACACCTTAGCTACTCGAACCAAAAAGGAACTGTCAAAGCGTTTAGTTCGACTCTTTGGTATTCCAACGATAAAAGGGTGAAATACCTGTCAATGAAACGTAAAAACCATACTAAGTAGTCAATGGATATACGACTTAGTATGGTTTGTTTGTTTCTCATGTATGTAAGTGGTCAACACAACTTAAAGATTTTTCGAGGTGCCTAAAGGCATCTGACAAAGCTGTCAACGACTGCCAGAAATGATGACTACAGGGATCAGCGGCTAAAAATGTTTTCCGAAGCACAATTTTTTATGCCTCTTTCTTGGTCACCGATCTCAGTCGCTATTCTCCGGATTCCTTTACATGCTTAAGCTCTAGTAATAATCTATTCTACTACTCTTCTTTTACTCTTACGTCTACTGGATTGAATTCCGTAAGTATTTTTAATGCATTGACTATCCCGCTGGGGGCGCTGTTCGAAATTCCATATAAATTATTTACTACAGTCGCTAGCGAGTATAGTTGACAAAACTCATGGTAGAGGTAGATTCTATCGATAAATATCATCATCATCATCATCATCAGGTCCTTTTTAGTCTCCACTACAGGAGCACGACCCTCTCTGTACTACCGGAGCCATACTTGGCCAGAGCAGCCAGAGGACTTGGCCTACACTCTCCACGCTGGCCAGACGGGTTGGAGAGGTGTCTTAGATGTTTATAAGCTTTGTTTAGCTTGTATTTCCTAAGTCGCCTTCTACGACATCCACGGGAAGACTTGGAGTGGTCCTATTCTACTCTGCCGGATACCACACGGCTAATAATATGGTAAATATAAAACAAACATCGATAAATATGGTAAATATAAAACAAACATCAACAGTTATGTTAACGAACTACAAATAATAATTGATAGTTAAACTTTGTAAGTGTATGTTGGCCATATACATAACGAAAAGCAAGCAAGCAAAATCAATCATATTTGTAACGCGCTTGCTTCCCTTTTACCCCAAGTCGCCAGCAGCTAACATATACTCGTATACACTCAAGCGTATGATCTTTAACTTATTTACCCGGGTCGGGACTCCTTAACTTTCGGGCTTCTGACAAATGCTCAAAGGACCTTCGGGCAATTAAATTCGAGAATATATGTTAACAAGTTCATAATAGCTCGTGTATATACTCTGTGTATTGAGGGAATTAGTAATCATGTAAGATTACCTTACTAATTGGACTAGGTTCGGTAGTTCAATACCTATTTTCCTCAACACACCATAATTAAAAAGTAACTCCTAATAAAACGATTGTTACTCATAGAGCAGTGTATTACCAAAAGTGCTTAATGGCCAAATTATTGCAATAAAGAACTGTTTTTTTTTTATCATTAAAACATGACTAAGGCAAGAATTTTACAATAACTCACACATCCAAATCCGTTCAGACATTTCAAAGTTATGGCGAAATAGACATAACATCATACATGGAGCTTTCGCATGAGATGCTTCAAGATAGTTTGAATCTGATAAAAAAAGAACAGATAACGGGGTATCGAAATCTCCAACATTTTTCGAGCTTCCTGCTTCCTTTGCAGATTTCACGCACAACGTTTTTTCAGCACAAAGTTAAATATTTATCTTTTTAATAAGGCAAGATTTACAATGGAGGTTCAGTGAGAGTTAATTGCCCCCATTTGTAGGGGAAGCCGCCTCATTTAACAGTTGGGTCGCTACGTAGGCCAAGTGGAAACCAAAGACGCCGCGTCTTTATTAATGAACTAAGTACAATATCATATACTAGTATTAATGTATAAAGGATTTTATATTCCACTAGCCTTCGCACGCGGCATATTTCTTAATTCCTCGGGGATCCAATGATACCCTTAGTTCGTTTTTGTAACCCTATACCAATTACTCATCGTAATTTTGCATGCGTAACAGACGTAAACAAATATACAAACCAATATTCGCATTTATTTTTATCAGTGGTATTCGAATTAACATTACGAATACAGAAAGAGGGGCTTTTCCAAGCAGTGAGCCTAAATTGCTACAAAAAAACCGGCCAAATGCGAGTCGGACTCGCGCACGAAGGGTTCCGTATCGTTATCTATAAAAACGGAAAAAAAAATTCGTCTGTTGTATGGGAGCCCCCCTTTAATATTTATTTTATTTATATTCAATTATTTATTTTTAAAGTGAATATATAACTAAATATTCTGTGAATATTTTAAGCGTCTACCTGTTGCCGTTATCAATATCGAGCAAAACAAGCAAAAAAAAATCATGTTTGTTGTATGGGAGCCCCCTTAAATATTTACCCGTTTTTACCCTTTGGGTACGTCGATGTGGGGTTGGTGCTTTATTGTGGTTGCTCCGTCTTAGCATTTTGACTTTGTCTAAGGGTCGCTAGCCCATTAATATTGCCCCCACAAGGAATTAAGAAACCTGATGGTTATTTTTTTAGCTGTCTACTTTGAAATCGTAAGATAACACACAAGTTAGGCATTTCTTAGAGAACAAGAAAACTTCTTTAAGATTTTTTAATTAGGTAAACAACTGACCTGATAACATTAAACAACTAACTGGTCCAACTTGATACAACATTTTGCTTTTATATAGCTAATTTAACTCAATAAGAAGAATAATTAGGAAAATAAATACATAACATGACAAAGATATAGTGACTCTAGTGATAGATGTATGTTATTGTCATTACGATTCATGTGGTTCACGCCACTGATATAAATAGTGACAGATAAACAGATTGACGAAGAAGGACGGACACTTCAAAGTAAAGGAACCATAAAATCCTTATCCTTACTAATATTATAAATGCGAAAGTGAGTTTGTTTGTAACGCTTTCACGCCGTAACTACTGAACCGATCATCATGAAATTTTGCATACAAGTTCTGTGGAGTGCGTAGAAGGACATAGGCTACCTTTTATCCCGGGAAAAAGTACTATTCCCGAGGGATCGACATTGACGCGGGCGGAGCCGCGGGCGAAAGCTAGTATGATATAAACAAAACAGTTTACTAATAGACTATTTTACTACCTTGATGTATGAAGTTTTAGAAGTTAAGTATAGTATAATCCACACTATCTATATCCATACTTCTACTATATATATATATATATATAATATAAACGCGAAAGTAACTATGTCTGTCCGTCTTCTTTTCACGCTTCAACCAATGAACCAATTTGGATGAAATTTTGTACGGAGGTAGTTTGAGGCCCGGGGAAGGACATTGGGTACCTATTATTATGGGAAATTCTACTGCTCCCAAGGGACGCTTACGCGGACGGAGCCGCGAGCAAAAGCTAGTAATTAATATTAAGAAAGAAGTGTATAAGGAGGTATAGGGTATAAAAACACAGATTTTTATAAAATGTCATTAGTCATTAGAAAAGATTTTTTTTTGAACTAATGCTTGCCCGTCACTTCTTTGTCACATAGAGACAATTGAGAATCTAGTATGACATTTTAAGCGGATTTGTTTATGAGTATATCTGATCTCGATCTGATATACTACTCGTCCGTCGAAGCGGCATCCGTTTGACACCGTAATCTAGGGATTACGGTGTCAAACAGATTATCAAAACAGCGACCGAAAGTCGATCGCCAAATTCCGCCGAAATCGGCTTAGCGCGGTAATGGGTGATGGGTATCAAAGCAAGGACCAGGATCTGACGGCTATTTTGAATCAAATTAATGAGGTTTAATGTAAGTGAAGACAATTTGGGTTCCCATGAGAGTCAGGTCTTGTTTACCCTATGAACGAAGTAGGTCATAACTGGGTAATCCATACATCCATACTAATATTATAAATGCGAAAGTAACTCTGTCTGCCTTCTTTTCACGCTTCAACCACTGAACCAATTTGGATAAAATTTGGTATGGAAGTAGTTTGAGACCCGGGAAAGGAGATAGGGTACCTTTAATTCCGAGAAATTCTACTGTTCCTGAAAGATCGACATTACGCGGGCGGAGCCGCGGGCAATAGCTAGTTTTACATTAATTGTACTTACACAACTTATAAAATTCGACATTTCCATACGAATTGCCTGAATGCATGAGAATGCTGAAATTCTTTTGACTAGCTTCGTTGGATCCATAGGAAAAAATTTTTTATGTAGGTATCCACATTTTTTTATCGATTTCAAAAAAGCAGGAATTTTTCTTGTAATTGGCCATCAAACTTCATTCAGCAGCCTATTTTAGCCAGTTTCTAGTTATTCTTTATTCTTGTGCATCAACGAAATGATGGTGTAATTCATTTGGCCGATTCTACGGAGCCCTTGGTGACAATTTCCACGAATCCACTGGTTTGATCATAAAAGACGGAGTAAGGCGAGCGAACACCAGCCCGATAAGTAAATCTCACTACAGCCGCACCATGACACTTTATTTTAGTTATTCCACACTTTGTTTATAAACATGGGTACATAATACTAATACCATCATCATCATCATCATCTCAGCCGCAAGAAGTCCACTGCTGGACATATACTAATACCAAATAACACCAAATTACACCGATGTCACATTACAAAATCCACTAATAAAGAAACAATTTGCAAAACAATCCAAAACAAAAGCCGTGCAGTCCGCCGAAATTCCCGCCAAGGAAAAGGAGGTTATCAATACTGTAGGTTTTTTCCTTAATGTTTGTTACCTCAGAACTCCGTCATATATGAGCCGACTAAAAAAAAAAAAATTTTTTCTTTGAGGTCGGCATTTAAATTGGTTCCATTTAAATTTTATCACGATCGGTTCAGTAGTTTGATTGAAGTCGGTTTTTTTATATGAAAGATTATAATATTTTAATCTTGGCCAGCACACGGCCTGAAGAAATACCGTCCGCGTACCGGACCGGCTAAAATCCGGCCGGAGCTTTTGTTTCTGAAGCTTAGCATAAATGCGGATTAAAAATACCGCATTTCGTGCGGCGAACGCTTTTATTTACTTTTCCATAAATACGTTTTGGTTTGTGGTTAGTATGTAAAATACTATCTTTGTTGCAGCTCTGATGGTGTTATTATTGAAGATCCCTTGAGAACAGTACGGTTAGACTCATCATCATCATCATCAGGTCCTTTTTAGTCTCCACTACAGGAGCACGACCCTCTCTGTACTACTAGGGCCATACTTGGCCAGAGCAGCCAGAGGACTTGGCCTACACTCTCCACGCTGGCCAGACGGGTTGGAGAGGTGTCTTAGATGTTTATAAGCTTTGTTTAGCTTGTATTTCCAAGTCGCCTTCTACGACATCCACGGGAAGACTTGGAGTGGTCCTATTCTACTCTGCCGGATACCACACGGCTAACTATAGAATAGCAATACAGGATTTACAAAAAAAAACGGAGTTTGCACTCCGGTAGTGCCCGGCAGAAGTAAAAAACTCTGCGCGGTAGAGCGTTTTCACTTCTGCCGGCAGCCGGCACAAAGATAGATGGATCCTCTCCTAAGCCGCGCCGGGTCTCAGGTCACGTGTCCGTCTTACGAATTTTCGATTAGGTCACGTGTCCTGCTACTTTAAAATTTTTTGCACATCCCAAAAAGTGCACAATGCCGCTAAAGAAGTATTCACTGCAAAAAATAATTATCGAATCTGCACACACAATTTCAAACGAATCGGTAGAAGGGTACTATTCATTCCGGGAATTTCTACTGTACCCCCGAGGGATCGACACTAACGAGGGCGGAGCAGCGGGATACAGCTAGTAATATTATTCAGTATATTTCTCCACTGGTGTCAGATTTTTCAAGCTGCATCAATCCATCCGCTTCCGAACCACGGAATTTGTTTTTTACTAGCTATGTCGATCCCTCGGGAATCGGAAACAGGATAATTTCCCGGAATGAAAGGTACCCTACGTCCTTCCCCAGGCCTCAAACTACCTCCATTTCAACTTTCATCCAAATTAATAAATAATAATAATAAATATTAAATATATACGGACAAATCACACAGATTGAGCTAGCCTCAAAGTAAGTTCAAGACTTGTGTTATGGGATACTACCTCAACGATACTATATTTTATAACAAATACATATATAGATAAACATCCAAGACCCAGGCCAATCTGAATGATCATTTTCCATCTTGACCTGGTCGGGGATCGAACCCGGTCACTCCGTGTCGCAGGCAGGCGTGTTGACCGCTGCGCCACGGAGGCTAGTCTTTTTAGAAATTGATTCAATGGTTGAAGCGTGAAAAGGAGACAGACAGACAGTTACTTTCGCATTTATAATATTAGTATGGAAGTATGGATTACATTTGTTTGCAGTCACCCATCCCAGTGGGGACCGCGCCTAGGTTCGCTTAACATACGGAAGCTAAGCGCTAATAACGCTCACACCCAGGCCAGGGTTCTCTAAAAATAAGCAGCTATTGTTCCCAGAACTATTTTCGCCCAGACTCCGGGTAATCAAAGACAAGCGGAAATCATCATCATTTCGAGTAGGTGTCACGCACGGTCAATCGACCATGCACACCCTGGTGTCAGAGTTCTTCGGGACCGCCTCTCGTCCTCTGACGTGGTTCCATTTTTTTTTTTTTTTTTTTTTTATGTATATCCGACGGCAAACGAGCAGTCGAGCCACCTGATGGAAAGTGGTCACCGTCGCCCATGGACATCTGCAACACCAGAGGAGCACATCCTTTAACGACTACCAGATGGCAGCCGGGACCACCGGCTTAACGTGCCTTCCGAAGCACGGAATCATCTTTATTATCAGACAAGCAGGTGATTCACGCCTGCAATGTCCTAACCAAACTGGAAACAACTAAACAAAGTATGCTTCCGGTGGGAATCGAACCCACGACCCCCGGGTCAACAGGCAAACGCCTTAACCACTGGACCACGGTGGCTGTTAACAAGCGGAAATTAAGACATTTTTGTGACAAGTAGCCAGGTAAATTGGAAATTTAAGACGAAGTAGTAAAAGACCTTCAGTAATTAATATTTTTGCACGGAACTTCGCCTGCGACCTTCAATCAAGCTTGCTACTGTGCCTCTTGTAAATAAATAGGTAGGTAGGTAGTAGGTAGATACCTACTCTAAATCCGGACATAGGTAAGGTAACCAAATGAGTCTAAAATTACCTACTAAAACTTTGAATAGCAGGGTTGAGTTGGGTTCGATCACCAGCCTGCTTACATGGTAACTTTTGATAACTACGGTGAACAACGTTTCGATAGTCACTTCAACGTCCATTACGATTACATATCTTAATCAAAAATAATCAATTATACGAAATCCGCAATGTATTTGGA
The DNA here is from genome assembly GCA_947532085.1 of Elegia similella. NCBI lineage: Eukaryota > Metazoa > Arthropoda > Insecta > Lepidoptera > Pyralidae > Elegia > Elegia similella. The sequence goes on from OX383928.1 coordinate 6,502,599, forward strand.
AGTGGCGATAAAAACGTGTTACAGCGTAGTTGTCACACAAAAGTAAGCAAACAGCATGGATCTAGGAGGTTTATAAGATGTAGAAGAACCATTTAGCATATTGGCAGACGTAAAGGTAGAAAATGGAATAAAAATAATAGCCGCATCGCCTACTAATATGATTCCTCAGATATTCACCCATTCCCTCGACCGGTTTTTACGATCCGCGCGGAAAGAAAAGGAGCTGGTTCATTCGGCATCTTTTCTTTTCTCCCAGACCCAATGTAAGTATACCTATACCTACCTATTTTGAATTTTAATATTATGTCAAGCTAATTAATTAATGTAGGTAGGTACTACCCTTGTAACTAACGTAGTGTATCTACTACGTGTCCCTGGAAGTCCATCACTCATAAAAATATCACGACTTCTTTGATAGTCACAAGAAGGTCACAAGTACAACCTTATTTCAATAGGGTTAACTCTCAGTGGCGTGTCCATTAGTGTATTTACCGAATGGATGGAATAACATAAATACAAAGCGGGCTTTTATCGTAACAACGTAAATAAAATGAAGTAGGTATTAAATCTACAAACATTTCTCAAAGAAAACAATGCAATATTCTGAATTAGTTGGAGTGCCATCTAGTGAGGTTTAGAAGCACTAAAGAAATAGGAATGCAACAATGTTCTTCGTGTTGCGAGCAGGCATGCATAGATGGCAGCACAAGTAATAAAATTACATAACATTTCGTTTACTAGAACCTACTAATGTAGTTACATATATTCAAAGAATATTTGCTGTTGATAAAATCTTTTTGAATACAAATCAGCGAATTACAAAATGTGTTGAATAAAAAAAAAAACTAAAACGCGCCCTCTGTCAAAACATGAACGAACTAATAAAAAAAATGGGTTTTGCCTACAGTTTGCAATACTTGTGTTGATTGATGTATTCACCTATCAATAGATGGCGCTGTTTTAAAATTCAGAAAATAAACTCATGGCAAGATAAGTCGTAAATAAAATATAAATCTTTCAGTTTCTTAAATACGTGCTTAATATTCACTATTGTTAAATAACATAGGTGCCATAAAATTAAAAAAATCTTACCTGATCATTCTCGCTGCCAGATAGACTCGCTTCCCAAAAATCTTCAATATTCTCCGGATAATCACTTTCCTTGGTTGGATCCGGACTCAAGCAAGGCTGCCTGGTCTTGAAGACCAGGATCATCCCGCCGTCTTCTTCTTCTCCACGCCAAGCACCACACATTGTAGCTACAGTCCTTTTTTCCACTTTTGGATTATCCAAATCACTTCCCAGTTTAATTTTTTTCACTGGAAGATGTTCCAGATCCAAATTACTTTTTGTTTTTATATTGTCACTGGCCATCTTCCAACCTTTTTTATACAAGAGGTTAGATGGATAGAATTTATTAATTAAATTCTTGTTAGAGTACCTTATTATTAGTTGCTTTAGAAATCTTATCATAACACAATTAAAATCTATATTATTATTGATTAAAAATAGGATTCAAATACACTTAAATAACTACAAATTATTATACACTCAAGTTATTAAGCTAAATGAATATTTACACTTAAAAAATAATGTGAATTGTACATAAACAAAACAACACGCTCAAATCGATATTTGTATTTTTACGCTCTCAAACACAATATGTTAAGAGAGACCTAAAGTAGGAATAAAATATTAAGTTTTAGAGATAGCACTTTCACACTGAAATCGAAAATATTCGGATTTTTCGAATTAAAACGCCGACGCTTCTAGGTTATCTGACACGCGCAGAACACCGAACCGATCAGCTGTTTGTTTTGGTTGAATTGTCAATGTCAAAATGTATGGCTGCGTTTAGTTTGTTAAAATTTTTAACTTTCATTCTTTGTGTTAGAAAAATTTGCCACTAATACGTAATTTTTGGAACGTAAATCTGCAGTGGATACAACTGACTAAAATCCTCACTAAGTTTCTTCTTACTGCTAAGTTGATGCGTTAGAGCCTAGGGTCCTTTAATATCGTACAGCCGTAAAATGACCACAGCTGGACAAAGGCCTCTCCCAAAGATACTTTGCTCCATGGGAGGATATTGCTATACTCACTACGCTTGGCAGTTTCTTAGACTTCTTGAGTTTTTCCGATGCTGATGCCCATCGGAAGCATTTTTAAGCTGGGGAAGGGGCGGAATTTGTTGGAACTGGAAAGGGAATTAAGGTTTTTGGATACTACTCGCTACACACTTGGATGAACGGGAAAAAGCAAGTAGCAGCTTGGGAGACCGGGCGCGCGTACCTGATGTCATGCCTGCGACCACCAGACAGGCAGTTGACGATGATACCCCTGACCATCACTTATTATCACACATACCTATTAGCATGCAGTAACTGTAATATGTAGCCGTGTGGTATCCGGCAGAGTAGAATAGGACCACTCCAAGTCTTCCCGTGGATGTCGTAGAAGGCGACTTAGGAAATTCAAGCTAAACAAAGCTTATAAACATCTAAGAGACCTCTCCAACCCGTCTGGCCAGCGTGGAGAGTGTAGGCCAAGTCCTCTGGCTGCTCTGGCCAAGTATGGCCCTAGTAGTACAGAGAGGGTCGTGCTCCTGCAGTGGAGACTAAAAAGAACCTGATGATGATGATGAACTGTAATATGATTTGGCCTGCCTCCTTGAGTAACTTCATAACCGCGAATGAAAACTCATGAAAATTAAGTAAGTACTTACAAGCATTTGCTTACGCTGGGAATCGAAGCTGATGCCTCTCGTGTCCTTTATCGTCATTGGCTGACATAAGTGGAGGCCGCGCGCCTACTGCGCCCCGGAAGCTTCAAATATATTTTTTTAAACTGCATGTACCCAAATCGGATCTAGCCATCGTTCTCAGGAATCAATTGCGTTAATTTCTTATTTTAATGATTCTGTTTATAGCACAAATAATACGTCTATGGCGTATATATTCTTTGTCTATGGTTTAAAACAAGTCTTATCATCCTATGCACTGTGCATTGGATGTATTTAGTAAGCAGATTGAACATATGAGATTTATGATGTGTCAGAATCTCAGAATATACAATACAAGTTTTTTTTTTAAATATTACCTAGTTTTATTGGTATGTGTTAAAATACAATCTCATATATTCGTCAATACCTATTATATTCACGCGTATTTTGATTGAACTATTATATTTTACTAAATAAATAAATATATAAATAAATAAATATATACGGACAAATCACACAGATTGAGCTAGCCCCAAAGTAAGTTCGAGACTTGTGTTATGGGATACTAACTCAACGATACTATATTTTATAACAAATACATATATAGATACACATCCAAGACCCAGGCCAATCTGAAAAAGATCATTTTCCATCTTGACCTGGCCGGGGATCGAACCCGGTCACTCCGTGTCGCAGGCAGGCGTTTACTCATCGATTAAATGATATTTCCCATTTCATATGTTGAGTACCGGGGGCATAACAATTCCTACATTTTTCAAACCGTTTGTCTCGTCTCGTGGTTAGACAACTAAAAAAACAAGTTTAAAAAAATATTTAGACATACCAAAAAAAGTTCGGTTTACGGAAGATGATACGTGTTAACGGTGGAAGAGAGATAGAGGCGAAGTCAGGCTGGCGGCTCATTAACTTTTTGAAATAAGTCTAGTTTTATTTAATTTTCCCCAAATAGGGAAAAGGCGGGGAAGAAGAGAGATAGGTATGGTAGTCCTAATAAATGTAGTAAGTTCTTTTGTATGTATATAGGTACGTATATGACAAAGATCATTGCGGTACCAAAGGAGCCCGTAGTTACGTTAGACTAAGGAAACCATCCTAAATTCAGTCACTGACGAAAGGGACGCCGCTATACGTAAGACACGATACGACATATCTCCAATCGTATCGCACGTATTGTGGGGTCCCACTCGTCAGTGGCTGAATTCAGGGTAGTTTAATATCCTTCTTATGACTTGTTTATACTATACGAAATACAAAGAATAGTCAGGTACGTTGGTAGGGGTTCATGAAGGTACTTACATAGGTAATTCAAACATTTCGAAGAACCGCTTTAAATATACTACGAAGGTAGAAACACTCAATTCCCATTCAAAATGATTTCAAAACACAATCAACGAAAAGTAAAGGGTTTCGTGCAATGAAAACATTGCTTCGAATTCTGCGGTGTTTTTAGAAACAGCTAAAGAACCGACTCGTTAAGGCGCATATCGGCTAATTCTCAAATGGGACGAATTTTCCAGATTTTGATATTATATTTATATACTCTATAAATTTATTTATTTTACTAAGTACACATACATGCAATTTACAATGTTGCAACAAGTTTTAAAGGATATGCATAAATTATTTAAAAGGATCAAGTAAATGACCAGAATTTGTGTACCACTACCGCAAGCTGCTGTGAAAGCCACCGCACGTTTTTGCGGAGATTTTTTTTTTATCTTGGCACAAACAGTCATATTAAAGAATAATTAAATAAAATAACACTTTTACATAAATAGACATAGAAATTTACACTCCCGCATCGATGTTAAAATCTTCAAAAAAGAGTTATTGTTTTTTTGAAAGACTGTTAACGCTCTTTCACCCCTTTGATGTTGCAGTTGTTCATGGGCAGCGGTAATCAAGTTCCCATTGGTTTATCGAGTGATGAACTAATGCGAAAAAAATCTCGCTCGTTCGAACGGTCGAACAAATGAGAAAAAAAACACAACTTTGATGGTCGAACTAGTGATAACGCGTAAGCCGAAATATCAAAGAAATTTGAAAATAAACCCCCACTGGACCATTTGCGATTTGACCAATATGCGCTTATACAAACTGAGCGACTGTCAACCCTCTACAACAGCTATTTACATCAAAAAAGGGGTTTGGGAAAAATGAAGCCGCTGAATAAACAGTCATTTGAATCGAAAAGCTAACCCGTGGGCTGTGTTCGTTTCATTCCAAGAGGTTTTGAGATGTTTATGATTGGACTTGCCAGTTTTGAAATCATAGAAAAAAATAACTTTGTAGGTACTTGGCTTTACAACCATTTTTTTAATGTATATTTGACGGCAAACGAGCAGACGAGCTACTTGATGGGAAGTGTTCACCTTATGGAGATAATTCAATGATACGTAAAAAAAAATCCCGCACATTAAATGAAATAAAGCACACAAAATACGCCATCTTGAATTTACTTTTTCTATTAAAAACAAAGCGGCCAAGTGCGAGTCGGACTCGCCCATGAAGGTTTCTGTAGCAGCAGGTAACATAATATAAAAGTTCTTGATATATTTGAGTTGATTGAATAAAAGGTAAATTGCGGTTTACGCTTGCGGATGACGTATTAAAAAAAAACCAGCCAAGTGCGAGTCGGACTCGCGCACGAAGGGTTCCGTACCGTTATCTATAAAAACGGCAAATAAATCATGTCTGTTGTATGGGAGCCCACCTTTAATATTAATTTTATTTAATTATTTATTTTTATAGTGTATAAATAACTCAATATTCTGTGAATATTTCAAGCGTCTACCTGTTGCCGTTATCAATATCGAGCAAAAACAAGCAAAAGATACACGTTTGTTGTATGGGAGCCCCCTTAAATATTTATTTTATTCTATTTTTTTGTATTTGTTGTTATAGCGGCAACAGAAACACATCATCTGTAAAAATTTCAACTGTCTAGCTATCACCGTTCATGAGATACAGCCTGGTGACAGACGGACAGACAGACAGACAGACGGACAGCGGAGCGAAATTAATAGGGTCCCGTTTTTACCCTTTGGGTACGGAACCCTAAAAATCTACAGATACATTCTATGTTTTTTTCTTTTCTCCCAGACCAGCGTGGAAGAAACTGAATTATCAAAGGATAATCAACGAAATTATTGATTACATAAGTATCCTTATCCTTACTAATATTATAAATGCGAAAGTGAGTTTGTTTGTTTGTTTGTTTATTTGTTTGTTTGTTTGTTTGTTACGCTTTCACGCCGTAACTACTGAACCGATTATCATGAAATTTTGTATACAAGTTCTCTGGAGTACGGAAAAGGACATAGGCTACCTTTTATACTGGGAAAAACTACTATTCCCGAGGGATCGACATTAACGCGGGCGGAGCCGCGGGCGAAAGCTAGTTTACAATATAATCAGTTTTTGGAGTCAGAGCCAACCTTCGGTCAGCACGAGGCAGATTAAGTTTATTCTTACTATGGCTGGGTTACCTTAATCAAACCTAAATCGGCATCTCGCTGTAATATCACAGTAAACTTAAGTAATATACAGATCTGTGGAGGCACAATCAAGCTGACTAAGAAAAAGCAATTTGGGGTAGAAACAATGGCCAATCAGCGGCGGGCCATAAATCAGTCGGGAATCTGGCGTGGGACCCAGCAGATGGCAGTGAACTGCACTTTGCTAGGCTTTTCGAGGAAAATATAAAGTACCAGCTTTTACTCGTGACTTCGTCTGCGAAATTTATAGCGTATGATGAGCTATTCTGATGTAGGTATATATGTCGTAGGCCAATTGTTTTACAGTTTCTTGTAACGCAATTTTTTCACAGCTGACTGCCACATGAAATGAAAGAGCGCAACAACACCAAAGCGTCGGAAAGTGGAACTACTTCACGATGCGCCCAGGCATATCACGATACGCCCAGCCATATCTCGATGCGGACAGGTAATTGAATTGGAAAATCGACAAATAGGCTGCCCTACTTTACATTGGGCACATTATGAAATAATTGGCCAAATCGATGTCTGTCTGATTGTTATAAGTTCCACACACGTTCCGTGTGCAAGCGAGAGCGCGGAACATGCGTTAGAAAGCCACAAATCACAATCGATCTAACCTCTTCCACCGTTATCACGTAAAATGAAGGGCAGTCTATTAACTATACTGATATACTCATAGGCAATTGGACCTCTCAACCACCAAGCGGTCCAATCGAGTAGCATAATAATAGAAAATCAATTGTGTCTGCGTTTCTCGCGCTTGATGGGTTCATCATCATCATTTCGAGTAGGTGTCACGGTCAATCGACCATGTACACCCTGGTGTCAGAGTTCTTCGGAACCGCCTCTCGGCCTCTGACGTGGCTAATGGGTTAATTGTGAAGTCGTAAAATTTGTCTAGTTATTTTTGCGTGAAGGAATAAGTACTGACTGATCGTCTGTTATGTCCTGGTCATTCCATTTGACATGATCTCCTGAAAGTCGCATATTATAGTCTTGATTACTTTATCCTTAAATATCCATTCTAATCTATGTACTAATATTATAAAGCTGAAGAGTTTGTTTGATTGTTTATTTGTTTGTTTCTTTGAACGCACTAATCTCAGGACCTACTGGTTCAAATTGGAAAATTATTTTTATGTTGGATAGTCCATTTATTAAGGAAGGCTTTAGGCTATAAAACATCACGCTGCGACTAATAGGAGCGAAGCATCAATAAAATATGTTTTTAAATTGGGGAAAAAATATTCATCTATACTAATTAATCATATTATCAGAAATTGCTGCGGACGAAGTCGCGGGCAACAGCTAGTAATATATATAATGCAAAAGTAACTCTGTCGGTCTGTTGCCACTTCATGCTTTAACTATTAAACCAATTGCGGTGAGATATGGAGTGCACCTTTTTTATACATAGACCTACTAAAAAATCATATTCCCTTGGAATCTTTGACACGTCGTTTGTCGCCCGTACGTAACACACGCTTACTAATATAGTGTCAAAGTCAAAAGTACCCTACTAGTGTATTAAAATGAATAAATGTGAGAAGTGCTCCAAAAACATTACGAAAAAAATTCCGGGCTTGGAATGCAATAGGTGTGAAAAAATCGTGCACTTCAACACACAATGTTCTGGTCTCACGAATAAACAAATGACTGCTGTGCGTAATACAGAGAACCTAGAATGGACATGTCAAGAATGTCAAAACATGTCTTCAAAACGAGGCTCGCTGATATTTCCTGATGAAGAAGAGGAAGAAGATATTTCGAGCTGTGACAAAATTAATGTAAAAAAACTGTTAAAGGATATTTCGGCAGAAGTAGACAAATGTGTCAACAGAGCAGTAAGAGATATACAGACATCACTACAATACCAAAGTAATAAAGTAGATGAAGTCCTTGAGAACATGGATGCAATTAGACAAACCATACAGGAATTACAACGTAAAAATACTGAACTCACAAACAAGAATAAAAATTTGGAAACTAGGGTGGGAGCTTTAGAACAAAAGTTACTCTTACTGGAACAAGAAAAATTGGCATCCCATATAGAAATTGCCAACATACCACTAAAAGAAAATGATAATATTGAAGATATTGTGAGGAGGGTAGCAACTGTTTTGGATCAACCTGAGAGTGATATTGTATGTGTGAAGAACATTCCAGCGAAAAAAGATGCGTCGAATATTATTAGAGTGCAATTAAAGGAGGAGAAAGTACAGGAAAAGTGGTTGAATGCGGCTAAAACGAAAAAAGTGTTCGTCATTGATATTGTACCCGATGCACCACATTCGATCGCACGTCAATCTGTGTTTATACGAGAATTACTATCACCATACAACAAAAAACTTCTTTGGCACGCTAAGCAGGAGCTAAAAAGTATTTACAAGTTTATCTGGTGCAAGAAGGGAACTATTATGGCCAGGCGACACGAAAACGATAAATCCATTGCTAAAATAAGATCCCTCGACGACATAAAAACCCTGCTATTGTAATATTATTATCTGTACCCACGACCCAAGTCATATATATTTAGATTTTTCTTCTGATATCTACACAGGTAACATTTGTATACCTTCCTAATATGGATTTCAGTCCTAAAAATATATCTGAGTTTTTCGACTGTGCTGATATTAATTGCTTTATAAAATATCTTCCTATGAACAAAATTAATTTATTTTGTATGCACGTAAACATAAGATCAACGATTAAAAATTTTTATATGTTAGTTGAATACCTATTGTCTAGTAAAAGAATTATTGATTTAATTATATTAACAGAGGCTAACATTTCACAGGCCGTGAGTTGTTTGTATAACATTGACGGTTACGAAATGCACTGTGAGTTGCGGAATGGTCGAAAAGGCGGTGGAATAATTATTTATTCTAATCAAAAACACAAAATTTCATTGATCAAAACTAACACTATACACTTTGAGTGTCTAACTGTAAAGATCACAACACCGACGTCTTATTCCGCAACTGTGTGTGCTGTATACCGGCCTCCTAAAGGTGGTAAACACTTGTTTATGGACGAGCTGCAACTCACTTTACAAAAACTTTCTTGTAACGTAAACTCTGATATCTACTTAATGGGCGATACTAATATAGACACTAAAACAGACTCGGCTATAAAACATAAATACCATAACATACTATACAACTTCGGACTTGAGTGTGGAATCTCGTCATATACTAGAATTGAACGTTATAAAGACAAAATTACAAAGTCCTGTATCGACCATATATACGCGCGATCCCATACTCAAGACCTGCACTCCGCGGCACTCGGAACCGTAATGGCTGACCACCGCGTTATAGTGTTGGCTTGCACCGGTATGCAGAATACACAGGGTGTTCCTAACTGTAAAACTATTATCGATAATAAAAAACTTTTTACATTTTTCAACGATGTAGACTGGAATAGTATAAGTAACTCAGAATGTCCTACTCAAATTTATAACAATATTAAAAATATTTTCAATGACTGTTATAACAAATCCAAAATTATAATAAGTAACAATCAAAATTGTAACTGTAACAAAAATACATGGATAACTAGAAAGATCATCAAAGCTCGAGAACATAAAGACAAATTATTTAATATGTGGAAAAATGATACTAATAATATGATACTTAAACTACAATACAATAAAAGTAGAAATTACGTTAATAAACTAATTCAAAAAACAAAAAATGATTATACTATCAAAGAAATTAAAGGCAACAAAAATAATTCAAAGCGATTGTGGCAAATCTTAAATAAATTGACAGGGAGAATTAAAACTTCAGTAGATAATATAATTTTAAATGCATTTGATAACAATATGAAACCAGAAGACATAGCCAACAAATTTGCTAAAAGTTTCGATGCAAATCTAAAATCTATATTGCCTAAATGTACAACTCTTTTGTTAAATAATGATTCTTATAAAAATACGGTAAACGTTTCAATGAGATTTCAAAAAGCAAACCAAGATGAGATAGGTGAAATAATTGGGACATTGCAAAGTAACAAATCATCCGGAATTGACGGCATAAGGCCCATCGATATTAAATTATTATGTCGTAACATAGTTGATGCAATTACTAAACTAATTAACGTCAGTGTTTTAACAGGTGTCTATCCAAAAGAATTAAAAACAGGAATCGTAAGACCTATTCATAAACGAGGTTCACGTAAAAATTGTGATAATTATAGGCCGATAACTATTCTATCAATTATTGACAAAATTGCTGAAAAATATATAAGCAAACAAATATATAAGTTTTATGAGGATAACAGTATCTTAACAAAGAGGCAATTTGGCTTCCAACCAAATAAAAATACCTCACAACTCCTTTCTGATTTTACAAATAAAATTTATAAGAGTTTAGACGATAAAAAACACGTTTTGGTTCTGTTCATAGATTTTAGTAAGGCGTTTGATACTCTTCGACATGATAATCTTCTTGAGAGTCTTAATGATAGCGGTATATCAGGTCCACTACTAAATTGGTGTAAAGGTTATTTAAATGACAGATCATATCGTGTTAAGGTTGGTAAAGCATTTAGTAATGAAGTCCCAGTCACAGAAGGGACAGCCCAAGGATCGGTGCTGGGACCTTTGCACTACCTTACCTACGTTAATAATCTCACTAAAGTAGTAAAAAACAGTGAAATTTACCTTTTTGCGGATGATACGTGTCTGATGACTGCAGATTACGACATAAAAAAAGCCCTCGAACGACTCCAAGAGGATTTCATATTGCTCTGTAAATGGGCTCACGATGTTGGATTGGTATTAAACGCAAACAAAACTAAGCTTATGTATATTAGTTCCAACCAAAACAGAACCAATACAATGTTGTCCTTGAAAGCACATATTCATTCTTGCCTTCATACTAATAATATGGACAACTGTAATTGTCCAAAAATAGAACTGGTGGATAGTCATAAATATCTTGGCTTGACTATTGATAGTAGGATCAATTGGCGAGATCATATAAATACTGTATGTAATAAACTGCGTATATTATTGGCTAAATTTGTGTTATTAAAAAATAAAGTACCTTTTTACGTTCGTTTATCTCTATATAAGTCACTGGCAGAACCCATAATTGATTATGGTCTAAGCAGTTATGGGCGTACTTTTAAAACACACATAGATCTTATATATCATCTACAAATAAGATTACTTAAAACAGTTGTACCTTATAAAATAAAACAAAAATATAAAGACAATTACAACGAATTATTCTCCTTTTGCAAAGTAATGCCAGTTCAAAATAAAATAAAATATATATTATTAAAAGAATACTATTTCCATACTGAATTACAAAAACATAAAACTACAAGTAAAACAAGAAATAAAAAACTATTATTACTTCCCTTCTTCCATAACCTTTATGGTAAAAGACGACTAGAATATGTTATACCCCAATTGATTAACGAACTGCCAAATGAATTAAAAAACAAAATTACCTCAAAAAATATTAAGTATAGACTAAAACATTACCTTCTACAATAATCATCCTGTTGTTAGTAACAAAATAACTCGTTTACACACACACACTATGACAACTTATTGTCACTCACTTGCCATGCTGACTGATGACCGGTTTTGAATTGCACACATCTAAAGTGGTACTACGCTGTGCTAGTGTATATATTCTTTAGCTGTGCCTCGTCTTGATAACCTGTTTTTGATTTACGTACCAATCGGACGATCTAACTCAAGTGAGTTGCAGTTTGTCGAGATGAATCAGATATTGAATACCTGCGATCCTGCGTATGATAAGGTGATGTTTGTATTGATTGGTTCACGTTATGTGGCGACTTATGTAGGTATTATGTAAATGTGTTATATGCGAGTCAAATCGGATGTGCGGACAAATCTTTTAAGGTTTTTGTACATCTTTTATATAATTTAAGATTATGTGTTTGTTTGATGAATAAATAAATAAAATAAAAATCTATATCAACGCGGGCTTAGCCACGGGCAAAAGCGTATAAAATACAATGAGTAAGATTGTATAGTAACAAGTCAAAAGAAATCCAAATGTATCCTATTAATCTTCATACTTTACCATAATATTCTTAAAAGCAGTCCCAAACCTAGAAAAACTAGCCAAATAAGTGCGATCAATTTATTACAGCGTGTCCACTCTCTCGATTGGACTCCCGAAAGGCGGTAATCGTCTGTCGCCGCCATCTGCGGAGTATCAACTAAATGATCCGGCGAGATGACAAATGAGACACACCTTAATAGTGCCTATGCTAGCTGCTTGTGTGTGGCCATGAAACTAGCGTATTGAAGCAGACTGCTTTAACACGTTTGACCAGTAAAAGTCTACATAATAGTACCTTTGCGTGCTACGGGCGTGGCCCTGAGAGTGAACTGGAGGAGGACTGATCACCCAAAAGATAAAGGAGACTCGGTGGTTTCACGCCTTTAGAATCTTAAACGCCGTGTCAATCGAAACCGGCGAACATGCATAAAAAGAGTGATAGATGTAGATGAAGCGATATAGCGATTGTAAGGATCGTAGCAAGTGGAGATCCATGGTCTCTGCCTACCCCTATGGGAAAGAGGCGTGATAATATTTATGTATGTATGTGTCACCACTAATTCTCGTCGTTGAAAGTAATAGAACGAAATAAGTCGGAGATTCCGATGAAATAAAAACTTGAGTAAATCTCTATACAGCGTGATTTTGAACCCCCTAGCTATATTGAAATCTGGGAATCAGAATCCCTAATGGAATACAGAATTGTAAGAAAAAAAGGTAAAAAACGATAAATTAAATTTAACCTTTCATAGAAATTCCTCCAGCTGATCGGCGACTTTGTATGGGAAACCTAATTTTTTTGTTTGTTTTTTACCTTTTTTTCTTGCAATTCTGTGTTCCATTAGGGATTCTGATTACCAGATTTCAATAAAGCTAGGGGGTTCAAAATCACGTTGTATTAAATTAGAAAATATATACACATTTGATATCTTTAATACGTTTAAGTTTTTCAAAATTAACTGACATTTGAACAATAAGTAAATAACACTACGTGTCTTCGTCTGAGCATTTTTAAAATCGCTTGTTAATCGTGACGTGACCCCGCACTCCAGAAACACTTGTCCATTGAAGATTATGTATAATATTAACGTTGGATATACGAGTAGTTACTACTGTTTGTGGTTAATTACCCTTATACCAAATTTTCATGCAAGTAAAAAAAACAATTTTTCGCTTGTAAATCATGGCAGTTGTGGCCCCACACTCAGAAGAACTCGTCCACTGAAGATAGTAAGTATTAGCGTTGGTTTTGCGAATATTCGTCATAGTCAATCCTTGTCTCTTTGAGCGAGAACAGAGCTCACGTCTTCATCTCTAGGTTATATTATATGTTATACGAGTACATATTATATAAATCTTTTTATATTACAATCACCACATATCTCGATCTCCTCCATGCCTTAGAAGACATGTTAACTGAGGTTCTAGGCTGTCGTTATTAGATGGTTGTTATGTCAGATGCCTTTAGGCAGCTTGAAAATCTGAATCAGAGTGCGTAAGAACGTACTTCCTACTTATACGCACAAATCCGTTGATGCATTTAGAAGTTATGGTAGAATAAAAAAAATGGTTATGTGTAGGTTTAGGTACGATAATTTTACGTGATAATAGTGAAAGAAAGATAGATGCGTCACAGCCGAAAACTTAGGTCGATCGTACTTCTCTATCCGAAGCAATGAAGTCTATCGCTTGTTCCGCGCTCTCACTTGCACTCGGATTGTTTGTGACACTTTTTCGTGCGAGCAGCCGACGTTCATCCATATAAAATAAGACGTTATCATGTCAAAAATACCCCTACATACATATAATGAACTTCAAGACAATACACTCCTTTTTGTCTGTCGAGTAAAAATGTAGATCGTCCCAAATAAAGTGGAAAAATAAACTGTTTTAGTATTTCAGTAATCAAAAGGATTTGTAACAATGTATATTAGTGTATGTGAGGTCTTCGGGCCTCTTTTGCTTTCTAGCATTGGATAAAAGAAACGATAAGATGGTTTTTCTTCTGATTATTCGCTATTCGCTAGATAGTCATACATTTAAGCGGTATTTTTTTTTTATGTGTTAAAATAACGCAAAATCTACAGAAGTGATATATAAAATCCATAATACCTGGTACAAGTAAATAAAAAAAAAATAAAAAAAAGGCCCTGCTTGAACTACTGTGCTATGAAATAGAAACCTAAACTTATGGGCTAAATATTATGACCACCAAAGTTAAAGAGAAACAAACATAAGACAGAGACACATGTATTATATACATACCTAACATAAAAAACTGCTGAATTCGGGACTCACTTCATGGCCATCTTAAAAAAAGGCCATATGCGTATCGCTCAGATTCCCTAATAGGGAGTCGCGGTTGTACAGTCAGCCAAGGAGATATCTGACCCCCCTACAACAGCGCCATTTTTCGCAAACTAAAGAACCATCCGTGGTTTAAACCCAAAGATAAAAATATACAAGTGTAATATCCTTTGCGACTAGTGCCATCTATTGAATTGTGAATGAACAAATAAGGTTAATAAGCAGAAATCTGATACCCTTGATGACTAATGCCATCTATTCGATTTTTGATAAATAAAACAAGCCCTAGCATACGATACGCTTATTTCAAAGATACTTCAATAGTTAGATGTGGCGCAAGTGGTAGGCACTACGGATTAATAGTTAGTGTGTTTATGAGGGAACAGGTTCAAATCCTCCAAAGCTTTTTATTTTTTACAAATATCACCAACTTCGTATTGTGATGTTGGTGTAATTTTGGTTGTTTTAACATAATGTTACCGAGCTAATTACTGTTAATAAAAAGCATTTTAAATTTTTAATTACTTTATTACATTAAAAAAAAATTAACAGTGAAATAAATACCTGCCTACTTAATTCAAACTATGATTAATCTTCTGTAGAGAGAACCAACATGTTACTTAATAAGTAACAATTTACATCTCTCAACTTTTTTTTAATCATAGCTTTATATTTTTTTAAATGTGTAGTATCAAGTAGTGCTATGTGAATAACTTTGCTTCGATAATAGTATAAGAATGAATATGTAAACCTATGGCATTAAATGAATTTTAATATGGGAGAGGGTGACCCCCATTTTGAAGCTTTTGTTCAAGTCTGTTTGTCATTTCACTTACCATGTTAGATCAGATCACATATCACTTATGCGCATATTTATTAATTTAGTATAACCTCTTTGTCTAAATTGATTTAAGTTCAAACTTTACTCGTGTCTCGTGTCCAAGTTAAGCACTATTTGACCCTACAATCTGGGATTTTAATTGGTCACTCAATAACAGTTAGATCACAGAACAATTGTCTTAAATAAAATATATTCTACATTGCACACTGTTGGAATCACCACATCTCATAAAATTTCCAAGTATTTTTCTTTATTCATCCGGCCGCCGAATTCTACCAGCTCCCCTGGGCCCATTGAAGACATCTGTCCCCAATAACCTGCAAAACAATAATACGATCAGTTACCTAATAATCTACACTGCGTAATACACTAGGTATTAAATATTATTATTATTTTACTCAACTATTTAATGAATATTTTTACCTAATGTTATCCTGCCACTGTTCTCAAAGGCAAATTATTTTGATGGCTATACGCTGGCCATGTCTTCTCCGCAATATTTTTCTGCCATCATCATCAGACTTAAAACATTTTTCATCAGAATAAAATACGATCTCGTTCTTGTTGAATGTTTCCTCACTGTTTCAATTGAAATATTATATGTTACGCCAGTTGATCGAGTCTTCTTAAATCTCCGAATCCACAAACGGACGGTGTTTCTCTGTAAGAGATATATTTATCTTAGACATTTATCACAAACCCTATGTTTTACGGAACAAAAAATAGTGTGGCAATTAAGTAAGTATATTAAATACTTATAATTTCTACTCACCGCGATACCTAACTCTCTAAATATAGATACTTTAAATACTGTGGTTGTCTTCACAATACACTATTAGCTTTCACAAAATCTGCTATACAACGTGATTTTGAACCCCCTAGCTATATTGAAATCTGGGAATCAGAATTGAAATCTGGGAATCCCTAATGGAACACAGAATTGCAAAAAAAAAAGGTAAAGAACGAAAAAGAAAATTAGGTTTCCCATACAAAGTCGCCGATCAGCTGGACGAATTTCTATGAAAGGTTTAATTTATTTTTTAGTTTTTTACCTTTTTTTCATGCAATTCTGTGTTCCATTAGGGATTCTGATTCCCAGATTTCAATATAGCTAGGAGGTTCAAAATCACGCTGTATAAGATGAAACGGGATGCCTAAAAACTGGTGGGGTTTTGGATCACTACACAGTAATCGCAGTATCTTGAATGTAATTGTGATGCTAGTGAACAATATTTTTGATATTTTGGATAGGTATCAGGTATAAATAAATCTGATAGATTACCCTCAATTTATTTGTTAACGAATTTTTTTTTTTAAATCTATGGTTATAGCAATGCGTTGCAGTTGGTGACAATGATGTCATAGCAGTAGAAATAGATAGCCAATTTCGCCCGAGACGTCATATCGTCGGTTGGCATATTGAGATAAGCGCTAGCTTCTCAAGTCGTAGGTCCATGGTTCGAATCGATCTTTACGTAGGATTGTTTTTGATTCTTTCTTGTTCTTACCATTGATGATTACTTGAATTATTAGCTGAGATTATTAGAAATACAAAATTTGCAACTGAGCAGGTTATCAGAAACAAGTTTATATACTAGCAGTTGTCTGTCTACTTGCCAAAAATCACGGTAGGTGGCGCTTCACAGCAAAGTGTGAATTTACGTTTTAAAAGTCAGGGGGTCAGGTATCTGCTTGGCCGACTGTACATATTTATAAAGGTGTTGTATTTGTTTGGGCTGTTTATTTTCTTTGTTTTTTATTTCTTTTACTTTTACGACATAAACTTTTACATGAACGCTTGAATTCTTTCGTAAACTGCAAAAATATGTGAAGTAACAGACGCATCCGTGTAATATTCTCACACGACCCAGCAGAGGGTGGCGGGCTTCACTTTAGGAAATGCTGCATTGAGAAATACTTAGTATCGTGTGTGACTTTACATAACAATACCACAAACCATGTTTAAGTACTTACTTTACGTACCTTTTATTTTATTTTATTTTTCTTCTTGACGTTATGTTAATACGTATGTATAATATTTGTCCCATTCAAAAAAAATTTAAAGGTAAACAAACCTTCTCGACACGGTTCTTGGCAAATATTTCTTCAATCACACAATTCTTTCGAACACTAACACTTTAAAACGATGCTTTGTAATGATTTACGCCTTTTTAAATGAATGTCACTAGATTTTACCTATAAACTTTTACTGAAATCGTTATTTTCGATTATGGCGTTTATTACGAGGTTATAATTTGTACTCTTTTTCTGTATAAATGACAATGTCAACCTGACTGCATGAACAAATAAATGAAATTATTTTGCCAGTGTCATTTCCTCCAACATAAATATTGTAACTTATTGTAACCGATTTGCCAAAAAGGAGTAACGAGTTTCATGAAATATTTATTAACTTGTTATTTTGTACAGAGTTTATTTGTATATTGTATAGTATTTTTTCACTGTTTCTTTGTTAATTCGATAGACCAATTTGATGCATATTGATAAAGATATTTGAAGATGGGAATAATTCTAGGTAAAAAATGATTTTGATTTCTAATGTAGGTACGGTACTTGAAATTATGTTTTTGATAGTTTTCAACTAACTAAAAAAAGGAAATTATCAATTCGGTTGTTTTTTTTTAATGTTTGTTCGTACCTCAGAACTCCGTCATTTATGCAACGATTTTAATAATTCTTTTTTTGTTTGAATGGGGTTGAAGTTGAAGTTTCTTGCTAAATATACAAAAAAAGATGTGAGAACTTGCGTTACTTTTATGGAAAAATGACGCAACACTGATATTTTTTTAAATTTTTCGCGAAATGTACCTGTCAGTTGCACAGATTGCCTATAAGTTGTCAAAGCATTGTTTACAATTAATTTTTTTTTGAATGGGATATAGATTACTTAGTGTCTAAGCGCTATTAGCTATTTTATAGAAAAAGACCAAAAAGGATTTAATGAGGTACTTTTTTATTGGTAAAAATATATTAAGCTGTCATACTGTAATGTCAAGTTCGAAATGTTGAATTAAATTTTTTTATTTTTATTTAATTATTCATTATCTACAAACAAATAATCTGAAATCAAACTACTTATAAATAAACCTAACCATGTTTATACTAAAAACTAAAATAAAAAAATACAAAAATTTAAATATAAAGGAATCTATACATATAATAAAACAGTAAAAATATTTTGTCTGTACATTTAGAATTTTTGACTAAAATGGATAGAGGGACACTTAAAAAGAATAATAGAAAGCAAAAAAATTTTTTTCGAATTTTTTGTCTGTCTGTCTGTCTGTCTGTCTGTCTGTCTGTCTGTGTGTCTGTCTGTCTGTCTGTCTGTATGTATGATCACGATTATCTCCGAAAATACTGAACCGATTTACTTCAAACTTTCACCAATTGCTTTGTTTTAACTCAGCAAAACATTTAAAGTTTGTTTTATCAAAATCGGTTTATTAAAAAAGAAGTTATCGTTATTTGAATAAACTCAAGGCATGAGTGTGCCTGCAAATATATAGCATGGTATTTGGTATGGAGGTAGTTTGAGGCCCGGGGAAGGACATAGGGTATGTTTGATTCCGGGCAATTCTACTGTTCCCGAGGGATCGACACTAACGCGGGCGGAGCTGCGGGCAACAGCTAGTTTAAATCTAAAAATCTAAACTAGGGTGTTGCCCGTGTGGCATAGTGCCAAGAACACTAGCTGCATTCCCCCGCTGAATAGCAATTGCAATTATTTGCGCGAGCAAAGAGCCAGCCCTCTTGTCACCAGTAGTTCATATTTAGTTCAAATAAAAATAAATGCTGCTATCAGAGTGCAAACCTTTCATTTAAACACCTAGTTATAATCAATGTAATATTAGTAGCCGGTTGAATAAATAATTTGTTTGAGTACCTACTTAATTATGAAGTGATTTTATTTTTAAACCATATCTCCATAATTTTCTGATCTTGGCCCTATATCAAACCATGTTTAAACCTTTTTCTTTATCCGAATTGGGTCTCAGGTGCGTCAAGCCGTTAACTCGTGATTTTCTTTAAGGTTCTATCAATGGATGGGCAAAGTGATTACGTGATCCCGTTCTGAGCAATTTCTTAGTGTCGGGGCGTACTACTGGAAATAAGATAAATGCTATTTTTAAGACACGATTCGATAGACAAGCATTTGAATGACTTGTAATAGCCATATAGTACAGCCAATGTCAGTACAGTAACATAAGATATATATATTTTTATATTATATCAATTTCACTGTACGTTGTGTTTCACTGTAAATCGTAGCTATCATCATTTCAGCCACAAGTAGTTAATCCTTGGGTAAAGGCCGCCAAGAATTTCTAAAATGACCTGTTAAACAAGTTTTGTTAAAAAAGAAATAGTTTTGGCATGGCTAGCATCCGTTCTGTCAAAAAACCGGTCAAGTGCGAGTCGGACTCGCGCACGAAGAGTTCCGTAGGTACCGTTATCTATAAGTTAAAAATATTAAAAATATTTTTAATATGCGATGTAACAAAAAATTTATAAGTTCAATTTTTCCTTCGTCTGTGCTATACGACGTTGCTTCGTACCAAATTTCAAGATTCTGAGTTCACGGGAAGTACCCTGTAGGTTTTGATTCCCTTGCGAATGTCGAAAATATGCGGCATAAAAATTTAAAATATTTTTATTACATGATGTAACAAGAAATTCATACTTTTCGCAATTTTTCCTTTATCTGTGCTATAAGACGTTGCTTCATACCAAATTTCAAGATTCTGAGTTCACGGGAAGTACCCTGTATGCTTTGATTCCCTTCCGAATGTCGAAAAACACCACAATTTGCGGCATAAACGGCTGTATCTTTTGAGTACGTTGGCTTAAAAGTTTGATTTTTTCACAGCTCCTAGGGACAGTAGACCTGAGTATTTGATATGAATTTTAGCTTCATACCTCAAATTGTTCCTGAGAAAAAGGGTCTTGACCGACGGACAGACAGACAGACAGACGGACAACCGACCGAGTGATCCTATAAGGGTTATTTTTTACCTTTGGAGGTACGGAACCCTAAAAATGGAAAATTTAAGCATAAATTATAAAAATCAGTAACCCTACACTGACTTGGATAACATGCCTCTCGTCGCTGACTTACGATGTGACGACTAAACACATCGTTATCGTATACGCTATTCCGTAGTAGGACCCAATTTCCGGGACGTCAGGTGCGTCCGTTTTTAGGGTTTCAAGTCGTAAAGTCGGATAAACGAGTGCTTGTCTGTAGATTGAAATGCGACACATAAACTGAGTTATTAAATAGATCGCATATTGATTAGCCTATGTTAACTAACAAAAAAGAGGGATAGTATGGTTTCACACGTAAGTCTGTCCGTAGTCTTAAAGGGTGGACGGATCTGAATGTTTGACATCGTTTTCTAGGATAACGTGGTAGTTTGCAGGGACGATTTGCAGAGTCTATATAACTTGTTAATAAAATTAATAATATAATATAATAAATATATATTTTCTTCCATGCTGTGCTGGGCGAATGAAAAAACGTAGAATGTGCCAGCTGTTTTTCTTCCGAGTCCGAATCGAGGGAATGGGCGAAAATCTGTGGAAACATGTCAATAGGCGATGCGGCTAGCAGCCCATCACTATTTTGATTCCGTTTTCCATCTACACACCCCCAACATGCTAAATGTGGCCATAAAGTCGTATAGGCCTGGGCTTTGTCTACCACGCAAGGGAAATAGACGTGATACTATGTATATTTTCAAGTACATAAGTTTATTGTAGTATTTATTTTACTATTTTTTGTCTAAATTAAAGATACGAATATATTTTCAAGGAAGGTCCTGCTAATGAGACAAAGGTCCCGGTTTAAAAATGGCTTGATCTGGACTTTTGAGTTTGTGTACATGAGTCAGATTGAACTACGAACCGGCAAAGATCATGTGGACATCTGCACACTATTTAACCGATCACTACGGTAATGGATAAATAAATATAAATAAATAAATATATACGGACAAATCACACAGATTGAGCTAGCCCCAAAGTAAGTTCGAGACTTGTGTTATGGGATACTAACTCAACGATACTATATTTTATAACAAATACATATATAGATACACATCCAAGACCCAGGCCAATCTGGAAAAGATCATTTTCCATCTTGACCTGGCCGGGGATCGAACCCGGTCACTCCGTGTCGCAGGCTGGCGTGTTGACCGCTGCACCACGGAGCTAGTCATCATGCGTCGGATAAGGCAAAGGTAATGCTTTTCATTCCATGCAAAAATCCAAATTCATGATTACTATCGCAAAATAATCTGTGTCTCTTAACTCTACACTTCCGCCCCGGCTTCGTGGGGGAAAATATAGTTATTTAATTCTATAGCCTATGTTCATGGGGGATAATGTAGGAATCTGATGCTGAAAGAATTTTTCAAATCGATCCAATAGTTTCTGAGCCAATTTAATGGAAACAAAAAATCTAAATTTTCTTCTTTATAATATTAGTGTAGAAGTGTAGACGATGACAGCGGGTTTTAAATAAAAGAGAGTATCTTTGTACAACAAAACCAAGTACCTACATGTGCCAAAAACCAAGTTCTAGTCCAAACTTAAGGTATTCCGCAGACCTCGCACAGATGATAAAGATCTCTTTGAAATCCCGCGGCCTGTAACAACGTTGTGCCGATTTGAATCTCAAAGATTTCGAATTTAAGTTGTGGAGCGCTGCAGGCCTTTGGCTGTGGTCCAATGTATAAGCGATAGCGATAGAAACGGACAGCCTCCGTGGCAGCCTAGATAACACGTTTGTTTAACAAAAGAGGCTCTGAATTCGATTCCTAGAGCGGTCATTAGACCGCATAAGTATTTACTTGTACTTAATTCGTCTCTACTGTTATTAAGCCGCGATCCGGAGCTGCCTAAGGGAGAATGGCGTCAGGCAGATGGAAAGCTGCGATTACTTCATGAACCATTACGAACGATTTTTTTTTCTAAATTTTGAAGTAGGCATTTGTCTCCCATCTCACCTGATGGTAAGTGACGATGTAGACGAGGATCTTACATGCCTATGCAAGAGATACCCATTTATTCTTTTTTTTGAATGTCCGGGACTGTACTTGTCTGGGAATATAGACTCAGACAGTTTATTCCACACCTTAGCTACTCGAACCAAAAAAAACTGTCAAAGCGTTTAGTTCGACTCTTTGGTATTACAACGGCAAAAGGGTGAAATTTCTGTCTGCGCCTCGTAGTCCGTTGCGATTTCAAGCAGAGACCCTAAATCGGGAAGTCTAATCGCTATTAGGTAGTGAGTGTACCGCGATATCGAGCGATCGTGGCTTTCCGATTGCCCGATCTCCCTAATTAGGGTGTAAATCGGGACATGTGTTAGCTCTCGACGAGATAGGGCACTCAGTAGTAACTATTTAGTAATCTGTGGCCGCGTGGCGTTTGATGCAAGCGGGTGGTTCTTTGTATTGTCAGCAACAGAAAGTAAGAAATGTCTTCCCAAAACGAGAAATATATTATGCTGAATGTTCTAGACATGTTGCACAGTCCATATTGCACAGTTTATTTCTTAAAAGTAAATACTGTTTCGTTCCAAAACGGGATGAACTCCTTTTTAGCCGACTTCAAATAAAAAGAGGAGGATATCAAATCGGTTGTTTATTTAAAATATTTGTTACCTCATAACTCCGTCTTTTATAAAGGATTTGCCTCCATTTTGGTCCCATTTAAATTTCATCAAAGTCGGATACTTTTTATGGAGTTGGTTTTTCAATATGAAGGATTATTATTTATTGATAATAGTCATCTAACAAATAACCTAAGTTTCCCATATACCTATAAGCATTTTTTAGATACGTATGATTTCTTAGTTGAACCAAAGAAAAAACTGCCCAAAGAACATTTTTATCTAAACTTATGCTTTTGATCATTCCTCCTGTAAATTAAACCAAGCGCCATCTCCTATAAGCAACATTCGATTTTGATACCTCTTTGAAATATCATCTTTATGTATTAGACAGTCAATCTGCCGGCAAAATTGGAATACTGAATAGTATGGCTTAACTTTGGTTAATGTCTTTGAAGTTTTGGTAATGAAATGAAAAATATTTACTTAGCTTTCGCCCGCCGCTCCGCCCGTGTCAATGTTGATCCCTCGGGCATAGTACTTTTTCCCGGGATAAAAGGTAGCCTATGTCCTTCTCCGTACTCCAGAAAACTATTATGCAAATTTTCATGATTATTGATTCGTAAAAGCGTAACTTACCATCAGGTGAGATGGGAGACAAATGCCTACTTCAATATTATTATTTTTTAATTAACCTATATTGGCCCACTGCTGGGCAAATGTCTCCCCCATTCCTTCTTTTATATTTCAATAATTATTAAAAAAAAATCAAATAAACAAACTCACTTTCGCATTTATAATATTAGTTAGGATAAGGATTTTTTTCTTTTTTTATCGAGTCTCTGTTGATGTCTTTTTTTTTCTTGGATGGAACAGTTTGTTTTCCGGCATGATGATCGGGACTTCCAGAGACATCGGCACGCGTCCTGATTACACGCTTCCCGGGGATTTGTTATGATCCGCTAATTGCTCGCATCCCGAGGTTCCTTCCTCATTAGTCCAGTGACGTCAACTGAATCATTGTTGGGTGTTGATTGCACTCGTTAGCGATGTATGTGGTGGTGGCCATATTCATAAAATTGATGATACGATTTAGCTTTATAATAAAGAAAGAAAGAAAATTACTTTATTTGTTATACTATACATAATTACATATATATGCACCAAACGGCCTTCGCTCAGCATGTGCCGTAGACCATGGTATGAGCCACGACGCTGGTCTTCCGCTAATGCCGAAGAAATTATTATATTAATAGTAATGAATGAAACATAAGGTAATTGAAAATTTAACCATTTAGTTATAATATATTACCATATAATAAATGAGAAAATAAAATTAAATTGAATATTTTAACAAAATATTACTATTAAACATTGCAAATTTATGTATATATTATTAATTATCAATTAAGCACCCTTATTTGTACAATCCTTACTAATATTATAAATGCGAAAGTGAGTTTGTTTGTTTGTTTGTTACGCTTTCACGCCGTAACTACTTAACCGATCATTATGAATTTTTGCATACAAGTTCTCTGGTCTGGAGTACGGAGAAGGACATAGGCTACCCTTTATCCCGAGAAAAAGTACTATTCCTGAGGGATCGACATTGACGCGGGCGAAGCCGCGGGCGAAAGCTAGTATCAAATAAAAACTGATTACTTGTTTATTCATCACTATTCATGTCATTTTTCATAAAATAATCTTTCATTTGGTAGTAAGTCATCATCATCTCAGCCGCAAGAAGTGCACTGCTATACATAGGCCTCAATAGGATTTTCATCTTTGTCAATATTCACCATACTTTGCAGATGGGTTGATAAGCGTAAACATATGTCGTGTCCTGGGATACTACTCGAACGACACAATATTTTACTATATATACATTTAAAGATCATCAACGTCACTTCGTGTAGATGACACGGTCAATCGACCATGCACCCTGGTGTCAGAGTTCTTCGGAACCACCTCTCGGCCTCTGACGTGGTTCCTTTAACGACTACCAAATAACAGCCGGGACCAACGGCTTAACATGCCTTCCGAAGCACGGACTCATCTTTATTATCAGACAATCAGGTGATTCAAGCCTGCAATGTCCTAACCAAACTGGAAAAAACTATATAAAGTATGCTTCCCGTTGGAAACGATCGTGGATCCCCGGGTCAACAGGCAAACGAGGTAGTTTAACGTTCAAAGATTAACATACAAAATGCAGGCGAATCTGAAAAAAGATCATTTTCCTTTTTAACTTTATCGGGGATCGAACCCTGGGCCCTGCGGTTCAAAGGTTCTTACGATTCGAATGAGCCACAGAGGTCGTCATAATAGAACTCATCATTTTATTTATTGGAAAATCTGGAGATAAAACCAGTACTGTATAAAACGTACCTACATTAGGATTTAATGTAGGCGGATTCGACCACAGTTCTGCATATTAAAACATCGCAATCCTGTCCCTTAGCAGTTAAAAATCCATATTTGCTTACTCTATGTCTTGACTGGCAAATAAAGCTAAGGCTACACGCAATGTTAGTGCTAGTGCCATGAATTAAATATGGCGACGTTGCCGATTGCGTGTCATCAGAGATATAGAAAGCTTGTGTTTCTAGATGGAGTTCTATCAAAGTATCTCGATGAATTCTAACGATAATTCTATGGAGAACATATCTTTTATCTCTGGAAAAAATGGATGAAGCTAGAGCTCCCAAAGACATAACAGGAAATATCCCGGGAACGCCCAGAAAGTGGTGGAAGGTTTTTAGGGAGGGCCTGAAGAGATTAGGCAAGAAAACATTTTGGAGACGGGAGGCCAGACACAAAGCGAACTGGATGAAGATCGTAGAAGTGGGCAAGATCCACAAAGGGTTGTAGCGCCTAGGAAGTTATCAGTATATATATTGTATAATTTTTACTAAACCCGAAAAGTGCAATATCTATTTAATGTATGCCTGCAAGCATAATTTGACTTTATGGCAACTTAAATACATGCTATTTCCATCATTGTGCACGCCACACAAGTATACTTAATTTAATTTAAATAAGTATTTAGTAAAATGATAGAGACCGATGATATATCGCAACTAATAAAGTGTGAAATACTTACATTCTTCTAAATTTAAATATTAAGCAGTGTATTCCTGTCACTTAAATTCCTATTTTAATGACAGTCTGCTGTAACTAACAATTTCGTATGTAAGCACATGCCTTGGATTACACCCTGTTTTATTGTGTTGTTTATTTTTTATACTTGTTGTAATCTGTTTTGTGCAATAATAAACAAATAAATAAACTAAAAGCGTAAAAGAGCTTTGCCCACCAGCGGGACAAATTAGGCTAATAAAAACGTATTGAAGTATTTTATACAGTTTTGTAGTCTCACATTTCATTATTCCTCACAAAAAGAAAATCTATCTAATGAGGATCATGTCATTGCGAACACCAATATGATGACACTAGTTTTAAACTATTTTAATCATTGTTTAACAAAATTCAAACGTCACAAAACATATTTCAATCTCTCAAAAACTAAACATCCCCACCCATTCAACTTTAATCTTTTCCAGCGCCGCCGTATTCAAAACAATCCAGCGCATAACCGATTCTGCGTCCCGCGGGTGCAGTTTCGGTCCGCTTTACTTTTTCACATTATTCCGACCGTGCGTGCTATTCCCATTACCTAAGTGTTTATTTTTATGAAATGTGCGCAGTGTGTTCCACGCTTTACAATACACACGAGGCGGCTGAAATATGATTTTTAAAATTTTCGACCTACGTCATTTCATGCATCGTTCTTTTTGGTGATGTGTTACCTTCCTTCGAATCGGAGAGCATACGTGATAAGAGTAATGGATGTAGACGAAGCAAGGGAGATGTAAATATTACAAGAGAAAATCCATTTCTTTTATGCACCTGATTGTCTGATAATGATGTTTCCGTGCTTTGGAACGCACGTTGAGCCGTTGGTCCCGGCTGCCATCTAGTAGTCGTTAAAGGGACCATGTCAGATGCCGAGAGGCGATTCCGAAGAACTCTGACACCAGGGTGTGCATGGTCGATTGACCGTGACACCGACTCGAAATGAATGAATGATCCACATTATGTTGGCATATTATTGTATAGGTATATCATTAGCTTATATATTTATAATGTGCCAACCAACACCAATTTATTTTGTTACACCCTGTAACATCTTTTTTTTAGTTGTTCTTCTCTCTATCATTAAACGGTTGTCTAAAAAGGTCGCTTTAAGTGTCTGGCTGTTCTTCACCAAATTCTTGTGTATTTTTTGTAATATTTTATTTCCGTGCAACAAAGTGTCTTTGCATTGTATTGTACCCTAGTGGGACAGATGCCATGACCTATTGTTACTTTTTTATTTGTCAAGTTCTGTAAATATGTAGCAAATATACACGGTGAAATTTTGATAGTTTTGGACATTGTTCCTATAGATAAAGTTGTTTATATCGACGGGCTGAATCGCCCCTTTATCAAAATAAAACGTATACGTAAAAAGTATAATTTTTCTTTTTTATTTTCATATTTATGCTAGTTCATTAAATTGCTGTCTGGTGGCGAATTGGATGATACGCTAGTATGCTACACGAGGCAGTAAGCGATCTTTTTTTTGGAAGGACTATGTAGCTAGCCGTGTGGTTTCCGGCAGAGTAGAATAGGACCACTCCTAGTCTTCCCATGGAGGTCGTCAGAGGCGACTTAGGAAATATAAGCTAAACAAAGCTCATAAACATCAATGAGACCTCTCCAACCCGTCTGGCCAGCGAGGAAAGTGTAGGCCAATCCTCTATTTGCTCTGGTCATGTATGGCTCCGGTAGTACAGAGAGGATCATGCTCCTGCAGTGGAGACTAAAAAGTCCTGTTGATGATGATGATGATGTAGCTAGCTCCAAGTGAGCTTTCGCTACTTCACTAGGCGTTTGAAGCGAGGGCAGAGTGCCCTCAAACTATATAGAAGACAACATCACCAAATTAAGGGCCTCCAGGAGGGACGGATCTCTGCTTTGAGCGTTGCCTGTGTGCGCAAAGCTTGGAGAGACAGCAAACTCTCATATTGGCTGATGGGCCGCGATTATGCATGCAAAGCCTGAAGGGCCATCCCAGCTCGGGCTTTTTGCACTGCATTTATATAGGCAGATTCAGGACAGTTAGCTTTAAGCAGGTGGCTGTAAAAAATATACCAGATCATATTAATTTAAACGGATAGCTCAGGTTGCCTCCGGGAAAAGGCTACGACGAGGAGGAGCTTGCGTTTCTCCCTTGCAGCGAAAGTGTTAATAAATCATAATATTAGGTAACATGAAATGCTATTAAATAAAATCCACATACCAACCTACCTTTCCCAATCCCATATTCGTGAAAATCCAAATCCATCACCGGAATAGCCAGCAATAGAATCCCAACAATCTAATCTTATGATTAGCATCAGACGCGAGGATATGGTATAATATTTCCATAAAACTGTACCACAGAGGAGATATATTTCAGATGACAAGCTTTTGACAATCATACCGCTGGTAAAGTATTTAAAACAGTATCACATTTATTTTGACTGGGAATATTATAATATTTTGCGGAATATTCAACTTAGGTATGCATTAAAATCTATATTGTATTAAATGATAGGCACTTATCATTTAAACCACCAAGCGGGCTAATCGGTGCGCATAACAATAGGAAATCCATTGTGTCTTCGTTTCTCGCGCTTGACAGGTTAAGTACGCATAATACCTTTCAATCCTTTCATATGTGAGAAAAGCTCTATAAAAATCAATTCAACCTCGGATGTAGTTTCCAATATAGTTTAGTAAGGAAAGGTTGGAAAATCTTGTTATTTACAGACAACTATTTTTTCTATAGTATACTCGTATTGATGGAGGTTAATCGCCGAAGTCCCTACGAAGTGGAAAATGATGGAAATGGAAATATGCTCAGATGAGAAATATACTATAGGCTGTCATGTTGATGCTTTAAATTTAGTAGTATATGTGTTTGTTACAAACATGTTGTCATAATAGATTCAACCGTGAACACGCTAAAATGAGATACATATTGGTAGGGTGGATTTGAGGTTAAAAGTAAAATCGTGTCTTCTCTTGTAAATTGCATCTTCCTCTTCCTCCCATTCTCTTCTGCACGCATGATTTGAGTCAAGATTTAAATATTGTATCATTTTTTTTAGAATATAGCGCTGAATTATAAAGCTTTGGGCTCTGCATCAAATCACCTCTGTGCCTCTACTGCACACACGCGATTTGAGAGAAGATTAAACTGGTCGGCATTTACATACGTTATTTATTTTATTTATTGCTGTTTTTGGCTGCGAGGGTAATTGCGAATCCCTTGCTTGCGGATCCAGAGGTAGGTATATATTTTAGAGGTTATTTTAGTAGTAAACTTGGACGAATAAAGGTAGTAAAAAGGTAGGTAATTGCCATAAAGTTAGAAATAACTGCCGAGACGTAAACGAAAAATAGTAGGTAGTTACTTATACTTACAAGTTCACACCTTACTGCGGGGCTAGCTCAATTTGTGTGATGTGTTCCTATATATTTAATATTTATTTATTTAATACTATGTTAGTTGGAATGAGATAAATGAGAAGCTCAAAAGTAGTCATCTAGAGTAATATTTTAAAGAGGAAAGATTTGTGTGTTTGATTGTCATGGATAAATTCAAAAACGACTGGACCTGGAAAGATAAATATTTTTTTTTTCATGTCGCTTCATGGTTCCAAAATATAATCCGACGCAAATTTCGATAAGTACTTCTAATGAAATATATTTAAATCAAAATTTGTTTGACATATTTCACTATTGGTTTGATTGCAACAAAAACCATGTTCCCTTGAATCTTTATAGAGGGTTTTTCAACAAGGACGGATCGATGTTCGACTCCGCTAGACTTTTTCTTGTAAGGTTTTCTGAAATCGCAGGTTTATGCCATTAAGCTACAATCGACCGTTGCCCTGAAAGCCAACATAAAGCAGGCCATCGCTCAGATTCTGCCGGATCTATGCAGCAGTCATTGAAAATTGAACCTCAGATTCGTGGCACCCATAGAGTACTATAATACAACTGGTGGCACCATTCGAAGCCGCGGCCGACATTTGAACGATATTGTATTCCATTCATAATGGCATAAATGGGCCTTTTAAATAAAAGATATTTCGTTAATATCTCACACACATGTTGATTTATTCAATTTTAACATCGACCCGTCCTTGTTGAAAGTCCTTTTAGTAGCAAGCAGGAATAATCAGATTTTCTTTTTATGATGTAGGACGGCAAATGAGCAAGCGAGTCACCTGTTGGTAAGCGATCACCGCTGCTGCCCATGGACAACTGGAACACCATCATCATCAGGATCAGGGGTTGCCGGCCTTTCAAGGAGTTGGGGGAAGGAAATCGGGTGGAAGGATGGCCTCCGGTTCTCTCACTCACCGAACGAAGCAGATAAATATTAAAACCCCTCGTAATAAGATCCACATTTTAAAAACTTGTTAATTTAACTTGTGGTTTTTCTGAATATGCAACGCACTGCAATGTAACCAACAAACTTGCTCATTTGTGGCGAGATGCACAACAGTTTCCGCTAAATTGGACTTAATTTAAAAACTGACCATGCTGTGTTTTTGTTTTAAGTTTGAGGGTGAAAACATACGGGAAAATGTTTCGGCAAGTCCTGACGCGAAACAACAAAATTCATAACGTATTACGTGATGTATTACTCAGGTCGCCGTGTGGTAGGACTACTCCAAGTGGATATCGCAGAAGCCGTCTTAGGAAATACAAGCTAAAGAATGCTTATAAACATCTGTGAGACCTCTTCAAC
Organism: Elegia similella; assembly: GCA_947532085.1. Taxonomy (NCBI): domain Eukaryota; kingdom Metazoa; phylum Arthropoda; class Insecta; order Lepidoptera; family Pyralidae; genus Elegia; species Elegia similella. The sequence goes on from OX383928.1 coordinate 6,533,528, forward strand.
CCGTCTGGCCAGCGTGGAGAGTGTAGGCCAAATCCTCTTGCTCTCTGGCCAAGTACGGCTCTAGTAGTACAGAGAGGGTCGTGCTTCGGCAGTGGAGACTAAAAAGACCTGATACTGATGATCACTCAGGGTGAGAGTCTAGGGCCATCTGAGCTAAGGGCCGCCGTTTAGCATGTTGATGGAGAACAGAATCAAACTAGTGATAGGTTGCTGGCCGTTCGCCAATTGACATAATTCCTCAGAGTTTCATCTATTACTTATATAGGTTATTAAATATTTACCTCTGCCTCTTTGTCATATGTAAGAGCCAGGCTCTTGTTGAAGTCATGACATGGAATTATTTTAATTAAACATGGTAAGGAACATTTTCGTCACATTTTTTAAATTATTTTAGGAATCTGATTTCAAGTTTCGAGGTTACGGCTTGAAATCAATTTCAGTACATGTAATATGGCTAATGTTACAACGTGCTATTAACCATCGTTATATCCACCTTTATCATAAAGTAAATAAGGATAGTGACAGTTCAGACAGCCGTGCTGCACGGACATTGTCACTGATTTACATATATCCTTTCCTTTCAAGAATAAATTAATGTATTTCAAGGCATTCATAAAGCTTCTTTTGTTTGTCAACCAAAGTTGTTATGAATGTCATATAATATTGTTGTAAGTAGGAAAATCAGCAGTACTTTTTAAGTTTTACGAATGGATAGGTGTGTCCTGTACTAAACGAGATTTTATTAATTCTTGAATTTGATGTCCATCCTTGAATGTCCATCTATAAAATATAAAGTTGCATGGAAAATGTAGGAGCATGCTAATGCGCAATACTTGTCCGTGTGTTACTGAACGTAATTCAATTTGGGGGTAAGGGGGCATTGTAGCAGAACTGTGCTCTGTCTCATCAGACACAGAGTTTCAAGCGTCATTCTGTTAATTGGGACTTACCACAATTTGCTACACTTTCTTTGATGATGAACTTCGTTTCATTTAAATCTTCTTCCTTTAAAATAAAACATGCAAACATACTTATCTGTTACAAATATATTATGAAAATAGGTAGATCGATGTAGAAATTCTTAGGAAAATATGTTGAGAGATCAATGGAAAAGAGAAAGGAGCCCAGCAGTGGTACAAAAATGGCTAAGGAAAAAATAACATAAGAGAAATAGGTTATTTATATGTGAATTACGGGTTACTCACGTACGAAGTCAACTACTGGCCGACATGTTTCAACCTCATCCGGAGATCCTCACGGCAAATGTGAACCGAGACGCGTGCACGTCCCGATTCGCACTTTTCAGTGCGAATCAATGTTATATTACCTCCCGTTAGTTTTAATAAAAAAAAGAGAAATTGGTTGTCTATAAAGTAAAGGTCTACGGATGATAATTTTGAGAGTAGAAGATAGATGCGTCGTGCAGCCGGCGTACATAGATTTATAAGATTTTATCACGTCAATAAATAAATAGCTAATGAACAGAAAACATTTTCAAAATCAGTATCTTCTAATCCGGAATCTTTGCTTATAAGGCTGATATCTCTTACTTCCTTTGAATATAATCAAAGTGGACTAAGACCTAATAAAATAGAGTCTTGTAGTCAGCTTAAATCAAACCAACCTACAACAAACCGTGAACCAAACAAATGTCGACTATACGCAAGCGGACTGTAGACGATCCAAATAGGTCCTGTAGCCGACGAACTGGGGCAGCAATCTTGAAGGTGGTTGTCCAGTAAGACGCGCACGAATCCCGTTATCTTGATTTTATTGGCTTCCACTTTTCTTCCGAGATGCTCTTGACTGATCGACGACAAAATGGCGAAGCTGTCAAAGCCGTCTTAACCCATTAACCGCCAAAATGAAAGTAGTGTTAATGTTTGTATGATATGTTTATTTTTCTATTGTTTCTAAACCAAACAGCCATAAAGGTACAAAAAAATCAAAAAAATGTTATTTACCTCCCCTTGAGGGGGTGTACATTATAATGTACAGCGGCGTATTATGTATGATATTTTTCAAAACATTGTTTCTTGACGCATAATGTTTTTAAGCACTTTTTGCATTGCCAGTGAACTCTTGCATGACATAAAACGCATCGCAATGGTTTTTCCAAAGCTTGAGGAAAATGTCCGCCTCCATCTGTAGATAATCCTGGTATCAATGAGGAAGAAGGTCGAGTCCTATGTGTGGTTTTTTGGTGTAAATAGTATCTTGCAATTGTGCGGCGAAACAACAGCTGATCCATGTTATCTTCACGGCTCATAACGTTCAAACGCCAGGCATTGGCTATTGTCATATCCACCATATACGTGAATAAAACCCACCACCATTTTTTTCCATGAATCGCAATCCTGTACAGTGAAATTGACTGATCCAATTCATCGACACCTCCCAGGTTTTTATTATAAGTTTGAAATACTTTGGGTATATTGACATCAGTCTTTTCACGGTGTATAGCTGACCATCTTTTTACAAGCCCCAATGGTTCAATAGTGTCATAATTGGTTGCCATAGTGCAAACACTGTTGTCCTTCCACCTCACTAATAAAATTTCGTTCTGTTTATCAAATCTGTAGTCAAAGGAAGCCCGATCTTCTTTTTTCATCTCCTTAGCACTTTTTAGAGGGCATTTTTTTGTTCTATTTTCTCTAATTGTTCCCGTCGCACGATACCCTTCTGATTTGAGATCCACTAAAAGATTATAACTAGTGAAAAAGTTATCGAAAAAAACTTGGTGGTTTATTTTTTTTTTTTTTTTTTTTTTTATTTATTTATTCATCAAACAAACACATAATCTTAAATTATATAAAAGATGTACAAAAACCTTAAATGATTTGTCCGCACATCCGATTTGACTCGCATATAACACATTTACATAATACCTACATAAGTCGCCACATAACGTGAACCAATCAATACAAACATCACCTTATCATACGCAGGATCGCAGGTATTCAATATCTGATTCATCTCGACAAACTGCAACTCACTTGAGTTAGATCGTCCGATTGGTACGTAAATCAAAAACAGGTTATCAAGACGAGGCACAGCTAAAGAATATATACACTAGCACAGCGTAGTACCACTTTAGATGTGTGCAATTCAAAACCGGTCATCAGTCAGCATGGCAAGTGAGTGACAATAAGTTGTCATAGTGTGTGTGTGTAAACGAGTTATTTTGTTACTAACAACAGGATGATTATTGTAGAAGGTAATGTTTTAGTCTATACTTAATATTTTTTGAGGTAATTTTGTTTTTTAATTCATTTGGCAGTTCGTTAATCAATTGGGGTATAACATATTCTAGTCGTCTTTTACCATAAAGGTTATGGAAGAAGGGAAGTAATAATAGTTTTTTATTTCTTGTTTTACTTGTAGTTTTATGTTTTTGTAATTCAGTATGGAAATAGTATTCTTTTAATAATATATATTTTATTTTATTTTGAACTGGCATTACTTTGCAAAAGGAGAATAATTCGTTGTAATTGTCTTTATATTTTTGTTTTATTTTATAAGGTACAACTGTTTTAAGTAATCTTATTTGTAGATGATATATAAGATCTATGTGTGTTTTAAAAGTACGCCCATAACTGCTTAGACCATAATCAATTATGGGTTCTGCCAGTGACTTATATAGAGATAAACGAACGTAAAAAGGTACTTTATTTTTTAATAACACAAATTTAGCCAATAATATACGCAGTTTATTACATACAGTATTTATATGATCTCGCCAATTGATCCTACTATCAATAGTCAAGCCAAGATATTTATGACTATCCACCAGTTCTATTTTTGGACAATTACAGTTGTCCATATTATTAGTATGAAGGCAAGAATGAATATGTGCTTTCAAGGACAACATTGTATTGGTTCTGTTTTGGTTGGAACTAATATACATAAGCTTAGTTTTGTTTGCGTTTAATACCAATCCAACATCGTGAGCCCATTTACAGAGCAATATGAAATCCTCTTGGAGTCGTTCGAGGGCTTTTTTTATGTCGTAATCTGCAGTCATCAGACACGTATCATCCGCAAAAAGGTAAATTTCACTGTTTTTTACTACTTTAGTGAGATTATTAACGTAGGTAAGGTAGTGCAAAGGTCCCAGCACCGATCAGTACCCAGTTTCAAAAGCAATGTCTTGACAACCCGTGAACCTAAGAGATCATTAGAAGCATCGACGGACTTTCCACAGTAAAAATCAAAAGTATAACAGTAACCTGTAGAACTTGCTGCTACCCAATTTTTATAGCCGAACCGAACTGGCTTTCCTCGGATAAACTGCTTCGCAGGATGATGGCCAAAGTATTTTACCATCGATTCATCTATCGAAATATGTTCATGCATTACACCCCACTGTAAATATTTTTTCATAAGAATGTCTGCTAATGGCCGAACTTTGAACATTTTGTCTCTGCTATTGTTGGCTTCATCATTATTTACGAAATGAAGATTCCTTTTTATATCCCGGAATTTTTGTCTTGGCAGGGCACTAGATACAATTTCCACACCTACGTCTTCATCATAAGACCAGTATAAGTCTTCCCTCGGTAATTTATGATATCCCGACAATATCAAAATACCAATAAACTTTTTCAAGTCACTTGGGTCTAGTTGAAATGTATGTCTGTTATTTTGAGTAGCATAGAATACAGTGTTGGAAATTATCAAGCTAATAACGTCTTCGTCAAATATTTTTTCAAATATTTGCACCGGGGTGAGCTCTCCAAGCTGTTCTTTTATTTCCTTCTGCCTGTTCTCCACATCAGAATTTTCTTGAATGGAAAAAGAGTAAATAGGTGCACACTTCCGCCATACTGCCTGATTTGGCTGGTGGCGACGAATTCTTTTGGCTTTTTCAGCCAAAGTTTCATCGTCACTACTGTCGTATTCGTCATTATTACACCTAAATACCTCTATGTTACCGGGTACATCTCGCGGTAAAGAAGCAGAAATCATATCCTCGTCGGCGCCTTCTTCTTCATCCGTTACCACGCTGGGTTCTGGTGGTATTATTGCAAAATCATAATCGGCTTCACTATCACTTTCACGTAAAATTGCGTAAACCGCTTCTTCTAAGCCATTGTAGTGATTAGAAACGTTGTATTGTCTAGAACTCATTGTGGTAAATCTGAAAAAAATAAATGATATTTTACATATGGATCCTGCCGTTGTACATAATCAGGTACAGTATATAGTATTAGATCATATATTTTGGTCAAAAGAAGGTGCAAACTGCTTATTTATTATTTATTTCATTGGTAGGGATGTATGCTGTTAGAAAACATACATTATACAAATATACATTCACTAAAACAAAAAAAAAAGGATTAATGATTGTACTTACTCGTTCCTGTTGCAAAAATCTTAACGTAGGACGTACATTATCTGTGATGAACTTAGGCTATAGAATTTAATACATACCCCTGCGAAGCCGGGGCAGGCCGCTAGTTATATTTAAAGTAGTCAACATTATTTTTATTACTTTAACATTTCAAAACCCAACCCATATGGCCATCCGTGGCTGGAAGTGGCCGTAAGCCGTGTTGTTAGAATTAGGAACTATTGCGTTGGGAGCTCACTACACATGTACATATATTATGAGTCCTGAGTCAGGCTTTGTTTATCTCGTAACAGAGAAAGACGTCATTAGTAATTATATAGAATGTAGGAATGAAAAAGGATAACAATTCAAAATCTAACCCTCTTACCAGTGTCCTATATTAGCAACCCTTCGGCCATCCGTGGCCGAGGTGGCCGTAAGCCGTGTTGTCGGAATTAGCCAAGTGGAACTATCGCACTGGGAGCCCACCTCGCACATAAATTAGAGACTGCTTGAGCTGCGCGGGTTAGGCATTTGTCCATTAATGGACGATACGACTTGCATTATCATGTCTTTCTCATATGAATGTGTATGCAGCTACAGACATACTTCAGCCAGATAAGTAAGTAATACACTGTCCGGTATAATAGAGAGATCCTATTATAACAGTTTGTCAACTTAATACACCACCGTGCTGTAAAATAATCCGTTTGGCTTCAGGTTTAGTACAGAACCTGTCCTACACTTCCTTTGTTCCTATGAGGATGATTTAAATAGTGCCATTATACTATTTAGTATAAGACTCAGTCGAAACATCTCAATGAAAAAAAAAAAAAAGTTGCAAGGCCGCAATTCTTGAGACCAATGCATAAGCCGGATAACGCATAATAATAAAAACTATAAAGTGACTACAAGACAAGCAGTTTGCCGTATTTTTTTTCCGAATTACTAACAGCCGTGAAATACGCTGGGAAGAGTAGGAATTTAATTGAAGGCAAACAGGCACTGAGCTTTTTTCGGCACATTCTTCTCTGCAGTGGTTGTGTCGTGCCGGAACACTATAGTTTATCGATTTTGCAAGTATCAAAATTATATGGCGTACAAAAAGATACATTTTCTACTAAATTTGAATAAAATTTATTTCATTTCATTTCTTCACCCACTCACTAACAGCCTCCGTGGTCCAGTGGTTAAGGCGTTTGCCTGTTGACCCGGGGGTCGTGGGTTCGATTCCCACCGGAAGCATACTTTGTTTAGTTGTTTCCAGTTTGGTTAGGACATTGCAGGCTTGAATCACCTGATTGTCTGATAATAAAGATGATTCCGTGCTTCGGAAGGCACGTTAAGCCGGTGGTCCCGGCTGCCATCTGGTAGTCGTTAAAGGAACCACGTCAGAGGCCGAGAGGCGGTTCCGAATAACTCTGACACCAGGGTGTGCATGGTCGATTGACCGTGACACCTACTCGAAATGATGATGATGATTCACCCACTCATAGTTAACTTGATGTGGACGCAGCTTTATACTTTACCACAGTAGTCGTATAATAATGGAAACAGGCACAAAGCATGGGCCATAGACTTTTAATCAATCTGCTCGACGCGGCACTGCAAAAATGGCGCAGGTTAGTGCCGCGCTTAATTAAAACCATAAGGAAAATTGGCCGCGTTTTTTGGCCATGTCCCGCTTATTGGCCGAGTTAGTTTCTACTTTTTTGGTACTACGGTTTTGATTAATCAAAGCGTTTTGGTCGGGGTTGGTATTTTGTTTTTGTGACAATTGTTTATTTTGACATTTCTTAATAACTTCAATATACTTTTAATATAATACACTGGCCCGTCTGTCCAGTGAGGAAAGTGTAGGCCAAATCCTCTGTCTGCTCTGGCCAAGCATGGCTCCGGTAGTACAGAGAGGGTCATGCTCCTGCAGTGGAGACTAAAAAGACCTTATGATGATGATGATGATAATATACTTTCACTGTATATGATTTAAATGTACAAAGGCGGCCTTATCGCTAAAGTAAGGCTAATTTAAAGACTTTATTTAACGTTCTCTAATTAACCTTCCTTGGTCTGGGAGAAAACCTACCTTGGTCTGGGAGAAACCTACCTTGGTCTGGGAGAAAAGAAAAAACGTAGAATGTACCAGCTGCTTCTTTTCCCGCGCAGATCGGCAAAGCCGATCGAAGGAAAGGGCAAAACTCTAAGGAATTTTAGCAGGCAATGCTCCTAGCAACTCATCATTATTTTAATTCCGTTTTCCACCTTCATTTCCGCCAACATGCGAACTGAAGTCTCATAAACCTAATCTGTCTACCCTGTAAGGGAAAAAGACGTGATAATGTATATTTATGTATGATTATTTAACGTAAAAAAGTAATTGCATACTGCCCGAGTGTCAAATCCTCGTCCCTAATAATTTTCCTTTTCCACTAAAAAGGCCGGTCAAGTGCAAGTCGGACTCGCGCACGAAGTTCCGTACCATTATCTAACATCTAAAAACGAGGCCACATAAGACGGTGGTAACTGAACAAAAGATTTATAAAGTCCTACTTCACAAGGGAAAGTAGAAAAAATATTATCCATTTGAGTAAAGGCTAGTACTGGTAACAATATTTCGTAGGTATATTATTTGATTCCCATGTGGACTCGTTTTTAGACGTTAGATAATGGTACGGAACACTTCGAGCGCGAATCCGACTCGCACTTAGCCGGTATTCTACATTATAAAAACGCCTACATTGAAATATGCCAAAAAAATCATACTTTTAACAAAATTAAGCGTGACATGATAATCACTGGAACCTGCGCCAACACCCTCCACATTACCATAATAGCGACATCTCTATTAACCCCCAAATTTTGTTTACCTAATAGAATAACGACCTATCGTATAATAAATTGGGAGATTTCCATACTCGATAGCAACCTACGTTTATCATTTTAATACTGAAAGTGCCTCTAGGGTACTCAATGACATCATTAGACTGACAACCAATTTAATAACACACCTTAAATTTCAAAAGCCATTGAATTTTCGGTCGTATTTTAAAATTAATAAGAGTGGTTTCGTATTTTTGGAGTGTAAAAATAAAAGTGGTCGCAGTTAAAGTAACAAGGGGCCAAAATTTTGACAAAAGTAACGTATTATTAAATTGTGATACAAATGGCTACTGGGAAGCAATGATTAGTGATATTAGGCGTAAGCTAAATAACGGATTATGGTTTAATATTCGTTGGGAGAGTATATGATTTTTATAGCTAAATTGCTGGGAGCGGTTCTGTTTTGGTTTTTATTTAATTAGAATCCAAAAATGGAGAGTTTTTTTTACTTTATAGGACGGCAAATGAGCAAGCGAATCATTTGATGGTACACGATCAGCGCTGCCCGTGGACAGCTACAACACCAAGGTGTAACAGGAGCGTTGCCGGCCTTTCAAAGAGTTGGGGGAAGGACATGGGGGGAGGCAATGGGGGAAGGATGGGCTTCCGGCTCTCTCACTCAGCGAACAAAGCATAAAAGCGGTAAAGCTTCTACACAAAAGTCGATTTTCTGTGAGAGAGTGGTACTTCCCCGGACGAGCCGGCCCATTCATGCTACTAGCAAAAATTACTTTTGCCAGTAGCGTGGCTCTACCACAACACAACTAATTGAAATTGAAGACAAGGATTAAATATAATAATTATATTTATTCCATGTAGGATCAAGCAGTAAGGCAGTTTTTTGTTTTCTTTTAAGGAAACCAGATACTGGAAATCTTATGCCGTTTGTTCAAACCAGGGCTTGTTACCGGTACCAAATTCCCATTATAAGTACCGGTAAGTACCGGTATTACTATTCTGTTAAAATTTTAACGGTAATATGAGGTACCGGTAATCTAGTATTTAACGGTAATAATATTGTTAACAGTTAACGGTAATTTTACCGCTTCTTGTTACCGGTACCAAATTCACATTATAAGTACCGGTAAGTACCGGTACCTCTATTCTGACAAATTTTAACGGTATTAAAATTGCGTTAATTTTTTCCGGTACCTACGCATTGTTGCCGTCTACCGCATGGGACTCGCTCGACTGTAAAAGTGCCGCCCTATTGTGGGCCCCCGCCTCACGCCGCACATGCACAACACGGCAACGACACACATTAACGAAATGATAATTCCCAATACGAGTACCGGTACTAAGTACCGGTACTGTTTACCGGTATTTGGTACAGGTACTTCTTTCAATTACCGGTACCGTCGTTTTATTGAGGTACCGGTACCAATCCAATTACCGGTACCGTTGTATTATAGAGGTACCGGTACTTGATTTTTACCGTTACCAAATGTACCGGTACCAAACCAATTACCGGTACTGTCGTTTCATAGAGGTACCGGTAATGGATTTTTACCGGTATTCCAACCCCTGGTTCAAACATCAATTGGATTGGAGGAAGACCTTTATCCGATTGTCTACAATTAAATATTTGAAGTAGGGTTAAGTGTCAATAATTTCCGGTCAAACAGAGCGATGGATATAAAAGCGGCGCGTGCGATACAATACAATCAAACAAAGGGAGGAGTCGCTATCACCTTAAAAAAAACTGCACCCTGGGAGTGCCGGCAAAAGTGAAAAACTTGAACATTAACGTTGAAATTTGAATATTTTGGATTGTCACGTGTCTGTCTTACGATTTTTCGATCAGGTCACGTGTCTTAACTCGAATTTAACATTTTTTACCCATCCCAAAATGTGCACAACGCCGCTAAAGAAGTTTTTACTTCAAAAATGGAATGCGTATTATGTATGTCTTTTTTTAAATCATCAATACCTCGATTTTGCTTGTGATTTCTGTTCAAATGAAAACGCCTCGAGATTGAATTCACTATTCGTTGGTCAAACAAATCAATCATTTATTAAGTACAGAAAATACCCACGAAGGTGGATTTCAGACTGTCAAGACAAGAACTGTGCCTAATCATTATACACAGACTTTGTAATAGGCTTGTTTCCTAAAAAAATACCATTTTAAATAATAAGTCAGTTTATTAGATTATTGAAAAATATTAGATACGTATTTTTTCTTTTTACAATCAAACAAAAGATGATAAAGATAAAGTTCATCAAAGTTCAGGAGTGGGTGCTCATGACGCATCAAGCCGGTAAAAAGTGTACCGGATAGTGACGTCACGCGGAACTTTAACGGGCTATATTTTTATCATTTTTATCAATTTTTAAAAGAAAAAATACGTTTCCTATATTTTTCAAAAATCTATCAGACAGACTAATTATTCTAAAAATTATTTTTTAGAAAACATGCCCAAGTTTATTTAGGTAGCATGAAGGTGCGTACACTTTGAATGAATGCATGAATGGTGAATATCCTACCTAATATGCTACATTTATGGACCTAGGAATAATATGGACCGGTGCGTTACATTTGTGCAGCAAAAGTCGCAACGGCTTTGTTTGGCGGCGGAGAATAGCAAAACCTACCGCCGAATAAAACCGAGTGAAAATATCAGTGAAATAATGAATAGCTACTACCTACATAAGATTTGAAAACTAAAAACATCAGGACTCGTGCTGTCTCGTTAATAATACTTGTACCGCGCGGCGCTACAGCGAACTCCAGACATGGCGTGTACGCATCAGCCAATAGTGGACGGATTATTTTCGCGCCATGCAAAAATTAGATTTCTGCGCAGGTGCATCGGTGTAACTTATAAAAGCTAATTTAACATTTATTTGTTCAAATTTGAATTTCGAACGGAGGAGAATAGCATCCTATCGATGTGTGCGTGAGCTTATGTGGCAACACGTTTGCATGAATTATTATGTGCGTTCCTCGTTTGGGGCCTCTCCTGATTTTTAGATCCATAGCTACATTGAAGCGAGCCCTGGGCTCAGAACTACTACTGAGATTGCCGCCGGGAATACCTCCGCTCGAATAAGATAGATCATTTCTGGAGTTCCCTGCCTAAAGGTTCCACTGTTTGTCTGTCCATCAAAACATTTGAAATATATTACAGGTTAGGTCATCAATAACTTCCGGTCAAACAGATCGATGACCATAAAAGCGGCGCGTGCGAAACAATACAATCAAACCATTATTTATTACATCGGCAACGTAACGCCACTCATTCAAAAATTTAAACCCAATGCGTATTACTATTGGTTCTTCTCGACTCACCGAAAACTCGAATTATTTTCCACAATATCTTGATGGAACTTGAGGGATCTTGGTATCTTGTAGGAACGTGGTAGAGTCAAGAAAACTCCATTGAACACATTTATGTAAGTTTATTGTTCTTCGTACAAGAGTGACAAGTAAAGAGAAGTACTCTAATTTATAACTTAAAATTATATTAAGTCAGCAATACAATGCTACAGTGCGGAAAGGCATGTCACGGTAATATGTTAATTTAGACACACATAACTACTACATTTTCCTCCGTGTAAAACATACGATAGAGACGATATTAACAAAAGAATCTAAGCTTAGATTCTTTTGTTGAAAAGAAAAAAAATATGTGGTACTTATTTACATTTTCGCTTTCTTTGGAGTGTTATTATTATGATATATAAAGGGTTTCCCGCGAGTTCGTCACCGTACTTTTGAGATGTATACTCTAAAGTTCATCGTTACAGTGCAGATCTCTCGCCCGAAAATTTAACTGAAATAAGTCAAACCAAATGATAAATACGATCATCTTAAACGTCGTTAAAATACGGTAATACGACTAAAAAACAAATGCACTTGCAATAATTTTATCACAGAAAAAAAATACTTCGTAAGATTTTACTATGAAATAAAGACATTTGAATTACTCGACTCGGATAATTCTCGCAAACATTATATTCGAAAACTCGTAGTAGCATTAATTTACAAGCCCTACGTTTATTAAACGGTCGTTTCCACCAAAAGTAAACATATTTATCCGATTTAAACTGTAAAATATGCCGGGTTTGCCGCGACTGTTATTACGGGCAATATATCAAAATATTGTAAAAACGGGGCTTATTACACCCCTGTTTACATGGTCAGTTGTGTGTTTGTTTGTTTTCCTTCCGTGTTGGATAGGTTAAGCGTCGCGTGGCTAACGAGCGCGCTTTTTCATTTGTTATGAATAATTTTCAGTGGGTTTTAATTTCTATCTTGATATGGAGTTTAATAGAGAACATGTTTATTTTCAGCGGTGTGCTATTATGGAAATATTTACGAAACTAAGAAAAAATACTTAAATAGTTCAAAAACTCTTTGATATATAAAAGTTGCAAATTCAAATTTTTTGGGCAAGTCTATTACAGCACCTTGATAGTACTAGACAGATGTGACGTCACGCATGTCGCTTTTGTACGGGTGATATAAGTTTGTTCGCCAGCTATGTTGCATTGGGAATGACCTCTTAATAAAAGTTGATATGTTAAGGTAATATATTTTTAAAAGAGCGGCTTACCAAATCTAAGACAGCAAGAAGCCGGTCACTGAACTTAGACTCTCATGGGCCCTATTGTACAATTTGCCGTGGGACCCAGGTGGTTAGTTACCTCAGTTACGTACGCCATTACTGTCAGATCTTGCTGCTTGTCAAATATTATCCAATAACAGCCACCTATTGTACTCTTCGACTCAGTGTTGCCATCTGGTATTAAGCATTTCCGTACTCACCCTTATTAGCGTATACCAGGCGTATACATACATACAAACAAAGTTCATATTCATGAGTTTATTTCGGCGTATTCTTTTTAGCAGTGGTCATTCAGAAACGCTAGTTCGACATTGCTAATAACAAAAAAATATGTAATTTAAAAAAAAGAATTCCAAATTTGTATAAAATTTCATTCCATTTTTAACAATTTCAGTAAAAACTCCCTCGGGCATACAATGACAAATCTCGATTTTTAATCCCACTTGAACTGCATACATTGAAACGAATTATTATTTAAATGTATTCATGATGATATTAATTAATCAGCACGTATCACGGCGCCTCACTCTGTTCATATTTCAACCGAATTAATGGTCCTCGCGTCCTGATGTTTTGCATATCATTAATTCACAGATTTACAGCATTTAATTTAATTAGTAGATAACAATATGTGTAAGTATGTAATAATTACATTACATTATTATTACTCTTTACCCTTCTTTTTTTCGAGTGGCAAACCGTAAAATCGTAAATTAAATTATATCCTGCCAATACTTAGCCACCTGAATGGCGCTTGCATTAGCACCATCAGGTCACTCATTGTGCAGGTGCTGGGGCATTTAGAGCAAGATAACAAGTGGCTCATTATTTGAACGTCTCCACATTGGCATAACTGACCATTATTATCGACCGAGAAGCCTCATTTCACCAGGTTTTCTTTCGACCGGCCTACCTGTATTTTGAGTTTATTCAAACTCTTCCAGGTGAGCAATGGTAGCTGGTGGCCGGGGGGAAGCTCCTCAGAAGGTGGTATAAAATTAGGCGGTGATGGGCAATTCTTTTTACGAGAAGAGAGTTTCAAGCTTTCTTTTTACCCTTGCAGTGTAGACAGCTCAGCCGGCCTATTTGCTTACTCAGTGTACAACGTTTTGATAATAATTTCAAAGTACATTACGTTACATATCTCTTTAATAAAAATAGTCAATCATAGGAAATCCGCAATGTATTTTGAAGTGCCTTTCAAAACGTTGGTCACTGAGTTAGCAAATAGGCCGGCAGGTCTTTAAGAACTAAAAGGCACGTTTAGCATGTCCTTGGGCGTTAGATGCAAAAAACATAATCAAAATAGTAGTGGGTTGCTAGCCGCATCGCCTACTAACATGTTTTTTTCAGATTTTCGCCCACTCCCTCGGCTTTAAACTATCTATCTGGTACTTTTTACGTTTTTCTTTACTCCCAGACCAGCATGGAAGATGATATAAATAATTCCTGCATTATAGCGTCAAACAAACGCCATTTGGATTTTGACCTACATCAGAACTGCCTCTTTAAAGTGGACCCCAGGCTCCGAAGATGACGCCGGGAAGTAGAGATGATGCCACCGGGAATGTTGAGATGCGAGAGAGAATAGATTTTTTCCTTCATGTGTAAGTAAACTAAGATCACGGTCAGGTAAGATGATAAAGTCATCTTTAGGAGTTACCGGCTTTTATGACAATCTTCTAGTGTGGAACATGTTTAAGTAAATGTGCTTCCATCACAGGTATGGGCTTTTATATTAATTTTAATTTTATTTTATAGATTTGTTACAATAGGCGGTTAATACTATGAGCATTCTCTCCCACGAGTAGAACTCCTCCTTTGGTCAAAGTTTCACTAGAACTTCTTACTTTACACGATTTCTATCGTGTTAAGTCTCGTGTAAATGTCGATGTGTGCTATTCTTAGCACACATCGACATTTTTTGATTACTTTTCACGTACCTAAATCTCACTTTTGTTTCTTTGACGATCGCGGGACAAACTACTTAGGTGATTCAAGTGAGCTGATCGAGCGCATTGGCGGCGCGCGTGCCACGCCCCTTGCCATTTCTGATGTCTTTGTTGTTCTGTGGTTGTGATGATTCCAACGGCACATCAAATCCGTTGAGGCACAAAGAAGTTACGGTGGAAACAATTCACTTTTTTTTGGGCAGTCGCATAAAAATGGGACACTTACTTGACCCTTCACACTATTTATTTTATAAACGAGGTTCCTAGCAGTCATCAGGTAGTTAAAACAAAATCAATTGTACAACGACTGCGCCCAAAAAGGGCAATTCATCACCAAAACAATATTCATTAGCCCTCGAACAGTGAAACTAAAAAAACTGGGGAAGCGTGAGTCGATCTCGCGCACCATGGGTTCCTTACAATTATTTTTGTAATATTGCTTCAATTTTGGGTTTTCGGATTTATTCCTATACATGTTTTTTATGTGGTTACGGGTGTCATCCCCAACAGCCTGTCTGGTGGTTGCATTGCAAGTATGGTTCGGGTACGCGCGCCCCATTTATCCACTCGGATGTCCTTTAATCCGTTTCCAAATCCAACAGATTCCTATCCTTCCTCAGCTTAAAAATGCTTACGATGGGCAGCAGCGTTGGAAGCACAAAAAGCGAAACTGCGCTCACCAACCAAATGTGGTGAGAATGACAATATCCTGCCAAAAATTCTTGGGAGATGCATATATATTTTTTTTATGTTGTAGTACGGCGAACGAGCAAGCTGCTAGCTAAGCGATCAGCGCTGCACATGGAAAACAGCAACACCAGGGTGTAACAGGAGCGTTGCCGGTCTTTCAATGAGTTGGGGAAAGCCCATGGGAGGAGGAAATGGGGAAAGGATGGGTCACCGGCTCGCTCACTCTCCGAACGAAGCATAAAAGCGGTAAAGCTTCCACTCAAACGTCGATTTTCTATGAGAGTGTAGTACTTCCCGAGCCGGCCCATTTGTGCTACTGGCAAAAATGCATATATCCAGCAGTATACTTCTCGTAACTAAAATTAATGTGTTTTATGGTTTTATGCTTGCTTCATGCCAAATTTTATGATTCTAGGACGGGAAGTACTATAGGTTTTGATTCCCTTTCGAGTTTGAATTTGTAAAATATACGACAATAACGGCCTTTTTGCTTATTTAGTGTACGTTTTGATAATCATTTCAAAATACATTTCGCCTTTTGTATGATTGACTATTTTTATAACGTAATGTATTTTGAAGTGACTATCACCACGTTGTACACTAAGGTAGCGAATAGACCGGCTGGTTGAATTATAATATCTATTACAAATATTTTTATTGCGTTGACTTACAAATTTAATTTATAAGATTAAGAGACTGCAGATTTGAGCAACATAGTCTTGACTGGCAATGCGATTACAAAGTGATATTACGTTTTCTTTTTACTTTTTAAGATACGGAACCCTAAAAGCGTTATTAAAAGCAAACTAACGCAACCAGACTGACAGCCCCAGAGGGACGCGACGTGGAAAGGACTTTTTGTTGGGAGTGACTAGTTAGACAAGGGTTATAGATTTTTTTTTGGAATATTCATAAAACAATGTCAAAAGTTTTCTGTTAATTGATGGTTTATAAGTAGGTACTAGATTCAATCCGCGATAAATAAGTATCACATATATTGACATCATTAGCCAGTATCACTTTCAGAATAGATGTTGACATTATACAAAACATGTTTCAAATCTTATTGACATCCATCTAAAATACTGTTACAAATACTTTTTAGGGTTCGGTACCCAAAGGGTAAAAACGGGACCCTATTAATATCGCTCCACTCTCCGTCTGTCTGTCTGTCCGTCTGTCACCAGGCTATATCTCATGAACCGTGATAGTTAGACAGTTAAAATGTTTACAGATGATGTATTTATTTTGCCGCTATTACAACAAATACTAAAAAAATGACTTGTTTAGAAAATGTGTTTATTTTTAGAAATTTTTAGCATGGTAAATTGTGAAATGAACATAGATACGAGTACATACAAACTTTTTCATTCGTACTACGAGTATCGTTATTTCAGTTTTAATATGCATATAGGTAATGTAATGTACTTTCAAAGTATTAAGTAATATATGTATTATTTTTTGGGTTCCATAGTAAAAGTTGTTTATGCCTACTGCTAAAGATACGAGTATAATGTATTTGAGTTGGAAAACCAAGCATTTAATGCTAGAGTTTGTTATTAAAAAGTATTCCGTGTCGGTAACGACTATGTCACCATACCATAAACCATTTTTCACTAACTTTTCATTACAGTAATTATTTACACCGTTTTATAGCCGCAACAAAACTAAACGACTCTACGCTTAATTAAATAAAAAATACACGTGTACCCTTTCAAAATAATTAGGTTAAAGCACAATAAAAAACTAACGACCGAAAAAACTACAAAAAGACAATTTATTTGCTATAAAAAGGAAACTAAAAAATATTAGACATATGAGTTGATTTTTGAGTCGTTAAGATTAATAAAGAGGCTGTAAAATGAATTATTTAATCGCGTTTTTGAGGTTATGTCGGAAAAAGCGGTAACCCGTAGCAATTGGTAGAAAACAATAAAAATCGTATGCCCGCGGTCTGTTGATTGAGAAAGATGGTGCGCTCTGTGAGAACGGTTTACGCCGGATTATGGGGGCGCTTTACATTTTACGACTGCTTGGATTTATAATTGCAATTTTTGTAACTTTTATTACTTTATACTTCGATCTAATATTTTGATCGAAGACTGTACAATAGATACAATAGATAGATCAGGTCAGAAGGGGCCAGAAACATGGCAATCATCAGAAGCCCAGATAGGAGGTGTCATATTTTAGTTTATACATTTAACAGTGTTTTATTTTTAAGTTTATTCTTATTATCTAATAATTCTTTTGTTAAAAAATAATATTAGTATAATAAATAAATAAAATAGTTTATCATTATGATATACAATTAAGAACAAGAAGAACGATCCTCGCATGACTAACTTTCATTTGCACCGAACAATTTTGAAATCCATGTTCTGTCAGTACCAGATTGCCATCTTGAATTTATAGCAGACTTGCAGATAGTGACTTCTGTTAACTGACCTATTGCTAACTTAGTGTACAACGTTTTGATAGATACTTCAAAATAAATAACGTTTTATACATCTTAAATAAAAAATAGTCAATCTTACGAAAACCGAAATGTATTTTGAAGTTACTATGACACCGTTGTATGCACTAAGTAAATAGGCCGGCAGATTATAAGCATTTCCAAATAACTCAAAAATCTATGAAAACAACAATGCTGCCAAGTCGTATAGTGTGAAAGTTACTGAACTGGGATAGTAGAATGAGTCACTCAGTTACTCATTAGAGACAAGCTGTGCTTTAATCAGTGAGAATAACATGTAATTAGCGATCTAGAGCGGCTGGCTCAACCCACGGGAACCCTTTGACTAGTGGCCGAACATAGGAGTACGATAGACATAAGAATTTTTCTTTCTATTGCGACACCTACTTATTTTATCAGTTTAGCATTTCCTAAAGGATGACTGGGAGATAATGCTATTAGCATCAAATCTACCTATTGTAACTTTTAAGGTACAATAAAGTTTTTTAATAAATAAAAATAAGAATCGGAGGAATCATGTGAGAAGCGATGAAGCTAGCAGCCCATCACTATTTGAGCGTTTTCCACCTAATGCTTACTAACTGCTAAACATGTCTTTTAGGTCTTAAATAACTGGGCTATATTTAATTTAAATTTTAATAAATAAATATATACGAAAAATCACATAGATTAAGCTAGCCTCAAAGTAAGTTCGAGACTTGTGTTATGGGATACTAACTCAATGATACTATATTTTATAACAAATACATACATAGATATACATTCAAGACCCAGGCCAATCTGAAAAAGATCATTTTCCCTTGACCTGGCGGGGATCGAACCCGGTCACTCCGTGTCGCAGGCAGGCGTGTTGACCGCTGCGCCACGGAGCTAGTCTTATATATCTACCTCGAAAGGGAAAAGACATATTAAATTTGAAGATATAAATAGAAAAGAGGCTTTTTGCTTCCGTAGTTCGTGATGTCTAATCAAGATAAAGGACTATGGCAAATAATAAATGCATTTTTCGGTCTAAAACTTGGATTTTTTTTCTTACAAAGCCCTCTGCTTTGTAAGAAAGTACGTTCGCACAGGACCGGCCATCATAGACAAGAGCTGATAATTTTTGAAACCAAAATAAATTATAGAAGGATGAAACCCAATGCAAAAGGAAGAGAATATAACTAAAAATAAAGAAAAAATATTACGGGTGATCTGAGGCCGGGAAGTGGAAGGGCGTGAACGGTTTATCTCGATTTCTGGCAAAACTACAAGTCCTGTGGGAAAAAGTTATATGGCGATGATGTTGGTGATAAAAAGTTTTAGAATTTACACTTTTTTTACATAACCTCAAAATGTATGTGCAAAATTCAAATAACTGTAACTATGTTTATTATTTTTATCAACAATTATTCCGAATTTCAACCTAATTGTTTTTTTTTCTAAAAAATAATCAAAGGTGCTTACATATCCAGAGTGAAGGCAAGCTAGGATCAAAGGCCGTAAGACCATAGGCCATATTTCTTTCATTTATAGGAGCAACCATGTATTTATTGCCTGTGGTAAAGCTTAGTTATATTTCTTTGTTAGTGTTACAGAGTTGTTAATAATTAAGAAGCGTTGTTCTTGATGTAACAGAAAGAAACTGTTCGTCTCCAGAAAAATAATCAACGAAAGAAAACAAAACTTAAAATTCTTAAAACTGTCAATTCCCAAGCACCCCGAGGAAGGGTGAATGCACTACAAAAAGAAACATTGTTTCTACACCCGCATGTCATTAAATCCACTTAACTGATTATAACGTTAATTATAGACGTCAGATTGCCAAGTTGATGACACAATCAATGTCGGTGATCACTCTTGATTAGTTAGATCGTAAAGTTTTAGTTTATAATAAGTAGTGATGCGCCGATCATGACTTAGGCCGACTAGCCAATTAGCCGATTAATCGAATCGATTAATAAAAATAAAAGTTGTGGAGAGGCCTACTAGTCGGCCGACTATTCGGCCGAACCGATCACGATGTCGGCCATTTCCGTCAAACGTTTAGTTTATTGACGAGAAGAATATACTCGTATATTTTGTTGTTTTGTTTGTTAATTCAGAAAATGAAAAAAATTCTTTACAAACAAGTCATTTTAGAGACTGACTACAAGTAAAGACTTTGATTTAAGAACCTTTTAAAAAGGTGTACACATAGAAGCATTCAGAGAGACGCAATTTTTTTTTTTAATCTATGGGTGTACATATTATAGAGATATATACATAGAAAAAAAAATAGAAGCCGGACAGTCGGCGCTCTTTGCCGAATGTTTGCCGACTAGTCGCCGACTACCATAATGGCCGGATATTCAGTTTTACCGACTAGTCGGAACATCTCTAATAATAAGTATACCTAAGTAATACAATGCATAAATAAAACAGGTTAGGTATTTTTGAAGTAAAAAGTTAATTAGGCGTTGCAACTGCCTTTGTGGTCCAGTGGTTAAGGCGTTTGCTGTAGACCCGGGGGTCGTGGGTTCAATTCCCACGGGAAGCATACTTTGTTTAGTTGTTTCCAGTTTGGTTACGACATTGCAGGCTTGAGTGACCTGATTGTTGGATAATAAAGATGATTCTGTGCTTCGGAAGGCACGTTAAGCCGTTGGTCTCGGCTGCCATCTGGTAGTCGTTAAAGCAACCACGTCAGAGGCCGAGAGGCGGTTTCGAAGAACTCTGACACCGGGTCTTCATGGTCGATTGACCGTGACACCCACTCGAAATAATGATGATGATTAGGCGTTTAGGCATTTTTTGAGATGGGAAAAACCATGGAACTCGCGACACCGTCGACACCTCTAAGTATTAAAAACTGAATGTTCGTTTTTTTTCGTGTGTGTAAGTGGCCAACACTGGTGTCAGATATTTCAAGCTGCCTAAAGGCATCTGACATAGCTTAACGACTGCCATCAAAGATGACAGCCGGGACCAACGTCTTAACGTGCCTTCCGAAGCACGGAGGAGCTCGAGATATTTTTATGCCACTTGCGGTCACCCATCACAATAGGGACTGTGCCCAGGGTTGCTTAACATGTGTAAACGTTTTCAATCCTCACGACCACTGTGCCATCGGGATCCTCCACGTTTTCACTTCTATTGGCACTAACGGAATGCCATTGTTTGTTGACGCGATAACGTCGTATAAATCGATGAACGCCGACTGCACGCACGAAAAAGTGTCACGTTACGCGTGCAAGAGAGAGCACAGAACAAGCTTGTGACGCATCTATCTCTCTTCGTTATCACGTAAAATTATCGTCCGGAAACCGACTTTATACAACTTACTGTGGGGCTAGCTCAAGTTGTGTGATATGTCCCTATACATTTATTTATTATTTCCTCATCTGAACGTTTTCCCGATTGCATCTTAAGCTGTGTACGAGCCCGGGGCCCGATATGATGAGTCATCATATCGGGCCCCGGAGATTAAAATAGCTTGAAGCTGTTCAATTCACACTTGATAGGGTAGCTAATCATGGGTTTTGAGATATTAGTAAGTGCTTAGTCGAATTAACTATATCGTATTAGTAAGCCTTTCGTTAGGGTAAGCTAACGATACGGTTACTGAATCGTTAGGGTTTGGAAAAATCAGTCAATTAAATAAACCAACGAAAACCCTAAAAAAGGTAAGTGGTTCCGGTCCCTGATGATGACAGCATTCATGCTGTAATATGATTTGGCAAAGTTTTTGCTGCCAGCCGCCTGCCTGACGCCGACGGTCCTCGGGAAGTTTCATAATCATGAACAAACACAATATACAAGTGTGTGATAAAAAAATATGGTGTGAAAGCTACATCACCCACTCGTACATCAATAAGCTGTAAGTAACGCCACCATAAAACAATCGGAGGGCTCAGCATTAACGATTTATTAATTACTAAACGCTAGCACTGCATCCTGTCGGGCCAAAGATAAAACAAGAAGTAGAAGGCGGACAATAATAGTTAGGTACAGACACTACTTAGTAGACAGACCAAGAGACAGATTGTGCTAACCTTACATTTGGTTTTGATTTTGTAGCGTGTTTTACTAAGTTAACGACACATCCTCACTACGATTATAAATGCGAAAGTGAGTATGTTGTTTGTTTGTTACGCTTTCATGACTTTACTATTCAACCGATCATCATGAAATTGGCATACACGTTATTTGAGGTGCGGGGAAGGACATAGGGTATATTTTATCTCGGGTAAAAATACTGTTCCCGAGGGATCGACATTGACGCGGGCAAAGCCGCGGGCGATAGCTAGTTATCTTATAATAGATACATATATCGATAATCCAAGTTCTAAATCAATCTAAAATGGATCAATTTCAATTTTACCTAGTGGTGGCTCCTGCGGTTTACAAAAGACACACAAAGTTAAAACGTCAAATCATACATTTTTAAGAATCTAATTTGGTAATATTTTATTATTCATTAATATGCAAATGCTACAGACTACTAGCGTTTTGGAACTAATAGCTGCAGAAATGAACGCCGATAGAAATTATTTTCAACAGATTCAAACGGCCCTCGTGGAATCACTGTGCCAAAGTGGTCATCTATTATTCAAATGTCACTTCTGTTCGAGTTGATCTATGGCCGCGGTTGCGTGCGCGCACATGCGGGTCTCCAAACAGTTTATCTGCGATCTGCTGCCAGCAATTGGTAAAAAAGACCCGTCACTAAATTTACCGTAAATTGCTAAAACCGGCCGTTTACGATTTTAAAGATTGCTCTTTTTATGCGGGCTCTTGATTTTTTATGATTGTTTTCCGTTGGTGATCATTTTGATTGGAGATGAATGCTGGTACATGTGGTACAAATATTATAGGTGTTTTGTTTTTTGTTTTGGATTTGACTCTCTTAATAATTTATTATGTGTCAGAAATTTGCAGAAAGTTAAGTAGGTACAAGAGAGATTTTATGTAGACGAAGATGAATTTTATATTTACAGTTGTATAATTTGTCAAAGTCAAAATTTAATATAAAATCATTCTGAAAATTTATGTAACCATTTATAAAGTACTTTACACTTACACTATATCATACTTATATAATAACTAGCCCGCGTTAATGTCGTTCCCTTGGGAACAGTAGAAATGATAAAAATTCCATACAAACCCCTGCCCCTTTGCTTTCTTCCCTTAAGGGGGAATTTAATACATTTCACCTGCATAGATCTTTAGCCCTTAAGGAGGGGATTTTGCCCATTTCACCTACACAGATATTTTTTTAATGTAATGGAGAACTTCTTATTGTCATATTTCTAAGTAAATAAAAAAAATCCATACAAACTTTACCCCACCTATTCTACCCCTTCAAGGGGAAATTTCGACCATTTTAACTACACAGATATTTTTAATTGTAATGTAAACATATATACTTCTTTTTATACTTCTATGTCCAGAAATGAGAAAATTTCTATACAATCCCCCCCCTTTATCCCTTAAGGGAAAAAATTTGTACATTTCACCTACACAGATCTTTTTTAATTGTAACCTAGAACGTATATAATAATTTTCATACCTCTAAGTCTAGAAATGGAAAAATTCCATAAAAACTTAACCCCCTATTTACCCCTTCAAGGGAGAATGTCGTCTGGTTCACCTAAACAGATCTTTTTTAATTTTAATTGAGAACTTGCGTACCTACTTTCAAACTTCTAAGTCCAGAAATGAGAAAATTCCATAAAACTTCAACCCCTTTGATTTTCTAAAAATCCTTTCTTAGTGCTCATTTACATCATAAAAAGATTCCCTGTGCCAAATTTTAAGTTTCTGCGCACAGTAGTTTCGGCTGTGCGTAGATATATAGTTTGCCTTTGGCCCGCGGCTCCGCCCGCGTAAGTGTCGATTTCTCAGGAACAGTAGAATTACCCGGAATACATTAGTTTATGACTTTCAATGAAACACCTTAATATTCAATTTCAATTGAATAACTTCAAAAACGGAAAGTTTCATACTAACTTTGCATCCCCGTTATATCCCCTTAAGGGATGATTTTTGAGAAAAATATTTTACTCGTGTTTCATGCCTTTTAGTAAAGAACCTTCATGCTGAATTTCATTCGACTAACTTCAAAAATGGCAAAGTTTCATGCTTACTTTGCACCCCTATTTTACCGCCTTAAGGGATGATATTTGAGTAAAATATTTTACTCGTGTTTTATACCTTTCAGTAAAGAACCTTCATGCTGAATTTCATTCGAATTACTTCAAAAGCAACAAAGTTTCATACTAACTTTGCAACCCGTTTTTCCCCCTAAGGAGATGAATTTCCAAAAATCCTTTCTTAGTGCTCCCCTACGTTATAAAAGGAACCCCTGTGCAAAATTTCAAGTTCCTAACCCTTATAGTTTAGGCCCTGCGTTGATATGTCAGTCAGTCAGTCAGCTTCTCCTTTTTTTTTAGTATGGATTACTATGGATAGTATGGATAGGTATAATGCTGTCGTATAATGATGATGAATTGACTTTGGATTTTAATTTTCTTATGTCACTTATTGTTTTATTTTTTTTGCTATATGTTTGCAGGCAAACTCATGCCTTGAGTTCATTCAAATGACGATAACTTTTTTTTTAATGAACCGATTTTGATGAAACAAACTTTAAATGTTAAACTGAGTTAAAACAAAGCAATTGGTGAAAGTTTGAAGTAAATCGGTTCAGTATTTTCGGAGATAATCGTGATCATACATACAGACAGACAGACAGACAGACAGACAAGAAATTCCAAAAATTTTTTTGCTTTCTATTATTCTTTTTAAGTGCCCCTCTATCCATATCAGTCAAAAATTCGAAATGTACAGACAAAATAATCTTACTGTTTTATTATATGTATAGATATACATAGAGTACTCACCTTAACATAGGAACTATACGCAAAATGTTTTGATCAAATTATCTCTTTATTTAGGTTTCATTATAAAAGACCAGAAATACAGTTTGCTTTCAATTATACACGGTGAAATCGTTCTGGACCCATAAAGGGGTGATTCAGACCATCGATATGAACAATTTTTCATATGGGACCATGCTAGGAACTAAAAAAAATGGGCAGTTCCATACAAAAAATTTCGGCCGCCCTTAAGAGCCCGACATATGCCAGGCGGCGTGGCCATACAAATGCGGATGGTCTAAACGCGTTGGCTACTTTGGATATTTTCGTTTTTTAGGAATATTCAAGGGTTATTCGAAAAAGCAAAACATATGATGGCTGCCTTATCTGTAATGCAATAATAATCAAAAGTTTCAAGGTTAATTTCAATGTATTTGGTGAATAATGCTATATACCGAGTAAATTAGACGTGATTTGGAGGGAACTTTGCAATTTTTTTCTATCGAGAAAATTTAACGCAATCGTGTTTTTGAGTTATATAGTTACCAGAGTTAGTCCTGAACTTTGCTGCATTTTTATTTCAACTTGAGTATTTCATTATTATTGATATAACAGTCAATCTTGCAAAGCAGTGTGAGGTAGTATGGACCCTTAACAATTTGTATGGGAACGTCAAAAAATGTTTTGAGTTCCCAATTGGTCCCATAGGAAGAGTTTTTTATATTAACGGGCTGTATCATCACTTTAAGGGTCCAAAACGATAAAAATTTCACCGTGTATACTCGTACAAAATTTGACATAAATATTAGTAAACTGGTTGATTACCTTTATAACAAACGGTTTAACTCACGTATCGTTAGTCGGCATCGCCGACATGTCTCAAAAGTGTCGCGAAGTCCATGAAATTCGTCTTAAGGCGCTGTGCATCACAAGAATACCGTAAAACGTCTATTTTTTCGTCGCGCAGTTAGCCTTATTTTCCATGGAATACTAGCATGAAAAAAATATGAAGTACAGTTCAAAGATCAAAATAAATGGATACATCAAAATATTTTCAAACAAGTAATTAAAATCTAGCAAAATGAAATAGCTAAAATGCTATACCCAGAAAAAGTTTCGTCGCGAATTACTTAATATTTTCAGCGACAACTACCAACTTTTTTAAGACTATAAAAAGTATAACTAAATGAGCCAGATGGATACCTAAAAAAAATACAATATTTGGCTATAATTAATGAATTATTAAATTAAAAGTGAAAATTAACACGGAAATGGCCAACACGGGTTTGAAATGAGACTAGGGACAGGCCAACCGGTATCGCCACTTTCAGCCGCTACAAAGGGTTAAGGGATACAGCGCCTTAAAGATGGCCATCTGAATTGGCTGAAACTTATCGGCGTAGCACGGTGATAAAACCGTCTGTTATTAAAGTAATTTGTCTCGTATAACTTTTAAAACTAGTTGATATTCCAATCAGGTGCTATTAAATAATGAAATACGCATTGTTATACAATCTCTGTATTTACCGAGTAAAACTAAACGTATGAAGTCGGTTGAAAACAGTTTAACAAGAACACATACTAGTATCACGTCTTTTCCCCTTGCGGTCTAGACAGAATGAAATGAAATACATTTATTTGCAGGCAAACACGGTAGAAAAACATTTTAGAACAATGGGTTTGTCAAAATTCTATTGGACAAGCGTGTTGCGCCAACAGTAGGCAGAGCCTATGTCTATAACACCTTATGGCCACATTTAGCATTATGGAGGGCGTGTAGATGGAAAACAGAATCAAAATAGTGATAGGTTGCTAGCCGCATTGCCAATTGACATGATTCCGCAGATTTTCGCCCCGGGAAGAGAAGCAGCTGGCACATTCTACGTTTTTTCTTTTTTCCCAGACCAGAATGGAAGTTATAAAATCTCTATATTTACCGTGTAAAACGAAATATAATATAACCAGTTCCAGTTTAACAAAATGAAACTGAAAAAGACAACAAACAAGCCACAACAGATGGCCCAACACAACTCTATCATCAATATAAACTTCAAAATCAACAAATTCAATTAAACGGTCATCAATAAGATGCTATCGTCCCACCACATGGAGCGACAAATTAGAGGTAAAAAATTGAATGAACCACTGGGCACCGATCGGCAATATCAATGACATTTAACCCTAAACATAATCGACTGGGGTCCAAACTACCTCAGGGACACTGGGACTGTTTTGTGCGCGAAACTGCCGAGTATTTTTTGCAATAAAATTTCTCCCTTTAAAACTGGGGTCGCTCGGGCCGTAAGGGTTAGTTTTTGGGTGAGTGAGCAGTGGCAACACCTCGGAGTTGGAAAAGTAAACAATGTTAGGGGTTTAGTGAATTACGCCTAGGTTGTAAAGGAAATACTGATAAATATGTATTATTTTATTCTTTTATGTTTGAATTTCGATTGTTAAATGAAAGCACCTGTTTAAATGTTACACTGAGTAACATCATATGGGGTACCTTTATGATGTTACTCAGTGTATAACCTATAATTTTTTTTATAGAAATAGCATCCTAAAAGTAATATAAACTTTTTCTATGGGATCAAAGCTGGCAACTCAAAAACAAATGGACATTTTCAAACAAAAATGTTCGGCCGCCTGGTCAATTTGTATGGGAATGTCAAAATAAATTAATATTGAGTTCACAGCATTGGTCCCATAGGAAGAGTTGTTCATATCGACGGGCTGAATCACCCCTTCAAAGATCAGACAGGATTTTCTTTGCATATTGTCACACGGATTTAGCTAGTCCCACTGTAAGTTGTATTACTTGTGTTATGGGATACTAACTCAACGATACTATATTTAATAATACATACATATTTTTTTTAATACCAATATATACGGACAAATCACACAGATTGAGCCAGCCCCAAAGTAAGTTCCGAGACTTGTGTTATGGGATACTAACTCAACGATACTATATTTTATAATACATACATATTTTTTTTAATACAAATATATACGGACAAATCACACAGATTGAGCCAGCCCCAAAGTAAGTTCCGAGACTTGTGTTATGGGATACTAACTCAACGATACTATATTTTATAATACATACATATTTTTTTTTATACAAATAAATACGGACAAATCACACAGATGGAGCCAGCCCTAAAGTAAGTTCCGAGACTTGTGTTATGGGATACTAACTCAACGATACTATATTTTATAACAAATACATATATAGATAAACATCCAAGACCCAGGCTAGTCTGAAAAAGATTGTTTTCGATCTTGACCTGACCGGGTATCAAACCCGTGACCTTGCGATTCAAAAACACTTGCGTTACCTGAGCCACAGAGGTCGCCAAATGTCAGCCTATTAAATCATATTTATATCATATTACCATAGCCGTGTGGTTTCCGGCAGAGTAGAATAGGACCACTCCAAGTCTTCCCATGGATGTCGTAAGAGGCGACTTGGGAAATACAAGCTAAAGAAAGCTCATTAACATCTATGAGACCTCTCCAAACCGTCGGGCCAGCGGGGAGAGTGTAGGCCAAATCCTCTATCTGCTCTGGCCAAGTATGGCTCTGGTAATACAGAGAGGGTCATGCTCCTGCAGTGGAGACAAAAAGACCTGATGATGATGAATATCTTATTAACATGGGAGCTGTCATTATAGCTGACCCCAGGTTTCAACGCATCACGGCTGATTCACTTTCCTCGTGCGGTCAATAATTAAAACAAACATGGCTTCCAAAATTACCTATTATTCACACACGGAAATCTTCAAAGTTTCATTGTAACCCTTGCAATGCCGAGCGAATTTTACACTCGGCGATCCCGCTTGTCGCCTAAAATACCCATAATTGATAAGTAAAGGAAAAGAAGACCGCCTTATACATATTTATGAGTTACCCAAAATTGTTACGGAACCATGTGAACAGGAGCACTTGCGCCTATTGCCGTCTCATTATGTTTTTAGGGTCCCTTTGTTATGTCGCTTTGATGTTTGAAATCGGCTGTGGATTTGCTTTAGTTTATACGATTTCGACGTTGTAGGGTTAATGGTGGGTGAATGCGTACGATGAGACGTTTCGTACGTTCTTTTTGCGATAAAAGATTGTTTAAGAATATTCTTTTCAACAATTTGTAAGTATGAAACGTAACTACCCAATGCCACGAGAAAACACAAATGGAAATATGCACACATTAGAAATATAATATTTTAACCTATTCGAATATTATTCTTTTTATTTATTACGGCCAGCAATTAGCCAGTGTCTAGTAATAAATAAATAGACATTTTGGCGATTTTTAAAAATAGAATAGGCTGTTAATTTATATCAATTTGCAAAAAAAAAAACAGCAAAACCGTGTAATCAGTAATACAGATTTTTATTGCATGCTTGCTTGATATTAATTCTTATTACGCCTCTGTGGCCTAGTGGTGACCATGCCAGGTTGTCACACTGGAGGTCCCGGGTTCGAGGCCGGTTGGGTTAAGATGGAAAATTAGATTTTCAAAATAAATAATAAATATATAAGTACGGACAAATCACACAGATTGAGCTAGCCCCAAAGTAAGTTCGAGACTTGTGTTATGGAATACTAACTCAACGATACTATATTTTATAACAAATACATATATAGATCCAAGATCCAGGCCAATCTGAAAAAGATAATTTTCCATCTTGACCTGGCCGGGGATCGAACCCGGTCACTCCGTGTCGCAGGCTGGCGTGTTGACCGCTGCGCCACGGAGCTAGTCGAAAAAAAATGTTAAAAATATATCTAGCTTAATTAGAATAAAGTGGAAGGAAGGAATTTAATAGAATAAATGAATTTAAACGATATCAAAAGCTAGTTATTAATTATAAAGTGAGTACATAAAACTAAAATACTTTCCCTAAGAAAATAATTGTCCCTTGTAAGTATTGTTTATTTAATTTTGAATTATTGTTTCCTTATAATTAGCTTGATTGATGATATTTATTGGAAGTCGACTATTATTACGTCTTTAACATACATTCGTACTAACACGTCTTTTTCCCTTGCGAGATCGACAGAGCCCAGGTCTATTAGACCTAAAGGCCACGGTTAACATGTTTGTTGTGTATCTATTGCCAAAATCCTCCAGACTTTTAGCTATTCCTTCGATTGGCATTTACATTCTGTGACTCAATGCTACCTAAATATTTATTATTTGCTGTATATTGCCAATTATGTTAACTGTATTGACGCCCTCTGTGGCGTAGTGGTTATCATGCCAGGATGTCACACCGGCGGTCCTGGGTTCGATACCTGGTCAAGTCAAGATGGAAAATGACTTTTTTCAAATTCACCTGGGTCTTGGATATTTATCTATACAATATGTAAAGAAAACCCTGTCTGATCCTTGAAGGGGTGATTTAGCCCATCGATATGAACAACTTTTCCTATGTGACCAATGCTGAAAACTTGTTTTATTTTCACCTCTTCAAGGATCAGGGTTTTCACATATTATATATATGTAAAGCGCGATTGGAGCGCGATTAAAAATAAGACTGAAATCTTTGAGAGCAAAAATATTAAATTTTTAACAAAGTATAGGCACAGCAACCAGTTATCAGACTGATTATGAGCCGTTCCATTCGCCTCGCTTTACGTAGGTATATGTCTCCTAACAAATCATACACCTTAAAAATATCACACCTAAAAAAGTAGCAAACACTTAAAAATAAAAACCCGCCGGGACGCGACGGAGCATTCCCAAAAACATTAAAACCACGATATCAACTTAGACGCGGGTCGTTCCAGCTGTTTATGACGTAATCCATTGCCGAACGCTTTGTAAATACATCTTTAGGAGTTATTTTGGTGTTTTAAAATAAGAAAAATAATTTTACAGTATAAACTCAGACATGGGTCCTTCCAGCTCTTTATGACGTAATCCATTGCCGAACGCTTTGTAAATACTTCTTTAGGAGTTATTTTGGTGTTTTAAAATAAGAAAAATAATTTTACAGTATAAACTCTGACATGGGTCCTTCCAGCTCTTTATGACGTAATCCATTGCCGAACGCTTTGTAAATACTTCTTTAGGAGTTATTTTGGTGTTTCAAAATAAGAAAAATAATTTTACAGTATAAACTCAGACATGGGTCCTTCCAGCTCTTTATGACGTAATCCATTGCCGAACGCTTTGTAAATACTTTTTTATGGGTTATATCGGGGTTTTAAAAAAGAACTAGAATTTTACATTAAAAACTTAGACGTGGGTCGTTCCAGCAATTTGTATTGTAATAATCCATTGCCAAACGCTTTTTAAATACTTCTTTAGGAGTTATTTTGGTGTTTTTAAGAAAGAAGATATTTTACAATACTATTTAATTTAATGGCAGTTTTCTAAAACGTTACTATCCGAGGAGCTCCGGCCCAGTCATGGCATTATTAGATCTTACATATGTTAAACAACCCAAAGCGAGGTCCAATCTGGGATGGGTAACTATTAGTGACATAAAATATCATTAGCTCCTTCGTAAAGCACGTTTGGCCTTTGGGCCTTTCGTCTCGGCTGTGCTTCCATGCTGGTCTGGGACAAAAGAAAAATCGTAGAATGTGCCAGCTGCTTCTTTTCTTCTCGCGCAGACCATAGAAGCCGGTCAAGGGAATGGGCGAAAATCTAAACAATCATCACAATAGGCGATGCGGCTAGCAACCCATCACTATTTTGATTCCGTTTTCCACCTTTACGCCCACCAACACGCTAAACCTTTCGGCTTTATGATATTAGGCTCTGTCTACTCCGTAAGGGATAAAGACGTGATAATGTGTATGTATGTGTCTCAGCTGTCACCATTAGATAGTAGTTAGTCATTAAGTTACGTCAGATGCCTTCAGGAGGCGGCATGAATCGGACACGAGTGTTGGCTACTTACACACAAGAAAAACTATCAAACAACGTACACCTGGAAAAATAACAATCCTAAAGAAGTGGCTAAACTCTTACAAAATAAAAACCCGATGGGACGCGACGGAGCATTCACGTAAACATTAAAACCATAATATAAACTCAGACGCGGGTCGTTCCAGCTCTTTATGACGTAATCTATTGCCGAACGCTTTGTAAATATTTTTCTATGAGTTACTTTGGTGTTTGTTTTGTAAAAAGAAGAAGGATTTTTAACACTGTTAAAAAAACGGTGTTTTAAAAGCCTGTTTCTCTATAACACGATTAAAATAGACATACAAAATGTAATTGAAGAGAATAACTTTGGAGCTCTTATCTACATATAAAAAACCGGCCAAGTGCGAGTCGGACTCGCGCACAAAGGGTTCCGTACCGTTATCTATGACAAAGGCAAAAAAAGTGTCTGTTGTATGGGAACCCTAAAAACAGACATAACGTACTACAAGAGGAGTTCTAAGTGCGATTCCTACTTAATTATAGTGCTTCATTTTTACAGATATTGGTCTGCTGTTCTACAGATACCGAAGCTGGATTGGCGTCAGGCAGACAGCCGGCAGCAAAAACTTTGCTAAATCATACTGCAGCATGAATTACTTACACGCGCTCAAAGCGGACCCCTGGCTACCACAGCTGAGGATGAAATAAACATCATCATTTCGTGTAGGTGTCACGGTCAATCGTCCATGCACACCCTGATGTCAGAGTTCTTCGGAACCGCCTCATGGTCTCTGACGTTGTTCCTTTAACGATTACCAGATGGCAGCCGGGACCAACGGCTTAACGTGCCTTCAAGCCAAGGTGATTCAAGCCTGCAATGTCCTAACCAAACTGAAAGCAACTAAATAATGTATGCTTCCCCTGGGAATCGAACCAAGGACCCCCGGGTCTACAGGCAAAGGCCTTAACCACTGGACCACAGAGGCAGTTGAATCAACAAAACCCTCAAATCCGTAGGGTGTACTAAAAATATTATTAGCGTAATGATATCGTCACCAACATCCGTTAACAAACAAATCATTAAAACACCGGAAACCGCCGATTGTTCACATTACAGCCACATGGACTCGCGAATTGATATGATTTCATTCATTAAAATTGTAATTGAGAGCTGTAATTAACCCGGGACACAGGGCCGCATGTAAAAATTTTACTATAGACACTTGATGGCCCAGTTGGCATAAGTTGGTAATACTTGATGGATCATCATCATCATCATCATCAGGTCTTTTTAGGCTCCACTGCAGGAGCATGACCCTCTCTGTACTACCGGAGCCACACTTGGCCAGAGCAGACAGAGGATAGATAATAGGATAATAATAAGAATAATAATAGGATAGATGATGGCAATAATAACAATCATAACCAAAACAGAGCGTTTGTTCTACAAAAGAGAGGTATTCCACTTTGGGATTCATGTAAGGGGCACTTTAACAATCTAAGCATTTTGATCATTCCTTTATATTTATTTGTCCTTTTGACAGATCTCATGAACCGTGATAGTTAGATACCTAATACAAAGTTGAAATTTTCCCTTTGTGTACGGAACCCTAAAAATATGTGTATTAGTTTCTAGATTACATTTATTATCTAGGTATAGTTTGGTACCTAGTTTGTCTACTGTTATTTTAATTAAACCAACCACAGAACATAAACCAATTTATTTTTTCCGTTTTTACACGACTGCTGAAAATAGAAAGTACTATTTTTGGAGTTCATGTAAGTATGTATCTTTATTATGATCCTTTAATCTTAAAGGTATGGGATATCATTAGAATAATTACCTTCCTCCCAGTGACATAGGCCATAGTTTCTTGGGCAGGACAGATGAGTCTCATATTTCTTTGGAATTTTTTTTTTTAGATTCATGACACTATCTGTGAATTAAATAAATAACTAACTACACATCCTTCATTACGAAAAAAAAGATAAGTACATTTATACGCAAGATGTTGCAACGGTCGCGAAATGTGCTCGCCTATTTGCGACTTCATTCATAACTTCTTATTATTAAGTACGTTTATTGCTTAATTAATGTTTAGACATGTCGTTATGATTGTTTTTTAATATCTGCTACTATCTGTTAATGCTTAATATGCGATATAAGATACCGCAACTCGAGAAAAAAACATAGAATATACTTTTATTTAAAGACGTCGTTTCAAAAGTATTTATCATTTTCAAAAGTACGTATTTTTTTAAATACTCTTTTTAGAATTAAATTGTCCGGTTGTAAAATGGCGTCTGGTTAGAGAGTTAAATCAATGCGAAATTACAGCAATTTTGTTGAATGAAGACGATATTTTGCCGCTTGATACAGACTCTGAAGATGAAGATTGTGAACCTCATGACGATGTCAGGACTGACGTAGAAGACGATATTGTGGACTACGTATAAAATAAGTAAATTATCTCTTCTATCTGAGCGTCTTTTTAGTTGTCTTATTCCGTATGTCATGTGTGGGTGCTGCGGAGCTTCGATATTATTATTATTCATAATATTGCGTTTGACAGCATATTACTTTCTACTATTTATGCTTATACTACTATCATATAAATTGACATTTAACGGCAGTCTAGTCGCCTGATGAAGAAAACAATAAGGAAGAAAGATTAAATTTGAATTAAAATTTAAAGACTTAAAAATACCTTTAAACTAAAATTCTAAATATAGGTTTTGTATTGCATAGTGTTAAGAACACTGGCGACATTCCTGCGCTGATTGGCAATTACAATTCTTTGTGCGAGGAATGAGCCAGCCCTCTTGTCCATGATTGAAACCCATAGACCTAATGTTTCGACACCAAGCGGAACAAAAATGTACTCGCTATTTACGTTTTAATCGAGAGATATTTACATAATAAGTGTTGATTTACCATCCAACGTGGCAATGCTGCCAGCCTTTTCGCAACCTTGCCGCGGGTCGACGGTTTGCAGGAACTAAATAATTTGTAAATATTTATGTTTATAAGGGTTTATTTTTTATTAGTGTTTATAATTGTAGTATTAATTGATCTCCATATGATGTCATGTCTGTTCGTTGCTAACTCGCGGAGTAGTGAGGAACATTTGTCGCGGCCACAGATCATTAGCAGCAACATGTGTTCCGTCAGACTGCCAGGCGCGGACGTTATGTTATGTAAGACACACACATGAAAGATTTGTATTAAAATCAAACGGATTTTTGAAGCGAAAACTTATTTAGCGGCACTGTGCGCTTTTTGGAATGGGTAAACATTTTGAACACGTGACCTGATCGAAAATTCGTAAGACCTAAGACCGCCGGCGCGGCGTAGGAGAGGAACTGATATCCCCCTCCCCTTCTACCGCGCGGAATTTTCACTTCTGCCGGCACTCCCAGAGTGCTATTTTTGAAATGATGCCGATCGTAAATGAGTGATTTTTTCATACAAAAATCGCTGTGGATGAAGGATATAGGACAGCCATTTTATCACAATAAAAGAAAAAGTCTCGTTTTTTTGTCATGCACCTTTTGTCCTGCTCTGCGTATTCTACCAACTGCATACTGATCTTCACAATGCTACCTATACAGCTTTGTCGGTGGAGTTCTGATTTTGTAGGATATACTCCTTTAATTTGGATGAGAACGTAAGCTGTATGACATCATTCTGATTACAACATGGCAGAATACCCAAGATGGCGGAAAAGCTATTTTTGATGCACTTCGACAACATGGATTTGATAATATATTAAAGGGCTCGCTGAAAATAACTCGAAACATAAAAGCTTGTTTTTAAAAAGTTCTAACTTTTAACTTGTTCAGGATCACGTAGGTATATCGATAAAAATATGAATGATTTAATCTTTAATCACATGTAGGTACTAAAGATGCTAATATAAATTCATTAAAACAAAAACACCACCGGCGTGAAATACGACTAGCTTGCAGATTAACACTGCTTAGCACATGTGGCTTAAGAGTAAAAAAGTGAGATGACAGGAAGTCTTACCATATGTGCAGAAAACAGGGTTATTGACATTAGCACAGCTAGGCTGCCTAGACTTCGTGGTAATTAACTTTTCTTAAACATTAGCATCAAACATGCAAATATCCAAATTTGCCGTGAGTACTGTAGTTTTTGGAAGTTTTCGATACTTCGGTCCAGTTACAAGGACCGTGATCACGAAGGTACTGAAGAGTTTGCGGCTGGGAGTAGGCAGCTGTCAAGGGTAGATATCTACTACCCTCTTCTTAGTTCGGTTCACGCTTGACTCTGGGATAGTAAATATCCCGATATGTTTTATACTGATGTTGATATATGTGAAAGTTTAAAACTACATTTTCTGACTCATGCTTGGAAATTAGAACATTTATTTTAAAATTGCTGTACTGGCCAAATATACGTCAGCAAAGTATTTATAAAAATCCGAATTATCTCATAATTAAAACATTTTTCTCTGAAATAATGCTACCACGGAGGAAACCTTTCGAAGGTTTTTTTTTTTATTCCAACTCTAAGTCAGTTAAAAAGGAAAAAAACAAATTAACGTGTTTTTAAGTTGATTTAAAAAAAGGTTTAGAGAATTTATTTCTATGAAGAATTACATAATTCACTTATCGAGAAAATACATAGGTAAACTTTAATTATATCTAATGAACGTACCTGTCTATGATCAATTTGTAGACTGAAGATTAAAGATTACATCACACTCATTTGTACACATTTCTTCATTACACTATAATAAAATACACTGCTTAAATTTTACATTTAATATCTAATAAAATGGCTCGTAAGAATTAGGCTTTAAAAAAAGTATTATAGACGCCTTGGCCGCCAAGAGGCATTCGACCGATATGGTGCTTCCGCTTCGCCTCTAAGGCAAACTAATTCATCATTTCCTGGCAAAAATATTCGATTGTGTGCGTTTCTTGTTAAGCAACCCCGGTTGGGTCCCAACTAGGATGAGGGATTAAAAGTGGCATCAAAATTTCTCGGTTCCTCCGTGCTTATGAAGTCGTTGGTCCTGGATGTGATCATTGATGGTAGTCATTAAGCTTCAATTCAATATGTCAGATGCTTGAAAATCTGACACCAGTATAGACTACTTAACTTATACACTCAAAAAAAACAATAAATCGCCACCTGTAAAATTTGAATGGAAAACAATAAAAATATCGAAATTTTGAAAACTTCCCATCAACAACTTACTCTTTGATATCTATTTTTTTCTTAGCCAAAAGTTAAGCTACGTATCTACGCCTTTTTTGAAAGTGAATGGAACTCTGAATAGGGGACGACATGAGAAATGATGGATGAATTGTGTCAAGGAGAGTATGGACAGAAAAGGAGTGACAAAGGCCATGGTATGCGATACATACTGTGAAATACTTTTCAGGAAGAAGAATTAGTAGAATCTACCCATCAGGAGTAAGTACTGAACCTACCTGTAATTTAACTCAAGACACAGTTTACTTTGTTCGGCAGAAAAACATTAAAGCTCGCAGCGGGGCAGCGGTGTTTCGCACACCGTACTTTAATTATACCAAGTTAATTAATACAAAACATTAAGATTTTGGCCCCGAAACGAGCGATTTTGAGAGAAACTGATTCAATGAAATCTTTCGGTTGCAAAAAACAACCATTTAATAAATCTAAAATAGATGATTCCTATTATTTTCATCAATATCAATGATGAATAACAGAAACCAAAAAATAATTGTAGTTTTTAGATATACCATTGTAGACCCAAAACCGAATGAACAGATTTGGATGAAACTTTGCACAAAGGTAGACCAAGGCTAACATAATAGGCTAGTTTCCTGGATCGTAATAATAACATAACAATTAGTCCGTCAGTTAGATAATAAAAAAATATAGGACACGTATTTTTTCTTTTGTCAAATAAACAATAAATAATAAAGATAAAGCGCGTCAAAGTTCAGGAGTGGGGGCTCGTGACGTCAAAGTTTGCTAAAAATTGTAGCAAACTATGACGTCACACGGAATTTCAAAGGGTTATATCTTTATCACTTTTTGTTTAATCGACAAAAGAAAAAAATACGTGTTCAATATTTTTTGAATATCTAACTGACGGACTAATTATATTTTTTTTAGGACACTAGCCTATTGTACGTAGTATAAATGTACGGGTGCAATGTACATATAAACCTTTTTCTTGAATCACTCTATCTATTAGAAAAATCACATCAAAATCAGTTGCGTAGTTTTAAAGATCTAAGCATACATAGGGACAGACAGCGGCAAGCCACTTTGTTCTACATTATGTAGTGATTAGTACCTCTGGGCTTTAACCCTAAGAAGATAGAGTCAAGGACAAAAGTTAGGTAAAACAAAAGGAAGGAAAGGCCTGTAATATGTTGTATTCATGCAAATAAGTCATTGATTAATGTAGGTACGTTCACCTGAAATATAATGTAAGTAAAACATTTTCGTCTTTTAATGTCTTAACAAGAATCATCATTTCGAGTAGGTGTCACGGTCAATCGACCATGCTCACCCTGGTGTCAGAGTTCTTCGGAACCGCCTCTCGGCCTCTGACGTGGTTCCTTTAACGACTACCAGATGGCAGCCGGGACCACCGGCTTAACGTGCCTTCCGAAGCACGGAATCATCTTTATTATCAGGCAATCAGGTGATTCAAGCCTGCAATGTCCTAACCAACCTGGAATCAACTGAACAAAGTATGCTTCCGGTGGGAATCGAACCCACGACCCCCGGGTCAACAGGCAAACGCCTTAACCACTGGACCACGGAGGCTGTTAACAAGAAAATATTCTTTCACGCTAAACTTTTTCATGGCCCCACCATTAGGCAAAAGGTTAACTATAAGCAGGTAGTTCGTTCAAAAATCATTTGTTCTTCTGAGCGGCGTTTGTGCGTTTTGATGTTTACTTTTAATTCAGTCAAAATTTTATTTGCCCTTTGTACCAACACGCTTTGAAGCTTGGCTAAACACTTATTAAGATATTTTGTTAATATGCGTGGTAGGGTGAGCACACAACATTAAATAGAAAAGTAATATAATAATGCTTATTGCCTTCGATCATATACTTGTTTGTTTGTTTTTCGTGTGTGCTAGTGGCCAACACTGGTGTCAGATTGTTCAAGCTGCCTAAAGGCATCTGACATAGATTAACGACTGCCTGCAACGATGATAGCTGGGACCAACGGCTTAGCGTGCATATGAAGCACAGATGAGCTCGAGATATTTTGATGCCATTTGTGGTCTCCTATTCAAGTGGGGACCGCACCCGGGGTTACTTAACATGCTTAAGCGCTAATAATGGTCACGCCCACTGTGACATCGGGCTCCTCATATACTTATTGGGTTATTTTAAGAAGAAGTAAGTCCGCAGATAAGTATTCGTACTTTAAAATATATTATACTAGCTTTTGCCCGCTGCTGCGTTTGCGATATTGTCCATACCATCGCAGTAGGGACTGAGCCCGGGGTAACTTTACATAAGCGCTAATAGTTCTTATGCCGACTGAGCCACGTTCATGCTATATATGCTCAATAAATATTATAAGCTAAATAAATATATGCTTGATTAGTTTACAAAGTAAAAAAAAAATATGAAAAGCTATTTTCCCATAACTCAAAAGCATAACGCAAAAATAAAAAACAGGTTGCACACAAAAAATACAGTGCCGGCAGAAGAAAAAGAGAGGGTAATATCCCTCTCTCTTTTCACTCCTCAATGTGCACAAAGTACACAAAGCCGCTAAAGAACTTTTCACTTCAAAAATATTCTATCACAAAGAAAGACCTCAATAACAAGTTACAAGTCACTTTTGTTGCTAAATTACCGACTTGACGACACTTTCATCTCTGACCGCGAATAAAAAAAGTTTTTAAAGGGGATCGCTGGCAACCCTACCAAATTACGGTTTAAGTAAACACCCGGTTGAAACAATTTGCATCTAGATGTGACATTAGGAGAACAATTTTATCTTTTCGCAGTCGGGTGAAGTGACCACTCGAATTAGAGGCCACTGGGGTTAATTAATACCCGCATTTTTTAAGATAGAGTAGGGTCGTTCATAAAAATTACACACTAGCTTGAAGATGTAAAACTGTTTCATTGGGACAAGATTCTAAATAAACATTTCTTGGCGATAACCTAAATATTTTACGTTCTTAACTTTTACATCATACTTTTTTTTAGATTCCGTTACCATAGGGTAAAATGAGACATTGAATAAGAAGCTTAATAATAGGGTCCCAAGACCTTATTACTAAGCCTCCGATGTCAATCTGTCACAGGGCTATATCTATTGAACTGTAATAGGTAGAGACTTGAACTTTTCACAGACTGTGTATATATTTGTAATGTATATTTAGCCGCTATAACAACAAGTACTCGTAAAACAGAAAAATTAAAATAGGGGGTCACATACAAGATAACTATCTTGTATAGGACCCCCGCTTTAAATTTTATGTATAGGACTATGTCATAGTTACTATGCCTGTTTGCCTACTGAGTGGCATAAATATTTTTTGCATTAATCACATTTTTTGTGACTAGTTTTTATTATAAACGAATCCAACTGTAAAGAGCTTTCCAAGACAAATCAAATAAGCCCAAACACGGTGTGGTACCAAACAAGGTATCCAAACATTGGTGTACCTTGTTTAGTTTCAGACTTCCTATGGCCACCTTCCGACTCCATCATCAGACAAGCGCAACGATTCCATAATAAAATATATAGTCATCCGATTTACATATGCATTAAATTTCAGCTCAATCGGTAATCTGGAAGTGGATCAAATTTAACTCGCAAGATTTGATTACAGACAAACATTGGGACAGGTGAAACTAAAAGGTTGTAAAATAATACTAAATTGGAGAGAACCACCCGAAAATATTAACAAAGTTTATTTTGGGTATAGATTATTATTTATACAAACTATGTTATTATTATCTAATAAAAAAACACGTAAATATATACCTTTTCAGTACAATTAGTACTAATGTAGGTCTTATTAATTAATATGCAGGTAGTTTAAATGTGTCTATCATGTAAAATTAAATAAAATTCACACTATTTTGATAATCAAAATTTCATTTTTAATTCAAAAATAAACCTTTTCCTCGATATTAAACTTTGGAAAATCATATTGGATTTTTGTAATGTTAGCAACTGATATATGCGTTTATTACGTCATACGTCAAACTCGTACATGGTTGCAAACATAGTTTTAAATATAATTTAGATTTATAAAAGTAAAACAACATAGATATAAGTTAGTTTTCTTTTGAATTGTTTTAATCAGAGGCATGGCGCCCTCCCCACCCCTTTACTATAAAAAGGAGATGCCGCCATTGCCTCGATCAGTTCGTTTCCGACGTTGGTGCAGTTAACATCTAAAATTGTAAGTGATTATTTTTTTTTATTTCTTTGTAACAATGTTATATAATGTGTGCATTATTATTTTTGTTTGTTTTAATTTACTTAAATGCCTGTAATTGATGATAAAAATATATTTCTTAATTTTAGTGAATTTAATTTAAATAATGTAGCATATTTTGCCAAATTATATTAATTATAAATTGATTAAAGCCTTTTATTTTACAATTCAGAAGTGGGATAGAATGACTCAATGTTTTTTTTTTTCTCAGTATACTTGTTTTTTCCTTCCTTTTACCAGGGAATATGGACAATATACGAGAAAAGTCCCCGTTATTGGGAAAAGATCCGAGAGGCCGCCGCAGCATGGCCAGAGAGTCTCCGAGACTACGCCGTAGTCGGGCAATCAGCCCACCTAGATGCGCAGCCAGTCGGCAGCCCCGCAGCCGTTCGCGCAGCTCTGTGAAGCGCGCAGATCGGCGGGCACAAAGTGCGTCCCGGCGTCAGCATGCCATACGGCAGCTACGGAGCCGGTCAAAGCGCAATGGTTCGCATGGGCGCGAATCTCGCAGTCATCGGTCGCGTAGTCCATTACGCAACCGATCCCCAAGCAAACAGCCTGGTGATTATCATGGCGGGGGTATCCCCCAGCCAATGCACTACCGCTCACCGTGCGGCAATGAGCGCTACAGTGGCGGCCGGCGCTCTATTTGCAGCAGCCGGCGTCACAGCGGGCAACGTAGTCCAGAGCAACAGCGGCCCACAATAGCGACGCCTGAGCCTCGAGCTTCGACTACGCAAGGATCAGAAGGTAGCACCACTGCTGTGAATATTGGCAGTGGTGATTTACTTAATAGTTTACCCGCGAATCTAAATGTGTTATTGCAAACATTGAAATCTTTGATTCCGGATAATGAAAGTTAGGTTCTTTTAAAGATAGTATTCCAGAATTTGACCCTGCAAGAAAGGAACAAACGATGGCAATGTGGATACGTAAAGTTAATGAAGCTGCTGAATGGTATTCATGGAATGAGAAACAGATTGTTCATTACGCTATTCCAAAACTTCAAGGTGTCGCGAAACGTTGGTATGAAGGGTTGCCATCGGTGTTCTTTTCTTGGAATGAATGGCAGACAAAGCTACTATCGGCATTCCCCTCAGAGGAAAATTATGGACAGATGCTAACAGATATGTTGGCTAGGCGCGCTCGTTTCAATGATTCCCTTGAAGATTATTTTTATGAGAAGGTTACC
This sequence comes from Elegia similella, assembly GCA_947532085.1. Taxonomy (NCBI): domain Eukaryota; kingdom Metazoa; phylum Arthropoda; class Insecta; order Lepidoptera; family Pyralidae; genus Elegia; species Elegia similella. Next base: position 6,575,799 of record OX383928.1, read on the forward strand.
CTCATAAACCGGTGTAATATAACTGGCAAACGAGCGGTAGAGTGCATTCTGCACGGTATAGACGATAGGGCAGTGAGGTTAGGGGCTGAAGCAGCTCAGTATGAAGACCCTGATAAATTGCTTAGTTATTTGAAAAATTCTAGGAATGTAAAACCGATACCAGATCGTAAATTGACTATAAAAAATCAATCTGCTGCTTCTGAATCTACGACAAAGAACTTGAGCCTTAAAGACAAAGTCCAACGGTGTAATAACTGTAAACGAGAAGGCCATTTTGTACGTCAATGTCCCGAACCTTTAAAGAAATGTACTAGATGTCAAAGGATTGGTCATGAAGCGGAGCAATGTTATACGAGGAATCCAATTGCTCCTGCTACTTTAAAAACCGAAAATGAAAAAGCAGTAAATAGGGTTACCAATAGCAGTAAATATTCAGATAAATATTTTAAGAATGTTAGCGTTAATGGTGTAGAAATGGAGTCCTTTGTCGATCTTGGTAGTGAATGCTCAATGGTTAAGCAATCGCAATTGCACAAATTAGGAGAAATTCACATAAATAACAATGATTTACCTATATTGAGGGGATTCGGAAACTCCGTCGTCCATTCCTTGGGTAAAATTAATACTGAAATAGATATTGATGGGGTGAAAGCTAATGTAGAGTTATTGGTTGTCCCTGATGATGTTATGGCAGTACCTCTTATGATAGGCCAAACTTTTACTGAACAGCCACACGTGATGATTCAGAAAACTGGCGAACATTTTGATATTTTATACAGTGGTTTTGACGATTTTGTAAGCTCTAGTAAAGTAAAAATTCTTAATCATAAATGTGCCGAAATAGTTGGTTTAAATATCTTAGAAGTATATACTCAGCCGAAATACAAAGGCGAACTTTACGTTGTTGGAGGCTTGCGTAACGACTTTAACTGTGCTTATTTTATTCCGGAGGGTATATTCCGATTTGATGACGATGGCAATGGGCAAATAGTTATAAACAATTTGAGCTCTAAGCCCTTAAACTTAACAAAGGACATATTAATTTCTCGTGGTATTATTGCAAATCAAGAAAGCCATTGTAATGTTCTTCGTGTTTCTGAATCTAAACAACAACCAATGAATCCTATCATTAGTACAGATTTAAATATATCTGGTGATTTGGATCAAACTGCGATTGATGAACTATTGACATTGCTAAACAAATATCGACATTGTTTTGCTTTCTCTCTTTCCGAGTTAGGACACTCGTCTGTTTGTGAAATGAGTATTGACTTGCACAATGGTGAACCGGTTGTTTATAGACCCTATAGACTAGCTATGAAAGAAAAGGAAGTAGTTAGAGAAATGGTAAACGAATTGTTGGAAAATGATATTGTGCGACCTTCAGTCTCCCCATTTGCTAGCCCTATTGTTCTAGTACGGAAAAAGAGCGGCGAATATCGCCTTTGTATTGACTACAGAGCCTTGAATAAGAATACCGTCCGCGAAAACTACCCAATGCCTTTAATAGACGACCAAATTGATGCTTTAGCTGGTAATAATTTCTTTACTGCCCTTGATATGGCATCTGGGTATTATCAAATATCTATCAAGGAGCAAGATCGTCATAAAACATCTTTCGTCACGCCGGAGGGTCATTATGAATTTAACAGAATGCCCTTCGGCTTGGCAAATGCCCCAGCGACTTTCCAACGAATGATGCATCAGGTTTTGGGGAGTTTACGCCATAAGGAGGCTATGGCATATCTGGATGATATAATTATTCCATCTACAACCATAAAAGAAGGAATGGAAAGATTAGAGTCTGTTTTGATATTGCTGGCCGAAGCAGGTCTTACACTTAAATTGTCCAAATGTGTCTTCTTTGGGCGCTCTGTCAACTACTTAGGTTTTATTATTTCTAGTGAAGGTATCCAACCAGGATCTGATAAGTTGAAGTCTGTAGAGAAATTTAGAATACCAGTAGACAAACATACCGTTAGACAATTTTTGGGGTTGACTAGTTTCTTTCGTAGGTTTGTGAATGGTTTCTCGATAATAGCTAAACCATTAACGCAATTGCTTAAGGACAAGGCTGCATGGGTATGGGGCCCTGATCAACAGAATGCATTTGATACCCTTAAATCAGCTTTAGTACAAAAGCCAATATTAGCTCTGTACAACCCAAAATCCGTTACAGAATTACATACCGACGCTTGTAAAATAGGTATTGCGGGTATACTATTACAGAAAGACGAAGGAAACGTTTTAAGACCGGTAGCCTATTTTAGTAGACAGACCAGCCCTGAGGAACAGAACTATTGTTCCTATGATTTGGAAACCTTAGCCGTTGTAGCTTCTCTACAAAAATTTCGGGTGTATCTAATAGGGATTCGCTTCAAAATTGTTACCGATTGCAATTCAATAAGAGCCACCTTTATGAAGCGTGATATGATCCCTCGCGTAGCGCGTTGGTGGACTCAGATGCAAGAGTTTGACTGTGAAATAGAGTATAGAGCAGGAACATCAATGGCACATGTGGACGCTTTGAGCCGCAACCCATCTACCGATACTAATAACCAGTCTGAACGAATCGTCAATACAGTAACTGAAACTGATTGGCTTTCAACTGTTCAAAACTCTGATTCCGAGATAAAAAGGATTAGTGGGATTTTATCTAATCCTGAATTTGAAGATATCGTAGACATAAAAAGCAACTACAAATACAAAACCGGAAAACTTTTTAGAATCACAGCTGAAGGCGATAGATGGGTTGTGCCTAAGGGCGTCCGCTGGCAAATCGTCAAGCAAAACCATGACGATATAGGTCATTTCGCCGTAGACAAGACGTTAGAGCGTATAAAATCTCATTATTGGTTCCCAGATATGCGCTCTTTTGTCACTAAATATGTAGGCTCCTGTCTTGAATGTGCATATAGCAAAACACCTGGTGGTAAGAGACCTGGTTTCTTACACCCCATCCACAAAATAGACACTCCATTTGACACAGTTCATATGGATCATGTTGGCCCATTTGTACGTAGTAGTAGAAAGAATATGTACATTTTAGTATTGATTGACGCATTTACAAAATATATTTATCTGAAACCGGTAAAAAGTACAAAATCCAAAATAACTGTAAGTGTTTTAAATGAATTCATTAGTATATTTGGCGTACCTAAAAGTATAATATCCGATCGGGGTACATCATTCACAAGTGATCTCTTCAAAAAATTTGTAATGGACAAGGGCATCAAACATATTTTAAATGCCGTTGCTACCCCGAGGGCTAACGGGCAGGTGGAGCGATACAACAAGATTATCATTGACGCTTTAACTGCTAAATGTATTGGTTCCCCTGATAATAAATGGGATGACCACCTGCCTGATGTTCAGTGGGGTATCAACAACACCTTTAACAAAGGCATAAACAAAACTCCTGCTGAGGCTTTGTTTGGCCTAAGGCTACAGGGCCCTGATAGCAAAGTAACTTTAATAATTGATGATGATATTAGGGTAGCAGATAAGAGCCTTGAGGAGATCCGTACTGAGGTATCCTCTCATATAAAAACAACACAAGAAGCCCAAAAAGCAAATTTTGATAAATCCCGATATGAACCGGTCAAATATAGTGTTGGGGATTTGGTAAGGGTAGAGCGTCATATTCCTGCTACAGGAAGTAGTAAGAAACTAATTCCCAAATATCAAGGGCCTTACAAAATAACACATGTATTTGATCATGATCGTTACCAGGTTGAAGATACACCATTATCGAGGAAAGGAAATAAAAAGTATTCCAATGTTATAGCCGTAGACAAATTAAAACCCTGGGTATGTTTCAAACGACCTCACGATGACACTTTAACAAGTGATAAAGAATCTGTCAATGAATCAGACAGTGAATAATTCTCCATGTATGTTACTTTAATATACCTAGTAGCAACAAATATATTATAAGTAGTACCAATGGGGTATATTCATGTTATAGGACAAATTAGGACCTATTGGGTCCTTACGTAAATTGTGACCAATTGGGTCTTTATGTAATTTATGACCAATTGGGTCATTATAAAACTTACGACCAATTGGGTCATTATATGATTGACGACCGATTGGGTCATTGTGTAGAAATAATTGTGTATACTATATAAGGTTAAAAACAAATAAACTTCTGAAATTAGTTTGATCGCCTTCTAATTATTTGTTACAGAATGACTGTTGCCAAGTACGAGGACGTACAATAATAGGATGACCGACTGTTAGCAACTGATATATGCGTTTATTACGTCATACGTCAAACTCGTACATGGTTGCAAACATAGTTTTAAATATAATTTAGATTTATAAAAGTAAAACAACATAGATATAAGTTAGTTTTCTTTTGAATTGTTTTAATCAGAGGCATGGCGCCCTCCCCACCCCTTTACTATAAAAAGGAGATGCCGCCATTGCCTCGATCAAAACGCCCGGTGAAGTAGCGAAAGCTCACTTGGAGCTAGCTACATAGTCCTTTCAAAAAAAAAAAAAAAAAAAAAAATTGCCTCGATCAGTTCGTTTCCGACGTTGGTGCAGTTAACATCTAAAATTGTAAGTGATTATTGTTTTTTATTTCTTTGTAACAATGTTATATAATGTGTGCATTATTATTTTTGTTTGTTTTAATTTACTTAAATGCCTGTAATTGATGATAAAAATATATTTCTTAATTTTAGTGAATTTAATTTAAATAATGTAGCATATTTTGCCAAATTATATTAATTATAAATTGATTAAAGCCTTTTATTTTACAGTAAATTAAATGTTTTGTTCTTGCCTTTTGGCAGTAACTAAAATCAAACATATTTTAAAACAAAACGTCTTAATAAAACGCATATAAAGCAACAATTCATTTGAATTTTCTCTTCATAAACCCAACATTGGGCAAACAAAATTAAAATCCTTCAGCCTAATTGGCTGACTCATTAAAACAAATGATTACCGCACTGCAGTTAAAATAAAATAATCGCATGCCATGGGTTTATGCGTTTTAAAATTCACGGGATACATTTACACACAAATGGCTACTCAGTCTGTGGGTACCTCTGTTCTATTTGGTTTGTTCCCCTTTGATCCAATTTTACAGAGAGCAGCGGCGCATGTACATGTACAGTGGGCAATTTTACAGTGGCGCATTATCCCTAAGGCAAACTAAGCACGTGCTTGCTTAGGGGCGCGCGCGACGCATCCCGTCACGGCCGCACGTCAAGGCAAAATGGTTGATGGAAGGCGGCAATAGAAACTTAGGGCCGAAAAAATAATATCCTTCCCCCCCTCCGTCGTTGCCCGTCAAATGGATGATGTGAGGTAGTTAAAATTACTGGTTGCTGCGAAATCGACCATTTAGGAATTTGAAAAATCCTGGCAAAAAGCCGGACATTTCGATAAAAGTCCGGACTTTTTTGGAAACATTAACCACTTAGTTTAGTTCAGTGCTATGGTAAGCATGATAGGCAGGCAGACGCTCGCATTGCGAGGCGATAAAAACAAGTTTTATTACTCATATTCCATAAATCTGGACAAATTAAAGGGCCGGACAAAATCCGGACAAGAGTCTAAAAATCCGGACATGTCCGGACTAATCCGGACGGATGGTAACCTTACACCTAGTGGTGAAGCGGATTAAATATACTGCAGGCTGATGCTACGAAAATGGTCAGGTGGGTTTCTCCAACAACAATAGTGAGTGCAACTGTGGTGCCATCCAATCTATGGGTCACCATCCAATCTTGTGTGCTCAGAAAGCCCAACATCTGGCTCCCAGCAAGATTTGAATGAGGCAAACGAACGCAAAAAGCAAAGTACTGATCGAAACTTGTTTAATGTGTATCATCATCATCATCTCAGCCGCAAGAAGTGCACTGCTGGACATAAGCTTCCTCCAAGGATTTCCAGTATGACCGGTTGAAAGCGGCCTGCACCCGCAGCGTCTTCCTGCGACCTTGGTCCGACCTGCGACTGGTCGGTGGGTGTCCAACGCTGCGATTGCCGGTACGTGGTCGCCATTAAAGCATATTTCTGCCCCATCGGCCATCGGTTCTTCGCGCTATGTGTCCCGCCCACTACCACTTCAAAGAGCTAATCCGCTGAGCTATGTCGGTGACCTTTGTTCTTCTACGGGTCTTCTCGTTTCTGATTCGATCTTGCAGAGAAACACCGAGCATAGTCCTCTCCATAGCTCTTTGAGCGACCTTGAGCTTTCTTATGAGGCCCATAGTAAACGACGACTTAATGTGTATGTCATAGCCATTTTATGACTTGATAGAAGGAGAAGAAGAATTTGTATGGTCACTTAGCGACCTCCGTACGTTCCATTTTGAAGGAACAAAAATGAAGAGAGCAGCCTTGATTCTTATCATTAAGCCTAGTTAACACACATCTAGGATTTAAGTCGCGTGGTAATTATTTTAGTACTATACTCGCCAATGGCCAGAAACCGCTCACTAGTAATCATTAATAGGCCACACGGGTCCCGGGTTCGATCCTCGTATAGGTCAAGATGAAAAATTATCTTTTTCAGATTGGCCTGGGTCTTGGATGTTTATCTGCAATGTATTTGTTATAAATATAGTATCGTTTATATAGTATTTGTTTATATAACTAATTATTTTATAAGTATCCTTTTGGTGCAATAAAGTATATTTCATTCATTCATTCATCGTTAAGTTAGTATCCCATAACACAAGTCACGAATATACTTTGGGGCGAACTCAATCTGTGTGATTGTCCATTTATATTAATTAATTGTTTATTTACTTATATATAGACTTGGGCTCTGTCTGTTATAAAGTCCCCATACAATTTTCGCTTTTTTAATCCACATAAATGAAACAGCAATGTGGAGTTAATCTTATAGAACCAAGAGGAACATCGAACTTTATTTGAAGCTATACTCGCATAATAAAGGCAAAGCTTATAACTGGGCTTATTAAATGAAAAGCATAAACCTAATTTCCCAGTTATACCCGCTCCCGCTAGGCTAGATAATTTTAAAGGCCAGTTAATGTTTATTGGTATAGAACAATATTATGAGTTCTATAAATTTCAGCAAAATAATGAAAAATCTATAATAAATGGGTTTTAAGGTATTTGGGATTACAAACGATACGTCTAAACTTCTAGTTTCTTGAGTTTTGTAGGAAAATCAATAATGTGCCAGTCATGGTGTGAAATGAGTTGGCAATAATAGTGTCATCTGATACTGAATCAAATCTTGGTAACGCAAGCATCCTTACTAATATTACGAGTATAAATGCGAAAGTGAATTTGTTTGTGACGCCTTTGCGCCCTATCTACCAAACCGATCGTCATGAAATTTTGCATACCTGTTGTCTGGGGTTCGAAGAAGAACATAGGGTACATTTTATCCCAGGAAAAAGTTCCCGGTACTGTTAATAATGATAATAATATACACTTTATTGCACCATTAAAACAAATCACACTATAAGAAAGAAACAAAACTTAAACTTAAACAAATAATGGGTACAAAGGCGGACTTATTGCAATATGCAATTTCCTCCAGCCAACCTCTTACCTTTGTGTAGGGGTAAGAATATTATCAAAAAAAAAATTACAGTGGTGCAGTTTAACATATAAATAAATATGTACTTTATAAAAATAAATACATATATATACACATACCTATATACTTTAAATACATACATATATACATTAAATATTTATAAATTCATAACAGCCAGAAAGAAGTACTGTTCCTGAGGGATCGACAATGACGCGGGCGGAGCCGCGGGTGAAAGCTCCATCTTCTTGGAGGATCTTGTCATTAAGTGGCTACTTCGTACCAACGGTCATACTAGAGACGTTAGTGTAGTGTCATTGACCATTAGTCACCTAGTAGGACATTTCATCATCATCATTACATACATGCACATACATAGTTTCACGTCTTTTTCCCTTGCGGGGTAGACAGAACCTAGGTCTATAAGACTTTATGGACACATGTAGCATCTTGGAAGGGCGTGTAGATGGAAAACGGAATCAAAAAAGTGATGGGTTGCTAGCCGCATCGCCTATGACATGATACCGCAGATTTTCGCCCATTCCCTCGATCAGATTTTACGATCTACGCGGGAAGAGAAGTAGCTGGCACATTCTACGTTTTTTCTTTTCTCCCAGACCAGAATGGAAGGATCACAGCCGTAAAAAGTTCACTGCTGAACTGATGCTTTAAAAGAAAAATTAATTCACTATTATATTATTTTGTCGTAATTTTCCCAACTATATCATTGATTAAAAGAAAAATAAATGTTTAGACGTATCTTATTAGATACAATCTCCAGGATGCTTAGAGTAGTCTAATTTCGACTAACTATAGCTAAGTATACATATTTAGATGAATTTAGTTTTTAATTTAGACAACGACATTCAAATCCTCATTTGGCGGCTACAATGCCACTGATATACACACAGGGAGACTTTAATGTGTCTTATAACCCCCTTTTTCTGATAGAGGTTAAAATCCAAATTCCAAGCGAAATCGGTCGAACAATCTCTCAACGCTTAATAAATTCGGATTCGGACGCAGTTTACGACCGAAATCCCCAAAAATCAAACGCTTGGGAATTACGATACTCATTACCATATCCTTTTTGTGGGAAAGAGACAAAAATAAACATTTTGTACAATAAACATTTTTTTAAAGTACTTTTACCAAAGATAGGCCAATTTTTTTATGCCTGTGAAAATAATCATGGTACGTTTTAAAAAATAACCTATTACATAATAGTGAGACAATTTCATCGGATAATTTAAATTATTCGCGACACAGCTCTCTGAATGACATCGTCAGAAGTGTTTTTGTCACTATCAATGTCCCTAACACCCTCGAACCTCGAGGTGTAGCGCGTAATGATGAGGCCTGATGGTATGTCTTTGATTCCCTGGGAATTCTGGTGTGGGACGCTACATGCGTTGACACACTAGCACCTTCTGACCTCAGGGGATCACTCTCGAGAGATTTACACACGCATGCAAATTTTGCATGCATGTGTAAATCGGATGACCAATATTATGTAATCATAGCGCTGATCTGATGATGGAATCAGAAAGTGGCCACAACAACTCTTAAACTAAACGAGTCACCAATCGTGTTTGGGCTCATTTGATTTATATTGGAAAACACTTTATATAATAAAAGCTTGTCACAAAATTATAATTATTGCAAAAAAACTCATTCATTGCCAATGCATCAACCAATGTACCAAATTAATAAAGAAAATAAGCGCTACGAAATATATGCTACGACATTTGCTACGATGTCAATGTCGTAGCATTAGCTACGACACGAGTAGCGATGGATCATAATCATGTCAGAGACAGTTTCAGGTCTAATTGATATGGTATACGACTTTGCGTGATAGACATAATCAAAAGTATTTTTTTATTTATTTAGTTATTTATTTGCGTGAATCAAATAACTATAAATTTGTAGAAAATAAAGAATATAAAGTGTTCTACACTTGATACTATGCGTTATTATGTCTTCTTTTAAAACTGGTAAGAATAATATGTTTATATCGATCTTTTGTGTAGTGTATATAAATATAAATAAATAAATAAATATATACGGACAAATCACACAGATTGAGCTAGCCCCAAAGTAAGTTCGAGACTGCGCCACGGAGCTAGTCATATGTATGGTATAAAGATTTTTTATTGTATTGTACACATTTAACGAAGCGGTAGCGTAAAAATGTAAAACTGAGGCTGATCCAGGTTTTAGATTTATACGCTACCGCTTCGTACGATTTAGCGATAGAATTAGCTCATCATCATCAGGTCTTTTTAGTCTCCACTGCAGGAGCATGACCCTCTATGTACTATCGGATTTATCATACTTTGCCAGAGCAGATAAAAGATTTGGCCTCTTCTCGCTGGCCAGACGGGTTGGAGAGGTCTCATTGATGTTTATGAGCTTTGTTAAGCTTGTATTTCCTAAGTCGCCTCTTACGACCTCCATGGGAAGACTAGGAGTGGTCCTATTCTACTATGCCGGACATCACATGGATATATGTTACTATATCTGAATATATTCAGCTGAGGATGCAACCGGGAACACGTTTGTATGAGAGAGACGACAGATTTTATCTGAATATAGTAACTTGTAGCTAATTCTATATTTATCTTTCACGATTTAATTGCTAGACGAGGGTTTTAGTGTCTCAGTCTTCTTTTATTCTCCTACACCAGCAGGGTAGTGGATTGGTATAATGAATACATACATAGATACATACATACTATTACCTCTCTTTCCTTTGCGGGATAGACAGAGCCTAGGTCTATAAGACCCAAAAGCCATGTTTATAGCATGTTGGTGGGCGTGTAGGTAGAAAATGGAATCAGAATAGTGATGGGTTGCTAGCTGCATCGCCTTACATGATTCCTCAGATTTTCGCCCACTCCCTTGATCGGCTTTTACCATCTGCGTGGGAAGAGAAGCAGCTGGTGCATTCTACGTTTTTAGGATACCGTACCCAAAGGGGAAAAAAGGGGCTCTATTAATATCGCTCCGCTGTCTGTCTGTCTGTCACCAGGCTGTATCTCGTGAAACGTGATAGTTAGACAGTTGAAAATTTCACAGATGATGTATTTCTTTTGCCGCTATAAAAACAAATACTAAAAAATACAATTAAATAAATATTTAAGGGGGCTCCCATACAACAGACATGATTTTTTTTGCCGTTTTTATAGATAACGGTACGGAAGCCGTGCGCGAGTCCGACTCGCACTTGGCCGGTTTTTCTATTCTCCCAGACGAGAGTGGAAGAAATAAAATGAATAATCTAATAAATGTTATATCCCAAACACACAATGAATAATCGTCACGAAACCGTCGACAGGTGGAGCCACGTTGACGGCCAGCAATCGAGGGGGATCAAAACAATGGGATTTACCCGAAGAGATTATGCCAGGATAATTTTTGTGCCCCGAAAAATTTTTCCCCAAAAATTTTCCGAACTCTCCCCACGAAATTGGTCTTTACGGCAACAAAATAAGTTTGGATATGGTTTGGCGGGTTGTCCACGGGAATTTCATTTTGTCCCGAATAAAAATATCCCATACGACGGCTTTGCTTTATCATTGCGAAGCGGAGGTGTAATTAGTTTTCGCAAAGCAAGCTTGCGGGTGTATTCTGGTATTTTTTTGTTGTATCGCTTGTATTTTATTTAAAAAAGTTTATTTTTTCTACATGAGGCTAACGCCTATATATTTCGTTTATTTAAAGAATAATTATTCTTCTCATTATTCACCTCTCCAACCCGTCTGGACCTCTCCAACCCGTCTGGCCAGCGTGGAGAGTGTAGGCCAAGTCCTCTGGCCGCTCTGGCCAAGTATGGCCCTAGTAGTACAGAGAGGGTCGTGCTCCTGTAGTGGAGACTAAAAAGGACCTGATGATGATGAAGCTGCATTGTGCACTTTTTGAGATAGGTAAAAAATTTAACACTCGCGTCTGGACACGGCGCGGCGTAGGAGAGGAAATAATATATCTCTTTCTACCGCGCAGAGTTTGCACTCTTGCTGGCGCTCCTGGAATGCAATCTGTTGTTTTTTTTATGTATATTTGACGGCAAACGAATTAATAAAATCAAAATCAAGCTAATCAATTAATGCCAGAAGTTTGATAGTTATTATCCCCAGGTCAGGTACAAGTGTCGTCTGTTTATGAAGCCAAGGAACATCAGCTGTAGTTTCGTGGCTGGGTGCACCTTGGTAAGGGAGATATAATCAGCTGCCAAACCTACACTAAGCACGGATGAAGTTAAGAAAACATATGTTTTAACACGTTTCCTGTTCCATGACATATATATTAATATTTCAATTGTTTTACTTTTGTGTCTCTGGACAGGGAAGGGGTTAATTATCTATCAGGATGACATCCTATCTCTATGGTTTAAAATGAAACAAACAACATTGAACTTTAATTTAAAGCTGGCTATACACTTAACTAACAACCTTTATTATTTTCATCAACATTATTAATATAATTATGTTCTTATCGGTGGAGTATTTTCCATCTTTCCCTGTCCTCTGCTATCTCCTTATTATTTCAGTAAATAATAATTGGATTCTTTATAACGACCCAAACATCGTTTCCAGAATAGTTACCCAGCCGGATTAGCAGCCGCTATCCGGCGTTCCGGGACTGCCGGTGAAAAATTGAAGAGTTCATTGTTTTAAATGTACGCACGTGACGAGCGGCCCGGGTTTAATTCGCCGGACGTCACCGCCGTGCTGTTTGAGGGATGCGAGTAATTGTGTCATCTTTTGATGAGTTTTTATTTATTATTACTTTTCAGTGTTTAATTTAAATTCAATAGGTAATAAGGTAAGTTTTAACTCATATCGATATGGCATTTTTCACTTGATCGCCTGTGGCTGGGTAAACTACATTTAGAGAGCGACCGAAACAGAACAAAACCGAAAACAAATTCGGTTTTGTATAAATATGTTAATAATATTACCTAATAACTCATAATAGGTTGTTTTCAATCTGATATACGATATTGGAATAAAAATGATGTGTAATATGGTAGAATAAGTTCTGTTATCACAGATGTGATTGTACTTAATTGAATGAAATAAAAACAAGTTAACGTTGGTTTGTTTGCTGCTTTTTATTTAATTATTGCTGGTATATGGGTAAATTTTTATTTTCTCCATATCTACTAGCGCAATGTCACGACTGCTTAAAAAGTTAACTATAGTTATTATTAAAGATAAGGTACTATTGTAATTTTTGATGGGTAAAACTTAAAGCTTAATAGTCAAATCATTTTAACACTTTCCTTTTTTAATAATAAATGTCATTGATACCACAAATTACTGTTATCATAAAAATTTAGAAAGGTATACTTTTTTTAGATTAAAAAAATACTATTATAAATATACGACGGAAAGTATGTACTTAGCATTCATAATAAGAGAAATAGGCATTTTAAGTAATTTAATATTGTTTTGAGAAAACCAATAGTGGGAATAAATTTATACGTAACGTATTATACAAACAAAACAATGTCTATAACGTATGTCGTGTCATGCAAAACATCACATAGACATCGAAACATAACTTCATGTCAAATTCCGATATGAAAATATTATCAAAAAAATTCTCACGAACAAATGCATCGGTGGCGCGATAAAATCCATCACGAACCATATTATTGTGTTACCTATACAAAGTGATTGTCACTCGAGGCACATGGCGGCGCCAGGGACGCTTGGGGCGGAGTCTCCAATACCACGCCCACAGAAAAACGGCGATAGCGATAAGGTCGAAATCAGTATGGAGATTCACGAGATTTTCGGCTTTACCGAACAGAAAGCCGAGAGAACACGGCTCGAGTGTGTGCCTGCCTTAATACATACTCGCAACCCGCGCCGGTCGCACGCACCGCGATCCAAATTCGAATTTCGTACGGACATTCCAAAAACATTCTGTAGTTTTTAAATTAAATTTAATATTTTTTATTTATGGCCAGTGTGAATTGTGCGGAAGTAACTTTTTAATTTTTGACAATGGAAATAAGTGCCATGCCGCCTATGCCGCTGGACTTTTCTATGGTGAGGACTGGAAGTGGTTCACCTGGAGCTATGAGGGAAGGGTCACCGAGGCCGGTTTCCAATAGCGCCTTCCGAGTGGTGACACCAAAAGGTAAGAACATAAAATATAAAAACACTTGGATGCTTACAACATTTAATTTTAGTTTGTTTTTTCTGGTACCTTATTTATTTTCATTATTATTTGTGCACATATTTACTAAAAATTAATTACTAACCGGACGAGATTATCTAATAGTTTTATAACATCAGATATCAAAATAACTTTTACCTATGCTTCAAAAACATGCACTAGAAATAAATCAGGTTCCTAACTTCCTTTTAAGTAACTTGTAGGTATCTATAACTACTATAACTTGTATTTTTAATAATTAGGTTTACTTGCCACTTCGTTTGCGTATGTTATTATAGCGTATGTTACTGGCTGTTGAAAAGAGTTTCTTTCGGCGTCTTCTTCTCTGCAGTGGTCGGTTCCGAAACGCTGGTAGTTTGTAGCTTTTGAACAATAATTAATAATTTGAATATAATTTAATAAGTATTATTTTAAATGTGAATTGACGTGACGTGCCTGAAAAGGCCTATTTTCTGAATCTTTGCTGATACTAGAGATTTTACATGAATTTTTTTTAAACTGTTTTGTTTATGTAGTAGAACCATTTTTAAAATATAATTTTGTATAAGCTTTTGGTATATTTATTAAAACGTTCAAAAGTCACTATCTCTTAAGTTTAGATTTAGATTACATATTGAAACTTTTGTCTCCATTGATCAATAGTTTAAGGACTTATACATGGACGATTGTTTGGTGAGAACCTTATTTTTTAGCAAGTCCGCATTTTTGTCAAGCCCTCAATTTTTTTTATTTTGTTTTTCCGTATTTTTATTAGTTAATATAACCGTATAATCGTCAATTAATATTGTATTTTAAAAAAAGAATAATTTTTTTTATGTTTTATTTTCACTCAAATTCAAATTATATCAACCTCCGTGCCATAGATCATATAATTGACACATCCGTAAAAGGGGCCTTAATTGACACCCGGACGGAACCCCTCGACAATGATCACTGATGATTATTGAATTCAGCCAACATGTGATTCAAATAATGCTTTGGCCAAGTATGGCTCTAGTAGTACAGAGAGGGTCGTGCTCCTGTAGTGGAAAAGGACCTGATGATGATGATGATGATGATGTGATGTGATTCAAATATTTAATTATATGTTTAAAAAAGGTGCGTGACATTATATTTATAGTTGCTATTTTTCGGATTACACACATATATTTCTGTGTATCCTGAAGGACTGTATATATATATATATATATATCGGGTTATTTTTTATTCTAGAAATAAAATAATAAGGGGTGTATCATTTGAACCATAGTAAATTTTTTTTTGCATAGTGTATTTAATAGATAAGTAATAAAATAAAACTAAAAAAAAAAGGATTTACAGAACAAATGTAAGTATTTATTAGGTACGTGGTACGGAACATTTTGTGTGGAATACATACATACTATCACATCTTCATACTTTTCGGGGTAGACAGAACCTAGGTTTATGAGACTTAAAAGCCACGTTAAGCATGTTGGTGGGGTGTAGGCGGAAAACGGAATCGTCTATCCGTTTTTTTAATGTATATCAAAGAGTACCAAACACATTAAAATATTAAATTGGCAATTTTATGAATGTAACAAAAATCACTTTATTACTATTACTACATAGTATTAAACACAGTTTCCCCCTGTCTGTTTGTCTGTCCCTATGTGTACTTAGATCTTTAAAACGACGCAACGGATCTTGATGCGGTATTTTTTAATGGATAGAATGATTTAGAAGGAAAGTTTATATGTATAATTTATCGCACCCGGATCGTGCGAAGAAGGGGCGGGTCGCAGGTGAAATATAAAAAGACGCGTACCTATACAGCTCCAAATCGATAATACTCAAACGACCTCTTTTTCGCGAATGGTTAATAAACCATAGATTAGAATCCTCATCGAAAATATCGGGGCATCAGCAATGGTGCAAAAAGTACAGAACCATTCGGCTCAGTACTGATTAGTCAAAGGAGTATGTTCTGAGTGGGCAGGGCTATTTTCATTGCTATTGCCTGAGCAGCTTTGTATGTATTTCAATATGTGAGAACAGAGGAATGAGTGTAGTCCTAAAAAATATTGGTTGTCTGTAAAGTCAGTTTACGGACGATAATTTTACGTGATAATAGTCGAAGAGAGATAGATGTGTCACAAGCCGAAAGCTTAGGGCGATTGTTCTACGTTCTCGCTTGCACATGGAACGTGACTTTTTTCATGCGTGAAGCCGGCGTTCATGGATTTATAAGACGTTATCACGTGAAAAACTAAAATAGGAGAGGTTCAAGCCTGCTTCCTCTTTCCGACAGAGCAAAATGTAGAGCTTCATTATTGTGTTACTTGTTTAAGGGGATGTTTTATTCTTAAATACAAATAAAAATTATTTATTAGTAAATATATGTATTATTGGTAGAGTTGATGAATTATCTTAATTTATTAAATGCAAAATAATAAAAAAAAAGTACTACCTACATGTAAGTTACCAGCGAAGTACACATTTAGATTTTTTATTTTTGTTCCATTTCAGGAGTACAAGAATTGATTGATGATTAGATTCCCTCATCTAACCCCCTTAATAAAAATCTGCAAAAATAGAATAGTGGCTAAATTACTAACTAATTTGATTACAAAGAACGGAAAAGTATGACTGTGATTTTTTTTTCTGTCGAATCTTTGTAAGGAGAATAAGAACCTAAATATCACGATAGGGAATAAAAAAGAGAAGAAACTACACTTTTTGTTTCTTATTTTTCCTCACCTTATCTCACTTCAAGTGGGGTCGGGACAGCTTGTAAGTTTTTTCCATTTTGCTCTATCTTGAGCATTTCTTTCGTTACCATCTTTTTACCAATATCCTCCTTCACACACTTAATCTTTCTTTTCTTTTGCCTTCCTCTACTCTGATTCATAATTACTATCATATGCAACACCTTCTTCGTTATATGGCTCTCTTCTCTTCGCAAAACATGTCCATATCATCCTATGATATGTTTATCATACACTTTTTGTTTAAATGCAATAAAATATTTAGCGAGTTCTTCCATAGCTAGCCCAGGGCAACTTGGGAATATGTCACACTAGGCTTCATACGCGGCGTTAATGTCGTTCCCTCGGGAACTTTTTTCCAGGATAAAAGGCAGCCTTTGTTCTATTCCGTATCTCAGACAACGCTTATGCTAAATTTTATGATGACCGGTTCAGTAGTTAAGGCTTGAAAGCGTTACAAAACACAAATATATAAACAAACCAACAAAACATTAAAACAGGTATTCTTTTTATCTCTTCTTTGTTCTGACGTTAAGAGTGGAAAACTTAATAAATATGCTTTAGCATCTAACATGTGAAGGATGATACATTGCGTCAGTGGATAAAATAAAAAATGAATACTGTTTTTTCCACAAATGTGGCCAAGAATCACGATAGTTCTGTTGCAATTCTGTAAATAAAAAAAAACTGATTATTTAAGAAAGATTTAGGTTTGTTTCATTAAATTTTAAAATAATTGCTGCGTTATTAATTTTGAATATTTAAATAAAGATCTCTTCATACTTCAAATAACAAAAAATCAACAAACTACAAAATAGAAGTTTTATTAACCCCACAATAGAGAACAAAAAGGGCAAAAACACCCTTGAAGGGGTGACAATAACAGCATAACACTAATCTGCCGCGGCCCGGTCCTTCCGACCCCGATCCACTCGGAAATTCATGCGGCAACAGTTACACGGCTTTGTAAGGATTACAAGATACTCTGACGGTTACCCAAACGCCTTGGGATGGGCGGTGTGGCTATACTTTTATTTTTTCCTACCAAAGGGTTCATCTTTAGATAAGTATATAAACATAGTCAAGTTTGTTACACCATTTATAACGGCTGGACAACTTTTAAGAATCTTTGAGTTGCTGGCTATATAGGAGAAGCAATTATGGAAATTGCAGAATGGCTTTTAAAACACGAAAAAAAGGAATATAATCAAATATTCGCTAAACGTACTTTGCCGGACCAGTTAGTACATGGTATATATGTTACATGGTACATATGGCAAATATGTTTTACTATTTTTATCTATCTACATCGAGGAACTAACAGTATGGGATTTGCCTTTGCTTTTTGGAAATGCACGCGGCAATAACAGCATATAGGGTGACAATAACAGCATAACACTAATCTGCCGCGACCCGGTCCTTCCGACCCCGATCCCCTCGGAAATTCACGCGACAACAGTTACATGGCTTTGTAAGGATTACAAGATACTCTGACGGTTACCCAAACGTCTTGGGATGGGCGGTGTGGCTCTACTTTTATTTTTTCCTACCAAAGGGTTCATCTTTAGATAAGTATATAAACACAGTCCGGTTTGTTACATCATTTATAACGGTTGGTCCAATTTTAAGTATCTTAGATTTGTTGGCTAACAGAATGACTTTTAAAAACATGAGAATAATACACGGAAAAAAGGAAGATAATCTAAAATTAGCAGAACGAAGTTCGCCAGGCCAGTTAGTACTTTATGAATATAGAGTAAAGTTGTTGTATTATTTTTATCTACCTATATCAAGGAATTATATTTTGGGATTTTACCTTTTGCTTTTAGGAAATATACGCGGAAACTGTTACAAGGCCTTGTAAGGATTACAAGGTCTAACGGTTATCCAAACGCCTTAGGATGGGCGGTGTGGCTCTACTTTTCTTTTTTCGTACCAAAGGGTTCGTCTTTAGATAAGTACATAAACATAACCGGGTAACACCATTTATAACGGCTGATCGATTTTAAGTATGTTTGGTTTCTTAGCTTTGTGTCAATAACAGCAGAATGACTTTAAAAACACTACAAAAAATACACGAAAAAAGGCAGGTAAGTAATCAAATATTAAAATCGAAAATATGTGATGAAAAAATTTCGCCACAGGTAGGATTTGAACCTACAGCCTTCGACATCTAGCCCGTCGATGCTCTCAACCACTGAGCTGCCGTAGCTTCAAATCACCGCGGCGAATTTGTTCATCACATATTTTCGATTTTAATATTAAACCGAGCATTGTAATGCTATTAATATAATTAATTGAGAAAACTTTCTCCACTTTAATTAAATTTCAATTCATCTGATATGAATTAAGTTGGATACCACACTTCTAAATAGTGGGTAGTAATGGAGATTGCGCATACTTCGAATGCGTGTACCTATAATATGTGAAAGTTAGCATCACATATTTTCGATTTTAATATTAAACCGAGCATTGTAATGCTATTAATATAATTAATAATCAAATATTAGTGGAACGAATCTGCCGGACCAGCTAGTTATAAACAGGGTAAAGGTGTTGTATTATTTCTATCTACCTATATCAAGGAATGAATATTGTGTGATTTTTCCCTTTGCTTTTCGGATATACATGCGGCAATGTTACACGGCTTTGTAATGATTACAAAACAGTGACGGTGATCGGGCGAGCACAACGGCCGATATTGCTGCAGCGTAGCATGAATGGGCCGGCTCTTCCGGGGAAGTACCACACTCTCACATAAAATAGACGTTTGAGTAGAAGCTTTACCGCTTCTATGCTTCGTTCGGTGAGTGAGAGAGCCGGAGGCGCATCCTTCCCCCTCCCCTTCCCATTTCCTTCCCCCAACTCCTTGAAAGGCCGACAACGCACCTGTCACACCTTGGTGTTGCAGTTTTCCATGGGCAGCGGTGATCACTTACCATCAGGTGACCCACTTGCTCATTAACCATCATATAATATAAAAAAGCCTCAACGGATGAGCAGTATGCAGTATCGATCAGGGTTGCATGCATCAACTATTGGCGGCGGGCATGAAGGGACTAACAGTAGTGGGTGGGCGCTGGTCAGCAATAGTTTGCATGAACTAACTGGTGGTGGAAGCACGCAAAGTAAATATCATGGTTCTCCTCTTGGCCTCAAATCACTACAAACAAATACACATACAAATACACTAAATCTCACATCAAGTATGTTACCAATACGAAGAGGAAAACAATTAATATAGAAAGAGGATGTAAGTAATCCGGATTGCCAATAATTTCCCGAACATCCGAGACATCTGATCCCGGACATAATCGGATTTGCCTGATCGACCGGCCGTTATTGAGTTCGCCATTATTTTTGTACGCGCTGCCGCGTGGACATTGATTTTAATGAGGTGAGGATAATTTTATCAATAATACCTAAAAATCTGGAACGATCGGCGGAGAGGTGTTCTGAATTAGGCAGGTTTTCGCAATGATTTAATATTTTCTGTTTAAAATTTCATGATTAAAGAAAAACGTGTTTTTTTAACCAACGTAAAAAAGAGGAGTTTACCAATTAGATTGTATTTTTTTGTTGTTGTTGTAATATTCAAATATAACAACAACAACAAAAAAAATCTGTCATTTATAAACCGATTTCCAAAATCCTTTTTTTGTTTGAAAGGTTATACTTTCCCTTTTTAATGGTTATTTTTAGTCGGTCTCATTTGTTCTTTAAAACATGAAACAAGAGAAATAAGAAATCATAAACAACGACTGAGAAGACGCCATTTTTTAAATCTATGAAGACTAAGCTATGTTTTAAACATCTAAGAATAATTTGACTTTTAAGACGAACCTTATGGAGTTTCCAGCGTTGATCCCATAGAAAAAGTTGTTCACATCGAAGGTTTGAATCACCCCTTCAAGGATCGTACAGAGTTTACTTTACATATTGTTCATCATCAGGTCCTTTTTAGTTTCCACTACAGGAGCACGACCCTCTCTGTACTACTAGAGCCATACTTGGCCAAAGCAGCCAGAGGACTTGGCCTACAATCTCCACGCTGGCCAGACGGGTTGGAGAGGTCTCACAGATGTTTAAAAGCTTTGTTTAGCTTGTATTTCCTGAGTCGCCTTCTACGACATCCACGGGAAGACTTGGAGTGGTCCTATTCTACTCTGCCGGATACCACACGGCCTACATTACATATTGTATACATAATTAAATGAAAGGGAAAAACCAATGATGATGACTTTTTCGGAAACAGAATAATAATTATAGTTGATCAAGAAAATAAATATGAATGGTACACCTATAGGTTTATGTACCGGTGGTTAAGATTTTCATACTCCGATGTGACAATCCAATTGCCCTCTATCCCAACGCCATTTTTAAAAGAAGGTACCGTACCGTTATCTATAAATACGGCAAAACAATCATGTCTGTTATGTGGGAGCCCACCTTTAATATTCATTTTATTTTTAAAGTGAATATATAACTAAATATTCTGTGAATATTTCAAGCGTCTACCTGCTGCCGTTATCAATATCGAGCAAAAACAAGCAAAATATCACGTTTGTTGTATGGAAGCCCCCTTAAATATTTATTTCATTCTATTTTTTAGTATTTGTTGTTATAGCGGAAACAGAAATGCATCATCTGTGGAAATTTCAACTGTCTAACAATCACGGTTCATGAGTTACAGCCTGGTGACAGACGGACAGACAGACGAACTGCGGAGCGAAATTAATAGGGTCCCGTTTTTACCCTTTGGGTACGGAGCCCTAAAAAGCTTTTTGGATTGCGACCTTGTGTTTTAAGGCTAGACTGATACCTAGCTAATTCTGTTCTAGCCGTTTACTCTGAACTCTACCATACTTATACATTCTTATAACTTATCTTAATGTCACGTATAACCTTTGGGTTATTTTGTACTCACCCCATGCGTTGTAGGGGTGTATTCCGAAGAAGGACTGCATGAGCTCCAGAACATCGCATAGTTCGCACACGTCATACTGCGAACCATGCATTGTCATCCAAACTAAACGAGTATACGAAATTTCAGCTCAATCGGTGGAAGATACATATCTGCTACAAAATTGAGTTGCAAGATTTGACCCGATCATAGTTACATAAATACATTGCAAGTTAAATAAAAGCTTGTAAAAAGACTCTGGGCCAAAAGATATCTCTAACGCGAACTAAAAACATCACAGCACGATTCGTCCAGTGATTTGGACCGGCCTAGAACCTCGATCCATCATTTTGGATGGAAATTCAATTTGGCCACATTCGCAACTACACGTGTCGCTCATAAACGAATTACTCCCGACAGCCCTCACCAATATTATGGGGATGGATTTATTTTTACTAGCCGTTGCCAGTGGATTCGTTTGTTTGAATTTGCCTCTAGTGCCCTGTTAATAATATAACTACTTATAGTGGTCGCCCAGTGGTCGAAATTCGATCATCTGTGTGTCAAATACATAGTGAAATTTTTATCGTTTTGGAGACCTAAATGGGTGACTCAGACCATTAATATGAACAACTTTTTCTATGGGACCAATGCTGGGAACTCAAAAAAATTTCGTCATTTCCATACAAAAGAGTTCCGCGGCCCGGCCAATTGTTTTGGGAATGTCGAATTTTTTTTTGAGTTCCCATAGGAAAAGTTGTTCATTTTAATGGTCTGAGTCACCCCTTTAAGGGTCCAAAACGATAAAATTTTACCATGTATAGTGTGCGTAAGTTTTTTGAAAGTGAAAACTTATTTACTTGTGTTGTGCACTTTTTGGGATGGGTAAAAATATTAAACTCGCGTCAGGACACGTGGCCTGGTCGAAAATTCGTAAGACGGACACGTGACCTGAGTCCGTCCGGCGGCGTGGCGTAGGATAGGAAGTCATATCCCACACTTTCTACTGCGCGGAGTTTTCACTTCTGCCGGCACTCCTGGAGTGCAAACCGTTGTTTTTTTAATTGATAAGGGACTTGTACGCATAATTAAAAAAAATAATTAGAGATGGGCTTTTGTCGGTGGAGCTTTCTCCATTCCTCTCTTCTACCGCCAGTTCTTTCACTTCTTTAAAGGAACCACTTGTTTAAGAGGGCACGAATGCGAAACTTGTCAATGAACATTCGTCTAGATGTCTATATCTATAACGACTACATGCCTGTTATTTATTATATATAAAACTTCAACATATTTTCTTAAAACTGTTAAAACTGAAAACACGATTAATAACAAAAGACTCGATACTTTTATTTTGCAAACATAGCCCCTTTATTTGATGTTTGTGGTCAGAACGGCGAAACCCTAAGGTCTTTAGCAATGATTTTTAGTTTCCTAGCTGAGCAATAACTAGTTCTAAAATCTGGTAAAGTTTTTTTTTACTCATTAACCTCGTACTTTTATTTTAAATAACAATTATGTGATTTGGCGCTTACGCCCGTTAATTCTAGGACACCCGCTTGTGCCTACCCACTATCTTCTTCTCATTTTTTACGCGTTACGGTCATTAGATCTATCCTGCTTTCGCGCGGGGCGCGGGGTGCGAAATGGCTTCAGCCGGGTCGCATTGGTGCGCTCTTAATTATACATCTAGGTCTTCCCGACCCACTTTGAAACTAACAAAACTACATGCTCTTATTAATTGGGCATACTGAAAAAGGAATAACATGCGTCATAATGACGCAAGTCATGGTCAAATATGGGCATTAGTTTTGAAATATTTGAGCTAATGATTGTGAACAGGTAAATGATCGAAAACGTATGGTTTTAATGTTATGTCACTCATTCAAAAATAAACCCTTAGCGTGAGGAGAATTGCAAGTTGCAACTAGCTACTCGTAATCTATATGCATTTCTCTTGCATTACGGCTTCGCTTTACGTTATCATTTATATACAATACTAGCTGTTGCCCGCAACTTCGTCCGCGGCAATTTCTGTATGATTAATTAGTATAGATGAATAATTTTTCCCCGATTTCAAAACATTTTTATTGATGCTTCGCTCCTATTGGTCGCAGCGTGATGTTTTATAGCCTAAAGCCTTCCTCAATAAATGGACTATCCAACACATAAATAATTTTCCGA
This sequence comes from Elegia similella, assembly GCA_947532085.1. Classification (NCBI taxonomy): domain Eukaryota; kingdom Metazoa; phylum Arthropoda; class Insecta; order Lepidoptera; family Pyralidae; genus Elegia; species Elegia similella. The sequence goes on from OX383928.1 coordinate 6,599,335, forward strand.
TTTGAACCAGTAGTTCCTGAAATTAGCGCGTTCAAACAAACAAACAAACTCTTCAGCTTTATAATATTAGTATAGATAAAGTATAGATAAAATATTAGTATAGTAAAGAAAACAGTGTTCGATCATTTAAGGGGTAATTCAGCTCGTTGATATGAACAACTTTTCATAGGGGACCTAAGATGGGAACTCAAAAAAACTTACAAGAGCGGCCAAACAAAAATGTTCGGCTGCTAGGTCAGCTTGTATGGGAACGTAAAAAAAACTTTTGAGTTCCCAGCATTGGTCCAATAACAAAAGTTGTTAATATTGCCGGGCTCCGTAACTGCCTTCGTGGTCCAGTGGTTAAGGCGTTTGCCTGTAGATCAGGGGGTCGTGGGTTCGACTCCCACGGGAAGCATACTTTGTTTAGTTGTTTCCAGTTTGGTCAGGACATTGTAGGCTTGAATCACGTGATTGTCTGATAATAAAGATGATTCCGTGCTTCGGAAGACACGTTAAGCCGTTGGTTCCGGCTGCCATCTGGTAGTCGTTAAAGGAACCACGTCAGAGGCCGAGAGGCGGTGACGAACTCTGACACCAGGGTGTGCACGATCGTTTGACCGTGTCACCTACACAAAATGATGATGATGATTTTTTTTTTTTTTTTTTGTAATAATCCTAGGTAGCTTTATATACTGTGTATACAAAATAAAAATATATTTAGTCGTTTAAGTTTTATCATTTTCATTTAATTTTCTGCGGAACGTTGTAATATTTTCTTAAAGACCGCCGTGACAGCCGTGAGAATTGATAATCAACAGTTCTACTGATTTATAACATGCAAAATAATGAAAAGTAATACAAAAATACTACAAGTAATGGCGACCACGTACCGGCAAGCGAAGCGTCGGACACCCACCGACTAGTTGGGCGGACGAACTGACCAATGTTGGAGGAAAACGCTGGATGCAGGCCGCTTCCAACTGGTAATTCTGGAAATCCTTGAGGAGGCCTATGTCCAGCAGTGAACTTCTTGCGGCTGATATAATGATGATGATTACTACAAGTATTATTATAATCCTTACTACAAGACATTTACTATTAGAGTTTAAAAGTTTAATAATAAAATGACAGTTGGCGCTAGGTTCGCTCGTCTTAGCCCCATAACAAATAATTTTAACTAGGGATGGCCATTAGAGATCAGTTAATCAAAGAATCGATTTCTTGAGTCAAAGAAATCGATTTTTTAAATCTAGTACTGAATCGATTCTGTGGATCAATATTTCACCCTAGAAAATCGACATTAGATTTTTCTGTTTTGGTAAAAACCATAAAATTATTTACAATTAGTTGAATGTATATGTAATCTTTTAGGGGTTGGCAATTAAATGGTTAATTATTCAAAAAAAACCTAAAAAAAACGGGACAAAACAAAATCGATCTTTCAGACATCGATTTTTTTAGTGAATTGATTTATTAAGTTGCGATTTCAATCGATTTAAGGATAGATCTTTTTCAGAAAGAATTCTAACAAAGTAGAGGACAATAAATCAAAAACAATCCCTCCATCACACTGCCAAGCAGATTTTAATTATATCTCATGATTTAACGGCCGACTGTGAGAAGCGGATGTAGGATGTTGCCAAGGACGTGCGATTCTCCTCTCGTCTTTTTGGGACATGTGGCTCATTACATTTGCCACTTGCCTTTTTATACCACTACAAAAAGATTGTTATGAAATGTATAACGCGATGTACTCGCCCGTAATATTCTAATCTATGAAAGATTAAAAACACCGATTTCTATTTTTTGAGACGGGACAAACCATTAAACTCGCGACACTGTGACCGTTACTATAACCGATGCGTTTGTATACAAGTAACCGAACTCTCCCGGAATGCCACTAGTTTCTTTATTTTATTATTAGTGATAAAACTTCATCCTATTTTGTTTTTTAATAGTGCTAGGATGGGCCTCACATAATAATAGGACTTGACACTTACAAAAATTCATTACTGAATTTATGTAAGTAATTATATTCATAAATAACTATTGTAAACCCTAGCGGTAGGACATAACTAATATTTTAATCATGTAACTCCACCTATTGTAATCTAACCTATGATCCACAATAAAGACGATTGTCAGGTGTATACCTACCACTTTTCAACATAATTTTGACCAAAAATAAAAACAGACTCCTCAAGAAATTCAATATGAAATAATATTTTATCAGAAAGTACACCTCTTTTATAACGGATTAAGACGAGGACTCAAATGTTTGGTACCTTCGCTCGGCAAAGGACTGATCAAGTGCGCGCAAGGGATAGCGCTTGGCGGTTTAGCCCGTGAATGATGAGATAGGAGATAGTCTCGAGTCGCTCAAAGAAAAAAACGTAAGCGCCAAATTCGTTATTTCTATTTTATATAAAATCAGACCGGTTAATTGTATTTTCATATTTACATTTTGATGAATTACTAATAACCTATCTTTTAGTCTAAAAATCATTATTTCATTCGTCGCATTTAAGCTACAATAACAAAAACTCTGCGAACGAAGACCATTTTTCAAAAAATATTTCTATCGAGAAAATTTTATCAAAACGTGTTTTCATCTTCAATTTTTGGAGATGAAATAGTCAAAAATCATATTACTTAGATTTGAAACTCCTAATTTAAGTATTTTGCGAGATAAATAAGGTTCAGAACGACCTTATTTACAGTGGTATCGCCTTAACAAATAAAATCATAGCGTTTTTTTCTTTTTATGCCCCGCCTTCACGTCTCTCTCTCTCTCTTTCACAGAGCTAGATTTACTTACGCTGGTAATTTAAAATTTAATTTGTATGATTTATACTTTTAGCAACCATTAATCAGTAGACAGTTATCAATTCGTCCAAATAATTAAACTCAAAGATGGGCCAGGCATTCCCAAATTCGGGTAATTGCAAAGAGAAAGATTCTGCCATTAGCGTAATGGCGGACGCGTGGCGAGAGGCAAATCCCTTCGTCGCGTAAAAGGCGATTTACTGCCCAAGTGCCCAAATTCATTATTAATAGCCCTTTGCTGTGGTCTCGGCCGCAAATGATTAGTTGATTGTCGGATTTTTACAGTTCAAAGGAATTTTAAAGTTATACAATGGTGAAATACTATACTTAATTGTACGATTTGTAGTAAATATAGTTGTCATTTAATGTTATAAAATATAAATATATATTATACTTATTATAAAATAGATATCCCAATTTCCTATTGTATAATTATGCTTTTAGAAGGCTGCTGCGGCAGCGCAGCGGGTACGTTTACACAAGCCAAAGTAGACTATTTCTTAGCAAGCTGCGTCGAAGCTGCGGCGATTTCATGGGACCTAACAGCATCCTCAAAACCCTTGCGGCCAAAATGGATAGGCCTTTCGGCTCATCTATTTTCAGGAACTGTACCTTGTGAAACATGTATTGGCAAGCTCCGTGGCGCAGCGGTCAACACACCAGCCTGCGATACGAGAGTGCCCGGGTTCGATCCCCGGCCAGGTCAAGATGGAAAATGATCTTTTTCAGGTTGGCCTGGATCTTGGATGTGTATATATATGTATTTGTTATAAAATATAGTATCGGTGAGTTAGTATCCCATAACACAAGTCTCGAACTTACTTTGGGGCTAGCTCAATCTGTGTGATGAATTGAATGGCAATGCTGATACGCTGAGCTAAGTAATTTCCAGCCCTTTGGTCACGAGATACCTCATTACGCCTTTTAGCCAAGAAACTGAAAAGCTTGTGCTGATGGACCCCACGGAGCCAATGTCTCTACCTCATTGATTACCGGGGTACCTAAGAAGAAAATAACATTTATTGTATGGAACCCTCTACACTCAAGTAACTCGTACTTGGCCTGTTTTTTCTTTTCATCTTATCAACTTCATATTTGTCAAATTAAACTCCCACAAGCCCTTCAAAGCGCAATCCCGACAAAAATCATGTAATTCCGTGTTCCTTGACCCAAGCTTAAATCCTAACCTCATTAGAATCTTCCTGTTGACGAGTTAGGCCGCGGCGGTATCTTCAAACGGCCGGCCGCCTTGTCCAATGAATCTCATGATTCACTGCTATTGAATTGATTGTAACGGTCTAACAGGCCTCATTTAAATCGGGAAAAATTTATCAGTTGCGTAGGAGATAGACTAATTCTGAGCGGTGAATAAATACTCACAGTTTGTACATTTTGCGACTTACATACTCATTAGCCTAGCTCAGCGACCCACAGTGAGTCGTGTCGTGGCGTTGCCTCTAGCATAAGAGAACGCCGATGCTTTCGGTCCTGTACTAGCTCTCGCTAGTTGTCGCCAACTTGCAGTTTGCGCAGAACCGCCATCACTATGTGGCTCCAGCGATACCTGGGACCACCGGCCTATAACTAATCCACCGGCCCTGGTATGCTTTCTCCGCCCCACGGTCCTCTTCCATTCTTTCGACGTGACCGAGCAAGCGTAGATGGTGCCCTTTAACTTCGCCTATAATGTTAGGCTCAGAGGTTTTAGCGGGAATTTCGGCAGACTTCATTTAGTCTTCTAGACTTTTAGTCTTTGTCATTTAGTGTTATAAATACCCACGTTGATGAATAATGTGTGGAATAGGTTAAATAACATGACATGGTGCGGCTGTAGTGAGATTTACTTAGCGGGCTGGTGGTTATCTGCCTCGCTGCGTCGTCTGTGTTAAAGCCAGTGGATACGTGGGGATTATCGCCAAGGGCTCGATCATCAACGAAATGAACTACACCATCATTTCGTTAACAAAACGCGAAAAACCTCAATTATACTTGATACTGGCTAAATACGTTACGCGTGAAAGCCATATATCGCTTACTAGTTCTTATATTCCGCCATTGCTTCTTATCCTCCATTTACCATCCTCACATTTTGCGACAGTACCAGGAATATCTCAATACTGGTCATAAAGGATGAATGAGCCTGGCGTTTATTATACGATTAAAATAATATTATCCTCGTCAACAGAACTACATACGAATTGCATACGGCTCTCAAATATTGTAACACGTTACGCGATTCGATAAGGTTTGATTATATATCATCATCAGGTCTTTTTAGTCTCCACTGCAGAAGCATGACCCTCTCTGAACTACCGGAGCCATACGTGGCCAGAGCAGACAGAGGATTTGGCCTACACTCTCCTCGCTGGCCAGACGGGTTGGAGAGTTCTCATTGATGTTTATGGGCTTTGTTTAGCTTGTATTTCTTAAGTCGCCTCTTACGACCTCCATGGGAAGACTAGGAGTGGTTCTATTTTACTCTGCCGGAACCACACGTCTATGATTTATTGATTTGGCTGATTATATATACTACCTATTTTTTTAAAAGCTGTATACTCTTAGTTTTATATCTTGCTAATAATATAACCCATCATTTCAGTCATAAAAAGTCCAATGTTAGACAAAGGCCTCTCTCAAGGATTCGTGTCTTTGTGGAACGATATTGCATACTCAACACTCTCGGCAGGCGGGTTGACCAACGCAGTTTCTTTAAATAAATAAATATATACGGACAAATCACACAGATTGAGCTAGCCCCAAAGTAAGTTCGAGACTTGTGTTATGGGATACTAACTCAACGATACTATATTTTATAACAAATACATATATAAATACACTTCCAAGACTCAGGCCAATCTGAAAAAAAACATTTTCCGTCTTGACCTGGTCGGGGATCGAACCCGGTCACTCCGAGTCGCAGGCTGGCGTGTTGACCGCTGCGCCACGGAGCTAGTCTTTGGCTTTTGTGCTTCCGAAGCTGCCCATCGAAAACTTTTTAAGCTAAATAAGGAAAGGGATTTGTTGGATTTGGTAAAGGAATGAAGGTATTGGGAGCTACTCACTCGGATGAATGGGAGAAAAACAAGTAGCAGCTCGGGGAGGCTGAGCGCGCGTACCTGATACCATACCTGTACCCACCGGCCAAGCAGTCGAGGATGACACCAGTGGCGTAACTACGAGGTGGCAATGCTGGCAAAACAAAATGCCCTGGAGAGAAGAGTAAAAGAGCGGGGGGGGGGGGGGGGGGGGGGGGGTCAAAGGGGGACTAGCTCCGTGGCGCAGCGGTCAACACGCCAGCCTGCGACACGGAGTGACCGGGTTCGATCCCCGGCCAGGTCAAGATGAAAAATGATCTTTTTCAGATTGGCCTGGGCGTTGTATGTGTATCTATATATGTATTTGTTATAAAATATAGTATCGTTGAGTTAGTATCCCTTAACACAAGTCTCGAACTTACTTTGGGGCTAGCTCAATCTGTGTGATTTGTCCGTATATATTTATATTTATTATTAGTTATAAAGTTAGTTTTATAAAGACAGTTACCATAATAATGGTCACGGGCATGGGTTTACAATCAACGTAATTAATTGGAATGACTTTGACCTCAATACGCGCTGAAGTCCCACGGGCATCAGTTACAGATGTGATTTTATTATTTGGCACTTAAAAATTGCGTGTGACTAATAAACTGAATTTTGTGGGGTCTACTTATGATAAAAAACTGGCCAAGTGCCCAGGTGGACTTGCGTCATATTCTAGTAATAATAAATATATACGGACAAATCACACAGATTGAGCTGGCCTCAAAGTAAGTTCGAAACTTGTGTTATGCGATACTAACTCAACGGTACTATAATTTATAACAAATACATATATAGATAAACATCCAAGACCCAGGCCAATCTGAATAAGATCATTTTCTATCTTGACCTGACCGGGGATCGAACCTTGGGCCCTCGTGCGTATCGCAGGGTGGCGTGTTAACCACTGCGTCACGGAGCTCGCCAACGCAAGTCCAACTGGTACTTGGCCAGTTTTTTATCCGTATAGTTCCGTTCTAATAAGTTCATCTAGATTTACACTACTACACTGAAGAGAAAAGATTTGATTGAATGTTCGCATTGAATAGGCTCCGAAACTACAGGACAGATTTAAAAAATTCTTTTACCATTACAATCCTACATTTTCCGTGATGAACATAGGCTATAGATTTCTATATCTACCCGTACGAAGCCAGGGCAGACCGCTAGTTTGTAATATAGCTACAGATTTAGAGATTTTCATTAAAATAGTTTCGGTGTTTTGAGAGATGCGAAACCATTGTGTCGCCACCTCTAACACACGCCGGATGATGGTCTGCGTAACCGACCTAACTAGTCGGCGAATCCAAGGAATAAAGAGTTAGTAATACCGTGATTCTATAATCTATGATTTATTTCGCGTAACTTTTAATATTGTAACTTCGAAAGACAAGTAAAAAATATGATAACAAGTGTTTGCTCGCTCGCTGGGAATCGAACTTAAAACCTCTCGTGAAGTAGACTAGGATGTTGATCACTTCGCCACGGAGGCTGTTATCTATTGTATACTTTTTCTTTTGTGTCGATGTTACTTTGTTAATCCTATATTTTCCCTGCCCTTTAATGGGTCACTTCTAGGTATGCCTTTTTTGGATGTTGTAAGAAAGTCGTGCAGGTGAGGCACCCAGGACATGAGAGAAGGTGCGCCATAGTTTGGGGAGAGTAACCACAAGCGCACACGTTTTGCGAATTGTCTATCATTCCCCCACTTCACCAGATTATCATATACTATAAACTATACTAATATATTATAGCATTCTATCTACAAATTTCAAACTAAGATTTACAATATCCACACGAAAAAACTGCGCAGACGCACAATTGCGTCCAATTGAAATATTCTGCCCTGAGAAAACATTCAATCTCACACAATTAACACCTCTTAACCCGTTCCGCCGTTCGCACGACAATCAAGGCAAGCAGATTGTTCATTTTAATCGTGCTCTTGCATCTGTACCTCCTCCTTTAGATTCATCCCCACCCGTTTGTGATGGGATGTACTTACTAATCACGTCTTTATCCCTTACGGAGTCGATAGAGCCTAGGATCATAAGACCCAAAGACCACGTTAAGTATGATGGCGTGTAGGTTGAGAGGAGAATCAATACAGTGACGCGTTGCCAGCAGTCTAACCTATCGGTATTTACCGATTTTTACAATCTGCTCGAGAAGAGACACAACTAATAAACGTTTTTCATGTCTTCCATCCAGTATGAACATCAGGGTTTCAGAAACTTACGTACCACTTCATCATGTATGCTATTGATATAGTATTAGCTCGCCACTGAGTTAATATGTGCTTCAGTAAGCATATTTTGAATCGATGCTCACGGCTGTAATCAATGGAAGACAATAAAACAAATTTTTTGGTCTCAAGGGCTCGTTCTTGCAACTAGTTACGTAGTATACAGGTTTTTTTACGATATTTTCCGAAAGAGAGATAAAAAAGATAAAAAAGGAAGTCAATGGAAATAACCAAATAAATATATGGCATAGACAATATAATACTAACGGCTGCCAACCTCATACAGCATTATTGGCCCAACTTAAGGCCTGTTAAAAGCAGGTACAAAGTCCCTGGAGAGCATGTCGGTAGGCCGTGGCAGTTAATTCCACTAACTTTCACTACGGGCGACGGCGAGGGCGCTTCAGTGCAATAGTTATAGACTTTTCCACCTGTCACTAGATGTCGTTAGAAAAACATGGTAAAATCAAGTAAAACTGAAAAATATTGTTTTGGTATAAGTCAAAAATATTTTTTAAAACCTTAAATAGGACGTTTTTCGTGAATACTGATTTTATTTTCTCATAATTATGGTGGGTAGATAGTTGTGAATAAACCTATGGCGCCATCTATGTAAGTACTCTGAAACAAATCGTAAGCAATAGCCGTTGGGACCACATGTCTATGGTTAGTTTTCAAATTTAGAAGCCGGACGGGATTCGAACTAAGAAAATAATAGATTATCAGAAAAATGCGTCCTTTGGTGAGCAGCTTTAAATTTCTATATAGAAAACGAAGATTCACTTGCGATAGACGTTGGGACCCCATATCTATGGTTAGTTTTCAAACTTAGAAGCCGGACGGGATTCGAACTAAGAAAATAATAGATTATCAGAAAAATGCGTCCTTTGGTGAGCAGCTTTAAATTTCTATATAGAAAACGAAGATTCACTTGCGATAGACGTTAGGACCCCATGTCTATGGTTAGTTTTCAAACTTAGAAGCCGGACGGGATTCGAACTAAGAAAATAATAGATTATCAGAAAAATGCGTCCTTTGGTGAGCAGCTTTAAATTTCTATATAGAAAACGAAGATTCACTTGCGATAGACGTTAGGACCCCATGTCTATGGTTTGTTTTCAAACTTAGAAGCCGGACGGGATTCGAACTAAGAAAATAATAGATTATCAGAAAAATGCGTCCTTTGGTGAGCAGCTTTAAATTTCTATACAGAAAACGGAGATTTACTCGCAATAGACGTACCTAAGGACCCCATATCTATGGTTAGTTTTCAAACTTAGAAGCCGGACGGGATTCGAACTAAGAAACCAATAGATTAACAAAACAAAACGCGTGCTTTGGTGCATCTTTAAATTTGTTTGCAGAAAACGAAGATTCACTTGCAATAGACATTGGGGCCCCATGTCTATGTTTAGTTTTTAACCTTAGAAGCCCGACCGGATTCAAACTAAGAAAACAATAGATTAACAAAACAAAACGCGTGCTTTGGTGCATCTTTAAATTTCTTTGCAGATAACGAACATTCACTTGCGATAGACGTTAGGACCGCATGTCTATGGTTAGTTTTCAAACTTAGAAGCCCAACGGGATTCGAACTAAGAAGACAATAAATTTACTAAACAAAATGGGTCCTTTTGTGAGCATGTTTAAATTTCTTCGCAGAAAAGGGAGATTCACTCTTGCCACTACATTTTGAAATTCAAGGTCGTTTCGTTAAAAAACATTCACACAGTCATGCCACGATTTAATTTAGGCATAGATCTATCAATTAGAAGACAGATGACTAGATGAGTAATGCGCGTAGGAGTTACGTCGTGGGAAACGTTCTAGTTTCAGTGACGTGCCTTGATTAAGACTATTACGACTGGATGACACATTGGTTTACAAATTTTTCAATTAAACAATTTTTTTGCAAATATTACGTGTTTGTGACAAGCTTTTATTATAAACAAATCCAGACTGCAAAGTGCTTTCCATGTAAAATCAAATGAGTCCAAACACGATAGGTGTACCATGTTTAGTTTAAGAGTTCCTCTGGCCACTTTCCGACTCCATCATCAGACCAGCGCAACGATTCCATTATATTGTATTGTCATTCGATTTAGACATCCATGCAAAATTCAGTTCAATCGGTAGAGTGTGTAATTAAGGTGCGAAAGACGAAGGTGCGAAGTGCTGAGGTGCGAGCGAACTATAAGGCGCGAATGAACTGAGGTTCGAAGAGCTGAGGCGCAAATGAACTGAGGAGCGAAGAGCTAAGGCGCGAATGAACCCAGATGCGAACAGCTCAGGTGTGAATGAAATGAGGCGCGAAGAGATGAGGTGTGAATGAACCTAGGCGTGAAAGAGGTGAGGCGCGAATGAACTGAGGTGCGAAGAGGTGAGGCGCGAATAAACTGAGGTGCAAAGAGCTGAGGCGCGAATTAACTGAGATACGAAGAGCTAAGGCACGAATGAACCCAGGTGCGATCAGCTCAGGCAGCCGAAAACTATTTTAAAAGATATCCTTAACAACCAGTTAAAAATGATTTTCTTTTGTGTCTTAAATCTATGACGCTTATCGACATATCAAGAATCGAAAACTTAATCATTCGGTTACTTACTTACATACAGAGTTCGATGGTTTTTCTCATATCAGATATGGTTTCCGCCATAAATTTCACGCATCTTTATTTTACTTATGAAGTCCTAAGAAATAAAACTCTGACGAAATGAAACGAAAAACCAAGAAAAATTGGTTATCTGTAAAGTCGGTTAACTGACGATAATGTTACGTGTGGTACCCAGCAGAGTAGAATAGGACCACTCCAAGTCTTCCCGTGGATGTCGTAGAAGGCGACTTAGGAAATACAAGCTAAACAAAGCTTATAAACATCTGAGAGACCTCTCCAACCCGTCTGGCCAGCGTGGAGAGTGTAGGCGAAGTCCTCTGGCTGCTCTGGCAAAGTATGGCTCTAGTAGTACAGAGAGGGTCGTGCTCCTGTAGTGGAGACTAAAAAGACCTGATGTTGATGAATGTTACGTGATAAAGGTGGAAGAGAGATAGATGCGTCACAAGCCGAACGCTTAGGCTGATCGTATCTCTCTTTCGCTTGTTCCGTGCTCTCGCTTAACACGGAAGGGTTTTTAAGATTTTATTATGTCAAAAATTCTTGATTTACACAAAAATAATATCCATAGGTACACATACCTACTTTGGTTTTTACGCATTAGGAGTTTGGAGTCGGATAAGGCTTGTTTTAAAAACAAAACTAATTGGACTTTAATTAAAATGATTATGTCACTGTAAGATAACCTGTCTAATTAGTTTTAAGCCTTTAGATCTGTTTTTCATTAATTTTAATTTTAAACAAGGTATAAGGCAATAAAGAAAAAGTATAAGGTATGATCCCGTATTTAAGTAGTTTTTGAAAAAAATATTTTAATATTTTTTAAATTTTTTTTTAAATATTACAAAAGAAATAAAGGAGATTGAGCTAGCCCCAAAGTAAGTTCGAGGCTTGTGTTATGGGATACTAACTCAACGATACTATATTTTATAACGAATACATATATAGATAAACATCCAAGACCCAGGCCAATCTGAAAAAGATCATTTTCCATCTTGACCTGACCGGGGATCGAACCCGGGCACTCTAGTGTAGCAGGCTGGCGTGTTAACCACTGCGCCACGGAGCTCGCCATATTTATATATAATTCTTATACTTTTCTTATTCTAAAACTTGTGCTCATAATTAAAGTTCAAAATTTTCTCCGGTACTAGCACTAAAGAACATTACTGAAGCTCGAATTTAGTAAGTATTTGTGGGGCTTTTGTATGTTGTATCGTATTTCACTAAATGTCTCTTTTTGTTGTTTTTCGTGTGTGTAAGTGGCCAACATAGGTGATAGATTTTTCAATAGCTGAACGACTGCCATCAATTATGACATCCGGGACCAACGGCTTAACGTGTCTTTCTAAAAGAACTGAGGAACTAGAGATATTTTTATGCCACTTGCCCAAAGCCGAGGTCCGTCACTCCTGGGGCCCTTTGGTGATGTTGTCTATATAGGCTGAGGACACTCTGCCCTCGTTTCAAACGCCCGGTGATGTAGCGAAAGCTCTCTTGGAGCTAGTTACATAGTCATTTCAAAAATAAAAGCGCACCCACCACACAACCAAACTTTCATAGATCTATAAAGATTTAGCTTTAAAAACATAAAAATTGAACGCAACTATGTTATCAGAAAAAATAATAACGTTCGCCAAAGTCAGGAAACCGCGACCCCGCGACCTGCGCTGACTTGAAACAGAAATTCTTTATTTCTCTCGTATTGAATGTTCTCTTGTTTGTTGTGATAAGGCCCGCTTGGTAGACTGCTTGTCACCAGTGATAACGATACTGGGTACTGAGACTGTGGCCTTTTGTGCAACTATGTGTTTTGAATTCCCAGTTGTTGCTAGCCAGTACTGAAAAGAAAAATGTTAGTAGAAATTTGATTTTTATTATAATTGAAATAGGTTTTTTTTTAAACTAAGCATACGTTCCCTAGGAAGATTTGTTATAATAAGGACTTGCTATGGATAAAGAAAGCGCTTTTTTTTTTCTAATAGGACACAAAATATGTGGTGTTGGTGAGTGTTAGGTGAAAAACAGAATCAAAATAGTGATGGGAGAGAGATGGATGATTAGCAGGCGATGCGGCTGCATAACTGATTGCATAGACTTTACTCATGTACATGATTACAAAAATATATAAAACTGTTTTCATCATAGTAGTATGGTGTGGAATAATAGTATTATCATAAACTATTATTCTTCACCACTTGTTTACAAAATCTTTTTCCTTATTTTTAAGTGTTTTATATTTTGCATCCACTATGCTATTTTAATATACCTACTCTTATTAAATAAAAAAAATAAAATATTGTGAAAAAAATTCAAGCGGGCGGGATTTGAACCTGCGGCTTTATATAGAGTCGTGTTATGAAAACTTTTACTTAAAATCTGTTTACGAAGAGTGGCTTTCTTATTTAATACCAGCTTTCTGGACAACTGGTCTGGTGGCTCTAATGAGCCACCAGACTAACAGAAAACAACTGTTTTGACTAGAATAGTCTAATGGCATTTTCGAACTATATCAACGTGCGCAAGAGCATCAAAATGTGTGATTGCTAAGTATTGTTGTAGATACTTATTGCGAGTTTAGTCTGATTGCAGGTGCATGCGAATCGACTCGTATGCGATTGGCTGTACAGGTATATTTTACACTTTGCGGGACATCCTGCCTGTAGACGTAAACTTCTATTGTTATGTCTATTGTGTCAGGTAAAGTGTCCGTGAATGAGTTAACACGGGGTTATAAGTGGAATGTGCCCTTCCCTTGATGGTGTACGGTGCAGAAACTTGGACGCTTGCAATGTTCGTAAGCATGCTGCAAGTCGCTAAGAGAGCTAAGGAGCGGGCAATTCTTGGTATTTCTATCCGAGATAAGATTAGAAACAGTGAGATCCGAAGACGGACAGGACTTACCGACATAGCCCAGGTAGGAAGGTAGCTCAAAGAAAGTGGTGATAGGTGGGCGATATGTCGCACCACAGATGAACGTTGGGGAAAAATAGCACTGGAATGTAGACCCAGAACTGGTCGCCGAAGTGTGGGCAAAAGTTCATCTTTTATAAATTAACACTGACCACCTTAATTCGAAACTCTTTAGGTAAATCCAGCAATGTTGCATAAGAAAAATCTTCCTATTGAGTAAAGTATATCTGAACTTACTGGAAATTCACAAAGCTCAACAGTTCTCTGATTCTAGAAACTAGAACTCGCTTGACCTCGTTGGTTTCCTTCGGAAATGCCCGATTGCTCTCATTTCGATCGTGTTCTGATCAATAACGACGCTCTGTGCTGACCACCCAAGGCGGAGTAACTTGACACTTGGATTAGGAACTCAAATCAGTCGAGATGAATCTGCTTTATACAAAAGCTGTCTCTATGGGTACTTACAATGACATTTCAGTCTCTATGCACATTGCATCAGCCCTTTCAAAGTACGTCACACATTTCGCAATACAAACCAACCCTATACTTTAAAAAAAAAATAGTATTTTTTTAACATTCATTTTAATGGCACTCTTTTTCATTTTTCTTCTATTTGCTTTGTAGGTACAAATTTCATCGGACCCACATTTGAACAACACCCTGATTCACATCCTTTTATTACTACAATGCACATATGTTCTATGATGTGTAATTTTACCATGCGCGTATATATTTGTTATGTTTTATATATAGCAAATAAGCATGTATTATTTTCTCCTTTTTGTTTTTGTTATAAGTGTTACTGTGTCAAAAAAATTTTTGACTATGTCTACGCACTACAACGCTTTTGGTATGCTAAAAAGCGACGTAAAAATTTAAAACGTAATGTAATTAATGTTAATGTAATTACTTCTTTCAATAGTCATGACTTGACAGTTACTCAATTATTGCTTTTTATTGTTGTTTTATTACCAAATAAACCTGATGAATGACACCGGCAATGTATGAAAGACATAGATAATTTAAAACCGTGCCATGTTCTAGCCATTTTATTATTTTCTGTTTTCAACTTTCGTAATTTAAACTCATTGTTATTTTATTTTATAACGAGATTTGTCAATGTCTTTGGGTTTGCAACTTTGTTCTTACCTACGTCTGTTCAGTTCAGTTACTTTATCCACATGATTCCATCGTCAAGCGAGTTTTGGGATTAAATGAAATTTATATTGTCAAGACATGCTTTTCTTAAATACTACTTTTGTTGCACTGAACACAATTATATTAAAACTAGCTTTCGCCCGCGGCTCCGCCCGCGTCAATATCGATCCCTCGGGAATAGTACTTTTTCCCGGGATAAAAGGTAGCCTATGTCCTTCTCCGTACTCCAGAGAACTTGTATGCAAAATTTCATGATGATCCGTTCAGTAGTTACGGCGTGAAAGCGTAACAAACAAACAAACAAACAAACAAACAAACAAACAAACAAACAAACCAACAAACAAACAAACAAACAAACAAACAAACAAACAAACAAACAAACAAACAAACAAACAAACAAACAAACAAACAAATAAACAAACAAACAAACTCACTTTCGCATTTATAATATTTGTAAGGATGAAAACATTGTACAGACTGTTTCATACAATTGACATGCGTTAACAATATTAAGTCTAGTGGACGAAGCAGTAACTAGTGGTTTGTAATGTTTTCGCAATTATTATACATTTAAATCAACTTAAATTTAAACTTAATTTAAAGAATTTACTACGTGCGACCTTGAAAACTGCAGTTTTCGAAACGTTAGGTGTAAAAATAATGTCATAAACGCGATAAAACCGTACCTATTAAGTGATTAAATTTAAGTGAAGCAGTAGCTAATCCAAACACCTATGACAGATTATATCATGCGGGAAATATCTTCTACCACTACATCCTTTAGATTGAAGGTCTCTATCATAAACTGCACTAATATTTAATTCTACTTTAATGATTTCATATTTGCTTTTAAGTTTTTCGTTATCTTTTTTGCAAGCATTGACATCCTTACATTTATTATTTTACGTCCTTAAGATCATTAGAAAGCAAGTAATGAATTTAGTTATTCATTTACTAATAAGACACCCAGCTTGATCTTCGCACTTGCATTCATATCTAAACATACCACTCCACCCCACAACTGTTCTTTGACGTCCTATCGAACGATTTGAAGCACTCGCTAATAATAAACCAAATGAATGAACGACGGTCCCATTGATGATCAGTAAATGTACTGTCTGTGTCAACCGCACCTAATTGATCGTGAGCGGTGTCTTTGTGAGCTATAAGCTTCGTTGTGTGTGGCTTATCGTGTATTTATAGAGATTGCATATGCACGATGTCATTTGTGCACTCGGGTAATGAGTGGGGATAGAGATTTTTATTGTGATCTAATGTTTTAATTAAAATCCAGTAGCTTTTAGATTAAAGTTTTATGAGGCTTGGTTCGTTCAAGTTCGTTTTAGTGTCATCGATATTTGTCTATTTAGTTTGCATATGTAGATTAAGTATAGCCACGCTATGCTGTGAATTTGTGTCGTTGAATGCTAACTCAACGATACTGTGTTCGATAATAGCTACTTATGTAGATAAACATCCAAGACCAGGTCAATCTCTAAAACATAGTTTTCCATATTGGCCTGGCCGGAGCCAGCGATTCGAATGCACTTGAGGAATCACTAAGCCATATAGGTCATTAATTCAATTAAGTTTGCATATTTCCATATACATAAGTAACCCTTTAATTTGATGCAGATGACAATGTCTAATAATCAAATCACTATATACATGAAATATTTATAAAATAAATCGGCATTGTTCCACTGGTGGTCGAAGCTGTCCTAAATCTTGCAAACATCCCCGTTCTTCGTAATTTTTGACTATTCCATAAGTCGTTTCTTCAACGATACCTCGTTTTTTAAAACCACCTTTAGTTCATTCTGTGAATCAAGTGGGTCATCAGTGCGGATGCATTTAGTCAAAACGACATAGATGATTAATTATATCTAGATATTTTATTGTTCATGATCAATAGAACGTTAGACATCTTTGAAAAATTTACATAATTTCTTCTTCCTTTTTACATTTTCGTAAAACATCTTATTGAGCTTGATCAATTGTAAGATGTCGTTTGGATATGGGTCACTTAGAAGACGGGAACGCCAGAGGAAGGCAACGATTTGGTGGCACGAGATTCGTGTCTTCCTCCGAACGGTGAATGATTGAAACACGGCCGATTTACTCAAGCAGAAGTTCAGAACACTAGGTACATGTATCATAGAACGTATTCTTAATTTTACTATTTTTACTAATAATATAAACTAGCTGATGCCCGCGACTTTGTTCGCTTGGGATTCAGTTTTATCACACAGTGTATCTTGTTTAATTTTTATGTGAAAAACTGTTCAAATTCTAAGGTATTGCTTTACAAAAATTACAATTTTGAAGCAGTAATCTGCAAGTAACCAAATTTAAGTCCATCTGGTATTTTTGGAGATAACGAAAGCTTGTCTAGATTTCGTTATTTTTCGTTATAGTTTTAGTTGGGTCATCCCTACTCCCATAAACTTATTACGTCAGTATATTTACCTTTATGGTTCAGTCTACAGGTACATCAATTTATCAGATTATATGACTGGTCTGTGGCCTATTTCATTACGCTGCCACCTGAGAGGCCAAATTGGATTCCCGATTTTTTATATGGTTTAGATTTCAAAAACTCTTTTACCCGTTTTTTTAAACTAATTAAAAAAAAAATATCAACCAGTTACATAGGATAGGCTATGAGTTTGTGGCTGAAAAATGAAACTTTACCGCTTCACTAGCAGTATACAATTAGTTGTAACTAGTGGTCTAATTTGATCCATTTTGAACATCTAAACTTAACGTCATTTCCGTCACTCTCAATCAAACCAATTGCTAAAAATATCTGAACTACGACATTTTGCACTATTATCGGAACCAAGGCTGATGAGTCAATGTAGGAAATACGAAGTAAAACAAAAGAGCCGAATGGCGCCAGGCTCTTCAAGAATCAATGGCCGACGTCCGGCCGCGAGCTCATCACAAATTGTCGCTGACAACGCCAATTGTATCACGCTTCCTGTGCCGTTCGCTGGTCTAAGTGATAGGAAATTAGGAATCATCGAAAAAGTCAATCATTTACAAAGATATGCACAGACATAATGTTTTACTGACTGGATATCTGATATAAGAACGATGATATAAGACACTAACCTCATGCACTGATATACCAATGATATTAGGCTTTCTGTGCAACGTTGATAGGAAAAACATCAAATTGTCCAAAGTCTTAAAAAGATTATGCACCATTTTATGATTCACTGACTAAACTTAATAGAAGGAAATACGCCACTAATTTAAAAATGTACTGATATACCATCAAGCTTTTTTTGCCTTTCGCGGCTTGATTTAAGTCAGTTCTTGACTTAATTTTAACTGGATATGAACTGGATACACTGAGCTAGGCAAAGGTTGATGAAAAATCCTATTAAATCATCGTCCTGTGTTGTTGGCTGGTCCAAGTGATAGGAAAGTAGATAATCATCGGTATATATAAGATCTAAAATGATTTTTAGTTCACCTTTACAATAACAGGTTTCTCTACCTTGTAGTAAGTAGTCGATTGATATGATACATCTTATGGTCCAAGTGGTATGTGATTACGGGAGTATCGGAAAGTTGTACCTCCCCTAGTATCTGATGTTGTTACAGCGAACCTATACATTATTTTACCTAATGAACAAATATAAGTACATGACTCTGATTTAGGACACCCAGTTTAGGGACTGTAAAATGTATTTTCTCCAATAACAAAAGAAGATAAGAGGAGCAATCTAGATACAAAGAAGTTACAATAAAAGATCTGATAAAACAGGCAAAAATGTGAAAAGAAATAACTTCTTTCGTCGCGAATCACAGTTTAGGAATCATATCAAACACCTATCATGACAATTACATAAGTTTCATAATATATTTTGATGTAATCAATATCAAAAACACGTCCAATCGAGATATGGTAAAGTTTTCAATGACAGCAGCATTTTTTTTTACTTTAAATATTCTCTCACTAGTCTCCAGTAGGTAGTTGTATCTACATTTCTCTATGTAAAACATTGTAGAGATTGGTAAGTGTCATCATGTCGACTATCTATCTCATTCAGATTGCACTATAGAGATTAAACTTAAATACGCAAATAATAAAGGTAATATAAAAGGCAATTCATTGAATTATCACTTACGATAATCCCATATCCTACTAGAACATGACACTGGCCATAATCCTATACTTGCAATTTAGACGCTACCAGATGTGGAGACGCCGGCGCCGTCCCCGAGGGTCTCTCAAATAACCGATGTCCGGCGCACCCTGGTCACAAATTAAAGAAAGTGTAGATCGGTTATCAATGTTAACATATTCATACAGATAATGCAACTTAACGGGTTTGTGGGCTTCTCCCCTCTTTTTTTATTAAATATTTATGTAATAATGACTCACACATATACATTTATATTTATGTATACATCTTTATATTACACACTTAAATTCTACTATTTTATGTGGGCTTCTCCCACTGGTTTACTGCTCGATTTCGCTTGGGCTATAGGCTCTAAGAACTCAGACAATGTTCCTATCAGGTTAATTTTAGAAACATTTAAATAGTTACCATATCATTTTATAGAGATAAAGATGTGAATGTATTCATATAGGTTCATTAGTTTTGCGTTCTGACTTTCTAGCCTGTCGGTAACTGAAGAGCGCTATTCTGTTAGTGGCCAGTTAAAATTAAATAAGGGTTCCCTAAAATGTTTGCCACCAGATTTTAATCTTAGGGTCGGAGTCATAATGTTTGACAATAAGCAACAACTGACACATAGTTGCCTAATAATAGCTTACCAGTGCCTTATTGCTGTCTCCGCTTATTTCAGAAACACTTATTTTGTTAGACATACACTTACTTCTCTCCAACAAAAATGGTCAATAATTGTTTCATTTCTGCACCCTCGTTGTTTTATACTCTGACAAGCGAACTGCATGCGATGAAGTAGATCCAATTATTGTTGAGTTTATTGCAATGGACGATCAGTTGATGGAGCTCGATTGAGTGACAAATGGTGAATGCTGATGGTTATTATGATTGAGTTGAAGCGAAAGCTTTCCTGAAGATTAGTTGGATGGAAGATGATCTTTTGATGTAGAACAATAGAAAATAGAGGTGCCTAATTTGGTCAACTTTATCTTGAAATCTTCAAAATTAGAATTTGTGTATCCTGTTAGTGGTAAGATTTTTTAACAATTACACGAGGATCTTTAATTTTTTTTATTTTTTTGTGTATAATTTAAGATCTATCATCTTTTTGAATAGGTACCGACATTGCAACAGTTAGATACATAGAAAGATAAAAATATTGCAGGATCTAGGTTCTCGTAACAAACTATATACACCATAAGTGGTAACTGAAATCAGAAATAGAATAGGGATGCTTGTTTAGGCCTAGATGCATATTTACGTTGATATAGCTAGTTTTACCAGTTTGTACGTTTTGGTTGAAGAACAGACACCAGCGTTGATTTAACAAAGCATTATAATAGGTTTTAATATTTTTGGATAGAACATCTACATAAATAAAAATCTTATCAAAAAGCTATGAAATTTCTACTAAATATATTAAAATTTTCAATACTAAGACAGAGAGATATAGATTATCATCAGAGCGTTTTTTTACGGTTGCCTCCTCAGCTCTTCGTGTAAGCCATCAGTCAGTCGGCTTTCTTTCTTGAGCAGTAAACCCCTGTGATGCAGCCCGGATCCTCTTGACATCATCCGTGTTGGAATATGATTTGGCGAGGTATTTTACGGCCAGCCTCACCTTGAAAAGACCCAAAACTGCTGCAATATACATGTGAAAATGAAGGAGTAGTGTAGATATATATGAATGATGAACTGATATTCAAAGCGGATATCGCATTAGTTGCAAACGGATTACAAGATAACGATGGATTAGTGTTATCGGTACATGTAATTTCTGTAATCACGGCAAACATGTGTTTTGAAGGAGCATCGGCAGCTATCAAACCAATCATCTGGAAGTATCTGTTCATGTTGTAATTAATTTGTTCCAAGGTATAAATCAAACGTCTAAAGATTGTTTACATTAGCATTTATATTGTAATTATGGATATTTTTTATATTAAACAAAATGGTTTCACTCACGTAAAGTCGGAAAATGCTGACTAAAAATACGTGAGCGAAAGAGAGAGGAACTGTTACGTTTAATATAAAAATTATGAATCTCGTGTAAGTTTTAAAAACATTGATATCTCTAGTACTATTCTACTACACTCTACGTACTATTCAGTATAAGTAGAATAGTTCTTTAATTTTACGAAATTTACCTAATGTTTATGAAATTGTATATCGACATGATTATAAAAATAATCATATCTGTCCCAAACTTTTACATATATCCACTTTGGGCATAATTTTCTTTATTTTTTTTCTATGAAAGCCTTCAATAGCGTTCTTGTTCCTCTTATTAAATCTGTTTTGAAGACCATTTAATACTCCTATAAACAAGATTGAGTAAATTTGATCTTGATCTATACCAATTATGTATCATAAACATTCTAAAACAAGGACGGATGAACGGACATCTCACAACAGGATAAGGACGATAAGGGGCAAGGACAATCAGTGCAGAGGAAGAGAGCGATTCGGTGGCGCCTGCGCGGCGAATGTTAATGTCAAGACGAATGGATATCATGTGTGGATGACACATCCGCGATTTGGAACGCTCCAGTGATGCTTTAGAGTAAGGATAGGGTAATGACCTGATAAAATTTGAAAAAGGAATTCTTTATTCTCTAATATAACAATGATATTATCATAAGAGTAAATTAAAACTATAAACTAAAGTTACCTATACTTAAAAATTAAGTTAAAACAAAAAATAAATTATATAAAAAAAGGGAACTTACAGCGCTTAGGTCGGCATGCAAAGTGCCCAAGAGGCTAGAGGCATTTCCTCACTGGATGGACAAGTCCAATACTCCCACTAAGTCCAATAAAAATTTAAATCAATTTCAATACTAAACTTCCTATAAGTATCTAGTATTCTTTTAGTACACTCTTTTAGACAACAGACAATTAGAATGTGCCACTATTAGTCTATTTCGGACCGATGCCACAGTGAGCAATAAAAATATGAACAAAGCAAATTTTTGTCCAAAACTCCGACATTAGTGAATTTAAACTGAATTCAGCCGCAGCTGTGCTGATGATTCATAGTACTAATTGTAGGAAGGAGGAAGTGACCTCGTAGCAAAACTTCGATGACATTTTAAATGGGAAGTTAGCTCCGTGGTGCAGTGGTTAACACGCCAGCCTGCGACACGAGGGTTCGATCCCCGGTCAGGTATTGATGGAACGATATATCGTTCCAAAACGCTAGTAGTATTTCGATTTTGCATAAAATAAACAAAATATAACAAATACAAATATGAAGTTCAAAAAGAGATACATGTATCCAATTTTGAATAAAAAATCTTTGACTTTGGAAAATGATCTTTTTCAGATTAGCCTGGGTCTTGGATGTTTATCTATATTTGTAATAAAATATAGTATCCCTTAACACAAGTCTCGTCTTACTTTGGAGCTAGCTTAATTTGTGTTATTTGTCCGTATATATTTATTTATTTAATTCTTTTTTCGTATTTCATACATATATTTGACGTGATAGATAACGTCTTATAAATCGATGGACGTCGGCTGCATGCACGAAAAAGAATCACGTTCCGCGTTCAAGCTACAGAAAGGCACGAGCGGCCTAAGCGTTTTGCTTGTAACGCATCTATCTCTCTACCACCGTTATTTCTTTATATTATCCGTAAATCGACTATATAAACAACCAATTTTTTTCTGTTGTGCTATGTTGATACGTAATAACCTGATTTATTAGTATTTAAATCAATTTCAATCGGAAAAAGAATGATGATCAACACAAAGTGCGGGATAAGACTATTTGTTAATTTTTTGTCATTCAATATCAGTGAAACATACAGCGTGGGGTGACTCAGCCCGTCAAAAAATACGACTTAGCCTATGGGAGCAATGTTGGGAACTCATTTTTTTTAATATTTTTATAAAAACGTGTTCAGCCGGCCCGGTAATTAGCATGAAATGTAAAAAAAATTGGGCTCCCAGCATTGGTCTCATAGGGAAAGTTGTTCATTTTGACGGGCTGACTCAAGTCACCCCTTCACGGGAACGTATATTCTCTTTTTGACGTGTGAACACTTTTTGAACAACTACGTTTTAATCATTTTATGCCGAACATTAAAGGTCAGTTTGTTTAGCCTACTCTCTAGATGTGCATATTCTTTAGAACTTACTTTTTCACAAAAAACACTTAAACTAATAAATAAAAAGAATTTTTCAATAAATCAGACGAAAAATTGCAAGATTCATTTCTTTTTCAGATGAAATAAGATAACAAACGTTATTTACTAGGCAAAGGATTGTTTCCTAATAAAAAAAACCATTTAAAATAAACAGTCCGTCTTATTGATTATCAAAAATATTAGATACGTATTTTTTCTTTTTTCAATCAAACAAAAGACGATAAAGCGCATCAAAGTTTAGGAGTGGGGGGCTCATGACGCAACATGCCTAAAAAGTGTACCGGACAGTGACGTCACGCGGAACGTTAACGGGCTATATCTTTATCAATTTTTGTTTGATTGAAAAAAGAAAAAATACGTATTTAATATTTTTCGATAATCTATAAGACGGAATTATTATTTTAAATATCTTTGGAAACAAAGCTATTAAAGAATTAGCAACATGCTAAACGTGGCTTTTATGTCTCAAGGACTCCTCGCACGAGAAAAAGACCTGATACTAGCTCCGTGGCGCAGCGGTCAACACGCCAGCCTGCGACGCGGAGTGACCGGGTTCGATCCCCAGCCAGGTCAAGATGGAAAATGGTCTTTTTCAGATTGGCCTGGGTCTTGAATGTTTATCTATATATGTATTTGTTATAAAATATAGTATCGTTGAGTTAGTATCCCATAACACAAGTCTTGAACTTACTTTGGGGCTAGCTCAATCTGTGTGATTTGTCCGTATATATTTGTTTGTTTATTTACTATATAGTATGTAATTCTAACATAGATACTAATTAAAGCCAATGGAATCAACCAGACATCTATTAGTCACAATACTGATGATAGCATCTTCACGCGCCACGAAAGTGACCAGAGAGCCCTAATTCACGAGGGCACGTCTAAATCAAGACATGCCACTCATTGACATGACAAACATTCAATTGGACGAATTGCCGAGCGCTAAGATTGCGCGTCTGCTATCGTATCAACGATTATATTGAAAGCTTTGACTCATCTTTGGAGTGAAGTAAAAGTTAGTATATTCTGATCCTTAATTTTTTGACCAAAGTCCTGTTACCAAAAGGTAATGTTTGGTATACCCTCGAAAGCTTAGTGGTTGTTTATTTTTCGTGTGTGGAAGTAGCCAACACTGGTGTCAGATTTTTCAAGCTGCCTAAAGGCATCTGCCATAGCTTAACGACTGCCATCAATCATGACAGCTGGGGCTAACAACTTAACGTACCTTCCGAAGCACGCAGGAGCTCGAGATAGTTTATGCCACTTGTGGTCACTCATCCAGGTGGAGATCGCGCCCGGGGTTGCTTCACATGCGTAAGTGCTAATAATGCTGAAGCCCACTGGGGCATCGGAATCCTCTAACAAAAATTACAATCGCTGAGCATATTATTAGAGATAACCTAGGATAGAAAGCTGAGCTTTTGGTTGAGGGTTCGACTCGTGAAATAATGATCCCCATTTTTCTAATAGAACATGATAGATGCCATGTTAAAAAGGTATTTCAAAAGATAAAATAAATAAATAGGTATATGTATAGGGGCAACTCACACCGATTCAGGTACAGTAAGCTTCATAGATGTTGATCACAGAGAACGCTTAATCAATGAATATTAGATACTGTACATCTAAGACCCAGGCCAATCTGAAAGTGGTAATTTTTCTATCATTACCTGGTCGAGGATCGAACCCACACGCTACGAATCAAAGTCTCCTGCGGTAACAAAGTATCCCCACTGAGATTTACAAATAAAAGTGGCGTTTGATGATCTTTTTATTTTTAAGCACCACGATGTAGTAAAACAGTATACAAACATACACATCTGTCCTCAGAATGATTCATACATAATATCATACAATTGTAAGACCAACATACTTATAAGATGTTTATTTTTGTTATAATAAACGTCATTTTTATTGTGATGGACGATGTTTGTCTCCATCAGTGTTGTATTTCAAGAATTATTTGTCTTCTTACTTTATGAGATTAATATACTAATAACTAGCTCCGTGGCGCAGCGGTCAACACGCCTGCCTGCGACACGGAGTGACCGGGTTCGATCCCCGGCCAGGTCAAGATGGAAAATGATCTTTTTCAGATTAGCCTGGGTCTTGGATGTGTATCTATATATGTATTTGTTATAAAATATAGTATCGTTGAGTTAGTATCCCTTAACACAAGTCTTGAACTTACTTTGGGGCTAGCTCAATCTGTGTGATTTGTCCGTATATATTTATATTTATTTATATTAATATGATGTGGATTAATAAATAAACATCGCCACTAAGGAAGTGATGTTCTTCATAGTTAATTTTAATAAAAAGTGTAAATAGAAAATTATATAAAGTTTATGGATTGCAGTTTTATAGGAGTTATAAAACGATTTATAAATAAATATATAGGGATATATCACACAAATTGAGCTAGCCCCACAATAAGTTTTGAACTTGTGTCGTAGGATACTAGCTCAACGATACTACTTTTTTATAATAGATACTTATATAGATAAACATAGGCATGTGGTTTCCGGTAGAGGAGAATAGGACCACTCCAACCTTTACCATGGATTTCGTAAGAGGCGACTTAGGAAATACAAGCTAAACGAAGCTCATAAACATCAATGAGACTCGTCTGGCCAGCGAGGAGGGTGTAGACCAAATCCTCTGTCTGCTCTGGCCAAATATGGCTTCGGTAGCACAGAGAGGGCTATGCTCCTGCAGTGGAGACTGTCTCTACAACAATAAATACTAAAAAAATAGAATCTAATATATTCTGTTTTATAGTATTTGTAGTTATAGCGGCAACAGAAATCGGCAAACGATCAAAATTTCACCATTAATAGATACGTTCAAGTTCTTTATACGTATATTCTACTCTATTACTAGTTGCACATAATTAATGAAACAAAGTTATACATTTTAACACATTGAAATTAGTTTCTCTTTACCTTAGCAACACTTCTCATCAATGAAATTATAAAGAGCACTAACCAGGTTATTGCTAAAGTTGCTATCGTAATTAATATTCAGTTTTACATTGCAACTTCCTTCTTGTATTAAATCAAATTATGAGTTCAATGGATTTTCTGAAATTGCAATTTTGATATTATTATCAAGCTATTGGAAAACCTGAATAATTCGATAAAAACATATTATCACGTCTTTGTCCCTTACGGTGTAGGCAAAGCCTGACATCGTAAAAATAAATTCGAAAGGCCAGTTCAGCATGAAAGTGAGAGTATAGGTGGAATAGGAATCGAAATAGTGATGGGTTGCGAGTGGCATCGCCTTCTACGGTATGCGTGGGAGGAGAAATAGCTGGTACACTTTACGAAAAATTGTTATTAAAATGTGCATTGAGATGCATACTTAGAAATACCTTATAGATAAACCGAAAATAGGTAACCAGCTTATGTTTGTTGTTTTACAAAAAGAATAGAATTCGTATAAACAATATTAGAGGTACATGTGCTGGTCTGGTAGTAGAGAAACGTAGAATGTACAGCTGTTTCTCTGCTCGCGCAGACCGTCGAGGACGAAAGAATGGACGAAAATCTTAGTATGTTAATAGGCGATGCGGCCTGATGATGAATCAGTTTTTTCATAATATACCCAAATGGGTATATCGTGTAGTGGGTAAAAACTGTTTCAGGGTCATGGGCTAAGTATCCATATAACAAAAATTTGCCTTTCTGTTATAGCCGTATATTTAATTACTCAATATTATAAACAACTTATAACTTCTTATTTTATTGTATTTCAATTCAGTCGCAAGATAAGTTCAGTGCTGGACAAAGGCCTCTCCTAGGATTCTTCGTTCCATGGCAGGATATTGCCATATTCACCACGCTTGACAGGCTGGTTGACGAGCCCAGTTTCTTTGGCTTGTACTTCCGACGCTGCTGCTCATCATAAGCATTTTTAAGCTGCGGAAGGATAGGAATTTATTGGATTTGGGAAAGGAATTTAGGGATTGGGATATTCATGTTTAGTATTTTTAGGAGTTAGTAGTAACTAACTCCTAAAAATACTAAACATGAATCGGAAAAGAAAATAGCAGCTCGGGAGGTCGGGCGCGCGTAACGATGCCATACCTGCACACCGGACAAGCAGTTTAGGAGAAGACTGCTGTGTTCTTCTGCTAATAAGATATTGTATATACCAGGCTTTTATGCTAATAAGATATTGTATTTTTGTCCACAGGAGTATCAGCAAGTGAAGCCCTTCGAAATGGACTTTGCCAGTCCTTGTGGGGACCAAGACCCGAGACTAGGTTGCCGTCGCCACCACCAAGCCAAGACACCTATACCTCCAGAGGTAAGGAATCCTTCTCATCCGCGTGTTTCCTTATTGCGTCATCAACCGCGATACATCAGAGCCCGGGATTCATTATTATGACTAAACTCATGCTGTGATGTGATTTGGTGAAAGTTTCTACGGCTGGCTGCCTGCCTGACGCATTCTGACACCAACTCCCCTAGAATATTTCCATAACCTCAGATATACTATGTCAGTGAAGTATATTAGTATTTGTAATGTACCTTAAACTCGTTGTTACTTACTTTTACTTTTATTTAAACGTTGTTGTTTATGATATTAGCTATCTAGTCCTGCGAGGTTATTCATCATCATCATCATCATCATTGCACAAAGGCCTCTCCCAAGGGTTCTATGTTCCATGGGAGGATGCCATATTCACTACGCTTAGCGGGCGGGTTGGCGAGCGCAGTTTCTTTGGCTTTTTGTGCTTCCGACGCTGCTGGCCATCGGTAGTATTTTAAAGCTGGGATAGGATAGGAATTGGTTGGATCTGGGAGAAGAATGAAGGTATTAGGATAGTACTCACTCGGGTGAATGGGGGAAAAGCAAGTAGCAGCTGGTAGTTTGTTATAAAATAGATATATTATCGTTGAATAAGTATGCTCCACAATATTTATATTCAGACTTATTTGTCCATACCATAATCGGTGTTATATAAATAAGATGTGTCATTCGAAAAATTTGTTCATCATTCTTTAACTGACAATGATAGATGTTCTACTATATCAGTGAATCAATTGAACAGATTTCTTATATAATGTCCGGTACGTGTGATAAGATTACATAGGTACCACTGAAATATTAGGATTTTATCGCAGAAACGGGATCTTTTAGGCTTGTTTCACAGCTGTGCGGGAGATTCAGATGGTCCAATGGTTGGAGGTCCAGATGGTCCGACTAGCTCCGTGGCTCAGCGGTCAACACGCCAGCCTGCGACACGGAGTGACCGGGTTCGATCCCCGGCCAGGTCAAGATGGAAAATGATCTTTTTCAGATTGGCCTGGGTCTTGGATGTGTATCTATATATGTATTTGTTATAAAATATTATATCGTTGAGTTAGTATCCCATAACACAAGTATCGAACTTACTTTGGGGCTAGCTCAATCTGTGTGATTTGTCCGTATATATTTCTTTATTAAAACAAAAGAAAAAAAAAACCTTTATCGCGACCCGTAGGGTAAGCGCCCGCGGTTCTCTTAAACGAGTGTTCAGTACGATTTACCCTTTGATTATAGTTAATGGATTTAGGTGTTATTTTGCGATGGGCAGCAGTTTCGAAAGCACAAGAAGCCAAAC
The DNA here is from genome assembly GCA_947532085.1 of Elegia similella. NCBI lineage: Eukaryota > Metazoa > Arthropoda > Insecta > Lepidoptera > Pyralidae > Elegia > Elegia similella. The sequence continues at coordinate 6,628,067 of OX383928.1, forward strand.
GCCTGCCAAGTGTGAGTATGGTAATATCCTCCCATGGAACGAGGAATCCTTAGGAGAGGCCCTAACTTTTTTTGGCTGTAATGATGATGATGATGATTTTACTTCTCCCATATTAAGGTATTACGATATTTTTTATTAGGTACTATCTAGCTTTTGACAGCGACTTCATCTGCCAAGCTGGTCTGGAAGAGAAGATAAAAACATATAATATACCAGCTGCTTCGTTTCCCGCGCAAATCGTAAAAGCCGATCGAAGGAATGGGCAAAAATCTGAGGAATCATATAAGTGTGTGATGCGGCTAGCAACCCATCACCATTTTGATTCCGTTTCCCCATAATGTATATATTCCATTTGATAAATTATGTCGTTTATGTATTTTATGTTTGTATTGATGTTTTACGTCACATTTATTCATATTTGGCACTTTATCGCACCGCCTACTTTAACTTTCTTTTTGGCTGGGAGAGAATGCCATATGGCATTAAGTCCACCTTATGTACATTTTTTTTAAAACTGTGCAATAAAATTTAAATAAATAAATAAAAAAATGCCCACCAACATGCTAAACGTGGCTTTAAGTCTTAAAGACCTAGTCTTAAAGGTCTCTGTCTACCCCGTAAGGAAAAAAGACGTTTTAGTATTGTAATTTAAAAATCTGAAAGTTTGCTAACTATAGAAATTAGACGAAACATTTTTCTCGCATGTTGCATGGGTGACAATCCATACATTTCAAACATCGCTTGAACCTTATCTTGTAATGTTTGCTTACAAGGGTACACATGTCCAAATCGGATTTACAACACTCTGAGACACGGTGTGACGTACCGACAGCAAAATAATTTTATGATGATCTTAAAAGCTGTTATTTTTTAAATATAATATATATATAATTCATTTACATACTACATCATAAATTTCTAGTATCGAAAAAATCATTTCCTAATTTCCACTACAAGAACGTCTATAATGAAAAATACATTATCATGTCTTCATTATTTGTCATCACAGACACAGTCAAAGCCCGCAAGACTGGATGCATTTCCTCAAGTAACAATATAGAATAAAACGGTAGTAGTCAGTAGTACAAGATTCCCGCTTAATTATTATCCAAAAACCGGCTGCCGGCAAAATAAATTGCTAGTAGCATGAATGGGCCGGCTCGTCCGGGGAAGTACCACACTCTCACAGAAAATCGACGTCTGAGTAGAAGCTTTAACGCTTCTATGCTTCGTTCGGTGAGTGAGAGAGCCGGAGGCCCATCCTTCACCCTCCCCTCCCCATTTCCTTCCTCCAACTCCTTGAAAGGCCGACAACGCACCTGTCACACCCTGGTGTTGCAATTGTCCATGGGCTGCGGTGATCACTTACCATCAGGTGACCCGCTTGCTCGTTTGCCGCCCTATAATAAAAAATAAATAAAAAAAAAGCTTTGAGCGGGCGTCTCATGTATAAGTTCTCAATAATTTTGCTTACATTATTTATGCTGACCGTACTATCGTTATCGCGTTATCGAAATTCGTGTTCGATACAAAAATTACAGCCATCATAACGCATACGTTTAAACACGATATGGTATCGGCTAGCTTTGTCGTTACCGCGGCAAATCAAAGTTGTAAAACAACGTAATTTCGCACCAGATAGCCCGGAGATACGGTGTCACAGAACTTAAATAGTGCAGAAGTAAAGGTCTTTCCAGTGTTGATAGCTTCATGTAGGTATAGATTTAAAATAAAGCTGGACGCAAGCCGTTTCCAACCGGTCATTTTGGTAAATGTTTGAGAGAGGCCTATGTCCAGCTTTGAACTTCTTGTGGCTGATATGATGATGAGGTATAGATATTGGTGAGTCTTGTCCTCTGCCATCTTAAATGGGCAATCCAAATGACATTCATCTGATATGTTAGACTTAATAAAGACAGTATCCATGCGCCACAGTTTTACATATAAATCACCGCACTGCTTTCGCTTCTTCATAGTACTCTAATAAAATTCTTAAATTCGGTGTCGATGAGATAGTTCCTTTGGACATTAAATACTACAAACGAAGAATAAAATGTTCGGTATTTCGCCTTAAAAAACATTTACGGATATTACCTAATACGATGTTTACCATAAACGCAAAATATCACCTCACTATTTTGGTACATATCGAAAATGTATACCTGACGTAAAACTTTTATTTCTGTACTTCCAGTGTTTTGTACCGGTACGGTTGACGGTATTGATAAGATATGTCGTCAAATCTGAAGCCAGGGATTTGGTATATCCAGTGTTATTGGAAATTTGTGCGTTATGATGGGCGCGGGTTTTCGAAGGTTATGCATATGTGCATTGCCCACGATAGGCCTTAGCTATCAGCTTTTATTGCTTTTGCGGTAGGCATGGTTTTGTCGGCATTTGATTTACTATGTTCATAATAGTAATATTTAATAGGGATGGTAGATCGAGCAGTAATACTTGAGAATTTTAATAAAAGAAAGAACGTATTTATTTTCTCAAGTGCGAGATTATTATATTCCTCTTTCTCATCTAAACATGCTCTCGATTGCATCATCAGCTCGTGTCGGAGTTCGCTTTTCAATTTCTTCTGCTTCACTTCTCACAGTCTTCGCCTCTTGGGTTGTGAGACCATTGACACTCATATAATCCTTAGCTGCATCACTTTATGCTACATCAAGCCAACAATCTTGGGTTTTACCCCAGTTTTTTTTTGGATGAGGTGCGGGAATGATTATGATATTAATTTTATGATAGAACACAGCACGACCACTTCGACAAACAGTTGCCAATAGCAATTCTAAGAGTTATGACGAAACAATGGTGCCCACTAGTATCACATGCTTAACCTGAAATTCCGTAGATACATTCTACTTGAAAAAATACGTTAAAGCAAATCTTTAAACTAGTACTACAGGAAAACCACCATGAATCAAAGGAAGGACTAGCTTACGTTTGCCGGTACGGCTAGAAAGAGTAAACATTAGTACCATGGTCAAATCAAGTTATTTGTCAACCCTATACCTACAGTTAAAAAAAATAGAGACAATCTAGCTAAAAATCTTGAGCCTTCGAGGGTCTTGAGTGTTGACTATTAACATACAAGAATCTTACAAATGAAAGAAATCAATGACCACAGACAAAAGCAAATCTTTAAACTAGAGCCACCATCAATCAAAGGGCTACGTTACATACACATTTTCGGTATGGTCACGACATCTTATTTGCCAACCCTATATTTCACAGATCTTAAGACTGTGATGTTTTATGATGTAAAAAAAAAATAATGTCATTATTAATCAAATTAGTAGTGTCTTTCAAAAACATAGACAATGCAGCTAAAAATATTTAAGCTACGGCCAAAATAAATCAAAGGACCACGTTACGTTTGCCGGTGCGGCCAGTAAGAAATTTGCACCATGGTCAAGAAATCTTATCTGTCAACCCTATACAGTTAAAAAATATTATTTATTGATTAATTATAATTAGTTATTGAGGGCTATAGCCCAATATTGTTAGCTAAATTGTCTCTAATTTTTAACTGTATAGTGTTGACTATTAATATAGGAATGTTACAAATGTAACGAAAGAAATCAATGACCACAGACAAAAGCAAATCTTTAAACTAGAGCCACCATCAATCAAAGGGGTTACGTACGCCCCGGTACGGTCAGAGTAAACATTTGCGCCATGGTCACGACATCTTATTTGCCAACCCTATTATTCACAATTGTTTGGTCAGGTCCCACAAAGTATCGGGTTGAACAAACGTCGCGTGACTTCGCGCTGAATGCTTATTCAGTTTTGTGATTACTCATAAGCTTTGTCCTTTGACATTTTGAAAATGTAAATTTTTGCGAATAAAATCATTATAATTTTATTCGCAAGAGAACTTCGAGTAAATCCCAAATTCCCTCTTGGGCTGCACTCCTCAGTTTTAGTTAATTGTGGCTGATATGAAAACTAAAACTGAGGAGTAGAGCCCAAGAGGAGATTTTGGGATTTACTCGAGCGCATCATACGAATGCTGTTTCTGTTATGTTATTAATCGAAATTGTTCTATTAATTGTACTGACTTATCGTTATTTTTGTGGTGTAACAGTTACGCGTTGAATAATCCCCAAATATACATTTCTTTCCAGGCCAATCTGAGAAAGATACATGAACTAAACTTAGCAAATTGTTTGTTCGCGTTGTGAAGCACAAGTACGTTTTTGAATCAACGCTTGGAATCAAATGAGTTTACAGTGAGATCTCAAATGGTCATTAACATAAATCTAGGCTGTTGACTGGTTATTAACAAGGCAAGATTAATCTCAAAGACGCCGCAGACGCATGTCATCATTTACATCAAACTTACAAAGAAGCAATTCATTTGGAAAATAACTCCAAATTCAATTCGAATCTTAATTACGAGGATTTACAGTTCAAAATTTGAATTTTTGAGTTTGGAAATTGTGTGTTTATGTTGTTTCCGTGACAAATATGAAGCGTGCTATTGTTTCAGCAAATATTTCGAGGAAATGAGAGAAATCGGGGCGCACACAAAGGCGCCGCTGCGATAAGGCGCGGCCACCATAGCTTATTAGAGGAACGCGTTATCAAAATTAATATGAATCTGTATTTGTTTCCTAAGTTCGTTGTGGTTGATTCTGATTGCCAAGAGTCCACGCATTTTGTAGACTTTTTATAATAATAATATATAAATATGTACGAACAAATCACACAGATTGAGCTTACCCCAAAGAAGGTTCGAGACTTGTGTTATGGGATACTAACTCAACGATATAATATTTTATAACAAATACGTATATAGATACACATCCAAGACCCAGGCCAATCTGAAAAAGATCATTTTTGTGTTAACGTGTTGGCGTGTTAACCACTGCGCCACGAAGCTCGCATAAATAATAAAAAATACAAAAACAACAAAATAATAAAAACAATAGTTTTTTTTTTACTGTAGCTTCTAATATTCCACGATACCAAAGTATGCAGCAAGCATGTAAAAATATTTTATATTAATTTGTGCCTTGAAGACCAACTCTGGTACCTAACCAGAGTTGGTCTAACTTCAAAAAAGTAAATTGATAAACAACTTAGTGATCTACGGTTATTACTAAATTGGCTTGACTTGATTAGAACCTAGGGCCCTATTAGGTAGGGCTTCTGCCCACAGTGTGCTTCACTTCCACAGTATTTCGCTACGAGTTTCGGTCTTTGGCTACGCGCTTAACTTCGGGCCAGGTTAGCCCAATTGTCTTTATCTCCGCTGCCACCGTGCGCTGCCAGGTCATTTTGGGTCGGCCTACTTTCCGCTTGCCCTGAAATGTCAGGGCTTGCCTCGAGATATAAGCGGGCTCTCTCCTGAGAGAATGGCCTATGCATATCCATTTGCGGTATATGATCAGCTTGTGATTTTCGTGAAATTGGCATTTCTGAATTTGAATCTCCAAAAACAAAGATCTTTAACTACAATCCTTATCAATGCAACCACGTCTTGGTATTTTAGACCAAATCGTTAAACCGAGATAAAGCTTATCGAGTGACGTTGTTGACATTCGAAACAGTGCCAAGGAGTGGTCTAATCCTACAATCCCCAATATCTTCAGATCTCGCCGACAAACCTGATTTTTCATGATAGCGAACCTCCAGCGTGACAGGGTAATACTTTGACTAATGCCACGAGAAAAGATTACTTTAGGTGTTGATTATTTTGCAGTTAGGTATTTTGGAACATGTCGGTTTGTTTGTTGTTCGTGTGTGCAAGTGACCACCACTTGTGGCAGATTTTTCAAGCTGCCTAAAGGTATCTGATGATGACCTGTATTGCTTCCGTTTGAAACAAAATATTTAAAGAAAAACGGAGATGCTATTTGATTTTTTTTCGTGTGTAAATAAATTATAATAAATATATACGGACAAATCACACAGATTGAGCTAGCCCCAAGGTAAGTTTGAGACTTGTGTTATGGGATACTAACTCAACAATACTATATTTTATAACAAATACATATATAGATAAACATCCAAGACCCAGGCCAATCTGAGAAAGATCATTTTCCATCTTGACCTGGCCGGGGATCGAACCCGGGCACTCCGTGTCGCAGGCTGGCGTGTTAACCACTGCGCCACGGAGCTGTCAAATGGAGGTGTAGCCCTAGATAACCGTTCAAAATATTTTATGAACTAAGTGCAGTTTAAAGCAGGAAAATTAATTAAACGACTTCTGTGGCCTAGTGGTCGACATGGCAGACTGTTACAGCGTTGGTCCTGGGTTCAATCCCCGGTGTTTGAAAGGTTTTTACACTAAATTTTCTTTTACTTTTAATATCCTTAGGTTGCCATGGCGGGGGGGCTGTCATTTACTTATCAATCCGTTGTATATAACAGTTTTATCATACGTTTACATAGTATAACACCGTCATAATGAAACATAAATAAATATCCCTTAATGGATTACTTTATGGCATTCCAAAATCGCCATATAACACGATATCTATGTAATGAAAAAACATAGTCGTAAAGATACTATATCACACAATTTATTCAATAAACGAAAAGTAATCCGACGCCTGTGGACCTTCAGAATACAACTTTGATTAGTCTAATCCACAGCGATTATCGCAAATAAATCCAACGCGATTAAACCCGAGGTTTTGTGATAAAAACGATTATATGAATGTTTTTACAAAACTAAATTACTTTAAGTTGAAGAATTTCGTAAATAATTGATTGAAATACATTGGCTTTACAAGCGATAAGTCCGCCTTTGTACCAAAATTTTCTTCTACAGGTGCGTGTAATTATCATTTCGTGTAGGTGACACGGTCAATCGAACATGCACACCCTTGGTGCCAAAGTTCTTTGGTGTGTTATTTCATCATCATCATCATCAGGTCTTTTTAGTCTCCATTTGGTGTGTTATTTATTATATTGTATTTCTAAATTGGTGCAATAATATAATAAATTCTATTCTATTCTACTGGCAAACTATACTTATTCAATGAGGATTTTAGTAACCTACCTTTTCTTCAGGTCACGGAGATGTGACGAGAGATATTTTTGAGTTATTTTTTTTTTATTTATCTGATTTAGAAGTAAAAGAAATAAATTGATGGGTGGGCGCTGGTCAGCTCATTTGTAGGCCTCCTAATAAGATTTTGAAAGAAAATGTGGTCGAGATTCTATCACAAAATATAACGGGCTTTTTTTTTGAAAGGACTTTCGCTTCTTCACCGGGCGTTTGATATAGTTATATAATCTTTTATGTAAAAAAAACGACTTCAATCAAAGTACTGAACTGATTTTGATGATATTTAAATGGAACCAATTTGAAAGCATACCCTTTTAAAAGAAAAATATAAAAAATAAACAGTTGATCAAAAAAAAATTAAAAAAAATGCTAAAGAGGGTATATTATGAATCCATAAATCATAGAGGCATGCGGTCACAAACATTAAAAGCGAAGCGAATTAATAACCTCCTCCTTTTTCTGAAGTTGGTTAAAAAAGAATCGATAGAACAAATTCAATTTGCGATAACAGTACATGCAATACTTGGTTTATTTCGGATTTTGTTTCGTAGTTTACGGCCAAGATTTGGTTAATCCCAGCAGATAAGACGTATTACAAATGTTATTCGGCCTGATAAGGCGTATTAAAACTGAATGATAACATTTGATTTATAAGTATTATCTGCGAACATCACGTGGACCTATGAGAAGTTATTATTTTATACTATTTTATGCTATTGGATATTAACAGCAATGTTTTTGGTATTGACCACGGTTTTGATATTAAATCTCATATCTAGGATATAATCTGTTATTTAAGTGATGTCTTCACTTATGAAACAGATTATTTCAGCTATTAAAAGTGTATTAAAAGGGTGCTATGGTCCCTGTCTAAGATCAATTTAAAAGAAGCGTAAATATTTTTGGGAGAGGAGGGTAAGGAGATACCTGACCCTGCCATCTACCTATATCTTGAATTTTCTCTTAAACTAAAAGTAATATTAACATGAAAATGTATATTCAGGAAGTCTTAGTTAAAATCTTTCTAAATATATATTTTCATGTTAATATTATTTTTAGTTATGGAGAAAATTCAAGATATAGTTTGATGGCAGGGTCAGGTATCTCCTTGGCTGACTGTACAAACATATGTATGCATATACATCATTTCAAGACTTTCTTACGGGGAAGACAGAACTTAGGTTCATGAGATCTCAAAGCCACGTTGGCGTATTGGCGGTTGATTTGTTTCTAGGTATATGACTTTAATTAACAATACTTATAGTTAAAAAAGGGGTTCTCAATTCGTCGGAATCTATATTTTTATAAATATATATTTCCCGATTACAAAGACGCCCGGAGCGATTCGAAAAATCATTTTCTCATTTGAAAGGTAAACTTCTTAAATGATCCTATTTTTTAATCGGTTCAGTATGTATTTTGCTTGAAGTCAGTGTTTTATCTGTAAGATTAGTCTGTTATACTCTGAAAGACCACCAGCCTCCAACTCTAACGAACTTGACAATGCCCGTCAAAACTGCACCGCAATACAATTAGGTTTTTCAAAATTGGATTACACGCCGCCCGCTGCATTTTTTCTATGCACATTGCATTAGCATTACCGTCAGACATTTGCACTAATGCAATTTTAATTATAAGAGGCGCGCCGCAAATTGCCTGAAATACAGTCAGATTGTTATTTTTCCAAGGCTTTTAACAAATTAAAAATACGTGTAAGGGTTTCGCTGGTGCATCGGGTCTTTGGAGGTTTACCGATGTAACTACAATGTGTACATAAGGGTACGCTAGTCAGGTGTTTCGCCATACAAATTAGGTCATTCATTTTTGAGTAGGTGTCACGGTCAATCGACCATGCACACCCTGGTGTCAGAGTTCTTCGGAACCGCCTCTCGGCATCTGACGTGGTTCCTGTAACGACTACCAGATGGCAGCCGGGACCACCGGCTTAACGTGCCTTCCGAAGCACGGAATCATCTTTATTATCAGACAATTAGGTGATTCAAGCCTGCAATGTCCTAACCAAACTGGAAACAATTAAACAAAGTATGCTTCCGGTGGGAATCGAAGCCACGACCTCCGGGTCAACAGGCAAACGCCTTAACCACTGGACCACGGAGGCTGTTTGTTGAGACAAATTCGGTAGGGTGATGACTCCGTTGTTCGGTATCGTAAGTTTAAAGTTTTTAATTCTATCGATTTGTCTTGTCGTTATCTTCGCTTGTATGGAATCATAATTGTAAAATGATAGGTACTTTAAGAGTCTCAAAACATTCCGTTTCAAGACGTAATTTTAACGCAACTTTGGGCACGATTAAATACCGGAAGGAGTATAAAATCTCTAAAACAAAATTCGTACAAGCATAGTTTGGTTATTAAAAAATTTAAATAACTTTACCGTTTTATCACAAGAACACTTCTTCCAAACGCATACTCCTAAATTTTTAGACGCCCGTTTCAACAATTGCTTGCGCAAGTGTGCGATAAGTCGGATACGAGATACGACACATATGCATATAAATCGGTATAAATAGTTCCGCACTGTTCATAACCGAGTCTATCCCTTTCTCAGCGAAATAGCACGCAAATTAGCCACGTGCGCCGACGAGTTCGAGTTACTAACTAGCTCATCCTTAAGACGAGGACTCAAATGTTTGGTACCTTCGCTCGGCAAAGGACTGATCAAGTGCGCGCAAGGGATAGCGCTTGGCGGTTTAGCCCGTGAATGATGAGATAGGAGATAGTCTCGAGTCGCTCAAAGAAAAAAACGTAAGCGCCAAATTCGTTATTTCTATTTTATATAAAATCAGACCGGTTAATTGTATTTTCATATTTACATTTTGATGAATTACTAATAACCTATCTTTTAGTCTAAAAATCATTATTTCATTCGTCGCATTTAAGCTACAATAACAAAAACTCTGCGAACGAAGACCATTTTTCAAAAAATATTTCTATCGAGAAAATTTTATCAAAACGTGTTTTCATCTTCAATTTTTGGAGATGAAATAGTCAAAAATCATATTACTTAGATTTGAAACTCCTAATTTAAGTATTTTGCGAGATAAATAAGGTTCAGAACGACCTTATTTACAGTGGTATCGCCTTAAGGTTCCGTACCTAATGACATATCGTGCGTGAGACACTACTTATTGTCTCAGTGAGCACAATGTATAAGCGAAAGGTTGCGGTATTTTAGACAACTACAGGCTAACCGCTTATTATCTTTGAGTTTATTCCTGTGTCCCTCTAAGAAAGTAGTCCAATTTATCCATACTAATATTATAAACTAGCTGTTGCCCGCGACTTCGTCCGCGGCAATAACTGTTATTATGATTAATTAGTATAAATGAATAATTTCCCCCGTTTTCAAAACATTTTTTATTGATGCTTCGCTCCTATTGGTCGCAGCGTGATGTTTTATAGCCTAAAGCCTTTCTCAATAAATGGACTATCCGACACAAAAAGAATTTTCCAACTTGAACCAGTAGTTCCTGAAATTAGCGTGTTCAAACAAACAAACAAACTCTTTAGCTTTATAATATTAGTATAGATGCGAAAGGTATATACCTTAGGTACTTGTCCGCGTAAATTCTAGCCTTTATTACTTGCTGATAAATGATAATGTACCTCTGTATAAGGAAACAACTTCAATATTGGTTATGTCGTTTTAAATTTATCCATTACAAATAAAGACTTCATACTAAAACCTGTTCTCTTTATAAAAGGACGTTAACATCATGAAATGTATCATAAAATGTGCATATAACATGAAATCCAAGATTAAAAAGAAAAACAAGAAAAGACAATAATATAAAAAATCATACAAAGCCCTTCAGGCAAGTAGGCAACCAATACTATTGAAAAGAGTTTCTTTCGGCGTCTTCTTCTCTGCAGTGGTCGGTTCCGAAACGATAGTAATTTGTAGCTTTTGAACAATAATTAATAATTTGAATGTTAAGCAAATGAATATATCTAAATTTAATAAGTATTATGTACAATGTCAATTGACGTTTTTTGTGAATAAATCTTTGAATCAACTCCATTATATTATCTCTATGGAATCAACAGAAAACAGCACATTAATCAAAAATAAAAGAGGTCTAAATAAAATCCAGAAGTTTTTAAATATGCAAACTCACGTCCTCATCATTAATCAGAATCACGCAGTAATAAAATGTTAATAATGATGGGATTCATACGGGGAGCGTGAAGAATCGGGATTCTGATTATTGGGGTGCACTTGACTGCGACAGGGTTGAACTATTTCTGAATGGCGATTGTACTTATTGTATTGTGGGTCACTGTATGGAGCTAGCAAATTAAGCTAGCGTAATGTGGTACACGTGTCTATGATTAGCAAATGTACCAAATGTGGAGTTAGAAAGGAGACTTAGCCTCTCTCTTACTCATTTAGTTCCAAACCAAATTGTCAAAGAATGCCCACTCTGTAGTTTCCCTGTAGCCTGGAGGGCTAAGCGAACTCAACTCTCTATGATTGTGGGTCACTGTATGGAGCTAGCAAATAAAGCTACCGTAATGTGATACACGTGTCTATGATTAACAATCCATTGCTGTATCAAATGCAGAGTTAGAAAAGAGACTTAGCCTGTCTCTTACTCATTTAGTCCCAAACCATATTATTGTCAAAGAATGCCCACTCTATAGTTTCCCTATAAAACACTCCGCTCTCAACTCTAGCAGTAAATGAACTGGCTGAAGAACCTAAAATTTTCCCGGATATTCATGTTCATATTTTTTAGCTGTATTTCATAATTATGTAGGTACTTGTATTAAAAATATTCATAGCATATTCACATGACTCTTGCTGACCATGCCATACGATATGAGTCCCAATTGTCAAGAAGAGTTTTGTGTTTCACGCGTTGCTTTCACGCGTACCTAACTTGTTTGTTTGTAAATTTCTTTGTTACCTTTATTTGCCAAAGGATTGGATGGATTTTGGTAGTTAAGCTATCTTTAGGTTCGCATTAATAACCCAATTTTCTAGATTTTTTTTAAATGGAAGGCAGTCTGGTTTTTTATAAGTACAACGTACTTTTCTCTATTTTTAACATATTCTAACATTTTGGTAGTAAATCGTTTAAAATTGGTGCTATTTTTACTCATAAAGAAAGTTTTGGGCTTCATCATAAAAAAATTTCTTGCCATTTCCTGTTTAATATTGGTATCAATACTGTTCTGCAGGTCAACTCTCTCCATTTCTTCCTGTCATTTAATAATAGATTTAGGCGGTTAAAAAATAGATATAGATGATGTATTAGGTAGGTATCGTACGTAGATAGACATGTACATCTTGATGGTTTACCAAGCCAAACGTTTTTAGGTCCTGCTATGGACTTTGGGTAAGTAGTGGCATTTTATGGTATAAGGAGTATTAATAATTTTAATATTTTTAATAACGTGTTACTATGTAGGTTGAATAACCGCTTTAATAAGTATATATGTTATCTTGAGATACTTTACCTAAACATTTTCTTCCTTATAATCTTCCTCTTCTAATTTTTTTTTATATTAGATGATATGATCATTATTTTTAAATAATAAACATAAAATAAAAATTAATAAACAAAATTGGTCAAATAAATCGGAAACCCACAATTCGAAACTAAATAACTCACATTTAACTCACAAACAAAAATCAATTCGTCAAATTATGTGATCTAATTACAAAAGTTTACAATGGGCCAATTCTTTGCCTTCCACTCCATTACCCTTAGGGTCCTATTCAATATTTCGCAAACCCATAAATTCGAGCATACTGTCGAGGCGTAACAATGAATCCAAATAACCATTAATATGTAATAAATACTATGGGGCTAGGGGACAAATAAACAAGTGCACCGAAAGTTGAATGGGTGCTGTGAAAAGGCGCGAGTGCCGAATGAAGCCGAAAATAGCCGAGGAGAGCCGATTGGTTCCGCTACAGATGCCATCTGCTGTTTTTCAGATGTAGGGGGCGCTGTTCATTAGTACACTTGTCTTGGGAGATGGATGTTTGTTTTGGGTTTTGGACGTGAGGACACCCCGGCTTGATTGAGTCAATTCCGATAGACTGATGTCCTTTTCTGTTCAGTGTTTTTGGAATTAAGTTGTTTCTGAATTTGAAAGTGCTAAAGCTCATCTTTTATTTCGATTTACTTTCATCTCTACATCATACATACCTAGTCTGAAGAGTAAAAGTATAGAAGAGTCATGAAAGAAGACGATGATAGTCTTACTCTATTTGAGACAGCTTATCTATATATACATATATATATATCATACTCATGTAGATCTTACTAAATTAAAAAAAAAAAAATTACTTATCTAAAATTGCTCTGCAAAAGAGTTTTTTTTAATGCAAGTAATCTTAATTCAGACAATAAATACAAATTAGAAAATAAACTTTTGGTTATGAGTAATTTGATTTATATTGAACACCAAACAAACAGAAACAAAGCCATTGAACAAACTACAACACGCAATAGCGAAACTAAACAACAAACGCCACGGCATTTAGTCGCGCCCGCGGATTAGTGAATTGTAAAAAATTTGGGGTCGGCCCGTTAATTACGGGGGTTGCGCCGGACGGGGGATGAAAGTCAATTTGCTCCGGGGACATGATACGACTCATTTCATCTGGAGCGACAAGTGTGGCACCTGCTCTCTTTCACGGGCCTGGGGCGATACCCTTTGTGCCAAACAATTGGAAAAGGAACAATGGTAATATAAACAGTCGCCGTTTTGGGGACTGCCCGCTTTGTTAGAATATTGACGCTGTTTGGAGTGAAAAGCTACTGAATATTTGTTTGTGTGGATAGAGGGCGTGCGTATTGAAAGTGATAACGTATAGTGAGCAAACCCGGACGTGGAACATACTTGGATTGGTGGGCAAAAACTTGGAGACATCTCTGTGCTTTGGAAGACATGTTTTGTTTTTGATGTCAATTGTCATTAGTAAAACAATAGAGGGCGTGCTTATTGATAGTAATAACGTATAGTGAGCAAATTCGGACGTGGAACATACTTGGATTGGTGCAAAAATATATGAGACATCTATGTGCTTTGGACGGCATGAATTGTTATTGATGTCAATTGTTATTATTAAAATAATATGGCTATATAAGTCAATAACCTTAGGGCAGCTTAAGACATGACACTCAAGTTTTCTTAAGAATGCGTTCATAGGGAAGCTGCATTGCTCTAAAAGAATTCCTCCATTTTCGTCCGTCTGAAATAGCACTCAACGTTTGGCTATTGCCTTCTTCGAAATTAGGTTTAGCGCAGTAAAATTAAATCATTCACGAGTTTCTTTGACATTTTCATTTTTTGTTACAGATGAAATAAAGTTTGGCATCAGTCGCCTAGTCGGAGACAGAACCAACGAGGACGATGAAGAATCACACAACGAGACAAGACCTGAGGGCGTCTCTCCAGCATCCCGATGCGGCAGCCCTTGCTGGCCGTCCCCTCAATCACCAAGATCAGTCCGTTCAAGTTCCCCTGAACTTGAAGTGGATTCCCCACCATCTTCTCCCAGAAGACCACCAGATTCTTCATCGCCTCCTAAAAGATCAGAAGCTTTTTCGATGAGTGTTCTATTACGACCTGATGCCCCAAGAGTTCAACCACAAAGACCATTCCTATACCCTCCGCTTCCATTCGCGGAGTTTCTAAGAGATGCTGGAAGTCTTGGTTTACCTGGATGGGGTGGCTATAGCAACTTATATCTTCACGCTGTACAAGCTGCTGGTCCCGAACTGCTGAGACTCCGGGCTGCTGTCCTTGGAGCTCAGAGTCCTCTGACTAGGCCGTTACCGATAGGAGATGTGTATTCGTGTGTGAAGTGCGAGAAAATGTTCAGTACGCCTCATGGCTTGGAAGTGCATGCAAGGAGGTCTCATAATGGGAAGAGGCCGTTTGCTTGTGAATTGTGCAGCAAAACGTTTGGACACGAAATCAGCCTTAGCCAGCACAGGTTAGTTTTTAATTTTTCATAACCTTTTATGAGAAATTCTCTCATTAAGTCTAGAATAACAGCTAACTTCTACGCTTGGTGTGATGTTATGCTTGGGTTGCGTTAATCCACTAAATTACCGCAACACAAGCTGTGTTGTATTAAGGCGCTGTGCATCAGCAGATTACCGTAAAACGTGTATTTTTTCGTCGCGCAGTTAGCCTTATTTTTCTTGGAATACTAGCATGAAAAAAATATGACGTACAGTTCAAAGATCAAAATAAATGGTTACACTAAAATATTTTCAAAAATATATTTAAAACTTAGCTAAATAAAATAGCAAAAAAGCTATATCCAGAAAAAGTTTCGTCGCGAATTACTTGATATTTTCAGCGACAACTACCAACTTTTTTATATCTATAAAAAGTATAACTGGATGAGCCAGATGGATACCTAAAAAAAATACAATATTTGGTTATTATTATTGAATTATTAAATTAAAAGTGAAAATTAACACGAAAATGGCAGACACGGGTTTGAACTGAGACTGACGACAAGTATGACATGAGTAAAAAATATATCGCGCGATGTCCGCTACAAACGGTTAAGGGATACAGCGCCTTAAATATGTTATGTTTGTTGACCTATCATCAACCAGCGCTCAATAATTAGAAATCGTATATTTATATTAGTAGCTTTAGAACCCATCAGCTAAACCAATACATTAAGCGATGCAAAGAAATCTGGTCTTCAATTTAAATTACCTCATACATAGTTGAAGTCTGCTCTGGTAAACACTAACTACTAAACTTTGTTCCAATAATTTGTTACATAAATACGTAATTAATTTCACTGAATTCTAATAATAAACTTTCATATAAAGAATTATGATTGAGGTTTTTTGGTTGGAAGAACAGATACTCTTAATTAATGAACTTTCAACGGCTTAGAACAAAAAAAATCCTTCGAAATTCTTCCTTAGTTCATAGTCCATCTCCCATTGATTCCAATTCCGCAGGGCTGTCCACAGTGTGGAGAAAGTCTTCGAATGCAAGCAATGCGGGAAGACCTTCAAGAGATCCAGTACTCTGTCCACGCACCTCCTCATCCACTCGGACACCAGGCCTTACCCGTGCCAGTACTGCGGCAAGCGATTCCACCAGAAGTCTGATATGAAGAAGCACACCTATATTCATACTGGTAGGTTTATTTCTTATTTTTTACTAACTGGATAAACAACTTTTAATTTAAGAGCTTAAATATACTTCTATTTTTTACTGAGCGCCATTGACCACTTTAGTTGAAAAACCGTCGTGTGACTTTAATTACAAATGTACCACGAATGCATGTACGTGAAATTAATTTCTAAGAAATTCAACAACATTTTCTTAAGATTAGATAACCCAATAACGTAACAAACCGCATATTCACAAATCGCTATGCTTCATCAAAACTTTACCAGATGAAATTCACAACAATTTCAAAACAATATAACATCGCCAAATAAACTCAAAATCCTCAACCTCACTTCATAATTTCCGCGACAGTAACTCTCAAACTTCCGTACTTACGGCGTAACTCAAAGTGTTCTGTCAAAACATCTTAAGGGGCCCACATAATTAATGTACGTTAACACCTAGCTAGGTGGGTTTTATAATAATCGCGTAATGCCAGAAGGAAGAGCCCGAGACGTCTGCGGTTACATTATAGGGGCGATTGAGTTACAGTGACACACGGATCTGAAGGAGATGCAACGAACATTTTCAATTAATTTTATTTCTTGACTCTTTGGTGATTGTTAAAAGTAAACGGATTGCAATTTTTATCGCATTATACAAATTGACATCTAAAAATAGTACTTGCATACAATCCAAAAATCTATAAACTCAAGAGTAACCATAATGGTGCTACCGTACTAAATACGTAGTCAAAATTATTATCATTTAGTTTTTATTAACGTCTTTACTCGGATAATACATGTGTTCTTATAGATTTTCCGGGAATATCACCTGAGATGTAGAAGTAGTTTTCGTTATTATTGTTTCATACGAAATCAAATACGCAAAACAACATTTTCATTCAACAAAACTATCCATAACATAACTAAATATTATTATTACGTCGTACTATTATTATCTATAATAATATAATCAATTGCGATTGTTAAACAAAATAAAGCCCATAAATGCACATTGATAGCGGAATCTTTGATAAAAACTCGTCACTGCAATATATCATTTTTATCACTCCCTAAAACCACAAGACAAATTTTAAGTCGGACTTGTCATGATAATTCGATCTCTTGAGCCTGTATTGCAACGTCACCAAAACGCTATAGTTTCGTCACAAGATAGAATAGTTATTTTACAATGTCAAATCCTTGGTGAGTGCTTTATTGATGTAATTGGTCCTTCTTCTGATAGTATATTACAAGTATAATCACTACTCGTATACCAACACTACTTTTCAGTATTAATACCATAGATACTATATTTCTACTAGGAATAAATACTTCAAAACAAATAACGAGACTGACAAATGTCGGAATAAACGCATAATAAACATGTATGAAAATAATGAACGCTTGCGAGTGCAACAAAAACAACACAATTTTACTTTAAAAAGTAAATCTGTAATATTTGAGTTTTCTATATTAAGAAATTGACAATGCGTCTGCTAAGGAAATGTGATTTTCAAGTTTACTGACTCGACACTTTATAAGAAAGACGAAAAGGTAAACGTTGGCAAATTTTCTTGATCGTGTGTATCGCGAGGCCCTTCATGAATATAAGATGTTGCGGTCTGTGCCGCGTTGTCTCACTAACACTTACGTCTTAGATTCAGCCCGGTTTGTACTTAACCCTCAGTGCTATCATGATTTTCATGGGCTCTTGTCATTTTCGAGGCGACAACGGCTTCTGTATTACCACTATACGTTTTGATTTATCTGTGTTCCTAGTCTATATTTGTTTTTGAATTTACGTCATCAACAAACATAGAAACTTTAGAAACATCTTAAAAATCAAGAGGTTTTACTGAGTATTGATAGAAACACTGAATCAATCTGAAGTATCATCAGGATAAACTAGACATTTCACTTTACACTTTCATTTAAAAGTATATGCTATGAAATGAGGAAACAACTTGAAAATATCATTTGAATGATGAAAAAACGTGTTTATTACAATTCTTAACAAAATTCATTTCAGCTTTGAAATAACTGACAATTTTAAGCTTTCGCGGTCACAATCACTATATTGTCACTAACATAAGACAAATCTCAAAAATAATCACGGTAAGTTCACAAAACTAGGCTGCTACACAAAAAGGCCGATAAAAATCAAAACAAAAGTTCAATAAGGTTGACAACTTCATTACGACAGTTACTGTCCTAACTTGTGAGTTAGATTAATGACGTCTAACTTTCTTTAATGACACCAGAGATATAAGTGACGAAACAGTAAATTGTACAATTCATCACAGCAGGGTGCACTTAAATGAATGACTGTACCCTTGTCTCTTATAATGAAGCGGCTGATAAGGGATAACTGAGTATTAATTAAACTTTTATTTTAATTGTAGTTGATACACAATTTATTATCAAATTAGTTGCGTCGGTTGAAAATGATATAATTCTGGTATAGGTTTGTGAATTTCATTTTGTTATCAGGACGTTAATAGGTATATAGATTTCTCTTAGTTCTAATATTATTAAATTAATTTAGCATTATATGAAAATCATTAATGGTTTTTTTACCACATCAACTGCTATTTTCATTAAACTTTCTTTTTTGAATATATGGTATTAACATAATTTTGATAAATCAGCCCAAATAATAAGTCTCTCTTTTCATATTAATAAAAGCACTGCTTATCGCACAGACGCGTCATGACACTCGTCCTAAACATGGCCTTCTGAACTGGCTGAAGCTGTCGATAATTTCCGACTAAAATACGAGTATTTTTTTTAATATTGTTTAATATAGTGTCTCGCGTAAGTTTCGATAATAATATATAATATTAATAATACTATCTTATATTTCTTCTGAGAAACAAATCTATTTCTGGTGACAGGAAAACCGAACTTACTACAAACTATAACTATAGCTGTCGATGCCTTGCACATCTACGAGAGTACCTACTTCGCTCCCCAGTTCATTTAAGATAAGGGTGGGGGTTCCATCGCCCGTGATTCCGACGCATAGATTCGCCGTTTTCATTGCTTTGACAGTGAGTGCGAGGAAGACAACATCATCATTTGTAATGAAGGTGAAAGAGACAGTCACCTGAAGGGTTGGGTTAGTTATTGGGCACATGTTTCTGGTATGGCGGGGTTCATGGCGATGAATAAATTTTCATACATTGTTAAAACGATTGAATATTTGCAACCACTGGATGATGGTTCCTAAACCTCCAGCTACAATATTTTTGCATTTAATATTAAAAAATAATTTAAGTGAAAAATATATTAATTTTTTTTTTTTTGCATACGCCTATAATGGAAGCCTTTTATTTCTTACTTTAATAGGAGTATATAAGATATAAATTTATAAATGATATATTAAAGTAAGATACTATTCCTTTTAAAGTAAAAAATAAAATATAGTAAAAAATTCTACGTGGGCGGGGTTTGAACCCATGAAGTAAGATTTAAACCGTACCTTCGTACGTCTCTGTACGACATTAACATTGTGAATGCAAAAAAAGCACATATAAAAAGCCTTGTTATAATTTTACCAGACTAGTAACTGTGCCATCCAGAATAAGCAAAATGTTGGCAGCAAAAATATTGAATTATAAAAGCAGTTTACTAAAAGTGATAAAACGATGGCAAACCGGTCAATAAATATAACAAGATGCATCATTTACTATTTTTATATTAGTTTGAATCAAATAATTTCGGTAGATAGTATTAAAGTCTAGACAATTTAAAGTTTTAGCTTCTCATAAAAACCACCTGCCTCTAAGCAACATTGTAAGATTTAGAACGTGTCCCCTTGTACACATTAGCAAACCCGTTAACAAGACCCCAAGACAAAAGCATTAGCGCATTCAAATAAATTATGCCCCATTCGCACCTGATCCCGACCCTATGTAATAAACAATATCAACTTAGCGAATAGTTCCTCGAACGGTATTTTAATCAGTGTCCCAACTTCTTGATTAATGTTCACCAACAATTTATCGTCGGAATTTTATTTATAATTACTGCCGTGAAATTAAATGCGGCGATTAGTCAACGTCACGGCAGAAGACCGCGTCCCACGATTTGTCACATCACCCGAACCTGTTTAATTCCACCCTAATTGAGCCCGGAAGTTTGTTAAACTTGTACCTGTTAGTATGCCAATTTCCAGTAGTTACGCTAGTTTCGGAACTGAGGTAATTAATATCAGTTAGCGCTTTGAATTATTCATTAAGCTTTAATAACACATTGTTAGTAGAAACTTTGTTAAAAACGTTTAGCGGCGGGCTCATAATTGAGCCCTGAGGGACTCGGCACCAAAAATAAAAGTACAGTCATTTTTTTCATTTTCGAAATGAAGTTATTTAAAAAGAGGCTATAAGATTAGAAATTAGTGAAGTGGATTAACCAAAATGATAATTTGGACATCTTTCGAGCCGTCTCATGAATGTTTGATTTACCAAACGCCCTATTAAGGTATTTTTTAAACTCTTCCTTGTCTTAATTAGTCGGGGGATAAACAAGTGGCACATTAGCTCTCGGAATAATTACACGGCGGCTGTGCTGTGTTGCGCCTCTTTTTATTCTCTTTTTTTTTGCGTTACTTTCCCGCTTCGGTTTGCGGTAAAGAATTTTAAAAGCATTTTGCGTAATTGGTTTGCTATAATCATTATACAACACGAATAATTCAGTCTATTGTTGAATTCAGACAATAATCTAAAATAACATTGTAATTATATTTTTATTTGTAGGCATAAAAGAAAATACATATGTAGTTTTATACGGATGACTATTAAATTTTGGGCATAGCAGGTTAAATTCCCAAATTTATATTTTTCTAGTGTATAATAAAAAAATAAAAGAAGGTCCAAAGACATATCAATATTATTGTTTTTTTTTATTAACTAACATTGGCACTACAACAAGAAATATATATATATAGCCAAATTAAAATAAATAAAGTTAACAATCGCAAAGCTTCAAGTATCTTCCCTCTCTGATTACTTTTTAAAGCCTTTCCTTAATAATGGCGGAAAACATCTGAGAGCAGAAAGAGGCTGCTACGAGTATTGTATAATTGGATCCGTAGCGCAATTTCAAGTCGGAATGGAGGCAATATGCAAATGACAAAGAAATCCTTGATTTCTTTTTAAAGAGGTGCGAGGTAATGATGAGACTAGATATTCATTTAATTTCTTTACGTAAAATGTTGTACTACAACTCTTGAATTAGAAATTAAACTTCTTCCTTTTGAAATTTTATTATGCTATGCAGCCAGTTGATGTAAGTACTCATATTTTATACGTGAGTTATTTGCGTACAAAAGAATAAATAATTAATACTAAATATAGTAAATATTAGAAAAATAAAACTTCACACGGCAATATAAAAACATACAGTAGTAATCTTCGGGTACACGTATGCACATTTATATTATGTTATCTTTATTTTCCAGAACATAGTCCCGTATAACATCTCTCCAAAGGACTTTTTCTGTTAGGATCTATATCTAAAGTCCAGTTAAAGATCATAGTGATCTTTAATGTACTCACGTATACTAAAGCAAAATCGTTCAAACAAAATAAATATTAGATATTCGTTTCTCAGAGGCTCAATGTTTAAAAACGCGAGTGGAGCACATATAAATTTTTTACAAAACAAAAATCAACATTAAATGACGGTCGTAAAACTTACAGTCCAATCTGAAAACCAATTCTTCGTACAAGATTCCAGACTTCAAGTATTCCGTCCACACAACCTAAGGGGTGGAAATCTAAGCGGTCCATAAGGAAGGGGGGGTCCACAAGACGTAGTGAGGGGTGGGGTGTCAAGCCCGGGGGGACTGAATCAAGGAGTGGTACGTGCTCGGAGTTTAATTAAGGACCCAGGAGAGTCTTAAGATACTTCGATTTTTAGTAGTTTTCTTTTAATTCGTTAGACACATACTATCGAAGAGTATTATTGCTTGTGTTATCGGAAACCTAGGTGAATGCAAAACTAAGTGGCTATTGCAACAAAAAAAAAGTAACATTTTCAGATAGTTATGGCCGGGGATGATGTGCCTTTTATTAAAATCATAAAGCTACCAATAAAGATTATATTGTAAACGAGGAACCATTTCTACGATTTCTCTTTAAAATCGATGTACCTATATATATATATATATATACTTTCAAAGAGTAATTTTCTCTTCCAATGTGTCACAAACATTCGACCAGCGTTTTACTACCCTAACTATTGTAACATTTATTGAATCTGCTGTAATGTCGCTCACACGTGTAACTGAAGACAGTACATATTTATCATTATGATATTGTACCAACTATAAAATTTAGGTTCAAATTTGAATTTTTCATTAATCCTAATTTGTATATTTCTTCTCTATAACACAGTTTAATCAGATGCAGCAAAATGTATCGTATTGTGAAATAGTGATAAAGTGTTCAGCAACTTAAGTAACTAGATAATGACGTTATTATCATAAGTCACGTTTCTAAATAAGAAATCCTAGACATGATTTTCAAGAGAGTGCCAAACGTAAAAACCCATCAGTTCGTCAAGATTAAACTTTTCTTTTATTTCTGCGGCCACTCTGAGTCCGGAATTAACTACGTCACCGTATTTTATGATAAATCGTTTCAGGAGCCATTTATTGATTAGATACGATAAAACTAAGATAAACAAACAAAAAAATATTTAGAACCTTTGAAAATCAAACCACACAGGACAAAACTTCGTCTAAAAGCCGTCTAATTTTATTTATCTTTATCATGTGGCTATGTTCAATTTTATCAATATTTTAATTGTAAGTATCTATGGTATGTAAAAATATAATGTCAAGAAACTTATTCAATCTATTAAATATGTAATTATAGCCATGGACAATATATGTAAAACTAAGTATCTACACGCAGGCCGCTTCCAACCGGTCTTGGAAATACTTGGGGCAGGCCCGCGTGCACCATGATTTCTGGCTAAGATGATCAATATTCATATGATGAACACTGATGAGAAAAATAAATAAAACAACGAACTGGTGAGTTTGCAACTAGAAATGGTTTCAAATGCAAAGTAGAAGTTACAAATATAGCTGTTACTTAAGAATTTTGTTCCCAAAAAGTAAGACTCATTGTTACAAACAAAATAACAAAACAAACCTCCAGTTTGAAAGAGGACACGACACCCGCCGACACAAAACCGTGAGAGACATCACCAAATCCAGATTTATATTTTATTTTCCGCGATACACGTAACTCGATCTCACTGGGGATGTTACGCAGGAGAAATCAGTTTTGAGATTTTTTTCTCACGCGAAAAAATGAAAAAATGACACTTCAATTCGTATGCGGGGCTCGCTCCCGCTGTATTAGGAGCTCCCAGAGGAGTGCCATAATTAAATTAATGCCGCCAGCCCTCTTCGGCCTGTTCTAGTAATCTGACACCTGCATTGTTTTCTCTTGGTCTCGGTTTTAGTTTTTCTTTGTTGTTACATAAATATTGTCTTAGTCTATTATGTCCAATCTCAATTTAGTTGAGTCAACATATTTTTATATACCTGTTTTAGGTGAACTATGCAGTTCCGACTCCATATAATTGTGAGTAAAGAAAAAGAGGAAAAATAGGTGAACTGTATTTTTTTAATATACAATTTCAATTGTTGCTGTAGTTTTTCAATAGATAGTCGCTTTTACAATTTATTTAAAATTGAATACCTTTATGTCTTCCTTGTTCCTAATAAGGTATCAAAGCTGAAGTCCTCCTTATATCAAGATTCATCTTCTTTAACAATTAATGCGACCGGCAAATTATATTTGATATAATGATCTGATCATTTTGCTAATCGCTGCCAACTTTTTAATAAAAAGTACATTTTTATTAGCTCATCGAATCACAGTTCTAACTACTTATGACGATGAGAAATCGTAATTCAATGGGTTCTATGCCCTGACATCTCCATCGGAAAGACAGCAATCAAATTAGATAGTTATTACAGATCGCATCGCCCTAACGAACAGTATCAGGAGCGGAGCGTTCGCACGCGTCTCTAATTCAATAAACACATTACACCGATTAGCTAGGAGCCCCTCAGGGTCGCGCTCTCGGAGGACCCGGTATTCAAATAGAAAAGAATTACCGTCCGAAGAAAAAAAACACGTTTCTAAAAACAAAATTGTGATTATAAGTGATCAATGCAAAAAATAAATCAAAAACTCTACTCTAAGCTAAGTACTAACTTAGCTTGATGTATATTTTTTTCAGCTATGTAGTTTGTTTAGCATATTTGGTGAGTCTCACAACTAGGTCTCCCAAGGTCGCGCTCTCGGAGAGCCCGGTTTTCAAATAGGGAAAAAATATCTGACCGAAGATAAGATCACATATGGTATTTCTTAAACGATCAAAGAGTAATAAGAAATGCTAGTAAGGATAATCAGAAATGATTAATTTTCATTTCTATATCGTTTGGCAAGTTTGATGAGTCGCATAGCTCAGACCTCTCGCTCGCTCTCGCAACGGTAGTCAAATGAGTAAGAATTACTTAATTATGATTCTCATTTTATTTTAATTATATAAATATGTATACTAATATGTATAATTTCTGACTAGCCCTTGTATTCCACGTAACTCCGGATATTTTAAATAGGTATGTAATACCCTTGTCTGTATCAATCTAGGTTCAATAAAATAAAAAACAAATTAAAAAATAATATTAAAAAACTACTACAATAAAAAGTAAAACCTAATTTAAAAATATAATCTCTCCGGCGGGGAATCGAACCCCGGTCTCCCGCGTGACAGGCGGGGATACTGACCACTATACTACCGAAGACTTGCCTACGAGGTGCAAAATACTTGATTCATTTAGGTAGGTAGCTTCCAATTTTTGATAAGTATTGTTTGGTGACAATATTTTTTATCGCAATTATATAATAATACCTTTTTTTTAACAATTGAAATATCAAATAAATATCTTTTTAAAACTGTGTAGTTATTTATAAAATAAAATAGATATTTTCTAAGCTGATAATAAAGAACTTTGAACTTTACTCGTATGTGGTCTTCTCAATTTCACACTGAATCGATGGCATACTTTAATTGATGCACCGAGTAGCAGGGCGCGGCAGGCGACCAACGCGTGTGCATTGTATAGCCACAAAATAAAAAGATTACAGAAGTCTACTATATTCTACTATTTCATTGCCTGTTTTCCGTTGGTCCCGGCTGCCTTCGATGATAAGCTACATCAGATGCCTTTGGGCAGCTTGAATAATATTAACAGTGTTGGCTGCTTAGTACTTACACACTCGAAATAAAACAGTAATACATACTATTAAAGAAATAATACGTCTTTATCCACGATGTTGATAGAGCGAAATAAATAATTTGAATAAATTATTTAAAATTTTGTGTTAAGCACTAGATAATCTTTTAAATTATTTTATAAACTGCTGTTTACACTTAAAAGTGAGAACATGAAGCTTCGTTCAAAGTCAAAGTTTAACGCTAAGTAAAGTTTTACTTAGCGTTATTGCCAAAAACTGCCACTTTGAGCGACAACGCTTGGTAAAGCTAGGTTACCCCTTAAACTTAGAATTATCCTTTATATTATAAGTCAATGATTTTCTTCTATCGTGTCAATGGTCCAAACGATTAAATGAGTCTTGCCCAGAATGATGCAACCTTTACAGCCACATCCGTGGCTTTCGCCAAATCCTCTCTCGTACAAGAGATGGGACATCCGGGGCATGATAACAGATTTGGCATGGATTCCACAGCGCCACAGCTACATCTATCAAGTTAATGATAAGTCTTGGGGAACATAACAAAATTTTAAATCACATCTTAGATTTTCTTCAAATAATTTATCTAACTGGGGGCAGCACTGGACCTCGTGAGATTCAAGTGCGTTATAGTAATAACACTTACGGCCTGTGACGTTACTGTTTTTAGATGTGAACATGGTTTGCGGCGTGAACTCTGTAATAGCAAAAGCAGCATTGGGTGGGTGAAACATCTGTACTTTATATAATTTGAGTATTGCACGTGCATACCGCCCACGACATGTGCCCTTAGCCCTTACTGACACGCTTTTTAGTCATTTCCAGATTAGCTTTTTGTCGTACCGCTTAATGGAATTATAATCAAGTTTGGATTGATTATGTGATTTAAAATTTGAAATGCTGTGGGCTACATTTGTTTACATTTGGCAAATGATGTTTCGTAAGTAGATAGGTGTACCTATCGGTTTCTTCGCGATAGTTAAATAAACGTTTTTGTTATTATTATTGACTATAGTTTCTTCAACGGATATTGCTTGAGCCAAGGGATTGAGGCGAGAGTTTGAGATGGTCTAATCGGGGGAGGCTGCCAAATATGTGGGCCCAGTATAACAACTTAACTAGATCTATCCATACTTAAGTCATAATTATTGATCCGTTAGGTAGTCTTTTATATTGGAAGAAATATGAATACTTAATATTTAGAATTTTTGTTGCGTTGTCTTACTACTGTTTTGTATTAAAAATAAATATCTTTATGATTATTTTTTTCATTTTAAGCACCTACTTTAAAATCATCTACCAGTGGTCCAAACATTTGGTGACACATTAAACACGTTCCATTTTCAAAACAAACCACGAACGCTGCACTTAATCAAATTATTCGTATTTTGATTGGCCAGTGTGCTACGCGCGCGTTTTTCAAGTGTTTTGATTTGTCGGTGCTACAATGACGACAGTTGTCCAAGTGTTTTCGCAAACGCTCGAATTCGAAATACAATATTGATTTGCAATATAGACCTTATACCATGTTATTAAGAATGAAAATCCAACATAATTTTGAGAGGAAGTTCTGTATCGTACATGTATTTATTTATAGACCTTATATTTGAAGCATTATGAGTGATTTTCGATTGAGTTGAGATACGTAGGTGGTATAGAGATGTGGGTACACAGGTCAGATGTGAACCGGTGCAATTGAAGTGCCAGAATAACACAGAATGCGAGTGCATTTGTTAAAATAACACGAAATCATGTTCGGTTTTAGATGTTAAAATCTTTCAAATTGCACAAATGTTATTCGATCTGAGTCAAATTGGTTGAACTTTTTTAACACCTTCAAGTTAACATGGCTATGGAAGTCTTGTACTTGGTGATAAAATAAGTAAAAATTGTTCTCCCAAACATAACGTTAATTTCCGATGAACGTAGAGTCATAACGAATGAATTCTTATCCTGTTAGTAAATATAGGTATTCTGCATGCTTTCTATACATACATTTATGTATACACGGATAAATTTTGATCGTTCTGGACCTTAAAGGGATGATTCAGCCCGTCGATATGAACAACTTTTCTTATAGGACCAATGCTGGGAACTCAAAAAAAGATAGATAAAATATAATAATAAGATAAATAAAATATAAAATAAGATAAATAAAATAAACAAAATGATGTAAATAATTTTGTTTATTTTATTTATCTTGTGTTTTTATTTTAAGTAAATTCATACTGTTAAACGGTGGTTTTAACAGTATGAAGTTGCTTAAAATAAAAAAAATATCTTAATTTTTTATATAAACGTTGTAATTTAAAAATAAACCGACTGCCCTAACTTGTTAAACGTGTTCTCCAAGCATTACTCGATAGAAAAAAATATTTTTTTGACAGGTCATTTTTTTCTACAAAATTTCCATATAACTGGGTTCTATAGAAATTTCAGCCTTCGGCTTTTGTAATGCCAAAAGCCGAAGGTTGAATTTTCTTGCAAAGAAAATTATAGAGTTGGCAACTTAGCCAGGTCAACGGCCGGGCGGGAAATCTGCCCCGGCCAGATCACGTAGCGTACGTGCCGGTTACGGCGACGGAAATCTCTCTACGGTTTGCACGGTCTTTACATGGCAGGGATATGAGGATACCAAGAATATTCAGGTCAGGGATGTCATCCTTAAGGCGCTGTGCATCAGAAGAATACCGTAAAACATCTATTTTTTCGTCGCGAAGTTACCCTTATTTTTCATGGAATACTAGCATGAATAAAATATGAAGTACAGTTCAAAGATCAAAATAAAAGGTTACATCAAAATATAAAAAAAAAAAATTTATAACCTAGCAAAATAAAATATCAAAAAAGCTATATCCAGAAAAAGTTTCGTCGCAAATTACTTGATATTTTCAGCGACAACTACCAACTTTTTTACGTCTATAAAAAGTATAATTAAATGAGATGGATAGGTATCCATCTCATTTAGTTAAAAAATACAATATTTGGTTATAATTATTGAATTATTAAATTAAAAGTAAAAATTAACACAGAAATGGCAGACACGGGTTTGAAATAAGACTAGTGACAGGCCAACCGGTATCGCCACTTTCAAGCTAAGGGTTTTTTCCTCCTACAGCAGGATTGTGGAATGGATCCCTCCCGAGGTTTTCCCTGTGTGCTATGACTTGGGGTCCTTCAAAAGGCGTGTTTACAGGTATCTTAAGAGTCGGCAACGCATCAGCAGCTCCTCTGGTGTTGCAGATGTGCATGGGCGACGGGGACCACTTTCCATCAGGTGGCTCGTCTGCTCGTGTATATAGGTACATTAAAAAAAATGTGCAGATATGGGTACGCACGCCCGGCCTTGCTTTTCCCTCATTCATCCGAGTAAGTAGTATATCAATACCTTCATTTCATTCTCTCTCTCTCTAATTTAAACGATAAATTGAATCAAATAATGTACTTTAAGGTAATGTGCATTAAAATATTAAGTATTAAAACTTGTAAAACAAACAATATTTCTTTTTAAATACCGGCTTTTATATTCACCACATACACAAATTAATAAATAATAGGTGCGCTAAATGTGGCCCTTGGGTGGTATGGGCTTATATGCTTTGTCTACCCCTAGGGATAAAAACGTGATAATATAATAGGTACGAAAATTTTAAGAACTACTTCAAAGATATAGATATACACATACTGTGAAAGTTTCAAGACTCTACCTATCACGTTTCAATTGATAGAGCCCCGTGACACACGAAACGACAGCGGAGGCTTAATAATAGTCCTGATTTTACAATTTGAGTTCGGAACCCAAAAAATAGCAACGGCGTATTAATATTCCATTATTAATACCAATAATGATGGTACTTGTGAAATATTATGCAAAGCCTCTGGGCTCGCTTGATTTCACGCGCCCCACAATACATGTCATGTTTGATTTATCTGTACAAAATAAGCCGTTTAATAAACCCTTCCATTGGCGATATTAATACGTGTTTTATGATAGCTTTTATTCATGATAAATATAGTTGAAATAGTTTTATTTATAAGAAAATTGAAGAGAAAAAGATGTGTAAAAATATGTGTAGTTATTTTAACCTTCAACCGACTTCAAAAAGAAGGTTATCAATTCAGTTGTATAGTCAAGTCATAACTCAAGACAGATCAAGATGGAGAGTCTTTGTGGACGCCCTCTGCCCCAGATAGGGGATATAGGACTATAAGTCAATTCAGTTGTATTTTTTATATATGTTCTTTATTAATGTTTGTTACCTCGGAACTCCGTCATTTTGAACCGATTTTAAAAATTGTTTTTTGGTTTGAAAGGGTATAATTTAAAATTCATCACAATCGGTTCAGCAGTTTGATTGAAGTTGGCTTTTTATATGAAAGATTATTCTATGCTAAAATTCGATTTTTGTGACATACCCATACAAATATCCCAACCGGCTATTTAGCCGCAGCTTTCGCAGCTTGAGTGACGTCTATGCCACTTGTAGTGAATCCAAATGGTGACCAAGCCTGGCGTCACTTAACATACGTAATCGCTAACAATATAATGCCTCTTTGAAACTGCAAAGAGAACGTTCAGAAATAGTAGATATGTGTGTGTATTAAACTACTTAAATCAAAATTCGTCTGCGCATTAATTTATGTTATGACGCATAATCCTTCAATTGAGCAACCCTTCCCTT
Organism: Elegia similella; assembly: GCA_947532085.1. Classification (NCBI taxonomy): domain Eukaryota; kingdom Metazoa; phylum Arthropoda; class Insecta; order Lepidoptera; family Pyralidae; genus Elegia; species Elegia similella. Next base: position 6,658,203 of record OX383928.1, read on the forward strand.
CTGTGGTGTCATATGAGTATCAATTTATGTCTCATCTGCAGTTATTGGATTCGGCATAAGTTGTCATCAGGATTATGTTTTGTCCTTTAATACTGAAGTATGCGGTTATCCTAAGCTTGATAATCAGTACACCATTTTTGGCAGCATGTTCTTTGGTTGGATAGCCAAATACAGGATGATTTTGAACTGCCTGACAATACTTAATGCAGTAACGAGAATTAGCGCGAACATACCGTTTTTATCCAGACGTTTCGATTAGAGTCATCTAGTCATCATCATCATTTCGAGTAGGTGTCACGGTCAATCGACCATGCACACCCTGGTGTCAGAGTTCTTCGGAACCGCCTCTCGGCTTCTGACGTGGTTCCTTTACCGACTACCAGATGGCAGCCGGGACCACCGGCTTAACGTGCCTTCCGAAGCACGGAATCATTTTTATTATCAGTGGCACTGCCGGTGCAACCTGGTCGAAACGTCTGGAGAAAAAGAGTATGTTCGTGCTAATTCCCGTTAATGCATTAAGTTAATATGCAGCGCGAAAGTTTAAAAGTATTTATTATCTGACAATATTTTAATGACGGGATCCGAACACCTAATAAAATATACATCCGAAAGACAAAAGGTAATTTGTGAAAATAAATTTAAGCTTCCTATAGAAATTTGAGCTGATCGATTAATTTGTATGGGACGCCCATATTATTTTTATTTTTTTTTATCTTGTGGGTCTATATTGTATAACGGATGCGAAATCCGACATATTGTCAAGAAACTCAATATCAGCTATTTATCTAAGTACAAAGTCACCGTTTCCTTTTTTTTACGCCAATAATCAAATGAACTTCTGATTTATTCGTACTTCAATGAAATTTAATTCAAAAGAAGAATGAAGAGCATAGAACACAAAAAAACGATTTATAATTTTTTCTTAGTCTTTCTGTCATCCTGCTGAATTGCAAAATTACTAAACAGACGAAGTCGCAAAGGCTATTAATATTGTGAAACAATCTTTTGACGTCAGGAGTTTTGACCTAAAACAACTGGCATACCAGCGAGTAAGCGAGCAAATCATCGCAATAGCCCTGGAAAAACTAATAAGGCCCATGGTGACACTTGACAAATTCGTTAATTCCAGTGAAGGGACGCCCCCCCAGGCCGGAGCCACGGGGGAAATGCCACGGCTTGTCTTAATATCTGTTTGGGTTGGATTTCTTTATTGACTGCGAGAGGTCGGTGGTATTCGTTAATAGTAGTCTTCAATAAGAATATGACTAAAATATATGACTAATGTGTTGTTGTAGGCAAGCAATTATTTTAATATAGTTAATATATTCTAGCCGTGTGGTTTACGGCAGAGTAGAATAGGACCACTCCAAGTCTTCCCATGGATGTCGTAAGAGGCGACTTAGGAAATAAAAAATACAAACAAAGCTCATAAACATCGATGAGACCTCTCCAACCCGTCTGGCCAGCGAGGAGAGTGTAGGCCAAACCCTCTGTCTGCTCTGGCCAAGTATGGCTCCAGTAGGACAGAGAGGGTCATGCTCCTGCAGTGGAGACTAAAAGATCCGATGATGATAATATATTCAGGTGTCACTTTGTGGAAGTCATTCGTTGCTTGTCTTTCGAACGACCAACATCTAGGTTTCACTGCCTGAAGATGCCTCGTGTAGAGGCGTAACACGTGCCGCGAGCACGACGGCCGACATTGCTGCAGCATCAACAGATGCAGCAGTATCGACCAGGGTGGCATGTATCAACTAATGGTGGCGGGCATGAAGGGACTAACAGCAGTGGGTGGGCGCTGGCCAGCAATAGTTTGCATGAAGTAACTGGTGGCGGAGGCACGCAAAGTAAATTGTCTCAAAGTGAATGAAGCAATTTTAAGTTACATGCAAAAGTTTACTAAAATTGCATATTTTATATATTTTATCTAATTTTCATTGCACAAAAAAAAACATACAAAGAGGTGATATAAGGCATTCAAAATTTTAAACCAATCCGAGATAAATATTATGTGGTGCGATAATGTGTCAAGAGAAAAAAATATTTAAATAATGAAGTCACAATAATGACAATTTTCCACCTAATGCCCAACAATTAAATGTGGCCATAAGGTCTTATAGACTTGGGCTCTGTGTGAAAAAGACGTGACACTATGTATGTGTGTACAATAATGACGTAATCGCCACAAAACCAACCACAGCTCAGTGTTGCCAGAAATACTCAAAAGAAACAAACCTAAAACATACATTACGCCAGCACTGTAAATCTTCCGCTAAGTGGCATTTACACACAAACATATCTTTTGCAAGTGAACCAAATCGTAAACGTCTCCCGAAATGTGCTGCAGCGTTTTGTGACCCACCTCGCGATCGATGGACGAATGGTGACCAAAAAAAGTTCAGTTTTTATGTGAAATATAATAAATTATTTGGTTATCTGTGGCTTAAATGGAGAGTTTATTATCATTTCCATCAATTTATAAAATACTAGCTTTCAATTTAAAGCGCGTCGATCGATCCCTCGGAAACAGGACTTTTTCCCGGGATAAAATATACCCATGTATGCAAAATTTCATGACGATCGGTTCAGTTAGGGCGTGACTAACAAACAAACAAACTCACTTTCTCATTTATATTAGTAAGGATTCTAATTATCTTTTGGACTATATGGATATTTAGATGTTTTAAATTTCTTTTCTTATTTATTTTAACTGGCCTATATGAACAGGATAAATAATTTACTACACAGAGCCCAAGTCTATAAGATCTTATGGCCACATTTAGCATGTTGGAGGGCGTGTAGGTGAAAAATTTAATCAAAACAATGATAGGCAGCTAGTCGCATCGCCGACATGATTCCTCAGATTTTCGCCCGTTACCTCGATCGCCTACAAAGAATATAATATCATAGATAAAAAGCAGTTTATATATACAAAAACAAAGCCGCTGGGAGTATGAAACTATATAAACCAGGAACCTACCTATATTAAATCCAAAACAAAGGCTAGCCGACGAAACTATCTCTACAAACATCAATTGTCACGAGCAATAAGCGAGGTGACTCTTGCATTCCTGCAACTTTCTCTGGGGTAAGGACTGAGTATTGCAGAGTTGATACTGTAGAGTCGCTGTTTCACTATTATTGTTTCTTTTTTGTTTTGATTTTAGGTTATTTGAATGCTCTGAAAAATTTGAACAGAAAGATAAGTTATGCAATTAGAATTTTGGAAACCGCACTTATTATTTTCTATTGGGTATTAGTATTCATAGTTTCAAGTGTTGCTTCATGACCGCGTCCTGAAGCAGCGCACACAACACATAGTAAATCAATAGTATAGGGACCTATCACACAAATTTGAGCTAGTCCCACAGTAAGTTATAAATGAACTCTATATTTATTTGTTAGTCACCTTGTCAACATTATGGTATGCAATAAATCTGTAATGAAATGTATGAAAATGAGTATTAGCAAAGACAATATAATCTTTGGTATTAGGTTATAAACTTACGTCGTATTTTAGTCGTCACTTATATAGATGACATTCAAGACCCAGGTCAATCTGAAAAAGATCGTTTCCATCATGACCTGGCCGGGGATCTAACCCGGGAACCCTCGTATCGCAGGGTGGCGTGTTAACCACTGCGCCACGGAGCTCGCTACCTAATATTACCAAGGTATTGGCAAAAACAGCCATTTTTGGGGAACTTAATTGAAACATAAAATTCAATATTGACTCCTAAAATTATGTAATCATTTACCGAGATTAATATTTACTGTGAACTATATTAATTGTTGATTCGATGTTGGGCATCCCTTCTAAGTTGTAGTTAAAAGGTAACCTGTCAGGTTATAAATTATAACTACCCACCGGAACATTAAAAAACAATAAGACTCCACAATCCTAACCTCTCCCGAATGCCATCAAACAGGGTCCCCGAAAATCGGGAATTCCCAACCGTACTACGGTCACAAATACATCGCAATAAGTGAAGTGACTGGAGCTTTTCGGAGCTTTCTGGCACTCGGCAATCTGCATTCCGAAGCTCGTGATAATGTGACAGACCTTTATGGTTGCAAGCTCTTTGCCAAATTTCCCTTCTGTAATATTTAGTTTAATGTTGTGTTTTGTTTCGAAATGCTTCTAGTTTTTGTTTTTAACTAGGTACTTAGTACCAATTTTCTTTTTTTTATAAAATATCTTTTTTTATCTTTTAACTGAGTTAATTTACAATATTAACGTTTTGATATTACGTTAGCATTGAAAGGAATTTTGCTAATCGTTAGTATATTTGTACGGTCAGCTGCAAAAGTCCGTACATAGCCTTAAGGTGAAAATCGATTGCACTGATTAGGGAGGCATATATATTTAACAATATCATGAACCTTATGCCACAAATATAAGGTTAGAATTGCTGTTATTTTTAAATAGTATTCGTAGCTACACACAACTTTTTACACAACTACTATCTGGACTTTTGCAGGCGACCGCACATTGATATAGTCTATCTTTACATAGTATAAAATGAAGTCGCTTCCGCTGTCAGGTCGCTTAAATCTTTGAAACCACTCAACGGATTTTAATGTAGTTTTCAGTAATAGATAGAGTAGTTCAAGAGGAAGGTTTATATGTATAATTAACTGCCCCATATTAGTATCTACATTGCAACCATGCGAAGCCGGGTCGCTAGTGATTCTTTAAAAATGACGTTTATTGCCAGAAATATAGTATTTATCAATTTAAAAATCTAACTTACATTAATAAGCTTGAGCGTGGCAACTGTTATTCAGGCACCTAGAAAGTTGTCAATAACAATTTTAAATATAAAGTCATTGCAAGATATATCCACCATATTTGCTCTATAACTATACAATATTCATACGTTTTTGAAAACGTTAAAAAATATTTTATTAAAAAAAGCAATTTTACTCAAGTTCCTTTTTTGCAAGCTTTTATTTAGTTTTCTGCCCCTGTCTGTAATGAAATCTTCAGAGTTAAATTTGATTCACTTTTACACAATATGATGCAGTCGGAAGGTGGCCATAGGAACTCTTAAACTAAACAAGTCTCATTTGATTTGTCTTGGACATCAGTATAAACCGTGGATTCGTTTACAATAAAAGCTTGTCACAAAAATGTAATTGCAAAAAAAACTTGTTATTAAGAATACCTTGTAACAAAATTAAACTCAAGCGTTTCACGGCTTTATTTTCCGACAAAGATGGCTCTGTTTGCCAAGCTCTCCCGGCAAGATTGTGCCGCCACCTATTTTCCATTAGAGAGACGACCCGAGTGTTTTCTCAGTTCACAGACACAAATTATAATAAGTAGAGGTATGAACATAGGAACCCAAAAGTTAATGAGGTGTGTGCTGAACTTTACATCCAGAATTATCTTTTGACTCAAATGTCAACTAAAAAAGGTATGGAACACACTACCATGTTTCCCACCATCAAGATAAACCTATTATATCGCATTTAGCTGTCTCTGTATAAGGAAACCAATTTTGATGAAATTTTTTAATGCGACCAATTTTAAAGCATACCTTTACAAACATGAATTTTATATGAGGTAATAAACATTTTTAAAAATTCTATTGAATTGATAACCTCCTCTTTTATGTAGTCGGTTAAAAAAGGCTGGCTAAGGACGTGCAAAAGACGAGTGTAAAATCCTTCAAATAACCTTCTGTTATTTTTCGATTTAAAGTAGTTGCCTTATATCAAGTGGGACAACTGCCTCCGTGGTCCAGGGGTTAAGGCGTTTGCCTATAGACCCGGGGGTCCTGGATTCGATTCCTACGGGAAGCATTCTTTGTTTAGTTGTTTCCAGTTTGGTTAGGACATTGCCGGCTTGCTGATAATGAAGATGTTTCCGTGCTTCGGAAGGCACGTTAAGCCGTTAGTCCCGGCTGCCATCTAGTTGTCGTTAAAGAAACCACGTCAGAGGCCGAGAGGCGGTTCCGAAGAACTCTGATACCAGGGTGTGCATGGTCGATTGACCGTGACACCTACTCGAAATGAATGAATGAATCAAGTGGGAATAAAGTCATCCACAAAGATTGCGATTGTCCAAGTGTTCGCAACCTAGTGTATCAAGAGTGTCACTTCTGTAGGCTTATTGTTTTGTGCTAAGAGTGTTTTCTCAGTACAAGACGAGAGATTGAATTGTTCACAATGTTTACACCAGTCAGAGGTTTGTTAACTCAATCAAAATTCACTAGATTCTGTTTTATTGGATTTTCCTATACTGATAATTGAATACTGTATTTAATTCCTCATCGTAACGTTGGTTACCATTATTTTATTTATTTTCCTAAACAACAAATACCAGTGACCAGAAGCTTATCTACTGTGATGGTAGGTATCTATTTAGATCCTTTTGTTGAGCACTGTATCTAATCAATACTAATAATAAATCTGTAAGGGTTGGTCATGTAGTAAGTTACTTTGTATTCAAAGATATCATATTTATAAGCTCTATTCATGATACTGAAACTAAGTTGACTATTTTTTTTTTTTCTGTCCGTATGTATGATCCTTCAAGACCAGATATTATTATATATCTACTAGCTGTGCCCGCGACTCGGTTGGCGTACATTTGATTCTGAGTTCATGGGTAGTACCTACCCTGTTTAGTTTCAGTATCATGTATAGAGCTTATAAATATAAATATGATATCTCTGAATACAAAGTAACTTACTACATGACTTACCCTTACAGATTTATTATTAGTATTGATTAACATCGATACTAATAATAAATCTGTACCTGTTACCAACAATGAAAGCTACTCTTACATAAGCTTGAATTTACGACTATAATTTCCTTGATGTATCTTTATTACGCAACAAGATTTTCTAAATATATCCTTCCCAAAACAACGCCGACATCGTTATCCTCTTTAACAATCAAGCTACTATCGAATAACGTCCGTAAATCTCACATATAATATATAGACATGGTCATCCCTCCCAAGGGGTGGTAGGGGGGAGGGACGCGGCTCGTAAACCGGGATTCTCGGGGAAATCCGCACTTCACTACGGACCTCGGTAATCACGCCGCCGTCTCAGCCCGTGTGGATTTGTGGATATTATACCTCGTATATGTATGTGAAGCTGTTGCCTTGAGCCTGAAATTGAGCGAGGAAGGAGGGATTTTGTTTGAGTTTTTCTTTTGCGGTAAGTATAACGAATGAAACAGTTTAATCAGGTAGCTTCTGATCTAGTCTTGATCTGTTTTAATCTAAAAATGTTTCGTAAACACATTTGCTAGTATTTTTGGGTGCTAGCATTTGAATTAGTAATAACTAGAGCATAGGCTGTATGTTTTGCCTGTCGTAAGACAGCATCAACTAAATGTCTTGCCGTCCGTGTTATATACGCACTTGATATTATTTTCGCGGGGGCCTTTTTCGATAAGCCCTCAGAATTTATTTAAATTATATGGTGTAGAATATTAAAATAATATGCATTTAATGCTTCAGCAACTAACGTATGTAATTTGATAAGGATTAAAACTGTATTCGTCTGAATAGCTTTACAATTATTGAATTGCATGTAACCTTTAAAAAAATATTTTGGTTTAGTATGCTATCGTTAAAGGATAGATATATCCATGCCATCGCGGATTTTTGAAGACCTATAAATGAGGAATATCACACAGTACATTGTTTTGTAATATCTCTGGCAGCGGTTTCGATGTAAGCTCCCATGCGGCTTGACTTATTCCGGCATTTCCATAAATTATCGTCCATAATAACCAATTTGTCCAAACCTAGACAAATTATATACGCCTAAACCTTCCTCACGAATTTCTCTGTTTATTTGTGAAATCCGCATGAAAATCCGAGTTTTTGACTGTCGCGAATAGACAGACAGACGCGGTGAAGTACTTGGTTTTATACATATACATATTGTAGTAATAAGTCTTTTGCAAGTTTTGTTTTTATTTCGCTCAAACTTTACAAGTGGGAAATGATTCATTTAAATATCCATCTCTGTGGAAATTGCGAATACTATACCTCAACATTATTAGTCAATAGACATTTCCGAAACCTATTTTTTATGTTTAATTTGCCTGATGGGTGGTGACAAAACAGAAATTCCAAGCCTGTCGTTCAGTTACTATGAATTTAAGAATTAGTGTTATCTTTCATTGTTATTTTGTTATTATTTTGTATTCACGATTATATAGGTAGGTTATATGTGTAGTCCATTTATTGGAATTTTATAATGTTTATTTAATATTATTTTATCAAGCTGCGTCGCGTATTCTTTTACAGTCTTAGCTCTATTTTTATTATTAAGGTTACCTGTAAGAGATTACGTAAGTAAGCATAAGGCCACCTCTTGTACAATTAAAAAACCCTCTTGTACAATACATCGAATTACTTTAATTTTGTATTTTTATTGCTGCAATAAAGAATTTGCATTGTATTGTAATTTTAAATCCGGAATACAAAAATCCAATGGTTAAATTTAAAAATATCAGAGCACTTTAAAAAAATGTAGTCAGAGTGCTGCAGCTTAATAGGCTGCACTTAGATGCCCCAGGTGCAGGATTAAAAGTGTACGCCAAGGAAACTGGAACTTATCCCGGAAACTGTTATTTAGGTTATAATACTGTGACAGGAATTTACTGGGACCATTATTCAGTGCTTTAGGGATTTATATTGTACAGAGAAGAATTTATTATTTCAAGTTATTTTACCACATTTTACACACATTTAAAAGGATTTGAAATGTGGTAGGGAAAGGCAAAGTAGGTTTTAAATAGAGCAGAAGAAAAAAAGATCTATTTTAACTGATATAGAAAATCGAAGAGGTAATATGATAGGGCACTTGTTGAGACACCATCAGTTTATAAAAAATATCATTATAGAAGGCAAAAAAGAGGGAAGGAGAGGGAGAGGAGAGCCCAGGCACAGTTATTTTGAACAGATAAAGGAAAAAGTGAAAAGGATTTCGAAGGACGGTAACCGATGAACCTTATAATGAAAATTATTAGTTCACTTACAGGGTGTGCCCAGTCGGTTAATGCTTCAGGTGATTCACCCCAATTTACTTCTATTAGATTTATCAATTATGGAAATTATTAATATATTGCACAACACAGACTGCATATTCAGAGAAGTATGTATCAATACATACATACATATTATCATCAGGTCTTTTTAGTCTCCTCTGTAGGAGCATGACCCTCTCTGTACTACCGGAGCCATACTTGGCCAGAGCAGACAGAGGATTTCGCCTACACTCTCCTCGCTGGCCAGACGGGTTGGAGAGGTCTCATTGATGTTTATGAGCTTTGTTTAGCTTGTATTTCCTAAGCCGCCTCGTACAGTCTCCATGGGAAGACAAGGAGTGGTCCTATTCTACTCTGCCGGAAATCACACGGCCTTAACTACCAAAATATAAAGATCTCTTAAATCACTTAGGTACGTTTACAAAGTGAAACATCAAAGAAACCGACACAGTAATCACATGAATTAGAAAAAGTCATAAAATAATTTAAAACGTATAATCTAATAATACACAGGGAAGATATAAAATCAAGTCGGGGTGGACCATAACAATAATTTAGGGACTACTTGGGCGCCGTTAATAATGCAGGAGTTATAAAAAATGGCGGACTAAATTGGGGTGGTTCGTTGGATATTCAGAGATGCTGAGACTGTGGTCTAAAACCTATTTTCTTTGAAGTATTAGGGTGTAAAAGATATGTGTCTTCTTCTCTGCAGTGGTCCAGTGCAACTGACTCCGTGGTATAGTGGTTAAGGCGTTTGCATGTAGACCTAAGTCGTGGTTCGATACCCACGGGAAGCATACTTTGTTTAGTTGTTTCCAGTTTGGTAAGGACTTTGCAGACTTGAATTACCTGATTGTCTGATAACAAAGATGATTCCGTGCTTCGGAAGGCACGTTAAGCCGTTGGTCTCGGCTGCCATCTGGTAGTCGTTAAAGGGACCACGTCAGAGGCCGAGAGGCGGTTCCGAAGAACTCTGACACCAGGGTCTGCATGGTCGATTGACCCTGTCACCTACACGAAATGATGATCTGAAAGTCGGTTAAGTGGCCAACGCTGGCTGGGGCTCGAGAAAAATTTGTGCCACTTGTGATCACCCATCCCAGTGGGGACCACGCCCGGGTTGCTTTACATGCGTAAGCATTATTATGCAGACGCCAACTGAGCCATCGAGCTGCTATAAACTGTGTTCAACTGTGTGATACACTCGGTATATCACACATACCTACTTAACCGAATCACTTGAAAAATCACACCAACACCATACCACCCAAAAGCCTCCCCAAAACGCCTATGCTATATTTCGTAAAATCTTGCCGGTAGAAGCACTTTAAGTTGGAAGCATCATATATTTAATTCAGCGGTGCCTAAAGTACGTCCCCATAAAAATCCGGCTCTGTGAGACTGTGCAGATGATCCAGCCAGGGACGGATTTGGGCGCGCGATAATTAAATTATATTAATGCCTGTTTTATTGCGAATCTCGCGTTTAGTGGCCGATAATGGCCCGTAATGATTTCGTCGTAATCCAATATAATCTCTGTTGGATTGGTTATGGAAATTGTATGATTTGGCTATTGTATATTATTATATTCATATTTAATTTATTAATGAGACGTTAACTTCTATCTGAAAAAATAGTGTTTATTATAAAAAAATATTTCATAAGAGATTCTTCGAGTCATCATCACATGGGTACCTATTATATTTTGAATAATTACGTAAGTAGTAAAAATATATTTAAAGTACCGATATTTCGCTCAGTAATTTAAACTTTCTTGTTCTCTTTTGATAAACATATCTGTTTCTTTAATTGAGCATTATTTCGGAACCTTTAACATTGCTCTAACAAAATCTGTATCTGTTTCCTTGAAATAAACGGGGCAAAACATAAAACTGCTTGAACCGAGAATATTTAAAATCCTTTATCGGAAATCCGGCAATCCTCACCCGATAAATTCAAGGATCATAAAACTAAACAAATCCCGCCACCCGGCCCTGTGCCGGTTATCCGGGTTCTCCGGGATCCGGATCCGGGATTTACGGTTATCGCTCACCAGGACGCGTTCAATCACAACCCGCAAACTTAATACTTTACGTCTAGATGCTATGTTTATTAATAGACCTCTATAGACGGCTTTATTGATTCTTTTACGTTATAGATGTACATACAGCGTGTAACATAACCAATGTTCTCGTGAAGGGGTGACTCAGCCCGTCAAAATGAACAACTTTTCATATGGGACCATAGCTGGGAAATTATTTTTTTTTGTCATTTTCATACCGTGCCGGCCGAAACTTTTATATGAAAATGTATTTTTTTTTTGAGTTCCCAGCATTGGTCCCATGGGAAAACTGGTTTATTTTGACGGGCTGAGTCACCCCTTCAAGGGAACGTCGTTAGTTATGTTACAATAGCCGTACCAATGTGCCACAGAGATTGATATTATACAATGCATTATACCAATAGGTAGGTAGGTATATCTTTCTTACGATTTTCAAAAACATACTTTAATATGTTTTTAAAACAATCAGAGGTTTTTTTGCAATTTAAGTTTCAAACCGCAGATATTTTTCTTTACAAATATGCAAAAGCAGAGAATAACAAGTTAATTTTCAGCCTGTATTTTTTCACTTTTAATTATAAAACAATGTTTCTGTTTTGTTCAATAAGTTCCTAAACAAGGTAAATCATGCTTTTTTTAAACTAGCTTGAATAATTCAATTATTTTGTAGTTGCTATATCATTGATTAACTGACTATTCAAACGATGTAAGGAATGACAAAATTTTGTGAATTTATTTTTTTGAGTTAATAAAAAGTGAGTTTAAAGCAGTCGTAAGCTAAAATGTAACGGCGACACAGTTACTGCGTTGTTAAAATCTGTGAGCGCTCTCAGTAACTAGTTTATAATCCATAACCCGTAAGCACGCAGTTACGAGTTATTGCAAGTAAAGACGAGATGAGAAAAATTATGGCTCATAGACGCTTCAATTTGGGCGGCGCTGTTAAAAGTTAGAGGCGTTTAGAAGCACACATAAATAGGCATGTCAGTCATTCACCAGATTCACTTGGTTGTGTTTCCTGTATTTTCTTTCCTTAGGTTCACAAGTTGTATGATGTATGCAACCAAAATGTATGTATATCATCATGCTTAATTAATATTACGTATTATTAAGGTATAACAAATTTATTGAAAGTAAAAGCAAGATCAGAAAAATTATACCTCATAGATAGTTCAATATAGACTGCATTGTTAATGTTAGAGGCATTTAGAAGGACTGATATATACTTGAATAGGTATGTCAGACTTCGTTCCATCTGCAATTTTCCACATCTTTTCTAAGGTTAACAAGTTCTGTGATGTATGCAACCATAATGGAAGGTGTTTCGTCATGCTAATTTTACGTAATTAACTCGTTCACTGACACTGAACCAGACCAGCAATAGAATTACGTCTACAGGCGGGCAGTGTCAGCAAAAGTCTTAACATTACGTATAATTTAGGATAACAATGTCATTGAAAGTAGAGGCTAGATAAGAAATACTCTTATATGCTTGAATTTAGGCTGCAATTAATGTTAGAAGCGTTTAGAAGGAATGAAATACTCGTTCATATGAATAGGTTTCACCTGATTCAATTGGTTTCCTAAACAATTTTCAACACCTAGGCCAGAACGCCTAGAAGAGAGAACATTAGGCCAAGACTGAGTCTTGGCCCATTTACCCTGTTGTTCCCTTATATATATTAATTTCCTAAGGTTAACAAGTTATATGATGTATGCAATCAAAATGGAAGTTAGTAGAATGTTTCAACGTACTCAACATTATTATTTTCATCAATGTTTTTGCAAGTAAGGAATTAAAGAGAAAAATTCGACAGACGTTTTTATGTTAGAGGCGATAAGAAGGACTGAACTTAAATACGTAAAATAAAGCAACTGTTATTCATATACTATACACTCTTGATAGTTATATCTCTTTACATTTTAATAAAAGTAGATGTTTTATCAATATATTAAAAATCATTAGAGTCTTTATTAAGCCTTAAATAACAAGGTACTTACAATAAAACATTTTGAGTGATAACCATTTTTTGATATCCAATTTGTTTACAAGAAAGGAAAGAGATTTCGTTTTGATTTATCGCAACAAAAGAAACATAGAAAATTATTTCTGAGAGATCAAAGAATTTCCGTAATGAAAAATGAGATGCTAATCCTAAAATCAAGCTTCAATCTCATCTGAGAGCTTTGAAAATTTACAGCTGACGAGTAAACTGGGATTTTGTCAAACTTAGAATTGTAAGATTGATTTATATTTTTTCACATTTAAGTAAAATACTTGTAAGAGTTAAATATGAACTTTAGCAGAAGGTACCTAAAACCATTTAGCGAGCTCCGTGGCGCATTGGTTAACACGCCAGCCTGCAACATGAGGATGTCCGGGTTCGATCCCTGGTCAGGTCATGATAGAATACGATATTTTTTAGATTGACCTGAGACTTGGATGTTTATCTATATAAGTATCTATTATAAAATATAGTATCGTAGAGTTAGTATCCTACGAGTACGACACAAGTTCACAACTTACTGTAGGGCTAGCTCAATTTGTGTGATATGTCCCTATATATTTATTTATTTATTCATGTGACGAAAATAAGTAAACATTCGACCTCTGTGGCCAAATGGTCATCATGCCAGGTTGTCACACCGAAGGTCCCAGTTTCGATCTCGGTTAGGGTCAAGATGGAAATTTATATTTTTCAGATAAACCTGGGCCTTGGATGTTTATACTCTACCCATGCATGTATACCTACGCTTAGTAGGGTACTGCTGACAGTTGCGGCGACCTAATTTAACTTACAAAATTCAAATATAATGTAGACACCAAAACTAGACGAGTTTACCCAATTAGTAGAGTAGGGCTAGTATACTCTACCACTTACTTTACACGTGAACCGGAGCCTTTACAACTAAACTTTGTAACTCTTTATATATACTTATTAGACGAAAAGACTCATATTTACCTCAGCATTAGGTACAATAGGCAAGGTTCCTAAAAAATATAATTATTCTGTCCGTTTCACTAAAGAAATATTGGACAGGTATATTTCCATTTGTCAATTAAACAAAAAACGATAAAGATATTGCCCGTTAAAGTTCCGTGTGACGTCACAATTTGCTACACTTTTTACAGCTATCTGTGACGTCATGAGTACCCTCATGAACTTTGATGCGTAATCTTTGTCATTTTAAGTTTAATTTACAAAATAAAAAGTATATGTCTTATATTTTTTTAATTATCTACTCGTAACTAGTGGTCAGTGTTTAATATTTTTTGATTAACTACTTGTACCTAATGGACAAATTGTAATATTATTGTTTTAACTAGCCTATTCCAGGAAACTCAATCACCTATTGAACAACATTTTTTTTTTTATTATAATCACACATAACAGATTAGATACAATCCATAGATTTAAAAAAAAATTACCAGGTTTACAGATAAAATGACCTAAACCCTTTAAACACAAAAACTATATACTGTATTATTTATTTTTTTGTATTCGTATATACAAAAAAAAATAACAACATGGTAAATCTATGCCACAAATTATTTTAAAGTTACATAAAAATAAAATTATTATTCTACGGTATAGGTACAAACCGACGGTTGTTGTGATATTCAATATCTTTACAACAATGAGCAATTGAAACCTTGTCACCAATTAGAACTGTCCTGTCAGTTCAAATCAATAATTCATAGACGATCCAATCCAATTCATTCATGGGGGTGAAAACAATTAAGTGCCTCCCCTGCGCAATATCCCGCCATAATTACGCTGTTAAGGGGCCCCTTGAAGATTTTACGCTGAGGTGTAAGACTCAAACGGGTTTGAAATATTTCGAGTGTTTATTGAGTTTAACTGTTCTTACTTTGAGCTTTTTATACTATGTTAGTGGGTGACCAAGTATAAGTATACGATTCAAAAACATTGCGCTTAAAAATCTGTCTCTACTAATACAAATATGTTCTTACTAGCTTTCGCCCGCGGCTCCGCCCGCGTCAATGTTGATCCCTCGGGAACAGTATTTTTTCCCGATATAAAATGTACCCTTTGTCCTTTTCCTTACCCCAGATAACGTGTATGCATTTCATGATGATCGGTTCAGTAGTTACAACGTGAAAGCGTAACAAACAAACAAACTCACTTTCGCATTTATAATATTAGTTAGGATGAATGAATGAACTCTTTATTGTACAACAAAGAATAAATGCTTATATACTATCACGTCTTTTTTGCGGGTAGACTAGACAGATCCCAGGTCTCTAAGCCCTAAATGCCACGTTTAGCATATTGGGCATTCTGTGAAAAAAGGAATGAAAATAGTGATGGTTTGCTAGCCGCATCGCCTACTAAATGACTTCTCCGATTTTTGCCCATTCCTTCGATCGGCTTTCACGATCTGCGCGGGAACAGACAAGTTTATCGCCAAATTTTTTATACCTTGGCTTACCTACATTAATGCGATTTTCAAACGAAATTAATTTTTTTTTACATAAAATACTATAATAGGTTATAAGTATAATGCTTGCTGATAATGTAGCCTTCTAATGTTGAAAGCATTTTTAAAATCGGTCCAGCAGTTTTTAATTTTATCTATTTCAAACAAACACAGAACTCTTACCTCTTTAAAAAAATCTTATCTAGATAGACAGAATCTTTCCTTTGTAATCGGTTTTTCCAAAAGATTATCACGGTAACATTATCTCTTCTAATATTTACAGCTTTTACCTACGTCTCTGCCTACGTATAATATAGCCTATGCGCTGTGCTGGTGCCTATATTCGTAAGTTACATTTTAAAGTTTTATCAAAGAAATATACGGACAAATTACACCGATTGGGCTAGCATAAAGAAAGTCGAGACCTGTGTTATGGGATACTAACTCAACGATACTAATTTTTTATAACAAATACACATATAGATAAACATCCAAGACCCAGGCCAATCTGAAAAAGAGCATTTTTCATCTTGAACTGACCGGGGATCGAACCGGGGACCTTCGGACGCACAGTTCGTCAGTAAAAATGTTCTTATTTACTAACAGACCTCAAGACGCACAGTTCGTCAGTAAAAACGTTCTTATTTACTAACAGACCTCAAGATGAACAAATGTTTAAAAAAAAAGGATGTCTGTAAAGTCGCAGTTTACGGACGATTATGTTACGTGATAACGGTGGAAGAGATCTCCCTTCTACCTATCTATGCGATAGATGCGTCACAAGCCGAACGCTTAGGCCAATCGTGCCTCTTTATCGAACGTGACACTTTTGCATGTATGCAGCTGGCGTTTATCGATTTATAAGACGTTATCACATAAAAAAATACCATGCTTAAATTCAAAGAACCTTTGCTTGTACAAAGATTGAAACACCAAGATCTTAAACAAGGCCAATGAAACTTCCTGTATTTACAAACTGTAGAACAAACATTTAACTCCGTCCCTTTCGGCTCTGTATTTCGTAATTACTCTGTAAGCATGCGTCCGGAAGAGATTTCTGGGACCCTAATCTCGTAAACGCCTTTGATAATGTCAGTCTCAGTATTAAATTTAACTGTAATACTCGCGACGCAGACGATTCTATCATTTGTTTTGGTTTCTAGTTAAATTAAAAACAAACCTTTATACATAATCTTTGTGTAGGTATATAGATGTTCCAGAAATTTGAAGTATTTATGAACTTAAAATAAAACTAATAAGCTAACATGCCATAAAATTACATACTAAAATAAACCGAACTTAAAAATCTAAAAATTCGTGCTCATATGAACTACTTAAGCTTTAGAAATAAGTAACTCACGTTAGAATCTGAATCTTAAATCCCATGTGACAGCTTAAAAATAATACTAACTGAGTTAAAAGTGTTAAGACCGAACGTACTCATAATACCATCGTAAGCGACTCTTGGTATGTAAAGAAAAAGTGTAATTTCCAAAATTAAAATACTCGCCTACCCTCCTTTTTTATAACATCTAAACACTAACTATTAAATTAAAATCAACCAGCCGTTTGAAAGATTCGAGGTAATAAAGAAATTTACAAACATACATGATTCGACACATGAACACAACCACCCTTAGCAGTCGGGTAAAAAAAGAACTAGTAGATTGTCTCTTCACCTCAAAGCATCCAGAACCTACGCATTCACCCCGCGTATCGGGGAAAAGACGGGGAAAGCAAACATCACAATTTGAGCCCACAAAGGGAACATCTTTCTACAAAAATCTGTAACGTCAGAAGTATCCTGAAGATGGAGATAGCTAACGAGCGAGCCTCGCGGCGTACTCTGATTTCCAATTCAAAGGAAAATTGCGATCCATAAAACGGGGAGAGGGGAGGCAGAGTGGGGTGCCCCCCCACCCGTTGCTACGCGACGTGGGGAGGAGCCGCCGCAATCACTGCCCAATGGCACGACGGATATAAATTGCTCTTGCGACGCGACACTGATGACGAAAAGAGAGGTGCACTCGTTGTCCTGCTCGCACTAATGAAGTCGCCGGTCCCCTTGATTGACGGACACGGCGGCCCTTTTTCGAAATGCTATACCTAAGTTCGGCTCTGCCGTGATTTGTAATCGGCTGCCTCGCACATAGTCCGCATTGGTTGCGGCAGTGATGTAAATTGTATATAAGTTATTTACAACGGTCTAAATTAGTACTTGCCGATAGAATTTTAGTCGGAAAGGGTTATTGGGGTCTAAAGAACTTGATGTACTCTTCAAAATGAACAACTTTAACAATCAGAGCAACCCTGAAATCGCGCAGCTGAATTGTTTTCTTGATGTCAGATGGTCCCATGGTAAACATCGTTCGAATATATGAGTACAGTCGAGGGCAGATAAAACTGACCCTAACAACTGATTTTAAATTGTAGGGAGTCACATTTATCTACCCCCGACTGTACATATTTTATATACTTACATACATACATAGTGTCACGTCTTTTTCCCTTGCGGGCAAGACAGAGCCTAGGTCTATAAGACCTCATGGCCACATTTAGCATCTTGGAGGGCGTGTACATGGAAAACGGAATCAAATAGTTGTGGATTGCTAGCCGCATCACTAATTTTCATGGTTCCGCAGATTTAAGCTCAATTCCTTTATTGGCTTTTACGATCTGCGCGGGAAGAGAAGCAGCTGGCACATTCTACGTTTTTTCTTTGCTTCCAGACCAGCATGGACTAGATTTTATATTCTATATATACTTACATACATATTTAACTCTTTGGCTTGATAGGTTTTAACCTTTCACCGACTGTCATATACATAAATACCTATAATTATATAATACTCGTCAAACATGTCCTTATAAGGCCCTTATTCAATTTACGATAACTCATAACTAACAATTAATAATTATGAATCATTAATATTTACCTAATAATAACAATAGGCTAGTTTCCTGGGTCGTAATAATAACATAACAAATAGTCCGTCAGTTAGATAATCAAAAAATATTGGACACGTATTTTGTCTTTTGTCGAATAAACAATAAATAAAGACAAAACATGTCAAAGTTCAGGAGTGGGGGCTCGTGACGTCAAAGTTTGCTAAAAATTGTAGCAAACTATGACGTCACACGGAACTTCAAAGGCATATATCTTTATCATTTTTTATTTAATCGACAAAATAAAAAATACGTGTCCAATATTTTTTGAATATCTACTGGTCGGAATAATTATATTTTTTTAGGAAACTAGCCTATTATGAATGATCAACATCCTTCAAAGACTTCAACATCCTGAATTAAATGACAATTATCTGTGGTAGGTAAATGACTGACACCACAATATGATATTTACTTACAAGTCATAATTAGGTACAACCACCCGATTTAACACTGTATTAGACCACATAATTCCCATGTTAAATAAGTAGGTAATAACGAACATAAATACCCTATTACTATGTTTATAACTATTGACTTAATTATCTAGGAATTATAAAAAATCAAAGACCAACATACACGCTACGTCATACGAGCTGAATTAAATACCATTAATTTAATCTTCACTCGTACCTTACAAATCCGTGGCTATACAATTTCAAACTATACTGGCTGATGCGATTTTACACGCTAAAATTAAATCGAACAGGGTTTTTCATTTCTATAAGGGTCCGGCCGTGAGGTGCCTGTTCCGCGACGCGCCTGGCCGGCCCAAAATTTGTGTGTACGTGAGTACATCTAAGTAAGGTTAAGTTACCTATAGATACTAGGTATTAAGTTCTTTGACTTAAGATGTTTAGCATCATGGACTAACTTAAATATATTTAACATGTAGTATTAAATTCTATAGCCGTGTGGTTTCCGGCAGAGTAGAATAGGACCACTTCTAGTCTTCCCATGGAGGTCGTAAGAGGCGACTTAGGAAATAAAAGCTAAACAAAGTTGAAACATCAATGAGACCTCTCCAACCCATCTGGCACACGAGGAGAGTGTAGGCCAAATCCTCTGTCTGCTCTGGCAAGTATGGTATATCCGGTAGTACAGAGAGGGTCATGCTCCTGCAGTGGAGACTAAAAAGACTGATGATGATGATGATTAAATTAGCTTTGTATAGGTATACAATATCAGTCGCCGAAGCTAGAAGAAATATGTAATTGCAAAGTTCAATAGTTCATCTTAATGAAAATAACTTTGAACAACAAAAGCGGTGCTAACAAAGGCGTTATTAAATTCCAGGGCCGGAATCAGGGCGCGATAAAGTTTTAATATAGAGAAATCGGTACGTCAGATAAACTATAAATTTTTGTAAGGCCAGTGCGCGCGTGCCTAGAGTCCAGAATGGGTGTAGCAGAGATTACGCGGACGTATATTAATGTGGGCACGGAGGCCCTGGCTGTAGGGTTGTCTGTAGATAGTCAATTTGGGACACAAATCAATACAAGCAGCTTTTTTTAAAATCCATTTCATAACAGTTTTGAATTGTATATATTGAAAACGTAGCGGACGAGATCTGCAAAATTTATGGACGAACAAACACATTGAATTTACTACTACTACAAGAATTTCCGGTGACATGGACGTATATTATTAAGACGGTCTAGCTGTAGGTCAACATGGAAAACAAATCGATAGATGTAACAAGGTTTCCTGTAAATAAAGAATTATTAATTATATATGAATAAACATCCAAGACCCAGGTTAAAAAGAATCCTATTATTACCAATCCAGATCTATGTGAAAAAAAGGGATTCAATATTGAACTAAACAACCTCTCCAACCCGTCTGGCCAGCGTGGAGAGGGTAAGCCAAGTCCTCTGGCTGCTCTAGCCAAGTATGGCCCTAGTAGTACAGAGAGGGTCGTGCTCCTGTAGTGGAGACTAAAAAGGACCTGATGATGATGATTGAACTAAACTAAACCTGAGAACAAGCCTTTCATTATTCAAAATTAAATAAATAAATAAGCCTAAAGTCATAGACCCGAAGGCTACGTTTAGGGAGTAAAAGTGGAAAAAGGAATCAAAATAGTCATGGATTGCTAGCCGCATCGTCTATTGTCATGATTCTTTAGATTTTCGCCCATTCCCTTGACCGGCTTCTACGGTCTGCGCGGGAAGACAAGCAGCTGGCACATTCTACGTTTTTTCTTTTTTCCCAGACTAGCATTGAATATTATTTCTATTTAAAAGTAATAATTTATACATATTTAAGATGATCTTTGTAAATTTGAGGTAAAATAAAGTATTACACAGAGTAATTAATACTTAATGAAACCCACACAACCAACATGATTTTCTGTTCTCCCTAACGTTTGAGACAGGATAAATTCATCTGTCTGTCATCGACCGCTAGTCCGCCACGTACTGTCATCCCTGAGCCACTCTCGCTCTGAGCCAATCAATAACGCAAGTTGATATTCACACACGACTTTTATGTAAACTTCTCTATCTATAGACTAGAAAATAAAACTCGTGATTTAATAATAGGTACTCATAATTTGAGATATGGGAAAATAGATAATTAATACAATAACAAAATCTTACAAATTATGTAATTAAGTTAAACCTACTTAAAAATATAAATTGCTGTATGAGATGCTCGATTTTGTAAAACACATGAGAACAGGAAACTTAATCTGATCGTAATTCGTGCAAACTACAATGCAATAATACTCATAATTAGAGGTCTGAGAATGTAAAAGAGTTTGTAAAATACAGGGAAATTTACCCGTCTGTCATCGACCGCGAGTCCTGTCATTCCTGAGCCACTCTCGCTCTGAGCCAATCAAAAACGCAAGTTGATATTGAGAGAATGTTTTCTTATTGGGCAAGCTAGGAAATAAACTTCTTAATCACTATTATTATGTTAAAAGAGATGTTTTTGTTGACTAGCTCCGTGGCGCAGCGGTCAACACGCCAGCCTGCGACACGGAGTGACCGGGTTCGATCCCCGGCCAGGTCAAGATGGAAAATGATCTTTTTCAGATTAGCCTGGGTCTTGGATGTGTATCTATATATGTATTTGTTATAAAATATAGTATCGTTGAGTTAGTATCTCATAACACAAGTCTCGTACTTACTTTGGGGCTAGCTCAATCTGTGTGATATGTCCGTATATATTTATTTTATTTTTAAATTCGTGTAAGTGTTGCTTATTTTGTATGAAATAAAAGCACGATCTATTGCATCCTGTCATTTCACACAAAATGCAACACTTACCGCTGCCGCCGAACCTCAAAGTTTACCTTTAGAAATTTTGGCAAAGGGAAATAATCTGTGAGCTCAAGTAGTTATCAAACTGAAATGATAGGTACTTAAAATATCATATTTTTCTAATCAAACTCGCAAGATATTGTACCATTTTACAATACCAAAAACAAGATAAATTCTAAATTCAGCCGTCATCGACTACCATCACATATTATAAGGTACCTACTGTCATTTCTGAGTTAATCTCGCAATCGATAACGCAACCATTGGTAGATCAGACTCAAGCCAAGTATAAACATAGGTTTATTGTTTGAATTGCACATTAGATAAATAATAAATAACTGAATACAAGACTGTTCAATCGAAAATAGAACATAAGACTATGTAATATACCTATACTAATATGACAAAAATTGTGATAAATATTTCAATAGCGAAAAAGATTTATTTACCAAATTTTAGAAGCATATAGGAATTATAAGTATGGATTAAGCCTATTACACTTATGTCACAATGTTGTATGTCATCTTCTTAATTCAGTTTATTCTATGACTTTTGTTTGATTTCGGGGATTATTTGAGGATTTTCAAACCCGATTTTTAGGCAGAATTTTTTATTAAAGGAGTTTTTTTTTGTTCACAGGTGAAAAGCCCCACAAATGCCAAGTATGCGGCAAAGCTTTCAGCCAAAGTTCTAACCTCATAACGCACTCCCGAAAGCACACAGGTTTGTTTTATTTCTTTATCTCAAAAAGATCTTCAGCCTTGTACGTTTAATGTGTTTCATTTCCGACAGTTCAATGTACCGAATATGTAGTGAAATTGAGAGGGTTAACATTCTGATGTTTTCGATTACCTGAAATGGTTAGTGTTAGACTTAAAAGGTGATCGAAAACAAATTCAAGAAAAAAAATAATTCGGGATATCTTTTTGGTTTTGTAGGTTTATTTACTATCTGACCAGTATACCTATCACATACTACGACTAATTAGAAAGTCAACCGGTTTTAAAAATATATTAATGACATAGCTTATTTTTTTCCTAATATGATTATTTTTCCTCACACAGGATTCAAGCCATTCGCTTGCGAGCTTTGCGGCCGCGCTTTCCAACGTAAGGTGGACCTCAGAAGGCACAGGGAGACCCAACACGCCGATTTGAGGCCGAGCCAGCCTCACATGCAGCCGCCCCATGATGTCCACATGCACGCGCCCGAGATGCACTCAGTGCCTGGGCATCGGATAGGTAAATATTATATTTTTAACTAACGATCCGCCCGGCATATAAAATACATATAAAACTTCCTCTTAAATCACTCTATCTATTAAAAAACCGCATCAAAATTAGTTGCTTAGTTTTAAAGATCTAAGCATTTGTGTAGGTGTCCCTACACATATGCTAGACGGACAGCGGGAAGCGTCTTAGTTTTATACTATGTAGTATTATTTTTATCAGAGATTATAAGGCTGCGTGGAGTGACAAGAATGGATAAAATACAGAATAAGTATACAAGTGGTAGCATGAAAGTCGCGCTGGTAAAGAAAAGCTCCTAGTCATAGACGAAGTTGGATTTAATGTGGTATGAAAGTCATATCACAAGGAAGGCATTGGATTTGAAGGTGAATGGAACCCAGAACAGAGGACAACCGAAGAAAAGATGGGTATAGGATGGATATCAAGGAGGGTATGCACAAGAAAGAAGTGACAAATAATATGGTAGGTGACAGAACAAAATTGAAAGAATTGACATAGGTACTGTGCCGACCCCACATGAAAAAGTGGGATAAGGTAAAGGAAAAAGTTTACAAAAGGCTCATTTCTCCGCCATCTAATAATTCTATGATGGATTTATAAATACATGGTACACCAAACAGTGACCCTTTTTTTGGGTTCCTCACGCCTTAGGGTACCAATGACATTATCTGGGCCTTCATTGTCGACGTCACTTGTAAAAATAAAACAAAAAATATGAGTATGTGCAAATCTTAAACTATCTTAAACACCTCCTTACAAAAATCTTCTTACAGCTTTATAAAAGTAGAGGCAGCGATTCCTAGGATTAATAATAATTCCATGCTGGTCTGGGAGAAAAGAATAAACGTAGAATGTACCAGCTGCTTCTCTTCCCGCGCAGACCGTAAAAACCGATCGAGGGACTGGGCTAAAATCTGCGGAATCATATCAATAGGCGATGCGGCTGGCAACCCATCACTATTTTGATTACTTTTTAGGGTTCCGTACCCAAAGGGTAAAAACGGGACCCTATTAATATCGCTCCGCTGTCCGTCTGTCACCAGGCTGTATCTCATGAACCGTGATAGTTGGAAAGTTAAAATTTTCACAGAATGATATATTTCTGTGGCCGATATAACAACAAATACTAAAAAATAGAATAATATTAATATTTAAGGGGGCTCCCGTACAACAAACGTGATGTTTTTTGACTGTTTTTGCTCGATATTGATAACGGCAACAGGTAGACCCTTGAAATATTCACAGAATATTTAGTTATATATTCACTTTAAAAATAAATTATTTAAAAATTAACATTAAGGGGCTCCCATACATACAACAGACATGGTTTTTTTGCCGTTTTTATAGTTAACGGTACGGAACTCTCGTGCGCGAGTCCGACTCACACTTGGCCGGTTTTTCATCATTCCTTTTTCATCTACACGCCCTCCAACATGCTTAATATAGCCATAAGTCTTATAAACCTAGTCTATCTACCCCGCAAGGGAAATAGACGTAATACTATGTATGAATGTAATAATAAGAATAAAAATGCCTATAACTTTTTTTTCTTTTTGTTAACAGATCTTCGTCCCCAGCACCATGACTTCCGAGCAGCGCACATGAGCACCTCCGTGCCCCCCCTCCAGCCTCTGCCCTCTTGAACCTCGACAGCCTTCGCGCCTGCCAACTGGCGCTAAGGCCTCATACCAAAGACCCTAGGTTTAGTTAAGTCATGAATTGTAAATATTTCTTAGGCAAATCAAAATTGTTCGGACCTTGGTCAATTAAGCTCGACGACCTCTAAGCAACTGTTAATAATAGACATGTTGTTTCCTAAATATTTTATTTATATATAAGAAAATATTTTTTTTTATAAACTATTTTGATTCCGTTTTGCAACTTTAGGCCCACCAACACGCTAAACGTGGCCTTTTGGTCTTATGACCTTGGGCTCTGTCTACCCCGTAAGGGATAAAGACGTAATAATATGTATGTATGTCGAAAATGAACTAAGGGCAATATTTCATCAGATTCAGACCTCTGTAACATGTATATTTCATGAAAAAAATGGATGTTATATCAGCACAGGAAACTGTCGTTTGTTTATCTCCAGTCATCTGATCAAAAAGTCAACTTAGTACCAGATTCGCGTCATAACATACATACATAGTATCACGTCTTTTTCCCTTACGGGATTGACAGAGCCTATGTCTATAAAGCCCAATTATACCAAACATTTTTATTTTAATAAAAAAAAATATATTTTTAAATTAATTTATTTTAAATAGAAATTCAATTTTTTCCAAAATTCTGTATCATTTTTCGTTTAGTACCTATAAGATAATACTCATAGAGGTCGTAGCTTTAGCATTTTGACCAGTCTTTTGTAAAATATGTCAGTCCTAACAGCATCTACCAAAAATAGTTTAAGCACTTTTTGACTAAGTCGTCATAAGAATTTATTTACAAATCATTGTAGGAACGAATCGTAACGCTTTTTGATGTGAGTTTCTGATCTCATTGTGAAATTGTAAATTATTGTTATTCCTACGTTAAAGTTTGCGAAATTATTAATTATTAAGAATATAAGGTCAATCAAGGTCTTGGTATACTGTCGCTATAAAGATTTAAGCCTATGTCACTTTTGCCCAGTAATTTGTTTTGACGTGATACGTCTTGTAAATGGATGAACGCCGGCTGCACGCACAAAAAAGTGTCACATTTCTGTGCAAGCGAGAGCGCGGCACAAGCAATAGAGAGGCACGATTGGCCTAAGCGTTTGGCTTGAGATGCATCTATCTCTCTCTCACCGTTATCACGTAAAAATATCGATCATAAACTGACTTTACAGACAACAATTTTTTTAATTATTTTAGCTAGCTTCTAGAGACATGAGAATAGCAAATACACTTGGTGGATTCATTGCTATTGGCCGGATATTCTAACTTTAATAATAACAATAATATTTATGACTTTATCAAAATAATCTTGTCAAAATAAAATTGAGACATGTTTTACATATAACTTGAGCCAATTATTTCTTTAATATTTTATGGTCCATGTTTTTATTAAGTCATTCCAAAAATATTAACCAATTTTTTAGATTGTTAAGTTCAAGACCTATTTCAAGTACAAATTGACGCCATTTTCGGTGTTTAGGGAAATTCCATATATTTCATTCCTTATGTTAAATTAGTTAAACGAAGTGTTATACCTATGTCTATAATTAAACAAACAAATACTCACATAACATATCAATGTAGCACAAGTCCAGTATAGCAGATGTACATATTTAGCTTAATCATATTGTAAAAAGTGTTGTCTATTTTTATGTCACTGATATTTTAAAATAGCCTTAAGTAATATTGTGAGAGGTACCATTTTTAACAATCAACCAATCTTAATTAATAGTTAGATGGATACTAAACGAGACACAATATTTCTTTTTTGCACACTGCACACAAAAGGATCTAGAGGAGGCAAATGACAGGTCGTGGCCGCAAACTGGGAAAAATTGCTATTAGTTAAAAGACATTACGCCTCGACAAGAAGAAGATTGTGATGACGGCAAGTAATAAAAGTTATTAAGCTGGTCTAAACAATATCTGGAGTATAAAAAAATTAAAATAATATATTTACTAGTTTTACTTTGAGATAATTTACTTAGCGTGCTTCCGCCACCAGTACTGGAGGTGGAAGCATGCAAAATATATATCTTAAAGTAAATGTAGCTTTGACTTTCGCAAAGTAACACCTGAATATATTATCTATGTTTACTAGTTTCATTGCAATAGTAAAAAAACATATTTTTTTTTTGTATTGAATTAGTTTTATTTAAATATACATTTTTATTTTACTAGATATTACATGTATGAGCTATCATCTCATACAATTTAGCTAACAGTCAATACCTACATATGTAGTAATATCTTAAACAACTGAATAAGCAGTCTTACCATTAAGCAACATGTATTTGTCATTACGTCAATCGAATGGTCTTAGCGCTTAGGTGAAATCAATACATTTTGTGTAAAGAAATCACTCGACGGGTTTGGTTATACTCCGGAGTTTCTCCCGCCAGCTAGCATCCCTTCCAGCTCAACTCATCTTAAGGGGATACCACTGTAAATAAGGTCGTTCTGATTCTTATTTATCTCGCAAAATACTTAAATTAGGAGTTTCAAATCTAAGTAATATGATTTTTGACTATTTCATCTCCAAAAATTGAAGATGAAAACACGTTTTGATAAAATTTTCTCGATAGAAATATTTTTTGAAAAATGGTCTTCGTTCGCAGAGTTTTTGTTATTGTAGCTCAAATGCGACGAATGAAATAATGATTTTTAGACTAGAAGATAGGTTATTAGTAATTCATCAAAATGTAAATATGAAAATACAATTTAACCGGTCTGATTTTATATAAAATAGAAATAACGAATTTGGCGCTTACGTTTTTTTCTTTGAGCGACTCGAGACTATCTCCTATCTCATCATTCACGGGCTAAACCGCCAAGCGCTATCCCTTGCGCGCACTTGATCAGTCCTTTGCCGAGCGAAGGTACCAAACATTTGAGTCCTCGTCTTAAGGGCCCGTACTACCTCACACTGCTTTGCATGATTCAAACTTTTGATTATTATTGCATTACAGATAGGGCAGCCATCATATGTTTTTCTTTTTCGAATAACCCTTGAATATTCCTAAAAAACAAAAATATCCAAAGTAGCCAACGCGTTTAGACCATCCGCGTTTGTAGGTATCGCCACGCCGCCTGGCATATGTCGGGCTCTTAACTTAGCTTTGTGTGTGGTTATCCCATACACTAGCTGTTGCCCGCGACTTCGTCCGCGGCAATTTCTGTTATTATGATGAATAATTTTCCCCTGTTTTCAAAACATTTTTTATTAATGCTTCGCTCCTGTTGGTCGCAGCGTGATGTTTTATAGCCTAAAGCCTTCCTCAATAAATGGACTACCCAACACAAAAAGAATTTTTGAACCAGTAGTTCCTGAGATTAGCGCGTTCAAACAAACAAACAAACTCTTCAGCTTTATAATATTAGTATAGATTACAAATATGCCCATCATTTTATTAAGATTGGTTGATTGTAAGTGCCATTTTATGTGAAATCCTTCATGCCAAAGACGCATAGCAAATTAGAATACTTGTATATAGTGCGTATTAATAAATAGGTATTAGTCAATAAAATTAAAATTATTTACAGTTCTAATTGCAAATTTATTATTTTGTTCCATATATAGCTGTTGTAGGATTATAATAAATATTCATACTTATAAAAAAGACAGTTACGATAGAAAATATAAGTACTTAGCTGTATAAAGTTATTCCATTTTTTACATTTTACTTTTAGTTGATAATTTTTTTTTTTATTTGCAAACTGAAAGTTTACAACTTAATCTATATTCAAATGTATAAAATATAAATGTATTTATAAATTTTTTGTCATAAGATTTTAAAAGTAATTAATGTTACATTGTAAATAATGTATAAATTATGTAAACGGACCCAAACACAAACGTGCAATCCTATGTCGTAATTATCAATTATATTATTATTATATAAATGTCACTTCAATAAATGATGATATATAAATTATTTTTTTTATTATGCCTTACCCACATTCAATGTACATACAGACTGATTCTGAACCTCCTGAAAATTTTGGTCTTAGAATCTTAATAACAAAATACAGAATCATTAAAGTCGAAATTATGTAACGAAAAAATTTCGCCTTAAGTAGGATTTGAACACAGATTTGAACCTACAACCGACATCTGGCCCGTCGAAGCTCTTACAATCGAAAATCGAAAATGGTAATGCTATCGGAGCATTGTAATGCTATATTAGACAATTCATCATCATCATCATTTCGAGTAGGTGTCACGGTCAATCGACCATGCACACCCTGGTGTCAGAGTTCTTCGGAACCGCCTCTCGGCCTCTGACGTGGTTCCTTTAACGACTACCAGAGGCAGCCGGGACCACCGGCTTAACGTGCCTTCCGAAGCACGAAATGATCTTTATTATCAGACAATCAGGTGATTCAAGCCTGCAAAAGCCTAACCTAACCTAACCTAACCAAACTGGAAACAACTAAACAAAGTATGCTTCCGATGGTAATCCAACCCACGACCCCCGCGTCAACAGGCAAACGCCTTAACTACTGGACCACGGAGGCTGTTGAATTAGACAATTAATAAATACAGTATACCAGGATGGGTGACTGCAATTGGCAAAATATATGTTGAGCTCATCCTTGCTTTGAGAAGCACGTTAAACCATTGATCCCAGATGTCATAATTAAGTGCAGTCGATAAGCTATGTCAGATGCTTTTAGGCAGCTTTAAAATCTGCCACCAGTGTAATACCTGAATACTCAAATTGAAGATTGAGAACGATTTCACTTAAAATGCTTTTAAGAGACGAGCTTTGTGGCCTAGTAATCGACGCCTTGGGTTTGATCCCCGGTCAGATCAAGATGAAAAATGATCCTTTTCGGATTGGCCTGTGTCTTAGATGTTTATCTATATATGAATTTATTACAAAATATAGTACTGTTGAATAACTCAACTCTCGAACTTATTTTGGTGCTAGCTCTGTGTGATATGTCTATTTATATTTATTTATGTAGCACTAACTTTCGCCCGCGGCTCCGCCCGCGTCATTGTCGATCCCTCGGGAACAGTACTTTTTCCGGGATAAAAGGTAGCCTATGTCTATCTCCGTACTCCAGAGAACTTGTATGCGAAATTTCATGATGATCGGTTCAGTAGTTAGGGCGTGAAAGCGTAACAAACAAACAAACTCACTTTCGCATTTATAATATTAGTAAGGATTAGTAAGGATAAGGATTCAGCCGTAAGCTACTTAAAACACGACAAACAACCCACCTTATTCAACAATGGATCATGATTTTTATCTCGACAGTATACTTTACAGCGAAACAGTAACCTCGAATCCATTTAAATATGATACCCCAAAGCTAAGGGCTTCACAAATTATGGAAATCGCAAGATGATCTTAATTCGATTCATCCATTAAGAGGTATTGCGATTTAAGATGAGACGAGAAGCCTGGCTTAAGTTACACGGAATGTTTTGAGTTTGTTAAATAGGTCATAATCTGTAATAAACAATAAATAAACAAAGAGGAATCTTGGTATATAAGGTCCATTTAAATTAAATGCAAATATTTTGAGGGCGTGCACAGCACAGATAAGCTAGAAAAACGTTTAGACGAAAATAAAAAAAAAAATTAATAAAAAAAAAACACTTTCTTGGCGTATAACTTTAAACTATTGCCTACTATAGATACTTACTCATTGACGTGGACAATCAAAATAGATGATCAAATTTATTATTTAAAGAAAAAAAAATTGAAATTTAAAATTAAGCGTGTCGATTTCTTAAAATTTGCAATTAACCCATATCTTTGACCTATGAGAGCCAGCCCTTAAAATATTTGCGCTTATTTTAAATGGAATGGACCTTTTATTTAAAGCCACAATCAATATAAGTTTTAATCAGGAAGGCAGTACCAAGAGCATGGCAACTGCGTCGCCGTTTATATCGCGCGATGCTTATTCACATCTCGCTCTAATATTACTGAAAGCAAGATAGCCATAGTCGATAAACGTTGTTGCGTGTGTCATTCTACGGGGACAGGAAGGCAGTACCCTGAGCATGGCACCCGCGTCGCCGTTTATATCGCGCGAAGCTATTCACATCTCGCTCTGATATTACGAAAAAACAAAATAGATAGTCGATAAACTTTGTGCGCGTGCCATGTTACGGGGGCAGGTCTTAATCTGCGGGCACGTGACTTGATGATAAGGTGTTTCCATCGGGGAGAGGGGACATTTTGACGTGATAACGTGAAAATCGATGATCACCGGCTGCTAGCACGAAAAATTTTACGTTCCGAAGCAGCAGCAGCAGCAGCAGCAGCAGTATTACTTATCTATCACGCATATACCTCTCGTAACATTACCGTCCGTAAACCGACTTTACAAACAACCTATGTTTTACCTTTCCTGCGCCCCCTAACACCCAGCGTCTGGGTGTACCGCACCCCTTGCACCCCCGGTTAAGACGGCCTTGAATCAGTGAAGGATATTTGTATAGCATTGTGACTCCAATTAAATAATAATAATAATATACAATAGACCTGACATCACTATTCATGACAAAATAAACAAAAAAGCTTATCTTATCGATATCGCCATCCCCAACACACACAACCTGCAGTCCACCATATCTGAAAAATTATGCAAGTACCAGGATTTAGCTATCGAAGTAAAAACACAATGGAAGGTTCAAGCTGTTCACATAGTCCCTATAGTTATGTCTTCAACCGGAGTTGTACCAAAATCACTGAAACAAAGTTTAGAGACAATAGATGTGCCAGCCCATACACTTACTTTGATTCAAAAAGCCGTAATTTTAAATACGTGCCGTATTACGCGCAAGTTTTTAAGTTCGTCAACACTCACTTCAACTTACTCCATCTAATCCCTTATACGCTTGGCTTTGGCCCGAGTATCTGGTGTAAACCCTCTTCGAGAGGAGAAAAAAATACATCCGAATAATAATAATAATAATAATTCGTTTATTTGCAACCAATAAAGACTCTTTTGTAACCGTTTTCTTCTATCTTACTATACAGGGTGTATGTAAGATTAATCCATGCTGGTCTAGGAGAAAAAATATAACGTAGAATGTACCAGCTGCTTCTCTTCCCGCGCAGATTGTAAAAGCCGATCGAGGGAATGGGTAAAATCTGAGGAATCCTGTTAATGGGCTGTGCGGCTAGCAACCACCACCATTTTGATTCCGTTTTCCACCTAATGCCCACCAACTAACATGCTAACGTGGCCTTCAGGTCTTATAGATCTGGGCTCTGTCTACCCCGTAAGGGAAAAAGACGTGATACTATGTATGTATGTAAGATTGAGCATCTCAAAAATTGTTTACACATTTCAAAAACATAGTGTGCGATCAGCAAAAAGTTGGTGTCGCAAAAAACCTAATTAATATAAACAACTTGTTTATCGCTATTTATACTAACGGGCTAAGTTGCCTCTTATGTATTGTTGACCTAAAATTTACAATCATTAAAGTATTATTAGGTCACGGGTGTCATCCTAAACTGCATGCTTGGCTGGTAGTTGCTGCATATGGCATTGGGTACGCGCGATTCATTCGAGTAAGTAGTATCAATAACTTCATTCCCTTCCCAAAAACAAATTCCTTTTTTTTTTCCAGTTTGAAAATGCTTCCGATGGGCAAGAGTAGAAAGCATAAGGAGCCAAAGAAACTCCGCTCTCCAACCCGCCAGACAATCGTGGAGAGCAATACAATATCCTAGCATGCAACGAAGAATCCTTGGGACTTCTTCCAGCTGAAATGATAATCCTATTGAAAACTTCTCGCATAGCATAGATGTGAACCAAAGGCCGTAACGGATGTATGGAAAAAAATTCTCGATTTCCTCCGTGCTTCGATAAGCACGAGAAGCCGTTGATTCTTTATTTCATCGTTATGACTATGACAACAGTCTTCAAAATATGCCTTAAAGCGTTGGTCACTTACACACACAATAAACCATTTACCTACCCTAGTTACTCGTACCATAATTAACCCTGATTGGTGTGTCTGCTTCTGTGTTTGCGCGGCCATGATCGATGGCTCATTACGGTAATGGCCGATCAGATCTAATCCATTCCCTTTGAGCAAACACTTTTTACAATCATGGTGATTGGTGGGAACAGTGGAATGATATTTATGCAATCTCAATTAAAAACTTATATAGGTTATGATTTTCGTATGACCTTTTGCCCTACGAATAAGTATCCTTTTACCCTGGCAATATTTTAATAAAGACTTCAGAATTCCATTATAGAATGAAGAATCTGTAGAAAATAAGGTAAATGGGCTAAAAAAAAGACTTCCCATAGAGGGGCAAGTAATCGAAGAATTTAGAAGGAAGCTGTTTTTTAATATTTTGTGTTTTTTATTGCGATCCTGATTCCCTATTTAAATACTGCCAGGGCGTCTAGAATCAGCTGGTTATCTAAATATCATATAATATATGGCGATATATAATATAAGGCGATTCTCATTTTACCATATTATGGTAAAATGAGAATCGCCTTTATGCAATCTCAATTAATACATACCGATGATTTTGCTAAATTTTAAGCTAAAGGCGATTCTCATTTTACCATATTATTGCGATCATCGGTCAAGACTCTTTTACTCAGGAACGCGTAGAGGTATCAAGTTGAAATTCATATCCAATACTCAGATCTACTGCCCCTTGGAGCTGAATCAAAAGATACAGCCGTAATGTCGCAAATTTTAGACATTTTGACTTTTGACATACACGACAAGGTACTTCCCGTGAACTCAGAAAATTTGCGAGGAATAAGGAAAAATTGCAAGAAACATAAAGTTTTAGTTGCATCAAAAATATTTTAATATTTTTTTACTTAATATAGTTAGATAATGGTACGGAACCCTTCGCGCGCGTGTCTGACTCGCACTTGGTTGGTTTTTTATTTTATTTTATACTTTTTTGGGGATTTGCTTAACGACGGCTTCAAGCCAGAATTTCGTCCTTCTTTATCAGTGGGAGGACTAGTGAGAGTAGCACAAGAAGTACTGAGAGTAGTCAAGAATTGATATGATCCATTAGTATGTTAAGTATGTTCTAATGAACTATTAGGTATAATTTTTGTGTTTTTCGCTTATTAGTATTTAAATGATATGTAGATTCTTATTGAAATATTTTAATACACTGTTTTATATATAAACAGAAGAGTAAAAAGAGAAATATCACACGATTAGCTCTTGCCCGCGACTTCGTCCGCGGCAATTACTGTTATTATGATTAATTAGTATAGATGAATAATTTTCCGCCGTTTTCAAAACATTTTTTAGTGATGCTTCGCTCCTATTAGTCGCAGCAAGATGTTTTATAGCCTAAAGCCTTCCTCAATAAATGGACTATCCAACACAAAAATAATTTTCCAATTTGAACCAGTAGTTCCTGAGATTAGCGTGTTTAAACAAACAAACAAACAAACTCTTCAGCTATATAATATTATTAGTATAGATAAAGGAACCTATACCGATGATTTTGCTAAATTTTAAGCTAAAGGCGATTCTCATTTTACCATATTATGGTAAAATGAGAATCGCCTTTAGCTTAGTGCAACGTAGCAACGTTCCTGAGTAAAAGAGTCTTGACAAACAGACAGACAGACGACAAAGTGATCTTATAAGGGTTCTGTTTTTACCTTTTTAGGTACCGAACCCTAACAATTACCACTTTTACATTTCTTTTTATAGTTCCGTACCCAAAGGGTAAAAACGGGACCCTATTAATTTCGCTCCGCTGTCTGTCTGTCTGCCTGCCGTCTGTCACCAGGCTGTATCTCATGAACCGTGATAGACAGTTGACATTTTTACAGATGTGAAATAACTTGTTGCCATTAAAACAACAAATACTAAAAAATACAATAAAATTAATATTAAAGGGTTCCCATACAACAGACATGATTTTTTTGCCGTTTTTATAGATAACGGAACGGAACCCTTCGTGCGCGAGCCCGACTCGCACTTGGTCGGATTTTCATTTTTTACCACGATTACGGATTTTTATTCCGACATTAAAATATAGCCAGGGTTGTCTGCGTAAGACTGTTTTTAATATCTATTTGTTTCTTGTTCTATGTTTTGTTTATTATAAACTAACGACCTGGACCCCGGCTTCGCACAAGTGCCAGGTACATATAAAACTTCCTTGAATCTATTAAAAAACACCGCATCTGTAGCGTCGTTTTAAAGATCTAAGCATACATAGAGACAGCAGACAGACAGCTGTAAGCGACTTTGTTTTATACTATACTAGCTTTCGCCCGCGGCTCCGCCGTGTCAATGTCGATCCCTCGGGAATAGTACTTTTTCCCGGGATAAAAGGTAGCCTATGTCCTTCTCCGCACTCCAGAGAACTTGTATGCACAATTTCATGATGATCGGTTCAGTAGTTACGGCGTGAAAGCGATAGAAATAAATAAACAAACAAACTTAATTTCGCATTTACAATATTAGTAAGGATAAGGATAGTGATGTAGATGGCATGGCAACAATAGCATTTCACGTAAGTCTCAACAATCTACTTTTTTCTTTGTTTATATTATTCCACACAGCCAGTATCAAAAATGCACAAGACCTCTTGGTATTTGATTATGGGCAGGACTCGCCGACATTAGATTTGGAAGCAAAGCGGGAAGGTGCTCTCTCCAGAGACGGCGTCGGACTCTAAACGCCTGTTAGCACGCACTACAGGGAGGGACTCTGTTACTATTTGAGACAACACATCTACACTAAACTTGCCTGGTAAATACTATTTTTATTTTTAATGAATTATAAATTCTAAACTAAAATTCAAATACACGGTTTCTTCCATGCTGGTCTGGGAGAAAAGAAAAAACGTAGAATGTGCCAGCTTCTCTTCCCGCGCAGACCGTAGAAGCCGGTCAAGGGAATGGGCGAAAATCTAAAGAATCATGAGAATAGGCGATGCGGCAAGCAAACCATAACTATTTTGATTCCGTTTTCCACCTTTACGCCCACCAACACGCTAAATGTGGCCTTTCGGTCTTATGTCCTTAGGATCTGTCTACCCCTTAAGGGATAAAGACGTGATAATATGTAATGTATGTATCAAATACACGGTGAAATTTTAATTATATGTGTGATTCAGCCCGTTGATATGAACAACTTTTCCTATGAGACCAATGCTGGGATCTCAATTTTTTTTTGACATTTCTATACAAACTGACCGGGCGGCGGCCCAACATTTTTGTATGGAAATGTCTATTTTTTTGACATCACATAGGAAAATTTGTTCATTGAAGGGTCTAAAACAAACAAAATATTTAACTATGATGCAGCGTGATTTTGAACCTCTGAGCTATATTAAAATCTCGCAATCAGAATCCCTAAAGAATACAGAATTAAAAGAAAAAAACTGAGAAAGGAAAGAAATGACTTTCCGTACAAAGTCACCGATCAGCCGGCCTATTTGCTAACTTCGTTTACAACGTTTTGATAGTCATTTCAAAGTACATTACGTTTTATATATCTTTAAATATATAAACATAGATAAACATAGAAAACCCGCAATGTATTTTGAAGTGACTATCAAAACGTTGGTTATTGAGTTAGTCATTTTCTAAGGGAAGTCTATTTTTTTTAGAAATTTAGGGCCGAGGTCTCTACATTTACGCCACGGAGCCACAGAAAAAGTTAGTTTTTAGGGTTCCGTAGTAAACAACGAACCCTTAGTTTCGCCATGTCTGTCCGTCCGCGGTTTTTTTTATTGTGATAACAAAGGGAAAATATGTAGGTAGTATAGTACAAAAGGATTTAGAAACAAGACCACGGCCTTCTGGGACCTGACTAGATGGTAAACGGCAGTTTGCACGCCACTGTACAGGGCCGTATTTAGTAATGATCTTTAAAATATTTAGACTAGTTACCTCATTCACTCATAAAATTTTATTAATAGGGTTTTTTCCTACTTATTATATATGCATGTAAAGATTTTCTAAATAAGTAATAGCGCTGAAAGCAAATTTAATCGCGTGTTAAAAGAATACGTATGTTATCATTTATAGGATACTGCATGATTTGTGGATTTCTGATAACTTCAGCGCCTGCCTTAAAAAGATTGTTTAGCACACCTTTTTTTATATTGGTACGAGTAGTTTGTTTCAGTTGGTTGGCCTTCCATTGTAAAAGTGATAACCTAAGATATCCCCTTAAAATTTATAGCAACTTTATTTATGAGGCCATTAACATAAACACAATATTCGGAACTACCTAACAAATTCTTTTTATCACACGTACTATAGTGACATATGTGACGTCACATCTGTCCCGTGATCTGGTCTTATTAAATGACTGTAATAGGCACGCCCAAAAAAATTTGAATGTGATGTGCGTATTTTTTTAGTTTTTCCATAGCATAATGAAAAGTTAGAGCGTTTTCTTTAATAAGAAAACACTAACTTTTCATTCAATTTAATTAAATTTTGTTAAAATTGTAACATAACTTAACACTTTAGCTGACACTGCCCGCCTGTAGACGTAATTCTATTCGTATTTCTTTTGTGTCTGGTTCAGTGTCAGTGATCGAGTTAAAGGTAATAACTTGTAATGACCATAAAGTTTGTTTTTAGTTTATTATCGAGTAACCTCAAATTAACCGCATAAACGGTTATTATAAATTGCGACATACTCACAACAATCCTTACGTATGATTGTTGTAGTTAAGGTATATAAAAGTTTGTTTACTTAAACAGAGTATACCTACCTAATTAGGTGATGTTTTGCGTGAACTCAGGTATCTTAAAACACTACCGAGAGTCTGAAGAAAAAAAATACTAAATCTTGATTGATATCAACTCGTGCATGCAAGCGAAGCAGTGATCCAGAAATGTTTATCGATATTTTCAATTAACTGTTCTGCTTATACAGATGTTAAACTATGAAATCAATCCGTTACCGTTCAAAATCATACTGTGACGCCAATTTAGCTTTTCACTTGTGCAAACATACGCAACAAGTAGGAAAAGATTTCATATTGAAGACCGTTACTCATCGGTTCCATGGTGTAATGGTTAGCACTCTGGACTTTGAATCCAGCGATCCGAGTTCAAATCTCGGTGGAACCTGATTTTTTATTATTATTAAAAAGCATTAATTACATTTTGGACTTTAAGGTTTAGTAATTAGAAAGTGATGATTAGCCAAAAATCCTCTGTCTGCTCTGGCCAAGTATGGTTCGGGTAGTACAGAGAGGGTCATGCTCCTGTAGTGAAGAATAAAAAGGACCTGCTGACGACGATGATAGCCAAAAATACCGAGCTAGCGGCTTGTAATTTCAAATAGAATCCACAGTCATAATTTCACAAGTTCAATTGGGGCCTCGACAAAATATCCTTAATTTGTTGTGTTGTCCGTGTCACTTTTGCAATAAACGATTAATAGTCTAAAAATAAAATTTCCAATCATTATGTAATTGTCGCTTTTCCACGAAACTGTTATTGATGTTACTTAAGAGATTTAATTTTAAACTTTATTTAAAATTAAATCTCTATATAACAGACAGTTATCTAAGGATATATCCTGGATTCAAATGTAAATTTTTAGAGATAATCGCAACAACGTACAAAAGTTATAACAAAAGAATAGCGTAAAACTCAATTGTCCTCCAATTCGCCCCTGCCTGGTCAGAATCGCCACTCATATATAATTCAGGGACATCCACGTGCGTCTCGGACGCAATCAGTATTGTGAATAATTGATACGCGCGATGATTGCGCGGCCCCGCGAGATTGAAGATTTCAGCCCTCGATCCGGCCCTGAGGATTTATGTGTCATTATTACTATTGGCAGTAGATTTGCGCTGTTGTTTATTGATATTTTTTACAGAAATATAAAAATATTTGTAATAAAAAAAAAAAAAAAGATTAGAAAAATTTGAACGCAATTATCGTGATCGCTATAGATGATTTTATGACGTCATCAATGTAATTTTAAACATAGGTATGTAGATTTAAAGGTAAACTACAAAAACGAATCAATTTTTTTATTATTGCATAGTAGAAACCTTTGTATCGTTAGAAAAGGGTGCGTATTGATTGATATAATAACAAATTATATATTTTCATTTCAATAAAGTTCAAAAGATATAATGTTAACTTGACATAATCATTACTGATTATATTCTTAAAAGCTATAACATTCATAAAATTTTCAATTCGAAAAGCATACACTCATTTTTTATAACGTTTATGAATACTAAATATCATCTGTTATACAACTTGTGCAGTATACCTGCCAAAATGTATAACATTCAAAAAGTAGATATAGTATTTAAAATAAATATGAATCAAAATCTATAAAATGTATACGTATTAAAAATATATAACAGAGAAAATATACCAGCTAATTAGTATAGACCCATATCTATTTTGCGAATTTGAATTATTTCAGTAATACCTACGAAATAAGTCAAATTCGCGCAAACTCATAAACTTCATTTTCTTGTAAAAAAATCGGAGTAGCCAGCAAAAGGAATAACTAATAATAGGTAATTGATTTCATCAGTAAAGCAAACGGAAAGTAGGGGAGAAAGGGGTAATGGGAGTCAGCGGGCAATCGGGTTCAGGTGCCTCTAAGCAAAACTAAACGTTCAATATCTAGGTAAATGACATGTTCAGCTTGCTCTGTACCCGATGCCCATTGTACGAATGACTCGCGCTAGTAGCTCCACGCGTTTTTGAGTGACAATTATGTTTCGTTTTCACGCCTCGCCGGTGTAAATTTTCGTCAAAACAACATTAACGGTGAGTATAGACGTTGTAGCTGTACCAAATTAATGACTATGGATAGATTTATTCTTGTTATTCAAAATTTAAATAAGCATATTAGATTGCGATTAAATTTACTGTGTGTTATTAAATTTACAATTAACATGCAGTATAGGTTTTGGGTAATAGGAGCCAAAGACCCCGCTAGTGAATACCATTACCCGCAAAAACATTCTTATTTTTTTTCGCTTATAGATGCCGATATTACAAGTCAGAAAAACCAAATAGGCTAGCTGATCAACTGGTGATTGCACTGGATGGTATACTGCCGAATGTAATGTCTGCGATTGTTTGACTCTGATTTCCCACATGTCTGATTCCCATTGTACTGAGGTTAGTGCAATGGGAGTCAAACTTGTTTTTTTTTTAAACGCGGAAATATATCCTAAGTTGATTCCCAAAGTGGGGAAAAGTGATAACAACTAGTAGATAAATAAGTAAAGTCTATTATTAAACATATCACAATTTTTTTATTTATTTTATACTTTGTCCTAATATTTACATACAATAAAATATTGCAAAAAATATCTTTCTACTTAAAAAAAATTGTGATACATACAAAATGCGCGCGCATTTTGTATGTATCACAATTTTTTTTATTTATTTCATACTTTGTTATAGATTTTGTAATACTATAAAGTTAATTACGGGATAAACAAACAGTAGGTACTTCTAATACCTAAATCTAACCGTGCAAAGCCGGGGCGGGCTGCTAGTAACTTATATAACTAACTATAATAATCTACAGAAGTTAATTAGTACAATTTACTTTTGAGATTAAATATTTAATTAAAAAAGAACAATTTTTAATTCACTACCGCGCGGCAGTGAGCTAGATAGACATTAATTTTAAAATAACATTTAGTCTACAAATAGCAACTTTGCATAAGTATCGTCGTGTGGACTTTCACCTTGGTTGAACTTGAACTCACGCGCATCGGGACCCCAGTGACGTCATAAGTGAGAGGCAATCACAAGCGGATAGAAAATTGGCTCAGTCTGTCAGGCGGTTCCATGGTGTAATGGTTAGCACTCTGGACTTTGAATCCAGCGATCCGAGTTCAAATCTCGGTGGAACCTGTTGTTTTTGTCAAGGTCCTGAGAGGCAGTAGTTTGATATCTTATGAATTTGTAGGTTTTTGATAAGTTATCGATGTTATAAATTGTTTTATTATGATTATTATAGCGATAAACAATCGATTATAATCTTCGTAATAGTCGATACATATAAATTTTGTAACAATAAGATTAATGTTATTTTAAATATGATTGTAATAACCTTTTTAAAATTTTGAAGTTACTTTACGATTATTGGTAATTTGTGGAATAGCGTTACTTAACTACCCGAGGAACATTAAAATGTTATCTACGTCCAATATTACTTTTCGGTACCTCTTCTTCTTGTCGTGTGGTTAGCTTGAAGTTATTTTTCGTTACTTACATTTTTATGGTCATACCTTTATTTCTATTTACCTAACAAAATAATGCAAGAGCTAGAGATACGTTGAACGTATACATTAGCAATATTTATAAAATAATAAAACATTTTTTTATATAAAAACTAGCTGTTGCCTGCGACTTCGTCCGCGGCAATTTATGTTATTATGATTAATTAGTATAGATGAATAATTTTTTCCCGTTTTTAAAACATTTTTTGTTAATGCTTCGCTCCTATTAGTCCTAGCGTGATGTTTTATAGCCTAAAGCCTTCCTCAATAAATGGACTATCCAACACAAAAAGATTTTTTCCAATTTGAGCCAGTAGTTCCTGAGATTAGCGCATCCAAACAAACAAACAAACTCTTTAGCTTTTTAATATTAGTATAGATAAAAAATAGATAGAATTTTAATTTATTTTGTAAGCACTGAAACTATTTAAAAAATTATTTTACCTTTAGAATCCTACATTATTCCTGATGAACATAGGCTATAGATTAAATACCTGTATCTACCCTAGTCGAGGTGGATTAGTTATTTTATTTACGTAAATAAGAAAAAATAACACATATGAATCAGTCACCGTTGAACTCATACAGAGGCTTTTTGAAAAAGGATTATGAAACCCATATTATTACCTAACAAAATACATACATCGTATTACGTCTTTTTCCCTTGCGGGGCAGACAGAGCCTAGATCTATAAGATCATATGGCCACATTTAGCATGTTGGAGGCCGTGTAGATCAAAATAAAATCAAACAGAAATCAGAACAGAATCAAAATAGTAATGGATTGCTAGCCGCATCGCCTTTTAATGTATCCGCAGATTTTAGCCCAATCCCTCGATCGGCTTATAGGTACGATCTGCGCGGTAAGAGAAGCAACTGGCA
Source organism: Elegia similella (assembly GCA_947532085.1). Classification (NCBI taxonomy): domain Eukaryota; kingdom Metazoa; phylum Arthropoda; class Insecta; order Lepidoptera; family Pyralidae; genus Elegia; species Elegia similella. The sequence goes on from OX383928.1 coordinate 6,699,977, forward strand.
CAATCTACGTTTTCTAGGTTTCCGTACCCAAAGGGTAGAAAGGGTAGGGACGGGAGATATTAATATCGCTATCCGTCTGTCTGTCTGACTGCCTGTCTGTCTGTCCGTATGTCACCAGGCTGTATATCATGAACCGTGATAGTTAAACTGTTAAAATTTTCATAGATGATGTATTTCTGTTGCCGCTATAACAACAAATACAAAAAATAGAATAAAACAACTATTTAAGGGGGCTCCCATACAACAAACGTGACTTTTTTGCGTGTTTTTGCTCGATATTGATAACGGAACCATGTAGACGCTTGAACTATTCACAGAATATTTAGTTATATATTCACTTTAAAAATAAATAATTAAATAAAAATAAGAGTCATATTAATATTAAAGGGGGGCTCCCATACAACATGATTTTTTTACATGAAAGAGCATGCTAAAAAATATTTCATAAATAAGAATAATGTTTACTCTACTGAAATACCCAGTTCATTTATCGAAAAAAGAAAAGTCCTAAACCAATTTAACAGCAGAAGCCCTATCTGGCTGGAAGTGTTGGAACCCATTTAAAACAAAGCGAATTCAAATGGAAGGCTTGATAATCTGTAGTCGCGGCCAATATCATCACACCCTGTATCACTTTCCGATAGCGATGGCCGCAGACGCGATCAAATTTATTCAAATTGCGCCATGTCACCCCCTGTATATTGTCGCTACAGGTTGACACGACACTCAAACGAATTTCTACTTTAACGTACTCATTTTAAAGTAGAATTTTGTAAGAATAAAAAAGTATCAATTTCGTATACCATGATGTATGGATAGAAATTCTTATTCCATTCAAAATAACATCCGTTTCCTCTTAGCAGAGGTTCGTTGGCTTTTGGGAGATATATTTTGGACAAAATTTGATTGTATGTTAAGATATCAGCAACCTTACTACCTGTTTTTGAGGTTGAAATGATTTTTTGTTCTTTTTTGTAAAAACAATGTTCTCACTGCCCATTTATTTTTCTCACTCTAGTTGATGTTTCCTTTATAGGTTACATTATACATATAACAAAAAGTTACCAAAGGCAATACATACCTATGTCAAATCCATTATGCAATATAGCGATACGTAAAATTTATATTTAAGCAAAGCGATGAATAATTAATTGAATTTTAATTTGTAAAAATTGGTTCATTTGTAGATATAGAGTTATTTTTTTTAAAGACATGTTAACATGTCTTGTTTTCTGCAATTACAAAAGGAAAAGGGGGATGTAAAATAAAAGATTTTGCGAGTACCGATACAGAATTACCTAGAAATTATTTCGTTAGTATTTATTTAATAATTATAATTACAAATTATAATTTTAATTAAATCATTACTTTTAAATAAACGTGTTCTTGCTAATTGAGGTCTTGTAATGTTTTTAGCCTTGTAATGTGTCCCACTGCTGGGCAAAAGTCATTGGCAAGACCCACGCATTAAATACTATAATAATTTATTCAGAGACGAACTCAGTGACTAAATACGAATGATATCAATAAATTATATTGAAACATACATCGAATACACCAGTGAAAGAAAACCTTTCTTATTTTCCACTCAAACATCACATCGACAATACTCTTCACAATCAGTCGATTCCTATTTAAATTCTTAGTAAACGAAGCGACATTCAATATTCCTATATCGAGTGAATTTCCTTGTGAAAGCCTTAACAAATCTACTTACACACGGATCTCACTCGAACATTTAAAAAACCTCTCACGACACCAATGAACGAACCGTCTTTACTAACTCGAAGAGAAAACCATGTTACACTAACCGTCATCGGTGGCGCTAGCGTCTTTGCAACTTACAAGCGATTTTCTTAGTTCCAGTTTTGTCCGCTTACGGAAATAGGTTGGTGGTGTAATTTACATAAAGATGGGTACCGTTTGAGTTTCAGCGGCATTGGAATCGAGTTAGGGGACGGGGTACTTTAAAACTGTCGCCTAGTTGAGACGTCGAATCCGTTTAGAGTTTTTGGGAGTTTCCGCGACGGGTAGTGATGTTACTTTCGGTACATATACTGTCGACGAAGGGGTTTAGAGTATAGTTATATTTATTTTTTCTTATTAGGAAATCTTTTTGACGTGATAACGTCTTATAAATTGATAAATGCCGGCTGCACGCAAGAAAAATTTCACGTTCCGCCTGAGCCGAAAGTGCAAATGAGAGCGCAGAATAAGCGACAGAGAGGCACGGCACGATCAACCTAAGCGACGCTTGCGACACGTATCACGTCGTAAACCGACTTTACAGACAGCCAATTTTTTTTATATTAGAATTGTACAACACAGTTTTCAATAATTGGAGGAATATTTTAAACCACACCCGTAAAATATAATAACAACAACTTCATTATACTTATCATAAAATGTTATGTTGTGCGGATGTAAGTTAATGGCTGTGATACATTATCTAATTATCTCATGCATTTTGTTTGTCAACAGCTACTACTCCGACTATCTACACTAATACTCTACTGACAAACTACCGGCATCACTAAAGATAGGTTTCGATAGGTACCTCATCAACAAAAGCTGTCCAATATTCAGCGTGTACATTTATTTTATGGGGCGACCTAACCCATCGATATGAACGAGGTTTCCAGCGGTCTCGCTCGCTGTAAACCTCGTTCATATTGATGGGTTCATAAGGTTGGAAACTTAAAAAAAGGAAACCATATTTACATACAAATTTGGCCCGGGCGGCTGAAACTTTTGTATAGAAATGTGTATATAGAAATGAATTTTGAGGGAATGTCGAGAGTCAATTTACAAGCTGTTTAAAATTAATATACATTTATCACTTTGTAATTCTTCAATGAAATCACTTGTCGTTACAGAAAAACTATCGATAAAATTATATCGATATTGGCTTAGCACTAGCCACAGGGGGCGTCCAAGACAAGTTGCGTATTGAGTTACGCCCGCCATCCCAATCGTATCAGGGCGCCATTATAATATCCTGTTGCTGACATAATCTTAGTATTTACATAATGGCTGTCTTGAGGAGACAGCAATAAACTTACAAATTAACAAATAGATTATTTGAAAAATATTACAGCATTGTTACAAACTAGTTAAGGCTAAACCGTAAGAAGGCTATATCATCAGTCCCAAATCAGAAAAGGTGATTATTGTGCTATTTACTCTTTAATTTCACTGTCATTTATATTCTATTTGCTGATAACGATCATCAAAAAAAAAGACTGTTTACGAAGTTTACATTTATAGCTTGGTAGTAAGTATATTCATTCTTTGACGTTTCATACAGACTAGACTTATGCTGCAACTATACGCAGAGAGCGTTACGTGCTACATTTAACAGATAGGTATAATACATACTATAACTAACAATAAAAAAAGCATATACGATTATTACACTTGAAATGAAATGAAATGAGATGAGACGAGACGAGACGAGACGAGACGAGACGAGACGAGACGAGACGAGACGAGACGAGACGAGACGAACGAGACGAAACGAGGCGAGACGAGACGAGACGAGATGAGATAAAATTCTATAAGGTAAGAAAAAAGGTTATACATACTTACTCAGACTACATTTTTATTTTTTTAATAACTAAGTACATATCTATTTATTGCTTTAACACATTCCAATTAGTCTAGTTAACAGCAATCCATCTAACGATGGCTTTTGAGACTAAGCTTGCCACAGCGCGTGCCGCTGAATGAGATGATTTCTATAGAATTATAATACTATGAACCAGAAATACATATTGTCACGTCTGTTTCCCTTGCGGGGTAGACAGAACCCAGGTATTTAAGACCTAAAAGCCACGTTAAGCATGTTGGTAGATGGAAAATGGAATCATAATAGTGATAGATTGATAGCCGCATTGCCTTCTAATATGATTCTTCAGATTTTCTCCAAGTCCATCAGGTCCCCAGGTCAGCTTTAACACTGCAGTACACGCGCGGGGTGAATATTCGCCCCAGACCAACGCTTTCATCAATACTTTTTTAATTACTTGAGTACGGACTGTGTCGCCTAGTGTAATCCTCGTCAAGTAAACAAGCTTCAAGGTCAGTACGTCACCGGCACTCGTCGCGGACGCTAGTGGCAAAAAAAAGGGGTGAGAAAGTGTTTGGGACGGAATTCCACCCCACGCGACTATCGGCGTTACAAAAACTCTCGTTCGATTCTGAAGTGTTTCATGTAAGTATCCGTTTTACTTTTTCTTTTATTCGAGATGTTCTCAGTTTCTATAAGACTTTTGTATATTTAGCTATGTTAATTGTGTTGTTCATTACAGATTTGTCGCCATTATGGACGAACGTCAGTAAAATATGATACGAAGCTGGTTAGAAGATGTGGAGGTTGAGAGTGATATTGCACCTAGTGATACAGAAGATAATGAAGAGGAATGAGTTGCAGAACTTAACCATGACTCAGAAACAGAGCAAGAATATGAAAGTAGCACAGAAGAGATGGAAGATAGGAGCACAGAAGAGATGGAAGATAGGAGCACAGAAGAGAGGGTAGACGTAGATAAAGATATGGAAGAAAATATTGAGGATAGCTTTTCAAGCGATGACAATATTCCTCTGAGTACTTTTTCAAACTACTACCAATCTAGAAATGGCACTCGTTGGTTCAAAACACCACCACCGTCATCAAGAACGAGATCCCACAATATTTTAGTGCAACAAATTTTTAAAATACATTTTTGTTTTTGTTTATTTAATAAACATTCAAAATTGCTGTAGGAGTAAGAATAAATAATAAATACTTTTCACAATTTGAACGCATTTTATTTTATATTATATTTTATTTACCTAAAATCGATCAATGAAATTGGTCTGAATATTCACCCCACGCGAGTAAAATATTATAAAATTAGGGCGCGTGTACTGTAGTGTTAATGATCTGCGCCGGGAGAAAAGCAGCTGGTCACTATGTTATAGGAAGCAATGTGGACCAAAACAGTAACGGTTGTTAGCCCATCAGCTGACACTATTTTCTATACTTTCGCTAAAGAACTTCTAATACTATGGCTTTAGACTACACCTATGATGGGCTTTTACCATCACGCAGGTAAGGAATCAGCTTACACATTCTCCGTAATTTTCGACCCAGACGAACTTATGCAGATATAACGTAACTTAAAATACTGTCTTTTCACTCCAAATTAACCTGCACCCGACTTAAAACAAAAGAAGTTCGCTCACCTCAATCGTCTCCCTCACTTATATCAATTTAATCGTTCAATTGAAATTCAAAGAGCACCCCGCGACGAATCAATTACGGCCCTGGCGCATTCAAATACCGCCCCAATACGCCCCTGATAGAATTGTTATTGAAGAATGTGCGTGTGATAGAATGTGGACTAATATTGGTTGGTTTTTGTGCTGACAAGTGAAGTACATAGGTGCGACTAGTGATGGGCAAATCTTCTGGGCAAAATTGTATTTGCATTGCACTAATATGGGTACCTCCGTTTTCAAAGCCGCATTACTTTGGAACTGACTGAAAATTGGAACCTTTTTTTTATTGGAAACTACAGTCAATGGAAATACAATATTCCCCAGAAGATTTTCTGGGCAAAATTGTATTTGACTGCAGTTTCCAAATTTGCTGCGTTTGATTTATTATAAGGTGTGACACAATCTGTTCTTAACCGTATTTAGATACGGTAAATATAAACTTTCTCACTGTTTTGTTAACACAGTAAGTTGATAAAGATAAGGACAACAATTATTTGCATAAACAAACATGTGTTAATTATATTAAATAGATATGTTACAATTAACAAAATATAGACCGACATGTTTACCATTACTTGTGTGCAAATTCATATGAGTTCAGAACGCAAGCTATTAAATTAAAAAGTAAAATTTGAGTTGCTTTAACCCATAGATTTAAAAAAAATGCGAGCCTTCATACTTCTATGATTACGAAGGTTTAGGATTACTTTTCATTTAAAATTAAAAAAAAAAATTGTCTACTCTCAACGAAAATTTAAATAGTGATACACACTTTTTCGGGCATTTGTATTTTATGAAATCGTTCCTCATCACCTAAACTCTAGCAGACAATCATCTAGATTATATGCCTAGGTGTGGCCAGAGATTTTCTCCTACATTTCCCAGCTTGGGCAATGTAGAAATCCTCAGAAACCGATCTCCGGACTCCGAAGCATCATAATAAGATTGTAACAGCAACATCCTCATATAAGTTACATCTTCCCAAAGATATTACGGTAAAAGATAATTTCGTACACGAAAAAATATGACAACGTAATCTTACTATACGGCATATTAAGTAAACATCCAATGTGATTACTGCAGTAAAGTAAGAAGGTTTTATGCGTCCATAAATACGACAAACCTTGCAACATTTACGAGAGCCAATTTGCTACTAAGTGATAGGACGATAAAATTTATTTCATCTTGGGCGTCACCGAATGGTATAAAAATGATTCGATCATTCGATCGGTATCGAGGTTATGTCGCGTAGATATAAAAATGGTATTTCGTATATTCTGATGGATTTTGTTGCTTTTTGCATAGGGACCTCTCTCGTTCTCTAACCTGAGTGTGTTGCATCCTCAGCTGTCACGGAGACCAGGGTCCAATAAAGTGATTATCTACAGAAACAGTAAAATGATTTGAAATAGTTGTTACGGCCGACCACCTGCTAAATACAAACCCTAAGGTGTCCATTTAAATTAAATCACTACGGTTTTATCGCGTCTATTACATTATTTTTACACCTAATCGAATAAACACGATAAAACTTTAAATGTGAAATAATTACAAAAGGTGTATGGACACCTTTCTAACGTTCAAATTTTACACTTGAGCATTGATTAATTGTTAAGAAGAGATTAACTATTTATGCAATCTTTGAATATTCGACCGTAATCTTAAAAACTACTAACCCATTTTTGATAAAACTATATTGTATCCTAAGTTTGACTAGCTATACCAAGTTCAAATAAAAAAAAATATTTTTTCAAACCAACTGTTTTTGAGATATGTGCAACCAAACATACAAATGTACATACTTGTGAAAGGCACACTTAGATATTTAGACGTTGGTATAGACTAACATATAAAATATGTAAAGAAAACACGTCCGATCCTCGAAAGGGCAATTCAGCCAAACCAAAGCTCATAAAAAATTAAAAAACAAAATTTGTATGGGAACGTAAATTTAGGGATTTCTCTACATATTGTATAAAATCTATGCAATTCTGTCTATATAAAAAATTTTTGATGTCGGTTAAAAATATACTTGAACATATATTCCGAACCGTATGTCAAATTTTCATCTAATCTGCAAAACTTCGGGGATGCAAATCGGCAGTAACGCCACCCTCCGCATCACCATTCACGGTGCCATTACTCACTATTCACTTCACGAACCACTAGGTATCGGTATCACTGAATCGCTTTTTACACTATACATATCGGAACTAAGGTTGTCAAAAAGAGATTCTAATACAAAGATTAGAATAAGTTCCTACTAGAGACTATTCTGAATTTTAACTCTTTCCCGGAAATTCAACCATATTTATCTCTGACTCAGCAGGCATAACAGAAATAACAAAAATAAAACTTCATACATACATAGTATCACGTCTTTTTCCCTTACGTGGTAAACAGAGCCTAGGTCTATAAGACCTTATGGCCACATTTAAACGGAAGAAAACAGAATCAAAATAGGTTGCTATCAGCATCGATGGCAAAATATAACTGATTTTAGTAAATTTTGATAATAATTAATTTGAATCAATTAACATTTCTAATAGGCATGTAGTTCCGATGCCTATTGTGTACAATTAGTTCAGACTCATCACATAAATGGAGCTATAGGTTTATTGATTCTTAGCTATGTTATCTATCCACAATAGAGAAAAAAAACAGTATTCACGAAAAATATCTTATTAAAGATCCAAAAATATATTTTCGGCTTATTAACATAATATTTTTCAGTTTTAACAAATTTAGGCAAACGCCATCTAGTGACGGGTAGAAAAGTCTGTAACTATTGCACTACAGCGCCCTCTCCGCCGCTCAAAGTGGCAGTAAGTGGAATTAACTACCACGACCTGTCGGCACGATTGCCGCACGTTGTACGTGCTTTTAACAGGCCTTAAGGTGGGCCAATTTTTCTGTATGAGGTTGGCAGTCTATACGATAATATTATGTTGTCTTTAACATAAGACAACTGTTACAACTTTCAAGGGAAGTTAAGATAACTACGTACGTACCCCATCAAGCGCGAGAAACGCAGACACAATGGATTTTCTATTGTTATGCGGACCAAACGGGCCGCTTGGGTGTTGAGAGGTCAAAACTAAATAGGTATAATTTATTTCCTAAAATTATGTTGTATTGCGTAGTTATCTCACAAATCACCAATCAAAACGAGAACTTGAAACCTATCTATCGATTTCATGACTTTGCCATTAAAAACTCTAAGTTCCATTTGGCCATTACGACTCCGTCAACGTAGACGGTTCTTATTGAGCTAGAACGACTTTGTTCCATTCAAATTCTACTGAATTGTAAAATATACAAAATCCCAGAAAAATAACCAAATCCCAAATATTTTTGCCAACCCTAGTATGCATATAAAACACGCATAGAATATAAATAAGGCCGCGACAAAAATGATTGATTTTATATGAGAATAATGTCATATAATATTGATACCTGCCGTAAAACCCTTCAGGGCTGACCATCTGAGCTCTTTGCATAATTTTCCGCTCTAGTACCTTGATTCTCAAGAGTACATAAAGTTTTTGTGATATACGATATCTGTTTGCCTTTAAATAGTAAGGTCGGGCAGTAAAAGCGGCATAAAAAGGTACCCGTCGTATTTTTCAATCATTGGAGATGCGACAGTATCGGCCATATTTGTATGATTCTGGAGGGTTATGTAGATTGAAAAGACGTAAATATTTTTTTGATACAACGAGCAATGATATTTGAAGTACTTGGTCACGAAATTGTTTTTTTATTTGACTATGTAGCTAATAAGGCTGAGGCACTCTGCCCTCGCCTCAAACGCCCGGTGAAGTAGCGAAAGTACAGTTGGTACCTCCAAGTGAGCTTTCGCTACTTCACCTGGAGTTTGAGGCGAGGGCAGAGTGCCTCAGCCTTTATAGACAACATCACCAAAGAGCACCCAGGAGCGACGGACCTCGGGTTTAGGCGTTGCCTGTGTGCACAAGGCTTCGAGAGACAGCAAGCAAGGCCTGATGGGCCGCGATTACGTGCATGCTTAGCCTGAAGGGCCCATCTGAGAATCTCACGAAATGTTTGTTTTTATCGATGTTTAAATTGACAGATTTCGCCGGCGGAGATTAAGACAATCGGGCTAACTTGGCCCAAAGTAAAGCGCGTAACCAACTTACCAAGGACAGATCACAATGCGAAACACTGTGGAAGCCCTGCCCCTGCCCTGCCCCACCTGGGGGCCATAGGACCTTAAGTAAGTCAAATTGACAAATATTTTTAATCTTCACAATAGGAACCTACATGATGTAGAATTTGTAAAAATCATGTAATTCTTAACAAAGCTGCCGAAACTTGCCGAACACTTCTCATTTGTGACGTCACTTCTCTTGGTCTTATTAAGGCGCTGTAATAGATACTCACCCAAAAAATGCAAATTTTATATCTTAGAGCTTTTGGACTAATAAGGTACTTACTACTACGTACTACTCTGCTCTGGCCAAGTATGGCTCCGGTAGTACAGGGAGGGTCATGCTCCTGCAGTGGAGACTAAAAAGACCTGATGATGATCATCATCATCATTTCGAGTAGGTGTCATGGTTAATCGACCATGCACACCCTGGTGTCAGAGTTCTTCGGAACCGTCTCTCGGCCTCTGACGTTATGTTGATGATGAAAGTACTCTTTACACTATGCCTCTTTTTGGGAGGTTTGTCCTAGCAAAGCGAAGAAAATCTATGTATTATCCTAATCCTAACTATTATTATAAATGCGAAAGTGAGTTTGTTTGTTTGTTTTTTTGTTACGCTTTCACGCCGTAACTACTGAACCGATCATCATGAAATTTTGCATACAAGTTCTCTTGAGTACGGAGAAGGACATAAGCTTACCTACCTTTTATTCCTTGAAAAAGTACTATTCCCGAGGGATCGACATTGACGCGGGCGGAGCCGCGGGCGAAAGCTAGTTCGCTATAAATGCGAAAGTGGGTTTGATCGTAGTAACACTTTTACGCTCTAACTAGGTACTGAACCGATCATCGTGGAATTTTGCACACCTACACGTTTTCTGGTGTGGGAAGAAGAATATCTTACATTTCAACCCAGAAAAAAAACCCTTTCCCGAGGGATCGACATTAATCCGGGTGGATCGTAATGAAATGTAATATTAAATACAAAACATATTGGTTTTGTTACTTTGAAAAATGCAAAGAGAACTTCCATTTCAGACTGAAAGATGCAACCCTACTTAATGAAGTAAATAACTACGAATATATTAGATTTTTCCTTGTAACTACTGCTTCATCAAGAAACGGGGATATGTAAGGATTATTTTCTAACAATAACGTATAACCAAATCTGTCAGGTTATCAGATGTTGGTGGACAAATATATGTCACTGCAACCAAGCCACCCGTGCATTTTCGTTATCAAGTAGCGTAGGAAAATGGCATTATCAGAAAGTCGAATTGTACTCTTTCGGTACCATACGCAGTGCAATAAATGCAAACTTTTTGTACAGATATTCTGTTACTGAGCTCTGACTAGACATTATGCAAAAGTCACCTCTTAAAAAAAATTGTCGATACCCCACTACGTAGGGCACGTGAGCAATCGCAGGAGAAAATGAGACACATTTTTGTCTCTGTCATTCGCAAGCTGGTAAGCGTTTGGTTGGACCTCTTCGAGTCGGCTTATCCTGAGCTGGAGGATTACAAGCACCAAAGACAATATAGCAGGCACTACGCACTAGGCGATATTATGAAGCACATGCTGTCCTTCAGAAATCACCGTGTGGATGAGTAACATATGGGGTAAGTACAAAATAACCCGAAGGATAGATGTGCTTCAGATTTTTAATCAGCCTAATTAAAGATAAGATATTAAGGTTGCCAAACAAATTTCAGCCCCGATAAATAAGTTTAAAAGAGGAAGATGTTCCAGCTAGCATTATTATAAGTTACAATACTCACTTTCGTATCGATATTATTAGTTAGGTATATTTTTTTCGGTTTCATCAGCAACAAGCTTCGTCAAAACTTACAAAAAATATCAGCAAAATGCTTCGTCAAAGAATTTACAGATAGAAATCCGCCACATGCTTCCTCAGTTATATTATAATTCACACTCCATGCTTCAATTCAAGAAAATGCATGTCAATTTACTTACTTTTAACCACCAGCTAAATTATTAACATTATTACCCCAATTATAGGGTGCAAATAGAGACATACGGTCACTGTAAGCCATAACCTCCACGCAGTAGTTAGCAAGAATAATTGATAAGGTTACTCCCCAGTGGTTTAGTAAACAACAGTCTGGCACGACACGGCGGTGTGTGATTTAGTAGTGGGTTTGATTGGGCAGGGAAGTTAATAATTAAAATTGTATTTCTTGCGCGTTTATAGTTTCAACACCGGGAGAATGTAAATTCTGAAGTTACTATAGTATAATAAGCAAAAAACTACCTATATGATCCTTGCAAGGTCATTCAGCTAATACAAAAGTCAGCCAGACAGTTTGTATGGAAATGTCAAGATTAAATTTCTTTCGAGTTCCCAATATTGATCTCAAAGAAAAGTTGTTCGTAGGTACTGTCGTGCTGAGTGGCCCCTTTCAAGGATCGGACTAGGTTATTATTTTTTTAATGTATATTTGACGGCTAACGAGCAGATGAGCCATCTGATGGAAAGTGGTCACCGTCGCCCATGGACATCTGAAATACCAGAGGTTTGTACTTATAATTTATATTGAATATAAATTATAAGTACAAACTTATAATTTATATACACGATGTGAATCGAACCCACGACCCCCGGGTCAACAGGCAAACGCCTTAACCACTGGACCACGGAGGCTGTTTAATTATTAATTAAACGTTGTCTTCAGATTCATCTGTAGGCTCTGTGTACCCCGTAAGGGATAAAGACGTGATAATATGTTTGTATGTATGTATGAATATGAGGTATATCTTATAGTACTTAAAGCAGCCCCTGATGAAAACATCTTAGCAGAAATTGTCAGATACAACATGCTCCTACAGTTTTGTTACTTTACAATTCAAAACATCAAAAAAAAATTGAGTTCCCAGCATTGGTCCCATAGGAAAAGTGGTTTATATCAAAGGGCTGAATCAACCCTTTAAGGGTCCAAAACGATACAAATTTCACCATGTATAGTACAAATGATAATTTTAACATTTAAATTTAATAATCTCTTCTATTGTTTAGAAAGTCTTTAGCGTGAGTCTTTAGCGTTTAGCGTGTCGGTGGTGGAAAACGGAATTAAAATAGTAATAGGTTATTACTAGCCGCATTGCCTATTGTCACGTTTATTTACATTTTCGCCCATTCCCTTGGCCGGCTTCTACGGTCTGCGCGGGAAGAGAAGCAGCTGGCACATTTTACGTTTTTTCTTTTACCCCAGACCAGCATGGAAGAAATAACCTCATATTCATTTTAAAATATATCTCAGTTACCAAATAATCGGTCAGGGAGACACAATTCAAGGGAAACGTAGACCCGGAAGAAGGGAAACCTCATGGTTGAAGAATTTAAAAGAACAGTTCAACATGAGTATCCGATCACTCTTTCGTGCAGCAGCTTGGAGAATAAGGAGAGCCATGATGGTCGCCAATCGTCGTGGAGAAGGGCACTTTAAGAAGAAGTCAAATTAAGGCGCTTTGCATCAGAAGAATACCGTAAAACGTCTATTTTTTCGTCGCGCAGTTAGCCTAGTTCTTCATGGAATACTAGCATGAAAAAAATATGAAGTACAGTTCAAAGATCAAAATAAATGGTTACATCAAAATATTTCCGAAAAAATATTTACAACCTAGCAAAATAAAATAGCAAAAAAGCTATATCCAGAAAAAGTTTCGTCGCGAATTTCTTGATATTTTCAGCGACAACTACTAACTTTTTCACTTCTATAAAAAGTATAACTAAATGAGCCAGATGGATACCTAAAAAAAATACAATATTTGGTTATAATTATTGAATTATTAAATTAAAAGTGAAAATTAACACGTAAATGGCCAACTGGTATCGCCACTTTCAACCGCTACAAACGGTTAAGGGATACAGCGCCTTAAGACGCATATTTTGTAGATTTGCTCAGGCTCACAAAAATCAAGAATCAAAACGTTTATACAGCGTGTAACATAAACAACGACGTTCCCGTAAAGGGGTAACTCAGCCCGTCAAAATTAACAACTTTCCCTATAGGACCATTGCAAAGAACTCAAAAAAATTGCCATTTCATACAAAAGTGTTCGGCAGGCCCGGCAATTAGAATGAAAATGTCAAAAAATATTTGAATCCCAGCATTGGTCCCATAGAAAAAGTTGTTCAGTTTGGAGGGCTGAGTCACGTTATGTTGATTCACATAGAGTACATTCCGTAGACTTAGAAGATGAAATTTGGGACATAACACGTTCTCATAGCACAAAATATATTGTAAGGAGTCGTGCGTGAGTCCGACTCGCACTTGACCGGTTTTTTTTAAATGGCCATCTCCATCCACTCCACTCTTCGTACCTAGATCGCGTGTCGAAAGCCATCTAGTTGGTAACGAAGATTTAGACGCAGCGGGAGATGTTAGTGGCCGCAACAGTTGCCATTGATTTGTTGCTGAGCAACTTTATTGCCAATTAAATTGCCATTAACTTCAAATAATAATGAGGGCTTTATAGAGCACGATTGTACGTTGCTTAAATAGGAAATTGAGGAGCCCGATGGCCCAGTGGGCTTGAACATTATAAGTGCTTACTGATGTTAGGCAACCCCGCGCGCGGTCACCACTTGGATGGGTGACCGCAAGTGACATAAAAATATATCGAGCTTTTCTATACTTCGGAAGGCTCGTTAAGCCGTTGGTCCCGGCTGTCATCATTGATGGTAGTCGACAAGCTATATCAGATGCCTTTAGACAGCTTGAGAAATCTGACACTAGTGTTAGCCACTTACACACATGAAAAACAAACAACAAACAATAGGAAAAGATATGTCTCTGGAACTTACAAAGCTCTAACAAAGTTGTGTCTAGGTTTGTGGATGTTTAACAATGTCTGCCCCGCGCGACAACGTTTATCGACTATCGTTTTCCGTAATATTATAGAACGAGATAAGGATAGTTTATCGCGTCGCGGGAGCCATGCTACGGGTGCTGCATACCCTTTACTTTAGATTTGTTATCCGATAAAGTTTTGATTGTTTTTCTATTTCGGGTGACTGCGCCCCAGAAACACCCTACTTTAGTAATTTTTCTGGTTTTGGACTTTCTGTTTGACTAAAAACGAACAGAAAAAAAAACACCAGGAGCGATCGAGCGGCATTATAGCCGTCACGGTCGTAATTCCTAGACACCGCCTAAAACTATTAAACAAGCCATCCATGTTTCACTTTGGCGAGTCAAATCGAAAGCAATTCTCGTAATGGTCGTCTTTACGCGACATATAAAATAAATTTACATGGTCGGTATCGGGCATCTTGTCGCGTGCACGGCGCCCCGGGGGCTCGTAAGTGCCGATAATTGTTGGTGTGCTGCGAGGAGTGGTGGGGTGGGGCGATTGGTATGACTGCGACAGTTAGTTGTATTGTGGAACGATCTAAGTGAGTCTAAGGTGTCATCAATACAACTTGAAAAAGTAAAACCAACTAGAGATGATGAATGAAATGAAAAAAAAAATATTTATTATGGAAACACAAACAAAAATACAATTATAAAAAGTATCGCCGAATAACCTCTTTGAAATGCGCTTAGGAAATGCGGCTGGGGTATTGCCATGTGCATCTTTACACAACACAATAGAAAATGAATTGAGCAACAATAGTGGAGGCATTGAAACACGCAGTGAGTGTTTTCTCATATGAGATTAATGTAACTTATAAAAATAATTCTAACAAATGCCTAAAAATATATATGGTACTAGCAAATTGTCTCTTCCTGTAGATCGTCTCTGTGTACTGTAACCAAATAGCTGGCAGTATTGTCAAGATGAGCAGTTTTGTACTATAAAATTTACTGTAATAGCTCATACTTGCGATTCCCATATTGTCGTAAAATTTTAACTCTCTCTCCGTATTTGGAGGATAAAAATTCCGTATTCGCGTATCCAAAAATTATTTTTATTTATTTTAAACGATTTAATTTGTGTGTCACGAAGTTAGAAGAAAATTGCATGTAAAAGGGGTTCCTTCATAAAAATTGATCCAACCATGAAAAGAATATTTTAAGAGTCAAATCGATAACAGAATAGCCGAAGATCAATCGGTTAAAAACGATAATATATTCCTAAATCCTATTCTGAAAGCTAATTAGAAAATTTATTTGGGGTATGCAGCGAACTTGAATTGTTGATATTGATCAGATTTTTTAAATTTAAAATTTCTTTTATCTGCTATAAAACAAGAAAAAATGGCTAATTTCTTTAACTTGAAGACAATTAATTAAATTTGGAAAAGTGTAAAAAATGCGGACCTATAGCAAGTTTGGAGGAGAAGATTTCGCTAGCTTGCATTAATTAGTTGCACTCGAGAATTTTCATGGGAGTATTAGTTTTGTTTTAAATTTTTGGTACCTCCTTGTTTGTTTGTTTATTTTTTTTTTATGCATGTGTGCATTCGATAGTATGTATTTATATAGAGCATGTATGTGCATACGAATAAAATCGATTATTTGCCTTTTCCCGTTAATATACACCTTTGAAACTGATAAAACGTTATTCTAGTAAGTATCTTAAACCAATACAATTTGATATGCAAGTCCATTGCATATTGGACGCGATACGGCAACCTTACGAGCTATAACTGAGCGCTTAATAGCTCAAGTACCCTTACCTTAACTGTTACGACCCGGCCTATGACTGGTGCGGTGGACGTGAATTGGTAATGTCAGGTAACCACCTAATAAAAACACTTCTACTTTACTACAATAAGCGAGAAAGAAAAAAGGCGAGGAAGAAAAAAAATAGTATTGTTTAAATGAAACTTGTGTTTTTTTTTATGTTATAGGGCGGCAAACGAGCAATCGAGTCACCAGATGGTAAGCGATCAACGCTACCCATGGACAACTGCAACACCAGAGTGTGACGGGAATATTGGCGGCCTTTCAAGGAGTTGGGGGAAGGACATTGGGAGTAGGGAAAAATGGGGGAGGACATGGGGGAAGGGGGAGTAGGATGGGGTCTCCGGCTCTCTCACTCACCGAACAAAGCAAAGAAGCGGTAAAGCTTCTACTCAAACTGATCCATCGGGCATGGAAATAGTAAAGGGTATTGACATGCTTGCCCAGATTTTCGCCTATTCCCTTGATCGACGTTCAATGCCTATTTGGCATGCATGCCTGCCATACTTTGATTTAATAAATAATTTATGATCGACGAAAAAGGGTCTAAGTACTTAATATAAATCTTTCTCGTATTTGTGTTTTTACATAGAAACAAATTTATTTTTGTGATCTTTTTGGTACAATTGTTAGTTTTGTAGAACATAGTTTTAATAATTTAGGTTTATTTGCTTTTTGTAATATTATCTGTAGGTTCCACTATTTAAAATATATATTGCCCAGAAAAAATAAAAAAGCACTGGCATAAAAAGGAAATTATAAAATTTGAAATTCGAGCCCCATTATTGTCGCGCACTTGTTCACCACTCGTTATACCGACTATTTGTTTGCCGCAACGCGACCTAATCCCGGGATTGTTCGGGATAATCCGGGATCAGGAATCATGACACTATTGTTGTAAGTGTGAAACCGACACAAATAGGCCTAGGGCTTTGCGCGCCCTTAGTACGACCCTGGCGCATTATCCCCACATATGATTTTCTACCTTATTCCGATGCATTAAAGTATGATTGCGTTTGATAATGATTGGAAGCCAGTGACGAGATGAAGTGCGAATCCCTTTTTGCGGTCGCAGAAGTTTCATTGCAAATTGTACTATTTTAGTTGAATAATAAAGTCTAGTATTGCGTGATAAGTAATTATGATATTCACTTACACATTTAGTACAAGAACAAAGCAAGTGCATAGGCCATTTGAGTGAATTTTTATATATCATTGTTCATTGTGCGTTGTTAATAACAAGATTATTATTTTGGGGTGTTTGGACTTTAATAATGTTTGGTTTTCTTGCCTATTTGCTATTATATTTTGGGCAGTGGATTGGTGTTTCTAGTTCATTGGACATTTGGCTAAATACATTGTAAGCAAATATTATTATTTACAAAGATTTACAAACATGATTTTTTGCAAAAATAACATCTTTATGGCAAGCTTATACTATACACGAATCCACACTGGAAAGTGCTTTCCAATTAAATAAAATGAGCCCAAACACGATTGGTGTACCTTGTTTAGTTTAAGAGTTCCTATGGCCACCTTCCGACTCTACCATCAAACCAGCGCAACGATTCCATAATACTGTATTGTCATCTGATTTACACTTGCATGCAAAATTTCAGCTCAATCGGTAACCGAGAAGTGAATCAAATTTAACTTGCAAGATTTGAATACAGACAAACATCGGGACAGGTGAAACTAAATAAAAGCTTTTAAAAATAAAGCATAAAGGGTAGGTACTGTCTGTAGAAGTTACTTACGTCAAAGAATATATACGCTACACGCTTACGTTCCATTCATTCAAATCAAAGTTGCATTATTTGAAAAATAGTAAAATTGGGCAATACCTGAATTAAGATAATTTATTTTATTGTAATAATAGTAAAAATATGTTTATTTAATTAATATTAAAACTAACCAAAAATAAAAAAGGTAACCTAACCTACTTAACTAAAAATAACCATTATAAATAAAAAATGTCCCGGAGTTCGTTGTCACGCGGAAGGGTACCTAGAAGGCTGACAGCATTGCCATATTGGATGGCAATGCTTATTCTTTGTCCTATAAAAATGCCGGCCCTCTGGTCACCCGAGATGGAGTTCACTCTATATATATATCACATATTTAGTTTTATAAAATATTGTAAGATTTTCTTATTTTTGTATTGTTAAATGGTACAGTATTATGTAAGTTTCATTAGAAAAATATTTTTTCACAAATTTCCATCTCCTTCATTTGATTTTTTTTTTTTTTTGTTTACTTTTAAACCAAAACTCAAACAGTAAGTTCTCTTAATCACACCCTCGATACAAACAAAATAGCGCATTAATTATCTAAGTGTTAATCATTGTAACATCTCCAATGCGTTCATTAGTCAACTTAATTGTCGCTTACCTACTATAATCTCTCTTCTATACGCCCTCACCAGTTTATAGGGACCTCTTGATACGAGAACGTGAAAATTAAAGACGCATTACACGGGAAAATGTAATGACATCGAAGTATCACAACACAGCAGAATGTACCACGTCCAATTAACTTTAGAGAGTTATTACAATGAACTGTAGAGGAGAGGACACATAAAAATAGTTTTTTATACTTACTTATTGCAATGGCGCAGCGACCCAAAGTGGATCTTGGCCTCCGACACTAGAAGGCGCCATTTCTTGCGGTCATGTGCCAGCCGTTTCCAATCGCAAACTTCGAGGCTTTGTAGTGTAGGTTTCATGATCTCGTCACACCAGCGATACCTAGGACGGCCGACCGGTCGACGACCATCCGGCCTACCCGAGTATGCTCTCTTTACGGCTCGATCCTCTTCCATTCTCTCTACGTGTCCGAACCACCGAAGACGAGCTGATTTTATTTCACCAATGATGTTTGGCTCGGACACTAGATCTTCGATTTCCTGGTTCTTCCGGGCTCTCCAACTCCCATCTTCTCTTTGCGTTGGTCCCAGAATTTTACGGAGGATTTTTCTCTCCGCCACTAACAGCTTTTGTTCTTCCTTCAAAGTTTTTTTATAGCTTATTGTTATTAGAACATCTGCATGATCAGATCTTCTTAGTCTCCACTGAAAGAGCATGACCCTCCCTCTGCTACTGGAGCCATACTTGCCAGAGCAGACAGGGGATTGGGGCCTACACTCTCCTCGCTGGCCAGACAGGTTGTAGAGGTCTCATTGATATTTATGAGCTTTGTTTAGCTTGTATTTCCTAAGTCCCCTCTCACGACCTCCATGGGAAGACTAGGTGTGGTCCTATTCTACTCTGCCGGAAACCACACGGCTTTACTTACGAAACCAACTTTACTTACTTTAGAACAATGTATAAATGAACAATTGTTAAAAACATTAAGGCGGTTATCACAATGCACCGTACTGTGCTCCGGTGTACGGAGCTGCGATTTTTAACATTGTACGAAAAATCTAGATCTGTATAAAATCGGCATGATATAACATACTGCCACCGCATCTTATGAGGTGCGGACAGAGATTCGGTGTGGTCCGTCCGCTGGAAACGTCACACTGTACCGTAAGGATTTTTGTGTAGAATGGACGTATGTATAATGGATCTTGAGCTCGACCATAGAGTACTATAATACATGAGCTCGACATAGGCAGATTTATTTCTCGCAATAGAAATTAGTCCAGCAATTTCGAACATGAAATGTGACGCATACAGTTATCGTGTGCAAAAAGAGACACAATGTCGTGAACCGTAGCTCCGGACCCGGACGGAGACACGGAGGAAGCCGCTGCGGATTCCGTCATTCCGTCGTCGCTCCGTCCACCGCAACGAGGTGCGGCGGCAGTGTGATATCCGCCTAACCACCTTGATGTTGAATATAAATAAATAAATATATACGGACAAATCACACAGATTGAGCTAGCCCCAAAGTAAGTTCGAGACTTGTGTTATGGGATACTAACTCAACGATACTATATTTTATAACAAATACATATATAAATACACATCCAAGACCCAGTCTAATCTGAAAAAGATCATTTTCCATCTTGACCTGGCCGGGGATCTAACCCGGTCACTCCGTGTCGCAGGCTGGCGTGTTGACCGCTGCGCCACGGAGCTAGACAATAGTGGGTTAGAATAACAATAGTGGGTTATTCAGTTAATTTTATATTCAAACTAGCTTTTGCCCGCGGCTCCCCCCGCGTCAATATCGATCCCTCGGGAATAGTACTTTTTTCCGGGATAAAAGGTAGCCTATGTCCTTCTCTGTACTCCAGAGAACTTGTATGCAAAATTTCATGATGATCGGTTAAGTAGTTACGGCGTGAAAGCGTAACAAACAAACAAACAAACAAATAAACAAACTCACTTTCGCATTTATAATATTAGTAAGGATGTATTTTCAAGAAAGATTTTTCTACACACAATTTTTTTTTAAATATCTTATCTATTAATTTCATTTGATAAAACAATTGAGCTGGACACTTACATACACGAAAAACAAAGCATTTAATAATCAACTTAAGTCATCGAGTCATTCTTTATCTACGTTACTAAGAAGCATTTAAAAAAAATAATGTAACAATATACAACATTTAAATGAAATCAAGTAACTACCTATTGCCTTTGAAAACAGTTAGTTGTTTGTTTGCCTGTTCGAGGGACAGGTGGGTAGCTCAACAAACACTGGCGGTGACGAAGTATACTAATTAATCAGTCTAAATCGCCTGAACTCCCGTGACAATAGGATTAAAAGCCATTGTAAGGCTTAAGCGAGGTCTGAGTAAACCACCGCTTTGTAGCCGTTATACAGCTATTGTTCTGCATTGAATACTTATTGTTATCAAGACTAAGTATACATAGTTAGTTATAAATAAATATAATATACGGAATAAATATTATATCTATACTATCTATATCTATCTTCTATATATATAAAAGGAGAAGCTGACTGACTGACATATCAACGCAGGGCCTAAACTATAAGGGTTAGAAACTTAAAATTTTGCACAGGGGTTCCTTTTATAACGTAGGGGAGCACTAAGAAAGGATTTTTGGAAGTTCATCCCCTATGGGGGTAAAACGGGGGTGCAAAATTAGTATGAAACTTTGTAATTTTTCAAGTTATTCGAATGAAATTCAGCATGAAGGTTCTTTACTAAAAAGCATGAAACATTTGTAAAATATTTTTTTCAAAATTCATCCCTTAGGGGGTTGTACGTGGGTGCAAAGTAAGTATGAAACTTTGCTATTTTTGAAGTTATTCGAATTAAATTCAGCATAAAGGTTTTTTACTGAAAGGCATGAAATAGAAGTAATTTTTTTTTTTTTCAAAATTTACAACTTAGGGGTTTAAACGGTGGCGCAAAGTTAGTATGACACTTTGCCGTTTTTGAAGTTATTAGAATGAAATTCAGCATGAAGGTACTTTATTGAAAAGCATGAAACACGAGTAAAATATTTTTCTCAAAAATCATCTTTTAAGGGGTAAAACGGGGATGCAAAGTTAGTATGAAACTTTCCGTTTTTAAAGTTATTCATTGAAAGTCATGAACCAAATCCATACTAATATTATAAATGCGAAAGTAACTCTGTCTGTCTGTCTGTCTTCTTTTCACGTTTCAACCATTGAACCAATTTAGATGAAATTTGGTATGGAGGTAGTTTGAGGCCCCGGAAAGGACATAGGGTACCATTCATTCCGGGAAATTCTACTGTTCCCGACGGATCCACACTAACGCGGGCGGAGCCGCGAGCAAAAGGCAAACCTGACTTATACATGGTAAAATTTGTATCATGTTGGACCCTTAAAGGGACGACTCAGACCATCAAAATGAATATCTTTTCCTATGGGAACAATGCTGGGAACTCAAATAAAAATTCGACATTCCCATATTGATGGTCTAAGTAACCCCTTTGAGGGTCCAAAACCATTAAAATTTCACCATTATCAACGCAAAGCCGAAACTACTGTGCCTAGAAAATTGAAATTTGGTACAGGGGTTTTTTATGATGTGAATGAACACTAAGAAAGTATTTTTAGATATTCAACCACTAAGAGGTTGAAATAGGGGGGTGAAGTTTATATGGAATTTTCTCATTTCTGGACTTAGAAATATGAAAGTAGGTATATAATTTCTCAATTAAAATTAAAAAAGATCTGTGCAGGTGAACTAGACAAAATTCCCCCCTAAAGGGGTATTAAAGTAGGAGGGTAAAGTTTATATGGAAATTTTCTCATTTCCAGACTTAGAGGTATAAAAATAGATATATAAGTTCTCGATTACAATCAAAAAATATCTGTTGGTAAATTTCTAGATTAAGAATTATAAAAATATGTATATAAATTCTCGATTACAATTAAAAAAGATCTGTGTTGGTAAAATAGACGAAAACCCTCCTGAAAGGGTAAAATAGGAAATAAAATTTGTATGGAAATTTTCTCATTTTTAGAATTAGAAGTGTTCAAAATAGGAATATAAGTTCACGATTACAATTAAAAAATATTTGTGTAGGTGAAGTCTTTCTGTCGTCTTTTCACGCTTCAACCATTGATCAGATATTTGGTATACAAATACAAATACAAATATATACAAATATATACGGACAAATCACACAGATTGAGCTAGCCCCAAAGTAAGTTCGAGACTTGTGTTATGGGATACTAACTCAGCGATACTATATTTTATAACAAATACATATATAGATACACATCCAAGACCCAGGCCAATCTGAAAAAGATCATTTTTCCATCTTGACCTGGCCGGGGATCGAACCCGGTCACTCCGTGTCGCAGGCAGGCGTGTTGACCGCTGCGCCACGGAGCTAGTATGGAAGTAGTTTGAGGCCTAGGGAAGGACATAGGTTACTTTTCATTCGGGGAAATTCTACTATTCCCGAGGGATCGACATAAACGCGGGCGAAGCCGCGGGTAACAGCTAGTATAATATTATAAAGCTGAAGAGTTTGTTTGTTTGTTTGTTTGTTTGAACGCGCTAATCTCAGGAACTACTGGTTCAAATTGGGAAATTATTTTTGTGTTGTATAGTCCATTTATTGAGGAAGGCTTTAGGCTATAAAACATCATGCTGCGACAAATAGGAGCGAAGCATCAATAAAAAATGTTTTGAAATCGGGGAAAAATTATTCATCTCTACTAATTAATCATAATAATAGAAATTGCCGCGGACGAAGTCGCGGGCAACAGCTAGTACGGAATATACAGCGTGTAAATTGACCCTCGATGTTCCCATAACGAGGTGATTCAACCCATCAATATGAACAACTTTTCCTATGGGAACAATGCCGGGAACTCAAAAAAGAATTCTAGATTCCCATACAAACCGGCCGGGCAGAAGCGGACCAACAGCTTAACGTGCCTTCCGAAACACGGAATCATCTTAATTATCAGACAATCAGGTGATTCAAGCCTGCAATGTCCTAACCAAACTAGAAACAACAAACAAAGTATGCTTCCCGTGGGAATCAGACCCACGACGCCCGGGTCTACAGGCAAACGCCTTAACCACTGGACTACGGAGTAAGTTTTGTTGTAACCACTGCAATGCTTATTTCATCACCAGCCCGAAGGCAAGGATTTTTCGTTCCGTGCGCGGATATTGCTATACTCACCACGCTTGGCAGGCGGTTTGACAAGCGCATTATATTTAGCTTCTTGTGCTTCCGATGCTGCTGCCCATCGGAAGCTGGGGAAGGAAAGGAATTTGTTGGAGCTGGGAAGGGAACGAAGGTATTGGAATACTACTCACTCACTCGTGTGAATGGGAGAAAAGCAAGTAGCAGGCCGGGCGCGCTTACCCATCATATCTGAAACCACCGGTCAGGCAGTTGAGGACTTGAGGATAACACCCCTGACTATATTTGTAAAGTTATCGTCATATCAGCCGCAAGAAGTCCACTGCTGGATATAGAACTCCCCCAATTATTTTCAATACGACCGGTTGGAAGCGGCCTGCATCCAGCGTCTTCCTGCTACCTTAGCCAGGTCATCCGACCATCTGGTCGGTGGATGTCCGACGCTGCGCTTGCCGGTACGTGTTCGCTATTCGAGAACCCTTCTGCCCCATCGTCCATCAGTTCCACGCGCTATGTGCCCCGCCCACTGTCACTTCAAAGAGCTTATCCGCTGAGCTGTGTCGATGGCCTTTATTCTCTTACGAATCTCCTCGTTTCTGATTCGATCTCGCAGAGAAACACCGAGCATAGCCCTATGTAAAGTTATAGTATTTTTTATTGTTCAATTTGTCCTGATCTGTTGTTTTGTAATAGTTTGCGTGTGTTTTAGTATTTTCAAATAAAGTTTAATTCATTTAATGAACGAAAATTCGTTCAATCTATTGAGCGACTTGCAAATGGTGGCCAGAGGGAGTGATAAAATTTGCTATAGTGTGGTCTGTGGCTGCTGTTATCTATACTTCTATACTAATATTATAAAGCTGAAGAGTTTGTTAGTTTATTTGTTTGTTTGTTTGAACGCGCTAATCTCAGGAACTACTGGTTCAAATTGGAAAATTCTTTTTGTGTTGGATAGTCCATTTATTGAGGAAGGCTTTAGGCTATAAAACATCACGCTGCGACCAATAGGAGCGAAGCATCAATAAAAAATGTTTTGAAAACGGGGGAAAGTTATTCATCTATACTAAGAAATAAACTAATTAATGATAATAACAGAAATTGCCGCGGACGAAGTCGCAGGCAACATCTAGTCAATTATAAAATGAATATAAATAAGCGACATATATGTAGATAGATATTTCAGTGTTGCCGTAATTGCAATGCTAAATTATTTAAGGCGATACCACTGTAAATAAGGTCGTTCTGAACCTTATTTATCTCGCAAAATACTTAAATTAGGAGTTTCAAATCTAAGTAATATGATTTTTGACTATTTCATCTCCAAAAATTGAAGATGAAAACACATTTGATAAAATTTTGTCGATAGAAATATTTTTTGAAAAATGGTCTTCGTTCGCAGAGTTTTTGTTGCGACGAAAGAAATAATGATTTTTAGACTTAAAGATAGGTTATTAGTAATTCATCAAAATGTAAATATGAAAATACAATTAACCGGTCTGATTTTATATAAAATAGAAATAACGAATTTGGCGCTTACGCTTTTTTCTTTGAGCGACTCGAGACTATCTCCTATCTCATCATTCACGGGCTAAACCGCCAAGCGCTATCCCTTGCGCGCACTTGATCAGTCCTTTGCCGAGCGATGGTACCAAACATTTGAGGCCTCGTCTTAACAGTTTATTTTAAAAAGGAAATCCCTTCTGTTCAAGGAACCACCAAACAATTCATCCGTAATCCAAATCAAAACAGGGTCCGTTTTTCCAATTAGTAACAAATTACAAAAAACCTTTCGTTGCGAAGGAAAACGAGTGGTTTCGAACAAATCCCGCTTTATTTAGTCCAGAAAGAACCCAAATAAATTTACAACGCGATTTTCCATTTCCAGCCGTCTGCTGTAACCGCTAACGATTGTAGCTTATCTCTTTCTGGCTCTATGCTTTTGTTATATCGCTATCCCGCTCGCACGGTAGTGTGAAATCAGTCCGACAAATTAAATCCCGCCTCAGATTATTACATAGCTCAGTGACTGTTCATAAATAACCCTCGGGGAGGAACGCGAATGTACGTTTCAAAGCTGGCAAATTTAATTTCGCTTTTTTGAGCACAAATTTAAGTTTTATTGGCAAAAATATTTCGAAAATTATGGATTTGGTACATACATAGTATCACGTCTTTCTTCCTTGCGGGGTAGACAGAGCTTAGGTCTGTAAGACCTTATCGCCACATTTAGCATATTGGTGGGTGGATGGAAAATGGAATCAAAATAGTGATGGGTTGCTAGCCGCATCGCCTATTGACATGATTCCGCGGATTTTCGACCATTCCCTCGATCGGCTTTTACGACCTGCGCGGGAAGGGAAGCAGCTGGCACATTCTATGACATAATCATGGGTTTGGTGAACAGTACAATATCTACAGTTAGTAGATTAGCTTCCGCCCGCGGCTCCCCGCGGGAACAGTATTTTTTCCAGGATGAAAGGTAGCCTATGTGTTAATCCAGGTTATGAACCTTTCTGTGTGCAAAATTTCGTCAGAATTCGTTCAGCCGTTTTGACGTGATTGAGTAACAAACATCCATACATACTCACAAACTTTGGAGGTTATAATATTAGAAAGGATAAATCCTTTCTAATATCGAGAGTAGCTTAGGCAATAATCAAGTCTCCAAGTCGTCTAAATCTGCTACGGATTCGAATTTCACGCGACTCAAATCCATGCTTATATCCATACTAATATTATAAATGAGAAAATTTGTGAGTATGTATGGATGGATGTTTGTTACCTCTTCACGCTCCGACCACTGAAGATTTCATTGAAATTTGTTATATGATTCTACATTCACGCGAGCGGAGCCGCGGGCAAAAGCTGGTTGGACTTATAGGGATATATACCTATATATAGCCCTGTGACAGACAGACGGATGTACATTGGAGGCTTAGTAATAGCGTTCCTTTTGGCTCCCTTAAAGCATGGAATCCTTAATAAGATACCTATTCTATTTTCTCCCAAAAGATTTTCACATTCCTAACTTACTGAGCAAACTTATTCTAAAATAAGTATTCATGAAACTTGGATAGCGATCTGTATTCCTATATTTCTAAAATGGAGTCACCAAATCCAATTCAACTTGAAACATAGACAAAGAAAACATTTTACTGTTGATGAAGAAGCGTCTCACAGCTTTGCAACCCTCAACACATCCAGACCGATTTGTCTACGAAACCCGGCCCTTTTAATAAAATATTTAGCGTAGAGACAGATTACTTACCACGAATATTGTTCTTGGTGGCCATAGAGCTTGAATATTGTAGACAATGAACATGTATCTATATCTGTAGCTCTCATTGACAGTCTTGACAGGTTTTTAGTAGTAGTCAGTGTAGTAAAATAAACATCTTTGTATGGCGAGCTCCGTTGGCGCAGTGGTTACACGCCAGCCTGCGACACGAGAGTGCCCGGGTTTGATCCCCGGTCAGGTCAAGAAGGAAAATTATCTTTTTCAAATTGGCTTGGGTCTTGGATTTTATCTATATATGTATTTGTTATAAAATATAGTATTATTGAGTTAGTCACATAACACAAGTCTCGAACTTACTTTGGAGCTAGCTCAATCTGTGTGATTTGTCCGTATATATATATATATATATATTTGTTTATTTTATTTAAATCGACACATTCAATTCGTTTTATATACAAAAAACTATCATACATTTTATGAAAAGTGAAACAGATGGAGAAAAAAGTTTTATGGTGAAACAATAAAGAATATTTAAATTATTAGGCCAT
Source organism: Elegia similella (assembly GCA_947532085.1). Lineage (NCBI taxonomy): Eukaryota > Metazoa > Arthropoda > Insecta > Lepidoptera > Pyralidae > Elegia > Elegia similella. The sequence continues at coordinate 6,727,411 of OX383928.1, forward strand.
CTAAACGTTAAAATGTTGTTTTAAAATTCTGGCTGTCAATTTAACAACAATATTCTCAATATATATGCATTGCGACCTACGATAGAAACGAGTGTTCCTACCGAATAAGCACCCACTAGATATTTAGAAGCATATTTTCCATTTAAATTTTAATATTGTATTTCGAAATCCGATGAAAAGCTGATATATTCCATCAACAACATCATCATCATTTCGAGTAGGTGTCATTGTCAATCGACCATGCACACCCTGGTGTCAGAGTTATTCTGAACCGCCTCGCGGCCTCTGACGTGGTTCCTTTAACAACTACCAGATGGCAGCCGGGACCATTTATCTTCGGACCTTCATTATCAGACAATCAGGTGAATCAAGCCTGCAATGTCCTAACCAAACTGGAAACAACTAAACATAGTATGCTTCCCATGGGAATCGAACCCATGACCTCCGGGTCAACAGGCAAACGCCTTAACCACTGGAATACGGAGGCGTTCCGAGAGCTGAATAAGCGGCAGTCAGCTTTCGAAATTCGACTATATGGCATGCATGTAGGCTTGGTTTTGCATTGATCTAGGTTATTAATGTCATTTTTGTATATGACTGTGTATCTCTTTTTATAATTGATCGAAGTTTGCCACGCAATTTAAGTCCATTCAACATTTAATTTGTGTCCCTTCTTTTAAAAAAACATGCCATATGTAGTCTACTAGTTATTTATCAATGGTCATATCACAACTACACTTTGTTTGTCCCACCGGGTCATAGTTCGGAAGACGGAGACAAATCCTTGTGTATGTGAGAGGTGGTTGATTTATTTAGATTTTTGTGGCGCTGGCGCAAATCTAAATAAATAAATGATGCAGAATATGAGCTTGTACATCTGTAGAGTCGCTGAGGTGAAAAGAGGGAAGCTCTTTATACGTTACTTTTAAGCCTATCTATCGAATGATAGGGACTTTGCAATTAGTCAAAGTATTTATGAAACTTCTTGTCTTTGCTTTTACTTGTTTGGTAAAGCTTAAGGGGGTATTATACCATCCTGATCGCATCCTAAATCGGATACGATGAGAGGGACGCCGCTATACGTGCGATACGATTGGACAAATCTCTTATCGTGTCTAACGTATAGCGGCGTCTCTCACATCGGATCCTAAATTCAGAATGGTTTAATAGGCGCATAAGTCCATAATCTTTAAATATCTAGATCAATTGGTAAATAAATAATTGTTTTGATTGTTCAAAGCAAAACTTTAGGTAAGTAATATATGTGGTACAGTACAGACAACTAAAATATACAGGGTAAGTGGTATCTAACGCATAACCTCCTAAAGACGACTTAGGTACATCAAAATTAACTACGTTTGCTATATGTCTTTGTATAATTCGATATTTGCTTCTTTCATACAAAAAAAATTAAAAGCAAAAAAAGGAATTCTACTTGTCTCAACTGTATGGCAATCAGCGCTACGAGACAATAATAGTAGGTACCTACGCTCACAGCTATAGTAGAATTAAACATAGACTTAACGTTTGATAGAAATCCACATAAAAGCTAATGTATGTAAAATCTTACTATGTATTGCGTTTAGGTAAAAGTCATAGAACAAACGTTGTTAGTCATGATGTACCTAAGTCGTCTTCAGCAGGTTATGCGTTAGTTAACTATAACCCTGTATTAATTCATAACCATTTATTTGCTTAAATACAGTACATTGAAGGTATTTAGTTTACTATAATAAGTGTCCATTGTATTTCACTTCAAATCCAACATTTGACATTCAAAGTGGTCTCTTCTATGATTTTCAACTCCTGGTCCCACCGATTTTGTCCCACTATTACTCATGGTCCCACTAATCTTCAACACTAAGGTTCGTGGTCCCACTAGTTAGTAGGAACACTAGTCATATGAATAAAGTAGGGTTCGTGGTTCACAAGAAGATCAATGATGGCCACATTTGGTAATGTTGTTTGTTAACGTAAGAGCTTAAAGCTGCTCCCACATAGCAGTGTACCAGTTGCTTCTCTTTTCGTGCAGATCGTGAAAGCCGATTGAGGGAATGGACGAAAATCTGAATCATGTTAGTAGGCGATGCGGCTATACTCTGTCAAATATAGGATGATAATTTTGACAGTTCAAGCCTATGAAGTACCGTTTTTATTTATTGAAAAATGTATTACGCGTAATGTCGTACTTCATTGACGGGTAACGCCCACTTAGTGAAGTGCCGCGCATATAAAATCACTAAAGACTATAAAAATCGTTTAGTTAATAAGCAACTCGAACGTTTAAAATTTTTATTTAGGTAACTTCTAAGGAAATTTTATTAGTCAATTAGTTATTTCCAATTATCTATATTCACGAATTACCGATTATATTGATTTTCTATTAAATTAATTTCATAAATCAGTGTAGGTAACCGTAATATGATATTAATAATATATTATAATAGCGGAAGGCAGTGGTAGCGGAAGCGGGAGCTATATTAAAAATAAAAATAGTATCTATGACTCCATGATTGTGGCAACACTACCGCCAGGCATCCTAATCCTGCCGTCTTGCTGCCGTCAGTCGGCCATTTTGCAATCAGTACAAGTCAGTGAATACGAGTTCTGACGCCGTTAGCGACTTGTATAGGCTTCTGTTTGTTAAATTTTGATTTTCATTTTGATTTTCATTGTATTTGTTAAATTTTTCCTCTTTTTAGTTGCACAATGCCTAAAAGAACAAAAAAGACAGTTTTAAACAGCGAATGTCGCGAATTTGTGATTCGCTTGCAAGATTATTTTGAACGTGAGTGTCAAAATGGTGGACCGTTGTTGCCTGTATCTCAAGTTGGTAATAGAGTTGCGGATGCTCTTGGCATCGGAAGAGCTACTGTGTCTCGGATAATAAAGGAAAAGTATGGCGGACCATCAACAATTCAAACAACAGAAGAAGACACAGAGAAAAAATTGTCGACGCCGAATAAAAAAAGAAGACGAATTTCGACAATCACTGCGATTGATGACTTTGACGCAGCTGCAATTCGAAACCATGTGTATGCGTATTATAGCCGTGGTGAATATCCCACTTTAAGAAAATTAACAGTCTCACTTAAGGAGATGGATTTATATAAAGGCAGTTTGCAGTCACTGGCTACCATTATAGGTCAAATTGGCTTTACCTATAAAAAATGTAACAAAAGGAAAATAATAATGGAGCGCACAGATATTGCTCTGGCACGGATAGACTTTTTGAGAAAAGCGAAAGAGATTACGAATTGGGAAAAAGTGGTATTTCTGGACGAGACGTGGCTTAATGCCAATCACACGGTGTCGAAATCATGGACTGATGACACATCACAGTCTACCTCAAAAGTACCTGAAGGCAAAGGACAACGCCTGATTATAACTCACGCAGGTACGGCAATTGGCTTTGTTCCCAATTGTCTGTTGGCTTTTAAATCAATAAATACAACCGAATATCATGAAGAAATGAATTTTGAAAAATTTAAAGAGTGGAGTTAAGTATAGGCGGTCTATCTCCGACTTTTAAAAAAGAAATTTTAATTAATAAGAAAATAAGTTTATTGGTAGAAAACTCAAACAAGACTAATACAAGTACAAATAAAATATAATTTGATGCACTGGGCCAGCTGTTGTGCAACCTGCTGACTTGCCGCTTATTCCCTGCGCGTGTAGTACAAAGGTGCAGCTGCGTCATCAGTTTGCCATGCTTATGGCATGGTAACTCCTCCCTCCTTAAGATAGAACCGTGTTCCACTGGTTCGTTCAGCGGGGACCTCTGGTGCCGCTAGTCCAGGCGATGGGGGTGCTTTTCTTCCCGAGTAAAACTTATACATTTTCCAGGTTAGAAAGATCGCTCCAATGACGTAAAGCAAGATCGTGGTCCAGCTCGGAGTTAGGGATACGAGTTGATCTTCATATTCATTTTCATCTTGTAATTCCTGAGCTTTATTTATAAGGTGGTGTATACTGTCAAGCGATATGTCCTCCAGTTGCACTTCGAATCGAATTTCATTCGGCATATGTTCTAGGTCTGGGAGCGGTATGACGTCATGTATAGAAACGGCGCTACTATGTGTCTGCAATGTTGTGTTGAGTACTTCGGCACGACATTCGTTCGAGATTGAGATGAGTTGTGTCTTCGTAAGAGTGTGGTACGTGACTTCGTTTCTACACGTAGCTTTCAGGACTTCATGATTGTTGGTGATGAGAAGCCAGCTGCTGGGACTAATGTTCTGGAGCTTTCCTTTCTTCAGCTTCATTTTCGCATAGGAACATGTTGTGTGCTCTGGTTGGTGTTGTATTATGGATGTAACGCAGTCTCCAGCATCCTCCAGTTGTTTCATGATGAGTTGCTTGCAGAGTTGGGCTTCATCGGAGATGTGGCGGCATTCTTCATCTATGTAGGAGTACTCTCCGCTACCAAGTACTAGGTATTTGGACTTAGGAATTATAGTGACATTATGATCATTAGGGATCGAGTATAGATGGATAAGGTCATAGGGAATTGATTCTACTGAGGGTATTTCTAAGATAAAATTCAACGAATGTTGTGTACTATACGCCTTAACCTCTATAGATTTTTCTATGCCATGAATGTTTTCTATACTTATTTGAGTAACAGCCCTAAAACTATAGTTTCTATCTATATCTAACATATCAGCTATTAAGTTTTTAGAGTTAATTATACTAGGGTGCAGAATACCTATCTGTGCAAAGGACATGGCATCTTCTAGTAACATAAGTTTATCTAGTATTATCTGTAAGCTAAAATCAATTTGGATGTGAACCTGTAAAAGATTAAATTGCCTGTAAACTAAGTTAGAGTGCATGGATACATTTTTTATTAATAGACCCAGTTTATTCTGATTTTCATTTATTTTATTTAACTGGTTAGCAAACTCTGAGATAGCATTCTGAGCTATTACAACAGATTTTTCCTGGGCATTATGAATCCTGTTTTTGATATTAGATATTTGTTGTTCTATTCTAACTGCATCATTATAGTCTAAATTACCAGTTATTAACTTTACGACAGATCCTAACCCATTGAATAACCCACGCTTTACTCTGCTATAAGGTGCCAAAAATATTAACTTATTATAAATAATATTAATTTTATGCTCAATTTGATCTGTGTATGATTTATGCAAATCTCCCGAAATAATGTTAGGGTCCAAGGACTTAGTGCTTGCATATAGGCCTGCGAGTCATAGGGTGGTTAAAAGTAATATTATAGCTACAAACTAAGTTAAAAGTATCTACTTGTCTTAGAACTATGCCTTGCCTTAGGAGCAATAGGCCATTGGAGTTATCTATTGGGGTAATGTTCACGGTGGCCGCTGCTAAGAGCACGAGGGCTCCGAAGAGGATTGCCCTGGAACAAGGTGAGGCCTTCGTAGTAACTTAAAGTGTACTCTTATAGACTTAGAATTAGGGTGATTACCTATTATCTCAGCCACGTTATTAGGGTGTAAATGTATAATCTTATACGGACCTTTAAACACAGGTTTCGTCTTGTCGTTACGCGCTGTCTTGGCTACCTGTTTATAAACTGTTTCACCTACCTTTAGCTGAGTTTCCTCTGCTGTTTGGTGTCGTTTCGCTATAACTTGATCCTTGTTCTTAGAGAGATGAGCCGCTACACATTCCTGTACAGCTTCCGCATGCGCTCTGTGTTTAAGGACAAAATCCTGATAAAATTCCTTTGGGTAATATATCTCTAGAGGGTTCCTAGCTGCTGTGTGTCCATATAGTAGTTCATGTGGGGTGTAACCTGTCGCTGAGTGTATCGAGTTATTATATGCTATAACTGCGTATCTCATTATAACCTGAATAGCATCTTCTTTGTTTGTCATACGTTGGATTCTTATTATCTCGCCAATAGTTGAATGGAAACGCTCTATTGGGGAGTTAGAGTTAGGGTTGTAAGGGGTAGTAAAATGAATTTCTATATTGTGAGAAGCACATATTTCTTTAAGAACATCGTTATCGAATTTAGTGTCAGAGTCTGTTGTAATTTTAAGTGGTAGTCCTAATATGGAGAATATTTTTAAGAGTGCATCTGCTACATGAATACTACTTGAACCTAGCATAGGGACAGCTTGAGCAAATTTTGAAAAATTATCAATAATAGTAAGAAATGTTCCTCCACCCGTGGAGTATAAATCCATGAAAAGATGTTGTAAGGGTTTAGTAGGTGTCTCTGTTACCATTAGGGGTGGTTTTAGGGGGTGACGTTCATACTTAGATTTAAGGCATGTATCACATTTATTAATAAAGGTTTGGATAGTTAAAAGCATGTTAGGCCAATGATAGTTTCTACGGATATGTTTGTAGGTTTCCTGTATACCGCGGTGTATGTTCTTGCCCTCGTGGTATTTCTTAATAATATCTATTTGCTCGGATTTATTTTCAACTAACGTAACACGGCATGTACATCTGATTAACTTAGGGCCTCGTTCATTAAAGATAGTCGTATATACTCTCGAGAAAGCTAGATATAGGTGTTCATCTATAAAATAACAGTGGAATACTCTATCGGCAATAGTATGTTCTTTGAGGAATCTGATTATCTCCTGTTCGGTGTTGTTTACAGGGATGAATACGTCTTTTATGGTAGTTCTGGAATTAGTAGTCCTAATCTCGACTCTATATGTGGAACCTGGGGTAGATCTTATATAGAACTGTTTTTGTTGTCTTTCTATAGCATCATCTACAATAGGGATACCATTATTTTCGTTATCAGGCTGGGTGTGATTAGTAGAAACTAACTGATTGGGATCTAATGAAACTACGCTCATACTATCGGATGATGCATCTGCCTGAGGTGGGGCAACAGATTCTACAGGATTTGGCTGGTTGTTATTATTGTTATTTTCAGCTTCCTGTTCTATCTCACGACGAACGTTCTCAAAAATTCTAGGTATGATTTCATTGTCCTCATTATCTTCGAAGTTAACTGCAAGGGAATCTACACTATTATGAAATATCTTAGCTCGAGAAAGAGCATCAGCATTCGTATTCTGTATGCCCTTTTTGTATATGATTTGATAATCATATTCAGCTAGTTTAAGCCTCCACCTAGTTAACTTAGAATTTGGGTCCTTAAGTGACATGAGCCACGTGAGAGGGCGGTGGTCGGTGTAGATAGTAAATTTACGACCATATAAGTAAGGTCGAAAATACTTTATTGCCCAGACTATGGCTAACAGCTCTTTCTCTATAGTGGAGTAACGGGACTCTGTTTCGGATAAGGTACGGGATGCATAGGCTACGGGCTTATCTGAGCCTATTTTGCCTTGGGATAGGACTGCTCCTAGAGCGAAGTTAGAGGCATCTGTGGTAAGTATGAAGGGTTGATCAAAATCAGGGAACTGTAAGATGGGATCGTTAGTTAATATCTGTTTACATTTACTGAAGGATTCAATGAATTCAGGGGTGTGTTCGACCTTATGATTTTTCTTAAGACAGATGGTCATGGGTTTAGTCATTTTAGCGAAGTCCCTTATGAATTTCCTATAATACCCCACTAGGCCTAGAAAGGACTTTATATCTTTCTGGGTCTTGGGTATAGGGAAGTTAAGTATAGCCTTAATTTTGTCCTGGTTAGGCTTAAGGCCTTCGGATGTTAACTCATGGCCAAGAAACTGTACATGTTTCTGTAAAAATTCGGACTTATCAAGCTGAATCTTAAGATTGTGGAGTTTAAAACGATCGAATACTTGTTTAAGCTTTTGAATATGGTCCTGAAGGGATGTAGAAGCAATGATGACGTCATCTAAATAGGTAAATACATTATCTATGCCTCGTAGGATATGATCCATCAGTCGCTGAAACGTACTGGGTGCATTTTTCAATCCAAATGGCATCCTTAAAAATTCGTAATGCCCTCTCTCAACTGAGAATGCTGTACGTTCGATATCGCGGGGTGCATTTCAACCTGGTGGTACCCGCTCGCTAAGTCGAGGGTGCTAAAGTATTGGGCACGTCCTAGCCTATCAAGTATGTCACTAATATTAGGCAAAGGGTACTTGTCCTCAATTATTCTATCATTGAGCCTCCTATAATCTATAACAAGGCGCCATTTCACCTTGCCAGAAGCGTCTGGTTTTTTCGGTACGATATGGACTGGGGCTGACCAAGGGGATACGCTTTCACGTATGATACCTTGTTTCAAAAGGTTATTTATTTGTTTTTTAATCTCGTCACGTTGTTGTGGGGCCTGTCTATAGCTACGTACAAAGATAGGGGTGTCATCGGATAATCTAAGCTCATGTTTCACGGCATGTGTAAAAGTTAGGGGTATATTCTCACAATAAAATATATCTCTATACTGATAACAGAGTCTCTCTACCTCGCGTTTCTCTTCTTCGTTCATATGACTGGTTCTTACTTTCTTTAGGTTCTCACAAAGTTCTTTATCGATATCCTGTTGCGTTTGAATTGAATTTAATGCGCAATGGATATCAGGGGTCTCCTTTTCAACGTAAGGTTTTAAGTCAATTGGCATTTTATTTGAAATAATTTTCTTATCTGGATTTTTGTTAAGTACTTCAGTTAAAAATGAACCGTTAGTTACTTTAACTATGGCTGCAGGGGATGTTAACCCTGGCATCCACTCGTGGTCCTCGTGAACATAGGCACCATCCATATAGTTAGTCTTAACCTTAATAATTTTCCTACAGTGTGGATCAACACGGATTTTTTTTAAAGGGTAGTCGAAGTGAATAGGTATTATCGCGGTTGATGTGCGTAGTACCTTATTTTTCAAGTCAATATTACTTGAAAGTGATTTTAGTAAATCTAACCCTATCAGACCTTTATATTTGGGATCGAAATCAAAAATGAGAAACTTGTGAGTTACGTTCGAGTGACCGGTGGTAGTGGTAAATGCGCAACGTACGAGTGTCGAGTTACCGCGTGAGCTGTTTTTACTTCAAAAGGCTCGTAATCAACACAATGTTCGAAAATAGTATTTTGTATGACATCAGGTGAAACCATACTGCGAGAAGCGCCTGTATCCAGGAGGAATTTACCTTTAAATTCCGGTATCTCAATGTAGGGAAGGTGGTCTTTATCATGGTGGTTCAGCTTTATCAACTCCGGTCCTCTGGCTCCTGATCTTCCTGAAAATCCTGAGAAGTAGTCGGCTGGTAGAAGGGTAGTTGGCCTCCTCTTCCGCGTTAGGGTAGTACTCCATAGGGTAATAGTAAGGTGGTAAATAATTACCTTCGTATGGGGAATAAAATAATTCCTCGAATGCAAATTGCGGTGGACCTGGCTTGTTCACTGATCGCATAGTGACGTCAGATGAAACTTGAGGCGGGTTGATTTGTTGCTGTGGAATATTCGGCTGCCTTTGGAAGTTACCCGAGTTCCTAAAATTACCCGAATTATTTCTAAAATTACCTTGCTGTTTATTCTTCCATGGTAGCACGGAGTTCACTAACTGCTGCCTCTGCTCGGGGGTTAAGTTATTCCGCTGGGGTACAAAATTGTTAGGGGGTGCAAAGTGTGGCTGAGGTGCGAAATTGAATGGCCTAATAAAGGGTTGGTTATTAAATTGACGTTGAAAATTATTTTGATTATTATTTGGTTTAAAATTATCAGGTTTTTTTATTTTGGGGGTTATTACTAGAGGGGTTGTTAAAGTTAGAACCCTGTCTCTGACTAACTTTCGCTTCCTCTGCCCGTGCAGTTACTATAGCAAGCTCTAAGCTTTCGGGTTTATTAATTCTCACCCCTATACTTGGAAGTCTAATTGGTTAACATATTGCTCGATAGCCATATTCTCATAATAAGTTTTATCCGAATGCTGGCCTACCATATACAGAGTATCGAGCACATCTCTAATTCGCTTGCCAAAGGACTCAGCATCCTCGTTCTTATTACGACGGGTGCGTGTGAGTTCCTGCATCACTTGTATTTCGTTTCTTGGCTCTCCTAAGCGTGTTAGTAAAGCGCGTTTTATCTCCGGCCAACTACCTATTAAGGGTTGACTCGTGTGCTAGTGCATCTATAGCTGCACCACTTAACTTACTTTTAATTAAACATACTAATGCTAAAGGGGCTGCGCCGTCATTCGGCCTAATCATCCCCATTATATTATCTACTTCCTTAATATAAAATTGTAACCTCTTAGGGTTGCCATCATATTTCGGCATGAGTTCCGAGATCATCTTATAGTCTGTTTGGAACTCCATTTTTAATAAACAGTAAAATAAACGCGTGAACTTAAACCTTAAAATGATTTAAAACTTTAGTTTATAATCTATAGCGATTTGAGCTTATAGATAGACACACGTACAATAATATCTTAGAATTATACGAGAGGAAATAGAGCAGAAAGGAATGCACTTGGAAAGCAAAAGAGCACTCACCGACACAGCATCCTCTGCATCTCCAGCTCGGGTCTTGTAGAGTACAGGTCTCCAATTCTCCGGATTCCCGCAAGGTGACGTCGCGTTTACGATGACCGCCGAAAGTTCTTGTTATCGCGGGTGACAACGATTGAAACCGTTCACTCGTAGCACGAAGAGTCTATTCGTACGAAAGGACTTTATCCCGAAAGTCCTGGAGTGCCGCGATTCTACCAAAGTCGACTGCGCCAGTTAAGTATAGGCGGTCTATCTCCGACTTTTAAAAAAGAAATTTTAATTAATAAGAAAATAAGTTTATTGGTAGAAAACTCAAACAAGACTAATACAAGTACAAATAAAATATAATTTGATGCACTGGGCCAGCTGTTGTGCAACCTGCTGACTTGCCGCTTATTCCCTGCGCGTGTAGTACAAAGGTGCAGCTGCGTCATCAGTTTGCCATGCTTATGGCATGGTAACTGTGGTTTTTAACTTTAATTGAAAATCTTCATGAACCTCATGTCATAATCATGGATAACGCATCCTACCACTCGGTTCAAAAGGACAAACCTCCAACATCGAGAAATACGAAACTAGAATTAATATCTTGGCTACAGAGCAAAGGCATTGAAGCCAATGAAAATATGTTGAAAAAGGAATTGGTACGATTAGTTCATGAAAATAGACCCAGAAAGCCAACGTATATTTTGGATGAAGTAGCCGAACAAAACGGCCATACGGTCCTGAGATTGCCACCCTACCACTGCCACTACAACGCCATTGAGCTGATTTGGGCTCAAGTCAAAGGTTTGATCATTTTTATTACTAGTGCACTTATTTCTGATATTAAATTACATACATTTATTATTACATTACATTAAAACAGCCTAAATTTTCTATACATATCTTTTGTTTTTATGATTTACTAGTTCTGCATAAATAAAATAAAAGTCAAAAGTCAAAAGTCAAAGATTTTTATTCAAAATTGGATACATGTATCTCTTTTTGAACGTCATATTTTTATTTCTTATATATTTTTTTATATATGCAAAATTGAAATACTACTAGCGTTTCGGAACGACCACTGGTGAGAAGAATACGCCGAAAGAAACTCAATCCAGCCTTGGTCCCTACGTGCCTGAAGGGCTCTGAATACATTGTTAACATTAAATACAATTTTTCATACTATAGATTAATTTTAACATTTAATAATTGTTAACATTAAATAAATTTATATAAATTTCCACGCATTTTTATCAGTAATATAATCATCAATGCAGTAATAAGCCTTTTTTATTAACTGGTTTTTTACAATCGTTTTGAACTTAAGTAAAGGCAGACCTAATATTTCTGCAGGAATTTTATTATAGAAGCGTACTCCTAAACCCAAAAATGAATTCATAGTTTTCTGCAATCGCAATACTGGTGTAGCTAATTTATTTTTATTTCTCGTGTTTCGGTCATGGATATCACTATTTTTCTTATATAAATCAAGATTATAGCGCACAAACATAATATTCGCAAATATGTACTGAGAAGGTAAAGTTAAAATATTTATATCTTTAAACAATTCTCTAAGAGATTCTCTAGCACCAAGTTTATATATAGATCTAATAGCGCGCTTCTGCAGGACAAATATGGTGTTTACTTCTGCAGCGTTACCCCATAGTAAAATCGCATAAGACATAACACTATGAAAGTAACTGAAATATACCAAACGCGCAGTATCAACATCAGTCAGTTGTCTAATTCTCCTGACAGCATAAGCTGCAGAACTAAGTTTACCCGCTAACGTAGTAATATGGGCACCCCATTGAAGCCCGGCATCAAGAGTTATTCCAAGAAATGTTGTTTTATCAGTTAAATCTAGTGGTTCATTATCCATTACTATTTGTGTTGGAATTTTTGTAACATTTGGTAAGCAAAATTTAATACATTTCGTTTTCTTAGCGTTCAACAATAGATTGTTCGCTGTGAACCAATCCAACACTTGAGCTAAAGTACTATTAACCACGTCAAAAGAATTAGTTTGTCTATCAATTTTGAAGACAAGAGAAGTGTCATCGGCAAATAGTACAGCCTTACATGTATTGACACAGTAAGGTAGGTCATTGATGTAAATGAGGAATAACAGAGGCCCTAGGATAGAGCCCTGGGGTACGCCCATCTTAACCGATGATCCGGAGGATTGTACCCTATCTAAACTAACTTTTTGAGTTCGGCCACTTAAATAAGATTCAAGTAAATCGCGAGATTTACCTTTTATTCCATAGTGCTCCAGCTTGGAGAGAAGGGTATTGTGGTCTACGCAATCAAAGGCTTTGGAAAGATCACAAAAAACACCAATAGCATTTTGTTTTCCCTCCCAAGCATCATATATGTATTTCAACAGAGCTACACCCGCGTCTGTAGTTGACCGACCCTTTGTAAATCCATACTGTTCACGATGGAAAAGGCTATTTATGTTAAAAAAAGCTAATAACTGATTAAAAATCATTTTTTCAAATATTTTACTAAGAGCTGGCAGAATAGAAATGGGACGGTAATTAGTGGGATCATTTTTATCGCCAGATTTGTACAAAGGAATGACTTTACTTAACTTCATCAAGTCAGGAAATGTCCCAGTATCTACACACTTATTAAACATAGAAGCTAAATATGGTGCAATTACTTCAATGATGTTACTAATGACAGCTACAGAGATATCCCACAAATCTCCAGTTTTCTTATTGTTCAAACTCTTAAATGTATCAATGATTATTTGAGGTGTTACATGTTGAAATATTAAATGATTGTTACATTCTGGTATACAGCTTGTTAATAGTTTTTTAGATTCCTCAGATGATGAACGTAAGGAGGCAGTAGTATTTACGGGAATGTTAGTAAAGAAATCTTCGAAATATTTTGCGACGTCTTCATTAGTACTGAGGATCTTATTATCTACTTTTAATTCTATTTTGTTGTCACGATTTTTAGTTTTCCCGGTTTCCATGTTAATAATTTTCCAAGTGGTCTTTATCTTATCATGAGAATCTAGAATAGCTTTTCTTGTATATAAAGATTTTGCGCACAGGCACGCCTTTTTAAAAACCTTAGAGTAAGTTCTAACATAATTAATAAATTCAGTATTTTTATTGTAAGCTTTCATAGCTAATAATTCGTATAACCTGTTTCTACTAACGTAAATACCAGTTGTAGCCCATTCACTAAATTTTTTACCGATGCGTTTAGTACATTTTTTAATTTTGAATGTATTGTTGAATTCCGATTCAATAATACCAAACATTTTATTATATAGAGCATCCGGATCATCTCTAGTTTCTTCAATTAGGGGCATTTTTTCAGATATTTTTACTTAAATACATTTATTTTAGCTTTGGTTATAGATCTAAAGGTTACTTTTGGTAAGTCTACTTCTACATCATTTATAAGTTTTACAAACTGACCGTAGTGATCCGAGGTTAGATTTTTAGTTATATATTTGTCAACAGCAGTGCAATTGCAGAAAACATTATCTATGCACGTTGCAGAATCTTCAGTAACTCTAGTTGGTTCCAAAAACAAATTAACCAAATCAAATGATTTAAAGACATTTAAAAATCGAACACTTTCAGTTGTTGTAACTAACAAATCAACATTAAAGTCACCGCACACTATAATATTTTTGCGACAACAACATAATTTTCTCAAGACATCTTCAATAACTGATTCTAAAGTATTATAATCTGATCTTGGGGGTCTGTATACACATAAGTAACCCATGATCATTAGATAGTTGTTTAAATGTATTTTTTATTGTTTAGGTTATGCAGCCAAACATAACACAACCCCACCATTCACATCCAATAAGATGTTAACATTGTTAAAAACTGCCTGCGAGAACGTCACATCAGATAACTGGAAAAAAGTAGTGGAACACACAAAAAAAATTATTAAGTAAGAATGGGAGCGAGATCTTCGGTTTGATAGTATCTGTGATAATGAACTAATAATCAACCTAAGAGACTGTGCCAGTGATGATAGTGGTAGTGATGATGATGATTTAGGGTGTGAAAAATTAGATGAATAATTCTAAATAAATTTTAAATTTGATTATTTGTTTTCATCCTTAGCCCCGACGACTATAAGAAACCTGTCATAAAAACTACTTTGAATCGTGCCGATACACGCGAATGCTTTTTTCGGCAAGTCTGCCTTTTCAGAACATTACTGAATAGTGACTTGCCAAAAAAATATATAGGTCAGTCTATTGCAACGCTCTTTGGTTACTACCGATTACAAGTTTTATATTCGAATAGATTCACTACTCGATTATCGACTACTGTTCAACACGATTATACACTGCCCCCATCCCTAGTGAGACCTGTCAAAATTATCATCCTATATTTGACAGAGTATAGTGATTACTATTTTCATTCCATTTTCCACTTATACGCCTATAAGGTTATAATTACATATGCAGGGTGAAATTGAATTTATTAGCACACGTTTAAGGAGTGACTCGGACCACGAATTTGAACAACTTTCATTATGGGACCAACTTCGACATCGTGGAAAAATTATCTGCTCATACAAAAGTGGAATATCTTCTTGGCCAAAATCTATGGAACAGCTCATATTTTTTTGCAATTTCGGAGTTTGTCCCATAGTGAAAGTTGTTCAGATTCGTGGTCACTCCTTAAACATTTGCTAATGAATTTAATTTCACCTGTATTGCTATAAAACAATGTGTAACAACGATAACATTTTTATACATTATGGTTTATCAAGAATGCTATCAAGTTACACATTTTTTTATCGTTATATACTGCTGTGTGGGAGCACCTTTATATCAAAACTGCCAAACATTGATAATATAATGTATCCACTCAAAGGGTGAGTGATCCGCTCCTGGGAAATTCGCTCAGTACGTCACATCACTCTGCAGATGAAACCGGATGGAGGCGGCGCGGCGCGGAAATCTTAATCCAATAGTGCGCGACAGCGAATGATTTATATAGAGCTGATCATAGGCTAAAATGACGCTCATACTTGGTATTGAGTCAATAGCTTCTCTATTGGTTAATAGACGGTATAAACTACTTAGTCAAGTATTTAGGTTTAGTTATTTAATACTACTTATAAATAACAGCCTCCGTGGTCCAGTGGTTAAGGCGTTGGCCTGTTGACCCGGGGGTCGTGGGTTCGATTCCCACCGGAAGCATACTTTGTTTAGTTGCTTCCAGTTTGGTTAGGACATTGCAGGCTTGAATCACCTGATTGTCTGATAATAAAGATGATTCCGTGCTTTGGAAGGCACGTTAAGCAGGTGGTCCCGGCTGCCATCTGGTAGTCGTTAAAGGAACCATGTCACAGGCCGAGAGGCGGTTCCGAAGAACTCTGACACCAGGGTGTGCAGTGCATGGTCGATTGACCGTGTCACCTACACGAAATGATGATGATTTATAATTAACGTAACTAAAAATTAAAAATCCTACTTACATAAAAATAACCACTACAAAAAAAAAGTGTCCCGCAGTTCGTTGTCACGCGGAAAACCTTGAAGGCTGACAGCATTGCCACGTTCGATGGCAAAGCTTATTCTTTGTCCTAGAAAATTGCCAGCCTTCTGTTCACCCGACCCCAACACCTGAACCAGCTTTTGGCTTAAGTAGTCTTGGAAATTAGCTCAGTTCGTACATCACTCTGCAGACGAAGCCGAATAGCGGTGCGTGGAAATCTTAATCCAAAGTTAATACGACGCTACGATAGGTCAACGCTTTTCCTTTATATTTATACCCCTGTCAGAACATTCTACATAAAAAATGTAGAATGAAAACATAATTAATTAATTAACACTTATAAAAACTTAAGGTACGTACTTAATTAGCCAAATGTACCACCCCGGAATGTATCCGGCTTAAAGGTATGACACTGGAAAACATTATATCTACCCGATTTCAGGACGAACTAGTTTGTCCCGATTTCAGCACATATTACGTCAAGAGTAAACCCATTTAATATATATATTAAAAAAAAAAACTATTTTGTCCTGAAATTGGAACCGGTAACATATTTTTTTTTCTTTAAGAAGCGACATTTTTGCCGCCCGATCGCTCAGCCAGCAATATACTCTAGCCGCGCACCTGAGCGCAATCACATTAGCTAGATGCGACGACCGATTTTTTTACATATGGATTTTAGCAGGTTTGCCAATATTCGGCTGATACAGAGATTCCTAAATTGAGATTTTTAACAAAGGATGAAGGATTTTGGTGGTCTTTGAATATATTTCGTTGTATTGTTTTTAAGTACCCGTAACTTACTTTTCTAATGCGGAAGAAAGGTTATCATCATTAGGATTTGTTAAACCTCGACTGATAATCGTGAATTTTTGAATAAAAGTTGTCACGGGACTATACGAGACGGGAATAGTCCCGTGACAACTTTTATGCAACCAGTCCTTTCCTATGAACGGACTGGTACCTTTTATGCTAAATTTTGTATGTTTCTTTCTTCCCCTTTCTTCTTACATAACATCATCATCACCATTTCAAGTAGGTGTCACGTCACAGTCAATCGACCATGCACACCCCGGTGTCAGAGTTCTTCGGAACCGCCTCTCGCCTACAACAACTCTTACGTTATTTTAGTGACCCTCATTCTAAGCCTTAAATGTTTCCAACGGGTGCACACTGATCCTGTTCTGGGGTCAAATTGGGTTAAAACGACTTTATTTTATCATAATAGGAGCTATTTTTTCACAATACTATAAACTGTTTCTTATTTGGACATTTCAGGAAATCTTCAATTCGAAATTAATATATCGCGTTACCTGAATTTGGGTCAAACATGTTATATTCTAGCTATAGGACCATTTTTGCTCATATTATTAAAAACTGTCCCTTATTTGGGCATCGTAGAAAATCTTCATTCGAATTTTGAAATCTATGCGGCCAGTCCGAAATTCAAATTTCGCGACCCCTGGATTTGGGGCGGACATTCCTCGGCGACGACTGCAGTTATATTATGTCCGTGATTTATGGCATCGAATTCTCGTCGGCAATTAGTGCGTGCCTCCCGACAACCCGCCAAACGGTGGGTGATACGGGGTCGTAAATTTTAACCCAAGGTTTATTTTAAACTGCGCGTTACGAATACGTAAGGAAGGATTAACGTTTGATATGTGCATAATTTAAAAAAAGAAGTGAAAATATACAGTAAGGGTAACAAAGATAGACTACCGTTAGCTCCAAATTTTTTTCAGAACATGGAGCCATGGAGAACTAAACTAATGGCTCTGTGAGTTATAGACCTCAAGAGCTTTATCACAGTGAACTCACAATGGTCCGAAGCGTCGTGGGTCTACGGCGCTATTTCCAAAACGCGAATTATCAAAACATTTTTTTTTTGAAATTATTGAATCTGCTCACATAATTTCACGGCAACCGGTTGCTGATAAACCAGGTGGTCGGACAACCTGACCAAGGTCGCAGGAAGACGCTGGATGCAGGCCGCTCCCAACTGGTCATATTGGAAATACTTGGGGGAGGCCTATGTTCAGCAGTGGACTTCTTGCGGCTGAGATGATGATCATGGTTGATAAATACGACCTGTGGCTATGAAGAGCGCAACATACAGAGGATTTTTTGTTCAAGATGTAACAGAGACGCTTCGCGCACGCTCGGTCAATTAATAATGAATATACTATTCTAATATCTCCCATCGAAGCCAGTACTTGATAAATATCTGACTTTTTACAAAAAGTAATTAACAATTACCTCAAGGACAACGCGGGCTACTTTGTATGTAGCAGTATAATTTAATTTTTTCGATTAACAACTCTATCCAACCAGAGATGGTGCAAGGTGCTCACGCCGGGATCACCGTAGATTGAGTTTGAAATATTTTTTTACCCCCATTATTTCTTATACCTTCTGAATGACAAAAATTACGCGGAATAATTCGCAGGAATAAGCTAGTCAACTAATACCTAAACTCTGATATACAACACATGCTAACTGTAGCGGGTGCACAAGTTACTTGCTCGAGTTACCATGAGTGTAATCGGACGCCCGGAAGCACCATTTATAACGAAGATCGTTAATTGATTGCACAGTGCTGCCATCTATATCAACCATTTTTAACCTCTGGTTAAGGAGATATATTAAAGTAAAGGTGGTGTAAACTGCCTCGCGCCCGGATCACCGGAGATTGAGTTTAATCGGACGCCCGGGAGCGCCATTTATAACGGAGTTCGTTAATTGATAGCACAGTGCTGCCACTCTATAGCAAACATATTCAGAATTATTTAATCTATTTCTAATCTTAATTACATGTATAATAATAGCGTATTTAAGCCTTACGGTGAAAACAGAGCCTGGGGGCTTAAGATCTACTAAATAGTGGAGGGTTGCTAGCCGTATCACTTATCCTACGATTTTCAGCCATTCCTTATTTATTTTTTTATGATATAGGACTGTATAGGACGACAAACGAGTAAGCGGGTCACCTGATGGTAAGCGATCACCGCTGCCCATGGACAACTGCAACACCAGGGTGTGACAGGTGCGTTTTCCGCCTTTAATAAAGTTGGGGGAAGGAAGGAGGATAGGGGGAAGGATGGGCCTCCGGCTCTCTCACTCACCGAATGAAGCATAGAAGCGGTAAAGCTTTTACTAAGACGTCGATTTTCTGTGAGAGTGTGGCACTTCCCCGGACGAACCAGTCCATTCATGCTACTAGCAATTCATTTTGCCGGTAGCGTGGCTCTACCACGACTATATACCTTATACCGGGTTATACGAACCTTATACCGGGTTATACGATGTACGCGGGAAGAGAAGCAATTGGAACATTCTACGTTTACTTTTCTGCATCAGAAAGGAAACATTTTTGAAAGGTGGAAGTTCAAGCTGCCTACAGCGTGTGACGCCTAGAATTATTAAGTCCTCATACTTCGAGTATATTACGTTATGTATATGAAGTATATTAACAATTCCATATTATTTAATTCTGTTGAAAACGTTGACACGCATGGAAAATGTGTTGACGTTATATTATGATTTTTCGTTCATCGGAAGCAAGTGAATAATCTTCATTTTTTTTTACTAATTATTGAAGTAGGCATTTGTCTCCCATTCATAATTATATCCTCTTGTCTGAGGGTATGATTTTTACATCGATAGATATTTACATCAATAATCGATTCTTCTTCTTCTTCTATCAAGTCGTAAAATGGCTTTTGCGTTTAATTAAATATGTTTCGACCAGTGCATTGCCACCGCAATTGCCCGCTCGTTTGCCTCATTCAGATCTTGAATCTTCATTCAATAATCGATTTAAATAACCAAAGACGAATTAGATTTTTACTTTTAATATAATATTATGTAGAGCTGGGTTTCGAAACCAGACTTGGGGTTAAGCATCGCCTGGACCCGAAAATAAAAGGTTATTTTTGGGCGACCAAAAAAGTGCTTCACATTTTGCGTTTACGCTAAAAATATATATAAATATAAACTTTTCCTTCTTCAAATCTTTCTCTGTCGTTAAGAAAATGCAAGCATCCGACCCCGTCAATCTTAAACTTAATTTTAGGGCCCCGCAAAACAATAAGGAAAGCTACTCCGGTCATGTCCGGGGACCATTTGTCGCGTCGATTGCGTTTAATGAAAAATTGGAAACTTTTTCCATAGCCGCTCGTAAATACTTGTCGCTGTCAAGTTGACTGATTCGAGGGAATTCCTATTGGTCGGGTTCATTTGTTTGAGGGACGTGATCAAGTATTTTGGGACTCGTTGAGGGAGTTAGTTACTTCGACTCTTGTTTAGGAGGAAAGAAAAAAAGCCTAAAATTTATCAGCTGATTTTCACCTCAAACTGACTGTAGCAGCCGTCTAAGGGAATGGCCGAAAATCTCCTTAGATTTCTCCTTCTTTGATTCCTTAAAATATTTTTTTTTAAATAATTTTTATTGACATGTTTCTTACACTACAACAAAGTAATTGTACAGTGAAATACGGACTGACAAAACCGCTTGCTCCACATCTGCAACCTACCATCGAGCTAGGAATTAACCTTAATCACGACGTGATCACATCAGTAATAATGTCATAGATATAAATACCTTCGATTACTATTTAGATTCCGTTTTTCACTTATCACATGTTCTGTCTATACAGTGAGGAATAAAAACGTTATTTATTTGTATGTATGCAGTGGCGTAACTATCTAACTCTCTATCTAGTGCCCGGGGCAAACTCATACAATAGAGCCCATGAGAGTTGAAGTACAGCGAGCGGCTTCTTGCTGAGATAACTCCCTAGGAGGAGCCTGAGGCATTTTGCCAGCATGCTGCTCTGTAGCCACTGTATACAAAGCTTGGAGTGATCGCTGAAATCCTTGATCTCCTTAAAAGTAGACATCTATCTACAACCTCGTACTGTTTAGTGGGTAGCTGGAAGTTTGTGTTCAAGATAGGATAGAAACCAAAAACCAGATTTCACTATCGGTACCTGCATGAAAATTTTTCATAAGTACCTATGAAAATATCCACTTAGATATTTTAATAAAATATCTACTTGGATATTTTCATAGGTACTTTTTAAGGCTTTACGCTATTTTTATGCAAGTAGTAACTATTAGCGTAAAAAACAGTTAAATCACTGAAATTCGCGGATGCATCTAAATAATATTAGATCAGACAATATCATTTAATTTACTGACAGGCAAGATGATAAACCATCAGTTAAGTGGCAAAGCAACATGTTGCTTCTTCTTGAAATCATATTTGGTCCCCCTTACATCGACAAATATTTTCTTTTTACATAAAGTCTCTTAAAAATCTGGAAACGGTCCCACTACTCCCACTACACAACACAGCGCGTCAAAACGAACAACTTTTCCTATCCTATGGGACCAATGCTGGGAACTAAAAAAAATCGTCATTTCCATAAAAGTGTTCAGTCAGACGCTCAGGCAATTTGTATGGGAATGTCGAAAATTTTTTTGCATTCCCGCTCTGTTCCTAAAGGAAAAAGGAATATCGAGGGTAAATTTACTGTCTGAATCTGTATAAAAATACTTATTCTATCTTCTACTAACTTTCGCCTGCAGCTTCGCTCTCGTCAACGTCGTTCCCTCAGGAACAGTACTTTTTTTCCGGGATTAAAGGTATTCTATCCGTACTCCAAAAAACTTGTATGCAATATTTCATAATGATCGGTTTAGTAGTTCAGTTACTTGAAAGCGTAACAAACTCACTTTCGCATTTATAATATTGGTAAGGATAGGGATGTCCTTAGAGTCATTTGGACGCAGACAAAAGATAAGGTTCCACCGAGATTTGAACTCGGATCGCTGGATTCAAAGTCCAGAGTGCTAACCATTACACCATGGAACCTACATACCCACCTTCACATATTCACGAAATCTTTTGAAGTTAAATTCATTTCACACCTGTGCAAACACTAAAATTGGTAATTTTGCGTGATTTCGGCTAGATTAACTTTAATTATTGTGTTAGTTTATCGGTTCTATGGTGTAATGGTTAGCACTCTGGACTTTGAATCCAGCGATCCGAGTTCAAATCTCGGTGGAACCTGATCTTTTTGTCATCTGATAAAATTTTATGCGCCAATGCGTGATGATGATGAGTTCAAATCGTCAGAACCTAACAGAACTAGTTTGATTATGTAAGTATGATTATTTTACCTTCACTCATTTCTATGCTACGAGTAGGGTTTCTGTTAATATCTCGAAACTATTATTTCTTGGTAAAAGGTACCGTATAGGCAAAGGTACCTTACAATGGTTTATAATTTCAAAATGATAAGTTCAGTTAGTGAAAGTGTATAAACGAACATATTCACCAAAAAGTTAAATTAACGCAACCATTTTTTTACCGTGGAGGAAAAAAAGGTGCTATAAGTTTCTCACGGTTGGTTTGGTGAGAGCAGAATAATAATAATTAAAATAAAAACCGGCCAAGTGCGAGTAGGCGGCGCGCACGAATGAATCCGTACCGTTATCTATAACTAGTGGTTCTGCGAGAACAGTAGACCTCGCGAGCCCTTACAACCAACATCCACATTTGCCCTCCAGTGCTCTAAAATATATATGTTACTGTTATGCTAATTGACTAAAGGATGATTTCCTTCAGTTACTATTTCCCAATCCCCGCTGCTCCTAATTAGGTACCAGAAGAAACGGAAATATAAACCTATATTCCTCTTACCAAAAGACCCAACCAGACCCTTTTTTAAGAGGAAACACTAAGCTCAACAGAATTGAAAATAGGTATTTATTTATAATATCTATTGCTGTCGCGCCGCGTGCCCAAACAAACCAAGCAGAGGACGATAGAGATAACTGCAGCTCGGCCGGAAAATACCTATAAAAAGTACACAAAATTAACGCTTCGTAGTCCTCTGATTTCTTCTCCAAAACTTAACAGATTAATTTTTTTTTTACATTAAAATTTAAAATAAGCTATGGCTGTGTTTCTGTGTTTTCTTTTTCTTATACTATAATTGCCCAAATTGGTTTTCTTGATGTTTGAACACAACGGAAATTCATACCAACTTTTCATGTTTATGAAGGTTCATATCTCTTTAAATAATTCAATTATGAAAAAAATTAAACATACGGATTTCTTTAGTAAAAAATCATTACTCTATTGGTACTATCCGGCAAGGAATCAGGGGACTACTCTGGTATGGAAACACGGCCCTTGAGCACCAAGTTTAGTATGCTTTTGTACAAATTAACTAAGTTGGAGTGATCCTCATCAAGATCGGAAATTGGCATGGGTGAATTTAGAAAATTTAGGTACCCTGTTTCATAGTTGTTACCAATTGGTCAAAATTTTAATAGGACGCAAATTTCAACTACTATGGCAGACAAACATGTGAACTTTACGTAAAGAAGTGGCTGGGACCTATAAGGCCCGGGTTCAAGTCACAGGATAGCATATGAATCGTTTTTTTATTTGATTTTTATTTTAGGATTCTAAGTTTATTCAGTGTTTTCAATCATAAAAATAATTCGAACCTGCTCACAAAATTACATGACAATCGGTTGAGAAATGCGACCTGTAGGCGAGAACAGACAGACAGACAGACAGACAGACAGACGGACAAAAGAATTTTGGGCCAGTCAAAACTGAGATGCTTCGCTCGCTTCGCTCGCTCGGTCAATAAGTTTAACATTTATAAAAATATTTTTATTACATGATGTAACTAAAAATATATGCTTTCCGCAATTTTTCCTTTATCTGTGCTATAAGACGTATTGCTTGCTTTATACCAAATTTCAAGATTCTGAGTTTACTCAGGTTTTGATTCCCTTGCGAGTTGTAACGGAACACTTATGTTCTCGTTCATGATTCTCAAATATTAACTGGAAAACTGAAATTCAATCATAAATACAGTCCTTTGTAAATTGTTCCACAATAATTCATTATATCCATCTTATTTTGTTTGTTGTGAAGCAGAATGACATTGACAGTTTGTCTTATCAATAATTGACGCGAGGAAGAAAATTGATCTATGATCTATGAAAAGTAGAACTTAAATTAAAAATATGAAATTAAAAGTATAGTTTGACTGACTTTATATCTTTAAGTAAGAACAAGGAAATAAATAATCATGATGATAACAAAATTTGATCAAATAATTGATAATTAGCTTATTCTTTTGTCTAGTAGAAAAAAAGTAAGCATTTTACGTATAATCGAGAGAATCGATTCAATCAAAAATAAACAAATGTTAAAATAAATTAATACTCAGCGTAAAAGGAATTTAAATGGTAAAATTATAATCTCATTTATTATAATATCTCGTGATTCCAGATTATGCTAATAGGTCGATTCAAGGGATTCTATAGATAGCACAGGGAACACTAATAATTAAAAGAAAGCTATGAGATTGTCTATGGAATTAAATTTGTTACAAGGCACGCTGACCTTTATTTCGTTACTATTAGGGGTGAAGAAAGAGACAGGTAGTCTTGGAATGTTTTAGAAAGTTTGGAACTAACCAATGGAAAAACTTTATTCAATTGAGAATTTAATGAAAAAGGTCTTATCGACAGGAATGAGCAAGGCAGATTAGTTATTAAATGTAGGGATATTAGTTAGATATTTGCATGAGGTTTTTAGAAAAAAATATTGGCCAACGGTTTTTCAGTCGAAGTGGTGTGATTTCTGAGAACCGCACGAGAGGGAGTATAAAAGGCTACGGCGCCGTTAGTCTGGGGGATTACGCATCGGGGAATTTGAAGAGTCAAGAAGAATTGCTGCCAGAACGCCACTGCAAGTTTTATTTTAAATCAAGAAAGAAGTAGTTTAAAGTGTGGGTTATCGCGTTATCTTGGCAAATTAGGATCGAAAAATCCCGCGATGTCCCTTGCAAAAATATTTTAGCTAAGAAGCACATTGGTATCGTGTTCTGAAGTTAAAATATTGTAGATTCTTTTGAAATATATGAATATTAGCTTGTCCAGAGTAAATTCACTATAATAGTTTCATATACTGTAAAGTTTTGAATGATATTGAGGAAATGATGTTGGGGAGATCTTTGATTCTTCGAAATCTTCTCCGTATCAAATCTGAGATATCTAGTTTCTATTTGTTTGATTTTAATGTAAGTTTAGTAGAGTTTTGTGTCGAATTGGGGAATACATGGCCAAGATCAACGCTGGACCTCTATTCCTTATGAGAGCGATTGTTCTTTATGAGGGTAGCGGCCAAGTAGGAGTAAAAATAATTCGACATTGTAGCTGGTCGAATGGGCTGCAATTTCCAGCCTAGCTATGCTACTTGGGGAGTCCAGACGGCCTCTGTGCCTACGGTAACCTACGTTCCGAACGGTGAGCTGGTTTTCGGCGCCCTAGCCACTTGGGGACACGTCTGGGACCTCAAACCCTTGTTAGGGCGTGTAAGTCTCGATCCTGACCACAAGAGATGACCACAACCCAAGAGTGATAGGAATAATAGGTTCGTGGGCCCAAACTCTGGCTCCCTTTTACAGCTTAGAGATGACGGATCCTTGCTAGGAACCTAATCTATTTACCAGAGTAGGAAATCTGATTTTAGGAGCAGTCAGGCAGGTAGAATCATTAAAATAGGGCGAGGGAAGCTTCCTCAAATCTTTTTAGCTAGATTAGGGAGCGATCTCTTACACCGGAGTTCGTTCTACACACACACACACTTTGGGGATGGGGGGACAGTAACTTAACACCTTTAGACTAGAAATTAGGGACTGATAGGGACTAGATTAGGCCCATTAACGGTTGCGTCAGGATAAGGAAAAGAGGGGTATAGGAGATAAAATTCCATTCGTTTTCACGGTAAATCCGGTGGTAGCAATATAACCATCCTAGCTGCTGGTGGGTAGGACGTTAATAATTCAAACAATTAATCTTCGACAGTAATTTTAAGTTAGATAGTCGTATCTAATATGAAAGTGAAGTTGAATGTGAAAATATGATAACAAAATGGCATAAGTTGGTTCTGTGATAGTGACAAGTGATAATGCTGACGAAATGTGCGTATTCTGATTGTGAAAGATTCAGAGAATCTGTTTCTAACAAAGGTATGAAATTCCTAACCTAATTTTTATGTACAAGGCCCTGAGACTATAATAGTGTATAGAGTATCTACCTGAATGATTTGGGGATTTTCATATTGTAAAATCACATAGATTGGCCATGAACAACTAATATCATAACTTGTGGCATAATCTCATAGCTACTTGACAATGGATTGAGTCGGAGTTGTCTATTTAATTACTAAATAAATACCTTCTTGATCTACCTATTTTGTTGAAAAATTCAGATTTGTTTAGTCCAGTGAGATCTCATAACTCTCTGACAATATATTATCATGATAATCATTCTCTGAAGGGGATGGTCTGTTGGTTCCATGGAAGTCATGTAAATTCTGTAAGGTTGAGATATTGACAATCCACATATATACCATATGATTCATCTAATTCTGGAATGAATAATGAATTCTGGGAGAGTAATGTTCCTTATATACTACCAAGGGCGAGTGTAAGGTTGACTCCAATCCCTATTTATTGAAATATAGGAATATTACAATCCTCACACTTAAATTTGGTTGAATCACTGAGACAAATAAGTCTGATGTAAATGTGCTTAAATACTAATAGACATTTCATCTCAATCTATCTCTAAGATCTAGAGTTAGTGCATAATAGTGCTTATACATAACAGCATGGTATAACATTTACATGCTTACATACATAGCTACATAATTCCTGAAAATAATAGGATAATGAGTAACAATTGATACAGGAAGTATTATCATGTAAGGATGCCTTTTCTACAGTGAGGGTTGAGGTATAGTTTGACTGACAAACAAACCCTTGCTATAAAACTCCATCTGAGTACCTAGTACTACTTGCTTGTTGTAAATTCATAATTTGAGTTCTTTGCTTTTACACCTCCGTGGTGTTATTTCAAAGTAAATAAGTCTGAACTCATCCCAGCGAACACAATGAGAGCATAATGCTTGTGTAGCAGGTAATACGCTTGAAGACATTTAGTCTACCCTCTTGTCTCTGAATTAATAGTCAGACATAATTTTACTGACAAATTGCCTATCCTACTATTAGGTGGGAACAGGTACTATTTACTCTTTAATGGGTATCCCTATTGCTTTCCAAAAGAAATTAGCATACGGAGGAATCACGTCCAAGTCTGGATGACGAGTGGTACTCTGGCGGGCGGAAGGCGGGGCTCGACAGTAAACCGTAACACCAAAATGCTGGGTACATTCACTATAATGTATATCTACCACCACTGACTAATACATACAATGACAATATTAAACTATTACCTTAGACTTCTATCCAATATCTACAGTTGTGGACATCTATAACTCATTATAGATCAATATGGTTACTTACATTCTAATACTTACTATACATATCCGAAATTCAATACTATATCTATAAGCCGCTGGCCGAACAATTTCTGTAGAATGAACCATGCTAGATAAGCAATATGCTCCTTAATGAAAATAATTAACCAACTCTTCATAAAATAAGGCAATTATATTAATGTGAAATAGCAGGCAACAGAAAATAACACAAAGTGCAATTTGAACAATATTTATTAGGAAAAACATAAGCGTACCTTACGATAAGGTTATTCTTATTTATAAGTAAAAATTAGTCATACACAAGGCCGATAGCAACCTTAGGCATAGCATAAGATAGGACTAGGCTTCCTCACCATAGGTTAAGATCAAAATCACTTCATTTAAGAAGGTCCAGGGGTTACTATGATAAAACAAGGGTTACTTCCGCTAGATATGATCATGCCATATAGATTTGAACAAAGAAACAAAACATTAATAGGGTATGTAGGTTGATAAAGTAGATTAAGAGTAATACAGCTAGTATTTGGTGCAGTTAGGAATTCATAGTAAGGGTAGGCTAGAGAAAAAAAAAATATACACATAAATTAGGGTACAATTTTAGTGTCCCGTGACCAGGATATCTGGTGTGATAGCTGTATTACTAGTAATAGTATTTTGATTGATTACGGCCCCAATAATCCAAAGTGTTAGCATAGCAGTGTATACATACATAGGTTAATTTGATAGTAGAAATGTTCGATTTATTGTTTTGTTTCACTGTTCAAACCCGCTTAGTGACTAGACAGGCTGATTCTCCATAAGGATGGCTTCGTTTGGTCACATTTTGATGCCGAGACATGGAAAAGATGTTGTGATTTTGTTGAAATGGTTTCATGTTTTTCAATCGTGTTGGATTAAGCCACATTTCACATCACTCGAAACCGTAAGCAAAGTAGTAGGGTCGTATTTTCTGTGAGTTGTATAATATGTCAATTTAGATACCTGAAACAAATAAAATAGCTTAATAAAAAGGAAATAAATGCTTAATTCTGCTACTACGCATTTTGATATTGTGAATCTGTCATTATTTTTACGTTTGACAGTAGTCGTTGTCGTTGGTATATTAAGCAAAGATAAATAATGTTATGCAGCCATACGAGTGAGGCTCTACACTATGCGAGAATATTTTAAGCAAATTCTTATCTCTATAGAATTAATGTTAATTTGTTTTCTGTTTGCTGGATTATGTTAACATAATTTAACAATAACAATTAGAATTTACTTAGAAATAAAAACGATTTCGTAATTATGGTAACTTTGCATAGCTACTAAACAAAATAATAGTATGAAATTATTAAGACATTATCTACGGCTATGAAAATGTTTTATATCACCGGCGTCATCTAGTGATCACTAGTTGAACTATTGATAGTACGGTTTGATATTAGTTCTAAGCATCGCGTTATTTAAATTACCTTAATATTTAAATAGATATTCCTAAATATTTATTTTTCAAAAAAAAATTTTGCATATTGAGCTAGGTAGAAAACTACATAAAACTAAAGAAAAAATATCTACATACTAAAACATTTTATTACAAAATAATTATACCTTTTATCGTTTTAATATATTACTACGGATTTAATGCGTATATATTCGGACACTGGGATTTATTATTGAAGGAAGGGATATTGATATGTGGTTTGTTTTGGTTGTCAGATCTGACCTTACGATACGAGTAACAATTATCTGATCCTAAATCGTGCTGAAAACCTATAAGATGGTTAGACCTCAGCGTAAACGTAAAATCCCGAGAAGGTATGGACCTCAGGATTCTAATAGGGAAAATGAAGAAGAACCAGTGATAGAACAAATACCACTTGAGGGTGAAACTAATTTATCTCAACCTCTAGAAGAACCAGTGATAGAACAAATACTACTTGAGGGTGAAGCTAATTTAGCTCAATCTCTAGAAGAACCAGTGATAGAACAAATACCACTTGAGGGTGAAACTAATTTATCTCAACCTCTAGAAGAACCAGTGATAGAACAAATACCACTTGTGGATGAAACTAATTTAGATCAACCTCTAACGAAAAGAAGATGTCGGCGTATAGTAAAACCCATGCGTAGAGAACAAGGTTCAAAAGAAATAGCTGTAATGCAATCTATGTTAAGGAGAACCGTAGGGTTATTGACAAGAAAGATAAACGAATTAGGAGAAGATGTGAAACGTACACGAGCAGCCTTACCGGATAATACAGAAACTAACACGAGTAAAAATACAGTGACTGATGATAATCCGGAATTAACGGAAATAAACAAGGATATGGGATCTTTACAAAAGGAAGAACAAATGCCCTCAAGTGAAAAAAAAATACGTAATATGTAATGTTAAAAACATTAACTTAGAAAAACCTAAATTCGGAGAGGTGGCAACCCATCCAGTTACTTTTATAGAAGACTTGGAAACTTATTTAAAAAAGGCAGGGAAATCTGAGAATCAGTTAGATTTAATCCAAGAGTGTCTTGTAGGTCATGCCAGAGACTGGGCAAGAATCTATAAGGGACGATGGAATACATTAGAAGATTTTAAGAGGGATTTCCTCAAGGCTTATTGGGGGGAAAACGAGCAAAATGAGTTGCGTAGAAAGATTGTCCAGGGAACGTGGGATAGGACTAGTACTCCTAGCATGACTCAACACTTCCTTCATCTAACCGGTAGAGCGCAGATGCTTAGTTTCAATATGCCTGAAAAACAATTAGTTGGGGATATAATGCGGCATTATCCCAGATATGTACAGCAAGGTTGGATTACGTCCAATATTGAAACCATTATAGGAACTGCAGAATTTTTGAGGAAGATGGATGATGTACAGAAACAGGAGTTTCAGGGAAATAATGCAGTACCTAAACACACTAAAACTTGGGAATCTAAGAGAAAAACGCAACAACAAGCATATCGTCATTGGCAGAAACCTCAACAGGAGTCGCAGTCGAAACAAAATCAAACTGTAAATTCAGTCGAAAATGTAAACAGTGCGGATGCTGTAGTGTTAAACTAGAGAGGGTTGATAAAGTCTCCGGATCAACTCCGACATCAGGGGACAAGGGATATCATATGATGGTTCGAATGAATTGGAGGCCGGGTCAAGCGTTAGGGAAATTTGGTACTGGGTCAAAATATCCCATATGTCTTAAATTAAGAGCTAACTATGACGGACAAGGATTAGGATATGGGAAATTAGACTTTGAAACGCAAGATATAGCTGGTCAAATAGTAGAGGTTTTAAAATTAAATAGTCAACACTCATTATTTGATATACATGAGGGCAGTTTAGTGTCAGCGGTTTTCGATGAAAGGGTCGAAAAATCACAGGGCAGTCGTAATTTTAAATCTGAGTTACTAGTGAACATCTTTGACGAAAAGATAGTTGCTCTCTTAGATACAGGTAGCGATATAACGTGTGTGTCAGAAGAATTTTGGAATCTTTTACTTTCTAAAAATCCTAATATACCTTCCTTACCTATTAAACCTTTCTTTATTAAAATAGCAGTAGGACAAAAAAATATAGAAATTCGTAAAATAGCTTTAGTTAAATTAGGGATAGGCCCATTTGAAAGTGACCTTTCTGTATTAATAATTCCAGGGCTTACCTCCAGCCTTATTCTTGGTTTCGACTGGATGAAGGAAAATAAAGTTTCTATTAAGTTAGACGAATATGAAAAAGGGATCGAAATATTAATAGGTCAGGAAAAGCGTCTGTTTAAGTTCCATGAGAGTCGGCAAATTAACAGTGTGGTATGTCCGGAACAGGCGTTGGAAGTGAACGAAGTAGTCGAGAGTTCGTATAAGAACATACAAAATTTAATAACTCAGTTAAAATTAAGTAATTATCAGAAAGTAGAGCTTAAAGGGGTATTATTAAAACATGCCAAGTTATTTTCATCAAAATTGGGACGTAGTAATTGTTATGAACATGTTATAACCATGGAACCTCATGCACCAATAGTGAGGAAAACTTATCCAATCCCATATGCTTATAGGGAAAAGATAGAAAATAAATTAAAAGAAATGCTAGAGCAGGGAATTATTAGTCGTGAATCCACTCCTTATTGTAGCCCATTAACATTTACTTTGAAAAAGGATGGTACAATTCGTGTTCTATTAGACGCTCGAGAAATAAATAAACATATGGTACCGGAAACCGAGAAACCTCCTTTACAGTTAGATGTAATAAATTCATTTCAGGGAGCCAGATTTATTAGTATTTTAGATTTAAATAACGCATATTTTCAGATCCCTATTTCGAGAGATAGTAAGAAGTACACAGGGTTTTCATTTAACGGAAAGTCATATGTATACAATGTTCTACCTCAAGGATTAAAAACGTCAGTCGGAAGTTTTAGTAGGGCTATGGATTTTATATTGGGACACGAAGTTAGTGATTTTTGTGTTAATTATTTAGATGACTTAGCTATAATAACTACTGGAAGTTTAGAAGACCATCTAGAGCATTTAGATATAGTATTGGGAAAGTTAGCAAAAGCTGGGCTAACTTGTAACCTAGAAAAGTGTAAGTTTTTGTGTAGTGAAGTGAAAATGTTAGGATACATAATTTCCACTTCTGGACTTAAAACAGATCCAGACAAAATAGAATCAATTCAAAAATTCCCAGTTCCAAAAAAGTTAAAACAAGTTAGAGCCTTTTTAGGCTTGTGTAATTTCTATCGAAGGTTTATACCAAATTATAGTTTCCATATTCAACCATTGTGTGATTTACTGAAGAAAGCGAGCGCCTGGAAGTGGGGAGAAAACCAACAGGCTGCATTTGAAAAGGGTAAAATCATTATTTATTAAAACTGTAGAACTAAACCACCCAGACTTCAGTAAACCATATTATTTGCAAACAGATAGCTCAGGAATAGGTTTAGCTGGGTTTTTGTATCAATAAGATAACTTAGGGCAAATAAAGATATTAGGATTTCATAGTAAACTTTTGAAAGGAGCGCAGTTAAATTGGACTGTTACAGAACAGGAATTCTATTCAATTATTTGTTGCTTAGAAAAATTTGAAACTTACCTAAGAGGATCTAAAGTAATAATTAAAACTGATCATAAAGCCTTAACCTTCGTGAAAAACTGTAAATTATATAATGCAAGGTTAGCTAGATGGATTAACTATTTGGAACAGTTTCAGTATGAGGTACAGCATGTTAAGGGGAGAGATAATATAGTAGCGGATATTTTATCCAGGTATCCACCTGTAAATGTTAAGAAAACAGGGGGTAAATAGTCAGTCTAATTCAACGCTTAAAAGATATATGTTGAAAGATGGGTTGTTATATTTTTTACCAGATGGAATAGTAAATCAAGTCCTTTGTTTACCTCAAATGCTAAGGGAGGAGATTATCTGGCAAGTTCATATAGAAATGGGACATCAAGGGGCATATAAAATTATTAAATATATTAGAGATAGATTTTATTGGAGGGGACTTACTAGGCAGGTCAAAAGTGTGTTGAAGGGTTGTCATGATTGTCAGATTTCAAAGAGCGATACGGTTAAGCTTGTAGGGCCCTGTCAATCAATAATATCTAAAAATATAGGAGATTTAGTGATGATAGATTTATATGGCCCTTTACCCAGTGGGAAATTTGGAATGAACTATATCTTAGTGATTCAGGATTCATTTAGTAAATTTGTAAAATTATTTGATCTTAAGAAAGCAACAGCGGTTTCAGTTATTAATAAGACTAAACAATTCTTTAAAATAATTAAGCCTAAGGCTATTATGTCAGACAATGGGTCTCAGTTTGCTAGCAGGTTGTGGAAGGAAACTATGAGTCAGTATGGTGTTAGGGTTATTTATACAACAGTTAGAAACCCACGTCCAAACACAACGGAGCGAGTGAATAAGGAGTTAGGCAGACTGTTCAGAACCTATTGTAGTGCAAGACATCAAAGTTGGGTAACTGTGTTGCCAAAAATAGAAATATTATATAATAACACACTTCATGAGAGTACTGGGTTTACACCTTGTGAGATTTTGTATGGTGAATCTACAAAACTAACTTTTGATGAGGAAATTGGTGTTGACTTAAGAACTCAGACTGTGGATTCTATTAGGGAAAAGGTTAGAGAGAACTTGCAGAAGGCAAGTCGGGTACGGATTGACAAGTTTAATAGAAGATACAGAATTATACAATACCAGATAGGAGATTTAGTTAAATTAAGAAGGTTAAATAGATCAGATGCTAAGATGAAAATAACAAAGAAGTTTGAGCCGTTATATGAAGGACCTTATGTGATTGCAGCCAACCCTTATAAAAATGTCTATCTGTTGGTTGATCCGGTGACAAATAAAGAAAGAGGAAAGTTTAACACTATACATCTGTTGAGGTATTATAAGTGATCATAGATGAAAATTAAAATTGTAGACAAAAGTTTAGGAGAATGTGAGGAACATACAGTTACAATTTAATTAGTTGAAATGTCTAAAAGTTATCAAATATAAGTTTTCCCTCACATTAGTATACATGTACATGAGAAATTATTTTAAAAAAGTTATGTTTTGGTTTAATTTTGATCTTTATATTTTTGTATTAGCTAATTAAGGTTGAATATTGTAATTTGAATAAGAATCATTTAATGAGAATTAATAAATAAAGTTCAGGGGTAGATTTGTGTAGAATCTGGTGGACTTAGGGAAAAGCCTATCTGACATTATGGGAATTAGCTCGCTTGAGTAAAAAGAAAAATTGCCATGCACAAGAGGAAATTCAAAACGCTCTTGGCTAGCTGAAAAGATACTTTCATACATGCATATTTTTTATAAGGAAAACCTGGAATATACTATTATTTAAATTAAATTTAAATTAACAAACATAACATAAAGTAAATAAACTCTGTTATGTTGAATTTTTAAGGTCAGGATAAAGTAAAAATACTCAGAGTTAATCGTAAGGTCAGATAGAGGGGAGTTGTGGCGGCTTTTCTGGGGGGGGAATTTTAATATAAAATAGTTATATACATAAAATAATTAGATTCAATAATGAATATGTAGTGAAAGTGTGAAAATTAAAGTGATAGTGTTCAAATTAAAGTGAAGTGTTCGGTTTAGGTGCTGTACACTAACGGTGTTGTATTGGTACCACTTATTACAAGAAGGGTTAGGATGTGATAACTAGAGTGAACCATTTACTTGTATCATGTGCTGATGTTTGTTTTCTTTAATATAAATTTAGTACTATGAGTCCAACTACAGTAATTTAATCCAAGTATTCAAATTTGTCTCAAAATAACTAAGATATCTTTAGGCAATACATTATGTAGTAAAGGGTCATACATAATGGTCCTCATACTTACATGGTAGGTACCTTAAATGTTTACAAGGTATGGCATAGTAAATCTTTTAGACAGAGTAAAACATATTTTTATTCAAATAGATTCACTAATTATAAATAAGGCTATAACATTTATGTCACAGTTCACACTTAGGTCACATTCCGACGATGACTTCTTATAGGCTCTTCAGATTTTTCAATATATGTAGGACTTGATTAAATTTCTCGTAGCATTACATAGATCTGCACAGATAGATGCTTATTCAGGTTATCTGAAACAATAGAAGTAGGGTTATGTTTATATATTTTTACAACAATTTGATCAAGAAGTTAATGTAAATCATTAAAGGAGTCGCATTATTGAAGGCGAATTGTCAGCGCGAATATCGGCCAGAACTCACTTAAATCTGTGTGCAACCCAATACCAAGAACTCAGCACCGTCCTATCATGTGCACTGTGCAAGCGGTCGCTAGGCCATCTCAAGTACCTTTTAGAAGACGCTTCAACTTTAAAAAAGCTAATTGGGTACAGTATTCGCTTAAAATAGACGAGGAAATATCATCAGTGTCTCCAACGCCTGAAAACTATGACAGTTTTGTCGAAATAATATCCAGAGTATCTCGGAAGTTCATTCCGCGGGGATGCCGCACGCTCTGTGTCCCAGGCTTGTCCCAAGTGACGGAGGATATCATGGCCAGATATGAATCCCTTTATGCTGACGACCCAGTTTCTGAAGACACCTTGTCAGCGGGTGAGGAGCTTATGGCCGCACTAAGTGAATCCCGAAAAAGAGAGTGGATGGAACTGGTAGAAAGAATTGATCTTACCCATAATAGTAAAAAAGCATGGAAGACTATAAAGAAACTGACCAGCGATCCTCCAGAAGCCTTAAAACCTGGCCCAGTCACAGCTAATCAGGTCGCACACCAATTACTTTTAAATGGCAAAGCACCAAACAAAATACCGAAAATTACGAATCCAAGCTACTCTGAAATCCCACCCTCTGAAGAAACCGTAAGTAAAGTGATAACTCTGACCGAAATGGAAGATGGCCTGGCAAGTCTTAGAGACGGTAAAGCCACCGGAGTCGACGACATTACCGTAGAGCAGTTGAAGCACTTAGGCCCATTAGCAGTTTCGTGGCTGCAACAACTCTTCAATAACTGTATCCAAATGACCAAAATACCCAGGAAATGGAGAAAGACCAAAATTGTCGCTCTGCTTAAGCCAGGCAAACCTATGGACGACCCTAAAAGCTTTAGACCAATTGCGCTTTTATGCCATACATACAAGCTGCTAGAACGGATACTCCTAAATCGCCTAACAGGATTAATTGATCATAATCTAACTCCGGATCAGGCTGGATTTAGACCCGGCAAGTCATGCAGCGGCCAGGTCCTCAGCCTGACGCAGCATATAGAAAACGGCTTCGAGAGAGGATGCATTACCGGGGCAGTATTTGTGGATCTTACCGCGGCATACGATACGGTTAATATAAAAAGATTACTATCTAAGGTCGCGATAACCACCAAAGATCGCAAATTTGTTAACATCCTCAGTGAGTTGCTGCGAAATAGAAGATTTCAAGTAAGCTTATACTCCCAAAAAAGCAGGTGGAGAGACCAGAAGAACGGGCTGCCCCAGGGAAGCGTCTTGGCTCCAATCTTATTTAACATATATACGGATGATCAACCTCAACATGTAGGTACAAGACGCTTCCTCTACGCGGATGATCTCGCGCTCACATGGCAGGGAAAAGATTTCAAGGAAGCAGAAACGCAGCTATCTATTGCTTTAGGAAAGTATAACAAATACTACGAGCAAAACTCCTTGAAGCCTAACCCCACTAAAACCGAGTCGTGTGTGTTTCACCTCCGAAATCGGGAGAGTGGAAGGAAACTTAATATCTCTTGGAACGGTGTAGAGATAACGCACAATAATTACCCCAAATACCTCGGCGTTACCTTGGACAGATCTCTCACATTCAAGAAGAACTGCGAGAAAGTAAAGGCTAAGGTAAGCACGCGTAGTAACATCTTACGCCGCCTTACCACTACGCATTGGGGAGCTTCACCACACGTCCTCCGTACCAGCGCATTGGCTCTTTGTTTTTCGGCTGGTGAGTATGCTTGCTCAGCATGGGCTCGTTCTGCTCATGCGAAAGAGGCTGACGTGGCACTTAACGAGACATGTCGAATAATAACGGGTACTCTAAAGCCCACCCCACTATCTGTCTTATATCCCCTTGCAGGCATTGCTCCACCCAGTGTGCGCCGCGAGGTTGTATGCGCAGCCGAGAGACAAAGACAAATGCAAGATGCCAGGCACCCCCTACACCAACACTCGCCATTCACACAGCGCCTGAAGAGCAGACGGAGCTTTCTTAAACAATGTCTCCCCTTAGACAAGGAATCATCCGCTGCGCGCTTGGAACTCTGGGCTAAAAAGTTTCCAACAACGACTGCTTCACAGTTGCCACCTGCGGAGAAACTGCCACCGGGTCACTCCTTGCCCTGGAGTACGTGGAAGTCTCTCAACAGATTGCGAGTAGGTGTGGGCAGATGCAGAGAGAACCGCAAAAAGTGGGGCTTTTCTACTAATGATAGATGTAGCTGTGGCGCTGTGCAATCCATGCCACATCTGTTATCATGCCCCGAATGTCCCACCTCTTGTACTAGAGAGGATTTGGTGAAAGCCACGGATGCGGCTGTAAAGGTTGCATCATTCTGGGCAAGATTAATTTAATCGTTTGGACCATTGACACGATAGAAGAAGAAGAAGATTATTGAAGGATGTATCTTTATGACGAGTCATTGGGTAGTTTTATGTACTTTTATATAGAGGTTAGGTTGAATAGATAGTATGAATAAGTTATTTCTAGGTTAGTATCACAATAGTATTGTAAACTGTTACTTTCATGAGTTTATAGATAGGAAGGCATTTATATGCTCAACATAGCTCTCTTACTACTATTCCTACTGTGTTATTGAAAAGATTTAACGATAAAAGGGTCCATAAATACTTACGATTGTTAAAGCGTATTGTCCTGAATACATTGATATTGGTTATCCATTTGTACCGTTTGATGCGGCGAGGTATATTATATTAACACATTATAGGTTGGTTAGAGATCGTACATGCGTTAATTCCTTGAATAATCAGGTATTTACTATGATTTGTTGATTAGTTTCATTTGACCACAAACTAAATAGGGATCCAAGTTTCATTTGACGACGGCCATGTTGAAAATGACATAGGATGTTTAGATAGTCTGTTCAGAAATCAGAAATCAATCGATGCGATGCTTTTAGGGGGACTATTTTTGTGACACTTGTCTTCGGGTACATTTGATATAGATGAATCGCTCGTTTGCGGACAGCATCATTTCGAGAATAGCACTTCTGTATACTTCGCGAGCATAACTATTCTAAAAGGCGGGATATTTAAATTTTCGGAAACACGGTAATAGACGTAGGTACTCTGTAGTAATATTATAGCAGATAGTAGGTAGTCCAGCGTATATGAATTAGAGGTATCCAACCACAGAGATAATTTTCAACCGACTTTAAAGAAAAAAAAGGAGGAGGTTCTATGTTTGACTGAATGTTTTATTATAAATGATAGCTCGAAACGGCTGTACAAATTTTGATGGAATTTGGTGTAATGGTGGTTGGCGCTCTAAAATTGGCCTAATATTTTACCCGGCTACTTAAGAGGGCGGTGGTATGAGATTCGCCAGGTTTATTATTAGTTATAAAAAAATTATAATTCAATTAAAATAAATAAAAATAAATTAAAATTAATTCAAATAAATTCTAATAAATTAAAATAAATTCAAATAAATTTAAAATAAATTAAAATAAATTCAAAAAAAATTAAAATTAATTCAAATAAATTCTAATAAATTAAAATAAATTCAAATAAATTTAAAATAAATTAAAATAAATTCAAAAAAAAAATAAAATTAATTCAAATAAATTCGAATAAATCCAAAAAAAAATTAAAATAAATTCAAATAAATTCAAAAAAAATCAAATAAATTAAAATAAATTAAAATTAATTAAAATTAATTCAAATAAATTTAAATAAAATCAAAAAAAAAAAATATATACAGATTAGTCCAAAAATATTTACTTAAAATGTTATAAATTCAAATAATTATTTTTTCATTTAAGTAGATTTGATTTAAATTCATTCAATTCATGTCTAGTCACGTAGATCTTGCAGTCTACGCGGCTCACGCAGTTCCTAAGGTTTACGCGCTCATGCAGTTCGTGCGGATTATGCGGGTCATGCAAATTATGCGGATTACGCGGATCACGCGGTTCATGCGGATGACGAGGAACTTGTGGTTCATGCGGAGCATGCGGGTCATGCGGGTCAACATGAGTGAAATGATATACTTATTTATTGATTATTTTACATATTTAATGGAAATATATTATATTGTTGAAAGTGATCTGGTGAAGCGCTGATGTATTCTTGGCAAGAATGATTGAGTATGAAGGAATGAACTTGGTGGTTAGAACAGGGATGGGGAAAAGGGAAGGGGGGATAACGTCTAGGAAGGGCCTTGGTATACCAGATGTGAAGCCAGATTACCAATGTTATTTGCCCAAGACCTTGAATATACACATCACAAACGAGTTTTATACGGGGGGAATATTGGTGTTAGGATAAATTTTAAATTTTCAGAGACATTTCTCTTGGAAATAATCCGTTAAAAAGTGTTATAACACCCGCATGAAACTCCACACTCTACAAGAAGCTGAGAGCTACTACAAATTCACACTACACACTCTCCAAGGCGATGTTAAGATTTGCTTGAGCGAAAGTTTTGAATATGACTTTTAGGTATGGCTTACAAAGGTCATTCTCCTTAAAGGTAGATCAGATTCTTGGAAGGATACTTATGGCGGATATAGTTTTGATTGTAAGGTAGAATCAATTCATATGCCCATAATAGGACCACTAGGGTCAGTAGCCTCACAACCTACTCCATCCTGGACGTTGATCTATAACTTGAGAAGGGTAATTGTCGGTTATAAATAAAGGTATTAGCTCAAATCCGTAGCTTTGGTGATGAAAAACATGTCCTTAGTTTAAATACACTATACACTAGCTTAGGGACACACATACACAGATAAGAACTACACCATTTGAAGGTTTTGGGAGAATAATATTTTGGAAAAAGGGGGATATTGAAAAAAAAGGGGTTGTTTTGCTTATATTTAAATAATTAACATATATAGTAATATTTGAGAATTTAATTTAAAATTTAAATTTGGTAAAATTTAAACTCCAGGTCCTTTGAGAAAGTCGCTTTCGTCTAAATTTGAAGGGTCGGCTGTAACGGAACACTTATGTTCTCGTTCATGATTCTCAAATATTAACTGGAAAACTGAAATTCAATCATAAATACAGTCCTTTGTAAATTGTTCCACAATAATTCATTATATCCATCTTATTTTGTTTGTTGTGAAGCAGAATGACATTGACAGTTTGTCTTATCAATAATTGACGCGAGGAAGAAAATTGATCTATGATCTATGAAAAGTAGAACTTAAATTAAAAATATGAAATTAAAAGTATAGTTTGACTGACTTTATATCTTTAAGTAAGAACAAGGAAATAAATAATCATGATGATAACAAAATTTGATCAAATAATTGATAATTAGTTTATTCTTTTGTCTAGTTGAAAAAAAGTAAGCATTTTACGTATAATCGAGAGAATCGATTCAATCAAAAATAAACAAATGTTAAAATAAATTAATACTCAGCGTAAAAGGAATTTAAATGGTAAAATTATAATCTCATTTATTATAATATCTCGTGATTCCAGATTATGCTAATAGGTCGATTCAAGGGATTCTATAGATAGCACAGGGAACACTAATAATTAAAAGAAAGCTATGAGATTGTCTATGGAATTAAATTTGTTACAAGGCACGCTGACCTTTATTTCGTTACTATTAGGGGTGAAGAAAGAGACAGGTAGTCTTGGAATGTTTTAGAAAGTTTGGAACTAACCAATGGAAAAACTTTATTCAATTGAGAATTTAATGAAAAAGGTCTTATCGACAGGAATGAGCAAGGCAGATTAGTTATTAAATGTAGGGATATTAGTTAGATATTTGCATGAGGTTTTTAGAAAAAAATATTGGCCAACGGTTTTTCAGTCGAAGTGGTGTGATTTCTGAGAACCGCACGAGAGGGAGTATAAAAGGCTACGGCGCCGTTAGTCTGGGGGATTACGCATCGGGGAATTTGAAGAGTCAAGAAGAATTGCTGCCAGAACGCCACTGCAAGTTTTATTTTAAATCAAGAAAGAAGTAGTTTAAAG
Source organism: Elegia similella (assembly GCA_947532085.1). Classification (NCBI taxonomy): domain Eukaryota; kingdom Metazoa; phylum Arthropoda; class Insecta; order Lepidoptera; family Pyralidae; genus Elegia; species Elegia similella. The sequence continues at coordinate 6,768,329 of OX383928.1, forward strand.
TGTGGGTTATCGCGTTATCTTGGCAAATTAGGATCGAAAAATCCCGCGATGTCCCTTGCAAAAATATTTTAGCTAAGAAGCACATTGGTATCGTGTTCTGAAGTTAAAATATTGTAGATTCTTTTGAAATATATGAATATTAGCTTGTCCAGAGTAAATTCACTATAATAGTTTCATATACTGTAAAGTTTTGAATGATATTGAGGAAATGATGTTGGGGAGATCTTTGATTCTTCGAAATCTTCTCCGTATCAAATCTGAGATATCTAGTTTCTATTTGTTTGATTTTAATGTAAGTTTAGTAGAGTTTTGTGTCGAATTGGGGAATACATGGCCAAGATCAACGCTGGACCTCTATTCCTTATGAGAGCGATTGTTCTTTATGAGGGTAGCGGCCAAGTAGGAGTAAAAATAATTCGACATTGTAGCTGGTCGAATGGGCTGCAATTTCCAGCCTTGCTATGCTACTTGGGGAGTCCAGACGGCCTCTGTGCCTACGGTAACCTACGTTCCGAACGGTGAGCTGGTTTTCGGCGCCCTAGCCACTTGGGGACACGTCTGGGACCTCAAACCCTTGTTAGGGCGTGTAAGTCTCGATCCTGACCACAAGAGATGACCACAACCCAAGAGTGATAGGAATAATAGGTTCGTGGGCCCAAACTCTGGCTCCCTTTTACAGCTTAGAGATGACGGATCCTTGCTAGGAACCTAATCTATTTACCAGAGTAGGAAATCTGATTTTAGGAGCAGTCAGGCAGGTAGAATCATTAAAATAGGGCGAGGGAAGCTTCCTCAAATCTTTTTAGCTAGATTAGGGAGCGATCTCTTACACCGGAGTTCGTTCTACACACACACACACACTTTGGGGATGGGGGGACAGTAACTTAACACCTTTAGACTAGAAATTAGGGACTGATAGGGACTAGATTAGGCCCATTAACGGTTGCGTCAGGATAAGGAAAAGAGGGGTATAGGAGATAAAATTCCATTCGTTTTCACGGTAAATCCGGTGGTAGCAATATAACCATCCTAGCTGCTGGTGGGTAGGACGTTAATAATTCAAACAATTAATCTTCGACAGTAATTTTAAGTTAGATAGTCGTATCTAATATGAAAGTGAAGTTGAATGTGAAAATATGATAACAAAATGGCATAAGTTGGTTCTGTGATAGTGACAAGTGATAATGCTGACGAAATGTGCGTATTCTGATTGTGAAAGATTCAGAGAATCTGTTTCTAACAAAGGTATGAAATTCCTAACCTAATTTTTATGTACAAGGCCCTGAGACTATAATAGTGTATAGAGTATCTACCTGAATGATTTGGGGATTTTCATATTGTAAAATCACATAGATTGGCCATGAACAACTAATATCATAACTTGTGGCATAATCTCATAGCTACTTGACAATGGATTGAGTCGGAGTTGTCTATTTAATTACTAAATAAATACCTTCTTGATCTACCTATTTTGTTGAAAAATTCAGATTTGTTTAGTCCAGTGAGATCTCATAACTCTCTGACAATATATTATCATGATAATCATTCTCTGAAGGGGATGGTCTGTTGGTTCCATGGAAGTCATGTAAATTCTGTAAGGTTGAGATATTGACAATCCACATATATACCATATGATTCATCTAATTCTGGAATGAATAATGAATTCTGGGAGAGTAATGTTCCTTATATACTACCAAGGGCGAGTGTAAGGTTGACTCCAATCCCTATTTATTGAAATATAGGAATATTACAATCCTCACACTTAAATTTGGTTGAATCACTGAGACAAATAAGTCTGATGTAAATGTGCTTAAATACTAATAGACATTTCATCTCAATCTATCTCTAAGATCTAGAGTTAGTGCATAATAGTGCTTATACATAACAGCATGGTATAACATTTACATGCTTACATACATAGCTACATAATTCCTGAAAATAATAGGATAATGAGTAACAATTGATACAGGAAGTATTATCATGTAAGGATGCCTTTTCTACAGTGAGGGTTGAGGTATAGTTTGACTGACAAACAAACCCTTGCTATAAAACTCCATCTGAGTACCTAGTACTACTTGCTTGTTGTAAATTCATAATTTGAGTTCTTTGCTTTTACACCTCCGTGGTGTTATTTCAAAGTAAATAAGTCTGAACTCATCCCAGCGAACACAATGAGAGCATAATGCTTGTGTAGCAGGTAATACGCTTGAAGACATTTAGTCTACCCTCTTGTCTCTGAATTAATAGTCAGACATAATTTTACTGACAAATTGCCTATCCTACTATTAGGTGGGAACAGGTACTATTTACTCTTTAATGGGTATCCCTATTGCTTTCCAAAAGAAATTAGCATACGGAGGAATCACGTCCAAGTCTGGATGACGAGTGGTACTCTGGCGGGCGGAAGGCGGGGCTCGACAGTAAACCGTAACACCAAAATGCTGGGTACATTCACTATAATGTATATCTACCACCACTGACTAATACATACAATGACAATATTAAACTATTACCTTAGACTTCTATCCAATATCTACAGTTGTGGACATCTATAACTCATTATAGATCAATATGGTTACTTACATTCTAATACTTACTATACATATCCGAAATTCAATACTATATCTATAAGCCGCTGGCCGAACAATTTCTGTAGAATGAACCATGCTAGATAAGCAATATGCTCCTTAATGAAAATAATTAACCAACTCTTCATAAAATAAGGCAATTATATTAATGTGAAATAGCAGGCAACAGAAAATAACACAAAGTGCAATTTGAACAATATTTATTAGGAAAAACATAAGCGTACCTTACGATAAGGTTATTCTTATTTATAAGTAAAAATTAGTCATACACAAGGCCGATAGCAACCTTAGGCATAGCATAAGATAGGACTAGGCTTCCTCACCATAGGTTAAGATCAAAATCACTTCATTTAAGAAGGTCCAGGGGTTACTATGATAAAACAAGGGTTACTTCCGCTAGATATGATCATGCCATATAGATTTGAACAAAGAAACAAAACATTAATAGGGTATGTAGGTTGATAAAGTAGATTAAGAGTAATACAGCTAGTATTTGGTGCAGTTAGGAATTCATAGTAAGGGTAGGCTAGAGAAAAAAAAATATACACATAAATTAGGGTACAGAGTGTCGAAAATTTGCGGCATAAACAGCTGTATCTTTGGATTGCGTAAGCTTAGAAGTTTCATTTTTTCACAGTTCTTAGGGACAATTGGCCTGAGTATTTAATATAAATTTCACCTTGATACCTCCTTGCGTTACTGAGAAAAAGGGTCTTGATAGACCGACAGACGGACAACCAAGTGATCCTATAAGGGTTTCGTTTTTTTTTTCCTTTTGAGGTACGGAACCCTAAAAATGTTGAAATATCTATATTAGGAATACATGTGACGAAAATAAACACAAAAAATTCGTCAATGCTATAATAACATTTTTGTCTTAACAATATTTTAAAATAGCTGAATCACCTCTTCAAGAATCGGACTCGGTTTTCTTTACATATTGTATAACATTGTTTTCCTTACCTTACACTCCAAAATTGGAGTGTGTGTACAAGTGGCACAAGTGCTAACATATAAAATATTACTTATAAGATTTAGTAAAGGTAAGAAGTCGAGTACGAGGTTCCATGGTGTAATGGTTAGCACTCTGGACTTTGAATCCAGCGATCCGAGTTCAAATCTCGGTGGAACCTAATCTTTTTGTTATTAGGAACATTTTTCAGGAAGTGTTTCTAATTAAGATACAGCAGCTTCCATACTTTCATACAAATAAAAGCTTTAAGAATAAGTACCTATGTATCGTATCATCGAAAACTAATCACATAAATGCTAACATGACTTTTTGTAAGCCGCAAACTTGAATTATCATCCATACTTAATATTATAAATGCGTAAGTAACTGTCTGTCTGTCTTCTTTTCACTCTTCAACCACTGAACCAATTTAGATAAAATTTAGTATGGAGATAGTTTAAGTCCTGGGGAAGGACATAGGAAATTCTACTATCCCCGAGGGATCGACACTAACGCGGGCGGAGCCGCGGGCAGAATTGGTATCTCATAAACAACACAACCGATATAAATGCCCTATGAACTATAAAGTTGTATAATATTGCTCACATACACTCCAAATATCACCATAAGTTGAGCTTTATGTAGTTCCTACTTATATTAATTCTGTGGTAGTTCGAGAGCTGCGGAAGAAACTACATAAAAAATTGCGCTAACTCGATTTGAACATTTTGACATTTCTAGGGTTCCGTGCCCAAAGGGTAAAAACGGGACCCTATTAATATCGCTCCGCTGTCAGTCTGTCTGTCTGTCAGTCCGTCTGAAACCAGGCTGAATCTCATGAACCGTGATAGTTAGACAGGTAAAATTTTCACAGATGATGTATTTCTGTTGCCGCTATAACAACAAATACTAAAAAATTGAATAAAATAAATATTTAAGGCGGCTCCCATACAACAAACGTGATATTTTTGCTTGTTTTTGCTCCATATTGATAACTGCAACAGATAGGCGCTCAAAATAACTAAAAAAAGAATACTTAAATAAAAATAAAAATAACATTAAAGGGGGCTCCCATACAACAGATATTTTTTTTGCCGTTTTTATCGATAACGGTACGGAATCCTTCGAGCGCGAGTCCGACTCGCACTTGGCCAGTTTTTTCTCCCGAAGTCAAATTAACTCTTTCGAAGGACGCAAAGATGTGAGCATTTCTAAAATATTCAGCGCATCAATCAATAGCGACTGGATACTGCGGCCGCTTTTATATTTCATATTGCCACCTAACTCCAACACCGATAGTCTGGGGGATGTAGGCGATGTAGCCCTATTCCCTTCTATAAAAAAAACTTCCATGCTGGTCTGGGAGATAGGAAAAAACGTAGAATGTACTAGCTGCCTCTCGTCCCGTGCAGATCGTAAAAGTCGATAGAGTTAGTGGGCGAAAATCTGAGGAATCCTGTTAGTAGGCGATGCGGCTAGCAAACCATCACTATTTTGATTCCGTTTCCCATCTACACCCACCAACATGCTAAACGTGACTCTTAATTTTTATAGACCTAAGCTCTGTCTACCCTTCAAGAGAAAAAGAGGTGATAATATGTATGTATAAAAAACAAAGTAAAACAATAATGAATTAACGACAATTAGCGCGAACATACCGTTTTTCTCCAGACGATTTGATTAGATTGCACCGGCCGTGGTCACTGGATGACGCAAAAGCTTAAAAGTATCTAAAACAAGAAAAATTTGATAAACTCTTACGAGTACTATCTGACTAATTCATAAAATACTTAACTTTAGTCATAGTGTATTGTAGTTCCAAAATGAATTAGAAATAACTTTATAAGCCCCACGCATGCACCTAATTTAAATATTTGTATGCTATATATAGCAAGACATAGCGAACTATTAAATTGTAACATCTGTATCTTGTACCTTGTCTGTATCTTGACAAATAAATTATTGATTGATTGATAAAAATTTAAAACAGGCTTATTAGAGGTTTATAGAACGTCCATTAAAAATCCATTAGTATTTAATTAAATAATAAAATATCGTGAAAAAGTTCCACGCTGGCTGGTGTATTTCTTTTCTGTTCAGATAGCAAAAAAAACAATATTTTGTTTACCGGTCGCTAAGTAAAAAAAATATATAAAATGTCTCCACATATTTTGTCCCCTGTTCTTGGACTATTTAGCTTGTATGTGTTTTCCCTGTTCAGATATTGGCAAAAAACAATATTTTATACCGGTCGCTAAGCGCTCCGGCAAATGTATTCCGTGGACGCGGGGACACAGTACGCGAGGTACGATGTCGAGATATGTCTTGAGATAATAAAATTAAAAGAAATTCTTATTTTATTGAATTCTTTTTTTTTTTAAGTTTTATTAAGTACGATTAAGGCTCTATACAATCTTAGTATTCACATCTATACTTACGACTTTTTATTATCGAGTGAAGTTCTAGATATCGTGTTTTAAATAATAATCATCATCAAGAGTTTGTATTCTAGTACAACATTATACTTTTTATCCGTGAAAATGAAGGATATTTGTTTATATTTAAAACATGCTGATGTGGAATATAGGGCCCCTAACTTTATTTATTTTACAGCTTTTTCCTACGACTTTTTCTACGTTATCTAGTATATGATTTTCTGATGTTCTTATGAGCTTTAGCATGCTCTCAGTAATGTAATGTTGTAAGTTTTATCGAAATCCGTCCAGTCGTTTTTACGTGAATAAGTGACAAATACTGGTAACAAATATCCATATCTAAACTGTAACATTAAATTAGTACAATCACATTTTTTAAGGGGTGATTCAGCCCATCAAAATAAATAACTTCTTATATGGGACCTAAGGTGCGAATTATTTAATTTTTTTATTTTATTAAATATTATATTTTAACCGACCTTAAAAGGCGGAGGTTCTCAGAACGCCGGACTTTAAAAAAATTGTTTGTTAACTTTCTCTCCTCCGGGTTATCCGTAATATATAAACAGATCTGAAAACATATACTTAGGTATTTTTTTATGTGTGGAAGGGAATACTTTGGAATTGGTTCCACTGTTTAATCAAAATCGGTTTAGTAGTACCGTTGAAGTCAATTTTATTATTTTAAATATATTTTGTTAACTACAGATTCGTGTAAAGGAAGAGGTTATACCTATCTCCCTAAAATTTTAACATACACCCTCTGTACCGCTATCTGGCCATCACATTAAATATTGACAAAATAAAAATGTAGAATGCCAGCGGACGTGCGCCGTTACGGCGACGTTTGCCCGCCAAGGAGCGATTCCATTTTCAAATGTTGCCCGCCAATAAATATCTTATCGAGTTACAATGAGGCAAACGGGAGGCGCCACGGGACTATTCGCCACTTGCCAATAATTTTTGGGTTCCGCACCCCAATCGTGCTAGCAAACCCTATTACTGAGTCTTACATACATACATAGTATCACGTCTTTTTCCCTTGCGGGGTAGACAGAGCCCAGGTCTATAAGACTTTATGACCACATTTTGCATGTTGAAGGCGCGTAGATGAAATATGGAATCAAAATAGTGATGGGTTGCTAGCCGCATCGCCTATTGACACGATTCCTCACATTTTCGCCCATTTCCTCGATCGGCTTTTACGATCTGAGTCGGAAGAGAAGCAGCTGGCACATTCTACGTATTTTTCTTTTCTCCCAGACCAACATGGAAGATACTGAGTCTTTATTTTACATATACGACTTGTGTGGCTCAGTGGTACCGTAGGTGCATTTAAATTGCAGGGACCCAGGTTTGATCCCCGTCAAGATGGACAACGATATTTTTTTCAGATTGGCCTGGTTTTTGGATGTTTATCTATATATGTATTTGTTATAAAACATCGTTGCGTAAATATCCATAACCATAACACAAGTCTCGAACTTACTTTGGGGCTAGCTTAATCTGTGTGATTTTGTATTTATTTATTTGATAATTTTATATTGTCTGACGGATTGACGATCTATCAACGGACTATAGTCGTCTGAACCATTATAAGAAGAACGTTGATATCAAAATGTTATTTCTACTAGGCATCGCCAGTATGGTGTCGCAAAGGACATCAAAAAATAAGAATGACATTAAATTTTTCTTCCATGCTGGTCTGGGAGAAAAGAAGAAACGTAGAAGAATGTGCCAGTTGCTTCTCTTTCCGCGCAGACCGTAGAAGCCGGTCGAGAGTATGCGGCTAGCAACCCATCACTATTTTGATTCCGTTTTAACCTTTACGCCCACCCACACGCTAAACGTGGCCTTTCGGTCTTATGACTTTAGGCTCTGTCAGGGATAAAGACGTGATTAATATGTATGTATATTAAATTTAGAATAAAAGGAGGCTCTCATACGTCTCTTGTTGTAACGGTACCTACGGAATCCTTGGTGTACGCGTTCCGTCTCGCACTTGGCATGTTACTCTGATGTTATCTGTGACGGTTGGATGTTCCGTTTTTGAAATTTGACAGCTGCCGGTCAAGGGTTCGAATGATTGAAGGAATTTGAATATCTTATTTTTGGTCTCGCACAGTGACAGGTAATTGCTATGTACAGTCAGCTAAAATAATGACTAGATACAGTCACGTGCATTAATATACACTATACATGGTGAACTTTTGATCGCTTTGGAGCCCAGTCGATATTAACAACTTTTCCTATGGGACCAATGGTGGGTACTAAATTTTTTTAAATTCCTATACAAATTGACCTGGCGGCTGAACTAGTTTGTAACGTTGCAGCGTGCCACCTGCATGCTGCATCTCATTCAACCTCATTTCTCTCATCCTGTCCATTTTTCATTCCTTATTTTAATTCAAATTTCATTTTTAATTCAAATTTCATTCCATTCCATTCCATTTTTAGATTACTCTCTCTCTCTCATCACTCATTCTTTAGTCTGCTACCATCTTTCAGTCTGCTACCATCTTTCAGTCTGCTACCATCTTTCAGTCTGCTACCATCTTTCAGTCTGCTACCATCTTTCAGTCTACTAACATCTTTGAGTTTACTACCATCTCTTGGAGCATAACAGTCTCTGTTATTAATTTATTGAAGTTGTAAAGTGAAGTTGTAACAAGAAAGTTATTCTCTGTGTTCTGGGTGTCGAGTCTTTTGTTCTCCCTTCCTATTTATGTGAGAACTCGGCTAGAGCGCCGGGATAGTCGAGAGTCGAGCCCTCACAAGTTTGTATGGAAAGGACCATTTCTTGTGAGTTCCCAGCATTGGTCCGATAGGAAAAGTTGTTCATATCGACGGGCTGAATCATCCTTTAAGGCTCCATAACGATCACAATTTCACCATGCACATATACACAATAAGGTAGTTTCTTACGTCAAAATAATAACATTAATAATGACTAGCTCCGTGGCGCAGCGGTCAACACGCCAGGCTGCGACACGGAGTGACCGGGTTCGATCCCCAGCCAGGTCAAGATGGAAAATGATCTTTTTCAGATTGGCCTGGGTCTTGGATGTGTATCTATATATGTATTTGTTATAAAATATTGTATCGTTGAGTTAGTATCCCATAACACAAGTCTCGAACTTACTTTGGGGCTAGCTCAATCTGTGTGATTTGTCCGTATATATTTATTTATTAAAGTTAGTCCGTCAGTTAAATAGTCGAAAAATATTGGACACGTATTTTTTCTTTTCTTAATTAAACAATAAATGATAAATATATAGCACGTCAAAGTTTATGAGTGGAGGCTCGTGACGTCAAAGTTTGTTAAAAAGTGTAGCAAACTATGACGTCACATAGATTTACAAAGGGCTATAGCTTTATATTTTTTGTTTAATCGACAAAAGAAATAAACATATCCAATATTTTTTGTTTATCTAACTGACGAACTAATTATATTTTTATTAAACTGGCCTATTTTATGCCATACATGACCATATCACAATGAGCGACGTGCGTACATACAGGTTGAAATTGAATTCATTAGCAAACGTATATGGAGTGACTCAGACCGCGAATCTGAATAACTTTCAGTATGGGACCAACTCCGAAATTGCAAAAAAAAATCAGCTGTTCCATAAATTTTAGCCAAGTAGATATTCCACTTTTGTATGAACGAGCAGATATTTTTATCGCGATGTCGAAGTTGGTCCCGTAATAAAAGTTGTTCAGATTCGTGGTCTGAGTCACTTTTTAAACGTATGCTAGTGAATTCAATTTCACGCTGTATATCAATTCTCTTGTCTGTACATAGTAATATTTTCACCTCTCCTATTATGCAGTATGGTTGATTTAATTAAATTTTTAATTTAATTTAAAAAGATAGTAACTTTTTCATAATTATCGAATCAAATAAAACTATGTGCAAGTCTTTCTTTAAAATGGCAGAAAATATTCTCAATCGAAACAAGTTAATATATACTTATTTTGTATTAAATACTGAGCTTAGTTGTCCTGACCTGTCAACCTCTTGTTATATTTATATCTTATCTTGCAAAATGTAAATAAACAAAATTATATAAATATACTACTTTTACTGCTGTTCTGTATCGATAACAAATAATTTACAGCCCTTATTTGATTAGATTATATTATAAATGTACTTAACTAAATACCTAAATATGAAAATAAAACTTTATAGATTTATTAGGCCATTTAGGTCTTTATTATTGCGATATTATTGCATTTTGAATAAATAGTACGCATAATTATGTATATAAACGAACCTTTTTATTAGGTATTTGTTTCCGTTGACGTTTCGTTAGTAAAAAGGTTCGTGCTAAGTCCCGTTTATAAACATAATCATGTTTCTAAAGCGCGAAAGTTTAAAAAAGAATAAATGCTATATGTTTTTAAATAACATAAAAGAGTTGAAGTAAGAATTTATATACGATGTCTAGTAAATGATGTTGATGTTATACTTACCTATAATAGTGATTGATTGACACGTACATTTTATAAATTAAAAATCAACCTGATTACGTCATCATCATCAGACAGGGTAATTTTGAACGGTGCAGCAGGAGACACAATTACCCTTTTTTTACTCTTTTCTATAGCATTTATTTATATCATACGAAGAACACGATTCTGAATTTGAAATTAAAATATATTCAGAGAATTCAAAATCATTTTGTATCGAATAAAGCGAAGCGTATGTAAGAGATTACAAGAAGCTATTTTTATACATGGAATGTGTCCTTTCTTTCTTCACCGTTACCGCGTCGGGACGGATGATAAAATTAGTTGAGAGAAAGAGAAAGTGAGTGCTGCGCTTGCTCGTACAAGCCAACTATTAATTTGGACACTGCTGCCAGCCGGTTCCATGGTGTAATGGTTAGCACTCTGGACTCTGAATCCAGCGATCCGAGTTCAAATCTCGGTGGAACCTGTTCTTTTTACCACTATACTATTTCATTTTGTTTCCTACGTTTTGTAAACTTTTAATATTGGCGATATTCCTTACCTATTAAATTGGCATTTTCTTATACTTTTTGGCAAAATTTGGATTTCTCATACTCACATTTTAAGCATCATTTCCTTGATAAATTCAAATAAAATGAATTTTACATGTATTCACGGACAACGGTAAGCTTGATTTACGCATTATAAAATTTACAAAACATTAGAAAGAATAGAAAAATGACGACATTTTTGATCTGACATCGTTTGAAACGAGTTCTTTTCATGTGCATTTTTCAATAATTAAATTCAGAAATAAAAATTAAGCAGTATGCAGAATATAAATAATATAGTCCTCTTTCAAGTTTAAAAAAAAATGTGTTTAACTTAAAATCATAGTCATTAGGAACAAAATAGCAAGTGGAAAAAAAGCCTATTTCATAGGTCACCCATTATAAACATTTTCAAAGTAAATTACGTATATAAACCAGACTTAGCCGACCCTTTTCGGTTCGTGCTAATTCCCGTTTATATACATAATAGGCTAGTTTCCTGGGTCAAAATAATAACATTACAGTTAGTCCGTCAGTTATATAATCAAAAAATACTGGACACGTATTTTTTCTTTTGTCAATTAAACAATAATAATAAAAGATAAAGCGCGTCAAAGTTCATGAGTAGGGGCTTGTGACGTCAAAGTTTGCTAAAAGTGTAGCAAACTATGACGTCACACGGAATTTCAAAGGGCTATATCTTTATCATTTTTTATTAAATCGATAAAAGAAAAATACGTATCCAATATTTTTTGATTATCTAACTGACGGACTAATTATATTTTTTTAGGAAACTAGCCTATTGTGTCTAAACCACGAAAATCTAAAAAAGAATATTTTCGAAGTGGTGGAATAAGGCTAATGATGTCACACATAATATGTTTTTGTTGAAGTATTTCTTGAATTGGCTATTATGTTACTCAGTAACATCTGTACAAATATCGGGGTTGGCTTATAATAAAAATCACTTATTTTTATACAGAACAATGCGTGTTACCGCGTGTATTTTTAAGTTCCAGGCAAAACAAAGTAGGTATTTAAGTAGGTATGTATTATTGTTAAATAATGGTTTTACTCGTTGCAATAAAAGAGTCTTACGATTTTTTTTTTAATTTATTAAAAAGGTTTATTTAGAACTAGCTTTCGCCCGCGGCTCCGCCCGCGTCAATGTCGATCTCTCGGGAATAGTACTTTTTCTCGGGATAAAAGGTAGCCTATGTCCTTCTTCGCACTCCAGAGAACTTGTATGCAAAGTTTCATGATGATCGGTTCAGTAGTTACGGCGTGAAAGCGTAACAAACAAACAAAAAAACAAACAAACTCACTTTCGCATTTATAATATTAGTAAGGATAAGGATAAGGATTAATGACGTAGACATTGTATAGAACATTTCTACATCTAAAAAATATAGGTACATTATATTTAGTACATATATCTTTTATTTCATCATCAGGTCCTTTTTAGTCTCCACTACAGGAGCACGACCCTCTCTGTACTACTAGGACCATAATTAGCCAGAGCAGCCAGAGGACTTGGCCTACACTCTCCACGCTGGCCAGACGGGTTGGAGAGGTGGTCTTTTATTTAAAAATAACTTTTTATTTAAAAATTTCGGAAGTGAATTATGGAACAAATACCTATATATAGTAGGTACACAGTTGGGATTATGTACCCGTCTGGCCAGCGTGGAGAGTGTAGGCCAAGACCTCTGGCTGCTCTGGCCAAGTATGGCTCTAGTAGTACAGAGAGGGTCGTGCTCCTGTAGTGGAGACTAAAAAGTACCTGACGATGATGATGACCTACATAATCCCAATTATGTACCTACTTGTTCCTGCATGATGGGAAAATTTTGAAAAATATTTCGGTGCTGTAATCATCCGTCGGCCTAAAAAGCCTTTTAGTTAAGAACATTTGTAGTTTCGATCTATAAATTCATTTTAAAACTAACAATTTAAGTATATCCCTTAAAAAATATAGCTACTGATACAAGAGTATGTATTTAAGAAGGTATATGTTAAATAAGTATACATCGTGTAACATAACCAACGACGTTCCCGTGAAGGGGTGACTCAGCCCTCAAAATGAACAACTTTTCCTATGGGACCAATGCTGGGAACTCAAACAAAAATTGTCATTTTCATACAAAAGTGATCGGCCGGCCCGGCAATTAGTAAGAAAATGTAAAAAAAAAAATAGAAAATGCAAAATTTGGTCAAAATCCGTTCAGACGTTTTGGCGTAATTGAGTAACAAACATCCATATATTCACAAACTTTCGCGTTTATAATATAAGTAAGGTATTTAGGATTTTAAATTATTGCAATTTTATTTATCTTGAGATATGAAACTTTCTAATAGAAAATAAAATTCTAAAATAAAAAAATCAACTAAGTACATATCCTATTTGTAGCTAAGTCATGTTTTTGGACTACTCATAAAGAAATCGTTTACTAGTTTGTTATTGCGACTAGACCTGATATTTACAGAGTCCAATCAACGTTATCGACGGCTTTCTTTGATTATCATTTTATGACTAACTGCATTTATAATAGAGCTGGGTTTTCTCCTTGACTCACCATCAACTTAATCATTTTTGTTCACTAAGTATAAGCAAATTAAAAAGTTCATTGGTACGTACTTATATTTCTTCTCAAGGTTTTTTTATTTTATTCCATTATATCAAATTACATTCAGGTATTTATCTGCCACAAGCTTCGTCAATGATGCCGTAACGAAATATCCACAACCTGCTTCGTCAAAAGTTACAACATTTGTATTTATCAACATGCATCGTCACGTATAAAATATTTTATGATACATTTAATACACATTATAAGTGAATCATAAGTATGTATTCTATAAGAGTTAATAAAGATCTATTTAAACCCAAATTTATTTTTGACAAATTTGACAGCTCCTCGGCGCAGTGGTTAACACGCCAGCCTGCGACACGGAGTGCCCGGGTTCGATCCCCGGCCAGGTCAAGATGGAAAATGATCTTTTTCAGATTGGCCTGGGTCTTGGATGTTTATAAATATATATGTATTTGTTATAAAATATAGTATCGTTAAGTTAGTATCCCATAACACAAGTCTCGAACTTACCTTGGGGCTAGCTCAATCTGTGTGATTTGTCCGTATTTATTTATTTTTAAGATTTGCCCGAGCAGTCATACATTGCAAGTTAAATTAAAGCTCAAATCATTCGCTAACATTCTATATGTACATGTCGTGTCCATATCCATGTCCCTATCGTAGATCATACATACATGTTATTACGTCTTTTTCCCTTTCGGTGTAGACAGAGCCCTAGTCATCGCCTACTAACATGATTCCTCGGATTTTCGCCCATTCCTCAGTCGGATTTTACCATCTGCGCGAGAAGAGAAGCAGCTGGTACATTCTACATTTTTTTTCGAGACCAGCATGGAAGAGGATACTATATATAGGAACAACAAATTAGTTCCATGTCGACAAGACAAGAGTCCCATGGACTTTGTCAACTACCATTAAATAAGTTAAAAGTAGATTTTTTTTTAAATAAGCTTTTATGCACATCACTTTAAGTTTCAAGTTATTTTGAGCGAGCCCTTTAATTTGATATCCATATTGTCAAAGCGCATCAAAAATAGCTAGTCCGCCAGGGTGCTCCGCCTTCTTGGATTCAAATGACGTTACACAGCATAACTTGCATTGTCACCCGAACTAAACGAGTAAACAAAATTTCAATTCAATCGATGGAAGATATATGCTACAAAATTGAGTTGCAGGATTCCACCCGAACAAACATAGTCAGGTATAATAATTAATAGTACTAACATGCTTGTATTACACAAGCAAAATATAAATTTCGATGAAATTCGGAGAACCGCAACGCCAATAGTGAATGTCGCTTTGTTACCTGTAATTTTTTTATTCTTAACAAGAAATATCCAAACCAGCAAATTAAAAATGACAAACCATAGGAAAGCCCACATGTCTGTTAGCAAAAAACGACGGTGAAGTCACAGCCGCGCCTCGTATTAACTGATTACCTTAATTAAAAAGCTAACTCTTTCCCGCGCCTTGGGACTTCTGCAGGGGCGTGGATACGTGGACGTGGATTAAAAATCTATGTCCGACAGGTGGGTCACTAATCTGTTTGTTAAAGTTAATCAAGAGTTAAGAGTAGAGGGGAAAGGTGGTCAAAGTTAACGAAGAGTTAAGTAGCATACGATGCCGCGCGAACTTCGGCAGCGGCGTGCGAGCGAATGTGGATGAAAAATATGTGTGTTAGGTAAGACAGCAATTCGTTGGTTAAAGTTAACCAAATGTGTTTTATAATATAAGTACATTGTCTTTGCCTATGGTTAAGAAACACATTTAAGTTTGGTTAATTAAGGGTTGAGGTTAATGCATGCTTTACGAGTGCGCTATATCAAGCACAAAAGAGTAAATAACACATTACAAAACAAAGACCTCATTAAAAATATGATGGTCTTAAAAGTGGAAATGGGGATTAAAAATTATTAAGCACTCTCTGTTGAAGCGTGCATTGGTGAAAAATTCGCGGTCTAATCAACCAATTAAAGGTAACGGAGTGTTAAGGATATATGCATTTCCCTTTGATTATCGATTTGTTTTTCTAAGTTTTACCACCAAGTTGGTACACTTGGCTTGGAGCCCGAAGGTGAGGTGCCATGACTACCTACTTCCATGGTAAACTACTTGTAGTATTTTTGGTATTATTATTCATTATTTTATTAGATATGGTGTAAAAGAACTACTGATTACCGCCAAAAGTGGCCAATTTTGGGGGCATTTGGTGGTTCTCTTAATTTATCAAATGCACAATTATAAAAAGTGATATTAAAAATACTGCAACTATTTATTTATTTTATAAGGTTATAGAGTAAGACAATAAAATGATGGGTGGCGATAGTTTCGCTGATCTTGATTTGATGCCGTCCTAAGCCACAACGGCAGCGTCTACAGCAGTGTTTTTCAACCTTTTTCATGATGCGACCGAATATGATGCGGCGAAATATTTCGTGACCCAACGCCCTTCGTTTTTTTATCATGCATATGTCGCAGGCAAATTGAATATTCATTCGATACTGTTCGATACGACGTTTTTACTTAATAAAACAATCTTTTTAATCCTTATTGTTTTTTTACTGAAGTAGTTTTCTCGACCTGTAGCGACCCCCTACAGAAGCTTCGCGACCCCCCAGGGGATCACGACGCGACCCACGGTGGTTGAAAATTACTAGTCTAGAGTGACTACCCCACTCGCTCTACCTTGCAACTCTCACCCAAGCTAGTTAGTTTGACACAATAAATTCATTGCGTCACCGGCCCTAACCCTTCCGATTACGATCTTATCGTACACATTACCCAGTGAATTATTATTTCTGATTAATAAATACTCCCAAGGCACCGGCTGCCGTCAATTACGGAATTTGATGCGTTTTCATTAAACACCACGACACTTTGGGGACGGTACGGCCTTCTGGGTTAGTGGGCGTGTTCCGAAGAGTGCCGTGGCGGCATTTTTGGGTTAATATTCGATTTTCAAATATTAGGTTAAAGGTTACACTATAAATTACAAAGTTTAACGGGTAGATAGCAATTTCTATTACATGATGTCACATACGTTTATATTCATGTTTATTAAACCGACCTTAGCAAAAAGAAGGTTATCAATTAGACACGTATGTAGAGGTATGTATATTGCCAGAATTCCATAGTTTTTGTATTGTTAGTCTATACAAGCTTCCAAACATGTGTGTCAAACTTAAAGGTGAATATTTGTATGTTTGTTCGAGTCGAGCATATCTCAAAAACTAGAGGACGGATTATCAAAATGTTTTTTTTATTTACTAGGTATAGTTTACCTTAGAGAGAGAACGTACACTGCGCGTCACTGAAATGAAAATACGGCGTTGCATAACTGCAATTTCGCGAAAAAATCCAAGAGGTACTTCGACGATCAAAAATTACAAACCCACCTACTTCATCTTTTAAAACCTATCACTCTTGGGGACTCTTAGGCACTCTTAGATATTTGAGACGAACTGAAATGGCAAAATCCATCTAGTTGTTTGGAAGATACGAGGTAATAAAGAAATTTACAAACATACATGATACGTGCGAAACACATAACCCTTTTTGTCAGTTGAGTAAAAAGCACTGGAAAGCAGACCCTGAGCTTTGACGCCTCAATCTCTTCTTCTACTCCTCATCATATGGAGGTCTGTTATACTTTCCATGCTGTAAAAAGTTACGGCTTATTTTCACGACTGACCGCCTGCCTAACGTCAACCCTCCTTGGGAATGCTTTCGTTGTAAGGGATGTATGTGCTTGTCCCTTTAGTTGCCTCTTACGACATTCACAGAACAGAATGGAGTGGTTCTGTATTCTAAACCACACGGCCGTTTTGACGTCCCAATGTTGCTTAGACAATTATTAATGAACGAATACATTTGCCGTGTGGTTTCCGGCAGAGTAGAATAGGACCATTCCAAGCCTTCCTATGGATGTCGTAAGAGGCGACTTACATAAATACAAGCTAAACAAAGCTCATAAACATCAATGAGACTTCTCCAACACGCCTGGCCAGCGAGGAGAGTGTAGGCCAAATCCTCTGTCTGCTCTGGCTAAGTATGGCTCCGGAAATACAGAGAGGGTCATGCTCCTGCAGTGGAGACTAAAAAGAACTGATGATGATGAATACAAATAATGTATCCAAGTACAGTACCGAAACACAATTTACTCTGATACTTACTTTTATCTTTTAGCTTTAAGATTACATTATCTATCCAAACATCCTGTACCAAATGACGACTCCCCGACCACAAAACTAAGAAACGCAAACAAGATACTGTACTATTGCTGACAAATGACACAGATTTGTTGAACAAAACAATTTCATTATACGCAATAAAACCGTATCATTTAATTTAAATGTGTAACAATCGCGAAATCATTAGAAAACATTCATTCATACAGATAAATCATGCATTATTATAGAAAAAGGGCCCTATATTCCATACTAGCATTCGCCCGCGGCTCCGCCCGCGTCAATGTCGATCCCTCGGGAATAGTACTTTTTCCCGGGATAAAAGGTAGCTTATGTCCTTCTCCGCACTCCAGAGAACTTGTATGCAAAATTTCATGACGATCGGTTCAGTAGTTACGGCGTGAAAGCGTAACAAAAAAACAAACAAGCAAACAAATAAACAAACAAACAAATTCACTTTCGCATTTATAATATTAGTAAGGATAAGGATAAGGAAGTAAGGATAAGGATTAGCATGTTTTGTGTTGAACATTTATAAATCAAACATCATTTATTTTTACTAATTAAAATATGATGTTGTACTAGAAGATATACTCTTGATTAGGGCAGATTTTGAAACACGAATAAAAGTTATAAGCCAATAATTCCATACAACAGCATTTTTTATTAACTCTCTAGTTTACTAGTATCGCCATGTCCGTTTGTCTGTCTGTCTTTACATATAAACTACGTATATTATAAGTAGGTACTATGAAATTGTAATTTAGCATGTGTATAAAAACAGTCCTTGTCCTCTGACTGCTCTGCGGCCAAGTATGGCTCTAGTAGTACAGAGAGGGTCGTGCTCCTGTAGTGGAGACTAAATAAGACCTGATGATGATGATGATGATGATGATGATAAAAACAGTTTTTACGGTGCCTCCCATACATGTAAAATGGGGATGGCTTCTTTTTCTTGTCAATCCCTTCCTGTGGATTGTCAATACAGAGATACCTAAGCAACCTCGTCCAACTTTATTGTAATAGTAGAGAAGATTAAAAAACAGTTTCACTCTGAGAGTGCCGACAGAAGTGAAACCTGAACCACGGCCTGAACATTCGGTTACTTAATAAACAGAGGTGCAGGTTACGGTAACGGTAACAGCGTAACGAGCTCAAATGGTTTTCTTTTCATCAAAGAAATGGCGAGCTCCGTGGATCAGTGGTCAACACGCCAGCCTGCGACACGAGGGTTCCTGGGTTCGATCCCCGGTCAGGTCATGATGGAAAACGATATTTCTCAGATTGACCTGGGTCTTGGATGTCATCTATAAGTATTTATTATATAATATTGTATCGTTGAGTTAGTATCCTACGACACAAGTTCACAGCTTACTGTAGGGCTAGCTCAATTTGTGTAATAATTATGTCCCTATATATTTATTTATTCATAAATCCCAACGCGCCTGAAGACATTTTTCTTTCAAAACAAGTATTTTTGCAAATATTACATTTTTGTGGCAAGCTTTTATATTTTTATAAACGAATCCACACTGTAAAAAGCTTTCCAAGACAAATCAAATGAGCCCAAATTCGATTGATGTACCTTGTTTGGTTTAAGAGTTCCTATGGCCACCTTCTGACTCCACCATCAGGCCAGCGCAACGATTCCATAATATTGTATTGTCATTGATTTACACATGCATGCAAAATTTCAGCTCAATCGGTAACCGGAAAGTGGATGAAATTTAACTCGCAAGACTCTATTCATCATCATCAGGTCTTTTTATCTCTACTGCAGGAGCATGGCCCTCTCTGTACTACCGGAGCCATACTTGGCCAGAGCAGACACAGGATTTGGCCTACACTCTCCTCGCTGGCCAGACGGGTTGGAGAGGTATCATTGATGTTTATGAGCTTTGTTTAGCTTGTATTTCTTAAGTCACCTTTTACGACCTCTATGGGAAGACTATAGTCTTCCCATAGAGGTCGTAAAAGGCGACTCCTATAGGAGTGGTCCTTACGGCTGAGACAAGACTCTATTACAGACCAACATCGAGACAGGGGCTTGTAAAATAATTTACATTCTGCATAGTTCGCATTGCACACATAAATCTTTACGCATCATTGCCTACGTCGTATATTAGTGGTAAAAAAGTAAATTGAGGTAATTAACCAACTGTTTAAACTTTGCCCATGTTTATCAAGCTGTCACATGTCGTGACGACACATGTTTGTATCGACGTGGAGACGCGTGGCCGTATGCATATTTGCTTAGTAAACTGCTGTAACTATATTTCAATAAATAACTTAGACAAATGGAAATTTTCAACGTAAGTACTAACAAGTAAACAGAGTAATCAGAGCCCTTTATGCACGTAAGGACCAAGTCTAAATTGAGTTTCTTTCGGCATATTCTTCTCACCAGTTGGTCGTTCCGAAACGCTAGTAGAATTTCGATTCTTCTAATATTAAAAATAAAATATAAGATATAAAAATATGACGTTCAAAAACAGATACATGTATCCAATTTTGAATAAAAATCTCTGACTTTTGACTTTTTTTTGACAACAATAAAATATAAATACGGGCAAATCACACAGATTGAGCTAGCCCCAAAGTAAGTTCGATACTTGTGTTAAGGGATACTAACTCAATGGTACTATATTTTATAATAATACTTATAAGTTTAGATAAACATTCAAACGCAGGCCAATCTGAAAAACATAATTTTTTCATCTTGACCTGGGATCGAACCCAGACCCGTGACAGTCTGACCACTAGGCTACACAGCTCGTCAAAAATAAAAGAACATTGAATGTTAAGTAAATCAATGATTTCTATGCATACTTTGCGATGAAAAAACCATAACAATTAAACTAGGTCACTTTGCCTTAATCATCAGGTTATCAGTACCATCCAATACCCTAAAAGTGCAGTTTTATCAAATAATCAAAACGCTACAAGCAGGGACAGAAGTGCTTACATTTTTATCATTATCCTGCTTCTTTTTCTTCTATCGTTATGTCATTTGTAAAACTAACTTCTTTAAATTTTTCTTTTTAGTTGTAAAATCTTAGCCCTCATATGTCTCCCGCATAACATCTCAGGGAGAGGGGGTGCCTGAAAATCAGCGCTACCTGAGACGCCTGTCTCTGGCAGCACAAGCTGAGGCATTCCTTTGCCAACATTAAATTAGGTACTTAAGCTGCTAAATATGTTTATAAGCAATTTTATAAATTGTAAATAATATGTACCTGGCATGTGTATGGCAATAAATGGCTTATTATTATTCTCTTTATTTATTTAATTTCTTAGTTCTAGGTTTTTATAAAACTTATATAAAAAGTAAAATATAAAAAAATATCATACAAAAAATACAACTTTTATAAAAACCTAATCCTAGAGGTCTGCCAGCAGCGGGGCAGGGCTCAAGCTACCGACAGTTAAGGCTACAGAGAGAGAAACCTCCTGACGATGCGCGCAGTGTCCAGGAGTACTGCCTTCTGTATCTGACCCTTGATCCAGCCATCTAGCGAGAGCCTCTTGAGGTGTTGATCGAGGCTCTTCGCTATAAGACCGTTCACTGAAACGACTATCGGGACAATGATCGTCGAATCCACATCCCACATAGCGGTCACCTCGTGGGCCAAGTCTAGGTACTTAGTAAGTTTGTCCTTCTCGGCCTTCACAAGGTTCTCGTCATGCGGGATGGTGATATCGATGAGCATTGCCTGGCGCGTCGATCGATCTGTTAGCACGATGTCAGGCTTATTGGCAACAATAGTCCTATCCGTGATTACAGATCGATCCCAATAGAGCGTGGCACGACCATTTTCGAGAACCGGCATTGGTGTGTACTTATAGTACGGCACCTCGGAATCCACAAGCTCATAACGAAGAGCAAGTTGCTGGTGGATAATTCTGGCTACAAGGTTATGTCTGTGCAAGTACTCTCCGTTAGCCAGATGAGAACAACCGGAGATAATATGCCTGAGTGATTCGCCAGGACGGCGGCATGCTCGACAAATGTCGACCGTACCGTCCTTCAGGATATATCTCCGATAGTTGTTCGTCATCATGACTTCGTCTGCAATTGCACAAGCAAAACCCTCGGTTTCTCCAAAGAGGTCACCAAAGCGTAGCCAGTTTACCGACGCGAGCAGATCTACATCAGGCCCTGTTAAGGCCCGGTAGAACCGCCCGTGCAGCTCCTTGCTCTTCCATATGTCCCTGCGGTCTTCGGTGCTCAGCACCGTTGGTCTGTGCCAGTTCTCGCTTGCTAAGGAGAGCGGTGTAAAGCTCCTATCTACTGCAACAACGTCGCGATGCATCCCACACTCATTTTTAAGGAAATAATCCCTAAGACTGTACACCTCGCGGTTATGGAGAGTCTTGGCGTTCAAAAATCCACGACCTCCACACTTACGTGGGATGTACAGTCTCATAACGGATGAGCGTGGGTGAAGCATGCGATGCGCTGTCAGCTGTTGACGGACCTTCCTATCCAGGGCATCTAACTCAGTTTGGGTCCATCTTAGTATGCCAAAGGAGTAAGTGAGTAGGGGCATTACCCAGGCATTGAAAGCGCGTACCTTATTACCACCTGACAAAAGACTTTTAAGTACTTTTGTCAGTCGACAAAAGAAACGCTCTTTCATCGCCTGCTTTATGTCCCCATCCACAATACTCAAAGACTGTGACATACCAAGATATTTGTAAGTTTCCTCCTCCGCGAGAGATCTGAGGGACATTATCTCAGAAAGTTGTAAATTTGTTGAATTTACAACTTTTCCCCGTTGGACATGCATGACAGCACATTTATCTACACCAAACTCCATCCTGATAGAACTACTGAAATCTCTTGTGATTTTCAATAGCTCCACCAGGTCAGAGGGATTTGGTGCAAATAATTTTAAATCATCCATGTATAACAGGTGAGAAACAATCTCCCCGTCACTTCGGAGGCGGCAGCCTAGTCTTGAATCCCTCAGTAGGTTGCTGAGGGGGTTCAAAGCCAGACAAAACCATAATGGACTCAAACTGTCGCCCTGGAAAATGCCTCGCTCGATCCTTATCAAGTCCATCGGATCCGAGGAGCCATTTCCTTTACCTGGCTGACAGAGGACCGTGGCCCATTGTCTCATACACGTGCCAAGAAAGGATCTTAAAGTTGTATTAACTTTATACAACTCTAAGACCCTCTCTAGCCATGAATGAGGCACTGAATCATAGGCCTTTTTATAGTCAATCCAGGCAGTTGAAAGGGCTGCCTTTTTCCGTTGAACTTGCTTGCAGATGGTCATGTCTATGAGGAGGAGCTCTTTAGTACCACGGGACCCAACCCTACATCCATTTTGAGAGGAAGCCATGATTTTGTTCGCAACTATGTGCTGGTTAATTTTCGCTCTCAAGATGGATGTAAGGAGCTTGTAAAGAGTTGGCAAGCATGTGATAGGTCTAAAATTCTTGGGATCCGTGGTACTACCGGATTTATAGAGCAGGAAGGTGATTCCTGTCGTAAGGAAAGAAGGTAGGGAACCAAGCTCGAGAGCTTGTTGAAATTGTGTGGCCAAACGTTCATGTGAGCTTCGAATCCACTTTATCCAGAAGTTGTGCAATCCATCCGGCCCAGGACTTTTCCAGTTCTGCGCCGTACGAATCGCACATCTTATGTCATCGGGGTT
Organism: Elegia similella; assembly: GCA_947532085.1. Taxonomy (NCBI): domain Eukaryota; kingdom Metazoa; phylum Arthropoda; class Insecta; order Lepidoptera; family Pyralidae; genus Elegia; species Elegia similella. The sequence goes on from OX383928.1 coordinate 6,791,760, forward strand.
GATAGTTACAGCCCCCATGGACTCGATAGGCTCACATTCACGTTCAACCACTGTCATCCAATCACTCTCGGTGTGTTCGACTGGCACCGACCAAATACTACGCCAGAAATTATTCATAGCAGTAGCATTCGGCAGCTGCCCGTCGATCACACATTGTTCAGTTCCCTCCCACTTCCTGTACACCTTCCTTTGGTCACTTTGGAAGAGCCGATTTAGCTGGAATCGTTCCACACGCTCTCTGTAGCGGCGAATACGTCCCGCCCACGCATAGACTTTCTGCTTCAGGAAGTCAATGCGTTCCGTAACACAGGCAATGTAGTCGCTGGGTCTAATACCAGTACCCGCAAATGCCTGGTTTACGAAACGCATGACACGGGGGCGATTATTGCCCCCCCTGAAGCATATTAGCTTTGCAATGAGAGTCCTGAATATGCTGATACGTCGCTCAATCCGCTTTTGCCATGCAGGGACACCGCCAACGGGCCGAGCTGCATAGTCAACGTCAGGAAACTTGACTCGAGCAACCCGACACGCCGCAATGGCCCCACAGTACAAGATTGAGTGCGTATCAACAAGATCTTCACTAGCCTCTAAATACGGGGCTAGCAGATCATTCAGGGCTCCCATTAGCGCCAAATTGCGTCTATTCGTAGGCAGACGAGGTATACGCGGCCTAGAGTCCGATGTGGCGCGATACTGCATGATCGTCTCCCCCAAAGTCCTCCTCAAGTGCTCATGGGCCTGGGTACTTACGCTTATGGTCACACTGTTCCCCCCATCAGCACTATGGATTTCATCATTCATTGGCTGAGTCCTAATAAATGGACCCGCCAAAACAGCTGACGTGTCCCGTGCCATGGTGGGAGCCGTGCGAGCAGGTAGCGCCTCCAGTCGTAGCCGATCAAGCACAGAGTCATCCAGCCGTTTGCACCGTTGAATGACACGCACTTGATCCGATAGTCGCTGTGCGGAAACGGTGATGGCTGGCTCAAGGACCTGAAACAGAGCCAACATCCGATCACGGTACGCAGTCATGTTGGTTTCCCCCTCTGTAGCCTCATAATAGGCGCGCATGCAGTTCTCATTATTTTGTTGAGTCCATCGCATGCGACGCACTACACCACCGGTAGCGGGAGCCGGGCGCGGGGCAGGTTGCCTCGCAGGCCCCAAGCGTGCCGGCAGCGGGGGTCGTCCACGTCGCGCAGGTGGCGGCGGCGGCGCGGCCGACGGCCCGCGCTCGTCGTCGCTCGACTCGCTGGTGCCGGGCGCCGTGGCGAACTCGTCACCCGACGATGTTGGCGAGGAGCTGGACGACGACGCGGGTGGAGGTGGAGGGCGTGCGACTTGTTCCGCTCGATTTTTCTTGGATCTTGTTATCATTTTACAATTTATGTGTGTTTTCTTGTGTCAATGACAATGACAATTATGTCATGACAGATTAATTGTATTTGCAGTTTTCTTTTTTGAGAAAATATTAGGATAACTGCCATTTTGGAGGGTGAATATATATATTTTAATGTATAATTATGTCTGTTCACTGTTTATTATCTATTATTAAAACGATTATGTATCCAAAAACTTAAATAATAAAATTGAAAATGAAGAACAAGACTCAATTTGACAGCGGTTTTTTTTTTTTTTTTTTTTTTTTTTTTTTATTATTATTATTCTCTTTATTTATTTAATTTCTTAGGTCTAGGTTTTTATAAAACTTATATAAAAAGTAAAATATAAAAAAATATCATACAAAAAATACAACCTTTATAAAAACCTAATCCTAGAGGGCTGCCAGCAGCGGGGCAGGGCTCAAGCTACCGACAGTTAAGGCTACAGAGAGAGAAACCTCCTAACGATGCGCGCAGTGTCCAGGAGTACTGCCTTCTGTATCTGACCCTTGATCCAGCCATCTAGCGAGAGCCTCTTGAGGTGTTGATCGAGGCTCTTCGCTATAAGACCGTTCGCTGAAACGACTATCGGGACAATGATCGTCGAATCCACATCCCACATAGCGGTCACCTCGTGGGCCAAGTCTAGGTACTTAGTAAGTTTATCCTTCTCGGCCTTCACAAGGTTCTCGTCATGCGGGATGGTGATATCGATGAGCATTGCCTGGCGCGTCGATCGATCTGTCAGCACGATGTCAGGCTTATTGGCAACAATAGTCCTATCCGTGATAACAGATCGATCCCAATAGAGCGTGGCACGACCATTTTCGAGAACCGGCATTGGTGTGTACTTATAGTACGGCACTTCGGAATCCACAAGCTCATAACGAAGAGCAAGTTGCTGGTGGATAATTCTGGCTACAAGGTTATGTCTGTGCAAGTACTCTCCGTTAGCCAGATGAGAACAACCGGAGATAATATGCCTGAGTGATTCGCCAGGACGGCGGCATGCTCGACAAATGTCGACCGTACCGTCCTTCAGGATATATCTCCGATAGTTGTTCGTCATCATGACTTCGTCTGCAATTGCACAAGCAAAACCCTCGGTTTCTCCAAAGAGGTCACCAAATCGTAGCCAGTTTACCGACGCGAGCAGATCTACATCAGGCCCTGTTAAGGCCCGGTAGAACCGCCCGTGCAGCTCCTTGCTCTTCCATATGTCCCTGCGGTCTTCGGTGCTCAGCACCGTTGGTCTGTGCCAGTTCTCGCTTGCTAAGGAGAGCGGTGTAAAGCTCCTATCTACTGCAACAACGTCGCGATGCATCCCACACTCATTTTTAAGGAAATAATCCCTAAGACTGTACACCTCGCGGTTATGGAGAGTCTTGGCGTTCAAAAATCCACGACCTCCACACTTACGTGGGATGTACAGTCTCATAACGGATGAGCGTGGGTTATTATTATTATTATTAAAATGGCTATCATCATCAATGGCCTTAGTCCGTCTATTACAGACGGTTTAGACAGTGTCAGTGTCAGTGTCAGTCCCTGGGTTGCAGCTCTTTTCGTGGCTGAATAAGCCGATTCGTGAGCGGCAGATTCTACCGCATACTCTGCAGGTAAACGTATTGTTGCTAACGACGGAAGAAGCTTGATGTTGTCGCGTTCTTTTCGCCGCTAGTGTCTGAAACCAGACTTGGTCATGTGCTTTGCGTCCCTCCACCTCACCTTTACGCCACTTGTTACGGTTCTCGGCAACTACTTCCCAGTCGAGATGGTTAATACCAAAGGCGTGCATGTCTCGCTTTACGCAATCCTTGAACCGCAGCATAGGCCTACCAACGTTACGCTTTGCGTTTGCTACAGCACCAAGCAGAACTTTCCGAGGCAGGCGCGCGGGCTCCATACGATGCACATGCCCTAGCCAACACAACCGTTTCTGCTTAAGTAACGCTGAAAATGGCTGTACATACATGTTAAATAAGTTTTGACCAGTGTTTTGCTACCATGATTGCCCGTTCGTTTGCCTCATTCAGATCCCGCTGGGAGCAAGAAGCTGAACTTTCTGGGCACACCAAGAGGTGATCCATAGATTGAGTAGCACCGCAGTCGCACTTACTATTGTTGGAGAAACCCCACCTGACTCTGTTTTCTTGGCATCTGCCAACACCAGCCCGTAGTCTATTTAAAGACTTCCAGACTGGCCAGGGCGAATTGCCACCCAATGGTGATTTCTCAGCATGCGGTATATGGTTTGATGATGGCGGATATTTCTTTAGCCATTGTATTATCCTGCTAATATAATTGGTCTGAAAGTTTGTATATTTGGTACATACGAGTAAAAGCCTCAATCACTGATATGTATGAAACTTGTCAAATAACTAGCCTATGTACCTAATCTCGAAATCTACGTATAATAACATACAGGTTACGAAATAGTAGTCCGAAAAAGATACACGATTGAAGCACAAGCTTAGTTAAAACGTGTATTTGTTTTATCCTGAAATAAACGAGTACGTACCTATAATAATATTTTTCGGACTACTAAATAATAGCCCCGAAAAAGATACACGATTGAAGCATAAGCTTAGTGCATTTCTACTGAATGAACTGTACACCCTACATAAGCCTAGTATGATCAATTGGGAGCCATTTCAACTCGAAAAGAAGAAGACACTCTACATACTCGTATGTTAAAACAATGGGGTTAAGATGATACTAAGTAAACGCAGACGAAGGTTTTGGTCAGGATAGGAATGGATTGATTCCAAAAAAAACTTTTTGTCTGAAATTTCGGTTTACAGACGATAATTTTACGTGATAATGGTGGACATCGTGCCTCTCTATCGCTAGTTTCGTGCTCTCGCTTGCACATTGAACGTGACACTTTTTCGTACGTTCCCGCAAAATCGTAAAACTCGACCAAAAGAATGGGTATAAACATATACTTTGGTGAAAGCATGATAATTTCAATTTTTTTTTATATATTTTATAATATTTTATGTTTTTATCCCAATATATTTTGAAGGGACCTTTGATTTAAGATCATGTTTACTCCAAAAAGGTTATTGATGTGGTTCTCATAACAACATAACTTTTTTTTTTATTAACTCTTATTGTCCCACTGCTGGGCAAAGGTCTCCCCCATTTCCTTCCAGTAATTCCTATCTTGAGCCAACAACATAACACAGATCGAAAATCCTATTAGTACTGGCTGTGTATAAATCGGTTACCTAATTTAAACCATACACCCAGCGGTATAACCATACACCCAGCCGGGCGACTGGTTGGAAGAAGCTGCAGCGGCCTGCTGGTTTAAATGACCACGAAAATGTCTGGTGCAGAAAGCAATGGGATACTACTGCACTAATTTTCCCAAGAAAACTATATGAAATGAATAACCAGGATAATTGTGCGATGTCATGCGATCCGACTGACCCTCGGCGCCATTGTGATCCCGGGTCACATGGTGGGAAGTATGCTACCGGCCACTCTACTGCGGACCACCAGGCAGGAAGTGGAAACCATGCTACTGGTCAGGGCACAGGACTTAGGAAAACACAATTACGCAAACATCTACGCATGGGGACTTGGAATGTTAGAGGGCTCCTAAAGCCGGGAAAGTTAGAGATTGTAGAAAGAGAGATGGAAAGATGCAAAATCGACATCTTGGGGCTCAGTGAAGTGCATTGGCGAGGTAGTGGTCATTTCACAACCAGTAAAGGCAACACTATGTATTAAATAGGCGCCGACGACCACAGTAATAATGGAGTAGCGTTCATTGTGCCGAAGATAATACAGACCAGCCTCAAAGGATACGTTGCTCCAAATGATAGAATGATCGCCATAAGACTTGATGCCAGCCCCACACCAATTAACATTATACAGGTATATGCGCCTACATCTAAGTCAGAGGAAGAAGTTTCAGACCAATTCTATGCCGATCTTGATACCTTGTTGTGCACTATACCATCAAGAAAAGTAACTATCGTGCAAGGTGATTGGAATGCGAAGGTAGGAAGCACCAGGGACGATCCACTCAAAGGCACCGTTGTCGGCAGCTATGGCTTAGGTGAGCGTAATGACAGAGGTGAAAAATTTCATCAATATTGCGTAGAAAATCAGCTGACTGCTGTAAACACTTGGTTTGAGAACCATCCGAGGAGATTATACACTTGGACGTCGCCTCAAGGTCATAGAAATCAGATTGACTTTATAACAATTAAATCCAGGTGGCGATCATCAGTAACGAATGCCAAAACACTACCTGGTGCAGATTGCGGAAGCGACCATCAACTTCTAATAGCTGACTTCAGACTTCGCCTGAAAAGCGTACGGCCTAAATCGCAAATGAACATATCACTGAATAAACCAGCCTTACATCACTTTCAAAAAGAAGTTGGTACTAAGATCAAATCACTAGAATGGGACCCTTTTAACTCTAGCGAAGCGGACTGGAGTTCTCTCAAGGAGGTTGTTTTAGATGCCGCGAAACAGAGTAAGGAACTGTTCAAAACCGTGACAAGGAAAGAAGACTGGATAAGTGTTGCGTCGTGGGAGCTGATAGAGGAGCGAAAGATGCTTAAGAGTGAGGGGCTTGATTCTGAAGAAAGGAGAAATCGCTATAATCAGTTGCATGCCGAGGTTCAAAGGTCCACGCGTAGAGACAAGGATGAGCACATCAACAAAATATGCAGTGAGATTGAGGAGCATGTTGACAAGGCTCAAACAAAGGATTTGTTCATGAAAGTAAAACAACTGACAGGCACCTTCAAACCAAAAAGCTGGATAATCTATGACAGTGGAGGTAACACCTTGACAGAACTGGATGACGTTTTGGATAGATGGAAAAACTACTGTTATGAGCTATACAGGAATGAAGAAGGACTTAGCACTATAAAGAGATGAGACGAACACAACCGAGAGCCTGATATGCTGCTGTCAGAGGTACTAGATGCTATTAAGAAATTAAAGCATAAGGCAGTTGGTCCTGATGGTGTGTCAGCAGCGATGCTTCAAAACCTGGGATGTGAAGGAACTAAGATCATCCACCAGGTGTGCAACAAGGTTTGGAGAACAGGCTTTTGGCCAGATGACTGGACTCAATCTGCTGTTGTTCCATTGCACAAGAAAGGCTCAACAAGAAAATGTGAAAATTACCGAACGTTGTCACTTATGTCGCATGCCAGCAAGATCCTCCTGCGCATTATAAACACTCGACTATCATCTTTTGTAGATCACCAGATACCGAATGAACAATCTGGCTTTGTGGCTGGAAAGGGCATTCGCGAACAAATTTTGAATATACGTGTCCTTATAGAGAAGTGCCGCGAATTCAACAAACCACTGGTATTGTGCTTTATCGATTATGCCAAGGCGTTTGACTGTGTGCAGTGGAGGACGATGTTCGACGTACTTTTGGAAATGGGCGTTCCCCAACACCTGATTTTCCTAATACAGACTTTGTACCTTAACGGCTCAAGCTTTGTGAAATTGGAAAATCAAAAATCCAAATCCTTCCACACAGAACGAGGTGTGCGCCAAGGTTGCATTCTATCACCGAAGTTGTTCAATCTGTACGGCGAACATATCATGAGGAAAGCACTGGACGGCTGGGGTGGCGGAGTTGCAGTGGGTGGTCAAAGGGTCAATAATTTGAGATATGCAGACGATACGACTTTAGTTGCTTCTAGTGAAGAGGAAATGGCAGCTCTTCTAAAGAAGGTTGAAGATGAGAGTGCCAAGCTCGGGCTTAAAATCAACCATTCTAAAACTAAAATAATGGTGGTAGACAGAGCTCAAGTACTTCCAATTACCAATGCACTCAACGCATATGAGAAAGTCAAGGAGTTTGTGTATCTTGGGTCGCTGATTACTAGTGACGGTAGCTGCACCAATGAAATCCGACGCAGAGCTAAAATGGCTAAAAGTGCTATGACTAACCTTGATAAGATCTGGAAGAACCGAGGCATCCGTCGGTCAACTAGAGTGCGCTTGGTCAGAGCCCTAGTATTCTCCATATTTCTGTACGGTGCCGAAACTTGGACCATCAGAAGTCGCGATAGCAGCAAGATAGATGCCTTCGAGATGTGGTGTTGGCGAAGATTACTCCGTATTCCCTGGACCGCTATGAGAACTAACGAGTCCATAATAGCTGAATTGAAGATCACCACGCGGCTCTCCTCAATATGCCGGAAACGAGCCCTTAGTTTTTTTGGACACATTATGCGGTCTTCAAAGCATTGTCTGGAGAAGCAAATTATTATGGGGCAAATGGAAGGCAGACGGGGCCAAGGCAGAGCACCTACAAGATGGTGCGACACTGTGAAGAAGGCGGTGAACGGTGGAATGCATCGTGCGGTCCACGCAGCTTATGACCGCACTCAATGGAAATACATTTCATGTGGTCGCGATCCTCAGTATTGAGGGACCGACGAAGAAGAAGAATTTAAACCACTTTTATTAACAACTGTACGGTACCAAGCCACCCCTTCTGACAGGATCAATTTAATGAGTAGTTCCGTGTTCAACATATACAGAAAGGTTAGTGTCCAAGTGGTTCGCTACCCATTTACCTAATAACCACCGTAACAAGTGGTGTAGGGTGGCCAACACTTGTTTTTTTTCATGTCACATATATCATACAGACTAGCTGTTGCCCGCGACTTCGTCCGCGGCAATTTCTGTTATTATGATTTATTAGTATAGATGAAAAAAAAAATCCCGATTTCAAAACATTTTTTATTGATGCTTCGCTCCTATTGTTTGCAGCGTAATGTTTTTTAGCCTAAAGCCTTCCTCAATAAATGGACTATCCAACACAGAAATAATTTTCCAATTTGAACCAGTAGTTCCTGAGATTTGCGCGTTCAAACAAACAAACAAACAAACGAACAAACAAACAATCAAACAATCAATCAAACAAACAAACAAACTCTTCAGCTTTATAATATTAGTATAGATATGGCTTATTCGGTTGACAATGCATATCTAATAATAATATATTAAATTCATTGAAAGATTTGTAAAAATACTTTTTTTTCCTAAACTTTCGAGCTTTAAACACAAAGCTTTGTTTATAAACGGGACTATCCTTTTATCCCTATCTATTATTTGTCTCCGTTAGGAGTTACATCTATCGTGATTGCAGCAACGAGACAAACAAAACATTATCGAGTATGGCAATATCCTCCCTGGAACAAAGAATCCTTGGGAGAGGCCCATGTCCAGCTGTGGACCGTTTGTGGCTGTAATGATGATAATGATATCAGAATAGACTTGTGAATGCAAAAATAAACAATATATAAATACTCGGTAGGTTTATCGAGGAAAATAAGTGATAAATATGGATGGAAAAATAATCACAGGCCAACGAAAAGATGGACAGTATAGGTATGTGTAATAATAAATAGCAAAGAAAAGATAGAAAAGAAAGGAAAAGACTAACAAGCATTGAAATGAAGAATAGATATTACTTTTCTTTTTTATTTTTCTTTGCATTGCTTTTCCGTATGTAAATTCCGTATGTGAAAATGAAAATCGTGCCTGTCTTGGCTGGTCTTTTGATAACAACAAAATGAAAATCCTATTGGGATTTCGAAATTGTGCGATGTGTAGTGTTAGTGATGTGACATTCACATCTATAAATAAAATGTTAACGTCACGATAATATAATATAAAAAGATTAAATTTATCTTATCTGTGTACGTCCCATATCTCAATTGTCGATTGTAAACACGGATTGTAAATCAAGATCAAGAATCATTCTAGTAAAACGTGGTAGGTATATTTTATAGTGTAAGAATTTATATAAAAAAAAATACATACTTACCTACGTAGTCATTCCAAATTTTATCATTGACCATTGACAAACCAAACTTTACTTTACTAGACCGAGATGGAGCAGTATGGTGTCTACATCTAGCGGATATCGGACAAACTTAAAACACGACAGAGACCCTTATAAGACCCTTACATGTGGTTCTATTTTATTATTCTTATTTCAAATAACTTGATTTAGCAAAGGACAGAAAAAAATAACTGCCTCGTTTGTAAGGTAATAATTATGTAGTGAACTGTATCTTAATTTTAAAATATTAAATAACAGATACGGCGAACGAACATAAAACCTCTGTAGATTTTCATGGTAGAGATTTCGTCTATCATATACCTATTTGCTATCAATTCGAGAAGATCATGTACCATGAAAATAACTCTCGTTGTAAATAAAATTGAGACCTTTCGAACTCTTTTGACGTGAATTCCACACTCGTCTTTGGGCAGATAGTTGACTTACGGTACTATTTATTTATATCACGAATTATTAATTGTTTAATTTTTTTTGTGATGTGATGAAACTATTTTCCCCAGTTACAGTTCATTTGCACTCTATATTTCATCTTATTCGTGATATCACACTGAATTTAATTAGTTTGTTAATTTTACACTAGATGGCGCTAGGTTTAATCGTAGCGTAGCACACGGTACTTACTTTTTTGATAGCTGATGTTATACAACGCAAAAAGGATAGTCAAGATTACAGGAGACCGAAGAGCTGGCAGCTACCTCCACCAGAATTATTCTAGCTATTCAAAGGAGGAACTCTGACAGTATCTACGGAACTTTACCCAAAGGGACTCTTCTTAATAATTTATTTTAGTTATTATGTTATATATTTTAAGGTTTTAAGTTTTGGGTTCACCATAATTAAGTACTTTATACATTGTATAATTAGATTGTTGGAGATAAATAAATCTAGGTATTATGTTATAGGCCAAGTCCTCTGACTGCTCTGGCCATGTGGCTCTAGTAGTACAGAGGGGGTCGTGCTCCTGTAGTGGAGACTAAAAAAGACCTGATGATGATAGACCTAGCATATTTGATATGGTTATCCGCTTTTTGCCGAAATCGTTGCTCCTACAAACCCATGTCATATTGGGTCGTTAAAACTTGCGGTAATTATCGTGAATGTGTAAACTGACGCTCAAATTGGCGCCAGTCACGGAATGTCTTAATCCGATAAATGTCGGTAGCTCGTTTGCGTTACCGAATAGGCAGAGGTACTTCACTTTTGAAATTAACGTATACCTACTTTACCTACTTCAATTGTTTAAATATGAAACATCTGCCGCGTGATTTTGAACTTACCCGAAATAAAATAAGGGTAATAAAGTCCAAACAACGTAGATCACTAGAAATATCTAGTTTGCTTCTGTACTTTGTTTTTATTGCTACAACTGCTGAAGACACTTTTTCGCACAAATAAGGGCTTGATAAAGGTAAAAAGAATGTCTTCGCGCCTCCCTAGAGGGGTGCCCCCCCCCCCCCCTCCCCACTCTTTGAAAATCATTGCTCTTTGCTATACTGAAATCCTTGAATAAGAATCCCCAACGGAATACTCTAGGAAATGCGAGCTAGACAAAGCTCATAAACATCAATGAGACCTGTCCAGTCCAACCCGTCTGGCCAGATCTCTGTCTGCTCAGGCCAAATATGGCTCTGGTAGTACAGAAAGGGTCATGCTCCTGCAGTGGAGACTAAAACGACCTGATGATGATGATGAACGGTTTACAGATTTGCAAGAAAAAAAGGTAAACATCGAAATCGAAGCTGATGGCGACTTTGTATGGGGAATATGGGTTTTGTATGAGTGATCATCTGACGGCCACACCAGGACGTTCATGACACTCACCCTGAAGATGGTCTACTGACTAGGTTAAAATTGTCAGCATTTTTCCGACTAAAATACGTGAGTTACACCGCTTTGTATAATATTAAAATGATATCTCGTGTTTCTCGTTAATAACATTTTTGTAGGTAAGCCTATTTAATTTCGATTTTTACCTTTTTTTTCTTGCAATTCTTTACTTCATTAGTATTTCTTTCTTATTTCTAGGTATCCGTATCGCAAATGCAAAAAGGAATCATATTACGAAGCCTCCGATGTCCGTCTATCCATGTGTCCGTCCATCCGTCTGTCACTGCTTTGGTCACAGGGCTGTATCTATTAGTTACAAGAAATGTTCACAGAATGTGTATATCTATTGCCGCTATATCAATAAGTAATAAAAATAAGATAATAATAATCTAAGACCAAAACACATAAAAACACATTTCATATGTGATATGGTGGGGGAATCTATAGGGGGGAACCCATATAAGAAATGTATTCTTTTGGCGATAAGTTTCTGCTTTTTAATTACCGAGACGTTAAACCACAGATAATTAAGGACAATACTGATCGTGCTCAAAAGAGTTTGTTTAACCCATACGCATTTTTTTAATCTATGGGTTAACCTCGTAAAAGAGGAAAAAATTGTACCCACAAAAATCTTATACAATGTTTTTTAAAAGGTGTTGGGGCCTCTTAACATTGACAGATAACATATACGTTCAACAGATAAGAGACAAGATACTGCTATAATAGTATTCATTCATGATAATAATAATATACCTGGGTAACGTACCTAAGTAGGAAAGTCACATTACTTACTACTTAGGTACCTACTCGTCTCGTACTTTGTAAAGGGTATGTCCCTAAGATCACGAGGATGGTGTTAGAATAAATTGCTGTTAGTAATTATGGTATTTGTCTATTTACCTGATAAATAAACTTTTTTATTTAAGGCTTGGCTTGGCTTTTTACGATTTTCAGTAGGTGTATTTTATTTTCGCCAAGGGCTTCGTCACATCAACGAGATGTGACGAAGCCCTTGGCGACAATTCATACGAATCCACTGGTTTGATCATAGACGACGCAGCAAAATGGGCAACCACCAGTTCCGCTTAGTAAATCTCACTACAGACAGCCATATCTCTATAGCAGTTAATATTAGTTTTTCCACGCATTGTTCATGAACATTTATGACACCAAATTACACCGATTTAACATTAAAAAGTCCACTAAAAGAAATTGTAAAATAATCCAATACAAAAACTGTCTACCCGCCAAGGATCCCGACAAGAACTCTTTCAAATTGTAATTTACTCTGTGAACTACCTGCCGCAATATTATTTTAAATTAGTTCGGTAGTTAAGAAGCATAGTTTTTGTAGCTTTATCAAAAATAGGGAATCTATTTAAATTCTGCGGAATAATGTCAATAGGCGATGCGGCTTAGAATAGAATAGCTTTATTTACGAATATGGTTATTACAAAAGGTCTTAAATACTAAGTGGTCACACATATTCTACCGCATTTAAGACGGCGTGTAAATATTATGGTTATATGGTCATTGACTTAGGTTGCTACCTATTACTATTTGATTCCGTTTTCCATCTACACGCCCTCCAACATGCTAAATAATGTGGCCATAGGGTCATAAAGACCTAGGCTCTGTATATTCCCTTGCGGAGGAATAAGACGTAATAATATATATGGAATCTATATATTGTAAAGCATAGATACAAAAACTTTCTGTTCGTTAATTTGTTTCATATTCATTAATAGCGACCCGCCGCGGCTTCGCACGGGTGCAATAAGTTATACATAAAAATAATTCTACCTATTACCTACCACCAACAGCCTCCGTGGTCCAGTGGTTAAGGCGTTTGCCTGTTGACCCGGGGGTCGTGGGTTCGATTCCCACCGGAAGCATACTTTGTTTAGTTGTTTCCAGTTTGGTTAGGACATTGCAGGCTCGAATCACCTGATTGACTGATAATAAAGATGATTCCGTGCTTCGGAAGGCACGTTAAGCCGGTGGTCCCGGCTGCTATCTGGTAGTCGTTAAAGGCACCACGTCAGAGGCCGAGAGGCGGTTCCGAAGAACTCTGACACCAGGGTGTGCATGAACGATTGACCGTGACACCTACTCGAAATGATGATGATGATTCTACCTATTAAAAAAAATTGCATGAAATCTGTTGGGTAATTTTAAAGATCTAAGCATACATATGTAGAGATAGACAGCGGGAAGCGACTTTGTTTTATACTTAGTATGTAGTGAAGTTTTGGGGGTCATAGTGATACACAATTGTACCCTAGGCTAAGCAAGTTGAGTAAAAAGACGATTTATTGATCCCAAAATTACTAACATTCTTCATTAAATCAAGTTTGTTTCGTTTATTATTGGTAGAGTCGCATTTTTTAATCTATTGTTTATAGTGTATTTATTTTTAAATTGAAGATTTAATGTAATTTTCAGGCAGGATAGGAGAAGTAAATACTGGAAATACATCTTATTCATATATCAATTCAAAATATTGCTTATCCAATTTTATTCAAAAAGTTTATCAAATTAAATACGAGTATTCTTGAAATAAATGTATTAACTACTTTGATATTAAATGAATGACCAATAGCGATATATTTAATTTAAATCAGTTAATACGGTTATAACGCGAGAAACCGTATAATTTATATAATGTATATCATATTATACAATCGTAAAAACATTGGAAAACAATAGGCCTTTTTTCATTGATCATTCATATCCATAGGTGGTCAGCTATTACATTTTTTAATAAATGTTTAACAACAAAAATATTATAGTTGAGTTTGTTGAAAATTGTCCGGAAAGTCATTAGCTTAAAAATGTTATTCAACCTTTCTGGGAACAAGACAGAAAAAAAGCCAGCGCAATTATAAAGGGGAATAACATGACGCGTGCGCAAGATACGGTCACGACGTGTAGCGCGGCGATTATGTTGATTAGAATTATAAATAAGATATCATGAATAAAACAAAGCAATATTATTTACATCTTATATTTAAAAAATCTCTTTCTTTAAACACTTATCAGCCAAAATCTACTTTTTCTCACTAAGAAAAAAATCCACATTTGACGTATCAAACCTCCTTATAGGAAGGCCACCTAATAAGCACATCATATTGACTACATAGTAGCCATAGACACATAAGAGAATATTCTTCTCTCAGAGAAGATATCACTGGTGAACATAACACAGAATGTCTCGTGATTTTCATTTCACAATTTCACTGTTCCAATCATCGCATCACAAACGTGAAGATGGACTCAATCACATCATCCAAATCCTTGCTGAATGGTGACATCGGGGAAAGTTGAGCTTCGTAGCCACCCGTCTTCTTCTGCTGCTTCCCTGCTACTTCCAGTCGGTGTGGTCCGACCAGCATCACTTTATCGCCTTTCCATCGCTTTCCGATGGAAACTTCACCGTTGGCTCCAACTAGGTTGATGTTCCCGTAGTTATCTGCCACTTCCACGAAGCAATCGTTCCCAATCACTTCAATTTCTCCTTGATTGCACGTCACTCGTACAATGCAGTTGTTCCCGACGACTTTCAGGCGAGATGCGTTGATCTGCATCGTCACTTTCTTCTTGTTTCCAACGACTGAGTAGACCTTCATTTTTGTTTTTGTTTTTATTTAAATTTTAAAATTCGAAAGGTTCAAAGACAACGCGCGTATCTTTTTAAAGTTTGTTCAGACTTCTGTATTCAGAGCAGTAACTAGTTTGAATTTAGAATGAATCAGACGGCGCGCGCGCGGCTATATAAGCGGCGCGCACGTGTACCCCGCGCCGGTTGCCCCCTCGTGCTGCGTCACTCATTCAGTACCAGTTGTAGGTGGCCAGGCATTATCTGGTACTATGTGGGATTTTTTCTTCGAATCAATTGTAAATTCCAAGCTAGGTAGGTAAAGACAAAATCATTTGAAGATTTATCTATATTAGGATCTTGTAAATAGTTCGCGTGTTCGTGCATATTAAAAAGACTATTATAGTCTTCTTCACGATAATCTTGATGAGAAATAACCTATTGTCTAGAATAATAAACTATTCATTAATTACACGAGTTTCCTCAATATATATGTAAACCCTTACCCCAAATCGAATACCAACAGACGCTCAAATTAAGATGAAAATACTTAAACAGGATTGGCCGACTTTGAAGTAACTTACATAATTCAGAGCATACTTATAGTTCACAGAAATTATTATGTGCTACCCCATTACGTCACATTGATAAAAATGTGCCTAGTTAATTTGAAACCAGGCAGTCAAATCTTATAAAAAACCCTTAGCCACATCAATAAATTAATATAACTCCAAAAAATACTTCTAAAACGCCCACAACCTAGATTAAAATACCTAAGACTGGCTTTTTACTTTCTATAGCTTTTGTAATCATACTTGTATAAATTTCGCAGAAAATCCCATAGAAAATCATCACTTGGTGCTACTAATGACTCTGTGTTTGTCAGTCAGTGGACCGTGATTGATTTCGAGCACCGCTACACCAGTGAATCCCCACACAAATTAGACAGGTAAAATACCTCGACTCGACCGGCAAGTTGATACAAAAAGAGCATTAGTGTTGGTGATTTGTATATATTTTAAGTTGAGAAATGGAAGAATTTGGTAAAAATAATTTGCCGTGTTTTTAGGCAAAGTCGTCATAGTGCTGATACAGTGAAGATTACAATTTTTATACCAACGTAATACCACATTCGTTTTTAAGTGCATTAATTGTTTTACTAAATATTATTGGTACTACAAACACCAGTGAATCTAACGTTCAGGTTTATAATAAAAAAATAGTTCTAAACTAAAACCTGACTACTAAAAACACGCCCTTAAAAGTATGAAACAAGTAATGTATTTTATTCACAGGGCTTCACAGTGTTTTTTAGAGGAGTGCCGTGGTCGTATGCCACTTTGTTATAGAGATTAACACTAAAGATTGTAAGTATTGTTTTGATAAGATAAGTGTTTTTTAAAAGATTGCCGTGGTCGTACCACGGCAAGCTTCTAAAAAGCACTAATAAAAATACAAATTAACTTAACATATATTAATATAGTGCAGCGTTGGACATCCACCGATCAGGTGGACGGATGACCTGACTAAGATCGCAGGAAGAATGCAGACCGCTTCCAACCGGTGGTATTGAAAAACCTTGGAGGAAGCCTATGTCCAGCAGTGGACTTATTGCGGCTGATATGATGATGATGATGACATTAAAATAAATTAACTAAGTAAAAGGTCCAAGAGCTCGATAAATGATGATGAATGCTCGATGAAGATGCATTAGCGACTTCATCACAAACATATTCATTTTAAGATTTTTTTGTAAGTGTTCTATTTTGCATTCACATTGCTATTTAATTTTTATTTTGCTATTTAATTTTTAGAGTATTTTAAGAATAGTCATAACTACTTAATGTTTTGAAGATTCCCGAAATGACTATATTCGCCATGGTGCTGTGCTGATTCAGTGATTTGTTGCTGATACAGTGATATGCCGACATTATTTGCTTTGATTTTTAAATAGGTACTAGCATATTCATAATACTATTCATAATTTTGTAAACTTAGAAATCATTAGAGCCAGCGCGAATCAAAATTTAAATTGCTTTTGATTATTAGAAACGAAGCAATTTTTTTTAAATCTATGTTAAAAACTCATTAAGAATAAATCATTTTCCCAATTCAATTATTAAAAAGCAGTGAATTCCCGTACAAATTACTTAGGTAAAATACCTCAGTTCGGCCGATGACACAAAAAGGCATAAGTTTTAATTAGCATTTGTTTACATTTAAATTAATGTTTTGTGATAAAGTCCTTGACTTTGAATATTTTAAAAATAGAGTTGTATGGTGCTTATTTTTTTTCTATTCAAGTTTTTAGACTAGGTCGTATATCTACTTTATGCGCATGTTTATTATCTTAATGTGCCAGTATTATTTTGTTCTATTATCCAAAGGAAATATGGAATACCAAAAAAAATTGATTGTAAATCTATAATTCTATTATTTAACGACATCAACGCGTTCACAATGGCAAAACATTTACTAAACAATATTGAAGCAATAAAAATCGGAGCCAAAGCATATAACTATTGAAACATAATATGCAGGTATTCATTCATAGCAAATTTTGAAGTTTTATGAAAACATTTGTCGCATCTTGACGACGCTTTAAAGAAAACCATTTTTTATCGAATTCTTCGAAGATCTCTTTTAGCTTTGATATCAGGAAAAATCACGTTTGGCAAATCATCAAGTGGCGAAATTTTATGACATAGTACGGAGAAACGTGTCGCTTATCTGGGGCCTGAGTGAAGTACGAGATAATAGATAAGTTTAAAATTATTAAAACAATATTTTACAATATGATGTTAACAAAGAATGTATGCTTTTCGCAATTTTTTTTTTATCTGAGCTATAAGACCTTGCTTCGAACCAAATTTCAAGATTCTGAGTTCACGGGAAGTACCCCGTAGGTCGAAAATTTGCGGCATACATTTTTTTCACAGGTACAAGGAACAGTAGACCTGAGTATTTGAGATGAATTTCAGCTTGATACCTTCACGCGTTCCTGAGAAAAAGGGTCTTGACAGACAGACAGACAGACGGACGGACAAAAAAGTTTTCCCATAAGGGTCCCGTTTTTTCCTTTTGTAGGACGAAACCCTAAAAAGAAAGCTTTTCCTATGAAAATAAAGCAGAACCAAAATTACACTGTATAACTCTCCCATCTTGACTACATGACACTGCAGGGTCGTCACCTGCAATCATCCATACATACTTATCCAAATTTGGATAAAATTTGGTGAGGAGATAGATTGAGGCCTCAGACAGGACATAGCGTACCTTTCATTCCGGGAAATTCTACTGTTCCCGCGGGATCGACATTAACGCGGGCGGAGCCACGGGCAAAAGTTAGTAAATAATGTATCATAAAATGTAAAAATTGAGAAAAAAAAATGGCATACAGCTCTATCAAGATGGCAATATATTTATTCTGTGCAGCTTTCCACATATTGTTTGGACTCGACATTATGAAACTGTCTGAAAAGTTTTATTAATATGATTTACCAGCAACAACAAAAGACTTTTTTTTGTTGTTTTCTAAATCTTAATTCATAAACTTTTTTTTTAAGTCAATAACTTTTTAAGTCAAAATACTTAAAAAGTTATTGACAAAATATAATACATAATATCTTAGTCTAATAGTTGGCACCTACCTAGTTAAAGACATGGCGCCATCGTATTCGAAGAAATGATATTGCGCTTGGCACAATACCAAAAGTTGTTACGGACAACGAGATGAGTATATACGGCGAAACAGACATTATCAATATAGAGATTATATTTTTCTTCGAAGTCTTGTTTTATTTTGATGATGAAGTTATCATTTATATTGCAGACTAGCGGCCTGCCTTGCTTAGCACGGATAGATCATCATCATCATCATCAGGTCTTTGTAGTCTCCACTGCAGGAGCATGACCCTCTCTGTACTACCGGAGCCATACTTGGCCAGAGCAGACAGAGGATTTGGCCTACTCTCTCCTCGCGGGCCAGACGGTTGGAGAGGTCTCATTGATTTTTATGAGCTTTCTTTAGCTTGTATTTCATAAGCTGATGTTGCTCTCAATACGACGATTCTTCTCTCTTTCATCTGAGTGTGATCCCGTTCGCAGCCTTAGCCTATTTCGGAGCCTGGGGTTCCAAATCATTATGCTAACTGTTCATTAATGAAAATCTTGACACAAATAATTGTTTAATACTTTTAATAAAATAACTTTGGTGTCTGACAGCCTCAAAGATGATTCAGAATAAGTGTAATTTTACAGTACTTATGTAAGTACTGTAAAATTATTATAATATCCCCGGTTATCAATAAATCAAAACAATCATTACGATCATTAAAATGATAAGAACGCAATAAAGCCATTACATAAAAATACGGGGGTTAACCTCTCGGTAGCGAATCTATCAGATAATAACTTACTATTAATTTCATTATAACTAAAACTAAGGCGAGTCACCTGATGTAAGCGACCATCGCTGTCCATGGACAACTGCAACACCAGGGCGTAACAGGAGCGTTGCCGGCCTTTCAAGGAGTTGGGGAAAGGACATGGGGGGAGGAAATGGGGGAAGGATGGGCCTCCGGCGGAACGAAGCATAGAAGCGGTAAAGCTTCTACTCGAACATCGATTTTCAGTGAGAGTGTGGTACTTCCCCGGACAAGCCGGCCCATTTATGCTACTAGCATAAATGAATTTTGCCGGTAGCGTGGCTCTACCACAACTTAATCTAGTTTGTGATAGTTTTAAGGGCACTATTATTGTTACTACCGGACTTATCGCGGTTATTTTTGAGATTTGTCTTATATTTCGGCTGCCATCTTCTCAGACTGAGATGTAGTGACAATAATAGTTTGATAAAATAAGTTCCTACCAATCATGTTATTAGACGTCGACGTAACAGCTGTTTAATGTAAATTACCTTGATAAACGATCGAAGTAGACAACGGCTTATTATTTTTTATATATTTTTTTGTGAATGAGTTCCCAGTTTTGGTTCCATAGGAAGAGTTGTTCATATCGACGGTATGAATCACCCCTTTAAGGGTCGGATAGGGTTTTCTTAATATATTATACATTACTCATCTAAGATTTTCTTAATGTTTACATGTTGTTGTTTGAGAGATCAAGTAAACAAACAGATAAACAGGATAAATGATTCCTTTAGAAATATTTTTGTCCTAAGTTAGAACCCACACGTCAACAGAACGCGTAAACCGATTTGTAATGTCTTGTAATGGCGGATTATCCTTAAGAAGTATAACAGACAAGCATCAACCCTCATCATCAACAATCATTATCATTGGAATCAATAGCCCTCAACCGCAAGAGTTGGAATGACGCATAGGCATAGGAAGTGTTGTGCCGTGCTTGAAATTTTCGTGAACGATGAGAACGGGTCGGAAAATTTTCCTGAAAATTTCTTCTTCTTTCTCTCAAGTGCGGGAATTATTGAGGAATTCTCGAGTTTTTATTGGAAATTTTCCGCAAATTTCCGTGAGAAGAAATTCATGAGAACAGAGAATTTCTTTCCGGCACATCACTAGGCATAGGCTAGCCCAGCTCCTAGCCGCTAGAAATAGAATAGTAAGCGTTGCTTGTACCTCACTCAGAGTCACTCCCATCCGTCCCGTTGGTCCTGCCCCGGTGACGGGACGATTGGGAAAAAATGATTCATCGACCTCGGTGGATCGGCCACGTCAACCAACGGGGCAAATGGCACAGATCAAGTATCATCTACCCCGGTGTATGTTTTTTAACGGGAGAAGAATGGTCAAGTGCTCGAAGTAGCGGGAGATAATTTTTAAAGTCAGTCCCATTGTTTCAGAGACTATTCAATGCAAACAATAATCGAATCTTCCCTCTTTATAATATTAGTGTAGATGTACGTACATATACAACGTGATTTTGAACCTCCTAGCTATATTGGAATCTCGAAAACAGAATCTCTAATGGAATACAGAACTGTAAGAAAAAAGCTGATAGCTAAAAACAAAAATTAGGTTTCCCATACAAAGTCGCTGATCAGCTGGGCGAATTTCTAATGGAAGGTTAAATAGTTTTTTCGTTTATTACCTTTTTTTCTTGCAATTTTGTATTCCAATAGGGATTCCGATTCCCAGATTTCAATATAGGAGGTTCAAAATCACGCTGTATAGTGCAGACAAACAAACAACTATACCAACACACAGTTCTATACACAGTGAAATTTTAATCGTTCTGGACCCTTATAGGGATGTTTAAGCCCGTTGATATACAGAACTTTTCCTATGGGACCAACGCTGGGAACTCAAAAAGTTTTTTGACGTTTCTATACAAAACGACAGGGCGGCCGAAATTTTTTGAATGGAACTGCCCATTTTTTTTTTGAGTTCCGAGCATTTGTCCCATAGGAAAAGGTGTTCATATCGACGGGCTGAATCACCCCTTTGAGGGTCCAGAACGATCAACATTTCAGCGTGTAGGGTAAGTGCTCCAGTGAATGAACCCTTAAGGAAATGTTCAACTTTGAAATTTAATTACAATTATGTTTTCAATATTCTGACTACCTAACATTTACCATAGTCACCGTAAGTTATTTAAGATTTAATAAAACTCTCGTTTAGAGCTGCAGTTTGTATAGTTTTGGAGATTTTTAACATTTTATGCGACAATACCCTAAAACACCAGTGAATGAACAGCATTTTCCAACGAATGAACGCAATAAAACCCAGTAAATGAACACTAAAATCTGTTTTATTTAAATTTAAAATTAAAGGCTTTTTAATATTTTTTAACAGAAAAAATAAACTGTACTCATTTAACAATAAGTAGCATAATAAGGTTTCAATAATTTCTGCTTAAAAACTAGGGATTAGGTACTATGAGTACTTATTTAGTTACTATCAACTTAATAATACTTTCTGGTTCTTATTCAGACACATTAATAAGTGTTATAATAAACATAATAATTATATAATTTCAATAATAGTTAGGTTCTAGGTACTTCAAGCCTACTTATTTAGATTTCAGAGTTGTAAGTATTTATTCACTAATCAACATTATTTGACTTTAGTGAACTGAATTACTTAGGCGCTTTAGTAATTTCTGCTTACAAATCATGAGTGAGATAGAGGTAGTTACATCAGTCTTTAGTATCACAATAAAAGGAACCTCTAAAGGTATTTCTGAATTAGCAGAAAGAACCGATGAACCTACTGTACCAAGCCCAGAAGTCACAAGGGGAGCTTTCACAAATTGTTAGTTTTCTAAATAACGAGGGAGATCAGTTAATCCTATATCTTCTCTGCAAAAGAAATAAATCCACGTTCGAGCTCTGTGACGTCGGAGACTCAACTCTCCGTCGTCACAGAGGTTGAGGTGAATTAGCAGAAAAAGCTAGTGAACCTACTGTACAAGTCCCAGACGCCACAAGGTGAGCTTTCGCAAGTTGTTCGTTTTCGAAATCACGAGGGAGATCAGTTTATTCTATATCTTTAAAACATAAATCTGCAAAAGAGATAAATCCACGTTCAACCTCTGTGATGTTTACGAAGCTGACAATATTCTCTGACACAATATTCTTCCTTAAAAAGTCTTTTTTGTTTTAGTTGTTTCGTTGTGAAAATGACTTTCCTCACTCTCTACGATAACGTATTGGGTTTGGACGGTGCCGTGTTTATCTTGCTTCTCTGAGAATGTGTTCTTATTTCCTGAATTTTACTTCACTAGACTTCTCTTACTTCTTGTTTTTTATCTTTTTATTTTATCCATTTCCAGTTTTTCCAAATAATCTTTATAAATCCAAATGGCATGGGCTCTTACATCACAGTTTTTTCTTTTTGGTTACAATATTAGGGTAGTTAAAAAAAATATCAATATGAACTTTGCGTTTTGTAGATACCACGTTTTGTTTTGTGGTTGAACACGATAGGACTCTTAGAATATCTAGAATATTTTCCTCCAGGAAATCAGCAGGAGTAGTCTTCTTTTGAAGAGTTGCTGAGTTATATAAGAAAAGGGAACAATTTTACTCAACATCCATAATATTTAAAATTGAGGGATCCAAGAGGAATCTACGATTATTATGTCAACCATGGTCTGATCGTTTTGACCAGAAGTTTAAACTGTTTAAGTATTCGTGACGTCGTTTATGGCTGTAGTGATATTTTGGGATGTTATTTCTGAAATCCAGTCGATTAATGAGTAATATATCATACGATAAAGGAGTGTATTATTCTATTTATTGTATAACTGAAATTGCTAATTTAATTCATTCAATGGTACAAGAAATATTAAAATACCGGTAATTGAACAGGTCAGAATTTTCAAAGTTCATTTAGTGGATTTTGAATACCAATAAATGAACACCTGTGTTCCAATACTGGCCAAAAGATTCTAAATCGTTTTTCAAACGTATTTAATAAAAACCGTCTTAATACAGTAGTCCGAAGTCAGATAATACTGAAATTTTCGAAATATGTAATGTTCCAGTGAATGAACTGCCGTTCATTTACTAGATTTGATGCCATTTTTTAAGCTAGTCCATGAACACCTGATTTATTCAAAATGTATTTGCAAAAACTAAAAATGCTCTTTGAAAATGCAAACATATATTCATAAATAACCTAGTTTTAGTGAAAAACAATGTAAAAAATAAAAAATACAGCTATAGAACTTACAATAGTAAGTGATATCGTACCTTAGTCGTAAATTCCTACCCATACAAGACATTTTTTCAGAGCGCACCCCAACTTTCCTCAATTGCCATTTTGCAATAAAGATGTTTAAGTCACCGGAATAGGTATTGGAACATGTAAAAGTGTGTTATCTGTTTAAAAAAATACACTTCACCTGGTAGAATTAGCTGGTTTTCGTATTTTTGATAAAAATATTCGTTTCGTTCATTCACTGGGTAGCTTTCATTTACTGGAGCACTTACCCTATATGTATTTAACTAAGTTGTTGAACCTTAATCCTATATGAAAGGTTTCATAACAAGTGGAGACCTACTTGATAAGGACGGATTTCCCCTTTCGATAGCAAGTATGGAATCTTAACGCCAGGCGCTGACCTACTAAGATATGTCATGTAGGAAACTAAGCTTCTTCAATGGATGGCCTCCATGGCTCAGTAATTAACACGCCAGCTTGCTACACGAAGGGTACCTGATTCGGCTCCTGGCGCAGGCAATTGTTCTATATATGTACTGTACGGTTAACATTATAATTAAGTATTATTTTTATGATATAGGACGGCAAACGAGCAAGCGGGTCACCTGATGGTAAGTGATCACCGCTGCCCATGGACAACTACAACACCAGGGTGTGTCCAACTCCTTGAAATGAATAGGGGAAGGAAATAGGGAGGGGAGAGGAAAAGATGGGCCTCCGGCTCTCTCACTCACTGAACGAAGCATAGAAGCGGTAAAACTTCTACTCAGACGTCGATTTTTTTTTAAGTTAGAGTGTGGTGATATATGACCTAGCATACTGTTTGAAAAGCGGACCCCGGGGTCCAACACACCACAGCTAAGGATGCAACAGGGATTCGCTCGTAGGGGTAAAAGTATAGAATATTAAACCTTCGTTCCTTCATTTTCAATAGGAACAAAATTGGGACAATACGATCCAGAACATAAAGTACCTAACATGCTATGGAGAGGTCTTATTGATGTTTATGAGCTTTGTTTAGCTTGTATTTCCTAAGTCACCTCTTACGACCTCCATGGGAAGACTAGGAGTGGTCCTTTCTACTCTGCCTTACTTCTACTCTGAGAGTGTAGACCAAATCCTCTGTCTGCTCTGGCCAAGTATGGCCAAGTATATATATATATATATAGTCCGGTAGTACAGAGAGAATCATGCTCCTGCAGTGGAGACTAAAAAAAGTCTTGATGATGATGATGATGATAACATGCTATAAAAATATATCAGGTGAGATGTGAGACAAATGCCTACTGTAAAAAAAAAACCAACACAAACAAACATGACTAATTTTTTAAACAGTAATAATGATTCATGTAATCGTAGTAAATTTTAAACAAACTATACAAAGGTAAGTCTATTTATCACAATAATATATCACTGTTATCAACATGATAAAGATATAATCATAGCTAAATAGTTTTTAACTAGCATTACAATGTTCGGTATATTATTAAAATTACATATTATATATTATTAATTCATCATCAGGTCTTTTTAGTCTCCACTACAGGAGCATGACCCTCTCTGTACTACCGGAACCATACTTGGCCAGAGCAGACGGAGGATTTGGCCTACACTCTCCTCGCTGGCCAGACGGGTTGGAGAGGTCTCATTGATGTTTATGAGCTTTGTTTAGCTTGTGTTCCCTAAGTCGCCTCTTACGACCTCCATGGGAAGACTAGACTAGAAAATATACATCACATATTATTATATTATTCATTATTATACCTGTGGCCAAGTTCTTTTACATCGCATATTTTAAATTTTAATATAATCATAGTCTTTTTTTTTTACTATTTAGCAAGCTCCAAGCGAGCTTTCGCTAATTCACCGGGCGTTAGCGGCAAGGGCAGAGTGCCCGCCCTCACTCAACCTGAATAAGCAACATCACCAATGGGCCCTCAGGAGAGACAGTTAGGTGTTGCGTCATATTGCCTGATGGGCCACATGCATTGCCTGAAGGTTATCAACTCGGTTTTTTTATGTTTTATCTTATAATATTAACTCTGTCATTTATGAACCGATACATCCAGATGGGTCTCATTTAAATGAATTCATTAAAAATAGTTCAGTAATTTGATAGTAGTCGATTTTTTTAAATGAAAGAAAATATCAATGATCTAATATTTTAGCATAGGAAGCTTCCTATGCAATAAAATATTAGTAACATTGAAAAAAAAATAGTTTAGCAGGAAAAAATATTTATAAAATGCATTCATAGGCTGCAACGTTGACCACCTTTATTATTTCCGTCACAATCACAAGCGTCATGACATAATTACATTGGTATTGTTTGTATACAAACTAGAAGGAAAATGCACAACATTGAATCATATGTGCACATTGTAGATACGTCAGGCATCGATATCTGAGTATAAGGAGTTCCGATTGTACTATCACGATACCACAAAACTTATGAATCATGATTTAGCTAAGGCTTGTAGATATGTTTTCCAAAAATATATTCGTACAATATTTACTTAACATAAGTACTATAATATGAGATACCTAGTTGCATTATTTTGCAGAAAGGGATCTACTGAGGACAGATATAACGAAAAAATACATACAACTGAATTGATAACGTTTTTCGAAGTCGATTTAAAATAACGGGGGTTGGGGGTTTTAGTGTGAATCACAAGTTGTATGATCACATAATGAAAAGTTAACTAGTTATTCAAAAATTATACTTTATTATTGAGTCGACGATATAAAATAAGTAGGTCTACCTAAGTAACGTTTCTTCGTGAAAAGTGTTATAGTTTTTTTTAAATACGAGTTAATTCCCTAAAAGTAGGACATTAACATACATAAGTACAGATAATTAATACGTTGGAGAAAAACTACATACATTTCAATTTTACCTTCCTTCCGACTTTCAACCAGAAAAATCTTTAAAATTACTGATTGTAGGTACCTATCGTGACAAATTTAAGATGACTACGAGTGATAAAAATAGATGTAACCTAAAAACAAACATCTAACAACCTTGGTGTGAGGGAGGATCGTTATCAAATGCTAAAGACAAAATTGCTATGTAGCTTACTTAAATAATATTATGCAATACTTAATTGCAGAGAAAGTCAACGACAGGAATGAAATCGGAATTCCCTCCCTTTCTAAGACTATAATTAGATAGCTATGTAAACAATAACACTGAAGGAAAACTTCTTACAAAATGACAAACACTTCCTTCCGACTTTCAACAAAATTCCTATGAAGTAACTTGAAATAAGTATTACAGATAGTATTGCGAGAAATTGAGTCAGAAAGATAACGAGTTTTTTTGCGTGAGCCTACAACACGACACGAGCCACTCGTGTGTGTGACGCATGTGCTTTTCTCAAACTAAAGAAAATTTTTTAAATATGATATATATGAAGTAAAATAAAAATCTATTATTTTTTGGTAACAATCGGTTTTTAAGAACTTACACGAATAAGTAATACAATAAAAATACTACATTTTGAAACGAAGAAAATCCGAGAAAACTGCTTAAAAATAGAAGTGCAGATAGAGAAATTCAAGGAAAACTATCTATTGAATGGTAAAATATCTTCCTTCTAGCTTTCGGCAAATCAATAACAACCGACTGTGGAAGATTGAAAGTCAATTTCGGACGGATAATCGTTTAAACTAGGTACTAAAGTTAGTCCGCGTTTTATAATAAGAATGGATGAATAATTAATATTGACGATAACATTGAGATATTACGAGAACTTAGTATGCATTATTATAAGAAATTGAGTCAAGGAGATAATGATGTTTTTTTCTTGTGCCTATCAGCAACACGAGCCACACATGACTCACGTGGTCTTACCAAATTGATGTAATCTGTAGACGGTGAGTCACCTGTGTGTGCTGTCGCTGTAGACACAACAGAAATAGGGTCGCCCGCTACGAAATTTCATAAATCTTTTTTTTTAATCTTATGTATTAATAGCTATGACTAGCTCCGTGGCGCAGCGGTCAATACGCCAGCCTGCGACACGGAGTGACCGGGTTCGATCCCCGGCCAGGTCAAGATGGAAAATGATCTTTTTCAGATTGGCCTGGGTCTTGGATGTTTATCTATATATGTATTTGTTATAAAATATAGTATCGTTGAGTTAGTATCCCATAACACAAGTCTCGAACTTACTTTGGGGCTAGCTCAATCTGTGTGATTTGTCCGTATATATTTATTTATTTATATTTACTTATTTATATAAAAATAAAAATAGGTCGGCACATAAAAAAATAAATTCTCGAATTCCAGAAAGCGAACACCAATGCAAACTAAACGCATAATCATCCATTCATCATTACAGCCACTAAAAGTCCACTGCCAGGCATGGGCCTCTCCCAAGGATTCTTCGTTCCATGGTAGGATATTGCCAGCTTGCCACGCTTGACAGGCATGTTGGCAAGCGCAGTTTCTTTGGCTTCTTGTGCTTCCAATTCCGTGCTTCCGATGCTGCTGCCCATCGCAAGCATTTTGAAGCTGGGGAAGGAAAGGAATTTGTTGGATTTTGGAAAGGAATTAAAGTTATTGGAAAAGTTACTCACTCAGATGAATGGGGGGAAAACACGGAGCAGCTCGGGAGGCCGGGCGCGCGTACCCAAGGCCATACCCGCAACCACCGGACAGGCAGTTAAGGATGACACGCCTAACTATATGATGAACTAAACGCATATATGCTTCTTCATTTGTGTTGTTAGGATCAATGAAAATTTGATCCTCGTGTCCCATGCTACGGGCACTGGTTGCAGTGACGGCTTTCGCTCATGAGCAGTAAACCTACATTACTTGTGTTAGTCACTGCCTCCGTGGTCCTGTGGTTAAGGCGTTTGCTGTAGTCCCGGGGATCGTGGGTTCGATTCCCACGGGCAACATACTTTGTTTAAGTACTTGTTTCCAGTTTGGTTAGGACATTGCAGGTTTGAATCACCTAATTGTCTGATAATAAAGATGATTCCG
Organism: Elegia similella; assembly: GCA_947532085.1. Classification (NCBI taxonomy): domain Eukaryota; kingdom Metazoa; phylum Arthropoda; class Insecta; order Lepidoptera; family Pyralidae; genus Elegia; species Elegia similella. Next base: position 6,820,087 of record OX383928.1, read on the forward strand.
TGCTTTGGAAGGCATGCTAAGCCGTTGGTGCCGGCTGCCATCTGGTAGGCGTTAAAGGAACCACGTCAGAGGCCTTGAGGCGGCTCCGAAGAATTCTGACACCAGGGTGTGCATGGTCGATTGATCGTGTTACCTACTCGAAATGATGACTTGTGTTAGAATAATCTGAGAGTGCCAACCCTAACTAAACAAGATCACAGGCCGGTTTGGACATAGAGCAACAATAACAGATAAGACACGTGAAAAATATCAATCACTGTTGACATCCGACAAGGTTGTAACCAGAGCATGTTTGGGCATGTAGAGTTGGTGTGGTTGATACTTTTTCCTAACCACCACCCGACGCAACAATGTGGGATGATGGTGAGGAAAAAACCTTTTTAACAGTTACTTCCGACTCCTGTCAATTACCTCATGTAAAATGCTCTTCATTGTTTTACATTGAGGGGGGTTGGGGGCGGCTATGTCCATCTGTGGACTTCTTGCGGCTGATATGATGATGATGATTATAGATGCAAAAGTAGCTGGAGAAATGTTTAAGTTAGCATTTCAATTCAATTATCTGTTGTTGTATAAGGTTCGAAGCGACGTCCATTCAGCGCCTCTGAAAAAAAGATTATTTACATATAGTAATAATTTCTTTACATACACATTAAACAGCAGAGGAAAATGACTACACGAAAATTTTTTGAATATTTTTGGTGTCATATGATCATACCTATCTATTTATCGTCATCATCATATCAGCCGCAAGTATCTCATTATCGAATCAGCTGCTGGACTTAAAGCCGGAGCATGGAAGCGGCCTTCATCCAGCGTTTTCCTGCGACATTACTCGGGTCGTCCGACTAGCCGGTGGGTGCATAATCTTTTTAACTTTACAACAATTGTTCATGTCCATAATTTACTTTCAGTTAAATTATGTAGGAGAAGCGACGGCAAAGTCCACTGCATCATCACATTAGTCAACATCACACACGAACATCCGTGCTTCGGAAGGCACGTTAAGCCGGTGGTCCCGGCTGCCATCTGGTATTCGTTAAAGGAACCACGTCAGAGGCCGACAGGCGGTTCCGAAGAACTCTGACACCAGGGTGTGCATGGTCGATTGACCATGATACCTACTCGAAATGATGATGACTAGGTTTACCCAGAAACCTAGTAATCTAGTAACTGCAACAATGTATTAATGCCTTGTTGATTTGGTTTCAATATAATAATCTACATTTTGCGAAACAGACATTCGTAATGATTAGTAGTCCATATTGTTTATCTGTACTAATATCGGAAGGTTGCCTTTTTTGTTTGTATATATGGAATTAATCTGTGGATGTTCTAGACTAGACCGATTGTAATTAATTTTAACATATACCTACACATAGCATGTAGGTTACACGTACGCGAGCCAGCGGCGTCGGAACGTAATATTTAAAAGACTTCGGTGTCAGTGTATGAACAACTAAAATATAAAAAACCGGCCAAGTGCGAGTCGGACTCGCGCATTAAAGGTTCCGTCCCGTTATCTATAAAAACGGCAAAAAATCATGTTTGTTTTATGGGAGCCTTATTTCATTATTTCTTTTTAAAGTGAATATATAACTAAATATTCTGTGTATATTTCAAGCATCTGTCATTTGTCGTTCTCAATATAGCAAAAACAAGCAAAAATATCAGGTTTGTTGTATGGGAGCCCACTTAAATATTTATTTTATTCTATTTTTTGTATTTGTTGTTAGAGCGGCAACAGAAATATATCATCTGTGAAAATTTTCTGACTAGCTCCGTAGCGCAACGGTCAACACGCCAGCCTGCGACACGGAGTGACCGGGTTCGATCCCCGGCCAGGTCAAGATGGAAAATGATCTTTTTCAGATTGGCCTGGGTCTTGGATGTTTATCTATATATGTATTTGTTATAAAATATAGTATCGTTGAGATAGTATCCCATAACACAAGTCTCGAACTTACTTTGGGGCTAGCTCAATCTGTGTGATTTGTCCGTATATATTTATTTACTAATATTATTTATTAAAATTTCAACTGTCTAACTATCACGGTTTATGAGATACAGCCTGGTGACAGACGGACAGACAGACAGACAGACGGACAGCGGAGCGATATAAATAGGGTCCCGTTTTTACCCTTTGGGTACGGAACCCTAAAAATAATATGACTAATAAAACTCATTTTCACGTTGACACTCCAACTGAACTCAAGAGTTTATTTTTTCATGAAGCTTTTCATTTGTGGCGCCCGCCGGCTATGCGTCACTAACCAGACACAAATCCCATTTATTTTCATAAAAAGCTGTCTTTTAAAATAAGAAAATTGTGGGTAAGGTTTTTTTTGAAGGCGATGCTTCAACTAAACACAGATTAAATTTTACAAAACTTTTAGTTCGTGACGCCGCGCCACCGCCTATGCGTCATTCTTACCCTGTTTATTTTCTAACGAACGAGAGTCTTTTATTTATAAACCCTGACCTGGGGTACTATTTTTGAAAGTGTGACACTCGTTTTCGAGTGATTTTTGTATGGAAAAATCGCTCGTTGACGAACGGCATCATTTCAAAAATAGCACTCATGGATGGAACTATTGTCTATCAAGTATTGAATGAATAAAAATAAAGTAAAGGAAGTTCTTAGCGGGAATTTCGGCGGACCGCACGGCTTTCGTTTTGGATTGTTTTATAAATTGTTTCTAGTGGACTGTATAATGTGAAATCGGTATCATTTAGTATTATAAATGCCCATGTTTATGAGCAATACGTGGTATAACTGAAATAAACTGTCATGGTGCGGTTGTAGCGAGATATTTGGTGGTTGTCCGCCTCGCTGCGTCGTCTGTGATCCAGCCAGTGGATTCATGGGAATTGTCGCCAGGGGCTCCATAGAATCAACGAAATGAACTACGCCATCATTTCGTTAATTAACAAGACTAAGTAAAAGCGCGGAAAACCTTAATTATACTTGATATTGGCTACACACGTCACGCGTGAAAGCCATAAATAAAAGAAAATAAAATGAATGAATTATTTGATTTCAAGAAACAATACCTACCTTGAGACAAATAAGTAATTCCGACAACGGAAAATTTGATATTTTTGGCTTAGCTATGAACTAGTAATGTAATTGAGTGCATTTCACATGCATTTTAATCTATTTTAGTTTCGGCCTTTAGACAGCACAAGATATTTGTGTTAAAATATTTGTCTTTTTTTTGTAAAAACTAAAGTAAGTAAAACAGCCCCGAAATCTTTTAAAAAGGGTCCTGTCTAAGACAAACTACGTCACTACTCTCTGACTTGCAGAATGCATGGGAACGGGACCTGGGAATCTCGGGCGAGTAAAAAATCGTGACTCATGCGCCTGCGCATGCTCGGAATTCTTTAATGGAGCAGGTCAATGGCTGTTATAAAAAGTCAATAGTATGAATACTATTTAGGATGACTCATGTGTAGCATTTAGTAGACCAAAATAAAATTATACAATGTTACATAGTTCACGTAACACATTGGCTATTGTTTGTTTATCTATTTGGAGTTTGGTTATCTTGATATATATATATATATTTTACTAGCTGTTTCCCGCGACTTCATTTGCGGCAATTTCTGTTATTATGATTGATGAATAATTTTTCCCCGTTTCCAAAACATTTTTTATTGATGCTTCGCTCCTATTGATCGCAGCGCGATGTTTAATAGCCTAAAGCCTTCCTCAATAAATGGACTATCCAACACAAAAAGAATTGTCCAATTTGAACCAGTAGTTTCTGAGATTAGCGCGTTCAAACAAACTCTACAGCTTTATAATATAAGTATAGATAGCATATATAGTATAGATTAGATTAAAATCTCTTAAGTAGGTAGGTACTATATTTAGTATTAATGTATGATCTATTAATCATTCCAGCCGCTGGAAGTCCACTGCTGGAATAAAGTGAAAAAGTGCCTGCAAAGGCCTATTTTCTGAATAAACGTTTTGATTTTGATTTTGATTTAAGGCCTCTCCCCTTGGGAGATGCCTTAAATCAAAATTTTCTTCTTTCCATGATATGAGGTTGTTCCTATTAAATAATGTTGGCAATATTAATGACCTATATTGACTTATATGTAAAAGTAATTTTTAATAATTGTACGAAATACGTACTACTTTTGTTTGATAAATAATTCATCTACACTATGATAGCTTGTTAGAACAGCTTTAGATATAAAAAGTCAATAGTTGATATATTAAAAATGAGTCATGTTTTAAGTGTTTTGTAGACAAAACTAATTATAATGTGTAATGTGTTTTTAGATATACTAGCCTATTATTTAACTCAGGGTACAACTCTTGGCCTTTGATTTGATTTTGATACATCAAACGCAATGAATTTTAAAGTGACTATCAAAACGTTGTAAACTGATTCGGCGAATAGGCCGGCTACTCGACTGTTTATGTGTTTGGAGGAGTGTCTCTACGTAGTAAATAATAAATAAATATAAAGAAAGAAAAAAAACAACCTTTATTAAGTATAAAACATAAAAATAAATAAAATCAACAACAATCCTCTTCCCTCCGATCTTTATGTTCAAACCAAAATGGTCTCCGCTCAGCTTAGGCGTGACCCACAACGCTAAAGGGACATATCACATAAATTGAGCTAACCCCACAGTTAGTTTATAACTTGTGTCGTTACGTAGGATACTAACTCAAAGACACTATATTTTAAAATAGATACTTATATAGATAAACATCCAAGACCCAGGTCAATCCGAAAAATATCGTTTTCCATCATGACCTGACAGGGGATCGAACCCGGACACCCTCGTGTCGCAGGCGTTTAACCACTGCGCCATGGAGCTCGTAGTCGTTGCACTTTGCTGGTATCTAATTATTTTGCGTTTGATAGAATATTTGTTTCATTTTTCTTGTTTGTTATAATTATAATCGTTTTTCGTCCCACCCACCACAGAAAGATACAATTTATTGCACACATGTGTTTGTGTTGTTATTATATACTTACTAGCTTTCGCCCGATTATGTCCTTCTCTGTACTCCAGAGAACTTGTATGCAAAATTTCATGATGATCGGTTCAGTAGTTACGGCGTGAAAGCGTAACTAACAAACACATAAACAAACGAACAAACTCATTTTCGCATTTATAATATTAGTAAGGATGCGTCGATTGTCTAACATAAGCAATGATTTATTATTTGTTAGGTAAAGATTAGTTTTAATTTTAAGTCTAGTTAAAATATTATAACGATGAATCATGTTTGTAGAGTGTATAAGACAAACTAAACTATATTTTCAAAACAAAATTAACGGACATTGGGCACATTCTCCTTGTTTTTAGACAATGAATGTACCTTTTTAGGCGGATTTATAGAGGAGTCATCATAACTAGTGACAACACAAACGAAATATCCGTTGCTAAAAATGTTCAAGTTTCTACTTCAAGACATAACTAATTTTCTTTAGTAATGTGTTACAATAGTAAACTCGATATTGTTCTCTCTCTCTCTCTCTTGGCACCTGCCAAGTGATCTGAGATCGGGGAGCACTAGCGCGGAAATCCTTTCTGTCATCTCGCACCTAAGTACAAGTACATACTAATGCTTCCTCGGGATCTGAGTAGAGGAAGCGTTGTTTATTACCTATGTAATATTTAATACTGAACCCGAAACAATACCCGAATCCAGATCGATCGCTGCTCTGAATAGCGGAATGGTTTAAGGCCATTTTCTGTGAATTCACGCGAGTAAACCCTCCCGTACCTCAGAACTACCGGAGTTCTAAATACTGGAAGATGTTACGACGCGCTCTCCTGTCGCCCTATTTGTTACCTCAGTATCTAGTACTCATTCTGTGCCTTGTACAACGTTTTTACACTCTCTTCAAACTAAATTGCGACATTCGTATGATTGACTATTTTTATTTAAGATATGCAAAACGTAATGTATTATGAAGTGACTATCAAAACGTTGCACACAAGTTATCAAATAGGCCGACAAGTTACGTAGGCAAATGAATTCTCAGAAATGTTATTGTATTTCTAAAGTGCCACGCACGCCCATTACCCAAAAACCAATGTGTTTACGTCTTACGTAAACTATGACGTAGAAGACCCAAATTCGGCGATATTGTAAAGTTCAAACCTTGCAGAACATCCGGTTTGCAACAGACATGACCTGCAAAAAGTCCCGAGACTCGGAACATCCTTATTGCGAGGCCGGGGTGATGTATATCCGGTAGATATGACTACTTGCATATAAGTTCTTATGTAATAATTTAATACCTGGGCGACCGAGCTTCGCTAGATACTATTTATTGTATAATGTGATGGTGTATAAGCAAAGAATATATACACGTATAAGTGATAATCTTTGTCTAAAAATATTTAAACTAGAACATATAAAAAAAGGAAGTCACCGAGCGGGATTCGACTCCGTATCACTTTCTAGCCGTCGGCGTCTTTATCCGCTGGACCGGACAGGCAGTGGCCGACGCGACGGGACAAAAGTCAAAGTCAAAGATTTTTATTCTAAATTGGATACATGTATCTCTTTTTGAACGTCATATTTTTATTTCTTATATATTTTTTAATATATGCAAAATTGAAATACTACTAGCGTTTCGGAACGACCACTGGTGAGAAGAATACGCCGAAAGAAACTAAATCCAGACTTGGTCCCTACGTGCCTGAGGGGCTCTGAATACATTGTTTACATTGAACACAATTTTTCATACTATAGATTAAATTGTTAACATTAAATAAATTTATTTCCACGCATTTTTATCAGTTATATAATCATCAATGCAGTAATAAGCCTTTTTTATTAACTGGTTTTTTACAATTGTTTTGAACTTAAGTAAAGGCAGACCTAATATTTCTGCAGGAATTTTATTATAGAAGCGTACTCCTAGACCCAAAAATGAATTCATAGTTTTCTGCAATCGCAAAACTAGTGACCATATTCTGCATGGAAACAAAAACGCATGAAACCTCGAAAACACGCGTTTTCCCAAACATAAAACTAATCTAGATTCTAGATCGATTGTTTACCCCCGAAAATCCCCATATACCAAAGTTCAGCGAAATCGTTAGAGCCGTTTCCGAGATCATAGAAATAAATTTATATACATACATAAATATACATAAAAATACAAGTATTGCTCATTTAAATGTATAAGATAAACAAGTATTGTTTGCAATAAATAAATTTTTGTAGCAAGTTTTTACTATTAACGAATCCACACTGTAAATTGTTTTCCAAGACAAATCAGGCCCAGACACGATTGATGTACTTGTTTGGTTTAAGATTTGCTACGGCCACCTTCCGACTCCATCATCAGACCAGCGCAACGATTCCATAATATTGTATTGTCATTTACCCACGCATGCAAAATTTGCTACGGGCATATTATTGAGCAGCCTCAATATGAAGATGCTACGCTGGGCTGGCGGTGTCATGAGACTAGACGGATAAAAAACGAATACATTCGCGGAAGCTTTAAAGTTGCCCCAATCCAAGACAAACTCCTCGAAAACAGATTGAGATGGTATGGCCACACGCAGAGAAGAGAAATGAACCACGTGGTCAACATCGCCATAAATCTAAGAGGGAGAGGTAGACCAAAATCCACATGGTGGTCTACTAGAATCCAAAAGGACCTACGAACCCTAAACACCACGGCTGAGACAACCCAGAATCGAGAGATCTGGTGCAAATTGACAGGGAGACCACATAGGTGGGAAAAGGGAATGAAGAAGAAGAAGCATATTATTAAGCAGCCTACAGGTGTGAATATGTCGCCCCTTAGAGATCGAAATCGGTTTATTAGATAACGTTTATTTATAAATTTCCGCTGCAGATGTTGAAGGTTGTTGGTTCCCGAATCCTATTTGTAGCGTATTTTTTCATCACATATTTTCACCACCCAATGGACACCAAGTGGGCGTAGAAAACGAGGAAGAGATGGATAGATGACATCAACAAGTTTGAAAAGGATTGGAAGAGTTTATCAAAGGAAATTATGGAAACGGGGGGAGGCCTTTGCCCAGCAATGGGACACAAATGGCTAAAGAAAAAAAATGGTTAAAGAAAAAAAATCGATCTTGCTTACTGTGTTACTCAATGATCTAATCTCACAATCGTTAATCATAAATTTCACAATCATTATAATTTAGTCATAATTGATAAAATGCGATAAGTTTGCCCAAAATATTTTTATCATTACTGAAAAGATCAGATAGTAAATAACGATTTCATCATAAAATATTTTTACTCCTTACTTGTCTCATACCCAATACTCTATACAATTTGTTAATTTCAATACTTATATTAGAAATAGGCGTTTTCTAAAAAAATGAATTTTTGCTACTCACATGTTTAGTATATTAGCAGGTTTGATAAATTCAATCAAAGTAAAATTTTGCATGTATTTACGGACAACAGAAATCTTTATTTACACATTATACTTAGCTCACTTCCTAAAATTAACAAAATTATCATAAAATATTTTTACTCCTTACTTATCTCATACCCAATACTCTATACAATTTGTTAATTTCAATACTTATATTAAAAATAGGCGTTTTCTAAAAAAATGAATTTTTGCTACTCACATGTTTAGTATATTAGCAGGTTTGATAAATTCAATCAAAGTAAAATTTTGCATGTATTTACGGACAACAGAAATCTTTATTTACACATTATACTTAGCTCACTTCCTAAAATTAACAAAAACTTAAAAAAAGAATAGAAAAATTAAATTTGCGATCAAAACGGACAATATCTGAAACAAGTTCTTTTCATGAGCATTTTTCAATAATTAAATTCAGTTAAACAAAAAATTTAATGAATGCAGAATGTTATAGTAATAAACCTAGTCCTCTTTCAAAGTTAAATAAAAAAATGTGTTTAACTGAAAATCATAGAATCATTAGGAACGAAATGGCAAGTGGGAAAATCGCCAATTTCAAAGACCTGTAAAGACCAAATATTAAGTAGTACTTATGAGAGGTCCAATTGTTAATTATTATATTCCGCTGTCTGCAGGCTTTCTGTCACAAATGGAATGTCTCAGTGCCATCAGTACCTACAACCCTAACCCGGCCTTCTACATTGTGACAACTACGGTGTACAACGTTTTGATGATCGCTTCAACATCCATTAAGATTTATATGTCTAAAGGGCTCGTACTACCTCACACTGCTTTGCATAATTGTCTGTAATATCAATAATAATTAAATACTCAAGTTGAAATAAAAATGCAGCAAAGTTCAGGACTAACTCTGGTAACTATCTGACTCAAAAACACGATTGCGTTAAATTTTCTCGGTAGAAAAAAATTGCAAAGTTGCCTCCAAATCACGACTAATTTACTCGGTATACAGCAGTATTCACCAAATACATTAAAATTAACCTTTAAACTTTTGATTATAATTGCATTACAGATAAGGCAGCCATCATGTATTTTATTTTCGAATAACTATTGAATATTATATAAAAACGAAAATATCCAAAATAGCCAACGCGTTTAGACCATCCGCGTTTGTACCGCAACGCCACCTGGCCTATGGCGGGCCCTTAAATAAAAATAGTCAATTATACGAAAGCCGCAATGTAGTTTAAAGTGACGATCAATTATTTCAATATGGTCGGTATACTTATTATTTATCTAAATAATACGGTTTACTCCGTGGGTACGTATACATATTAAAATCAATTTCATATCTCTATCGGTGCATTGTTGACTATCTATTACAGCACTGATAACCTTACCGGGGGAATTTCCTGCGGCATTTGTTATTGTTTGTCTCTAGTAGCTGTGAATTTATGTATCATATATATATACCTACTTGTCTATTTTGTTTACTAGAATGTTACGGGGATTTACTCAACGTGCTGATACTTGACAGTTACATAAAACATTATTTTATAATTGACTATGTTTTATTTATTGACTCACTTGAAGTTAGCTATCTTCAAGTTTTTTTCAGATTGACCTGGGTCTTGGATGTTTATCTATATTCGTTATAAATTTAGTATCATTGAGTTAGTAGTTCATAACACAAGTCTGAAACTTATTTTGCAGCTAGTTCAATCTTTTTAATACTAGCTTTTGCCCGCAGCTTCGCTCGCGTCAACGTCGTTCTTTTTTCTGGGATGAAAGGTAGCCTTAGGTCCTTCTCCGTACTCCAGAGAACTTTGCAAAACTTCATCATGATCGGTTCAATAGTTATGGCGTGAAAGCGTAACAAACAAACTTTGCTCTACTGGTACCATCCGGCAAACTCGCCGGATAGTACCAGTAGAGCAATGATTTTTTACCAAAAATATCTATGGTTATAGAAGCATGTCTCTATGTTTTAATTTTTTTTTTTATAATTTAATTATTTTAAGAGATATGAAGCCTTCAAGAACCTGAAAAATTGGTAAGAATTTCCGTTGTGTTCAAACATCAAGAAAACAAATTCAACGCGATTATGATGGGGTGGAAATTGGTCAAGAACTACCTCCTCGTGGTTCACCCTGGGCAACGGACTAGCCTACAAGCGACATCCGGCTGAATGCTCTTGACCTAACTCTGGCTCACTGAACTATTCTCGAAGCGATTTGTGAATCCCCGGTGCTATGTCTCCCTTAATACCAAACGCGATTATATTTGAAAAAGGAAACATAGAATCACAGCCATAGATTATTTTAAAATTTAATAAAAAAAGAAATTAAATAGAAATCAGGGACTACGAAGCGTTAATTTTGTGTAATTTTCGTCCGAGCTGTAGTTGTCTCTATCGCACTCTGCGGGGTTTGTTTGGGCACACAGCGCGACAGCAATAGATTTTACAAATACCTATTTTTCAATTCTCTCAAGCGCAGTGTTTCCTCTTAATATTGCATTTGACCATAAGACTGTCGAACGCGCGTCACATCAAAAAACCTATCTCAATGATGCCCGTTTACTTTACCTTATAAGGTTCCAGTGAAAATAGGCCATTACTCATTTTCGTGACTCATCTTCCATCTAATGCCTCTCCCTTATCTAGTTCCGTTAGCAATTTACTTATCTCTAGATTTCTTTGCATTTAGTCATATGTTGCTAACTAGATACGATGTTGACTGAGTTGGGTGTTTAATAGTGACAGAAATTGAGCTATACCATTATTCCTAGGTCCATGGCTATACCTATGATAATTTTTCACCACTTTCTAAATAATCATGAAGTCTTAAGTTTTAAACTCATACCTACTTAATAATTAATTTTATTGTAGTTTTATTCTACCACTAGCAACCCGGACCCCGGCTTCGCACGGGGGCAATGTACATATAAACCTTCCTCTTGAATCACTCTATCTATTAACACTCCATTACTCACGCCCCTGTTTGTAAAACATTTTCGATATATTTTTTAAATAGCTTAGTAACGGAAGTAAATGAAAATTGTCACTGTACATTCTAAACTACTTTATTTTGAATCAAAAACAACAAAATACATAGGATTTTACTTATGATTAATCAATAATATCAATATTAGGAAAACATGTCAAAAAATCAATAGAAATATCACTCTCAACTTTTATATCCACTTTTTTTTAATTCACTAATTTCCTACTCCTGATTCTCATTGTTTTTGGAATATTCGATATACACTTATATTCGATGTTCAAGACAAATCCACGTCTTGCATGTGTAACATTGTTTTCTGGTCGACTTATTACGCTATCTGCCACAATCGTAACATTTTCCTACGCGACCACTACTTGATTGAGTTGATGGACCTGCATGTACTTGAGGTGGTTTATTTATGCCCAATCGTATGTTTCTCTTCACTTTTAATGATTTTGGAATATGTTTAATACTAATTACATCATCTGCTGAATCAGAATTCAATTGTGAAGGTTGGACCAAGCCGGATGTATTCTCTTTTGTAACTGATTCAAAATCACTTGTCTCCTGTTCCCTATCAGTTTCATGTGTTGATTCCATTACAATGTCCTCTTGCCTCAGCTCATTTTCCCCCTCAATTGATATTTCATCGAACCATGAACTTCTTCCAACCATCTCGAAATTGCTAATTCTCTCTGAGAGGACATATTTCTGAAAGGAAAGCAATAAAGCAAGGGTTTTTTAGCATATACTATATGTATACAATATTATGAAATAGTTTAAAATATTAATTAATAGAAAAAAATACGAAAATTAAACACACCAAAAAAATTACTCTCAACAAAATTGTCACGTAATTGCTCGCGCGTTCTACGATCGTAGAATTTTTTATTCCAAGCCATATTACGTTTACGACTACGCATGCGTCTGTCAACGCATGAGCACTGATTGTGTTCGTCACTTGCCGGTGGAAGATTACAGGGCGAGTTTTTGACATCTACCCACAATTGAGAATAAAAATAAAAAAAAATGTACACCTGTTCTACCATCGTAGAACGCGCGAGTAATGGAGTGTTAAATAAATCCGCATCAAAATCCGTTGCGTAGTTTTAAAGATTAAGCATACGTAGAGACGGACAGACAGCAGAAAGCGACTTTGTTTTATACTATGTAATGAATTATGCTGGCCTGGAAGTAAACAAGAAACGTAGAATGTGCCAGCCGCTTCTCTTCCCACGTAGATCGTACAAGCCAATCGAGGGAATAGGTGCAAATCTGACGAATAATATTAGTAGGCGATGCGGCTAGCAACCTATCACTATTTTGATTCCGTTTTCCAACTAATGCCCACCAACATGCTAAACGTGTGGCTTTAGGGCTTGGTCTACCCCGCAAGGAAAAAGACGTGATACTATGTATTTATTAAGAAGTCGTTAAAATTCACACATTTGCCGCCTCTCACCAACCTTTTGAGGGAAGGAAGCTTAGCCCAAAATCATATTTTGTCTAAATCATACTTGCTTACTCAGCCTGCTAGTAAATCCACCACTTATCAGTGACGTGCAGTCCATATAGACTATTAGACAATGTCTACCCTGCAGTCGCTAAATAAATACAATTTTTTTTCTTACAAAAAAATAATTATATTCGGTGCGCCTGCAAAATTCTGCTAGCAAATACTTTATAGTCGATTTTGATCAAGTACGGTGCTGCGGTCGCGGTCCGCGCGTGCCCGCGCCAAGCAGTATCTATACGCGTAAGCCGCGTAAGACAAAATTTCAAAGGTCTAACTTTTCACGCACACATAGAAAATTATTATACACCGATAGGAAATCGCTTTTGTAGTAGTACAAGTAAACATCTTTCATCGGCTCACACATGCAAAGCAAATTGGCGCTGTGTGTGTGAATTTGAGACACTGTCTCCGAGGTTTCTATTGGCTGCCGCGCGCGATATTAATGTCAACGTCACCTGTCAATGTCATTATAGATATTATTCATACTTATGTAAATGTCATTGATTAACGTGTTTACTAACAATCCAAGATTAAAGTTTTATTTAAAAATTAAATGCTTTATCAGTTAAATTTCATTTGTGACAAAAATATTTTCATGTGAAAGTTGTGTCGCTTAGTGTTTGCATGCCGAAATCGAAATATAAAGTGTTTTGTGAACACGCAAAAGAACAAATCAAGTACCTAACCGGTTAGTTATGGTTAGTTATTCTAAAGTTTAATCCACGTTTAATCTTAAACCTTACGTGTACGTGGCTCGCAGGTTGTAATCATATCTCTTATCTTTCGCTTGTTTTGAATACTTTTGCGGTCGAAGATCGAAAGACTATCATAATATTAAACGAGTTGTAGATAACTAGCCGTATAGTAAGGTAAGGTATATAGGTGGTATGTTTGTAAGGTAAGTTTTATAATTATGTCTACCCTATGATAAATGTCTGTGCACGTCACTGCCACTTATCCTACTAGGCAATATTATAAATGCGAAACATTGTTTTGTTTCTATATCCAAATAAATAATTGGTCTGATAAGATAAGCAGCAAAACTTTTCAAAGGAAACGACTAATTTTTTTTTTTTAACTCGCATACTTATTTATACATGAACGCTGATAAAATTATACATACATACTTTCACGTCTACCTCCCCTGCGGGGTAGACAGAGCCCAGGTCTATAAGCCCTTAAAGCCACGTTTAGCATATCGGTGGGCGTGTAGGTGCCAAACAGAATCAAAATAGTGATGGGTAGCTAGCCGCATCGCCTACTAACATGGTAATGGTACCTTAGGTTCCGCCCAATCCGTCGATCGGCTTTTACGATCTGCACGGGATGAGATGCAGCTGGTACATTCTACGTTTTTTTCTAATAAAATTATTACACTCCTATTTGCTAGTCGTGTAAAAAACGACTTTCCAGCGCCATCTAGCGGATTTTTAGAGTTACGATGCGACCCCTACTACGTTAGTAGGTATTATATCTATTTTTTGCGAGCGTCTCGTGGTAAAGTCGCAAGCAAAAAGTGGTAGGGACAATTTTTCTAATAAAATTATTACACTCCTATATTTTTTGCCAGTCGTGTAAAAAACGAACTTTTTAGCGCCATCTAGCGAATTTTCTTATAATTACAGTGCTACCCCTTATCTTCGATGGGGCCATAGATGAATATTGGATGGGGCCGATTCAGAGTCGGTAGCACGTCTAACCTTTTGGTTATTTTGTACTTACCCCATGCCTTACTCACCCGCACGATGTATTCCAAAGAAGGACTGCATGAGCTTCAGAACATCGCCCAGTGCGTATTGCCTGTAGTCCTCTAGCTCAGGATAAGCTGATCCTAAGAGGTCCAAACGCTTACCAGCTAACGAGTCACAGATACACAAAATGTGTCTCATTGTCTCCTCCGATTCTTTACATGCCCTACATATTGGGCTTTCGACAATTTTTAGTTTAAAGAGGTGACTTATTTTCAAAATGTCCAGTGCTACCCCTACTACCTATGTTAGTATATTGATTTTGCCCCTACCCAAAGAAAAATCCTTTCTATTTTTTTGCGAGCGTCTCGTGGACCTGGACGAAGTCACGAGTAAAAGGTAGTAGGGTCAAGCCGAGATTTTCGCCACACAAGTGACATAAGTAAAAAACAGGTTACATTTTCCCCCAACATCCCGTCACCGGGGCAGGACCACCGGGCGAATGGGAGTTACTCGAATATGTTTGATTATGATATAGCCAGTGGCACTCGAGATGATGAAAGAAACAAAATTTTAGTGAACGAAGAATATTCACAGATTAGACCTCATTCATCCAATTTCGATTTTTTATTTTTTTTAGAAGTTATGGTGAAACACCTAAAGAATTTACATAAAGGCCTGTAAGAAATGAATGAATGAATTTTTTGGAGTCCAGCCGCTGCCCCCATTAAAAATAAATTATTTAAAAGACAACGGACATAACAATTTACATCGGATTACGGCGGTAACATCGTATACCAAATATTCATGCCTGGCCATAAAGGCATACCATAAACTACACAAAAAATATTTCACTTTCCTATTCGCGGCAGTCGAAATTTAGTTAGATTCACGACCTTAAATTTGTGAATATAATAAATATAAATTTAAGTTTGTAAATATAACCTAATGTCGATGACAAGAGTGAGTTTAAAAAAATACGAAAATAGTAAATGTAAAAATCCATTTATTAAACACACAAACTGAATACTCTAAAACGTTTGAACTTGTAATATCATTTTATACTCACTACAGTTACATATACATACACAAACAAAGTATTTCAAACAGTGCCCCTGTTTTAAATACTCGTCCCGAAAAATTCAGGTACCTATCCCCTTAAGTGCTGACTTTATTCAGTTTTTGTAATTACTTACATAGGCGCAGCCCATGATCAGATCAAATTCAGTAACGTTATGACAACGTTACTAAATAATGGTATATATAACAATAACTCGCACTTAATCCATTGTTTTATTTACATTTCATTTTATATGAAACAACTCATTATTTTTCCGAATTTTCAAGGACTACAGACGGACATTTCTCGAAAAAAAAATTTTTCACAAAAAACGGCGATTGAATAAAAATAATGCTGTTTCTATAATACATCTGGTATAATATTTTTTTGACACAAAATGCAGTTAATGGCGTTAATATTCTTACAAATAAAATGCTTCGTATAAAAATCCCTACAAAACTACTTATAAATTAGATTTCTTTCCTCATATTATTATTTACTTACGAGTAATAATGAGAAGCAACAAAGCATGTTAATATCTAAACAAACTTATTAAATTTTATACATAAATTAATATCAGATCAGATGTTAAAAAATTTTTCTTACGCATATAAAGTAAAAATAAAACTGTTTTATAATATTATAAAATAATTATTCCAAATATCACTTCATAAGATTTTATACGTAATAAAAAGATTTGCTACTTAAAAATAAAATTCCAACATAGCCAGTTTAATATATCTATCCTTAATCCTAATAATAAATTAATAATTACGTTAGTAAAATCACAATTTACCTTTATTTAATGCAAATTAATTCATCATAATGTTACGTTCTATTCCAACCGACAAATATATAAATACAAAATATTTTCCAAAAACAAATAAATATATTTAATAAAATTCAGTGAAGTCTATTAAAAAAGGGTGTAAATAATTAGAAAAGTAAATAATTAATTAGAATTGTGCGTAAGTGGAATTGTAATTCAACGACACTTGAAGATTTGTTTCTGATTTTTGTAATGTGAATAACTAAAGTCAGAAACTTTGTTTGAAATTGCTTCCATAGTAGGAGGCAATTAGAATAAAACGAATTATAACAAAATCGGGGGATACAGTTTGGTGTTGTAGCTACATATCGCCATTCAAAATTTAATTACATCACTGGATAGCTACGGGATCAACAAATTCGTTGTGGTCGTCCATGACACAGCATTTGGTCACATAACTAAAAAAACCAAGATCTGACATAATCTTGTAACAGCGCAGCATAGATTTGATAAAATATTGTTTTATTGATTTAAAAAAAAATTGCACGTAATTATTAAAAAAAAAATATTATGTGAATTATTGTGTGAACCAACAAATTTTGTTGGCAGGGTTATTAATAGGCAACATAAATATTAATCAGGTATGTTGGACGCCGTTACAAAATTACATCGTCGATTCGGTTTAGATCTGTCAGGATCGCATTCTTTCAGCGGCCATACTATAGTATTTATTCTGTGCTTATACAATTCTCTAATCTAAATGAGGTAGCAAATAGTTATCTACGATCGTGACATTGGTATGCCAGCCGAAGTGATTGACTCCTGGCACCGTGATCACGTGCAGTCTCCCGGTGTCATCCAGTTCTCTCAATCCAATAAGGTCTTCGGTATATATCGATTGCTCTTTCATTTCTATCACCGTCTCGTTGAGCGAATAGTACCCGAATTGACTGGAAAATATAAACAAACAAACATTTTAGATATACACTTATTAAATTCAGTTATATACAGCGTTATTTTGTACCTATGATCTATACTAGCACAAAGGAAATGTTTATTTCAGGTAAAGAAAAAATATATCGTTTAAAATTACAGTATTAAAACTAAATATACAATATAAACATGAAGTAAAAAAAAAAGTACTTGGAAAATTTTTCTTCATAATCTTTTCCGTGTTGATCTTAATTAAAATCCTGGAATCAGAATCCCATATTAAATACAGAGTTGTAAGAAAAAAACGAAAAATAAAATTGGACCTCCCATACAAAATTGCCGATCAGCTGGGTGAATTGCTATGGGGAGTTTTTTTTTCCCCTTTTTAGCCTTATTTTCTTATATTTCTGTATTCAATTAGGGATTTTGATTCCAAGACTTTAACATAGTACATAGGTACAAAATCACGCGGTACAATCAAAATAGCATTGTGAATGCAAAATTAACACTTATTAATAAAATTCTTTTTTTTTCTTCTAAATAAAGAGTTAGGCTGTCTGTAGAGTTACCAATGACATCAATTCTTCCCTATTTAACCTTATCTTTTTAGTTCTGTGTAAGTTTTAACGACTATAGAATCGCTATAGCCAAGACACGATTTAATAAAAAAAAACTGTTTAAATGTATATCAAAGAAATTTTTTTTTTTTCTTAATGTGTAATAAATAAGTCATGGTGATAAAATAAAGATAAAAGAATATTACCAGCAATATAAAATACATTAATCATAAGCTGTTAATGATATGAATAAAAAAAACATATACCTAATACCTTTTTTTTAATATTTTTTTTAACTCCTAAAATATATACCAACAAATAAAATTACAATTTGTAAGATTTAGATGGCAAAAATTCACTTTACCAGCATTTTTGAATTGTTTTGTAATTTCTTACTTGTAATGGTACTTAATTACATTTACGTATAATTTAGTACCTACATAAAATAACACGGTATATTATAGGCACAAATCACACTCATTAAGATTACTGGTTACTAAAAATATTTAACTACTAACTAATGTCGATCTCTCGGTAATAGTACTTTTCCTATCCTGTGTCTTTCTTCGTACCTATCTCAAAGAAAGCACATGCAACATTTCATGATAATCAGTTCAGTAGGAGGCGAATAGCGTAACAAAGATATAACAAACAAACAAAATCACTTTTCCATACTAGGTATTACTTAAGATTAGGATTCCGCCTACATTCAAAATCATACTTCTGGCCAAGGCTCAAAGGAAACGGCCACACGGGTATAAAAAAGGTAGGACATTCACCTGCTTTGCCAAGGCGTGATAACATTGTCGTCAGGCCCGCCGATAAGCACCAGTTTCTTCAATCTTAGTAAATTAGACTTGAAATTTCTTGATTCCGCCGACCTGAAATGTACATTGTTTTCTAAGCATAAGATAATAAGAAAAACTAAAAACATATTACAAAAAAAATATGTAAAGTATGCAAAAACAAAATAGAAAATACAGAAATCAAAAATAAATAAAGAACTAAAACAACAAAAGGACAGGTTCCACCGAGATTTGAACTCGGATCGCTGGATTCAGAGTCCAGAGTGCTAACCATTACACCATGGAACCGGCTGTCAGATGGGTCGAAATTAACGATCTAGATTCGCGACACGGTAACCACGTGGCCATTATATAAGTGTTGCCTAATTTAAAAATTATATAGTTTTTAGTAGTTTTTTTTCAACACATCGTATAGTAATAAATAATGTATTACATAATGTAAATGAGAGTGAGACCAACAGGCAGGGCCGTCGTTAGCATTACCGCCGCTTGGAGGTGCAAATCGAATTCCGCTGCCTTGCGCCATTTTGGTGGCGCCATTGGGCGAGATTTCTGGTGGATTAAATAAATTCTCTGGTTGTCATAGTCATGTAAACTTATACTGTACATTAAAATGAAACAAAATGGGAAATTTCGAAAAATTATTTTAATTATGCAAGCTTCTAGAAAAAGACCGTTAAATGGACATTGAATTCGATATTTAAATTGGTGGAAAAGTCAATTTTAAAAGTCGTTAATATAACAAAAAAATATTTCCAATAAATAAGCTTTCAAAATGTATAGCAACTTTTATTATATGTCATTCCCATAAACACAGTATATAACACAGCTGAACAAACAACATCACGCGTATACAATGCCAAAGTTGTGACGTCACTACTTTGCAATGTTTATTGTTTGTAAAGGGAAGTTAGGCGAAAACAAAAGAGTATGGCATTTAAATTTAATCACTTAATACGGTCTTGTCGCGTTTTAACATTATTATTACACCAAACGTTCCGAAAACTGTATAGTTCCCATGGTCGCAGGTAGACTAAGTTGACATTTGTCTTTTATGTTAAATAAAATAACTGTACAAAACTACTGCCTACAATATCTATTGATAACATTAAACTCCAATATTTTTTCTGTTCTGTTCTGTTCTGTGCCCGCCCAGCCAGTGGTTAAACTGCAAGAGCGTAGGAAAGAGGTCCACCAGGGAGAGAGTGTACCGGCGCTTGTGAACACAAGTTGACGTGTTTACTTCTTGCACAGCTACCTCCCTCCGCGTTGGATCACGAATCCAGGCTCGAGAAACCGGTTGGGCACGTAGATAGGATTGGGAGTGTAGGGCTGTGCAGTCTGGATGAGGAGTGAAGAGGAAATGTGAACCGACCGAATACTTGCATCAAATCAGTATGGGGAAGATAGATACTATACTTGGTGTGTAATATATAAAAGGGAGGAAAATAGGACTGCTTTGTTGTTGTTTTGACTTCGTCGTTCTATTTGTCGTCTCGATCCTCATACTTTATTACGTTTTGCTCGTCGGTTCTCGTAAAAGTTGTTTCTTCTCTCGTTGGGTAGGTTGTTGTTTCCATGTTGGCTTTTGCCTGCGTGATCGATGTGATGTTATGGACTTTGATCTGGGTGTTTTGCGCCCACTGCGTCTGCGAATGACTGGTGAGAGCTGGCTGTGTGTTTGATTTGATATCGAATGCTCCAAATCTAAGTCAGTTTTTGTGTCTGTTTCTTCCACTTCGAATATCTTTTCTGCTTCTTTTTTGATTAGAGCTCTGTGTTTTCCGCTAAATTGCCCCATTCTTCCTTACTTTTACTCATATAATTCGTGATTTCATGATCTAGGGAGTCTTCCCATGTGTAAATAGGACGCCCTATTTTGCGCTTATTTTCCTGGTGTTGATAAGCTGCCTGAAGTAGGACGTCGTAATATGTGACCATAATAAGAGATTCTTTGTATTTTTATTATTTTTGTT
This sequence comes from Elegia similella, assembly GCA_947532085.1. Taxonomy (NCBI): domain Eukaryota; kingdom Metazoa; phylum Arthropoda; class Insecta; order Lepidoptera; family Pyralidae; genus Elegia; species Elegia similella. The sequence continues at coordinate 6,840,769 of OX383928.1, forward strand.
ATGGATTTTCTTATGGATTAGCCTTGATTTTTCGATTTGGGTAATGTTTCCCCGCATCCAACATTCCCCGTAGTATTTGCCGTTTGTATTTTCTCAGTCTCGATCGGTTAGCTTTCGTTAAAGCGGTCACGTTTAGACCATAAATCATGCATGGTCTTATGACCATTTTTTATATTAATACTACGATGCTCCAATCTATTTTATTATCTTGTATGAATGGTAATAGGACTTTGGAATTTTTTATTGCTTTGACACATCTTGTTTTAATGGTAGCCCTTTGATTGTGGGCAGCTGTTATATAAGTTACTAAATATTTTATCTCCTCTACCGGCTGGATTATGACTCCCCCAAGTACTCTGCACGGTTGCTATGCGGTTGGGGGACCAAAAAGATTGCGCACAACAAGTTTTGTTTTAGTTTGGTTTATAACGAGGCCGACTGAGTTTAATAACGTATTCATTTTGCCGATTATGCGATTAAGAACGTCTACTTCTTCACCAATCAATATAAGATCATCTGCAAAGGATAATATTATAGGTAATTTTGATTCTAGGTCTTGATCAAGTCTTACAGCTTCGTCTTCTTCCTCGAGGGTCTTTAGTACCTCGTTAATGATTATAGTAAAAAGTCTTGGGGATAGGGGACAGCCCTGTTTGGCACCCTTGCCTTTGCTTATTACCTCTGAGTTTTGTCCACACCATGAAACAAAGGTTTCCTCGTTCATACACGCTTTTATTATTCTATCTGTAAGAGATACACCTAATCTGTTTACTTATATATCTTTTAGTGATTCTAAATTTACGTTGTCAAAGGCTTTCTCGAGGTCAAGGGCCACGACAAACATGGCTGTTCTCTCTCTCCATTTTGTATCCAGTACCTGCCGGACCGTAAAAATATGATCGTCTGTGGAGCTATTGTTCAAGAATGCTCTTTGTTAGTTACCGGGGGTGCTGGTGGCAGCATTGTGCTTTTCTAGTAAGAAATTCGCGTAGATTCGGTATCCTACGTTGCATATAGATATTTTCCTAAAGTGATTTATATGTTTTGGATATGGTTGTTTTCTTATTGGTACCTGTTTAGTGAGGCGCCATTCACTAGGGATTTCATTGTTTACCCATATCGTCGCCATTGTTTTTGTGAGTTCTGCTACATATTCCGTTGGAGCCGCCTTGTATAACTCCGGCACGATATGGTCGGTTTTTTTCAATATCGTCAGTTGTTGGTGGCTCCATTCCGGGAGCTACTTCCTCCGTTTCCTCAAACATAGAAATATGTTTGCCTTGACTTTTTTAAATCGGTAATCCAATTGGACATGGTTATGTAATGCTTAGTCTGCGCTCGAGTAGACTTACTTTAGTAAAGTCGCAGGAACCTATAGGTTATTCTCACACGTAGTGATTTGTGCGTTTTACTAAGGCCCTTAAAAAAAACTTGGCAACGCGCGCCTCTTCTTCATCCAAAATTCTTTTCAGATTGCGCCGTGCTTCCTTTACTTTTAGCCCTAGAGTAGTGTCCTGAGGACTTTTAGATTTTTGAAAAATGGCCTTTTGATGGTTAGCGAGTGCAATTCTGCTTTCTTTTGTGTTGGAAATAGGTTTTTGTAGTACATCGTGTGCGGCTTCTTTCAGAATACTATTTAGGGTATCCCATTCCAATGAGAAATTGTCGCTGGGTTCGCTAATTGGATTCCGTTCACGTTTAACGTAATGGTTTTTTTTTTTCTGATAGCATTTAGGAAGTTCGTTACGTGTTCTTTCCTTTGCAGAAGTTCGTAGTTGTGGTTTTTATGGTTATATGCTAGTCTTTTATTTTGACGGGTTTGTTCGTTTGGATGGCTTTTGTAGTTGAGCAAAGGAAGATATTCTTACATTGCCCCATACCAGTTTGTGGTAGGTGTTGACTATCAAGTTGCGTTCGCCTATGATGCTGTGGAAAAAAGGTTTGTTTGTGTTCTTGTAAGGATATAGTCACCTGAGATACTTGATTTCCTCATAACCAGGTGGTCTTGCATGTGGGTCTGCCCCATGAGCTGCTTACTTTTAATCGGTGTTGCTGTATTAGATTTAGAAAAAAATTCCCATTTGTATTGGTATGGTACAGATTTTTTTTCCAACTAGATTTTCAATTTTTATGTTTCTAGTTTTCATTTTTCTTACATCATCACGTACTTACCTATATGGGCGTTAAAGTCCCCTATTATTACTTTTTTTGCATTTTTTGGGGCTTTACTCATGGCGATTCCTATTTGCAAGAAGCGGGATGTTGATTCAGCTGGAACGTGGCATGTAATTATGAAAATATTTATTGGTTTGTTAGCATTGACTGATTTCAAATGCAGGTGTACTGCAAGTACGTTTTGGCTTTCGCGATGAGTCTGAGTGACGTCGTATTCGATTTTATTGTTTATTAAAATTGCTATGCCTCGATATTCTTGTGCTCTTTTTTTTCTGCCACCTAAGACCCAATTGTAGTGTTTTGATTTAAATTCTCCCGTGGTTAGATGCGTTTCTTGAAGACCCGCTATGGTTATGTTGCGATCTGATAGAACCTTGTCAATATTAATTTTATCACGTTGCCGAGCACACCCTAGTTCATTCTACGTCACTATTGAGAGTGATTTGCAAGGCCTGGGCGTAAGTAATCTAGATGAGGGGAGTGTGGAACGTAATCTTTTGGGACACATGTAGCTGGGTTGTATGTTCGTGAAAGTGCTTGAAGAGATTTCCGCTTATTGAGCGCCGTCTTCTGAATGTGTTTCACTATCATATATGTTGTCGCGTGTTTCTCTAGACTCATCTGGTATTGCACGTTGAACTATGCTAACGTAGTGGCTGTTCTCGAAGTATGGATGGATGTTTTCTACCGGGCTATCTGGCGGGCGGTAGGTGATGGGATCTCTGAATGGTATTTATACTTTCATTTTTTTCATTTATACGGTCATTGGTCCGTATTATGTTATGTTGACATTGACTAAGTAGTACTCAGCGGCCGCTATAATTGCGTCCTCTCCTCCCCAAAATCCAAATTGAAATAGTTTTTTTTTATATACCTATCGATTTTTTCGTCAACTGTTAAGTTGAAAAAGTCTGAGCCATGCGCGACTTCCGTAGCGGTATTTTGTAAGGCCAGGTTAATACGTGGTGTGAATTTGTTGTTCTTGACGTAAGATGCTAAGTCCTGTCGTGTCATTTTATGATCTAGTGTTAACATGTATACCTCATTTATTTGGTCAGCAATGGCCCTAAATAGACAGTTACCATCTCCGTCCATTTTTTTACAATGACCTCTGCTGTGCCCATATTGCACAAAGACTTTTTTGGTGCTTTGGCTTATCTTTTGTTTAGTTTCCTTGTGAAAGCGTGAGAGACAATTACTTATTTTGGGGAAACGTCCGGATGTGCATCCAACCAAATGTCCAGGCATGTGCGAAGTATTGTTCAGTAACTTTAGAGCGGCCTTTATGTTTATATTACTTAAATGGAAGACGGTTTTTTTTATCTTGGTATTTTTTTTTTTATTATTGTCCTGTAGAACTAAACTGCCTAAATAGGCGCAGATATGTTTCTCTATTGAAAGTTTGTTCACAGATTTTTATTATAAAACAGTTACTATCCGTCTGTATTTCTTTTTTTACTTATTGATCCAAACTGTAAGCTATGAATCTAGTTCAGTAAGATTGAAGCTGCTATCTGGGCTATTGAGGAATGTTTTAGAGGTTATTACAAAGCAATTGGGACCTAGATGGGTGTTGCGTCAGATATTTTTAATATAATAAGCTTTCCTTCTATGTTATAGCTCTATATACGTAATTCAGTAATTTATTTGGACACGTAGCTAGAACAACTTATTAAATGACCTGTACCCTTTCCTGAAAGGTTTTTTAGTTCATGTAATATGTCGTTTTTTCGTACTGATATATTGTATTGAAAGTTACTTAAACTATGTATCCCGTCGTGGTTCTGCTACATTTGATGGCTCGTTTGTTATTATATTATAGCTATTTAATACAGATAGGAAAGTCTTATTTTGGGTTACTGCGATATTTGAGCATGTAGGTATCACGTATTTATATTGTATCTATATTATAACGTAGCATTGGAAGCCAGTGTCAGTTCATCGGTTGTGAAATGGTTTAGTCTGGGATTGTTTTATAGTCGGATTTACGATATGTTTATCTATGATGTTTTTCTTTATTTCCTGTCTTTAATATCAGGATATACTTCTACTCTACTTACTTTAATAATACCTATATTGAGTAAATTTGACGCAAATTTTATGCATATGGTTTTCATTTCATATTAATAAGTAAGAGTTAGGGTAGGTGTATTATATTTAAGGTAAATACCCAGTTTTCTTTGCAGTTTAGTTGGGTATCTGAGTATGAGTATCAGATAATGACTGAGTAATAGATAGTTTGGATCCTAATCCTTTGAATAAAGAACCTAACAACCTTATTCACCTAAAATACTGCTGGCAAAATCAGTTTTCTGGTGCTGGTCCTGCTGTAATTTTGATGTTTTCTCCAACTCAATCCCAAACTAGTCAATTATTTCCGTTATGGCGGTCTACTTATACGCGGTGTCTACCGAAACAGATTTTCTTACATCTTTATTAAAAGGATAGAATATTTTGGGGCAATATAACACGAAATCAGTGCTCTGATTTTATATTTTATTATATTTTGTGTTTTTATCTTTTATTATATTTCGTGGTTAATGTATAGCCTGAATGTTCAATGATTTTACCATTTAGACATTGACTGGAATAAAACGGTCTTTAATTACTTGATTCAAAACATTTGATTTTAGTACCTACTCGTACTTGGTATTTTCTTGAAGTATTAGTTCATTTATAAAATATGTAACTTAAATCGAGTTTTTTTTTTTTAATTTAACTTGAGATTGCATTCATTATTTTAATAGTCAATGGTCAAATATAAAATTTACAATGATTTTCTCATATTTTGCAAATTTAAATAGTGATCCTTGCGAAAAAGGGAAGGGAAAAGAATAGATTAGATAAAAGTGGTAGTTTAGAGTAGATTAGGTATTAGACAAGGGAATATGATGATATTAAGTCATGCAGTGAAGTTGGTGTTACCGCAAAATTGATTTATATACAACATTGCACAAGTAGATAATTTGGATTGATCTCACCAGGTTTACAGCTTCTGAAGGCTCGTTCGCGTGATCATTTACAAGAATACAGGAATAACACATAAGTTACATTATACATAGTTCGCGTTATCTAAATTGATCAACGGGCACTTTTCTATCACTATAGCGCAAGTTGGTACGAAACTACAAACTCAAAAAACTTAAACTGCTACGCGATGAACAGAACTACTACCTGTGCGCGGACAGGGCACCAAAATCTTAAACTCCAATATTTTTTAACAATTTAGTGATTTAATTAAATGTGAAACAATCGTTAGATTATTCAATAAACGAAAGAATGTGATTTTGTAACTTGGAACCTTTAATCTTAAAAAGATATTAGGTTAGTAAAGGTATTGAATTCACTGATGTGCACTGGTAGTTATTTTAATGAAATTGGTAGGTAGAATATTTTTTCTTAAATATGCATTTTAATGATAAGTACGGAATTTATAAATTATAATTTGTATTGTTTATTTGATTTTGTTTAATTTTAATTCGAACACAATGTATATTGTTATTATGAATAAATGATTGATTGATATTGCCATTGCAAAGGAATAAAAATGTGTGCAAGTTCCCCCATTGTTCAATTTAACACAGAAAATAAAAAACATACGGACAAATCACACAGATTGAGCTGGCCCCAAAGTAAGTTTGAGACTTGTGTTGTGGGAACGATGCTATATTTTATAACAAATACATATATACTTGGTACTGTTATAGTTACTCACGTTATATGATTATTGATGTAAGGCAGGTATACACTGTAGGACTCGTACAACGTCTGGTGATATGGATCTTTCCAGTAGTTCCCCACTGACGTGTGCTGGCCCACTTTAGAGTAGAACAGTTCGTACACGGTGTCCTTGACCAGACCAGGAAATACAAGATGCAGGAAGCCAGCTGAAATTTTGAACAATTGAAATTTATAACGACTGCCAATCATCATCATCATCAGGTCTTTTTAGTCTCCACTGCAGGAGCATGACCCTCTCTGTACTACCGGACCGATACTTGGCTAGAGCAGACGGAGGATTTGGCCTACACTCTAAACACTCGGGTTGAAGAAATCTCATTGATGTTTGTGAGCTTTGTTTAGCTTGTATTTCCTAAGTCGCCTCTTACGACATCCATGGGAAGACTACGACTGCCAATAAAGAAGCGTATTGGGTTCTTTTATGTATGTAGATAAGTAAATATGTACTAGTATGTATGTGAATTTCTTTAGTCTTCTATAAGTGCTAAATGCCTTAACTCATTTGGACGTGTCTATCTTTGGAATTTAACTAACCCCCTTTGCCCCAAATGACATAAATATTGCCAAGACAATATTTTCTTTTAAACAATATTTTTTTATTATTTTGTTTGAATTTTTTTAAAGTACTTCTATACTTTAGTATTTTTTACGCGTAACCCACATGCATCGCATAAAATAATTTCTTTACTCACACCCTGATTTTTCTGACATTTCTTCAAAAAAAAACTGTTGATGCTGATCACTCACGAGCTTTCTTTAAATGGTTGGCTCGGATGGGCATTTGTTTTCCACCAAGTTCCATCAAGTGATATGTCTTGCCATCAGTCTGTCCATGTTCTTTAACTAAAGAATTAACTAGGCATCACCGACTGGTGGTAGAGCCACGCTACCGGCAAAATTCATTTTTGCCAGTAGCATGAATGGGCCGGCTCGTCCGGGGAAGTATCACACTCTCACAGAAATCGACGTTTGAGTAGAAGCTTTACCGCTTCTATGCTTCGTTCGGTGAGTAAGAAGGCCGGAGACATATCTTTAACCCCATTTCCTCCCCTATGTCCTTCCCCCAACTCCTTGAAAGGCCGGCAACGATCCTGTTACACCTGATGTTGCAGTTGTCCATGGGCGTGGCTCGCCTGCTCGTTTGCCGTCAAATATACATTAAAAAAATGCATTGATGCGTTGCCGACTCTTAAGATACCGGTAAACACGCCTTTTGAAGGATCCCAAGTTATAGCATACAGGGAAAACCTCGGGAGGAAACCCATTCCACAATCCTGCTGTACGAGGGAAAAACCACGTGACGTTTGACATTTTTGGAGACCAAAGTGTCAAGGATGTGCATGATGGGCTCCTCTAGTGTGCCCATCTTTGAGGCATTATACAACATACATAGTAAGGAAATTTTAAATACCTCCATATTGCCCTGCTTGTGGTGAACTGAGGGAAATGAAAGTGTCAACTGTGACATTCGCGAACGTCTGAATGATACCTCGAGCCACCAGTCCGCCTTGTGAATATCCTGAAATTGAAAAAAATAACAAAATGTATACAGCGTGGACAATGTTGGCGGCAACAAAGAATTCTTTTCTATTAAAAACTTCAGTTCAAAAACAAGTCAAAAACTTTTCTTTTTGATGACTTGTTTTTGAACTTAAGTTTTTGTTATTCTCTCGTAAGAGAGTACTATATTCTTTGGTTGTATTTCAGTTCCTAAGCTAGCAAAATATCTTGTGTACTGTCCAAATAAATTTCGCCTGTGTTACAATAAAATACCATAATCTCAGCAGTCCAACTTCTTTCTATATCAACCAGCTACCTACCTACATATACAGTCCACGTACAGACAAGACATTTGTATGGTTCAGCGACATGTCTATAAATATAAGTTAACTTATCAACCGATTTCGATCGCTATCTTAAATCGCTTTCGGGCGACATATTCACACCTACAGGCTGTCCAACAATGTGCGAAGACCTTTACGTGATACCTGTAGTGTGTGAGAAAAGGCTTAGATCACTTTTTAAATTTAATTTTATGAATGTTTTGATTCATCGTCATTAGCCCCCAGCCCCCACGCAGTGAGAGGGGTGTCACCAGATTGACGTATCTGTTTGTTTGTGTATCTGTCAGTGGTAAAACTGCGGTCAAAACTCCCAAACAACTTCATTTGTTTTCTTTGAAAGGTAATTCAGTTGAATGCTTTAATAGATAGAAAACAATTTAGCCATTTACAAGATGAATGGTTTTTGAAGTTAAAGAATAAATATACTTAGAAATAATTTCTTAAAGTTATATGAATAACTTTTTTTTTTAAATATTCATCAAATGGTCGGATGTAGCGCAAAAGAGACAAGTATGGAAGGATTGGGGAAAGCTTTTGTCCAGAATATTTAAAGTGTCAAATAACATTGCATCAAAATACATTTTTACGCTTGGCATACTAAAATCATTATTATTAATTAATGTAAACTCAGGTGTGTAATAATGGTATTCAAAACACTGTTTGTTTTACAATAATATTCAATGACACACTTCCACATTTGTTGACACAATGGAATAAAAATATAATCTTACTTTGGTATTAACCTTTTTAGCATTTATTTTTCCTAACAACTCGATCTAAGTTTGTTATTTTTTTTTTTGTATAGATTTTTTTTAACTTGTTAAGCTATACATAAGATAGGTATGTTAACCACAATGTATACTATACAACAATAGTTTAAAACATTGTAATTTAACAAAAAAAATATTATTCTATAATATTTTCTAATACTTAATTAATTTTCATCTACTTCTATCATACAAGATTTAAGAAAAATCTTCAAATTAATTCTTAGTTCCTATCATCTCTCATACTTCTCGTTCATACCTATACCTTAGTCATTTCTTTCGAACCACGGAGCGAATCTTCCAAGATCTCTTTCCGAATAGGTAATTTTGCACCACGGCGCAAAAGACTTACCGGTCGCATAAACAATAGGACAAACATGAAGCACGGGTGTTTCTTCGCCCCGTGGTCTGAATAGATATTCCAAAATACACCTCGGGCCATTCCCCTCCGGTAAACAGTACTTGGGTGATACAAACCGAACCGCTGTTTGAATCGCTTTGGTATGAAACAACTAAGGACCTTGGGGAACACGGCGGTTTCGCTTCTCTAAAGGAACAGTTGTGGCGCCACCCCTAAGTGGGCTATTAAACCATCCTGAATTTAGGATCCAATGGGAAGGACGCCGCTATACGTTAGACACGATACGAGATATCACCAAACGTATCGCACGTATAGCGGCGTCTCTGTCATCGGATCCGATTCAGGATAGTATAATACCCTCTTAACACTCGCCCCGATAATGGTCTTCGTAACAGACCGAAAGTAGTCGGCAAATCCGACTAGTAAAACGTGAGTATGAATTTATTTCACGTAAGATTTAATATTAATGACTATTAAAACTTACGACCTATTAAGGACCTATTCAGTTCATTTGGCTGAACATACATACCTATAATATTAATTCCTCCCGGATGTTTTGATGATATATTGGCAATATCATTCCCTATTTCCAGCACTTGATGCCACATTGTCTCTAAGCTTGACCAGCCTTCAAACCGATTCACATTGTACACAATGGTTCCTGGGTGTTTCTGTAAAGTTATAAATAGGGATACTTTATCATAACTACTTAGTACGCGTGTATGACACAAAGGCAGTTACCCACATGTAGGAATTGTTTGTCTGAAAGAGTGAAACAGACACGGCCTTCAATAGTTGGGGCGAAAATACATAATTGTAATCAATTTGCCTAAAAATTTGTGTGTATTTAAAACAACAGACAAACAGTATGTGGCATAAGGTTCATGATATTGCTAACTATTTATGGCTATGATTGCCTATTATAACAGGATGTCAGACATAGGCTACGAGGAAAACATTCCAAATTTAATAAGCTGACAAAGAAGAAAGAGCTGATATAGTTAAAGGCAAGAACTTAGAGATGGACTGATCACATGTTGCGAGACAAGAGACAGAAATGGTCAGTATAGATGATGGACTGTACCCCACGCTACAAGGCAAAAAGAAAGAGATTCCTTTAAAATCTACAAGATAGCAGCTGGGATAAAGGGCTTAACGTGCCTTCCGAAGCACAGAATCATCTTAATTATCAGATAATCAGATGATTCAAGCCTGCAATGTCCTCACCAAACTTGAAACAACTAAACAAAGTATGCTTTCGATGGGAATCGAACCCAAGACCCCCGGGTCTACAGGCAAACGCCTTAACCACCAGACCACAGGTATATTGATGGAATACAAAATCTCATTAAAATCCATCCAGTAGTTCTTGAGAAAATCAACTTTGAAATATCAGCTGTTTTCAACCTTTTTTGAACATGCTGTAGAAAATATAGTGTTAAATCAAGGTTCAACATATCAATATGCAGCCGCAGTAGATTCAGGTTGCTAAAAATTTATCAAAGGATTTTTTATATTAATGTATGAAAATTGTATTCAATTGCTAATTGTATTCAATGAACTGCGGCACATTTTTTATTTATAAAGGGTTTTTTTTTAGTTAAGTAGGTTAGGTTATTTTATTTTTAGTTTGTTTTATTTATAAGTAGTATGATGTAGTTAGAAAAAATTTCTAATTAAGATATTGACCTGTGATTTATTTTATTATGCATATGTCGTGAACAACTTGTTTATGACCAATACTCAAAAAATACATAAACTAGTACATTATCATTAGTATTTCGTAGGATAGTAGAAAAATGTAAGGATTATAGATACAACATCTTAATGTTGATGAAAGAATCACATGTACTTTGTGTGTCTTGAAACCTCATAATAATAATGAATTATTTAATTTTTTTAGATTAGGAATTATTAAGTTTATGGATGGATTTCAAAGTATACCTAGCTTACGTATAAAAATATTCAAAAATCATACCTCTTTGATTCTATACATTATCATTTCCATGCTAGCACTCCCTGTCATAACCCCATGAATGAGAACCACAGGTTTATAGGTGTAACTACCACTTGCACACAGTAAAAAGCAATAAGCTAACACTTTCAAATACATTTTTTCCTATTTCTACACAGTAGAACAAAGAAAACTGCGTTAAGTTTTGTACGACAAACTAACAGTTTTGTAATTATTTTACTCTGCACTGCGTCATATGTATTTTGCAGAAGAATGGAAGGTCATATATTACGCAAATAAAATATTTTCTGTTATTATAACACAAATTCAGCCTTGTTGATAAAACGAAGATAAACAATGAAAAATGACACAACAAGTCGCAAAGACGCAATCACAACAGCTGATTTTGGGGCTGCCATGCTTTTTTACAAAAAACTACCATAGTCTTAAACAAAAGTTAAAGTATGGCAATCAATTTTAGAGACTATGAAAAATCAACATGGAATGGGGAGTGCTATTTTTGAAATGATGCCGATCGTAAACGAGTGATTTTTCCATACAAATATCGCTCAAACACCGAGTGTCACACTTTTAAAAAATAGTACCCGGGATGGGTCATCATGCCATGGTGTCATTTCAAAAATAGCACTCCAATTTTCTCAGAACAATAATTCTTCTGAGCCAATTTTGCTACCGTAAAAAAAAAATAGATGTCAGCTTCATCCATTCAATCCATTCAATGCTAAGAGTAAGGAAGTCTATGGAGAAGCCCTTGTCAACATATATGAATTTTTACTTATACAAATATCAGGCATTTATGGTATAAAGTGTGAAATATAACTTTGTCTCTGTCTTTCTTCAGTACAATTGCCTTTGACAAAAGAGACATACATATTTTAGTTTTTGCTAATTTATGGTAAAAGCTGTCCAAAGCTTAGGTGCGTGCCAAGATCCACCATATTTTGTAACGAGTTTCGTGGTAGTTGTGCTGTCAACGGGTATTGTTTACTATTTGGAAAAGTTGAAATTTGGGACAAAAATACGCGAAAATAAGGTAATAAATACGTGGAAGTGTGAGATAACTGTTTATACAGTTGACTAAATGTTGTATTGTGATGTGTGGTGCAAGAGAAAACATAAATCAACCATAATTGCCTCTTCATAGGTTAGTAACCCGTTTTCTAGCAAGAAAGCTCTTTATTGATTCTGATTGAGAAGCAAAATAAAACATGATGTTAAATTTATGTATAAACTGTTGTTAACTGGTCATATTTTTGTAATACAGTCAGTATTTTCATTTATTTTATTCCTCATACCTAAATAGGGCCTAAATAAGTTTAATGTATATAGTTAATGTTAATGAATAAATGTTTTAGGGTTCGGTACCCAAAGGGTAAAAACGGGATCCTAATGATATGGCTCTGGTGTCCGTCTGTCACCAGGCTGTATCTCATGAACCGTGATAGTTAGACAGTTCAAACTTTAACGGATGGATATATTTCTGTTGCCGCTATAACGACAAAAACTAAACAATAGAATAAAATTATTAATTAAGGGGGCTTCCATACAGCAAGCATGATTTTTTTGCAGTTTTTATAGATAATAGTACAGAACCCTTCTTCGTGCCTGAGTCCGACTCGCACTTGGCCGGTTTATTCGTTTTGTCTGTCAGACAATACTAAAAACCGTTGGGTGATTTGGCAGGAGTAGCCGGTCTATGCATGCAAATGTACGCAAAGTTATGTGTGACAACGTATTATCGAATTATGGATGCGATCATATGATGTCATGCATACAACAATGCACATAATAGATTATACTTGTACATAATCCTTACTAATAATGTTATAAATGCGAAAGTGAGTTTGTTTGTTTGTTTGTCACGTTTTCACGCCGTAAATACTGAACCGATCATCATGAAATTTGGCATTCAAGTTCTCTGGAGTACGGAGAAGGACATAGGCTACCTTTTATTCCGGAAAAAAGAACTATTCCCGAGGGATCGACATTGACGCGGGCGGAGCCGCGGGCGAAAGCTAGTTTAATAATAAAATATTATGATTTAACTAAGTATATTGAAATTTCAGGTCGTGGAAATGAAAAAAAAAAAGCCGTAAAAGATAAACGTTTGAACCAGCAAAAGAAATTACAATTTGAAAGATATTGTGTTACATATAAATATCACGGTGAAATTAAATGTAAATATCTTTCAGATAGATGGTTTTTAAACAAATTAATACTTTTTAGGAATGATTAAGTAAACAAAGTTATAAAATAAATTGTCATTTTATTATCCTTTCCCAAAATGTTTTTATAAGCTCTGTCGGCTCTGTGTACAAAATAAGAGTACTGTTTAAAGTAGATCATTACATAGTATGGAAGTGACAACCCTAGGCAATGGCAGCCATTTTATGTAACGATTCTGTGATGTAGGTATACACGATTTTTTTGTAGGTATTTCCAGTCCTCTTTTTTCTTTGGTCTGAGATTCAATGTCATTTCATTTCACTCACTGTCAATTTGATTAATGGATGGATCTTTCAAATCTATGTTGCATTGCACATGTACACACCATACCAATCACCAAATATGTGCATTTTATTTGTAATGTCTGAAAAGCGTGTATGAAATTACTTTTTATTTAAAAAGCGAGTTCAATTATTTGTATACCAATAATTTAACAAGTACTTTCGGTGGTATTTATCGTATGTAGGTGAGTTTTGAGGTTATATCTGCGTGTGTATATTTTGATTATTTCTTATCTCTTTGATTTTTGAGTATCTCTAACTTATTTGGTCTGAACTCTATATAGTTTGTGATTTTAGCTAAGAAAACATTCGTCATGGCCGCTACTTCATTAGCGGAACAACTCCAGCGGCTAGCCGTCCCTCAATCAACTATCTACAAAGATGACAAGAAAAGAGCATCACTATTGTTTGACCCGAAAGAGGCGGCTTTGAAAGACCGTGACACATTCTACGAGATCGGTCGAAGCGGCCTTCAAGAGTTGATAGCCTTATATGAAGGATTTAATATATATGAAGACACACTCTTCAGTCTATCCTCTAAGGACTTTGAACGGGCTGTAGAGACGAAGGAAGTGAACCAAAACTTAGATAGAGATATTGAAAAGTTTCTTCTGCAGTTATCACCATATTTTCTATTACAATCTGCTCATAAGGCCTTAGAATGGCTTGTCAACAGATATCAAATTCATCAATACAATCAGGATGCAATCATGGCCTTGATATTGCCTTATCATGACACAAAAATCTTTATCCAATTTGTGCAAATAATGGATATTAAAACTAAGAGATGGAATTGGTTGCTTCCCATCCAAAAAGAAGGAGTCCCTTTAGCAAACCAAGTGTGGTACAATCAATGTGTTTCAAATATATCTACTTTGAAATTTGTGGCAGGTGCTACTGTTAAATATGTGGATGAGTTTGGCGAGAGAGCTGCTCATCTGAATACGGTATTCACGTTCTTCTGTCAAACTGCTATTGGAGTAATCTATGCTAATAAACAAATATCAGAGTCTCTAGTTACCGCTCTATTGCCAACCGTAATGAAGGCTATTGTATCTCCTATTGTTGACTTCCGTGCATCATCATACATGATTCTGGGATTCTTATTCACTAAAGCTTCACTCAAAAAAGAGACACTGAATGATATAATTGAAAAGCTGTTGTTTACGGAGTTTCCCATTACTTATGATATTGTAATGTTATTAACGTTGATGTATGCGTATCAAACTCATGTGAAAAAGGTGTCTCTTTCAATACTTTCTGATATTTCTGCTGATATTATGATGGAGCTGTGCGGTCATTTGAAGAAATGTGTTGAGAAAAAGCAGAATATTTTGCCATTCACACTAGCCTTCCTTTCAAGTGTCCTTTCTGTTATACAAAGAGAAAATGAAGAGTTCTGCAGGTTTAGTGATCTGCCTGTAATATTTATTGAGGAGATTGACTTGAAGTATCAACATCCAGAAAAAGTAATCAGGTACATAAATGTTTTTGTTATATTTAGAACTAGCTATTGCCTATTATAGTACCATCAAGCTGAATATGTTTGTATATTAATCTGACACAAATTAATGTTTGTTGTATGTGATAACCTTTATTCCACCATCACTTTTAAATGCCAAACTATAGGTTATGTTAGCATCTATAAATAATGCCAAGCAATTGTCAATTGTGGTCATTTCTATGGCCACATGTCTGGTGGTTGCAGGTACAACATTAAATAAGCGCGCCCGGCCTCCTGAGCTATTACTTGCTCTTTCCCCTTCATACCTTCAGGTGAGATGGGACACAAACGCCTTCTTCAATATTTAGTAAAATGGGCAACAACATCAAAAGCACAATAAACCAAGTAACTGTGCTCACCAACCTGCCTGTCAAACGTGATGAGTACGGCAATATCCTGCCATGAATCGAAGAATCCTTGGATGGGAGAGGCATTTGACCAGCAGTGGACTTCTAACAGCTGGAATGATGATGATGAATCGTTGATGAAGTATAAAAACAAGATACACTGTAACATACAAAAATGAAATTTCAAGCTGTCTACAGTTATTTATATGTAGATATTGTTATGTTGTAATAACCTATATCAATGCAAAACCAATGTTACATGCATGGTATGAAGTTAAAATTTTAAACTTTTAATTCTAATTAAAGAGCTTTAAGAGGCTCTTGTCCAAATTACTAATGGGTGCTTATTTAGTTAGGATTAGGATGCTTTATAATCGCGGATTGTGTATCTAGTTTTTTACACCTGACTGAAGCAAGCAATGCTTCATACTTTTAATTATAAATATTAAAATAAGGGTATTTTAATACAAAATGCCTTTATGTATTCATAGATTCCATATTTACATTACTTTTGCAAAATGCATTTACGCAGTAAATGCATTTTGCAAAAGTGTAATAAAAATACATGGAAAGTGTAATGTACTTGTAAATTTACTGTAATGAAATTTTGTAATTATTCCAGGTGTGTCTTAAATGCCTACAAACAGAAGAGCACAAAAGCAAAAACTGACGATGAAAGTGATCTAGAGATTATAGAAGACGATTTATCATTCTCCATGAAAGTACTACAATGGTACTCACTACTGCTGAAAAACCTCGAAACCAAGTATCCCGAGGCATTTGATAAAGTTGTCAAAGAGATTATGAGTTCTGATAGTAAGGTATCTCTAAAAAGACGCACAAGTTTATCCAGAGTTTTAGGATTCAAGCCAGCCGTTGCCCACAAAATTGGTGACACCTATCTATTTGAACATTTGAACCATATTAACCCAAATATAAGAGTAGAAGCAGTGAAATACATAGGAAAAGAATTTGCAGCACTAAAAAAGGAGAATACTGAGTTTGTGAAAGATTCTATTGTCAACAGATTAAATGACGACAATCCTGAAGTAGTCAATGCTGCTTTAGACCTGCCAAATGAATATTTAGAAGAAGTCTTAGATGAAACTGATTTGGCCAATGTGTTTGTTAATATTGTGTCTAAAACTTCTAAAGAATGGGTGTTAGTTGTCATGAAATCAATATTGAAATTTTGTTCTCTGCCAAGGTTACCCGTCAATCAAGATACTGTGTTAGCTGTTTTGCCCCACCTGTTCCCTCATGATGAGATAACTGCTGAGATCACCTGGCAAATCATTAATTCAGCCTGGGGCAAACAATTTGATCTAACAAAAAACTTGAAAGGACTGAAGGAAGTTCACAGAGATAATGCTGATGTTTTGAAACATGCTGTGTTCAAGGCCCTTTTTGTTGACCAAACTAACAATTTTGATAAAATACTAGACGATATTCAGCTTAAAAAATGTAACGCACTAGATGTCTATATGTTTTTATTACTAAAGACTTGTTCATTAAAGCAAGCAACAGTTGAAGAAGTAATAAAAATATTGGATGTACTTCTAGAATCTGTAGAAAGCAGAGTGATCATACCTAGTGCTGAAGATGGGCGTTTTTCTATTAAGAATGTGACTGAATTCATTGATTTTGCTAAACAAGATAAAGTCCTTTTTGAAGTCGTTGAGTATATTTTCGTAAGAATTGTTGACGATATGAAGATTCAGGGTATAACGAAGCCCTGGTGTGATATTTATGCAACACCCGATACAATCCTTGTTAGAAGATTATATGAAATTTTTATCACTGGATGTGGCATTAGTACTTAC
Organism: Elegia similella; assembly: GCA_947532085.1. Classification (NCBI taxonomy): domain Eukaryota; kingdom Metazoa; phylum Arthropoda; class Insecta; order Lepidoptera; family Pyralidae; genus Elegia; species Elegia similella. Next base: position 6,857,813 of record OX383928.1, read on the forward strand.
GAAAAGAAATATGTGAATCTTCTCAAGTCCCTTTTAACAAAACTATGTAAAAATGGTAGGGAAAAATTTGAATTTGTTGCTAACTTTGCCTGTGGACACATCTTGTATGCCACTGATCCAAAAGATGTAATTGATCCTCAACTGCAATTAAAAACGATTAAATTAATCAACAATTTCTGTGGTGCTCAAGTAGATTCCACATGGCTATATGAATCGAATACTCTTATATTGATGATATTGTTTAACTTGCATAATCCATTGCCAGCCATCAGGGAGGTAGCTATTGATATAATTCACTACTTGTTGAGAGATGAACCAGAAAAGGAAACTATATATGTACAGTTATTAATAGAGTTAAAAGCTCATAAAGAAGAGTTGTTATTGGACCATGAACAAATTATACAGGTGTTACACACTATACTTACTCAACAATCGCCTGCTAAGAAAATATTTAGGAAGAATTGCCTTATGAAATTCACAAATATATTGACTGGGAATTCTCCAGCACATATTAAGTCCAACTTCTTGAAACTGCTTTGTAAACTAGATAATGCTAATACTTTCCCTCATATTATACCATGTTTGGAAGAACTACAAAATGTCTGGGGAACCATTTCGGATTCTAAATCCAAATTCAAGTATAATATTTATCAATCCAGCATATTTAGAAGTGTCTACAGCCATATTAATGAATCTACAGTTAGTACTTTTACTAAAGATGAAATTTGGAAATATATAACCATTGGTCTAAAAGAGCACAGAGAGATTATTTTGGAAGAGAATCATCAAACATACACTAGTCCAAGTGTTTTGATAATGAAGCAAATCAATGAAGATGTATTCAATAAAGTCCCTGATGAAAGAACTAAAGAATTTATATATTTGATATCTTCAGCTGGGGCCTTCAGTGGCAACCCAAGTATTGCTAGTGTGGCAGCAAGGACTATGAAAAAAATACATCTTAAATTTTCTGACTTCAAACCTATCCTTGAAGCAATGTTGAAGGCTGAAGATCCAGCTGAGAAAACACCTAAGAAGAAGTCTATTACATCTATGCTCTCATATCAAGTGACAGAAACAAAAGAATGGAAGTTAGGAGTCACACTCCTTGAATATGTTCAAAGTAAGAAGAAAATGTCGGTAGATAATTCATTTGTATCTATTCTGTTTCAAATATTCAATAAATGCTTGAGTTTTGAAGAACAGTCTTATGTTGAATATACAAAGCAACTAATACTGTCTTCCGTATGGTATTACTGTAAAAAGTTTGTTGATGACAGTAACAAAGATCAAGTGAAGAATCTGAAATCTTTGTTTAATGTGGAGTTAATAGTGAAATGTATCAGAGGCACTCAGAATCCACAGACTCACCATCATGCTTTAATTCTCTTGTCGCACGCCTCATACATGTTGCCTGAAGCGGTTTTGCATCATATAATGGAGATCTTCACATTCATGGGCTCATCAGTATTAAGACACGATGATGCATACAGCTTCCAGATCATTGTGAAGATTATCGAGACCCTGATACCAATTTTGGTGAAACTTGATAAGACGGTTGATGAATACACTGAGAAAGAATTACAACAGCTGCAGAGTCGAGTGGTTCCAGTTTTGAGGATATTTGCCGATGTGGTTTTGCATGTGCCAGAGCATAGAAGATTGCCTCTGTACAAGAAGTTGATTGAAACACTGGGTCCGAGTCATTTCCTTTGGATTTTCCTTGGTCTACTACTAGAAACCCATATAGGGCACATGGACGAAAATAAGAAACAAGATAGGTCCAAGAATAGGACCCTGGCTGACCAGGAGGCGCCTATGAATAGACTTGATTTTGGTCACAGCATTTTACTAGAATTCCCTCCAGAAGTCTGCTTAGATAACTGTATAAAACTCTTGGTTTATCTGAAATCATTACCGATACAAAAGGATGAAAACTCTATGGATACTGAGATTGATTCCAGTGACATTTTCAGTGTTAACGGACATACAGCATTGCAATTGAGAATGTATAAATATGTGATAGTAACATTCATGAACTCCTTCCTGGCTTCGTCCAGATTCATTGAGCATAAGAACCACGCAACGGATAATAAAGTCATGGAAACACACTACAGGGGTCTGATTGTTAACATCCTGACGTTTATTCAGAGTATTTCTAAACTTGGAGATGAGAAAACAGCGAAGTATTGGAGGGTGATGTTGCATCACAGTTACGACCTCTTGGACTATGCAAACAATCTCCTATCTGCTCCTATGTTCCTCTCAGTAGTAAGAGGATTACTAAAGCATAATTTGCAAACTGTTCGAAGAAAATCGATGGAGTTATTAAACTCAAAGATACAGTTCAGTCCAGAAATGTTCAAAAATGTCGACAAAGAACTCATGTTTTCATTATTGCCTGTTTTGTTGGATATTATAAAAGATATCGGATGTAACGACGAGAAACAAGATATGAAGATAGACGTCAGTGCTCAGGAGTTAGAGTTGAATCAACAAACAGCATTATTATCTTTGAAATTAATGACTAGATTCTTAGCATCCAAAAATCCAGAGCCTTTTAAGCCCGTATTGGAAATTGTAACTGATTATACTTGCAACCCGAGTATATCACCGAATGTAATGGCATCGGTTGTGCTATGTCTAGCTGAGTTGTGCAGTAATCTGAAAGCTCATGCTCTGGCAAGTATGAGGAAGTTTATGCCAGCACTAATAAAGGTTCTGAAGAAACAACGCAAAGCTGACACTCCAGAGTTAGTGTTACTTAGCACAGTAACAGCTATAACGAAGATTGTGGAAAGCCTCCCTCTTTTCCTAAGTCCGTACTTGCAGAAGATTTTATATGAATACGCGATCTTATTGGCTAAGTGGCAGAGTCACGATCAAGAGTGCAGTAAAGTGTCTGCCATAGTGAATAAACTGTCTACGATAAAGAAGAGAATCGCGTCGTCTATTCCTCCTCGAGTTTTGATACCAGTCGCGAATGAGACTCATAGACTATTATTGGAGAAAGAAAATTATGATGCGATTGGTCCTGTGATGTCAATTCTAGCGGATACCTTCGCTAATGTGACAACTGCTGACTTTACAGCGCTGCAGCAGGATTTGACATCTTTCTTTTTGTCAGCGCTGCAATTGCGTAGTGATGCGGTGGACAAGGAAGTGGATGATGACGTCATCGATCGGGCTGAAGATGAGGTGGTGAATGCATTGGTGCGGCTGGTGTTGAAGCTGTCTGAGACAAGCTTCCGGCCGTTCTATTTCAAGATCTATGACTGGGCGATAAGGACTAATGTTGAAGGGCTGAAGGATAGAGCTATTACTTTCTACAGGTAAGTTTTTGTTTCTTATTACTTTCTCTGTTTCGGGAATACTTTTTTCTTTGGATAGTTTCCAATTATAATTTTCCTTTGTGTAAATAAATTGCTTGGGTTAGTAGGATATACACTTTAAACGCCACAGTCTGATATATGCAATTCGTGCCTGCGCCGGTCAGTCTGATAGTGCCACAGATTGTGAATGTATTGGTCACTAAATTGATTTGTCACAAATATCAGACTGTGGCGTTGAAAGGGTTACCGCAATAATCCGCTTATTTTAAACGACGACATCGTATTCTACTAGCTGTTCCTAGTAACTTCGTCCGCGTGGGTTTCGGTTTTTAACCATCTTAGGTTAGGATGCAACTGGAAACACCCATTCCATGATAAAGCTATCAGATGACAGTCATCAGCCGGTCTATTTGCTAACTCAGTGACCAACGTTTTGATAGTCACTTCAAAATACATTGCGGGTTTCCTATGATTGACTATTTTTATTAAAGATATATAAAACTCAATGTACTTTGAAATTACTATCAAAACGTTGGTCACTGAGTTAGCAAATAGGCCGGCTGGTCAGGGGTTTCACCATCAACTGCCTGTCCGATGGTTGCAGATATGACATCAGGTACGCGCGCTCCGCCTCCCGAGCTTCTACTTATTTATCCCAATCCATCCTAGCAAGTAGCTTCCTAATACCTTAATACTATTTCCCCATTCGGGTAATTCCTACCCTTGCCGCGCTTAAAAACGTTTTCGATATTTCGGCAGCAGCGTCGAAACCGAAATAAGCCGAATAAACTCGCTCACCAACCAGATGGATTGGCCTAGCGTTGTTAGTATGACGAAACCCCCCCAAAATGCAGATCGCTTCGTTGTCCTTCCCACCGTGTCGAATTAGAATTGTTTTGTAAGGCCAATGTCCAGTAGTGGACTATCATCATCATTTCGTGTAGGTGTCACGGTCAATCGACCATGCACACCCTGGTGTCAGAGATGTTCGGAACCGCCTCTCGGCCTCTGACGTGGCTCCTATAACGACTACCAGATGGCAGCCGGGAACAACGGCTTAACGTGCCTTCCGAAGCACGGAAGTAGTGGACTTATTGCGGATGTGACGATGAAACGACAGTGGCCATCCATCCTTTTGTTGAAATATAATAATGCCAATACTTCGTTGCGACGTAAATGGCAAACAGATATACCTAGAGACTTTTTTTCAAATTTCAGGTTGAGCTGCGCGATAGCAGACCAACTAAAAGGCCTATTCGTCTTATTCGCTGGCCATTTCATCAAAAACGCAGCGGATTTACTCGACTCTTGCAACAACAGCAAAACAGAAGAGCTATACTTCGATTCTGAAGACAAGTGTATCTCACTAGTCAAATATATCATCAAGACTTTACATATAGTATTTCTATATGACAGTCAAAACTTTTTGAATAAGGAACGATTTGAAACGCTGATGCAACCGGTCGTGGATCAGCTCGAGAATACTTTGGGTGGAGTTTCCAACCTTAAGTCGAGGGCAGAAGAGTATTTAATCCCTTGCATAGCGCAGTTCGCAGTGGCGACGGCGGACGATTCGCTATGGAAGCTATTAAATTACCAGGTTCTGTTGAAGACGAGGCATAACGATCCTGAAATAAGGTTGGTGTTAATTTTTTTACTATTTTATTAAATATCTTCCACGCTGGTCTGAAAGAAAAGAAAAAACGTAGAATGTGCCAGCTGCTTCTCCTCCCGCGCTGACCGTAGAAGCGGGTCAAGGGAATGGGCGGAAATCTAAAGGATCATGACAATAGGCGATGCGGCTAGCAACCCATCACTATTTTGATTCCGTTCGCCAACTTAACGCCCATCAACACGCTAAACGTGGCCTTTGGGTCTTATGACCTTAGGCTCTGTTTACCCCGTAAGGGATAAAGACGTGATAATATGTATGTATGTATGTATTTATTAAAAAGTCAATGCAATGCGACCTGTTGGCAACTTTAAGGGTTCCGTGGCCCAAAGGGTATAAACGGTGAACCAATTACTTTTTTTTTTTTTTTTTATTTATATCCGACGGCAAACGAGCAGACGAGCCACCTGATGGAAAGTGGTCACCGTCGCCCATGGACATCTGCTTCTCCCGTGCAGACCGTAGAAGCCGGTCAAGGGAATGGGCGGAAATCTAAAGAATCATGACAATAGACAACTATACCTTCTCTGTCTGTTCGTCCATCTGTTGTAGGACACAGGGCTATATACAATATGTAAAGCAAAATCCTGTCCGATCCTTGAAGGGGTGATTCAGCCCGTGGATATGAACAACTTTTCCTATGGGACCAATGCTGCGAACTCGAATGTATTTTGCCGTTCCAATACAAATTGACCGGGCGGCCGAACATTTTTGTTTCGAAATGTCCATTTTTTTGAGTTCCCAGAATTAGTCCCATAGGAAAAATTGTTCATATGGATAGGCTGAATCACCCCTTCGAAGATCGGACAGTGTTTTCTTTACATCCTTACTAATATTATAAATGCGAAAGTGAGTTTGTTTGTTTGTTTATTTGTTTGTTTGTTTGTTACGCTTTCACGCCGTAACTACTGAACCGATCATCATGAAATTTTTCATAAAAGTTCTCTGGAGTACGGAGAAGAACATAGGCTACCTTTTATCCCGGGGTAAAGTACTATTCCCGAGGGATCAACATTGACGCGGGCGGAGCCGCGGACGAGAGCTAGTATTGTATATTTAACCGTAACAGGTAAATAAGTAAAGATATAGTATATGAGGATAATTATCACTAGTTATACGCGCCGTCTATTTTCTTTTTCTTATTTTTTTTTATTGGATCCGCACCACACATCTCTTCTTCAGGTCACAGCTGAAAATCAGTGTATTGCTTTTGGAAAATATTACCACTGAGCTGTGTCCTTTTTGTATTGCTGTAGCACTCGCATCGAGAAATGCTCAGGTAGGTATATATGTATTTTAATACATTTTTGTTCATATTTGTTATTACTGTGTATTGTATTTTTTGTATGTGTGTTATGGCAGCAAATAAATGAATTATCTATCTATCTATTTAGTTCAATGCACTAATTTCTTATTATTCCTTCTAAAACTAGTGACTGATAATGCCAATGGAACTATTGAAAAAAAAATCACTAGTACCATGGACATGATCCGTCTATGACCCCACTCCGGATAATAGACACCAGAAAAATCACTTAAATTGTAAGTCACGATATGTTCGCCTTAACTTATTATTTATTTTACATTTTCAGATTAACAGCCCTAGACTGCCTGGTGTCTATGGCATCGCAGCTCGGCAGCAGCTGGCTGCCGCTCCTGGCAGAAAGCGTGCCGTTCCTAGCAGAACTTCTCGAAGACGGCGACGCCAGGATCGAGACGTCCACCAAGGACGCTGTCAGAAAGCTGGAGCAGATACTAGGAGAGCCACTGGAGAAATACTTTTAATGACAATAAATACTTTTGTTAAGTATGACTCAGTATTTCATTTTAAATAATTACAATCGACGATTTTTTTTTTTTAAATCTATGTACAATCGTATCCCAAACTTGCATTATTATATGAGGTTGTCTGAAAATAACGTGTACAAATAAAGACAAAAAAGGGAGGTTCTGGGGGCTCGTTCCCCCACCAAATAAATAAAGTGACTCTATAACATCGTCTTTGTAGAGCATCACCATCAAATGACGTCTATGATAAAGCAATTATTCTATTCAAGAACTCGGCCGCATCTGGTTGCCACTACTGGCAGAGAGCGTGCCGTTCCTAGTATAAACGTGTGCAAAGAGTCAAAAACGGAGGTTCTGGGGGCTCGGCCCCCCACCAAATAATTGAAGTCACTTTATAAGGTCCTCTTGAGCAGAGTATCAGCATCAAATGACGTCTATGACAGCAGCTCGGCAATCAGAAATGAGATCTGTAAAAGAAGAAAAGTCGCCGACATAGCGCAGCGGATTAGCTTTTTGAAATGGCAGTGGTCGGGGCACATAGCGCGTAGAACCGACGGCCGATGGGGCAAAAATATTCTCGAATGACGACCACGTACCGGCAAACGCAGCATCGAACACCCACTGACCAGGTGGTCGGACGACCTCACCAAGGCCGCAGGGAAACGCTGAAAGACGTTTCCAACCGGTCATTTTGGAAACCTTTGGGGGAGGCCTATTGTCTAGCAGTGGACTTGTGGCTGATACGATGATGTCGATGGTGAACAGTCTTCCTAGTTGTATAGAAGCCGAATATTTTGTTCAACTACTAGGAAATTGGCGTAATTTAGGTATACTAACAGTTTCGTTTTTAATTACCGTTTACAAAGAACAAATCTTAATTATGTGCCATTTCTAAAAGGAAGGAAAAATGCACCTTTATATCTATTTCAGTTTTTCAATAGGTAACCTAATCTTAAAATAAGTAAATAAATCATGTAAAATTGTTGTCAGTGTAATCGCGTCTTTATTTTTAGTCTGTGGTCTAGACTACAGACTAAAAATAAAGACGCAAACGTGTTAAGGAACCACTAGTGGTTTGCCTGTAGACCCGGTGGTTGTGGGTTCGATTCCCACGGGAAGCATACATTGTTTAGTTATTTCCAGTTTAGTTAGGACATTGCAGGCTTGAATCACCTGATTGTCTGATAATAAAGATGTTTTCGTGCTTCGGAAGGCACGTTAAGCCGTTGATCCCGGCTGCCATCTGGTAGTCGTTAAAGGAACCACGTAAGAGGCCGAGAGGCGGTTCCGAAGAACTCTGACACCAGGGTGTGCATGGTTGATTGGCCGTGACACCTACACGAAATGATGATGATGATGAGTATTATAAGGTCTCAAATTGCCTTAGTACAAATAGAATGTGTTTATACTCAGTCACTTGAAGTGAAAAAGTCCCTACTGTAAAATCGGGTGCCCAATAATAGAGGAGGATCTTCTACAAACTCTATATTTAGTTAATTTACTCGTAATATGCCTTCAGAGGTTCAGAGAGCGAGCGGCCTTATGAGACGCAATTTTTTTTTAAAATCTATGTTGTCGCCTCTTTTATACTTCGGTTCAGCGCCCCCACGGAAATCCTGTGAACAACATATGTTGATGACAAGATATTAGTTAATTCGAAATCTTTCCGCTAGGTGGCGCTCAAACTTAGTTTACAATAAGCCGTCAGATGGCGCTGTTTAACACCTACAAAGGCCTATTTCTTCTAATATATAAAATTCTCGTGTCACAGTTTTCGTTGCCATACTCCTCCGAAACGGCTTGACCGATTTTGATGAAATTTTTTGTGCTTATCCGGTATCTATGAGAATCGGCCAACATCTAATTATTTATATGGCAAAACAACGTTTGCCGGGTCAGCTAGTTCTATAAAAATCTTTGAATCAGTCCGCTGTTCATCAATTTAACCTTAATTCGAAATCTTTCCGCTAGGTGGCGCTCAAACTTAGTTTACAATAAGCCGTCAGATGGCGCTGTTTAACACCTACAAAGGCCTATTTCTTCTAATATATAAAATTCTCGTGTCACAGTTTTCGTTTCCATACTCCTCCGAACCGGCTTGACCGATTTTGATGAATTTTTTTGTGCTTATCCGGTATCTATGAGAATCGGCCAACATCTAATTATTTATATGGCAAAACAACGTTTGCCGGGTCAGCTAGTTCTTTATAAATCTTTGAATCAGTCCGCTGTTCATCAATTTAACCTCCAGTTCTTGACATAATTAGAAGAGCGATAACGATTGCACTTTTTCTATAATAACAGCAATGTCAAATTTAAGCCTTATTGCTTTTCTAATTTAGTCAGGAACTGGAGGCGGAAAGTTTTTTTACCGACCTAACTGCAAGCAAAGCCACAGTTGATGAGTTTGAAGGGCAAGCAAATGGGCAGCAATTATTGGCCTAAAAAGATTTTATTAATTCCACGTAGCAAAGACATTACGAGTGTCGCCGAGGTAGAGGTAGACCGAGAAGGAGGAGGTGGAGAGATGATCTCGACAAGTTTATGAATGGATGGGCGGAAGTTGCGATAGACAGACACGAATGGAAAAACAAGGGGAGGCCTTTGCCCAACAGTGGGACATAACATCTACAGGCTAGGAAAAAAAGACACTACGGCACGGGCTAGGTAACCGGCCATATCCTAAGTCCTGTACGTCTAAATGTTTATCAAGTTTCATAAAATTCAGATTTAAGAGTTATGGAGGAATATACATACTTAACATACATACACACATACAGAAAAAAATGAAAATTTGTCAATTTAGTTTCAATATCATGCTTAGAGCTCTGAAAACAAAGTAACTTACTCCATGAACAACCCTTACAGATTTATTATTAGTATTGATGATAGTAAATTTTAAATTATTTCGTGGTTCAAATATAACATAGAATCGTCTCTTACACTGAATTCCCATAGTTATCTGAACAGCGCTGTGAAATATTCGACGGTAAATATTCCCCGACACTACCAACTGGACCTTATCTACGAACTAAGCCACTACAGTTTATTACACCTTATCGCCAAAACTGGCAGACATCCAAATTCTGTATGCTGAAGAGGCAAAGGGGTAGGTAATATTAATGCTTTAGAAATTTTAATGTCATATGGAATTAAACTTGGCAGAAACTGGTATGTAGTGGTATGCCAGTAATGATATTAAAAAGACAGATACACTCCTCGTCTAATTGTTTCGCCATTTGCATTAAGGTGCGTTGTGGCCCATTAATTAAGTTAAGCAACCCTGAGCGCAGTGCTCACTGTGATAAGTAAATAAATCACACGCAGATTGAGCTAGCCCCAAAGTAAGTTCGAGACTTGTGTTATGGTATACTAACTCAACGATACTATATTTTATAACAAATACATATATAGATAAACATCCAAGACCCAGACCGATTGGTCTGGGTCTTGGATGTCTTGGAATCTGAAAAAGATCAATTTCCACCTTGACCTGACCTGGGCTCGAACCCGGGCACCCTCGTGTCGCAGGCTGGCGTCACAGAGCTGTCAAAAAAGGTTATATGTGATATTTAGTGGCGGAGAGCAACTAGGGGGTAACACAAAAGTAATGGTCCCATGAAAATACTCAAATGCGTCCAATTAATGCAAGCTGGCTTAATAACATGCTAAAAATGTTTATTGCAATAATCTAACGATTTGACCAGTCAGGGGTGGGGGGGTAAGGGGTTGATGACAGAAATATCGAACTATGTAATACTTAGATAGGATACACGGCGTAATTTTGATCGTTTTGGAACCTTAAGGCGAGGCCTCAAATGTTTGGTACCTTCGCTCGGAAAAGGACTGATCAAGTGCGCGCAAGGGATAGCGCTTGGCGGTATAGCCCGTGAATGATGAGATAGGAGATAGTCTCGAGTCGTTCAAAGAAAAAAACGTAAGCGCCAAATTCGTTATTTCTATTTTATATAAAATCAGACCGGTTAATTGTATTTTCATATTTACATTTTGATGAATTACTAATAACCTATCTTTTAGTCTAAAAATCATTATTTCATTCGTCGCATTTGAGCTACAATAACAAAAACTCTGCGAACAAAGACCATTTTTCAAAAAATATTTCTATCGAGAAAATTTTATCAAAACGTGTTTTCATCTTCAATTTTTGGAGATGAAATAGTCAAAAATCATATTACTTAGATTTGAAACTCCTAATTTAAGTATTTTGCGAGATAAATAAGGTTCAGAACGACCTTATTTACAGTGGTATCACCTCACCCCGTCGGTATGAACGACTTTTCCTATGGGACCAAGGCAGGGAACTCATTTCTTTTTTACATTTTCATCCAAAAAAGTTCGGCTGTCTGATCAATTTGTATGGGAATGTAAAAAAAATGATATCCTAGCATTGGTACCATAGGATAAATTGTTCATATTGACAGGCTGGACCACCCCTTTCTGGGTCCAAAATGATCAAAATTACACCATGTATGACTGGTAAATCACGTTACATATTGAAAGGGGGCACTCAGTACTTGATTCTCGTTCGAAATAAATAAAAAAAATAGGGACTTAAAACTTAAAAGTTGACCAAATTATCCTCTTTGATTATATAGATTATCCCATAAAAACTGTGTGAACACTCGCGCTAATCAAAGCGCGCGTACCTGTCCTGACTTTGTGGACTAATTTGATTAAATTTTTGTTTGTAATTAATAAGTATTTTGTTGGTTTTCTATTTTTTAACGTTACGTGTGATCATTATTTATTATGTCCTTAAGTGTGTAATGTGATTTAACAGTCAGGCTGTATATGTAAAAGTATTATATAGTTTGATATTTCTGCCCACAACTGTACGTATTGCATACTCATAGAAGAAACGTGCACAGGTCGCTATTCCCCTAAATGCATTAGTGCAATTGGATCGCATCATATTTGAACGTCAAAACTCTACCCCCAGGGAGGCAGGTGCAGCTGAATTTAATTTCTCCGGAATGTTATGCAAATGTACAATGTTTTTAGTTTATTTTAATATCTTCTTCTTCTTAAGTTCCAAAACCATTGGAGTTCTTTTTAACCGACTGGAAAACGAAAATATCTTTTATCTTTTGAAGGGTTATCTGGGTCCCCCCAGATAACAATACATGGTGAATCATTCTGAACCCTTAAAGGGGTGATTCAACCCATCGATATGACCAACTTTTCCTATGGGACAAATGCTGTGAACTCAAAAAAAATATGGGCAGTTCCATACAAAAAAATTCGGCCGCCCGGTCAATTTGTATGGGAACGTCAAAAAATTTTTGAGTTGCCAGCATTGGTCCCATATAAAAAGTTTTTTGTATCAACATCGACGAGGTAGGTAGCACTTTTCCAACACCCTACAAATAAATATTACTTACCAGTAGTGCCAAGTGGAAAATCGAACTCATATACATAGTATCACGTCTTCTTCCATGCGGGGTAGACAGAGCCCCAGGTCTTTAAGGCCTAAAAGCCACGTTTAGCATGTAGGTGGGCGGTAGGTGGAAAATGGAATCAAAATACCTAGTCATGGGTTAAATAAATAATAATGGTAAAATAAATAATAATAATAAATCAGGCAGGTGCCATAGTTATTTCCATAGCCCAGATACTAACCATTAGCCATTCATCCCAATAGCCCTAAGAGTAGTGTTCCTTTATATCTATAGGTTTGCACCTTCTGGGGATTGTCTGTGAGCATATTTATATAATGTGTCCATGGGGACACATTATATAAATCCCGGGGAAGCCTGGTCTTTTGAGGCTTGCATGGGCAAGCCTCAAAAGACTTCGGCCCGTGGTTACTTAAGTAAGAGACAACATAATAATAATAATATAAAATCAAACTCGTCGCTCCTTAGTATATAAATTACAAGTTAATCCTCGTAGGAACTGTACTTCATATTTATACAAGGAGTTATTAACATTCACACATCAGTTGGTCTAATATCTATTTGCCTATGATCATTAGGATAGGTATGCATGATTTACCTAATCCTGATCTGTTCTGTATACGTCAGCTAAAAGGTTCGTGTTAAAATCCGTTGATATCAGTAATTATTTCTACTTATGCCTTGTTTATGGGAGGATCAAATTATCCCGATAAAATTTGCTGTACTTTATATATATATATATATTTGTATTTTGGAAGAACTATGTAGCTAGCTCCAAGTGAGCTCTTGCTACTTCACCGGGCGTTTGAGGCGAGGGCAGAGTGCCCTCATCCTTTTAGTCAACATTACCAAAGGGCCCCCAGGACGTTTTATATATTCTTATAAGTACTTATTATATACATGTATAAATATTTTTGTTTCCAGTTTGGTTAGGATATTGCATGCTTGAATCACGTGGGTTTTTTAAATGTATTTATTTACTCTTCACAAGGCTAAACAAGTAAATGACATTCAAAAGTACATATTTGAGTTCGGAAAACATTGTACAACAGATCACCAGCAGGCCCCCAACATTTTCACAACATCAATTAAGAACTCTTAGCAACAATAAGAAAACAGGTGAGTACAACTAAGAAAAGACAGTTACAAAGTCTGATAATAAAGATGATTGTGTGTTTCGGAAGGCACGTTAAGCCGTTGGTCCCGGCTGCCATCTGATAGTCGTTAAAGAAACCACGTCAGAGGCCGAGATGCGGTTTTGAAGAACTCTGACACCAGTGTAGATGCCACGGTCAATCGACCATGCACCGCGTGCATGGTCGATTGACCGTGGCATCTACACGAAATGATGATAATGATAGGTATAGATATATATTTCGTTTCAGAGAAAAATAGCTAAGTAGATTGTATCTACTGCTATCTTTGGGAAAATTTGTATATATTTGAGTAAAGATCGGAAGCATACCTATTTTGTACTTAATGTACTGTAGCTTATTCTTCAAGTACATAAGGCATTTAAACTTTTATAAATTCTTATATATGCATTTTTCGATGTTTCGTGCCAATTAGAAAATTAGACCAAGTGTTTATAGGAGATATTAAAAATACACGAAATAGCTGACAGACGTCAAAAATAGTCCGTGTAAGGATAGTCGAATCGGTTTTAGGCCGATTGAAATGTAACCGTAATTAACATCTCGAACGCTGGAGACCTGAAAGCTGCTCAAATATTAAGCAAAACATCATTACCCACTCATCTTTAATGTACTTTAATGTACGGCGAAGAAAGCTCAGGAGTTAAAAAGTTTGAATGCTTTTATATAAATGGAGAACATAGTATCACGTCTTTTTCCCTTGCGGGGTAGACAGAGCCTAGGTCTACAAGACCTTATGGCCACATTTAGCATGTTGGTGTAGACGAAAAATGGAATCAAAATTGTGATGGGTTGTTAGTCGCATCGCCTATTGACATAATTCCGCAGATTTTAGCCAAATCCCTCGATTGGATTTTACGATCTGTGCGGGAAAAAAAGCGGCTGGCACATTCTACGTTTTTTCTTTTCTCCCAGAATAGTATAGAAGAATATGGAAGACCATCATCATCATCATATCAGCCGCAAGAAGTCCACTGCTGGACATAGGCCTCCTTCAAGGATTTCCAGAAAGACCAGTTGGAAGCGGCTGCATCTGTCGTTTCCCTGTAATCTTGGTCAGTCCATCTGCTATCTGTCGTTAAAGGAACCACGTCAGACGCCGAGAGGCGGTTCCGAAGAACTCTGACACCAGGGTGTGCATGGTCGATTGACCGTGTCACCTATACGAAATGATGATCGGCTACGTTTTGCCAATTGAGCTAACGCGCTTCAATCATGTTCGTCGAGAATAAATTCAATCAAGTCAATTGGAATAGAGTAGGTCGTTCTCGTACATAGACCTAAGAAGCTTGCCCGCGAGAATTTTTTTTACTTAGTACTTAAGTCAAGATATACAACGTGATTTTGAACCTCCTAGCTATATTGGAACCTCGGAATCAGAATCCCTAACGGAATAAAGCGAATTGCAAGAAAAAAGGCTAATTGCAAAGATAAAAAATTAGGATTCCCATACAAAGATCAGCTGGCCTCTATGGAAGGTCAATTTTTTTTTTCGTTTTTTACCTTTTTTTCTTGCAATTCTGTGTTACATTAGGGATTTTGATTTCCAGATTGAAATACAGCTAGGTGGTTCAAGATCACGCTGTATTATTACAGTATCATCATCATCATATCAGCCGCAAGAAGTCCACTGCTGGACATAGGCCTCCCCCAAGGATTTCCAATACGACCGGTTGGAAGCGACCTGCATCCAGCGTCTTCCTGCGACCTTAGTCAGATCGTCCGACCATCTGGTCGGTGGGTGTCCGACGCTGCGCTTGCCGGTACGTGGTCGCCATTCGAGAACCTTTCTGCCCCATCGGCCATCGGTTCTGCGCGCTATGTGCCCCGCCCACTGCCACTTCAAAGAGCTAATCCGCTGAGCTATGTCGGTGACCTTTGTTCTTCTACGGATCTCCTCATTTCTGATTCGATCTCGCAGAGAAACACCGAGCATAGCCCTCTCCATAGCTCTTTGAGCGACCTTGAGCTTTCTTATGAGGCCCATAGTAAGGGACCACGTTTCGGACCCGTAAGTCATCACTGGTAACACACATTGAATAAAGACTTTCGTCTTTAGGCACTGAGGTATTTTGGACGAGAAGACATGGCGGAGCTTCCCGAACGCTGCCCAACCGAGTCGGATTCTTCGAAACACCTCGTCCTCGAAGCTGGAACTGCCAACCTGGATCAATTGACCCAAGTAGACATATTGGTCCACAGCTTCAAGGACGGAGTTCCCAACAAATACCGGTGAAGGCACAACATGGACATTGGACATTATTTTCGTCTTGTCCATGTTCATTGTAAGGCCCACCTGTTGGGAAACTCCATTAAGGTCATTGAGCATGGTACTTAAGTCCTCCAGCGACTCCGCCATAACGACGATGTCATCAGCAAATCGAAAGTGAGTGATATACTCGCCGTTGATGTTGATGCCAAGTCCTTCCCATTCCAGGAGCTTGAAGGCATCCTCCAGAGCAGCCGTGAACAGTTTCGGAGATATCACGTCTCCCTGTCTCACGCCTCTCTGTAATGGTATAGCCTTCGTGCTCTGCTCCTGTACTCGAACTGACATGGTGGCGTTTCTGTATAAGCACTTCAAAACTTCGATGTACCGATGGTCGATGCGGCATCGCTGGAGGGACTGAAGTACGGCCCATGTTTCGACCGAATCAAAGGCTTTCTCATAGGCCACAAACGCTAAGCATAATGGCCGGTTATACTCTTTAGTCTTCTGTATAATCTTCAACTAACTACTCCAACTAACAACTAACAGCCTCCGTGGTCCAGTGGTTAAGGCGTTTGCCTGTTGACCCGGGGGTCGTGGGTTCGATTCCCACCGGAAGCATACTTTGTTTAGTTGTTTCCAGTTTGGTTAGGACATTGCAGGCTTGAATCACCTGATTGTCTGATAATAAAGATGATCCCGTGCTTCGGAAGGCACGTTAAGCCGTTGGTCCCGGCTGGCATCTGGTAGTCGTTAAAGGAACCACGTCAGAGGCCGAGAGGCGGTTCCGAAGAACTCTGACACCAGGGTGTGCATGGTCGATTGACCGTGACACCTACTCGAAATGATGATGATGTATAACCTGCCGCAGCGTATGGATGTGGTCTATGGTACTGTAACCTTTTCGAAAACCGGCTTGTTCGGGAGGCTGGAAGGCATCAAGCCTGTTCATGATACGATTCGTGATCACCCTCGAAAACAGCTTATAGACGTGGCTAAGGAGCGCGATGGGTCTGTAATTCTTCAGTAGAGTATTATCACCCTTTTTGAAGAACAAAACCACCACTCCCCTGTTCCACGCCTCTGGCGTAACGCCCTCAAGCAAAACGGAATTAAAGAGCTTCTGAAGGACTTTCAGTACCGGCGTTCCGCCCGCTTTCAGAAGCTCTGCTGTGATTCCGTCTTCGCCCGGCGCCTTGTTGTTTTTAAGCTGTTTGAGGGCAATCCTTATCTCGTACAGGCTGATGTCCGGGATATCTTCGGTATAGTGTCGGGTTAACTTGGCTCTGGGATCTCTGGTTGAGCCGACAATGGGTTTGGCTACTGAGGTGTAAAGCCGTCCATAAAACCTCTCAATCTCCCCCAGCACCTCGGCCCTTGTCGACGCCACGCTGCCGTCCTCCATTTTCAGCTTTGTCATTATTACAGTATAGCATTGTTAATGCTTTAAAAAACTATAAATTATACTGGTTTCGCACATCTCAATAACAAGAAAAAGAAAGTCTGTATGGGGTGCAAGGTTGCAGTGGAAGGGAAATGCTGAAATGTTAGTTAAAAAATGTTTTTATTTAAAGTTCCACAAATGTGCGTAAAACAGTAGTTAAAAAGTTCACAAGTAGTTTTCACAAGTCAGAATGTTAATTATGTAAATGTTCGGTTGTTAAAGAAATGTTATGTTGATTGTTAGAATGCACCCGGACCGGCCGACGTTTAGTTGTGCACTGTCTATCAATTACAAAGGCTCGCGGTGTGCGAATTAGGTAAAATAACAAAAGTGTTTGGTTGCATTATTGCACCAAACAAAGTCATTGTATCTAATTGATAATACCATTAACCTTTGTTGCAAATTATCTCTATAATTATGGCACTACACCTAAATTATATTACTAACTATGCTATATAGCACTTACCTTGTTATAGAGGTAGCACTTAATTTGTTCAAAGGAGACCTTGAAATCAATCTTTTGCAGATGACTGTACCTTCCAGGATTACAATTAGCTTGGGACAAATTAATTTTCTCTCAGGAACCCAGCGCTGACTGGAAGGATTTATTACCTCCTTATCTGCAATTTGTTGGGTTCCGTTTAGAAGTATCTGCGGAACCCTAAAAGGATTAAGCTGCCTAGTCGAGAACTACTTTCAACAGCTCCCAATTAGGTAAGTACAATTTAGCTCTGGTAAAACTGGATTTATAAGTTTATATTCACTAGACGCCATTTTAGAAAAAAAGAAAAGCCTACTTTTTTAATTCTTATATATAGTTAGTGGTGATATCGGCAACGCCCGCCTGGCCTCTCGAGCTACTAGTTGCTTTTTAGGGTTCCGTATCTCAAAAGGAAAAAAGAAGGAAGAATAGGATCACTTTGTTGTCCATCTGTCTGTCTGTCAAGAGCCTTTTTCTCAGGAGCTGTGAAAAAATCTAACTTCTAAGCCAAATGAATCAAAAGATACAGCTGGTTATACTGCAAATTTTCGTATGTTTTCGATAATCGCAAGGGAATTAAAACCTACAGGGTACTTCCCATGATCTCAGAATCTTAAAATTTTGTACGAAGCAGCGTCTTATGACACAGATAAAGGAAAATATTACGTTTTATAAACCTTAAAATAAATATTCAATCATAGGAAAGCCGCGGTGTATTTTGAAGTGACTTTCAAAACTTTTTTTTTTTATTTATTTGATCAACAAACAGTGTCACACTACGTAATTAAAAACAACAGGTTTTAACATCTACAAATAAATAAATGCGAGACCAACACCGTTCACCACAATTTACATCTAGAGTACTTATGTTGAGAGAAGAGCGGATACAGATACAATTACTGATAGAAGATAAAGATAGATACAGATTATTTATACATACATAAATGCAGCTAGCATAATGGGTACCTTTGTGCCTGGAACGATCCGGGGTGGCATTTTTGATTGACTTTAATTAGGATTTATTTTATTTTATTTTAATTTTCAATTTTTATTTTCGCTTTAATTTAGGTTTAATTTTTAATTATAGGTTTCTAAGAAGTACTACTTATTAGATACATTATATATAGTAAGTCAATATTATATTTAATAATTGAGATGCAATAAAGCTCTACTCTTTGATTGATAATGTTTGTTATTCAGTGATTTATTTGTATTGCTCATAAGTAACCTTTTATAGGCACCAATCGGTGTCGAGAAAATATCTAATTTATTAAACGTTGTACACTGAGTTAGTAAATAGGCCAACAGGTCTGGGATGCGAGGAACGGTTGCTGGTGATGAAATGGCTCGCACAAACACAACATAGCCGTGTGGTATCCGGCAGAGTAGAATAGGACCACTCCAAGTCTTCCCGTGGATGTCGTAGAAGGCGACTTAGGAAATACAAGCTAAACAAAGCTTATACACATCTAAGAGACTTCTCCAACCCGTCTGGCCAGCGTGGAGAGTGTAGGCCAAGTCCTCTGGTTGCTCTGGCCAAGTGTGGCCCTAGTAGTATAGAGAGGGTCGTGCTCCTGTAGTGGAGACTAAAAAAGGACCTGATGATGAAACACAACATAATTATTAATTCCCACAGAACCACGATTAGAGAGTTCAAGACGATATTGTAACAATGAATATTCAAGAAACACTACTTGACAGTTAAAGTTTTTTATCGATATGAAGGAATGTTCATAAATAAACAAACGAATGCGTTTTGTTCTTTAGTGATTGTGATGACGAAACAATACCTATGCATCTGTATTTTTAATGTTTTCTTTCGATACAAAAAGTATCGAAAGAATTTAATACCTATCTACTATGTAGCTGAATAATAATAGAATAGTATCATTAACTGAAACCACAAAAATACTAAAAACAAACGAATAAACAACAGGTAAATAGCCGGAAAAACCGTTATTATGTATTTTGTTCATTCGATCGTTCATTTACATGCTGTATAAGTATATAGGTATAAACCACATTTGATATTACCAACTTGGGGAAATAATTGTGGTTGTGGTTTAAGTTTCTGCCTATTTTTTAAAGATTATAATAATTAAGTAGGTCAACCATTATGTCCATATAACAATATCGAAAAGGCAACATACGAGTAAGTATATAAACAGGGCAGAAGTTACATACAAACTAGTACATATCCATTATTTATCGGCGATTGTTGTGATATTGTAGAAATAGCAGCAATGTCTTCAAAACATTGCCTCATTCTCCTATTTATACATTTCTTGGACGTCACTACTGCTACAGAGAGCAAATATATGTGTGTAACAATCAAACCAACAGTGAACTTAGAAATAATGGACGCATCGTTGTTCTGGGGTCTTGCTGGCTATCAAGACTACGAGGAAATTACTGGACCATTTCAAGGAGAAGTAGTTACAGCTTATGGAGAAAGAACTTTTTGTGCCTCAGGACGTGAGTCATCAGCTAGTGGCGTTGGCTTCTTAATTAGATTTAGAGATGACTGGAGCAAGTAGTTTACTCTAAGTTGGGCCAATCATTGGGGAGTATCCCGGGCATACAAGAAATTGTGGTACGACGTTAGGGATTTCCAGTTTACTGTTTCAAAAGTGCGAAATGATGATTGGTGGCTAGAATATGCTATATCAGCCAGGAATTAGATTATCCAAACTACAAAATGAGAAGGGGATGATGACAAAAATAGAATACTAATAATCGAATATCATCAGTGCATTGTCTGGACGTCTTGAAACGACTGCTTTAGAATTATCTACTATATTATCATCATCTTTCTTGGACACCTGATTGCAGCAAGGTATTTCATAATTTGCAGAAAACATTTTCAAGAATTTTGCTTATGGTTATTTATAAACATTCTCATCCTCAATAAGATCCCGATGAAGATTTTTTGTCGTTTTCTTAGGAAATAAATACTCTACCTATGAGTAGATTATTCAGCAGCAGAAAAGAGAAAAATATGTCTTGAATTTTTGGTGGAAATTACGTCATTTTCCTGCTAAACTTTCTATTTTTATTGTTTGGTATTTAAAAAAAAAAAGGAAATACCAAACAAAATGTTTGGTATATAGTTATTAAACTTTAAAATATATTTTGCAATTTTATTGATTCCTTACCTTCTAATATATCATTGCCCTTTACTGCCCGCCTAAATACTACAAATAATATTCTTTCGAATATTATTTTTAATAAGTATATATAGAGGCGGTTCCGAAGAACTCTGACACCAGGGTGTGCATGGTCGATTGACCGTGTCACCTACTCGAAATGATGATGACAATCAAACCGAGGTTCAAATTAGAAATAACTGAAGTAGAATTGGACTGGGGTAAATGGATTGCCGGATATCATAATTATGAAGGTAGCAGTGGACCATCGGCTGCTGACGTTATACTAGCAAATTAAAATGTAACTATACAAGATCCATTTAAATTAAGCGCAAATATTTTAAGGGCTAGGCAACATAGGTCAAAGAAACGCTTTAGTCGCAAATTTTGAAAAATCGACACTTATATTTATATTTTTCATACAAAATAATTATTTTTTTTATTAAAATCGATAAATCAGCTGTTTTGATCGTTGAGGTCAGTGACCTAGTATCCATAGTAGATAATAGTAAAAAGTTGTTGGCCAAGAAAGTGTTTATTTGTAAACAGGGTGTTCTTTTTATTTTTTATTTTAAATGTTCAGGTCCAGATATCTAAATTTTTTTTTATTTTGCTTCTAAAGCATTTTTCTAGCTCATGGGAGTCAGCCTTTAAAATATTTGCGCTTAATTTAAATTGACCTTATATGTGTAATGGTTTCGTGTGATTCAACGATGAAGAGGATCGTCACATCACTGTGAATTGGGTCCATGCTGATGGGCTGAGTGGCTCGTATGCTGATATTGAATATGAAAAAACTATCCATGTTGTTCAAAGAAATGAAGTTATGACGAGTGGTATCTACATGATGATATAAAAAATGAGATAAGTGTAAATGTGGGACCTACTTTGCATGTTTGGAGACTTGTGAATAACAACAAGACGAGTGAGATGTTCTTATTAAAATAAAAAATAAAATATGGCGAAAAAAATAATTTAATTCATAATTTAATAAGAGTATATCAAAATAGCATTGAGAATGCAAAAAAAAACACAAAAAGTATTACTGTTAACTGTGACATTCTGTATAAGATGTTCTTAAAGTAAAATGTAATCTTACTATCCTTACTTTATCCTTACCATATTACGACACGCTAAACGAGTCCTCCTACGCCGTAAGGGGAACAGACGTGATTACTGTTAAGATTACTATTGCTGTTTGATTTTGGGGTGTGTAAGTGGCCAACACAGGTGTCAGATATTTCAAGCTAAAGGCATCTGCTATTGCTTTACGATTGTCATCTATAATGACAGCTGGAACCAGTGGCTTAACGTGTCTTCCGAAGCATGGAGCTCAAGATATTTTTATTCCACTTGTGGCCACCGTGCTAACCAAACCTAAGATTGCTTAACATGCGATAACGCTTATATTGTTTTAGGCACTGGACCATCATCATTCATAATCATCATTCCAGCCGATAGAAGTCAACTGCTGTACAACGGCGTCTTCCAAGGATGTTCTATCCATGGGAGGATATTGCCATATCACCATACTTGGCAGGGTTGGGTTCTTATGCTTTCGACGCTGCTGCCCATCGGAAGCATTTGTAAGCTGGGGAAGAATAGGAATTTGTTGGATTTGGGAAGGGAATTAAGGCCACGGAATTGACTCATTCGAATGATACTGAAAAGCAAGTAGCAGCTCGATAGGCCGGGCGTGCGTACCCGATGCTGTACCTGCAACCATTTGACAGGCAGAGGATGACACCCCTGACCACTGGGCTATCGACCTCTTCTATCATAACAAAAAAGCTGTTTATTTGAAAGCTATGAAAATCCTGTTAATTATAACCCGGAGAGCGTCGATAAACTCCATTAGCCTTTTATCCAAGTAATAAAGGTTTGAAGAGAACCATTACAGTTTGAAGAGCAAAGTTTTCTCATCTGAACCTTTTTACGTCGTTAGGATATTGAAATTGTTATAGAACTAAATGGATAATAATCTAGAGAATCAGCTCAATAGGCGATGCGGCTTGTAACCCATCACTATTAATTCCTTTCTAAGAATCCTTTAGGTCTGTGTACCCTGTAAAGATTCAAAGATTTATTCAGAAAATAGGCCTTTACAGGCACTTTTTCACGTCAGTTCACATTTTAAATAATACTGATTAAATTATATTCAAATTATTAATTACTAGCTTTCGCCCGCGGCTCCCCCCGCGTCAATGTCGATCCCTCGGGAATAGTTCTTTTTCCCGGGATAAAAGGTAGCCTATGTCCTTCTCCGTACTCCAGAGAACGTGTATGCAAAATTTCATGATAATCCGTTCAGTAGTTACGGCGTGAAAGCGTAACAAACAAACAAATAAACAAACAAACTCACTTTCGCATTTATAATATTAGTAAGGATTGTTCAAAAGCTACAAACTACTAGCGTTTCGGAACCGACCACTGCAGAGAAGAAGACTCCGAAAAAAAACTCTTTTCAACAGTAAGCGATAAAGATGTGATAATATGTGTGTATGTGACATATTATTCATATGTGACTGACGTATTTGGTAATACTGAATGTCAGAATGTACATACATTAAATCGATGTTAAATAATTTAATTTGTTGTCTAAAAAAACCCACTATCTAACAATATTCTTTCTTCATATACTGAATTTCTTTATAACTTACCAGTTTCCTAAACACATGACTGTACTAGCGAAAACATTGTTGTATTTAAGACAATCAATGATTTCTTTAACAGTGACTGACGAAATTTCACGTCAATTTAAAATAAAAATATTTTAACACGTTGTTGTCTATTTGAAAGTTGATTGCTTCTGAAAATCTGCTTATACGAGTACAAAACTATTTGTCATGTTTGACTTTCGCGTAAATATTTAATACTCATTATATTAAGCGTAGGCGATAGTAGTTTAAGTATCAGAATAACTGTTATATACAAAATCGTACAAAAATTTGATAACAACTGATTCAAATTTAGAACTCTCATACAAATTGACTGTACACATCAAATCAATCGGCCTAATCTCTTAACTTTTGACAACGACGGTCTACAACGCTTTGATCGTCACTTCAAAATACATTACGGCTTTCGTAAGATTGATTATTTTTATTTAAGATATGTAAACCGTAATGGACGTCGAAATGACCATCAAACCGTGGTACTTGTAGTTGTGCTGTTGTACATGTTGAACTACAGTTTTTAAAGATAGCGAGTAGACCTACAGGGCATCAGTTAATACTACAAGTAAAGGCGTCTAATTTATGTCCTTTTTAGGGTTCCGTACCTCAAAAGGAAAAAACGGAACCCTTATAGGATCACTTTGTTGTCCGTCTGTCTGTCAAGACCCTTTAATTCAGGAACGCGTAGAGGTATCAAGCTGAAATTCATATCAAATACTCTACGGTCCCTTGGAGCTGTGAAGAAATCAAACTTCTAAGTCAACGCAATCAAAAGATTCAACCGTTTATCCCGCAAATTTTCGTCATTCGCAATGAAATGAAATGAAATGAAATAGAATTTTATTCAAATTTGGATATCATGTATCTCTTTCTGAACGTCATATTATTATTATTAATATTTGCAAAAATCGATAAGCTACTAGCGTTTCGAAACGACCACTGCTGAGAAGAATACAATACAAATGCAAGGGAATTAAAACCTACAAGGTACTTTCCGTGATCTCAGAATCTTAAAATTTGGTACGAAGCAACATTTTACAGCACAGATAGAGGAAAAATTGCGAAAAGCATACATTTTTAATTACATCATATAATAAAAATATTTTTAATAATGATACGGAACCCTTCGTGCGCGAGTCCGACACGCACTTGGCCGGTTAAAAAACAAATACTTCAATAAACGCATCAGAATGCTTAGAAGGTTATAAAGTAAAAGTAATAAAGGCATCGCCACACGTGCGAGCGCGGACAATATGAAAAAACTTTATTGTTACTCATAAGAGCTCTTGTTCCGCCATGAGTCCTGGGAGTATCAGGAAAACTCGTGGAAGTTTAAACAATATTGATATGAGTAGTAGAACTATATCTTATTTTTTTATTTAATTAGAGTTTATCAGAAGAGCATTGTGAATCCAACATATAGTAAAAAAATATTTTTTATTCTATTTTTTAGGATTTGTTGTTATAGCGGCAACAGAAATACATCATCTATCTAGCTATCACGGTTCATGAGATACAGGCTGGTGACAGACGGACGGATAGTGGTACCATGTTATCTTATCTTGTCTTGGAGCCGATTCAGAATCGGAAGCACGTCTAACCTTTGGGTTATTTTGTACTTACCCCATGCCTTACTCACCCACACGGTGTATTCCAAAGAAGGACTGCGTGAGCTTCATAATATTGCCCAGTGCGTAGTGGCTCTAGCTCAGGATAAGTTGATCCTATAAGAGGTCCAAACGATTACCAGCCAACGAGTCCCAAAGACGCAGAAAGTGCCTCATTTTATTCTCCGATTCCTGACATGCCCTAACCGCATGCCCACGAGTACGACAGTCGCGCGGCTGCGACGGGCTTCAGAGGCAGACGCCCGCGGCAGAGGCAAGCGCCAGCGCCAGCGCCAGGTGTTCACGAGAACGGGCGGCGCGCTCGGGCGGCAGACTTAAGTGGACGTATTTAGATCACAGAATTAACAAAATATTTTATATTATGAAAGTGTTAATAATAAACGTGTTTAAATGAATGATAATAGCGATGTGATACTATTTTTATTCACTGAGAAATTTATAAGGATGTAAAGAATTAAAAGTAGATAATTAGTAACTGCGTGAAGAAATAACGAACATTGATATTTACATACACCAGTCCATCAACTAAGAAATAAGATATCATTTTACGACTTATTATGTAAGAAAAATCACCAATAGATAGAGTGAATTTGTAAAGGTTCTGTGTAAATGAATTGAGATATAACTATATATTTTTGGTAGAAAACCACTACACACGATAAAAGGTTTCGACAAATTGCAAATCTTCACCATTGTTTAAGTGGGTTGAAAATACATCGATTTAGGTACTTACATTTATATCTTTTATATGTTATCATTCATCATCATCTCAGCCGCAAGAAGTCCACTGCTGGACATAGGCCTCCCTCCAAGGATTTCCAATATGACCGGTTGGAAGCGGCCTGCGTCTTCTGCGTCTTCCTGCGACCTTGGTTAGGTCGTCCGACCACCTTGTCGGTGGGTGTCCAACGCTGCGCTTACCGGTACGTGGTCGCCATTCGACTTTCTGCCCCATCGGCCGTCGGTTCTTCGAGCTATGTTACCATTATAAAAGTAAAAATTTTATGAGCTTTGTTTAGATTGCATTTCCTAAGTCGCCTTAAGACCTCTATGGGAAGACTAGGAGTGGTCCTATACTACTCTGCCGGAAACCACACGGCTCTATATCTATCTATGTATAGATTACAATTCTTTTTCCATGCTTATCTTCCCGCGCATATCGTAAAAGCCGATCGAGGGAATGGGCAAATCTGACGAATCATATTATGAGGCGATGCTGCCAGCTTCTTTCTAACCCATCACATAACTATTTTGTTTCATTATCAACATGCTAATTTTTAAAAAGTTAATTACTAGGTTTGATAAGAACTGGATGGATACTACCAAAAATCGAGAAAAGTGGAAAGAAAGAGGGAGGCTTTTGCCCTGCAGTGGGACATGGAGAGGTAAAAAAAAATACTAGGTTCAGTGTTGAGTATAGTAAACCAACAGTATGTGTAAAATAAAAACTAGCCACAGTCAGAATCGTTAACAGTTTTATTCGTGTTAAATACATGATCAACATGCTATATTAAACGTGGCTTTAGGTCTTAAAGACCTGTGCGCTGTCTACCCCGCAAGGGAAAAAGACGTGATACTACGTATGGATACGGAATCCCTAAATATGGCAGAATTCATTATATCGCAATTTGAGATATCTTTTTCGCGTCGGCAGTTCGGCACAGATATTGAGAAACACATCTATCATCCAGCGAGTTAGAGGAAATACCCAAGAAATGTATGAACTTCGGAAAAACCTAATACCATGTTTATGTTGTATTTGTATATTTAGAGTCAAAGATTCAACGATTTATTCACAAAAGATGCCTTTTCAGGCACCTTTTCACGTCAATTCTCATTTTAAATAATACTTATTATATTCAATTTATTAATTACTAGCTTTCGCCCGCGGATCCGCCCGCGTCAATGTCGATCCCTCGGGAATAGTACTTTTTCCCGGGATAAAAGGTAGCCTATGTCCTTCTCCGTACTCCAGAGAACTTGTATGCAAAATTTCATGATGATCGGTTCAGTAGTTACGGCGTGAAAGCGTAACAAACAAACAAACTCACTTTCGCATAAATAATATATGTATGATAATAAATGAGTAAATAAGTAAGTGAGTGAGTGTGTGAGTGAGTAATTAAGTAATTAAATAAATAACACATATTGAGCTAGCCCTACAGTAAGTTAAGATTTAACATAAATCTTATTAGTCTTATGTTAAGTCTCTAACTTACTTTAGGGCTGGCGATACTAACGCAACGATACTATATTTTATAACAAATACATATATAGATAAACATCCAAGACCCAGGCCAATCTGAAAAAGATAATTTTCCATCTCGACCCACCTGACCGGGGATCGAACCCGGGCACACTCGTGTCGCAGGCTGGTGTATTAACCACTGCGCCACGGAGCTCCAATTACTTGTATATAGTATCTGTGGGGCTAGTTTAATCTGTGTAATTAGTCCCTGTACTATATTTATTAAGTTATATTTCTCATCATGTCAGCCGTAAGAATTCCACTGCTGGACAAAAGCCTCTCCCAAGGATTCTTTGCTACATGGGAAGATATTGTCATACTCACCACGCTTGGCAGGCGGGTTGGCGAGCGCAGTTTCTTTAGCTTCTTGTGCTTCCGACGCTGCTGCCCATCGTAAGCATTCTTAAGGGCCCGTACTACCTCACACTGCTTTGCATGACTGACTGTTATATCAATAATAATTAAATACTCAAGTTGAAATAAAAATGCAGCAAAGTTCAGAACTAAGTCTGGTAACTATATGACTCAAAAACACGATTGCGTTAAATTTTTTCATAAAAAAAAAAATTGCATAGTTGCCTCCAAATCACGTCTAATTTACTCTGTATATAGCATTATTCACCAAATACATTAAAATTAACCTTGAAACTTTTGATTATTATTGCATTACAGATAAGGCAGCCATCATATGTTTTTCTTTTTCGAATAACCCTTGAATATTCCTAAAAAACGAAAATATCCAAAGTAGCCAACGCGTTTAGACCATCCGCGTTTGTATCGCCACGCCGCCTGGCATATGGCGGGCTCTTAAGCTGAGGAGGATAGGAATTTGTTGGATTTGGAAAGGGATTGGGATACTACTCACTCGGATGTATAGGGGGAAAAGCAAGTATTAGCTCGGGAGGTCGGCGTGCGTACCCGATGCCATACTTACAACCAGATGAAACCCCTGACTATTTAACGAAGTTTACTTATAAATTTAAATGAATAAATGTTCATAAGCTACGTAATACTAGCGTTTCGGTACCGAATTTATAAGAATCGATCTTCTCAAATGGGTAATGGGGGGTTCACCACTTCACCCAGGGAGGCCAAAAGTACAAGGTATAGGTAGGTTTGTTCCGTGCCCGAACTTTTTGAGAACCGTGAGAAAGGGTCAGATTTTTTTCCCGAGAATTTCTTTTTCTTTTAAGTGCGGGAATTATTGAGAAATTCTCGAGAATTATAGGAAATTTCCCACAAATTTCCGTAAAAGGAATTCAAGAATTTCTTTTCGGCACAACACTAGGCATAGGTATTTCATCTTCATTTAACAATTCTTATAAACAGAGTAATAAATAGCTGCCAACTTCCCTCCCTTGAGTCGTCAATATTTACCTCAGTAGCTTGCCAAAGTAATTTATTTGTAAAACAAATTGTTACCTTTAATGTACTGTTGAGCAAACTTCTGAGAAAATTTAATATTGGATTCGTACTCACTCGAGCCCCTTTTAATATACCATATTAAAATGTAATCAACTTTGTTTCCAGTTGAATTGGTGCTTAATTAAATTATTTGTGATAAAGATATTAATTAAAATTAGATTTTGCCCGCAGCTCCACACGCGTGAATAAAGATTTGTGAATAGTATCCTTTTCTGGAATAAAAGGCATCCTCTGTTCTTTCTTGGACGACATACTATGTCCATACATACCTCCATACCATAGTAGGGTTTACATGTAAACCCATACTACGGATGCGGACGGCCTTCGGAGGCTTAGTAACAGTGTCCCGTTTTTAGACTTTGTGTACGGAACCCTAAAACGTTCGAAAGAAGAATATTCAAACCTGATCCCCTCTTTCTGAGTCGGAATCAACGAGGATGTAATCTCGCTAAGTAGACAAGTACTTTTTAAATAAAATAAGACCTTAAAGTTGGGAGTAGAAAAGTTCTCGACGCTTACAATGGGCACCCGGCAGAGTTTATTTTAGTTATTAAGAGTGTCCACCCTCTTTAGTTTTTACTAGCTGGTGCTCGCGACTTCGTCCGCGGCAATTTCTTTTGTGATTGATTTTGTAATGATTAATTAGCTTTTTTATTAGTATAGATGAATAATTTCCCCCGTTTTCAAAACATTTTTTATTAATGCTTCGCCCCTATTAACCGCAGCGTTATGTTTTATAGCCTAAAGCCTTCCTCAATAAATGGGCTATCCAACACAAAAATAATTTTCCAATTTGAACCAGTAGTTCCTGAGATTAGCGCTTTCAAACAAACAAACAAACTCTTCAGCTTTATAATATTGGTATGGAAATATACATAGATTGAGAGTTTGATCTGTGCAGATTAATCCTTTGTCGATTATAGATTGAATTCTTTCTATGTTATGTGGGCTTAAAACGTGAATGATATCATATAATCTTTTTTGACCTAAAATATTTTAACCAAATTAATATATAAAGTAAAATATAAAAACTTACAAAATATTAAATGCCACTAGGGCTCTGAGGTAAGCGAAACCGCCGTGTCGCCCTTACACTCGCCCTGATGATGGTCTCCGTAACAGACCGAAACTAGTTGGCGATTCCAACTAAATAAACGTGAGTGAAAAAGGAGTTTTATAACGAAGGAGATTTATTTAAACTAAGTTAATAATTATTAAAGACATTAAAGGATAAACTAAGGAGAATATTTATTTTTAGTTTTGGTAGCTCTATAAACATACATATATAGAAATACTAGCTGTGCCCGCGACTCCGTTCGCGTAGATTTATATGGGAGCCATGTCTTATCATAACTGGTAAAACAAAAAAAGAAAAAAAAAAAACAACGGTTTAAACTCCGGGAGTGCAAGTAGAAGTAAAAACGTGAACATTAACATTTTGCATTTTTGAATATTTTAGAATATCACGTGTCCGTCTTACGATTTTTCGATCAGGTCACGTGTCCTGACTCGAGTTTAACATTTTTTACCCATCTCTAAAAGTACACAACGCCGGTATAGAAGTTTTTACTTCAAAAATTAAGTAGTCCTGTGTAGTCCTGTCCTGTGTCCTGTACGTCTGAATGTTTATCTACAAAGTTTTACAAAATTGTGTTAATTCCATAGATTTAAAAAAATGCTTCTCACTTCTATGATTAATTTGATCTATAGTTATGAAGGAATATTATGAGTACATACATATATACAGAAAAAAAATCTAAAAATCGTCATTTTAGTTTCAGTGTCATGTATAGAGCTTATACTCTGAAAACAAAGTAACTTATTGTAACAATGACCAAACCTTACAGATTTATTATTAGTATTGACGACATACATATTGTTCGCGATAATATCATACATACATAACATTGAACATAGTATTCACTAAGCACATAAATATTTTCAATACTTAGTCCTGCAAAGGACATATTCCATCAAACATAAGCGACAGGGTTACGAAAAATATGTGACAAAATTTCCGGGACAATCGGCGGGCGGGTGACCATCATTCTTGTTTAGCGGGTGACAGGTGGATACGCTCGGAAAATAGAAGTGGATGCTAACCTTTAGCGTAAGTACTTTACTTATGACAGAATTAGATGATACATTTCTCTTTTCTTGGAGTATTTTAGTTAGTGTATCAATTTGGGTAAGTAAAATTCCGAAATTCTATAAGAGACAGGTCTGAGAACTAAAACTAAAAATAATAGACATGAGTTAAGGTATACTACGAATGAAAAGAAATTTAAAAAATAAGTATGTATATAGGAACTCTATTAGCTCCTTTTTAGGGTTTCGTAGTAAACAAGGAACCCTTATAGTTTCGCCATGTCTGCCCGTCTGTCCGTCCGCGGTTTTTCTCAGAGACTATACACACTAGAAAGCTGTTATTTGGTATTGCTCAAAAAAGTGGTAAAATAAAATCTTGAAAAACTTTTTTAGTGTTTTGCTTTGCTAGGTTGTTAAATAGGTCTTTAAAAAATACTGTGAGTTTGTTTACATTTTTTGATTTACTCATCTGTTTCTGAAATATTTGGTTTTATAGTGCAATGCAAATTTTTGTTTGAGTCCAGTGCCAATTTTATACAAATTTTATTGAAAAGATTTTCTTAACTTAACGTTAAGAAAATATAAAATCATAGCAGCTTTAATATAATACTTATATTAATAGCAATGACAACTCCGTGGCACAGTGGTTAACACGCCAGCCATACGGAGTTCCCGGGTTCGATCCCCGGCCAGGTCAAGATGGAAAATGATCTTTTTCAGATTGGCCTGGGTCTTGGATGTTCATCTATATATGTATTTGTTATAAAATATAGTATCGTTGAGTTAGTATCCCATAACACAAGTCTCGAACTTACCTTGGGTCTAGCTCAATCTGTGTGATTTGTCCGTATATATTTATTTATTTATATTATTTAATGTGCAAAGACGGCGCGCGGCGCTTAAAATCTTAAAATTTGGTACAAAGCAACGTCTTATAGCACAGTTATAGGATTGCGAAAAGTAAGGAAAAGTATAGATTTTTAATGACATCATTTAATAAAAAGATTTTAATAATTTTCGACACACGCAAGGGACTCAAAATCTACAGGGTACTTCCCGTGAACTCAGAATATTGAAATTTGGTACGAAGCAACGTCTTATAGCACATATATATATAAGTTACATTATATAAAAAAAGATTTTTAATAATTTCAAACTTATTATCCTTACTGCGCGGGTCCGACCCGCACTTGGCCTGTTTTTTTCCAATTTTTGCTTATTTGAGGAAACTAAGAGCTTAGCCTTGCGCACTCTTTGAACTTTTTCTTGCCGGTGCAGTCATTTCCATGCCTGCCCTTTCCTCAACCATCCGTAAAAGAAGGCTCAAGTCTCAACTATTGAATCGTAATTTTACTGCTACGACTGTGCTACGAAGTTGCTACGACGTAGACATATCGTAGAAACTTGTAGAGGTTATGGTTTCCATAAGCTACTACTTATATTATTAAATTCGGTTAAAAAAAAGACCACGTACCTACCACTGAGGATGACATTAATGACGTCTTGAAGTCCCGTTGTTAGTTGAAGAGTTTAGTTTCAAAAGTTTTTCGCAATATGTCGAGGTATTGTTTGGGCTTTAAATTTTAAAATCCCATCCGATAAAAACGATATGGTGTGTGTGTGTTCCCTTCAAGCGCGAGAAACGCATACACTATGGATTTTCTATTGTTATGCGTCCTCATTGCACCGCTTGGTGGTTGAGAGGAGATATAGTTAATACGTTTTTACATCTCATTATTATTCAGGTCAAATCCCTTAGTAGTTATGTATATAGGAATCTTTTCCGTGTGCTCATCGGCGTTTCCCGGAAGACGAATCACGTCGCTTATTAGAAAGCCTCATTAGGAGATACCGACGGGACGTGTATCTACGAGAAATTTTAGGGTTCCAATGGATAAGTCACTGTAACCAACATTGTGATTTTTTGTGTACATCCATATCCTTACTTCTTTATCATCATCAGGTCTGCAGGAGCATGACCCTCTCTGTTCTAACGGCCATTCTTGGCCAGAGCAGACAGAGGATTTGGCCTTCACTCTCCTCGCTGGCCAGACGGGTTGGAGAGGTCTCATTGATGTTAATGAGCTTTGTTTAGCTTGTATTTCCTAAGTCTCCTCTTACGACCTCCATGGAAAGACTAGGAGTGGTCCTATGCTACTCTGCCGGAAACCACGCAGCATCCTTACTCCTTACTAATAATCACGCCAAAACAGTTAAATGGATTTTGACAAACTTTTGCACACAGATAGGTTATTACCTGAATGAACACATAGGCTACATTTTATCCTGGAAAAAAGTACTATTCTCGCGGCATCGACATTAACGTGAGCCGAACCGCGGGCGAGAGCTAGTATTTTATATTGTAGTCTCATTATATTATAAACTAGCTGTTTTTCGCGACTTCGTCGTTTTTATTATGCAAGCTGTTCGGACACCCGGATCGACATAAGCCTCCGGACCCCGGGTACTGGACCAGGTCTGTCTCAATCCCCGTGTCGCTATCGAAAACATGTCTACTCGCGGCGATACCTTCGAAAGGGAAAACCGAATAAATCCGGTAGGAACGACGCACGTTTGGTCACCGACTTCAGCGAATTATGAATCGTTTGTTCAGAGCTATAAGTATAAAATTGGCTTGCTTTAGGTAAATAAACTAAAAAGTGCTGAGTTCTGATGCAAGTTAAATTACACCGTATCGCTAACTACATCGAGTTGATATTTCTTTGAATATCTTTGCAAAATGCGACTTCTGTATTTAAGTACTAGTATACTAGTACTTATGACTGATTCATCTCTGACTGATCCATCTCAGGTGAAGGTGCACCCAAAAACATACTCAGATGATGGAGACAAAGATTCAGATAATAGGCCATTTCAGGTAGTTTTTCACGTTATTTAACATTTTAAATAATACCTATTAGATTATATTCAAATTATTAATTATTGTTCATAAGCTACAAACTACTAGCGTTTGAGAACTGACCACTGCAGAGAAGACGCCGAAAGACTCTTTTCAACACTATTGGTCGCCTACTTGCCTGAAGGGCTTTGTATAATTTTTTTTTCTGATTTCATGTAATGTACAATTTCAATTTACATAATTATGTGGAACACGTTATGTTAGCGATCGAGCGTGCAACATCAGATAAGATAAAAGATAGAATTCTCAAAGAGGCCGAGCAGACCTGTCCCCCCCGGTAGCACCCGTTCAAGTGTTTACGCATGGATCAGCCATCGCTATGCTCAACCATATTAGAGGGAACTCAACGACCCGACACACAACGCCGACATTAATATCATCAATAGATTTCGCAGCTATCGTTCAAAATTTTATTTCATTAAACTTTATTGCACAGTTTTGAAAACTGTACAAAAGGCGTGGCAGTATTCGTGCGGATCCCCAATTACTTGGGTATCCATTACAACTAATATTTAGTTTAGATGTAGATTACTATACCAATTTCGATGCTTTTATTATTTTAAATGGAATAATATAGTACAGCATTTTCTTTAAAAGTTGTTATCGTCATAATATGCACACGTTTCCACGCCACTTATGATTACAACTTTTTCAATCGTTATTACTTAAAAAAACGGTGGCTCGTAGGAAAAAAAGTATTATTAAATTTTTTGGAAATAATTTTATGAACTACAAATTTTGTCTGAGGTATTTTTGTGATAAAACTTACCGTTTTGCTGAAAATCGCAAAATACTCATTTTTCTTACCTGAGACCATGAATATTATTTTTAGTTCCCAGCATTGTTCCCATAGGAAAAGTTGTTCATATTGACGGGCTGGGTAACCTCTTTACGGGAATGTTAAGGGTCAATTTATACGCAGTATAAATATAGGATTGTATAAGAATTATAAGAATAAAATGCACATTTTATTCCAACATATCGCCAGGAGCTTGACTTAAAAGACAATTTTATAATAACGAGACTATTGGAAGGATTTGCACTCAGATTGCCACTTCGCTTTGAACTTCCAAGATTCTGAAGTGAAATTCTTTAAGGTATTACTGTCCACTTAATATCTTACGTTTAGAATAGTCGAAATATAAATTATTCGAATTAATCCAAGAATTCTTTACAGCATCTGTCGATTGTACGAGTAAATTAATATACGAAAACATAATTTAAATTTTTTCTGTCTTATTTCGGGGAAGACGCTGCGCTCCACGATACAGGGAATCCTAGTGTGGAGTTCAGCGCTACACTGATTAAGTACCTATCTTAATAATATGTATTCTTATATTTAGTACTTGTGCTTACCGTGACCCCAAAGCACAGGTTATGTAGCCTAGTTTGGGGCCTCTGTTATTTGTATTAAGACTGTATTTTATTTAAGTGCTTAATCATAAGGAAATTGTATTTAGCTTCAAAAATAAACGATTTTTATTTTTATTTATTTTCTGAGCGAGCAAAACGAGTCTTCGAGGACTTCGTGTTTTGTGTGCGATCAATTATTTTATATACAGATTTAGTCCACCCTATTCTTATTCAATTGCTTTATGAATAGCTATAATAAATATATACGGACAAATCACACTGATTGAGCTAGCCCCAAAGTGAGTTCGAGACTTGTGTTATGGAACAACAACATGAATACTAACTCAACGATACTATATTTTTAACAAAAATATATATTTGTTAACAATCCAAAATCCAGGCCAATCTGAAAAATCTCATTTTCCATCTTGAATTGACCGTAGATCAAACCCGGGCACCCTCGTGTCGTGTTAACCTCTGCACCACGGGGCTCGAGTATATTGTATTTAATGTACGTAGGTATGGGAAGTTAAGTTTTTCACTTTTTTTATATAACTCTTGAAATCTTTATGTAAATTATGTTTAAGTTTGCATAACAAATAGCATAAGAAAGTAGAAAAATAGTCATCAAAATGTATATTCACGACGAAACCATGTCCATTTGTGCGACTCTTCGCTGCCATTTTGCAGGTAACAAAAGTGTTCATACTCCGTTGGTCACATTGTGCGACGCGACATGTAGTTGCAGAGCAGACAAGTACAGAGTACAAGCTTGGTACTATTCACCATGATTTTGCAGTTATAATAAGTGTTGATATTCCGTTGGTCACATTGTGTGACGCGACATGTAGTTGCAGAGCAGACAAGTACAGAGTACAAGCTTGGTTATGTTTGGTGTGACGTGGCCGATTTCAACACCTTTTTCTCCCCTTCTTATACGCTCTATTTATATAACATATTTGCATATAAATGACTACCTTTTTATAATATTTGTAGAAACTTTATGTAACTTGGTTGAGCTACTCGTATGTTAATGAAGTTACATAGAAACTTCGTTTGTTTTCAGCGTAGGGACTACATTCTTTCATTATTTATAAAAAAAAAAACAACATAAATATATATATATATATATATACATACCTAATATTTAATTATTATTACAATCCTACTACGTATTCAGTAAAGACTTATGTTATAAAAGTCAGGGTTAATAATCAAATAGAGTAAGTTCAGTGCAGTTAGTTTGGAGTGTGATTGAATAAAGATCTTGTTTTATTACTGACTTATAGATTAATAGTTATAAAATTTACACAAGATAAATTCATCATAGAGTACGGTTTAACTCACTTTTATTAAGTCGGAATCGCTGAATCTTTTTACAGTATGAAAAGTATAAAAGCTTTCATGCTGTCTCGACCTCATATAAAGTGGGCTGAAGATTGGAGAGAAAAATAAAAATTAAGTCAGAATCGTCGACTAGTTAAACATGTAAAAATATCTGTGAACTTGTTACCTACTTGTCTTAATCTCTGTTTTATTTATTACTCTATTCAGCAGTGTCTTTGTGATGAAAAACTAACATCCGAGGAAGGTGCTCTACTTCTCAAGATACCTTATCCGTTTCAATCCCAGGCCTCTTTTAACCTACCTGTGTTTACTTATGGCTGGATTAAGATAGATATTTCTATTACTTTCTTCTTGTTGTGTGTACTATTTATTTTTTATTGGAACTGTTCGTGAATTATTATTCATATCGATTTGGAGCGAAAACAATTTAATGTTTTGTATATTGGTAGGTTCTTTGGGCATCAAAATCGGTTTAGTAATGTATAACACATACGTTTTAAATTCATCTTATATGGATCACCGCCTCGAGAGTTACCGCGGAACAAACATACATATCAACGGGAGTGCCGGCAGAAGTTAAAAACTCTGCACGGTAGAAAAAGAGGGGGATATTACTTCCTCTCTTACGCCGCGCCGACGGTCTCAGGTCACGTGTCCGTCTTACGAATTTTCGTTTAGGTCGTATGTCCTGACGCAAGTTTAACATTTTTAACCCATCCCAAAAAGTGCACAGCGTCGCTAAAGAAGTTTTTGTACGTAGACTGTATATGTAGGTCGGTCATCATCATCATCTTTTAGAGTAGGTGTCACGGTCAATCGACCATGCACACTCTGGTGTCAGAGTTCTTCGGAACCGCCTCTCGGCCTCTGACGTGGTTCCTTTAACGGCTACCAGATGGCAGCCGGGACCACCGGCTTAACGTGCCTTCCGAAGCACGGAATCATCTTTATTATCAGACAATCAGGTGATTCAAGCCTGCAATGTCCTAACCAAACTGGAAACAACTAAACAAAGTATGCTTCCGGTGGGATACGAACCCACGACCCCCGGGTCAACAGGCAAACGCCTTAACCACTGGACCACGAAGGCTAATGTAGGTCGGTAGTTGGTCGATATTTATGTAGAAAGAACTTGGACTGCTGAGATTATGGTACTTTATTGTAATACACGCGACATTATAATTGGACAGTACACAAGAGATTTTGCTAGCTTAGCAACCGAAATACAACTGAATCATATTTGTGTTGACATGACAAATAAACTTCTTGACTTGTTTCTGAACTTAAGTTTTTAATAGAAAAGAATTCTTTGTTGCTAGCAACAGTTTTCACTTCAAAAATATGAAGAGTTTATTATCAAGCCAAAAAGCGGTTTAAATCTCAGGTAGGCTTTTCTTACAGGAGAAATTGGGATGAGGGAAGTAGAATATTACAGTATGGTTCGACTTTCAAGTTCGCGGCGGACTACTATACTACATATAACTTAATTAATGTTGTTCATCTTCCATGCTTCTCTTTTCGTGCAGACCGTAGAAGCCGGTCAAGGGGGTGGGCAAAAAATTTAAAGAATCATGAAAATAGGCGATGCGGGTAGCAACCCATCACTATTTTGATTCCGTTTTCCACCTTTACGCCCACCGACGTGCAAAACGTGGCCTTTCGGTCTTATTACTTTAGACTCTCTACGCCGTAAGGGATAAAGACGTGATAATATGTATGTATGTAAATTAACGTTTACGCTATGTAAGTACGATATATTTAATACATCAGAAGGTAGTTAATATCAAGCACTTAAAATGATGAGACGTAACTAGCAGAGACAAATGACCTTTGTGTTACCATTCATAGAACAATGTGGAACATTAATACGCAATGTACAGTCAGGGACAAAGATACCTGACCAGGCCCTCTGCCTAAATCTGGAATTTTCTCATAAGTGGGTGCCGCGCGAACGAAAAACGTCGCTACTGCGCAAGCCATTGTGCGCAGAATCATTAGGCGATTAGGAAAAATTGATGAAAAGTCTTAATATTTTCATATTTTTATAAAAAAATAAGGGCGACCTCTGAGATGTAAGTATAAATGTCATGTGAGAATTATTGTTTAAGACGTAAAAATTACAAAGTTTTCGAAGAAAAATGTGTTAAGATGTCATTACATATTTATATATATATATATATATATATATATCATTTTTACATTTAATAATAATAATAATATCCACTCACAGAATTATCCACCAGCAACTTGCTCTTCGTTATGAGCTTGTGGATTCCGAGGTGCCGTACTATAAGTACACACCAATGCCGGTTCTCGAAAATGGTCGTGCCACGCTCTATTGGGATCGATCTGTAATCACGGATAGGACTATTGTTGCCAATAAGCCTGACATCGTGCTGACAGATCGATCGACGCGCCAGGCAATGCTCATCGATATCACCATCCCACATGACGAGAACCTTGTGAAGGCCGAGAAGGACAAACTTACTAAGTACCTAGACTTGGCCCACGAGGTGACCGCTATGTGGGATGTGGATTCGACGATCATTGTCCCGATAGTCGTTTCAGTGAACGGTCTTATAGCGAAGAGCCTCGATCAACACCTCAAGAGGCTCTCGCTAGATGGCTGGATCAAGGGTCAGATACAGAAGGCAGTACTCCTGGACACTGCGCGCATCGTCAGGAGGTTTCTCTCTCTATAGCCTTAACTGTCGGTAGCTTGAGCCCTGCCCCGCTGCTGGCAGCCCTCTAGGATTAGGTTTTTATAAAAGTTGTATTTTTTGTAGGATATTTTTTTATATTTTACTTTTTTATATAAGTTTTATAAAAACCTAGACCTAAGAAATTAAATGAATAAAGATAATAATATTTCATATGTATCTGATTTAAATTCCAACAAGAGGGCGATCTTGTTCAAGGATCGACCTAAATTATACAAATACATTTGATGTATTTAATTAATTCAGCGCATAGTACTAGTGATTTGAAAACACGTAAATTTTACAATTTCGTGCAGTACCGTCTTAAACAATTAATTATAATACCATGAAAATGTAATACAGAAAGATTTTAATGAAGTCATTCTAAAAATATAAATATTCATGTTAATATTATTTATAGTTTAATCCATCAGCCCCCGAGAGGCCAGATCTGGCCGCATAACAATTAAAACTCCATTGTGTCTGCGTTTCCAAGATATAGGTAGAGCGTCTGATCAGGTATCTCTGTCCCTGACTGTACTATCTGATATTACAGCGTTTTAATGATATGAAGCCCAGAAGTCACTGAAGCGAGGTCGAGGAACAATGGCACTAATGCCTTTAACAATTAATGCTATAATAGCAAATTACTAGCCTGACGAAGGAATACATTTCGTATTTATATCATACTAGCGGCCCGTCCCGGCTTCGCACGGGAAGATATAGGTTTTTAATCTAGCCTATGTTCATCAGAGATAATCATGATAATATCAGCCGCTCATCTGACATAGGCCTCCCCTAAGGATTTCCAATACGACCGGTTGGAAGCTTAGTCATCAGGTCATCCGACCATCTGGTCAATGGGGTTCCGACGCTGCGCTTGCCGGTACGTCGTCGCCATTCGAAACCCCATCTGCCCCATTGGCCATCGGTTCTGCGCGCTATGTGCCCCGCCCACTGCCACTTCAAAGAGCTAATCCGCTGAGCTACGTCGGTGACCTTTGTTCTTCTACGAATCTCCTCGTTTTTGATTCGATCTCGCAGAGAAACACCAAGCATAGCCCTCTCCATAGCTCTTTGAGCGACCTTGAGCTTTCTTATGAGTCCCATAGTAAGGGACCATGTTTCGGACCCGTAAGTCATCACTGGTAACACACATTGATTATAGACTTTCGTCTTTAAGCACTGAGGTATTTTGGACAAGAAGTCATGGCGGAGCTTCCCTGACGCTGCCCATCCGAGTCGGATTCGTCGAAAGACCTCGTCCTCAAAGCTGGAACTTCCAGCTTGGATCAATTGACCCAAGTAGACATATTGGTCCACAGCTTCAAGGATTACGACCTGCGCGGGAAGAGAAAATCTCTCCGAAAATATCAGAAGGGCTCCTAACAGGTACGCGTTCAAGGAGGCTGTGCTTAAATTATTTCTCAAGAAGTCTCTTTCCCCTTCTTTGCTTTCTCGTTGAAGAGAATGCCATATGACATTATGTCCACCTTTTGTACAATTAATTAACTGCGCAATAAAGTTTTAAAAAAAATTGAGAGAAGCAGCTGGCACATTCAACGTTACGACTTAGGAGATACAAGTTAAACAAAGCTTATAAACATCTAAGAGACCTCTCCAACCCGTCTGGCCAGCATGGAGAGTGTAGGCCAAGTCCTCTGGCTGCTCTGGCCAAGTATAGCCCTAGTAATACAGAGAGGGTCGTGCTCCTGTAGAGGAGACTAAAAAGGACCTGATGTTGATTACCGATGAGCAAGATGATACTTTACCGTTTGATTTCCTGTCGAGATTTTTTTTATTTCTTACTTTTTCCCTATTTGGGGTCGGCTCTTTATGTCGACTCTCTCCCATACGCGAAAAATACAAACCGACAACTATAAACATTGAAATATTATTTATTTATTCATGTACACATAAAACAATAGAAAAGAAACAAAGTTACAAATTTAAACTTAAGTACATGGTGCTACTTTTTCAATAGAATTTCTTTTAGCAGACATGTAATCATCCTAAATTTTTTTTATTTATATTTTTACAAGTCTGTTTTGTGTATGTGATATTTTTTTAACATTTTTATGTTGTTTATATTATTTAGATTACGATTTTTTTTATAAAAAACATATTATTTAAAACAAATTTGAAAAATATTTATTTTCCACAAAAAATACAAGGATTTTCATCTATCTCGTTTATGTATATTATGTTTGTATTTATGTTTTACTTCAAATTTATTCATATTTGGCACTTTATCGCATCACCCACTTTAATTTTCTTTTTGGTCCAAAGGTTCGGCTGGGACTTGGGAGAGAATGCCATATGACATTATGTCCACCTTTTGTACAATTAATTAACTGCGCAATAAAGTTTTAAAAAAAATTGAGAGAAGCAGCTGGCACATTCAACGTTACGACTTAGGAGATACAAGTTAAACAAAGCTTATAAACATCTAAGAGACCTCTCCAACCCGTCTGGCCAGCATGGAGAGTGTAGGCCAAGTCCTCTGGCTGCTCTGGCCAAGTATAGCCCTAGTAATACAGAGAGGGTCGTGCTCCTGTAGAGGAGACTAAAAAGGACCTGATGTTGATTACCGATGAGCAAGATGATACTTTACCGTTTGATTTCCTGTCGAGATTTTTTTTATTTCTTACTTTTTCCCTATTTGGGGTCGGCTCTTTATGTCGACTCTCTCCCATACGCGAAAAATACAAACCGACAACTATAAACATTGAAATATTAGATGAATTACTTCCACTAAATTCACACAAGATAACTTCAAACTATGTTAGGTTTTCTGCCACAAATTGTAATATTTGCTCACCCATTATGCAAATGTTAATGAATCCGAGTACCAGAATAAACAGAACTTTTAGGTTCCGGGTGTGAGGTCAAATATTTGGTTATGGAGGGTCGCCATGTGCACTCTCAGCGTTAAATGTATTATAATCGACACTTTAATGGCTCAAAGAGCTTATTAGTTGGTTTGTTTTTTGGTTTTTTATATTACAACTGAAGTACTTACGACATCCGGAGGGTATTTGGTTCAAAAGTTATTCAGTGCCATTCAAAGGGTCAATGCAGCTAGCATAATGGGTACTTCCATGCTGGTCTGGGAGAAAAGAAAAAACGTAGAATGTACCAGCTGCTTCTCTTCCCGTGCAGATCGTAAAAACCGATCAAACGATTGTGCTAAAATCTGCTGAATCATGACAATAGGCGATGTGGCTAGCAACTCATCACTATTTTGATTCCTTTTTATATCTACACGCCTTCCAACATGCTAAATGTGGCCTTAAGGTCTTATAGACCTAGGCTCTGTCTACACCGCTAGGGAAAAAGACGTGATACGTATTTATGTATGTATATTGGGTACCTTTGAGCCGGGATCGATTGGGGGTGGCATTTTTGATAAATAAAGATTTTATGATGGTGAATTTTTGTTACTATAAAATAATAGATACTTACGACATGTAAGTAGTTCAGTTATCTTTATTTTTTTTTCTTTACTTACCTATATTGTCCTACTGCTGGGCAAAGGTCTGCCCCATTTACTTCCACATGTATTTGTCCAATGAAGTTTCAAACCAACCACATTATAAAATGTTGATGTATACACAAATAATAAAGATAAAATATTGATTGTTTAATTATTTGTTTGTTTGCTTTGACTAGGCTCCGAAACTACTAGACCGATTTGAAAAATCACTGACCATTAGAACCCTACATTTTCCCTGATGAACATAGGCTCACTATGTTCAAAAAATAATTTAAAATTAGTTAATAAATGACGGAGTTACGAATTAACACACATAATAAATACAACCGAATTGATAACCTTCTCCTTTTTTGAAGTCGGTTGAAAACAAGGCCAAGTTAAAAGTTGCCAAGATAAAACGATGCTAAGACAAAAAGCGTTTAAAAACAGCCAGGTCTTAATATTTACTTAATATTTTTAAAGGTATAGGGAAAATATATGTTCATTATTTTGGTGAACACTTTTTAACTAATTTTTACTATTTTTTTTTCTTATTTAGTTGAATTTAATGTAAAATGGTACAAATAAGGCGGATGTCATTCCTAAATGAAATAAGAGCAATATATCTCCCCTGATATATCGGCTTTAATTAAAGTTGATTCATGAATAGCCCCAGGTTTTTAATTAAAGCGAAAATATTGGACAGATCGATGGCTGTCAGGGCGTCATTCTGGCACAGTATGTTACGAAGGGTCCAGAGGTACTATTTTTGAAAGTGTGACACTTGTCTTCGAGCGATTTTTGTATGGAAAAATCGCTTTTACGATCGGCATCATTTCAAAAATAGCACTCTAGGTAGATATAACGACTGTACATTTATGCTTATCAAAACCTTTTAAGCGGGTGCCGCGCGAACGTTAAACGTCGCTACTGCGCAAGCCATTAGGCGGTTAGGATTAGAAAAGTCTTTATATTTTCATATTTATATTTTTATAAAAAAAATAGGAAAGGAGGCGACCTCCGATGTGTAAATATAAAAATTGACATGTGAGAATTATTGTATTAGACGTAAAAATTAAAGTGCTCGAAGAAAAATGTCTTTAGATATCATAACATATATATATATATATATATATCATTTTTAAATTTCATACGTATCTATTTCAAATTCCAAGGGGGCGATTTTGTTCAAGGATCGACCTAAATTATACAAATGCTTTTGATGTATTTAATTAATTCAGCGCATACTACTAGTGATTTGAAAACACGTCAATTTTCACTATTTCGTGCAGTGCCGTCTTAAGGGCAACTCAGCCCGACAGTATGGACAACTTTGCCTTATGTTTGTGAATATCGATAAAAGATTAAGACGAGCTTTGTGGCCAAGTGGTCATCATCCCAGGATGCCACATAGGAGGTCCTGGGTTCGATACCCGGTCAGGTCAAGATGCAAAATGATCTATTTCAGATTGCCCTGGGTCTTGAATGTTTATCTATATATGTATCACTTATATATAGAATCGTTGTCTTTTCGTAGATATAGGTATTTGAATCTTTTCGGTATATTTTTTTTTACACCTTCGGTAACATTAGAGTCCTAAAACTATTAGATATGTATTTTTCTTTTTTCAATCAAACAATAGATGTTAAAGTGCATCAAAGTTGAGGAATGGGGGCTTTTGACCAAGAGGCCGGTAAAAAGTGTACCGGACAGTGACGTCACGCGGAACTTTAACGGGCTATATCTTAATCAATTTTTGTTTGATTGACAAATGAAAAAATACGTGTCCAATATATTTCAATAATCTACCAGACAGACTAATTATTTTTAATGAAATTGCTTTAGTAAACAAGCTTATTACGATGTATTAATATTAAGTATAGCTAAAAGAGTGCCCTAAAACCAAATTAGGAAAAGAAAGATTTATATGAATTCCTTATAAGGAAAATGGCTACCTCGCCAGCTGTTCGCATCAAAGGCACAAATTCAGGTGTTCGGGGAACACTTTCATAAGCCGATATTATTGGGCGGAGCCCTCGTATCAAAATACAGCTTACAGTCTTTGTTCCACTCTGGCTTTATCGGGATTTGTTATGCAGTGT
This sequence comes from Elegia similella, assembly GCA_947532085.1. Taxonomy (NCBI): domain Eukaryota; kingdom Metazoa; phylum Arthropoda; class Insecta; order Lepidoptera; family Pyralidae; genus Elegia; species Elegia similella. The sequence continues at coordinate 6,902,417 of OX383928.1, forward strand.
AATTTGGCCAACTGACACAAAAATGTGGTGTTTGACTAAAGAAACAACTCCTGTTTCTTTAATCGAACACCCGGTCTAACACGTTTGGATGCCCTAACAGAAACTATGTACCTTCCGCTTTTTCTTTAATTCTGAATGTTAATTAAAATTCGAATTTATTATTATTATCTATTAAAATATCGAAATTAACTCTCGTATCGGAATCTAGCTTACGACCTTTTGTTCCAGTCTGGCTATATTTGGATTTGTTACGCAGTGAAATTCATGCCGCTGATGGCAAAATATTGGTTTGACTCAAAAATATCATATCAAGCTACATGACATTTTGAGTTGATTGCCTATCGTGTTTCTGTCATGCTGATCTGGGAGAAAACAATAAAGCATTAAAAGTACCAGCTGCTTTTCTTCCCACGTAAACCGAGCAACTATCAACGGAAACATATCTATAGACGATACGGCTAGCGACCCATTATTTAAAAAATAAAAAACATTTAAATATACAATACAATCTAATTGATAACCTCCTTTTTTGACGTCGGTTAAAAATATGATTCACGGTGATAGTATGATGGTTGACTAATTTTCAGTTGAGGTGAAAGAAACGACACGTAAATATATTGTTAATTACGGTCTTCAGATATATACCTCAAAGGCCAATTATTTCGCATCAGTTAGTAAACGGTGAAGAAATTGGAACAGTTTCATTGTTTAAAATGTTTAGTCAAATGGTCAAATGCAATCCTAAATTTCAAAAATATTTAAAATTGATGGGACTGTTAGTAGTTTTAATTTTACAACTCGTTTTTTGGGACTGTTAGAACGAGTTGTATTGTCATATGGGGAGATTGAATTAATTTGGATAGAGTTATACAGAATTTTTGAGAAATGAAAACTCTATTTAAATTAATTGACTCGCCCCATATGACAATACCATAATGTACAAAACACGCTACGTAGGTATGGTAAGCCATTAGTGCTGTTTTTATATCTACAGTCTGTACTAGCCTCCCTAACACATAGGAATAACTATATGAGTGACTTTTGCTTCCATAATGTTGTAACATTACATGTTTTATTAAATCATCATCATCATTTCGTGTAGGTGACACGGTCTATCGACCATGCACGCACACATGGTGTCAGAGTTCTGCGAAACTGCCTCTCGGCTTCCGACGTGGTTCCTTTGACGACTACCAGATGGCAGCCGGGACAACGGCTTAACGTGCTTTCCGAAGTACGGCATCATCCTCATTATCAGACAATCCGGTGATTCAAGCCTGCAATGTCCTAACCAAACTGGAAGCAATGGAAGTATGCTTCCCGTGGGAATCGAACCCACGACCCCAGGTCTACAGCCAAACGCCTTAACCACTGGACCACGGAGGGAGTTTTATTAAATAAGAATCAATAATGGCTCTACCAAAAATCTAGAAAAGTGGAAAGAAATAGGGGAGGCTCTTGCCCAGTGGGACATGGAGAGCTAGAAAAAAAAAATGGCTCTGCAATAGGAGCAGGGCTATTATACTCGTACCTTAAAGTACATACCTATTTATATATTTTAAGGTTTTAGTATATTACATGTTAAAGAATAATAATAAATTTGTTACTATGTTTTCGCGATTGTTAAACATTAAAATTATATTTAAAGATAACGTTCATCCGGAACGTACTTATCAAGACGTGTGTACCTTTTTTTAACGTGTGGAAAGACTCATGTCTTCTCTATCTGGCCACGGGAAGCCGGACAGGTATGTGGGACTCGAACCCACTAAAACCACACGGTGTCATTATCCAGTCCGCATATTGCCGGGGCCGTGTGCTTAAGACGGGTGTACCTACATTAAGCTGGCCTTTGGGTCTTTTACACTTAGGTTCTGTTTACCCTGGAAAGGATAAAGACGTGATAGTATGTATGTACTAATACTGACATACCTCGGAAACTTTTCTCGTCATATCATCATCATTTCGAGTAGGTGTCACGGTCAATCGACCATGCACACCCTGGTGTCAGAGTTCTTCAGAACCGCCTCTCGGCCTCTGACGTGGTTCCTTTAACGACTACCAGATAGCAGCCGGGACCACCGGCTTTACGTGCCTTCCGAAGCACGGAATCATCTTTATTATCAGACAATCAGGTGATTCAAGCCTGCAATGTCCTAACCAAACTGGAAACAACTAAACAAAGTATGCTTCCGGTGGGAATCGAACCCACGACCCCCGGGTAAACAGGCAAACGCCTTAACCACTGGACCACGGAGGTTGTTTAATGTTTAATATGGCCTATGTAATTTTTCATCTTGGACCACTCGCATGAAATTCATCGCTTATGCGTGAAAGGCAACAAACAATTTGTTTTCATATCACATCAGAGACTCAAAAACACCTTTATAAAGGATACACATTCAGAGGGTTACACATTAAATCTGTTACATAATTACTTCTATAACACTTACTTGGGTGTTTTAAACCTGTTTTGCTCTTAACAGTTATAAAAGTTTAACAGATATGTTTTCTGTAACCAACCTGTTAGAAAACTGTTTTTAAAATCTTCGTGCATTTTTCTATGTGCGCGTTTACACAGCTCGTATCGATATAGGCATTTCTGAGGCAAGTGTGCGTGAGCTGTAGCAGTTATGCTATTGTAAACCTTATTGACTGTAACAGTTATTAACACTTTTTTTTGGTTATATAAGTCCCACTGCTGGGCAAAAGCTTCCCCTTTATTATTCCATTTTGCTCTATCTTTTGCCATCTCTCTCCAAGTTTTATCAAAACCAGTCAAGTTGTCTCTCCATCTTGTTTTTGGTTTGCCGTTTTCCGTCAGTACCTAGGTACCCATTAGGTAACATTAATACTAATGAACCGATTTTTTTTTTCTTTTTTATGATGAAAAAGTACTTTATATATTAGAAAATATATAACACATAATAATTACAACTACTTAAAAAAATATATAAATATTTACATTTTATTATCCTTACTATATCCTTACTAATATTATAAATGCGAAAGTGAGTTTGTTTGTTTATTTGTTTGTTCGTTTGTTTGTTACGCTTTCAAGCCGTAACTACTGAACCGATCATCATGAAATTTTGCATACAAGTTCTCTGGAGTACGGAGAAAGACATAGGCTACCTTTTATCCCGGGAAAAAGTACTATTCCCGAGGGATCGACATTGACGCGGGCGGAGCCGCGGGCGAAAGCTAGTATATTATAAAACAGTGTTCAATACACTCTATTCGGACACCGGTAAAGTCCCTGCACATAATACTTTATATGGATATCATGCAACTATAATTAACTAAAAGAATTTCCTTGCTTTCTCCATGATTAATGGGTTAAACTAAGCACGCACTACGTATTATAAATGGTTTTCGTTCCAGAACACTGCCTCTATTAGTTCAATATGGAAAAATACGTGAAACGAATCTAAAATAGTTTTGAACAAGGTATATTTACACGGTAGCCTTTTATTTCAAACTAGATTTTGCTTGCGACTTCGAAATTCAACCTTAAATGGGTTAAATAGAGATTTCACCCCCTTAAGGTTGAATTTCTAAAAACTCTTTCTTAGTGTTCTCTTACATCATGTAACGAACCCCTGTATAAAATTTCAAGTGTCTAGGTACAGTAGTCTCGTCTGTGCGTTGATATTTATGTCAGTGAGTCATGTTTGCCTTTTATACAGGGTGAAATTGAAATCATAAGTAAACTTTTAAGTGACTCAGACCACGAAACTGAACAAATTTGATTATAGTACCAACTTCGATATCGAAAAATAATTACCTACTGTTTCATACAAAAGTGGAATATCTTGGAATGAGAATATCGTGGGACTTGGCCAAAATCTATGGAACGGCTGATTTTTTTTCGCAATGTCGGAATTGGTCCCTTAATGAAAGTTGTTCAGATTCGTGGTCTCAGTCATTCCTTAAAAGTTTGCTCATGACCTTAATTTCACCATATTTATACAGACATTATGTACTAAAAACGGGACACTCACGTGCTATTTCGTCGGGATTGCCGACTATAGTTTCGGACTCGTCAGGAGCCCATTTTCAAGACGAGTGCGAGACGTGTGGCGTAGGGTCCCGAACTAACTACTCTCGACGCACTGCTCGTGCGGTGGCTCGCGCCGCCCTTGTGGAGAGGAACACCAGCAGGTCGGTGGCAGAACCCTCGTGATGAATAGTCACGGAGGTAGTGGATCCTGTTTCTTTCTCGTCGGTGTTTGGTGACGGTACGTGTGTGTCGAAAGAGCTAAGCGTATCGGCCTCTACTGACTCTGTGTGCTTTAAGTTACGAGTATCATTCCCATGAAGAATCGGTTTCCAGGTTGCGGGTAAAGTCCAACCTACATCCCGATTGAAATTTGGACGTCGACTTATTTCTATGGCTTCTCTTATTTTTCGGGGAACGAATGCCTTTTCTCTAGATCTAGAGGCCAGATTCCTATCTAGAGAAAAGGCATTCATTTCCCGAAAAATAAGAGATCATCAATATAAACAACTTTTTCTATTGGATCAATGCTGTACATATTATATACTAGCTGTTGCCTGCGGCTCCGCCCGCGTTAGTGTCGATCCCTCGGGAACAGTAGAATTTCCCGGAATCAAACAACCTCCATACCAAATACCATGCTATATATTTGCAGGAAAACTCATGCATTAAGTTCATTCAAATCATGATAACTTTTTTTTTAATAAACCGATTTTGATGAAACAAACTTTAAATGTTCTGCCAAGTTAAAACAAAGCAATTGGTGAAAGTTTGAAGTAAATCGGTTCAGTATTTTCGGAGATAATCGTGATCATACATACAGACAGAGAGACAAAAAACTCGAAAAATTTTTTTTTGCTTTCTTTTATTCTTTTTAAGTGTCCCTCTATCCATTTCAGTCAAAGATTCTAAATGATCAGACAAAATATTTTTACTGTTTTATTATATGTATGGATATGGATATGCTGTACATAATGTGTGCAATGCATTTACATACAAAAGAGTTTTGCCGCCCGGCCAGTTTGCATGTGAATGTCGAATTTTTTAGCATTCAACCATCTCATTCTGGCGCCCCGCGTTCAAAACCGTAATCCACCCCAAAACGCAGCTTGCTACACGCCATAGTTTTCCCAAAAAGACTTAACAAACTTTCAAACTGTCTGTCGATCAATTTGACACGAGAGGACGACAGAGCGGACCTGGATATATAAATGGAAAATTTGATTGTTAATTGGCATATTAACGCACAGCAGAAACTACTAGGACTAGGAACCTTATATTTTGCACAAGCTCTTTTTATAATAAAAGAGAGCACTAAGAAAGAGTTTTAAAAATTCAACAAACAAGTTTATATGAATGGTGGTGAATATTGTTTCACTAACGCAAACGAAGCCAAGGGCAAAGGCTAGTGTACTTATAGCTGTTAAAGGCCCGCCATAGGCCAGGCGGCGTGGTGGTACAAACGCGGATGGTCTAAACGTGTTGACTACTTTGGATAGTTTCGTATTTTTTAAATATTCAAGGGTTATTCGAAAAAGACAAATTCATGATGGATGGTTATCTGTAATGCAATTATAATCAAAAGTTTCAAGGTTAATTTTAATGTATTTGGCGAATAATGCTGTATACCGAGTAAATTAGACGTGGTTTAGATGCAACTTTGCAATTATTTTCTATCGAGAAAATTTAACGCAATCGTGTTTTTGAGTCAGATAGTTACCAGAGTTAGTCTTGAACTTTGCTGCATTTTTATTTCAACTTGAATATTTCATTATTAATGATATTATAGACAATTATGCAAAGCAGTGTGAGGTAGTACGGGCCCTTAAGGAAAATTGTACAATATAACATTGAATAGGTAAGCTATACTATTAATATTTCACTTTTTGTTCATCCCACCGCTATTGTCTCCAATAACCTATAAAAAGGTAGCCATTAGTTAAATACAAAACACGACAATTTCCTCGTGGAATCGATTAATAACTGACACAGCGGGGTGCGGTGAGATGGAGCGTCACCCTCATTACAAAGAAGCTTACTTTTATTAAGAAAAATAATATTTCTTTTAGCGCACAGATTTTGAAAGCTGACGGGGACGTATCTACTATGACAACATCAAATGAGAGAATTAAGCTACGGCCTATGGTAAAGAAAATGAGGTATTTAATGCAAAATTGCCAGGTCCGAAACCTTTTATGGTTAAGTTACAACAACCTACAATGTCTATATTGATACGAGTATGATAGATGTCTTACTTTCCCGGTACATACATACATAAATAAGATATTATCACGTCTTTATCACTTACGGGGTAGACAGAGCCTAAGGTCATAAGACCAAAAGGCTTCGTTTAGCGTGTTGGTGGGTGGGAAAGGTGTAAAACGGAATCAAAATAGTGATGGGTAGCCTATTGTCATGATTCTTTAGATTTTCGCTCATTCCCTTGACCTGCTTCTACAGTCTGCGCGGGAAGAGAAGCAGCTGGCACATTCAACGTTTTTTCTTTTCTCCCAGCGCAGCATTGAAGAGTCTTTCCCGGTACTCTTATGAAATATCTTAGGGCCCATCAGAAAAAAATTCAGTATCTCTCAGAATGGTTCAAGAAATCTAACCGTATCCCATAAATACAAATCTGTTGAATTATTTAGGGGTTAAAGTGGAATTAAGTAATACACATATATCCTTACACAGTCATAAAAACCTATATTTGTTATTTTTGGAATAATCGTGTGACACGAGGGTGCCCGGGTTCGATCCCCGGCCAGGTCAAGATGGAAAGTTATCTTTTTCAGATTGGCCTGGGTCTAGAATGTTTATCTATATATGTATTTGTTATTATAGTATCGTTAAGTTAGTATCCCGTAACACAAGTCTCAAACTTACTTTGGGGCTAGCTCAATCTGTGTGATTTGTCCGTAATATATTTATATATTATATTTACTTATTTATATTTAAATAGGTATTTAAATTTGCCATAATTATGAGGCTTGTTATCTATTAGTATTAAGGAATATCTGTTCGACTAATGTGTTTATTCTAGGATGGTCTTTCAAAGAAACACGAAAAAACATTATGCATGCAATATGGATACTATGCCATTATGTGCTTAGTGAAAGAGTAAGGCTATTTTTATTGTTCCTCTGTGGGAAGAATACATGTTACTGCTTTCTAGATATGCTGCTCTATAATAAAATCTAAATACATAACTATTTGAATACCTTGAAAATGTCTTATTGCGAGGAAATAAATTCAATCAAAGTCAGGGGTGTCACGCGAGCCCAGCCTCCCGAGCTGCTACTTGGTTTTCCACCTTCATCCGAGTAAGTAGTCCCAATACCTTTCTTCCCTTCCAAAATCTATCCTTGTACTGCTTACAAATGCTTCTGATGGGCAGCAGCATCAGCATAAGAAGCCAAAAAGCTGCACTCGCGCGCCAAGCGTGGTGAGTACGGCAGTATCTTCCAAATGAACTAAACATCTTTGGGAGAGGCCCTTGTCCAGCAGTTGACTTCTCAAGTAAGAAATGATGATATTAAATATAAATAAATAAATATATACGGACAAATCACACAGATTGAGCTAGCCCCAAAGTAAGTTCGAGACTTGTGTTATGGGATACTAACTCAACGATACTATATTTTATAACAAACTAGCTTTCGCCCGCGGCTCCACCCGCGTCAATGTCGATCCCTCGGGAATAGTACCTTTTCCCGGGATAAAAGGTATGTCTATGTCCTTCTCCGCACTCCAGAGAACTTGTATGCAAAATTTCATGATGATCGGTTCAGTAGTTACGGCGTGAAAGCGTAACAAACAAACAAACAAATAAACAAACAAACAAACTCACTTTCGCATTTATAATATTAGTAAGGATAAGGATACATATATAGATACACATCCAAGACCCAGGCAAATCTGAAAAAGATCATTTTCCATCTTGACCTGGCCGGGGATCGAACCCGGTCACTCCGTTTCGCAGGCTGGCGTGTTGACCGCTGCGCCACGGAGCTAGTCACATATTGAATTAAATATATTTGTTATATATACATTTTAATGATTGCTGGTATTCCATGAGAAAACATTATACTGCCAATGAGTTTTGTAGGTAAATAGGCGTACAAAATAATATAATAAGCTTTGGTCCTATTGTTTGTAGACTTAACGGGATGGGCTAAATCCCGTTATATGTATGACCAGTGCTTCCAGATGTCAGCCTTAAAAAAGTTATACCGAATTATCCCTTTGTTTAGTCATGAAGAATTAACAGACACAGTCGGTTTAACACGGAGAAAAATAATTTTAACAATACTACCAGAACGTATCGTAAATATAATTCTAGTATAAAGAAACAGAATTATGTTATTTTCACCAGATTTACTTTTAACATCTAATAATCATATTGTAGGGTATGCCAGAATATTATAGTAATCGTATTTTTCGTAAACAATACTTAAACCTATTTACAAGTACATTTTATTATTGTAAAAAGAAAATTGTAATAATTATAAAGTCTACCTGTATAGTTTGTTTGTTTTTACTAGCTGTCTATTGAAAACTACAATATTTTTGGTAATCTCTAAAATAATGCAAGTAAGGTTAACTAAGCTAGAATATGCTAGATTCTTATAGTACTATCAACCAGGTTATTTTTCACTGTGCCTATCAATGTATTTTGTATTAACCAGCAATATGGTTCTAACTATTAAATGAGGCGTATTATGTTAACCATTGCACTAAAAGTTGGAACTACTATTTAAATTAATAAAGGTTATCATATAATGGTTTTGTGTAACATAAATACCGTGCATCAAACGAAACGTTGTTTACGTTTGTCAAAAAGATTGTGGCGCACTTTTCGAGCCATTTTTTATTTATCGTGTGTCGTGTGCGCCAGAAGGCGGGCCATTTTTGTGCACATATTCTTTCTAATTTGTGGTTTTTGTGCGGTTGGTGGAAAATTGACACTGCAACTTAGTAAAATTGAACTCGTTTCGTAATTATATATAACTTTATGTGGTTCTCATCTACGTCCAGCAAATCAACAAAAAAAGGAAGCGTAACTCCACACTATAGTATTGTTGGATCACCTGCAAGTACTTCAACCACAATGTGTGCATTAACTTTGAGTTTTTTTTAATTGAGTGTGACTCACCTACCAGTACCGTAAGTTTTTAAATAGACACTTTATAACAATAATATAAATTGTAAGCTTTTTTTAATAACACCCTTGTATAATACATTTTTTTTTTATTTCTAGGGACTAAAAGAGTTATATTCTGAAAGTGGACTGTTATCAAGTAATAGTCGTAGAAAGATATTCAACATTTTTGTAAAGGACATCCAGTTCAACACTGCTGCAGTACGCTCAAGATACTCGTATTACAACCATTTTTAGCAAGGAGAATGTTTGAATAAATAGTATATAAATAACATAATAATCATTGAATTTATTTCAGGCATCCTACCCATAGGTACACCTTACAGAATAACATTGTAACCATTTAAATAAAAACAGCTTGTTTTTTGTGCACTACATACATCGGAGCCAGGCTTTAAAACCAGCAATGTGCCATGAATCCAGTTCACTCTCTGGAGATCCAAAGGGACGTTGGTCTTGTTTTTAATATATGTGTGTTGACGTGATAGATTTATTCGGCTTGTATGATGGCTTAGTTGCCAATTCACCTCCTATAAAAGCCGCCCGCGGGTGACCTTCCTCTTTCATTAATTTTAAGTCTTACTTAATTTTAGAAGTACCTTATCCTAGCCCAATGCTGGGCGATTGTACTTGTGACTTAAAATTGTTGAAGTTGGAGACTTACTCGCGGGCGGGTTTTTTATAGTGGGCGAATAGGCATCTAAGTCGTCATAAGAGCCCGAGTACTACAAATCTGTCACGTCTTCACTACTACGTAGGTAAAGTAAAAAATAAAGTATTGCTGTAATAAAAAAAATATAGTAAACCGCACAATATTTTTTCATTTTTTTAGTAAACTTAACCATTGCATATGATGATAGCTAAGTAAATGTAAGTAAACACAAAATAAAATTATATTCAACTGAACAATATACTCATTCTGTTATGTTTAAAATAAAACTAATGTAATTTATACAAATTAACGCAATGTGCACGATACCAAAATGTTATTCATATGTACCAGCATTATGTTTATCTGTGCTAGATATTTTGGTAAGCTATTACCAGATTTTTCTAGTTAAGTCAACAAAACAGTTAGCTGTCATATATATTACAATAAAATCTAGTAACATTAACTATATTCTAGTTAACTAAACTCTCAGTGAAATTACACAGGTTTTTACCTACCTACGAATAAGTAATTATTCGTAGGTTTTTACATATTTTCCAATGTTTCTAAAAGCTTTTTTTACCACACTTTCCGATCTGGTGCTGCTTGCTGCCAAAAGTGGTCTGAGTTTACAAAACTGGCCTAATAAAAAAATGGGTGTAAAAATATTCCTTTTACCTGAACTGTATACATAACTTATCCTTTTCCGAAGGTATAATCTTGATAAAAGGTTAAGCTTGATCCTACACGTGTCAATGTCTAAACAAGTTCCCATTGCATGATAACGCTACATACAGGTCGTGTTTTTATTGAGAGCGGAAGCGGAGGCTAAAGTTATCAGCTTACTATTCTTTCTATCTGACCAAGGCAAAGCCAAATGGAGGATTATGATTTTAGCTGCTATTTATGTAAATACGACGTGATTTTGAACCTCCTAGCTTTATTGAAATCTCAGAATTAGAATCCCTAATGAAATATAGAACTGCAAGAAAAAAAAGCTGAAAATCGAAAAAAAAATTAGGGTTTCCCATACAAAGTCGCCGATCAGCTGGACGAATTTCTATGGAGTCAATTTTTTTTCTTCGGTTTTTACCTTTTTTTCTTGCAATTCTGTATTCCATTAGGGATTTTGATTCCCAGATTTCAATATAGCTAGGGGGTTCAAAATCACGCTGTATGTGTGTATATGTGACGTTCCACGGGAAAAAGTACCTTATGGAGGTTGGCGCTTACGATATTAATACTATGGTACAAGTGCTTTAGAAATAATTTCCCTCGAAGCTATGTTTAATACTTTGGGGGAAGCGAAAGTGTCGCTACCCCCAGTACTCGTCCCGATGACGGTCTTCTTAACAGTCTAAAACTAGTTAGTTTATCCGAACAAAACGGCAATAAAACTGAGATTCTATAATGAGTATATATTTTTTATAAATAAATTATATAATGGGTCTTTACTTATGCAATAGGCGTTTTCCGGTTGCCATTTTGTTCCCAAAAACTATGATTTTCAGTTAAACACATTTTTTGTATAAACTTGAAAGTGGACTACACGCATATACTATAAGCATTCTGCATGCATAGTTTTATGTTTTTCTGAATTATTTATTGAACAATGCTCATGAAAAGAACTCGTTTCAGATGTTGTCCGTTTTTATCAAAAATGTCGTAATTTTTTCTATTCTCTTTCTAATATTTGTAAATTTTATAATGCGTTAATCGAGTTTACTGTTGTCCGTAAATACATGCAAAGTTTAACTTTACTTGAATTTATCAAACACGAAATGATACTAAAAATACGTGAGTATGAAAAACTCAATTTACTCGAAATTCGAAAAAACGCCAATCACATAGGTAAGGACCAATAGATAAGACTTCGAAACACTTGATCGCGAAAGTTAGAAGTTAGGAAGGGACGCCTTTTCCCTGCAGTGGAACAATGTATGCTGAAAATAGAAACAGAATAGATATAAATTAACAGTTACTTAGGTACCTCGTCGCGGGGGCAGAACCACCGGGGCAGATGGAAGTTTTATCTCTTTTTACATTTTAGTCGTAGTAGAGCCACGCTACCGGCAAAATGAATTCTAGTACCATGAATGGGCCGGCATGCCCGGAAAGTACCACACTTACACAGAATATCGACGTCTGAGTAGAAGCTTTACCATTTCTATGCTTCGTCCGGTGAGTGAGAGAGCCGGAGGCCCATCCTTCCCCCTCCCCTCCCCATTTCCTTCCCCCACCTCCTTGAAAGGCCGACAACGCACCTGTCACACCCTGGTGTTGCAGTTGTCCATGGGCAGCGGTGATCACTTACCATCAGGTAACCCGCTTGCTCGTTTGCCGTCTAATATCATAAAAAAAGAAGAGTTACTCTAAATCGCTCCGCTCAACGCCTATGCCCGTGTTCATAGTAGCACCCCGCGAGCTTACCGCTTTATGGGTTACGAAAAAGCGTGTAAAAAATGTACGATAATTTGTTATGCACGACCAACCCATCAACTTGGTAATTTTTTAGCCTACGCTGTTGTACTGTACGTGTTTTTGAAGAGTATTTTCTGTTTATTCTCATACTTTACCTTGTTTTGTTTATATTTTATGGAATGTAGGTGTAAGTATCGTTTATTTTTCGTGTGTGTAAGTGTATCCGATTTTTTCAAGCTTAGCTTTGTGACTGCCATATTATATGGCATGATGAACTGGGACCAAAGGCTTAACATGCCTGACGGTGGAGCTTAAGTTATTTTATGGCAGTTGTCAGTTGCTCATCCTAGTGAAAACCACGCCTAGAGTTGCTCAACATACATATCACTACATAGTATTAAACAAAGCATCCCGCTGTATGTCTGTATGTATCCTTGGATCTTTAAAACTACGCAACTGATTTTGATGCGGTTTTTTTAATAGATAGAGTGATTCAAGATGAAGTTTTATATGTACAGTCAGGGCAGGGGTCATAAGTGCAGTCTCTAATGTCCATATTCCATTGCACGGTCCGGTGCAATCTATGTGTGAGTGTTATTTAAACACACACTATGATGCGTCATAAAGAATGGCAAGCTGTAAAATGTGAATATGTTTGTTACATTGCACCCGTGCAAAGCCGGGGTCCGGGTCGCTAGTAGCTAATAATTGAGTTCTTTTTGGATGTATTTAAGAATTAGTACACAGATCGAGTCATGAAAAAATAGTGTAGTTCAGCTTTATTTTTATCGCCTTTAGTTATACTCTTGAGTTTGATTTTCATACATATTTATTATTAGTTTGTATATTCTTCGTTTATAGATCAGTTTTAGTTCATTTATCATCATCAGCATCTCAGTCTCCATTGCCGGACATATGCCTCTCCTAATTTCCATCATGGGGTTGGTGAGCGCAGTTTGTTTGCCTCATCTCACTTCCCACGCTGCTGCCGTCGAAACCGTATTTTAGGAGAAAGACTATGGGAACGGGATAAATATATTTCGAATGCTACTTGTTCGGATCTATTGAAGATGAGAAAGTAGCAGATTGAGAGGCCGAGCACGCGACAGCTATTAACGATACCTGCAACACCGGGCAGGCAGTTGAGGATGACAGTTCATGATTATGATGGTAAATATGTAGGTACTTTGTGGTACAAGGTACAAACCACACACTACTGTGAGCTTTGCCTAGTCAACTTAACCTTTATGAACTATACAAGAGTAGTTTTGAATAGTCCTTAAACAAACAGGAGACACACTACACGGTGTATAGCGGGACACACGGTGTAAAGTTGAGACCGAATTGTACTGAAATTGCGCTTAAGCACCCTTTCACCCCGAGCTACTCAAACCTAAAGTATTTATTTCTTTTAGTAAATAACAGACAAAATCCATTTTTAAATAAATCTATGGTGAATAAAGATAAATAATATAATCAAAAATAAATCCTGATTTGTTTATTTTACAAATCTAGGCGTGTAATAAATGAAAATACTATTTGATTGTTTATCTATCAGTCTGTCTGTATATCTATTGTTTTCCACGCTACAACCACTGGACAAAATATATTGATGCAATTTGGAATGGCATAGTTTAAGGACCTAGAAAAAAATATTCTGGAAAAAGTAATTTTCCCAAGAGATACACAAAAACACGAGCAAACAAATATCAAATAATCTCAATTATAGAAAAATCACCACAAAATCAACTACGCAACATGCATATAGCTAGTATAAGGTGGTAGTTAATGATACTGCTGTCAGTTGTTCGTCTAATGTTTTACTTCTACAAATAAATTGCTTACGGCACTCACGCTCGACACAATACGACAGAAACGATACTATGCATACACGAAAAAAAAATCCCCCTCTTTCATTTGAGCAGCAAATTTACCGAGTTTGTAAACCATGCTACAAATATCAGAAGTATTCAGTTAAAGTAATAAAGAGCAAAAAGGTAGAGAGAGTGGGTGCGAGACTACATTTTCCACGAACTTCAGAACTAGCGAACAATGTGAACAAGTTAAATTAGCGTGGTTCCGTCGCTCCAGGAAGAATTCAATAGATTCATATGTTGGTTTACACGCTGTGCGAACGCCCATTAGCAATGCAGTAGTCGTTAATCATTTATTAGACTTCGACTATATACAGTGTTACATGAACACTAATAATCGCAGGACTAGATAGCTCACATCATACCTAAAAACAACGTTTGTTTTACGACTTTGGATAATTTGTTAAATTTTACTTTCTTACATCGCAAAGAAAGATTACGCGTGAGCGTAGCGTAATCCTTTCGTTTCCAGTTTCCATAGACTTACACATGTCATGATAGGACTACCAAAACTCGAAAATCAAGTTCAATGTCAGAACTCGTAGAACAAAAGTTGTTGTTTATGATGTTAGCAATCTAGTCTTGCAAGGTTGTTAGTGTTTCTCAAAGAGCCCTAGTTAAAATAAGCTTTCGCCCGCGGCTCTGCTTGCGTCAATGTCGATCACTCGGAGACAGTAATTTTTTCCGGGATGAAAGGTAGCCAATGTCTTTTTCCGTACTCCATATAACGTGTATGCAAAATTTCATGATTTCGTTTGGTAGTTACGGCGTGATAGTGTTACTTAGAAACAAACAAACTGTCTTCCGTCCATTTTTTGACAATAATCATCATCATCATTCATCCACTGCTGGTCTAAAGTCTCTCATCATAGAGGATATTGCCATAATTGCCACGCTTGGCAGGCGGGTTGGCGAGCGCAGATTCTTTGGCAGCTTGTGCTTCCGAGTTCCGATGCTGCTGCCCATCGGAACCATATTTAAGCTGAGGAAGTATTGGAATTGTTGGATGTGGGAAGGGAATGATGTTGACATCCCTGACCTTTCATTTTGAAAAATAATAATATATTATTAATAACATTATTTTTATATTAGCAGGTTAGGATTGGGATCTCCATATTGTACACATGTGTTTGGAGAACCCGCTCTTCCATAACATAATTCAATTTTATACTAACACACAATTTTTCAGCGATATTAGTCGCCAAAGACCTGAAAGAGCTGGAAGTATCCAACTGGGCAAAGTTGGCACAGAATAGGAAGAATGGCGCACTTTAATTAATGTCGAAGGCCAAGATCTACTTCGAGTTGTCGAGTCAGAGAACATAAGTAAGTATTTTATCATTCTATTTAATACGAATTTAAATTATGCCAAATAAATTAAATTCAATCAACCGAAATAAATTTACAATTTCTACGAGGAAATTTAATCAACAAGTTCAAAGACACAAAGTTATTAGGTCAAATTAATGTAGAATAATAAAATTTAATACAAATAATATCAATAAGGATTGCTCAATGATTTCGCTAGTAATATATAAGTCAATGGGATTGCTCATACATGTGCAAATGATAAGACATTTGTATGAAATTAAAATAAAGAAAGATAATTTGTTATTTGTTGTGACTACATACATTCTATCAGATTTTCCCTTGCGGGATAGACAGAGCCCAGGTTTTTAAGATCTAAAAGCCACGTTTAATTTGTTGGATGTTGGGTTGAAAACGGAAGCAAAAATTGATGTAATGCTAGCCGCATCGCCTACTAGCACGACTCCTCAGATTTTCCAATCTGCGCGTGAATCTGGTATATTCTTCTTTTCTCCCAGAACAACATGGAAAAAGTAGAAATAAGCAATCGTATTCCATCATTTATACTATCCGACAGGTGAGATGTGTAGTATTTCCCTTCCTCTGGTGTTGATGAAGTTGTTGTGTCGTACAAGTCGCCCACACATTGGTGGTAAATTATTACTTGTAAAATACATTTATGCCAATGGCTTTTAGTGTTAATTTGGTCATGTGGCGCCTATTATGTACGATTTTTGTCAGGCTCATCACATAGATGGCGCCATAGGTTTATTCAAAATTATGTATCCTAACCTCTCCAACCCGTCTGGCCAGCGTGGAGAGTGTAGGCCAAGTCCTCTGACTGCTCTGGCCAAGTATGACTCTAGTAGTATAGAGAGGGTCGTGCTCCTGGAGTGGAGACAAAAAATACCTGATGATGATGATGATGTAGCCTAAGAGGCAGGTGTAGTCACGGAGTAAGAACTAGGTGTAGTACACAAAGGCGGCCATAAAGCCGTATCTCGGTTGCCTGGAAGAGATTGCAGCAGCGATAACGCTCTTCCAGGCAACCGAAACAAGTAAAAAAAAACAGTTATGGTGTAAAAGTAAAGGAAGATATTATACAGTAAATAATTTATTACAAGTAAATATATAAGTATAATACATATTACATATGCGTATAGTAACGTGGTTTTCAAATCAGAATTTTAAAAATTTGCATCTAGACGGTAATTAAAAAGTTTACTCATTACGGGACGGCACATTTGCGCGATCTATATGTCTGCTCAGTTTAATTAATACTATGTTTATAGACTACTAGATTCTGCCTGCGACTCCATCTTATTTTGGGAAAAGTGTCGTCAGAACATTTTTTTAATGAAACTTGGCCTACACCTTAACTTAGCACATTATAAGGTAATCTGTATAGATCGCCCTTGGTGTAGCTGGTTGGGCACAAAGGAGGTGCAACGTGGTCTGGTCATCGTGAATTGTGACCACATCGACACTGCACTTCCGCCTGTTGGATAAAGTCCTACTATAGCCAGATTGTGCCGGCATCCTATTATGTCTACCTCAGTGTGGAGGCGATTAAGGCACTATCTAAACTCTGCAACCAAGAGTGCTGTCAGAATTGCTACTTAAACAAAATTTTATCCCTTTAGTCATTGACACAAACAAAAAAAGGGTAATATTTGTCATTGATTTATTTATTAACTAGCTGTCGCCCGCGGCTCCTCTCACGTTAATGTTGATCCCGCGGAAACAGTACTGCTCTGGGATGAAAGGGTAGCCCATGTGTTAAGCCAGGTAATAACCTTCTGTGTGCAAAATCTCATCAAAAATCCGTTCAGCCGTTTTTGCGTGATTGGGTAACAAACATCCATATATACTACGTTTCACAAACTTTCGCGTTTATAATATTAGAAAGGATTTTTTTTAAGGGGATCTATAACGTTAGTTAGTATTAGTAAAGATAAAATACAATGGTTCATTGTTCCTATTGCAGTTACGTCCAGTTGTTGCTTGAAGGAGTAACAAACCTACATCCAGAAAAAATCGAGCAGTAACCTCGAGTTGGTGGTGTATATTACCATGACTATGAAAACATGACGATGATCACACGCAGTAAAAGTCGGTACTTTCGGAGAAGTATAGAGTAATAATTTTCCCAGTTATTTCCTTCCGTGTGTTTCCTTCCTTTACGTTTCAAACGTACGACAAAATTAAGGAAAAGGAATATAAATTGAAAATAAACGGGTCCACTTACGAGCGTTTTCTTTTAAGTGGGTTCCAATCCTTTGGGAATGAGATGTTTATTTCTCTGAAGCTTTGGGACTGTAATATACAGAATCGTTTTAATAAGCTACAGAAGATACCTTTATGTAGGTATAGATATTTTGTCCTGACTAACGATCAAATCATCCATATATAATATAGAACGTTGCTTAACATATTTTATTAAAAAAATCGGTAAAAAAAAAAGTACCTCAAGAACACCAAATATAATGGTCATGAAATGTACATTAGTCATATTTATATGTCTATATAGGAATGCATAAAAAATAACCAGAAAATCTTTAAGAAGATTTGCTCTGCATGACAGGATTGCTAAAATCGCTAGGGTATACTCTAAGTAATAAACAATTCTACTAAACGTCAGAAAATGTAAATAGGATCACAGCGGAGATGTTAAACATTTTAGAGCAGATCTGTCGCCGCGTGGATGTGCTATAAACCTGTTTACGGACTCAACAGTACCGATAATGGACATTTAACACTAAGGAAGTTTAAAGATTTATGTTACCTGCCAGTTCAGGCCCCGGGGTTTCGAAACAAAAGATGAGGATGAAATATATATAATGAAACTTAGATAAGAGTGATGCTGTCGTAAAATGTCACATTTTATATTAATTGGATTTTTATTCTGGATGGATTTTGAACTGGAACCGATGCCGAAAAAACATGGAAGACCCTTACTAACATGGAAGACCCCTACTAACATGGATTTAAAACCATAGACAATGATATAAAAATCCATAAAATTGATGTTGAGGTGACCCAGGACCGTCACCTACTAAGAAAATTGATAAGGAGAGCCGACCTTAATCAAAATGGGAATAAGGCCAGATAAAGAAGAAGACACTATCACCATTTATACAGAAACATGTCAGTCATAGAAATACGTATACGTATACTCGTATTTAATTAAAATTAACGTGAACGGCGAATACATCTCACACCTACGATTTGCCGACGACATAGTCGTTAAGTCGTTATGCGATAAAAGAATGCCAGTACATATTAAAGGAAAGGTGTATAAAACGGCAGTGCGCCCGGCAATGACGTATGGCTCGGAGTGTTGGCCTCTTAAGAAAAATCAAGAGTACAAATTGCATTCGGCTGAGATGAGGATGTTGCGTTGGGCTGGAGGTGTGACGCTAATGGACCACATCTGTAATATCTATGTGCGAGGCAGCTTCAAAGTGAGACCCATCCCAGAGAAACTTGCGGAAACGCGGCTGAGATGGTATGGACATGTAATGCGTCGACCACCAGACCATATGACGCGAAGAGTACTCGACATGAGTCGGCCACGACAAGTACGTCCCGGCAGACCTCGACAGACCTGGTTAGCGACTATAAGGAGGGATATGAAGCGAACACAGCTTACGCCTGACTTGGCCCAGAACCGAATGACCTGGAGAAGATCAACTAGGAGAGCCGACCCCAAATAATGGGACTAAGGCTAGGAAAAGAGAGAGATAGTCGTTATGGCGAAATCGCTGCAGGAGCTTCAAGGAATGCTGAGTAGCCTAAATGAATCCTCCCGACGGGTTGATCTGGGCATGAATTTGGATAAGACGAAAGTTATGATAAATACACATATCGTTCCCGGGCCGATCACCATTGACTGAATACCTCTCGAAATTGTCGATACATATGTCTACCTTGATCAGACTCTACAGCTGGGTAGAAACAATTTCGTGAAGGAAACCGATAGGAGGATTCAGTTGGGCTGGGCGGCATTCCGAAAACTACGTCATATCTTTTCGTCACCCATACCACAAAGCCTTAAGACAAAAGTATTCAACCAGTTCGTCTTGCCTGTGATGACCTATGGTGCTGAGACGTGGACACTGATGGTGGGGCTGGCCCATAAGCTAAAAGTTGCTCAGCAAGCTATGGAGAGGGCTATGCTTGGTTGGAGTCTCTCTGAGGGATAAGATCCGTAAGGAAGTAATCCGTCAGAGAACCAAAGTAACCGACATAGTTTCTCGAATAAGCAAGCTGAAGTGGCAGTGGGCTGGCCACATCTGTCGCAGAACTGACAATCGTTGGAGTAAGAGAGTTCTGCAGTGGAGACCGCGTTTAGGTAGGTGAAGTGTGGGACGCCCCCCGGCTAGATGGAGGGACGATCTGCGTAGGGCGGCTGGCAGCAATTGGATGAGCATAGCTGGGGATCGAGCAACATGGCGCACCTTGGAAGAGGCCTACGTCCAACAGTGGACTGCCGCAGGCTGCTAATGATGATGATAATACTCGTATTTATTATTCTGTCAAGTTTCTAGCTAACAGCATTAACCATATGCGGGTTTGCACCAATACCTATTAAATAATAGGAAGGACATAAAATATTTTTACATCGAGCATAAAAGGATTTAACAAACTGAGAGCATAAGTAAAAATAGCATTTAGTAATTTCGGTCGAGTAACTAAGCCGTAAGTATGAATTAAATACTGCCATCGTGTACACAGTCCGTTACACTGAGACTTAGTACAAAATGCTCTTATATCGAGCGTAAAAGCATTTTACGAGAACTGAGAGTGTAGGTGGCTGGATACGAGTCGGTTTAGTGGCAATCATCGTGGAATAATGAAAATTCCGCTCGTATTGTTATGGAGATTTTATGAACAATCGCAGTTTAGGATGTAATTTTGCAAGAGGCAAACGTACGTTTCGTAGGCACTTTAAAAATAACGAACCGATGTTATTGAATAAATAGAGGGACCATTTTATTGGCATGTTTAGTAATTGATCTATTTTTTACTGCTGAGAGTTAGTATCGATGTACGAGTATATAAGTTTTTTTTTCGTGTGTGCAAGTGGCGAACACTGGTGTCAGGTTATCCAAGCTACCTAAAGGCATCTGAAATATCTTTACGACGGTCATTAATGATGATAGCTAGGATCAAAGGCTTAATGTCAACGCACGGAGGAACAGGTGTTTTTATGCCACTTGCGACCCGTCGAAGTGGAGACCGCGCTCTGGGTTGCTTAACATGCATATTCATCATTCTATTTTTGAACTACATATATAAAATAAAACAAAAAATAACTGGTTACGCTCTGCGAGTGCCATCAAAAGTATTTGCGGCGGCCTCAGGTCATGTGTGCGTCTTACGAATTTTCGGTCAGGTCACGTGTCTTGACGCAAGTTTAATTTTTTTTATACCTATCACAAAAAGTGCACGACGCCGCTAAAGAAGTTTTCACTTCAAAAACATTTTAGAACAGAAAATCCTAACTAATTCATAAACCGAGAATCGAACTTGGGCTTTTCAGTTGTCATAAAGCGCCTTTACCGATTATGTGATGGAGCACTAACGTAATCTGAGAAAATTATGTTTTTTAATCAATGTCAAACAAACCAAAGAAGTTTTATTTGAGAATATTGCAGTTGCCTCGATATATATGTTTTTCATTATCTCCAAAAATACTGAATGGAATTGAATACAGTTTATACTGTTGTTAAATCTGCGTACTCCTTTTTACTTTCTTCCATTTGTTTTTAAAGAAAAGTCATACATTTTTCTCTATGCTTGGTATTAAAAAAGTAAAACAAAAGGTAAGATTATACCAAATTTTGTAAAAAAATAAAAAAGTAGGCATAGTTGATCTGAGTATTTGATATAAATTTCAGCTTGATATCTTCACGCGTTCCTAAGAAAAAGGATCTTGACAGACAGATGGACAACAAAGTGATTCTATAAGGGTTCCGTTTTTTCCTTTTCAGATATGGAACCCCAAAAATAGCGGTACAGAACTAATGTTGAGATTATACAAAACATGTTTCAATTGTTACTGATATATATCTAAAATACCGTTTAGAAGACTTAATCTGATATCGATTCTATAAGTGATTATGAAATCCATTTTAAAGGTATAAAAATCTTTAAATATTTTTTTTTCTGTTATTCAATTAATTATAGCAATTTTTATTATGAAGTCATAATTATTAACTGCATATTGACTGTATGATTTGTAAATATATGTTTTTAATCAGATTATTTTTTTATTTTTATTTAACGTTCGTCTTTTTAAGTAGTTTAATTCAGTATTATTTTAAATGTGAATAATCCTTATTTAAATAAATAATCACTCTTGTCCTTTACTACATATTTGGTGTACTTACCAAACAAGGTTATCATGCCGTGCGTAGAAAAATCTTAATCATTTCATCAATGCGTTATCAAAACGTAAAGAAATATGCGACATTACAACTTTTATCTGAAAAAGGTTTATTTTTATTATGTGTTTTTAAATCTTACTAAAGCAACACGTAATTAAATGTTTGCAATATGCCTATTGTATACTTATCAATGTGTAAGTGAAGCATGTCAAAAAGACACGGTGGGTTCCGTAGTGGAACCGTGCTGGCTCAAATATCGCTAACGGCTCAAATATCGCTACCGGCTCAAATACCCGCCGCGGCTCCTGACTCTGACACAGATCTGAGGACAATGACCTGGCAGCAGTTAATGGCGACTAAATGGCATAGTCTTTTTAACTTTTTCATTTTAAACACATAATTATAAATTGTCACAAGACTTGTAAAACATTTTATCCGAATCTCATATATCCGCATACCATAGGCGATGGAAATGATTCAGAATCAGAAAATAAAGAACCAACGGAGCAACGTAATGAATTATAGGAGGTTGCTAATCTCCTCATATCCAGCAATTTCCACGAGTGGTATAACCTATGAACAACTCCTTTATCGGCATCAACTATATTTGATCACACTCATCAATTGCAGTAAGCCTTAGATGTACGTTTGTAAAGGAAGCCCAGTCGATAGCTACATGAATTATGAAAAATATATGTTTTAGCCTTATATGACATTAATTTTAATTTAAATTGCTTGATACAAATTTGTTTCCTAATAAAATTTCAATAACGTTAATAAAATGGTGTTAATCAAGTTAGTACGAATTAATGACACAGACCGATGACGTCTAGTTCGGGGATGGATTGTTGCCGGGTGGTTCGATGACTGATAACGTTGTGTCCTATGAAACTGTACTCTTAATGTTTATTTTCTAAATAAACGATTATTTAATGGTTGCTCCAACAGTGACTGTTTCGAAAAGTAAGTATTTTAGAGTGTTTTCAGTAGAAAATTAGGCTAGTTTCCTGGGTCGTAATAATAACATAACAATTAGTCCGTCAGTTAGATAATCAAAAAATATTGGACACGTATTTTTTCTTTTGTCAAATAAACAATAAATAATAAAGATAAAGCGCGTCAAAGTGGGGGCTCATGACGTCAAAGTTTGCTAAAAATTGTAGCAAACTATGACGTCACACGGAACTTCAAAGGTCTATATCTTTATCATTTTTTGTTTAATCGACAAAAGAAAAAATACTTGTCCAATATTTTTTGAATATCTTACTGACGGACTAATTATATTTTTTTAGGAAACTAGCCTAGAGAGTTTGGAATCACTACCGTTCTCAAAGTTAATACAAAAAATCTGCTACAATCTTTACTGGTTTCTTAAGACAGTACTGCAGGAAATTGACGTGTTTTCAAATCACTAATGCTATGCGCTGAATTAATTAAATACATCAAAAGTATTTGTATAATTAAGATCGATTCTTGCATAAGATCGCCCCCTTGTTGGAATTTGAAACAGATACATATGAAATTTAAACACGATATTTAAATGTTATGATATCTAAGAACATTTTCTTCGAAAAGTTTGTAGATTTTACGTCTAGAACAATAATTCTCACACAACAATATTTATATTAACATCAAATTAAATGTAATATTGAATACAATGAATATTTGAATACTACTTATATAGTATATTTTGCAACGGGTCACTCACGTGCTATTTGTCGGGATTGCCGACTATAGTTTCGGGCTCGTTAGGAGTCCGTTTTATATGACTTACTTGACTTATAGTCCTATGTCCTCTATCTGGGGCAGAGGGCGTCCACAAAGACTCTCCATCTCGATCTGTCCTGAGCTATATGTTTAACTTCACTCCAGGTCTTTCCGATTTTTTTAATTTCGTCTAGAACGGTACGTCGCCAGGTCTGTTTAGGTCGGTCTACTTTACGCTTTCCTTGGGGATTTCCGTTTTATATGCGACCTATATATTTTATATGCGAAAATTACTCTGTCTGTTTTACCATTTCACGCTTTCCTTTGACTGGGACTAACTTTTGTATTGTATGGGTTAGGACATGTTATGTATGGGTAAGGTAAGGAGCCTTTCATCGCGGAAAAAAGTACTGTTCCGGAGCGATCTAAATCGCTCGAGTGGCCGCGGGCGGAACCTTATCACTATCATTACAGTCGTAAGAAGTCCACTACTGGACAAAGGGTTCTCCCAAGGATTCTTCGTTCCATGGGAGGATATTGCCGTACTCACCACGCTTAACATGCACCCATGGGAAGCATTTTTAAGCTGGGAAAGGATAGGTGGCTATTGGATTTGAGAGGGGAATTAAGGTATTGGGATTTTATTTATTTATTTATTTAAACTTTATTGCACAGTTTTAAAAAAAATGTACAAAAGGTGGACTTAATGCCATATGGCATTCTCTCCCAGCCAAACCTTTGGACCAAAAAGAAAGTTAAGTGGGTGGTGCGATAAAGTGCCAAATAATGTGACGTAAAACATCAATACAAACATAAAATACATAAACTACATAATTATCAAATGGAATATATACATAAATATATATATATATATATATCACATGGGAGAGACCTATGTCCAGCAGTGGACTAGTATAGGTTGATGATGATGATGATGATGATGATGATATATCACATACATAAATACAGACAAGTAAATATACTACTCACTCGGATGAATGGGGGAAAGTAAGTAGCTGCTCGTAGCCGTGTGGTTTCCGGCAGAGTAGAATAGGACCACTCCTTGTCTTCCCATGGAGGCCGTAAGAGGCGACTAAGGAAATATAAGCTAAACAAAGCTCATAAACATCAATGAGACCTCTGCAACCCGTCTGGCCAGCGAGGAGAGTGAAGGCCAAATCCTTTGTCTGCTCTGGCCAAGTATGGCTCCGGTAGTACAGAGAGGGTCATGCTCCTGCAGTAGAGACTAAAAAGACCTTATGATGAAGGCCGGGCGCGCGCACCCGATGCCAGGTATGGCATCGGGTGTGCGCGCCTGGTGCAACCACCGGACAGACAGTTGAGGATGACAACCCTTGACTTGCTCTTGAGCAAGTCAAGAGCCTAGCTCTTAAATATTTTTCATGTACCCATTAAAAAATAAACATGTTGTAAGATCTCAAACAAGGATGAATAATAAATGCCGCATTAAAAAAAAGCTTCAGTATATACTTATACTTACGGAATTCAGAGGTAAATTGCGATTACGAGGACGCTCGTGTGGGCGAAGTAATTTGTACAGATTACCTTGGTTATCTTATTCCCATTTTTTACAATTATTATAATATAATTACTGAGTCCCTTATTCATATTTTTTGTTATGTTTATGTTCTGTTAAAAACCTTTAAAACCAATTTTTCAACAGCTACAAACTTCACGGGATGACTATTTTGAAATCACCGTAGAGACTTTTAAACCTAAAAACTGAACGTATCACCAATGTACTTACGCTCCAAGTGAGCAAAGTATGTTAGCATACGGATCATCATCATTTCGAGTAGGTGTCACGGTCAATCGACCATGCACACCCTGGTGTCAGAGTTGTTCGGAACCGCCTCTCAGCCCCTGACGTAGTTCCTTTAACGACTACCAGATGGCAGCCGGGACCAAAGATTCAAAGATTTATTCAGAAAATAGGCCTTTTCAGGCACTTTTTCACGTCAATTCACAATTTAGACTCAAATTATTAATTATTGTTCAAAAGCTACAAACTAGTAGCGTTTCGGAACCGACCACTGCAGAGAAGAAGACGCCGAAAAAAACTCTTTTCAAAAGTATTGGTCGCCTACTTGCCTGAAGGGCTTTGTATGATATTTAATATTTTTATCTTTTCTTTTTTTTTCTGATGTCATGTTGTATACAATTTCAATTTACATATTTTTGTGGAACACGTTATGTTAGCGATCAAGCTTGCAACAACAACAGATATGATGACCAACGGCTTAACGTGCCTACTGAAGCACGGAATCATCTTAATTATCAGACAATCAGGTGAATCAGGCCTGCAATGTCCTACTGGACACAATTAAACAAAGTATGCCTCCCCTGTGAATCGAACCCACGACCCCCGGGTCTACAGGCAAACGCCTTAACCACTGGACCACGGAGGCAGATACGTATTTATCTTTACATTGAATTTATCTTCGCCATGGGTTTACCGAAAAAAAAATTCGAACAACTAGACTTGTCGGTCAACTAGTGCAAATAAGACACGAAAGTACGGGCGAGCATGTCATCTATACAAAAGGCACGATGCCGCCATACTTGACAATGCCTGTTCAAAAACGACTAGATTTCATGCTCGTCACAATGTAGTTTTATCGGAGTAAGGTTGTCACTGAGTGGTATTCCAGCAATGGGAAACATAGTGTTGGACCGGTAGCTATATGGGTTGACGACATAAGGCAAATTGCTGGAAAGAACTGGATAGCATAGTTGGAGAATTTGAGGAATGTTGCAGACAAAAGGAGGTTTTTACCTAGCAGCCTCCCGCGCTGCTACTTGCTTTTCCCCTATTCATCCGAGCGAGTAGTATCTCAATACCTTTCATTCCCAAATCCAACAAATTCAAATCCTTCCCCAGCTTAAAAATGCTTGCGGTGGGCATTAGCGTTCGAAGCACAAGAAGGCAAGAAAATGCGATCGCCAACGCGCCTGCCAAGCGTTGTGAGTATGGCAATATCCTCCCATGGAACGAGGAACCTTTAAGAGTGGTCCTTGTCCAGCTGTGGAAATTTTGTGGCTGTAATAATTCTGTATCCAGACTTTCTGTCCATCTTTGTTAGTGGTACAATTAATCTTAACCTATTGTTAGTAGTTAATAATATTTATTGCCAATCACTGCTGTACCATCCCATGTGAGATGGCACAACAGTGATTTACATATAGGCAGTTCCAGTCTGCTGGCCACCATTTTCAGGATGCTGTTGGGGCTGGCCCGTACCCTACGCACCTAACAAGCACACCTTTTTCGCATAGTAGCAAAAAAGCAATCTACCCGGGCCTCTGCAAACATCCCCGATGCACTACAAAACCTAGGCAACCCTATCGGGTTATCGGGGCACTCTATATGCATTGTAATGATGATGATGAGGCTCTTGACAGTGTCATGGAAGAAACACACTTAAATAATTACTATATTAGCAAGCAATAGCGGATTGGTTTGCCATTGCCTTCTCTGTTTTTGTCACTGGTGAATAATCTACAAATACGCAGACTTCCTCACGATATTTTGCTTAGAAATTGTTTGATGAAAATTACCGTATTTGAGTCAGATTGAAAACCTATAGTTCATGTCGGGTCCGGTGGTGTTTGAAACCGGTACTGCCATTATAATGAACCCCACAATGCAGCTTTCCTGGTTGCATTCAGGTGCACCTTCGGATTCTCACGAAAAGAATTTTGCACCTGATCTTAAATAAAATTTAGGACAAACTATTGCGTCGAATAACAATAATACAACTCAATAAATTGTAAAAAAAATTGGGTGTCTGTAAAGTCGGTTAACGGAGAATAATTTTACCTGATAACGATGGAAGAGAAATAGATGCGTCATAAGTCGAAAGCTTAGGCCGATCGTACCTCTCTATCGCTTGATCCGCGTTCTTGCTCTCACACGGAACGTGACACTTTTACGTGCGTGCAGCCGGCGTTCATCGATTTATAAGACGTTATCACGTTAAATCATCATCAGGTCTTTGAGTCTCCACTGCAGGAGCATGACTCTCTCAGCTCAGAGCCATACTTGGCCAGAGCAGACAGGATTTGGCCTACACTCTCCTCGCTGGCCAGACGGGTTGGAGAGGTCTAATTATGTTTATGAGCTTAGTTTAGCTTGTATTTTCTAAGTCGCCTCTTACGACATCCATGGGAAGACTAGGAGTGGTCCTATTCTACTCTGCTGGAAACCACACGGCTAATCACGTTAAATATGTGTCCTTTATTTCTAGATTTTGTTACCAACTCTTTTAAAATTTTAATTTCATGAAACATTTGATTCTTTCAAAACACTAAAATATAAGCAACCTTTTTGGATATCAGCTGCAGCTGTGCAGTCGGGTCGCACATGCCCTTAACTTCCCCTGTTTTTGTTTGTCATCGTAGTTTAATTGGGGTCACCCGTTGTACTTATTCCTTTTTATTGTTGAGTGACGTTTAAAAATAATCCTTCGTGAAGTAAAAAATTCATATCCATAATAATGTTAACATAAATGTGAAAGTGAGCTTGTTTGTTTATTTATTTATTTGTGTGTTGCGCTTTTACGCTATAACTACTGAAATAATAATAATAATCATCATCGTCATCATCATCAATTATGAAATTTTTCATACCCGTTAACTGGGGTAAGGAAAAGGACATAGGGTATAAATTTGCCCCAGGAAAAAGTACTGTTCCCGAGCTTTGATAGTATGCAACTCAAGCAACTACCAAACTTGAGTTCATAAGCTATTATATTACGTGAACAAGTAATTTAATTTAAAAAATCTCATACCCGCCTGTTCATTGACCCATCTATTTTGCGAATTAGGAACTAAGTTTATCAATTTGCTATTTATAAATTGTTGCAATTATGTCCGTAAAATTGATGTTATAGCTGACGTAACATTGCTCATGAGACTCTTGGGAAGAAAACAAATGTCATTCTTCAAAATTGGTCAAGCCATTGGTGCTACAGAAAGTAACAACTCTTTGCAAGTTTTTCCCAGTTTACGTTCGCCATATTGATATTTTCTTGACGTCACATAGCCTATGACACTCGAGGGAAGAATAGAAATCAAATGACACCTTACATTTCAAAATCAATCAAGCCGTTTAGGCTACAGGAGTGGACAATGGAACAGATATACTCACATACATATATATGTACGTACGCGCGAAAAAGATTACCCTCCTTCTGGGTGGGTAAAAATATTAGGTTGCGGTAATTAGAATGAGCTTACACAAGATGCGTTGCAATAATTGTATTCTATGAAAATGGGAATGTGTGTCTTTTCATGGCAGCTGAAATGTGTAGTGATTATTTTCAAAGTGATGGCTGACAAACTGACAATGTCAAAAAATATAAATTTCCCATTTCCAGTTAGAAACATAAATTTCCTGTTAGACCGTTTTTTTAAAGCTGTGCCAAGCAAGGCTAAGAAAATGAAGCGTTGCTATTGAAGGATTTTACTTGCACTCCGTCTCGCTTCCTCACAAAGCTTTGATGAAAAGACAGTCTTAAAGTACAGGGAAATGTACCTATTGAGCTACTAAAGAACAGCAATAAGAAACAATAATAGCCATGATTTAACCCAAAAACTTCGCACAATAAATCATTTATCTACAGATGGTTAGTCCTTTTGTTTCCGTTAAAACAACGAAATTTAGGCTAACAAATTTCAGCTACATATTTCTTACGTTTGCTCCAGGGACCGGAATGCTATTAATCATTATTAATACAGCTGAATGCTAGTTAGAATCATTTGGCAAGCCTATTTTTAAAATTTCCGTACCCAAAAGGTAAAAACGGGACCCTAATACTGTCCGTCTGTCTTCCTGTCACCAGGCTGCATATGAACGACAGTTGATATTTTAATAGATGATGTATTTTTGTAGCTGCTAAAACAAAAAATAAAAACAGAATAAAATAAATATTTAAGTGGGGCTCCCATACAGCAAACGTGGGTTTCTTCGCCGTTTATGCTCGGAATATTGTATAGGTATTCATTTTAAAAATAAATAATTGAATTAAAATAAAATACATTTATTTAAGGGGGCTTCCATACAACAAACGTGATTTTACAAGCTTTAATTTAACTTGCAATGTAACTATGTATTTTATCAATTTTAAAGCTGTCTCCAAGAGCTGAAACTTTGTATATTCGCTAAGTTTGGATGACAATACATGGCGGAATAACTATATCTGATGCACTTTGACAATATAAATGTCAAAATAAAGGACTCGCTGAAAATAATTCGAAACATAGTGATACCTATACTAGTACATAAAAGCTTGTTTTTGAAAACTTTAACTTATTTATATTTTTTTTTTAATTAATTTGCTTCCTGGCCAGCATAGAATAAATTCCATCAGTCAAATGTAATATTCCTCATTTGAAATCAATTAAAATAATTGAATCACCAATTTACCATAGAAGTATGAAGTCTCTAGAAGAGGCGTATTACTTGATACGTCATGTTACTGATACCCTTAAAAGTAGCGTATACTATACACTAGGCCTCAGTCCTCTGACGCCTGTCGAGGGGTATGTAACAGAGTGGAATTTAATTTTTAAAATTATAAACTGGCCAATTTCTGAAGTTCTGTCCTTCTAAAATACTAAAATGAATATTATAGTAAACTATCGCGCTGGACTTTTCTCATTTAAGTAATGCAAGTTCATGTTATTTACAATATTATAAACGTATTTATCCTCCATTAAAAACGTCAAATTCCATTGTCAGTGAAAGGCGGAAAGACGCATAGTGATGCACTTTGTTATTTTTTGCCAAACATCGATAATTTACATGAATACAGATGAGTGTAATAATATAAGTAATAAAGTTAATGCCAAGAAATAAATAATAATAAATTCACTCTCCACGACTTTCCCGGAAATTTATTATTTTTAGTGTTCCGTTCCCTAAGAGTAAACACGGAAAGGTAACACTAAGCCTTCGACGTCCATCCGTCCATCCATCTGCCACATGAATAGATACACTATTGAACCGAAATAGATAATATTTCAAAAGGACAATGCCGGTTATTGGCGTCTTTCGTTTGATTGTTTTCACGCGGCCACTAACCATACCTTGTTTTCCCGATAGTCAATTACAAAATAAAGTTATAAGGGCATATATACCTCTAAACTCAGTCCGAACTGAGTTATAAGGATTAGATATTATATTCATAGGTATTTGCACTATTTTTCACTAAGTTCATTAAAAGTTGCAATTAAATAATAAATAAAATTATTTTGGACATTTTAATCACTACAGCAGCAGGCTCTTCTCCGCTACCTCCTTGAGGTTAAGAGTATATAGTAACTGTTTATTGGGGCAGTCTAAAGTAGCTTTGATAGATACTTGATACATTAAGTAGGTCTTTTTGTTCTTTGCTTGGCCGTCGTCTTCACTGTTTCGCTTCACAACACAAGTTTTGTAATGTAAGAGGTAAAGGGCTGTGTAAATGCAAGGCTGGGACTGTCTCTACTTCACTGTTACCTTTGAACAATAAACATATATGGAAATTAAAATTGGTCTTTTTCAGCCCTACCCTAAATAATGACTTGTCACCGTAAAAATAATGTACCACTGATACTACTCAACCCGATATTGACAATCTCCATGGTACAGTGGTTAACGAGCCAGGTACCGGGTTAAATTTCCGGCGCAGGCAAGAACTTGTACTTCAGTTTCATATTTATGTATGTCCGTGTTACTGGAGTTACATAAGGAGAATTGGCGTTGGGCCGTAAAACATACATACATTCTTCACCCTTACGGTGTAGGCCTCTGCCTGAAACCAAAAGCCACGTTTAGCGTGTTTGTGGGCGTGTTTAGGTCGAAATCTGAATCAAAGGTGTAATAGGTTGCTAGTCGCATTCCCTATCAGAGAAGCAACTGGTACATTCTCAATTTTTCCTTTTCATCTACACCAGCATGGAATATATACTTCTTATTACAGTATGAATGCTGTCATGATAGCGGACCCCGGGCTTGGACGCAGCACAACTGAAGATGCCAGGAGTATAAGGAACCAGGGAATCTCTTAGATGATTATGACTATATAATTATTACTACTTCTTATGTTGTTTACTTAAATGAAGTCATACTGAAACAAAATCTTGTTGTGGTTTTTTCTCGATATCGATATTACACGGTGTTGTTACATCTCTTATGACAGCGGCGTCAAACGTCATGAGTGCTATTTTCGAATCGACGTGTTTACTAAACGACCGATGATGTATGGAAAATTTGTACTTCTTCATTGAGTCACTCATTTACAAATAGCACCCCTGACACCACGACTCCCTTTCGTCTGCCTCACACCCCCGCTAATGACACACTAGGTTCCCATACAAAAATGGCTAAATGTGACATCTATTCAGAGACACAAAAATTTTTTTTTTAAATCTATGCCAATTTACCGTAAACGATAAATGAAGCGTTCCACACAAAACTAACGAATTTATTGAATTTTCACGCCAAATTCATCTTGTCATTGCTGTAGTACGAGGCTACCAAATCAGAATAATGGGTAGAAAAATATTTTATTGCGTCATTACAAACATACGTCAGACGGCCATAAGACCTAAACAGGAGTAAATCGGAATTGAAATAGGTCACCAGCCGCATCGCTGATTATCTTGATGATGACTTCTGAAATTATTTCCTAATTACTTCGACTTGTACCTTCTGCTAGGTATGAGAAGCAGCTGGAACATTTTTCGTTTTTTCTTTTCTCCCAAATCAACACGCAAAAGGATATTGTTATATTTGCTAATTGACCCAGCGAGCGTCAAGCGTCTACGTTTTAGTTTTGCCAAAAAAATCGTTTGTATGTCTGTCGGGTTTTTCTCCTCTACACGTCTAGACCGGCGGCCGGTGGCAGGACTTCCTACCTCATAAGATACCTGAATGAGACTAGTATGTAGTGAAAGTAGGTGCTTTGGAGGTGGGGGCCAGGTAGGGTTGCCACTCCCTAACCTGGAAGAACCATAAAAAAAAAGGTGTCGAAAACGTCATTTTTGGCCAAAAATTATCTCATCAGATACTCGAACGGGAGTTTGACGTAGTGAAAGATATCCTTATAAAAAGGTGAACCAGCTAAGGTTGCCTGCGGCAACCCTGGAAGAAGTCCAAGTTCAGCCACCCTGAAAGGGGCGATTTTTCATGGTATTTTGTCTCATAAGATACCTCAATGAAACTAGTGCCCGATGTTAGTTCTGAGGGTCGGCACTGCGAATAAAATAGGTTGCCTGCGGCAACCCTGGAAGAACCCATGTTCAGGCACGTTTAAGACGTAGAATTTGAAAATTAAAGTACTAAAAAAAAACTCGGAACCATATCCAAAAGCACTGCAGGATTACGATCGTAATATTATTTTTAACCGACTTCAAAAAAAATAGGTTTTCAATCCAATGTTCAATATAATCTCCAAAACTTTTAATTGCATTGTAACGAATATTAATTGATGTTTCATATTACATTTGATTTAGTGTAAGTTCCATCAAAATCGGTTCAGTACTTTTCGAGATATAGGCTAATACGTATAACTGTGCCATTTTTTTTAAATCTCATATAGTACATGAATGAAACTAGTGCCCGATGTTAGCACTGACGATCTTGTATGTGAATAAAATAGGTTGCCAATCCGTAACCTGGAACAATCCAAGTACCAAGCGAGATAACGATTGCGATGGTTCTTAACCGACTTCAAAAAAGTGAGGTTTTCTTTTCCATAACCTATTGGTTATGTTAATTATTTAATTATTTATATATAAACATTAAATATTTTACCCGGTTCGCCCGGGCCACACATCGTATGACTCGTCTACTGTAGTCCAACAGCGTTTCCCTTAGTTGGTTGTCTGCAAATGCTCTCAATGTATTTTCATGTGTCAACTCCATACCCAGTCCCAATCTTCTTCTTTTCGAATCAAAATGGTTATGTTTGCCTTCTTTTATACAGTGTTTAGCCATGTGGTTTCCGATAGCCGTGTAGTTTCCGGCAGAGTAGAATAGGACCACTCCAAATCTTCCCATGGATGTCGTAAGAGGCGACTAAGGCAATACAAGATAAAAAACAAAACTCATAAACATCAATGAGACCTCTTCAACCCGTCTGGCCAGCGAGGAGAGTGTAAGCCAAATCCTCTGTCTGCTTTGGCCCAAGTATGGCTCCAGTAGTACAGAGAGAGTCATGCTCCTGCAGTAGAGACTAAAAAGACCTGTTGATGATGATGATGATACAGTTTTTGACCAGTAGGTAGCCACAGCGACGCAGACGCCTTTGTCGCTTGCTTTATTAAGGTCTTCGATTGAGTAGGTAGAGGGACGATTGGGGCACATCATGAGTTGGGCAAGTATTATATGTTGAGTGTTCTCCTGGGACTGATCATCACAAATACAGAATAGGGACGGAGACCGGCCTGTTTTAAAGAGATAAGCTCGGAATACCCCATGGCCAGTGAACATTTGTGCTTCTAGGTTCGTGAAGCAAGTTCCTCGGAAAATCCGTTGAGCCTATCTGACATCTATTACAAATAGCTTGAGGGATGCTCCGGTTGTTGTCTCTGTGTATAGAGTTTGCTATATGTCAAGTATGGAGCTTCTTATGAGGCTCGGCAGCTCGTACATACGAAACGGTTACATTGCATCGAGATGAGCGTTTCAGTATCCAGGGCCCGTACAATGTTTTCGGCTTCTTCTCGTATCGCTGCGAGGCTTCTTGAGTCATTCTAAGCAATGACTCAAGAAGCCTCGCCTATGTGTCGGTTGGATAAAAGGTTTTAGCCAGCAGTTCTGTGGATTTTTCTGGACCCAAAAGGCCGCTTCCGTCTGGATTTCTCATTAGTCTGTTCTTCTCCACCAGTCCACACGCTTTCACAATCCTATAAGCCGTTCCCAGATGTTCTTTTTCTTTTAACAGCTTTCATCTCAGCCAGTAGCGGGTTCCACTACTTTATTAATTTACACTTCGTTTTAGGCTTAAGTTTGGGAATCGATGCTTCGCAAGCCCTTGTAACAATCTCCGAGTATCTGGCCACCAGGTTATCAAGGCCTTCCCTATCTTTAATACGGCTGATTGAGTACTGGGTTATTTGATCTGCTAGGAGTTTTCCTCTAACATTCTTTTCAAATATAGTCCAGTTAGCTTTCGCTGTTTGGTATTTCCTTGTACTAGTATTTTGGGGGGATTGTTGTTGTATCATTTAATTCACATATACCAGTTCCTAGTCATGGCTCTATGATCAGGCAAAGGTAGCAGATCTGCTTCTACTCGCCAGTTGTTGAACTTATTCGCAACAACGGGTGTGGCGAGAATAATGTCTGAAATGCTCTTATATCGTTTATTGCCTCTGTAGACATAGAAAGTTGGTGTGTTTTACTGATTTATCACGGAGACAAATGTTCCGTATAAGCTAAAAGGTTACACTAACACGTATTTGTTTATAACTCGAAAACTATGAATGAATGAATGAAATATACTTTATTGCACCAAAAAGGATACTTATAAAATAATTAGTTATATAAACAAATGAAGTACAAGAGGCGGCCTTATCGCTTAAAGCAATCTCTTCCAGACAACCCTTGAAGAGATGGAGACAGTATAATAAAACATAGACAGGTGGCGCAGAGACAAAAATAGATAAGATAGAAGAACAAGTTTATTACTTATATACAATCACATAGGTACACATATATAAATAAATATATACATATAATAACATATACATATATACAAAATCGATATAATATAATATTTCATACACTTTATTCCAGAGATATTGAAAACAAGGCAAATAGAAAGCTACAGTAGTGACAAATAATGAGATTTTGTTAAAGATTTAAAAGTTGCAAAACTACTAACCTAGTTTAATGCAACTGGCAACAAGTTAAACCAAAATAATATAAAATAAGTAAAATTAACATAACCAATAGGTTATGGAAAAGGTAACCTCACTTTTTTGAAGTCGGTTGAAAAGCATCGCAATCTTAATCTCGCATTGCTTTTGAATATGATTCCAACTTCCTTTTTAAATGATTAATTTTCAAATTCCACGTATAAATCCGTAACGTGGAACAATCCAAGTTCATCCTCGAACTTGGATTGTTCCAGGTTACGGATTGGCAACCTATTTTATTCATATACAAAATCGTCAGTGCTAACAACCTGCACTAGTTTCATTCGTGTACTATATGAGATAAAAAATGGCACAGTTATACGTATTAGCCTATATCTCGAGAACTAATGAACCGATTTTGATGAATCTTACACTAAATCAAATGTAATGTGAATTCAATTCAATTCATTTATTTTATAACAAAAAACAATTGTGTTGAAATGTTTATCCTAGATTACAGACATATTTATTATAATTATTATGAAAATATGTGGGTAATTAAATATAATTTATCCAATACAAAATGAAACATCAATTAATATTAGTTGCAAAGCAGTTAAAAGTTTTAGAGAATAAATTGAACATTGGATTGAAAACCTATTTTTTTTGAAGTCGGTTAAAAATAACATTACGATCGTAATCCTGCAGTGCTTTTGGATATGGTTCTGATTTATTTTTTATTACTTTAATTTTCAAATTTCACGTCTTAAATGTGCCTGAACATGGGTTCTTCCAGAGTTGCCGCAAGCAACCTATTTTATTCGCAGTTCGGACCCTCAGAACTAACATCGGACACTAGTTTCATTGAGGTATCTTATGAGATAAAATACCATGAAAAATCGCCCCCTTCAGGGTGGCTGAACTTGGACTTCTTCCAGGGTTGCCGCAGGCAACCTTAGCTGGTTCACCTCTCCATAAGGATATCTTTCACTACGTCAAACTCCCGTTCGAGTATCTGATGAGATAATTTTTGGCCAAAAATGACGTTTTCGACACCTTTTTTTTTATGGTTCTTCCAGGTTAGGGAGTGGCAACCCTACCTGGCCCCCACCTTCAAAGCACCTACTTTCACTACATACTAGTCTCATTCGGGTATCTTATGAGGTAGGAAGTCCTGCCACCGGCCCCCGGTCTAGTCGCATTGCTCAACCGATACCAGTCATATTTCGTGAGCTGGTTCAACAAAAACCATGTTGACAAAGTCGCGGAAAACAGCTAGTATGTTAATATGTACAGTCAGATACTAAGGTACATGACCAGGCCCTTTTACTTACTTACTTAAGGTCCTATGGCCCCCAGGCAGGGCAGAGGGTTTCCACAGTATTTCGCCATTGCGATCTATCCTTGGTGATCTATCCAGGTCCATTTGCGGCGCATGATCTGCTTGTCAATTAGCATTGGTCCGTCTGTCACCAAGCTGTATCTAATGAACCGTGATGACTGTCAAGGTTCATTAGAAATACATCATCTGTGAAAATTTCGACTGTCTGACTAGACAGTCGAAATTTTCACAGATGATGTATTTCTATTGCCGCTGTAACAACAAACTAAAAAATAGAATAAAATAAATATTTAAGGGGGCTCCCATACAAAAAACCTGATTTTTCATGTTTTTTTTTGCTCGATATTGATAACGGCAATAGGTAGACGCTTGAAATATTCACAGAATATTTTTTTATATATCCATTTTAAAAATAAATAATTCAATAAAAATAAAATTAATATTAAAGGGAGGCTCCTATACAACAGACGTAATTTTTTTGCCGTTTTTATAGATTACGGTACGGAACACTTTATGCGCGAGTCCGACTCGCACTTGGCCGGTTTTATTTTTTATATTTGTTACCTCAGAATTTCGTCATTGATAAACCGGTTTTAAAATTATTATTTTTTGTTTGAAAGGGTATGCTTTCAAATTGGTTTTGAAGTTTCAAATTTTATCACAATCGGTTTAGTAGTTTGATTGAACTCGGTTTTTTAATTGAAAGATTATGTCTTACAATTTTCATATTATATATTTATTTTTTCCTTTATTTTATTAATTTCACTGTTCACTTCAGTTCCGTCTAAAACTGTTTCAATAAAAGTGCAATGGAATTATTTTAGCACGCTTATTATGGAATTAAATTTTCTCCATTCCACATTGCCGTTAGCGGTAGGGAAATAATGAAGGCTCAAAGTATTAGGCTGAGCGCATAATATCTGTAATAATTAGAATCCGCATACTGAATCTAAATTTTGAATTTAATCCTGAACATCAATAAATATTATTGAATATTCCCTATGAAAAGTCTCTTGTGTTCTTTAAATTAGAAATAAATATGTCCCGATATTCTTTAAAAGAAAAAACTGACTGGTAGAGATCCCTTTATGGGATAAGTCCGCCATTGTATGTTTACTTTTCGTATAAACTATGTTTTATGTTCTGTGTTTTTTCTCGTACAATAAAGGTATTACAAACAAACAAACAAAAAACGTTTTTTTACACGACGTTGTTTTTAAGTCTAAAGGGTTGCCAGGCTGGGGAATATTTTACCGGCGGGAAAAAGTCTTCAAGCCCTGCCTTAATTACATATTTTACCTACCAGCCAAAAAATAAAAATTAGGTTTTAAACGTTTTTGTTTCATGTTAAAATTTAACTCTTG
This sequence comes from Elegia similella, assembly GCA_947532085.1. Taxonomy (NCBI): domain Eukaryota; kingdom Metazoa; phylum Arthropoda; class Insecta; order Lepidoptera; family Pyralidae; genus Elegia; species Elegia similella. Next base: position 6,940,500 of record OX383928.1, read on the forward strand.
AATGCTGGTCCGGGGGAAACGAATAAATTTAGAATGTACTAACTGCTTTTCCTCCTCATAAATGCCGATAGAGGGAATGGATGAATTTCTGTCTTCTTTTCGTGTCTCAAACCTATATTTTGACCTTCCATAACCTTGATAGCTCTCTGAAGCTCTACAAAGGTCAGTTTTTGTGCAGGTAGTGGGACATGAAGGTGAAAATCTGTGGAAGCAAGTTAGTAGGAGATGCAGCTATAAACCCATCACTATTTTGATTCCTTTTCCATCTAACGCTCACCAACATGCTAAACTTGGCTTTTAGGTATTAAAGACCTGGGCTCTGTCTACACCGCAAGAGAAAAAGATATGATAGCATGTATGTAAAATTTAACTTTTTGGGCATCCCATTCGCACTTGACGATTTTTTGTTGTGTAATACTGAATTGCCCCCTGAAACAGCAGCTGTCGCGAGGCGTCCCCTAGTTTACAATGGAACAGCCGGTGAGCGGGAAATATTACATAATACAACTGATATCGTAGGTAGCCACTTTTAACGGAAACGACCTAGTATTCAGTTTCCTAAATATAGATTTTTACTGTGGATGTTTGTCTTGGAAGCGCTACTTTTGAACCACTTCCTAACTGATTGGGCTTTAAGGGTATTAGCATTGGGTTTGGTTTACAGTTATGTCATTGAAATTAACGTGAGGTAAAGACATTATGACTAAAAATGGGTCACTCACGTGCTATTACGAGTTCGGGACCCTTCGCCACGTTCAAGGTTCCTGCCAATTCCAGTTTATATACATTATTATGTGTTTTAAGCGCAAAACTTAAAAAAGCATAATCTTTTTATAACATACTTACATGCATATTATCACATACAACGTGATTTTGAACCTCCTAGCTATAATGGAATCTCGGAATCAGAATCCTTAATGGAATACAGAATAGCAAGAAAAAAAGCTGATATAGCAAAAAAAGAAAATAGGTTTTCCATACAAAGTCGCCAATCAGCTGGTCGAATTTCCATGGCAGGCCAAATGTTTATTTTCGTTTATTACCCTTTTTCTTGCAATTCTGTATTCCATTAGGAATTCTGATTTCCAGATTTCAATAGAAGGTTCAAAATCACGTTGTATTTATCCCTTACAGAGTAGGCAAAGCCAAAAGTCATATGTCCCAATGGCCGATTTTGCGTGTAGGTCGGAGGGTTGCTACCCGCATCACCTATTGTCATAATTCCTCAGGTATTTGTTCTTTCCATTTTTCAGGCATCCGTGGCAAAATAAAAACTTTTATCACCTGAAAATGTATTACTAACACTCATAAAAAATAAACTGCAAATACTTAGCCATAGACGAAAAGTCGCCAGGCCATGTGTCCTCTACAAAGATATTCTTCGGAGAGTGCGCTCAAGAGCTGCACGAACTCATACCACTTTCTCCTTTCTTCTATCGGACGTTCAGGCGCACCGCTGGATACCATCCTTACCTTTACTTAGAATTCAAACCAAACGCTTTTCCTCATCTTTTATTATGCGCACAGCTGGAAATTGGAATACGTTGCCTGCGTCTGTATTTCCGAGTGCATATAACCTGAATCTCTTTAAAGTTAGACTGAATAGGCTTCTTCTGGGTGAGCTGGCTCGATTAGACCATATCTTTGCCTCTGGCCTAATTATGGTCAAGAGTAAACCCATTTAATATATAAAAAAAAACAGTTTCAGTCGATTATCTATATCTATACATATAATAAAACAGTAAAAATATTTTGTCTGTACATTTAGAATTTTTGACTGAAATGGATAGAGAGACACTTAAAAAGAATAATAGAAAGCAAAAAAATTGTCTGTCTGTCTGTCTGTCTGTATGTATGATCACGATTATCTCCGAAAATACTGAACCGATTTACTTCAAACTTTCACCAATTGCTTTGTTTTAACTCAGCAAAACATCTAAAGTTTGTTTCATCAAAATCGGTTCATTAAAAAAAAAGTTATCGTCATTTGAATGAACTCAAGGCATTAGTTTGCATGCAAATATACACGGTGAATTTTTATCGCCTTGGACCCTTAAAGGTGTGACTCAGACCATCAAAATGAACAACTTTTCCTATGGGAACAATGCAGGGAACTTAAAAAAATTCGACATTCCCATACAAATTGGCCGGGCGCGGGCGGCGGGACTCTTTTTTATGGAAATGACGATTTTTTTTTTAATTCCCAGCATTGGTCCCGTAGAAAAAGTTGTTCATATTGATGACCTGAGTCACCCCTTTAAGGGTCCAAACTGTTCCTAAGGGGTGGACACTAACGGCGGCGGCGTAGCCGCGGGCAATCGGCAAACCAACCGAAACCGCTGCGCCTAGAAACTTGAAATTTGGTACAGAGGTTCTTTTAATGATGTGACTGAGCGCTAAGAAAGGATTTTTAAGAAATTTTACTTCTAAAGGGGTAAAATTTATGTCGAATTTTCTCATTTCTGGACTTAGAAGTATGAAAGTAGGTATATAAGTTCTAGATTAAAATTAAAAAAGATGTGTCTACATAGTAGTAGGTAGGTAGATGAAATTTGCAAAATTACCCCCTTAAGGGGTAAAATGCGGGTGGGTGGGTGGTATAAATTTTGAATGAATATTTTCTCATTTCTGGACTTAGACGTATGAAAATAAGTATATACGTTCTAGGTTACAATTAAAAATATCTGTGTAGGTAAAATGGACGATATTTTCCCCTGAAGGGGTAAAATAGCGGGGTAAAGATTGTAAAGGAATTTACTTATTTCTAGACTTAGAAGTATGAAAATAGGTAAATAAATTCACGATTACAATTGAAAAAGATCTGTGTAGGTCAACTGGAAAAACATCCCCCAGAAGGGGGGTAAAGTTTGTTTGGAAATTTTCTCATTTCTGGACTATGAAGTATGAAAATAAATAGGTATGTAAGTTCTCGATTACAATTAAAAAACATTTATGTGGGTGAAATAGACAAAATTCACTACTAAAGGGGTAAAATGGGAGGGCAAAGGTTTTATGGGAATTTTCTCTTTTCTGGACTTAGAAGTATAAATAATATCCATACTTCCATACTTCCATACTAATATTATAAACGCGAAAGCAAGTAAAAAAACGACAGACAGAGTTGTCTTTCTTTTTTTACGCTTCAACCAGTGAACTGATTTGGATGAAATTTGGTATGGAGGTGTGAGGCCCGAGGAAGGACATAGGGTATGTTTGATTCCGGGAAATTCTACTGTTCCCGAGGGATCGACACTAACGCGGGCGGAGCCGCGGGCAACAGCTAGTTAATAAATAACATAATAAATAACGATTCCATAATAACCTTCCAGATAAGGAGATAGCTAATGGAATTGCAAATTAATAGCAAGGTGTAATTAAAATGAGACGTTTATTCATTTCTAACACCAGCGATATTTAACTAAAGCAATTAAGTTTGTACAAGAGTTTGATAAATTAAGATTTTATGCATGCCTTACGCTAGCTTAAGTACATCTTTGAGGTTTCAATCCGAAACGTTTATTCAAATGTAAATTCGTGAATATGCTTGACTAGGTTAAGGATAATTGTTCTGGCAAAATTAGCAAAGGATCATATTAATTAAACGAGTGAATTATTTGAAAATGATGGTAAATAAAATAAATAATTTTAATATATAGGGACATTATCACACAAATTGATCTAGCCCCACAGTAAGTTCAACTTGTGACGTAGGACACTAACTCAACGATACTATATTTTATAATAGAATCTTTAGAATCTATAGATAAACATCCAAGACCCAGGTCAATCTGAAAAATATCGTTTTCTACCATGATCTGACCGGGGCTCGAACCCGGGCACCCGTGTCACAGGCAGGCGTGATAACCACTGCGCCATCCACCAATAGTGGTTATGAACTCTTTTGACGAGCTTTGTGGTCTAGTGGTCAATATGCCAGGCTGCTGGATACAGGTCTCCCCCAAGAATTCTTCGTTTCATGGGAGGATCTTGCTATTCTCGCCACGCTTGGCAGGAGGTTAGGCGATAGTGGTCTATTTGGTTTCTTCTGCTTCCGATACTGCTGCCCAACAGAAGCATTTTTGAGCTAGGGAAGGATGGGTATTTGTTAGATTTGGGAAGTGAATGAAGGTATTGGAATACTAATCACTCAGATGTTCAGGAAAAAGCAAATAGTAGCTCGTGATGCCGGGCGTGCTTACCCGATGCCATACCTGCAAAAACCGGACAGGCAGTTGAGAATGGCACCTTTGACCTAATTTTAAAACTTGTCTATAAATTTGTCTTGGAAAAGCTCAAAAAGCCCCCACCGCGAATGCTACATTGAAACTTTTATATCCGAAAAAACTATGGTTTTATGATTAAGAAGGTTAGTAAAATAATAATATACAACAAGATATTAAGTTTGTAGAAGAGTTTCAAATAAATTTAGATTTTATGGGTGTGTCTTTAGTCGTTAAGTAGATCTTTGAAGTTTCAATGAATCTGATACGATTTCAATTAATGAGTGAATAATTTGAAGATGATGATGGTTATAATGCTTCATTCAATGCTTGAAGTATTAGAGATGCGGTGTTGGTGTAGAATGAAAAGAATAAGCTGGGTAGAAAGTGATTAACGAGAAGGTCTTAAAAAGGGTAGGAATAAAAGAGACACATATTGAAAATTATTGAGAATAGAAGAGGGAAGATGGTAGGACAGATAATACGACATGACGATTTGATCAGGAACATCATAGAAGGAAAGATAGAAAGGGGGTCGAGAAGACCGAGGCACACTTTCATGAAACAAATTAAAGAAAAAAAAGGTTACTTCTTATAAAGAAGTGAAGGAACTGGCGGAAGAAAGAGAGGTATGAAAAAACGCCACCGACAAGAGCCCAGCTCTTAATTTTAAATGAGGTGGTTAAAATAGAAGATCTGTCATTTTAAGGAAAATTTAAATGTGATTTTCAAAGCCGTTAGGTACTGACTTTAATATGCGAAGAGTTCCAAATAAATTAATATGTAATGGGTGAAACCTTAGTCTAGCTTAGGTACTTTAGAGGTTTCAATGAATCCGAGACGTTTACTCAAATGTAAATTAAGTTGAGGATAATTCAGACAAAATTAGCAAAGGGTAATATTCATGTCAGTGAAAGAGGGAATTATTTGTTGCTGATGGTTTAAAATCTGACATTATATCATTACTAGCTTTCGCCCGTGGCTCCGCCCGCGTCAATGTCGATCCCTCGGAAATAGTACTTTTTCCCGGGATAAAAGGGGCCTTTGTCCTTCTCCGTACTCCCGAGATATTGTATGCAAAATTTCATTTCATGATATCGGTTCAGTAGTTACGGCATGAAAGCGTAACAAACAAACTCACTTTCGCATTTATAATATTAAGTAAGGATTAGTAAAGGATTATTTATTATAAACTAGCTTACGCCCACGGATATAGACCAAAGTCGCTTGTAGGCCTATACGAATATTACTAGCGTTTTGCGTATTAACTTTAAATCAGAACAATAGGACATCCCGCGATAATGGTTTTCAAAGCTTTTGGGCAAAAGGGATAAATTAAAACATTGATAGATGGAAAATATATAGAACAAAGTCGCTTTTAGTCAGCCCATACGAACGTGCAGTAATTCTTATTTAGGACAATAGGATGTCCCGTGATAATGGTTTTTATCTACTTTTCAAAGCTTTTGTCAACTTTTTATGAAAGCATAAGTTGCTTTAAGATTAAAATTTTGGGGATTGCAACTCAGTGATATATTTCTGGTTTAAAGAGTAGTAGATGAATATATTTGCCGTGTGGTTTCCGGCAGAGTAGAATAGGACCACATCAAGTCTTCCCATGGAGGTCGTAAGAGGCGACTTAGGAAATACAAGCTAAACAAAGCTTATAAACATCAATGAGACATCTCCAACCGTCTGGCCAGCGAGGAGAGTGTAGGTCAAACCCTCTGTCTTCTCTGGCCAAGTATGGCTCCGGTAACAACCTCCGTGGTCCAGTGGTTAAGGCGTTTGCCTGTTGACCCGGGGGTCGTGAGTTCGATTCCCACCTGAAGCATACTTTGTTTAGGTGTTTCCAGTTTGGTTAGGATATTGCAGGCTTGAATAACCTGATTGTCTGATAATAAAGATTATTCCGTGCTTTGGAAGGCACGTTTAGCCGGTGGTCCCGGCTGCCATCTGGTAATCGTTAAAGGAACCACGTTAGAGGCCGAGAGGCGGTTCCGAAGAACTCTGACACCAGGGTGTTCATGGTCGATTGACCGTGACACCTACTCAAAATGATGATGATGGCTCCGGTAGTAGAGAGAGGGTCATGCTCCTTCAGTGGAGACTAAAAAGTCCGGATGATAGTAGATGAATATAGTTTGTTTTTATCTTACCTTTTTTTTATATAACGCTAATGTTATTTTTCAATGTACGTATGACGTGCCTTACTTACAACCATCTAATATGAAGAATGGTACTGCAAAGTTGCTTCCTGATGGTCTAGATATATTCTATGCTAGATATAATTGTCAATGAGTTCAATTTATACATTCCTATATGTCTGTTGAGCGTCCGGTAGCTAGGTGGGTCGAGAATGCTGGTAAGAACTTGACTGCAAAAGCTAGGGATAAAGAAAAATGGTGCTGACAAAAACAGGCTTATACTGAGCAATGGGTCGTGGAAAGCTGAACAAGATGATGATGATATGGAAAAAATAAAGACCAAAATCGCTTGTAGTGCGACCCTACAAATATTCACAGTGACTAGCGTTTTGCGAAGTTATTCTCGTTTAGCACAATAGAAAGACCCGCGATAATGGTTTTTAGCTAGTTTTCAAAGCTTTTGTCTACCTTCCGTGATACATACGTTGCTTTATGATTTAAGTTTAGGGATTATGACTCAGCGTTATGTAACTAGGGTAGGAGCCGTGGGTAGGAGAGTTCCGATTTTAAAACTAACTTTATATATCCATGATTTTAACCGGGTTTTACATAAGCATTTGATTTTGTTTCTCGTGTGTGAGGCCAAAATTGGAGAATTTTCAAGCTGCTTTAAGGCATCTGACATAACTATATGGACCCAACGCTAATTGCGTATGATTTTTGTCAGGCTCATCAAATAGATGGCGCTATAGGTTTATTCACAACTTTGTATCCACTATATTATCCTTACTAATATTATGAATGCGAAAGTGAGTATGTTTGTTTGTTTATTTGTTTGTTTGTTACACTTTCACGCCGTAACTACTGAACCGATCTTCATGATACAAGTACTCTGGAGTACGGAGAAGGACATAGGCTACCTTTTATCCCGGGAAAGAGTTTATCCCGGGAAAGAGTACTATTCCCGAGGGATCGACATTGACGCGGGCGGAGCTGCGGGCAAAAGCTAGTTAGAAAATAAAATCAGTATTTACGAGAAATATCTTATTTCAGATAAAAATATATTCTTGGTGTATATTAGAACAATTTTAATATATACTACGAACCATATATTTTTATATCTTTTAGTTTCAGTTGTATTTACAAAGTTTAGGCTAACGCCATCTAGTGAAGAGTGGAAAAGTCTGTAACTATTGCACTTCAGCGCCCTCTCCGCCGCCCATATTGGCAGTCAGTGGAACTAAGTACCACAGCCTGCCGTAAACCGGTCTGCCGCTTTTAACAGGCAGGTTTAGGTTGGGCCAATATTTTTGTATGAGTTTGGCAGTCTATACGTTAGTATCATATTGTGTTTGACACAGATTAACGACTAGCATCAATGATAACAGCCGGGACCAACGGCTTTACGTGCCATCCGAAGAACGGAGGTACTTGAGATAATTTTAAGTCACTTGCGGTCAGCCATCCCAGTGAAGACTGCGTTGCTTAACATACGTAAGCGCTAATAATGCTCACGCTCGGTAGATTTTATACATCCGGATAAAAAGAACTTTATACAGCGTGATTTTGAACCTCCTAGCTATATTGAAATCTGGGAATCAAAATCCCTAATGGAATAAGAATTGCAAGAAAAAAATTGTAAATACCGAAAAAAGAAATTGACATTCCATAGAAAATTCGTCCAGCTGATCGGCGACTTTGTATGAGAAACCTTATTTTTTTTTTCGATTTTTAGCTTTTTTTCTTGCATTTCTATATTTTATTAGGGATTCTAAATCTGAGATTCCAATATAGCTAGGAGGTTCAAAATCACGTTGTATACGCATACCAATTAGTATGGAAATAATCTATATTATCATCATCATCATCAGGTCCTTTTTAGTCTCCACTACAGGAGCACGACCCTCTCTGTACTACTAGGGCCATACTTGGCCAGAGCAGCCAGAGGACTTGGCCTACACTCTCCACGCTGGCCAAACGGGTTGGAGAGGTGTCTTAGATGTTTATAAGCTTTGTTTAGCTTGTATTTCCTAAGTCGCCTTCTACGACATCCACGGGAAGACTCGGAGTGGTCCTATTCTACTCTGCCGGATACCACACGGCTATATCTATATTATATACTTGGCAAATTGGAAAATTCTTTTTGTGTTGGAAAGTCCATTTATAGAGGAAAGCTTTAGGCTATAAAACATACCTAACGCTGCGACCAATAGGAGCGAAGCATCACTAAAAATGTTTTGAAAACGGGGGAAAATTATTCATCTATAGTAATTAATCATAATACAAGAAATTGCCGCAGACGAATCGTGGGCAACAGCTAGTTTATAATAAATTGCTTCGTCCAGTCATATGGCACTAGTACAATTGTCATTAAATGAAACAGAACAATTGTAAACATTAAAAGTGCAAAACAATCAAAATTAATACCAAAAATATTACAAGTAATTTACTTAGATATTTTTTTTTTTAGAATTTAGGAGTAAGGCAAGGCACCTGGCTAGAAGTAAAGATGGTAGGTGGAGTAAGGCTCTCACCGTGTGGTGTTCAAAAATGGGAATCGTAGTGTTGGGCGTCCGGCAGCTAGGCAGGCAGGTCGATAAATGTGAATGACCTAAATTACAAATGTTTTTGTGTCTATAGTTTCACATTTTAAATAATGAGATACTTGGATTTGGCTTAGGGCAGCCACGCTTTGCTCGCGCTTCACGGTTGATTGGTCAGAAACACGAAAAATTGCTTCACTAGTTAAAGGTTTCAGGTTTCAGTCATCCTTGACATAGTGTTTATGTGTATCATTGATACTGTGCGCCTTCGATGTTTACCATCGATTTGGCAAACTGTAGCGTTTGTTGATGTAGCGTACCAGCGATATAGTGTACCTTCGCTTCAAAAAACCGTTGATAGAACGGGTTGCGACGACCGGTGATGTAGTGATGGTGCCCTAGGCTATCGTAGTTTCTACTTATAACCCTGATAAAATTAGTCGTCCAGTCGTCCTTCATTCAACTCCACTCATTAGTGCCTCATTTAGAGGCGCATAATTATCCGTAACCATATGTAACCCGACCACATTCAATTTATTCTGTAAACTCAGTCATGCGACGTAAAGACGTGGTTTTACCTCGACGTTTGATCTTTACAGCCGGCGTACATCTTACGGCTTGGGTAACTTCAAAATCGAATACGCCTTTAAATTTAAGTCCAAGTAATTGTCTGTGCTAAAAATCAAACCCAGGGCTTCTCGTGTCACGTGAACAACTGCATCACGGAGGGAGGCCTATCATCAATATAGTGTTCTAGTTGAATTCATTTCTAGCTCCGTCAAAATGAGCAGTCCGGCTTTTTTTTTTTTGAAGAACTATGTTTTAAGCTGGCTCCAAGTGAGCTTTCGCTACTTCACCGGGTGTTTGAGGCATCAAACTCCACACATTAGTGGCTCACCTCGAGGCGCGTACGTAACTCGCCGCAGCAATTTATATCCCGACCACATTCAATTTATTCCGTAAACGAAGTCATGCGGCGTAAGGACGTGGCTTTACCTCTATGTTTCATTCTACTAATATTATCGATATTAATTTTTGTACAGATAAGGATGTTTATTACTCTTTCACGCAAAAACGGCTGAAATGATTTTAATGAAATTTTTAATACATCAGAAATTACGCGAATTACTGTGAATGAAATAGATATATAACTAGTCAAAATAATCCATCCTCTCAAGCAAGAGTACGTTATTACTTCTTAAAAAAAGACTGATACGTGTATTTTATATGAATTTTTTTTTTTCTTTTTTTATGTTTTAGGACGGCAAACGAGCAAGCGAGTCACCTGATGGTAAGCGACCATCGCTGCCCATGGACAACTGCAACACCAGGGTGTAACAGGAGCGTTGCCGGCCTTTCAAGGAGTTGGGGAAAGGACATGGGGAGAGGAAATGGGGGAAGGATGGGCCTCCGGCTCTCTTGCTCAACGAACAAAGCACAGAAGCGGTAAAGCTCCTACTCAAACGTCGATTTTCTGTGAGACTGTGGTACTTCCCCGGACGAGCCGTCCCATTCATGCTACTAGCAAAAATGAATTTTTGCCTCTACCTCAACTATATATATATTGTTATAGTTAGCACATCAGAAATGACGCAAACGAAGTCGCAGGAAAAGTTAGTACATAGCTAGTCAAAATGAGCCGTCCTTCCTCAAACTCCACCCATTGGTGGCTTACAAACAAACAAACAAACAATCAAAACTCTTCTCTTTATAATATTAGTGTAGATGTAGATGACGTCATGCATCGTAAGCACGTGCCTTTATCATTCGACTAATATTATAAATAGTTATAGCTAGCACATCAGAAATTACGCAAACGAAGTCACAGGAAAAGCTAGTACATAGCTAGTCAAAATGAGCCGTCCGCCATCAAACTCCACACATTAGTTGCCACCTCGAGGCGCCTAACTCGCCGCAGCAATTTATATTCCGACCACATTCGATTTATTCCGTAATTGACGTCATGCAGCGTAAGCACGTGCCTTTACTTCATTGTTTCATTCTAATAATATTATAACTGTGATTTTTTATACATTTAGAGATGTAATTACTTCTTTAAGCAAAAACTGCTGAAAGGATTTTACTGAAATTTTACATATTAAAGTTTAATTACGGCATGGAGTCCCAACTAGTCAAAATGTGCCGTCCGCCATCAAACTACACACATTAGTGGCTCACCTCGAGGCGCCTAACTTGCCGCAGCAATTTATATCCCGACCACATTCAATTTATTCCGTAATTGACGTCATGCAGCGTAAGCACGTGCCTTTACTTCAATGTTTCATTCTAATAATATTATAAATGTGATTTATTATACATTTAGAGATGTAATTACTTCTTTAAGCAAAAACTGCTGAAAGGATTTTACTGAAATTTTACATATTAAAGCTTAATTACGGCATGGAGTCCCAACTAGTCAAAATGTGCCGTCCGCCATCAAACTACACACATTAGTGGCTCACCTCGAGGCGCCTAACTTGCCGCAGCAATTTATATCCCGACCACATTCAATTTATTCCGTAATTGACGTCATGCAGCGTAAGCACGTGCCTTTACTTCAATGTTTCATTCTAATAATATTATAAATGTGATTTATTATACATTTAGAGATGTAATTACTTCTTTAAGCAAAAACTGCTGAAAGGATTTTACTGAAATTTTACAGATTAAAGCTTAATTACGGCATGGAGTCCCAACTAGTCAAAATGTGCCGTCCGCCATCAAACTACACACATTAGTGGCTCACCTCGAGGCGCCTGACTCGCCGCAGCAATTTATATCCCGACCACATTCATTTTATTCCGTAATTGACGTCATGAAAAAAAAAAAAATCTTTATTTGTTTTAGGTACGTATACATCATGCAGCGTAAACACATGCCTTTACTTCAATATTTCATTCTATTAATATTATAAATGTGATTTTTATATATATACTAGCTGTTGCCCGCGGCTCCGCCCGCGTTAGTGTCGATCCCTCGGGAACAGTAGAATTTCCCGGAATCAAACATACCCTATTTCCTTTCCCGGGCCTCACACCTCCATACCAAATTTAGCGTAAAAAAACGACAGATAGAATTACTTTCGCATTTATAATATTAGTATTAGTATAGAAGTATGGATATTATTTATACCAGTCCAGAAATGAGAAAATTTCCATAAAACCTTTACCCTCCCATTTTACCCCTTTAGGAGTGAATTCAGTCCATTTCACCCACATATATCTTTTTTAATTGTAATCGAGAACTTACATACCTATTTATTTTCATACTTCATAGTCCAGAAATGAGAAAATTTCCAAACAAACTTTATCCCCCTTCTGGGGGTTTTTTTCCAGTTAACCTACACAGATCTTTTTCAATTGTAATCGTGAACTAAGTCTAGAAATGAGTAAATTCCTATACAATCTTTACCCCGCTATTTTACCCCTACAGGGAAAAATATCGTCCATTTTACCTACACAGATATTTTTAATTGTAACCTAGAACTTATATACTTATTTTTATACGTCTAAGTCCAGAAATGAGAAAATTTCCATACAAAGTTTATACCACCCATCCACCCTCATTTTACCCCTTAAAGGGGGAATTTAGCAAATTTCATCTACCTACACACATCTTTTTTAATTTTAATCTAGAACTTATATACCTACTTTCATACTTCTTAGTCCAGAAATGAGAAAATTCCATATAAATTTTACCCCTTAAGAAGTTAAATTTCTTAAAAATACTTTCTTAGCGCTCACTCACATCTTTAAAAGAACCCCTGTACCAAATTTCAAGTTTCTAGGCGCAGCAGTTTAAGTTGGTTTGCCGTTTGCCCGCGGCTACGCCGCCGCCGTTAGTGTCCATCCCTCAGGAACAGTTTGGACCCTTAAAGGGGTGACTCAGGTCATCAATATGAACAACTTTTTCTATGGGACCAATGCCGGAAACTCAAAAAAAATTTCCTCATTTCCATACAAAAAATTCCCGCCGCCCGGCCAGGTTGTATGGGAATGTCGAATTTTATTTTGAGTTCCCACCATTGTTCCCATAGGAAAAGTTGTTCATTTTGTTGGTCTGAGTCACCCCTTTAAGGGTGCGAAACGATAAAAAATTAATCGTGTATGCTAACTAATGCCTTAAGTTCATTCAAATGACGATAACTTTTTTTTTAATGAACCGATTTTGATGAAACAAACTTTAAATGTTTTGCTGGGTTAAAACAAACCAATTGGTGAAAGTTTGAAGTAAATCGGTTCAGTATTTTCGGAGATAATCGTGATCATACATACAGACAGACAGACAGACAGACAGACAGACAGACAGACAGACAAGAAATTCGAAAAAAAATTTTTTGCTTTCTATTATTCTTTTGAAGTGTCCCTCTATCCATTTCAGTCAAAAATTCTAAATGTACAGACAAAATATTTTTACTGTTTTATTATATGTATAGATGAGATGTACTAACTTCTTCAAGCAAAAACTGCTGAGAGGATTTTAATGAAATTTTACATATTATGGCTAAATTACGGCATGGAGTCCCAACTAGTCAAAATGTGCCGTCCGCCATCAAACTACACACATTAGTGGCTCACCTCGAGGCGCCTAACTCGCCGCAGCAATTTATATCCCGACCACATTCAATTTATTCCGTAAACGAAGTAATGCGGCGTAAGGACGTGGCTTTACTTCGATATTTCATTCTACTTATATTATAAATGTGGTTTTTGATAGTTATAAAGTAGTTTATTACTTCATAAAGCAAAATTTTTTTTAAAGCAAAATTTTTTTTTTTTAATATTGTTATTGCTAAAACATCAGTAATTACCCAAACGATGTCGCAGAAAAAGAAAGAGGGTCAAATGTCTCACAGGCGTCCTAGTCAAAATGAGCCGTCGTCTATGACGATTGACGACGTGGCTTTTTTTTGACGCGATGATTTTTGCGACGCGTTGCTTTTCGATCCCTATACGCATTTACTCCGCGAAAGGACCAAATACGTGGGATCCTGGTAGTATTTAGGATAGCTGGTGTAATAAATTAATACAACCACAGATTACTAAATGGCTTTACTTCGATATTTCATTCTACTTATATTATAAATGTGGTTTATTATTTCTTAAGAGGCCTCTGACTTGCTTGGCTGTCGCACTCGCACAATCAAACATTTTTAAAGATTATTAATAAATGTGACTAATGTTTACAAAAATGTTTCCAAATTATCCTAGATAACTACCTATATCGTAGATATTTTAGAACTAACCGGTTTGTATTGTGTAGACTATTAATCAAAGATTTAAAAGTTTTGATCAGCTAATTTACGATGCTGTAAATGTCGCGCGGCGTACATTCTACTTTTTTTGTTTTCTCTCAGATTAGCATGGAAGAGGAAATCGTAGGGCCGTATTTACCATACAAGCGTACTATAAATGCTATTTCCATACAAACGTAGTCCCCTGATTTTTTACACAAAAAATCTATCTATATATTTGTTTATGTTTAAATTTTTACATAATTGAATTATTTAAAGACATACGAACCTTCAAAAACCTGAAAGTTGGTAAGAATTTCCATTGTATTCAAACATCAACAAAAAAACAAATTCGACGCGATTATATTAGAAAAAAAAAACAGAACCACAGCCTTAGCGTATTTTAAATTTTTGATTAAATCTTACCGATTTAATTTCTTTTTTCATCAAAAATTTATTGCGTTCATTTTGTGTTATTTTCATAGGTATTTTCAGTCCGAGCTGCAGTTGTCTCTATCGCACTCTGCGGGGGTTGTTTGGACATATAGCGCGACAGCCATAGATTTTACAAATACCTATTTTTCAATTATCTCGACCGCAGTGTTTCCTCTTAAACTAACTTAAACTCTTTTAAATTGCTGTTTATAAAAGTCCCCGTTCGAGACGAACCAATTAATAAAACAAAGCTATTCCTGTCTTTTTGGGTTCATTTTTGGTATTTTGTTTCTTTTTTCAAATGACTGGCTGCAGTCACGTACACTTTGCCTTTTATTTGCTGTTACAGTGCTGCTCCGAACACAAAGCGTTGAAACGCTTGAATTGACTTTATAGGAACGAGTAGATACTACTCTCTTCGTCATCAAACATTGTGTCTGGCACTATTTTGATGTATTGCTACTACAGGTATTCTGACGTTATAATGGTAGTCATTTACTACCAAAAATAATACTACCGAAGGAACGAAATAGATTTTTTAATTGATTCATCTGCCTGTCTGGTACGCGTGCCCGATAGCCCGAGCTGCTACTTACTCATTCCAATTCATCTTCAGTTTCGTGAAAGGGCGGTGAAAGGGTTTCACAATGATAGTGTAAGGCTTTCGCTTTTAACTATTTTGACCATTGAGTAGGTACATATTGTGTTTTATGAATCGACTGAAACAAAATAAGTGGTTGCGTCAAACGGTTGGGGAAAATCCGAGCGAGTAGTATCCTCATACCTTCATTCCCTTCCAAAACTCAACAAATTCCTATAGCCCCAGCGTCGGAGGTACAAGAAGCCATAGAAACTGCGCTAACCCACCCGCCTGCAAAGCGGGGTGAGTATGGCAATATACTCCCATGGAATTAAAATTCTTGGGAGTCTTTGTCCAGCAGTGGACTTCAACGGCTGATGATGATGAATTTCATTAAATTTAAGAGTCAAAGAATAAAATGATGAGTAGAGAGTAGATAAGAGAGAAGAGAGTAATAAGACTGATATAGTTTTAATAAGTAGTAATTGACATAGAAACTCACAAGTTGCTTTATTCACTGTTACTTCTAAATGTCTGAACAATCTTGTGTGTATCGATATCGTTATAAAACCTACATCAGCTCTAATGACATCTGCATTGTTTTTGAAAAATAAAATGCAAGGCGATAATCTAGTACAGATAACATGCAAAATCCGTTTTAATAATCGATTCTAAATCGCTAAATCCCGTAAGCAAAACCATTTCTGAAATCTCATCATAAATTTCTAACACAGCGATAACTATATTTCATAGGCGATTGGGATCAAGCCTCTCTATTACGTGTTAGTTATAGGCCAGTAGCTTTGGCCAGTGCATTGTTGAACTTCGGTGGATAACAAAGTGTTCATCACACTAAAAATTTCAATGTTAACTTACATGACTCCTGAAAACAAAATACTCCTTTTTCTGATCAGTGGTGTAACAAGTATAATGAATTAACTTGTTTGTTTTTCATGTGTGTAAGTGGCCAAAACGGGTGTCAGATTTTTTATCTGCCCAAAGGCTTAACGACTGCCATCAATGATGACAGCCGGGAACAAACGGCATAACGTGCCTTCCGAAGCATGGAGGAGCTCGGGTGCTTTTAGGCCACTTGTGGTCACCCATCCCAGTAGGGACCGTGCCCGGGGTTGCTTTGCGTGCATAAGCGCTATTAGTGCTCACGCCCACTAGGCCATAGAGCTCATTATTTATTATTTATATTTATCATTATATATTACCTAATTGCTAATTGCTAATTAGCACTATCGAGTCAAAAGGAGCCATTAATGAGCTCAGCATGGGCAATGAGCAAGATTCAACTTCTTTCAGACAAGAAGTTGCTTCGAATATTATATGACGCGACTTGTGGCTCGGAAGTTATATGATTTGGCACTCATCTAATAAAGCTTCTGTAATCTACTTATCGTTTGTATAAATTTCAAATGATCATTTTCCATCTTGACCTAGCCGGGGATCGAACCCGGGCTACCTCGTGTCGCAGGATGGCGTGTTGACCACTGCGCCACGGAGCTAGCCTTTAATGAAAGCTTGTCAAAAAATGCGGGAGTAAAATTAATAAAATGACCACACATGAATGATGATGTGGCCACACGTAACAGCAAAGAATAAGTACTAATACTTACTAGTACTTATGCTGTGGCCACACGTCATTTTATTAATTTTACTCCCGTATTTTTTGACAAGCTTTTATTAATGGCTAGCTCCGTGGCGCAGTGGTCAACACGCCATCCTGCGACACGAGGTAGCCCGGGTTCGATCCCCGGCTAGGTCAAGATGGAAAATGATCTTTTTCAGATTGGCCTGGGTCTTGGATTTTTATCTATATATGTATTTGTTATAAAATATAGTATCGTTGAGGTAGTATCCCATAACACAAGTCTCGAACTTACTTTGAGGCTAGCTCAATCTGTGATTTGTCCGTACCTATATTTTTATTTATTTATTTACTTACGTACAGTCGCACTGATATGCGGTTTTACTAAATTTAGTTTTTTTATGTATTTACGATTAATGAACAGTTTAAAAAATGCATAAATGAAACGAGACAGGTTTGTAAGGATCGTGGCGGTGTCGTTTAAGTCCTTAGTTTCTGCCTGGGTAGGCCATGTGGAAAAGAGGCGTCATAATAAGAATGTCTGAAAATAGACGATAGGTTGGACGAAACGTTTTAGTCGATCGAAAATAAGTTTAAAGGCTGAAATGACGAACACTAAATCGTTTTTATTACCTACATTACTTTTAATTACTTTTAATACCTAATGTTTCGAAAACTTTACAATTTTCATGGTCGCAGGAAGACTAAGTTGACATTTGTCTTATGTGGTATAAGAACTATGCAAAACTACCACCTACAATAATTATTGATAACGTTCCGGATATGGACGCAGTATTGACTCACGGTGTGACTGAAGTTCTTGCAGTCTTGTGATAACCTAAAACTACTTAGCACATTTTTTTAATAGAAAGTATTTTCGTGAAGTACAGACTAAAAGAATGAACTAAATTATGGTTTACAACAAATGTTCTATGTTAATTATATTTTACCCATAGAAGTAGAGAGAAGATTTTTTTTTTTTTAAATCTATGCTTTTACCACACTCTCACAGACAATCGACATTTGAGTAGAAGCTTTACCGCCTCTATGCTCCGTTCGGAGAATGAGAGAGCCGGAAGCCCATCCTTCCCCCCATATCCTCCCCCCAACTCCTTGAAAGGCCGGCAACGCTCGTTATACATTTCAGTTGTCCATGGGCAGCGGTGATCGTGTACCATCGGGTGACACGCTTGCTCGTTTGCTGTCCTATATACAAAAAAATATCTATGCCAAAATTTTATAAACTTCTAACGGTTTTACCATAGATTTAAAAAAAAAATTGCATCGGTTTCACGTTACAATGCGCCCTCCGCTCCATCGCCCCGGTCTCACTGGTCTCAAGAAGGCGCTATAGTCTAGAAGCGCGCGCGTCACCCACCCCTCACCCCTCTTCTGCGTTAAAATTCCTCGCCTTAACTCGCATTCAGCTCTCCGGAGCAACCGTAAGAACTGCGTAGCTAAACTTTGTTAGCCCAAAGTTCGTCGTTTTCTCTCGGAAACAAAGGGACCGAACCATCTGTAGATAAATGATTTATTGTGCGAAGTTTTTGCGTTAAAGCAGGGCTATTATTTGTTGTATTGCTGTACTTTGGAAGCTCAAAAGAAAATATTTCTTACCCAGTTTTTGAGTTTGAATTACATTACCATTCTTAAGATATTTCTTCTCTTTTGACGACCATTGAGGCTCAGTGGTACCGCAAGTACCTTTAAATCGCTGGGTTCGATCCCCGGTCAGGTCATGATGTAAAACTCTTTTTCCATTGATCTGGGTCTTGGATGATATAAGTATCTATCTATACACGGTGAAATTTTGATCGTTCTGGACCCTTAAAGGGGTGATTCAGCCCGTCGAAGTGAACAACTTTTCCTATGGGACCAAAATTTCACCGTGTATATGCATGATCGATTGACCGTGTCACCTTCTCGAAATTATGATGATGATGAGTATCTATTATAAAATATATCATTTCACGACTTACTGGAATATGTGTAATATGTCCCTATTGGTCCCTATACAAGGTCCATTTACAAGGCCCAAACATTTAAGGGCTGGGTCTCTTAAATCAAAGAAATGCTTCAGTACCAAGTTTCAAGAAATCGACACGCTAGTTCTTGTTTTTATGTTTTCCCACAAAATATTTTTTTATTAAAATCGACAAATCAGCTGTTTTGATTTTTGACGTCAGTGACTGAGTGTTTTTGTCTATGTACAAAAACACTCAGTCACTGACGTCAAAAATCTGTGTGGTGTCTTTTCGTCTAATTTTCTAAACTTTAAAAAGTTTCGATGTTTTTTTATTTTGGTTCTAAACATTTTTCTAGCTTGTTGCCAGCCCTTTAAATATTTGCGCGTAATTTAAATTAACTTACTTAACATATTTTTTTTTTTCGTTTTTCTCTGTAGTAAAGACTAGAGCATCAACGGTGTCACGGATAAGCAAATTTTATCGACTTCAAGTGCCTGCGTGCAAAGTAATTTGTCCAGATTATCTCAATTTCTATTTGATATAATTAGTCTTATAATAAGGGAATTTTTTGAAAGGTTTATTTGCAAACTTTTATTTAGTTTCACCTGGGGAACATGTTTCTGTGTGACTGTAATCAAATCTTGCAACTTAAATTTGACCAAATTCCCGGCCAATTAAGCTGTAATTGTAAGCACACGTATGTGAATCGCTTCACTATGAGGTTATTACTATTTTTGTGCGCTCTAGTTGGCGCTAGGTTCCGTAAAAGTTTAATACAAGCATGGAAATAAACTTTGGTCAAGATAGAAAACGACCTTTTTCAGATTGACCTGGGTCTTGGATGTTTATCAGTACTGCCTCCGTGGTCCAGTGGTTAAGACATTCGCCTGTAGACCCGGCGGTCGTGGTTCGATTCCCACGGAAAGCATACTTTGTTTAGTTGTTTCCAGTTTGGTTAGTACATTGCAGGCTTGAAACACCTGATTGTCTGATAATTAAGATGATTCCGTGCTTCGGAAGGTACGTTAAGCCGTTGTCCCGGCTGCAATGTAGTAGTCGTTAAAGGAACCACGTCAGAGGCCAAAAGGCGGTTCCGAACAACTCTGACACCCAGGGTGTGCATAGTCGATTGACCCTGACACCTACACGAAATGACGATGATGATGTTGATGACGATGAGGTAACTACTGTTTTTGTGCGCTCTAGTTGGCGCTAGAGTTAGATTCCGTAAAAGTTTTTATTACACGCGTGGCAACAAACTTTGGTCAAGATGCAAAACGACCTTTTTCAGATACCTGCCGGCCTATTTGCTAACTCAGTGTACAACGTTTTGATAGTCATTTCAAAATACATTACATTTTATATATCTTAAATGAAAATAGTCAATCATAGGAAACCCGCAATGTATTTGGAAGTGACTATCAAAACGTTGGTCACTGAGTTAGCAATCAGGCCAGCTGGTCTTGATGTTTATCACTTTTAGTATTTATTATAAAACATAGTATCGCTGTGTTAGTATCCCACAACACAAATTCACAACTTACTGTGGGGCTAGCTCAATCTGTGTGATTTGGACCTATATATTTATTTACTCTGATGTGGTCAATGGCACACACATCAGGTGTTTTGTACGCTCGTCTTTCTACACTAATATAAAAAAGGTATCGATCGTACCATATCCTTTTCAATATCCCTGGCAATGTGTCTAAAATTTCATAAAGTAAGCTCAATTAGTAAAAAAATAAAGAAATCTGAGCAGTAAATAAAGAAAATATACACAGCAAAATCTGCAGTATTTAGATTTTTTAAAAGTGAAAACTTCTTTAGCTCTTTATATACACCAATCCCATAAGGATTGGCAAAAAAATTTTAACTCGCGTCAGGACATGTGACCTGATCGAAAATTCGTAAGACAGACACGTGACCTGAGGCCGCCGGCGCGGCGTAGGAGTGGAAGTAATATCTTTCTTCCGCGCGGAGTTTTTACTTCTGCCGGGACTTCTGGAACCCGTTGTTTTTTTTAGCTTAAAGAGACGTTTTATTTGCTGAGTACATAACTTAATACTAAACAGCGTATCGCTGGTCGACTTTCAAAGAGCAAGCGCGTACCAATTAGTATGTAAATAATTAATTTTAAATTGCTCCGGCCAGCCATGTGGGACTTATTATTTTCATTATTTAAATGAAACAGAAAATTTGCAAACAAAATAAGAGTAATTAGGACTGTTGTTAGTAACGAGCATGAATAATTCTACGACAAATTTTCGCCCGTTGCTTCACTCGAGTAAAACAGTTTGAATTTTACGGCGAAAGAACATATATTTTTAGAATTAAATGTATCGTTTATCCTTTTAAGTATCCGTGGCGTTTGCCTGTAGACCCGGGGGTCGTGGGTTCGATTCCCACGGGAAGCATACTTTGTTTAGTTACTTCCACTTGCAGGCTTGAATCTCCAGATTATTCCGTGTTTCGGAAGGCACGTTAAGCCGTTGGTCTCGGCTGCCATCTGGTAGTCGTTAAAGGAACCACGTCAAAGGCCAAGAGGCGGAAGAACTCTGACACCAAGGAGTGCATGATTGATTGACCGTGTCACCTACACCAAATCATTCGCACCTGGGTTCAGTCGCGCCTTAGCTCTTCGCACCTCAGTCCATTCGTGCCTCAGTTCTTCGCACCTCCGTTCATTCGCACCTATGCTCTTCGCGCCTAAGTTCGCTCGCACCTCGGTACTTCGCACCTTCGTCTTTCGCACCTAAATTACACCCTCATGATGAGAGTATATCCGTGGCAATATGTTTATAAAATTTCTAAGATTGCTAATAACGTAGAAAAATGAACCAATAAATAAATAAAAAGACGTCTTGTTGCGACTTTCTGGAAGGGTCACTGCATTCTCCGATCAACCCCAGAATCACAGCAAGGAAAAATTCAGTAAACACTAACCTGGATTCAATGTTGAACAGGATTCGGAAGGATTCGCCTGCGACAGGCCTCGTTGCGGCTGGGTGGGAACCCTCCTGGCTTGAACTGTATTATTTTCTTACTGCCTACACTAGTGGTACACCATCACACACGCGCGATGAGGATTTAGGGTTGTTTTCGGCCAGCGAAGCTCTTAGAGTCGTTATTTTTGGAAATTATATTAGCGCAAGGGACGCGCTCAACAAGACTCGATCGCCATATTTTTTTTCGACTGGCTATTTTCGGCCAATCACAGGCCGTCTCGGCGAAAAGGGAGTAGATATAGGGGGGAACGGAAGAAGATATTAGAATAATTTTAAACTGTTTAAGTATGTATTTCGGCTTTATTTCTGTAAATATAAGTACTAAAATAGGGTTTGGGAGATAGAGAGCTAAGGTTGTAACCGGATTCTCGTTTTAGCTGATCCCATGCTCCGGAGTATTACGGATGAGATGATGAAGATGCAACTGGAAAACGCTCATTCTGATTCCACACAATCGGCAATGATAAGTCACTACCTAATGAATAAATAATAAATATATATAAATATATACGGACAAAATCACACAGATTGAGCTAGCCCCAAGGTAAGTTCGAGACTTGTGCTATGGGATACTAATTCAACGATACTATATTTTATAACAAATACATATATAGATACACATCCAAGACCCAGGCCAATCTGAAAAAGATCATTTTCCATCTTGACCTGGCCGGGGATCGAACCCGGTCACTCCGTGTCGCAGGCTGGCGTGTTGACCGCTGCGCCACGTAGCTAGTCTTAATCAAATAGCTAATGGGCCTTAACCCATCAACCGCGAGAAACGCAGACATAGATTTTCTATTGTTACGTGGCCCTATCGGCCCGGTTGGTGGTTGAGAGGTCAATTTTCTGTCGTCGATGTTCCCACGTCAAAATCGGCGTAGCTTATAGTTTTCCAAAATTTAGGTTCACTTTGATATAACTCGACGAATTTAAATGTTTCGTCATTAGTCTACCTTAGCTCCGACATGATAATCAATTTGTATGTATAGATTTATAGGTACATCCGCGCCTATAACGTAAACAAATACAAACGGAGTGCTCGACTATCCTGAGTGATAGTAGATGGACACGTGTACTATCATGCCAAACTCCTTTGGTAAATATCCGAAAAACTAACACTGCAGTGATAACGCTCGATTATAGCCTCTCATTGTCAATAGGCTAGTTTCCTGGGTCGTAATAATAACATAACAATTAGTCCGTCAGTTAGATAATCAAAAAATATTAGACACGTATTTTTATCTTTTGTCAAATAAACAATAAATAATAAAGATAAAGCGCGTCAAAGTTCAGGAGTAGGGGCTTGTGACGTCAAACTGCTAAAAAGTGTAGCAAACTATGACGTCACTCGGAACTTCAAAGGGCTATATCTTTATCATTTTTTGTTTAATCGACAAAAGAAAAAATACGTGTGCAATATTTTTTGAATATCTAATTGACGGACTAATTATAATTTTTTAGGAAACTAGCCTATTACAGGCGATTACGCCCTACACACTATCCCCAGTCACGGAGATACGGCCATCATGGGCGATGGTGTGGAGGCAACATTAGATGAGACAGATGGCAACACTGTAATCCTAAGACGCGCGATAAAAAACATGTGACGAGTGAAGCCTTTTTTACATCGCTTAAAAATCCGCTGCGAGAGTGTTTTCGGTTTACTGAATTGTTCGGGGTCAGAATGGTGCAATAGACACCCAAAAATTTAAATAAAATCCAAGGCTTTTAAAAAATAATAAATACACGCCAGAGGGAGATAGCTGTAGCTGGTTCTTGCAGCTTTACCGCTGGCTGGGCGAGCACAGAACATCACAGAAGACACGTCAAATGAATGTAGCAGCACAAGGAGTAGCCGCATCAGCTTGTGTCTGTCGTTATAAACTCTCCCTGTTAGGCCTCAATCTTACGCTCTTGCAGCTTTATTGCTGGTTTGGCGAGCACAGAATAGCACAGAAGAAGGTAGCTGCGCAAGGAGTAATTGCATGAGCGTGTGTCTATAAACCCAGCTCTCCCTGGTAGACCGCCAACATACGACCTTAACTGCTGGCTGGCTAAACAAATCAGAAAGAACGGAAGAAATAAAAACACGTAAAAAAATATAGACCTAATAATATGTCACTCGGTAGGGTAGGGATTTAACGATAGAAACGTCCAAATCCTTTGAAGATTAAGAAGATATGATAAAAGCAATACATTCTTTTTTGGCACACATTTGAAAATAGCTTATGTTACTTGGAGTAGTTTTATTAATTTTGAGTTGTGTCTGATATTCTGGCAACACTGCAGCTGAAATCGGTGTATCCTGTTTCCAATAGTTTATTGCACAATCTTTTACACAACAACAGTGACGGTATCCGTTCGGGATTTGTTCTTTAGACCGTGAACAGACTAGACCTTTTGCACAAGTCTATTACTGGATTCCATGGAAAACAGCAACACAGTAATCCCAGGACGCGAGACAAACATGTGTCGGGCGAAGCCTTCTTTTTTGCGTCGCTTAATGAATAAAGGAGATTAAAATCCGCGGCGAGAGTGCGTCCTGTTTGCTTTATTAGGGTTCAGTACGGAAATGGTGAAAAGGTTTTATTTCAAAGAAAAGTTGATAGAAAAAAAAAAGACTATGATAAAAGAATTCAAACGATACTCTGTTCAAAATATGTTTTTACAGATAATATCGTGGAATAAATAAATTCTACCACTTGAATTAAGCGAAAATATTTTAAGGGTGCCAACATGGGTTAAAGATATATTTTTAGTAGCAAATTTTATAATTTAGTCATTTTAGTTTCTTTAGCTAAAAGAACTTAATGTTTTTCTTTACGGCAAGCCGTAACAAAGTATTGTGAAAATATATAGCTGTGCTGTGATGTTAATAAATGCATGTACCAGCCCTTAAAATATTTGAGCTTGATTTAAAATAACCTGATACAGCTAGTAAATTGACCCACGACTTTCCCTTAACGGAGTGACTCAGCCTATCAATATGAACAACTTTTTCTATGGGAGCAATGTTGGGAACTCAAAATAAAAACCACATTCTCATACAAATTCGCCGGGTGGCAGAACTATTTAGTATGGAAATGGCAATTTTTTTTGAGTTCCCAGCATTGGTCCCATAGGAAAAGTTGTTCATATTGATGGTTTAAGTCTCTTTTTTGAGGGAACGTCGAGGGTTTATTTACACGATGTATTCATAAACTGGACAGAATTAGACACTTTCGCATTACAGTACGTTGCGCCTTTTAAGAACAACCAGTTCTTTCACTCTTCATCGCTCTTCTTCGCGTTTTACATGCCTAATTAATTTATGCTCTCAAAACTCATATTTTCTGAAGAAAATTTTTGAAGTGAATACTTCTTCAGCCAGCGTTGTGCACTTTTTGTGATGGGAATTTTTTTTTAACTCGCGTCAGGCTCAGGACGCGTGACCTGATCGAAAATTCATAAGACGGACACGAGATATGCAAAGGCGGGTTTTCACTTCTACCGGTACTCCCGGAGTGCAACCCGTTGTTTTTTATGTATATATAATCAAGTATTAGACTATAAGGAACCTTATTTTTGTGCACACTCTCTGTCATGATTTGCGGGGATAGATTTGAAAAAAGCCGTGTATTTTTAACTGACACGCAATGGAGTTGTATTGTGTTGTGAGTGATTCGTTTTTGTTGTCATACGTTGGTTTTTTAAACAATGGAACACTTTCAACCTACCACTTTATTTGTGTGATTGTTGGAATTGAATCTTTAGCACATAATTATGTATCATAGCTCATAAATATGGAGTTACATCCTTCGTGGTACGATGGATTTAACTCCTTTGAAACGTCAACGGAAACAAATAATAAAAAGGTTCGTGCTAAGTCCCGTTTATATACATATTGGTGCTTAAAGCGCGAAAGTTTAAAAAAAAATTAAGCTTACGCCCGCGGCTCCGCCTGCGTCAATATCGATCCCTCGGGAATAGTACTTTTTACCGGGGTGAAAGGTAGCCTATGTCCTTTTACGTACTCCGCAGAACTTGTATGCAAAATTTCATGATGATCATTTAAATAAACCAATGTATACTCAGCCCACATACCTAGTTTCTAAGGTTTTTGACAGCCTCCGTGGTCCAGTGGTTAAGGCGTTTGCCTGTTGACCCGGAGGTCGTGGGTTCGATTCCCACCGGAAGCATACTTTGTTTAGTTGTTTCCAGTTTGGTTAGGACATTGCAGGCTTGAATCACCTGATTGTCTGATAATAAAGATGACTCCGTGCTTCGGAAGGCACGTTAAGCAGGTGGTCCCGGCTGCCATCTGGTAGTCATTAAAGGAACCACGTCAGAGGCCGAGAGGCGGTTCCGAAGAACTCTGACACTAGGGTGTGCATGGTCGATTGACCGTGACACCTACTCGAAATGATGATGATGAAGGCTTCCAAAAATTGTGAGTGCACATAGCATTTAAGAGAAAATGCGCTGTGTATTTTATTGCCGCTTTTTTCTGCACTCCGCTTTGGAAGCGGCATTAAACTTAGCCATAAGTAAATTACTGACGTCAACAATTCTCAGTTGAAAATATATGATAATTAATAAGTGTCCAAATGACCTATATTAAATAAACGTTTTTGAATTTTTAATTTGAATTTTGAATCAAAATGAACAACTTTTTCTATGGGAACAATGCTGGGAACTCAAAAATAAATTCGACATTCTCATACAAACTGGCCGGGCGGCGGAACTCTTTTGTATGGAAATGACAATTTTTTTTTCGAGTTACCAGCTTTGGTCCAATGGAAAAAGTAGTTCATATTGCCATCAATATGAACAACTTTTTTCATGGGACCAATTTTTATCGTTTTGGACCCTTAAAGGGGTGACTCAGACCATTCTGAGTCACCCCTTTAAGGGTCCAAAACGAAAAAAAAATCACCATGTATACGAGTATGTAAGTGGGTATTGAAAGAGGCGATTAAGCTCGCGAGCCAGCGGACGCTGCATCACGCTTTATTAATTTAAATCCGGGTTTGTCCCGTATGAATAACACATGTTTTTATTTGTTTCCACCAAATGTGTTTTTGTGAGCAGAGTAGGTTATTTTTGTGTTGTTCGATTTTCCATTGTGACTCTATTGCCCAAGCAAGGCTACAATTTTCTGTTTTCAGTATTCATGTTAGCAAGTTTATCATCATCATCATCAGGTCCTTTTTAGTCTTCACTACAGGAGCACGAACCATTCTGTACTACTAGAGCCATACTTAGAGCAGCCAGTGGACTTAGCCTACACTCTCCACGCTGGCCAGACGGGTTGTAGAGGTCTCACAGATGTTTAAAAGCTTTGTTTAGCTTGTATTTCCTAAGTCGCCTTCTACGACATCCACGGGAAGACTTGGAGTGGTACTATTCTACTCTGCCGGAAACCACACGGCTTAGCAAGCAAGTTTATACTCGTGTGTAAGTGTTTCTTTGAGGAGCCCGATGGCCCAGTGGTTGTGAACATTAATAGCGGTTATGTAAGTTAAGCAACCTTGGGCGCAGTCCTCACTGTAATGGGTGACCGCAATTGGTACAAACAATTTTGGAGCTCTTCCATGCTTCGGAAGGCACGTTAAACCGTTGGTCCCGGCTGTCATCATTGAGGGCTGTCGTCAACCAATGTCAAATACGTTTAGGCAGCTTGAAAAATCTGACAACAGTATTGGCCACTCACACACACAAAAACAATAATAAGGTTATACAATAATATCTTTGATATTTCTCAACTGATTTTAATGTATATGGGCTATCGTTAGAAAATTTCTACAATGGCTTGGCCATAGGCTATTTTTTTTTGTAAAAATCCGGTGTTTTTTTTAACGACGAAAGAGTTTGCTTGCTTATTAAAATCAAAATACTAAATATATTCCGGCATTTCGAGTCTCAAAACTTTTAGGTCCTGTCGGCACAGAAGTCTTCTATAATCAGTTAATTAACATCTTTTAGTATTTAAATGAATAAAAAAAAAAAAAAAAAAAATGAGTCTTAATAACACTTATTTGGACTCGTTTTGTACACTAAAGCAAACAGTTTGTTTTACGTATGTGAAAGTTACACAAACGTCAGATTAGATGTCAGATGTTTCCAGCTGCTTAAAGGCATCTGTATAAAGACCACCATCTCAACAAGCCGAAATCAATGTTTCTTTCCGAACAAGAAAGTTCATGTTATTTTTGGGTTTTTTTAAATGATTAATTTCAGTGCGTTTGACCTCTATCTTGCCTGGTGTGAAGCAACGACGAGGTCTAGGGTGGTACATTCACTCTTTCCTTGAAAATCCCTAAATTGTACGAGTCGGGAAACAGTGACGCGGGGAGGGAATTCCATTCCTTCGCGGTTCGCATAATGAAGGAGAAGGCGAATCTAGAGGAAAGATGAACAGGAATATCGACCACGTACGGGTGGAATCCCTGCCCACGCCGTGTCGTCCGAAGATGGTCCACCGACCCACGTCACCATCCATTCCAGTGTCACCACATCCAGAGTTACTTCACAAGCGTTAGCGCTTATAAAGCGTACGCCTATTCGATCATCGCCTAGATTCGAGCAAATCATATTATCCCAATAAAGACATTGTTACTGATAAGGATAAAAATGGATTTAAATTTTAACGTGATTTACGTGTGCTAGCATCCGCATCCCGCAGCTTCGAGGATTTAATCCCTCGTTTTCAATTCCCAGCGACACACGATTTTCGTTTACATTGAGCAGAAAATACAAAACGTTGATATTTTACCAATATATCGCCAAGCTATATCTGTTTAGATTAATATTGGAAAATACGAAGCGATTTTGATGAGATTTTCAATAACGTGTAGAGCATTTTTCAAAGAGGACTTATAAGTATAATGCACGCGCACAGCCGGGAAGGGCTGCTAGAAAGCTATAAATTACACAGTAAAAAGCTTGTATGCTGGTGATATGGAAACCACACGGCAATCCGTTGCCGTGTGGTTTCCGGCAGAGTAGCATAGGAACACTACTAATCTTCCCACGGAGGGGACTTAGGAAACACAAGCTAAACAAAGCTCATAAACATCAATGAGACCTCTCCAATCCGTCTGGACAGCGAGGAGAGTGTAGGCCAAATCCTCTGTCTGTTCTGGCCAAGTATGGTATATCCGGCAGTACAGAAAGGGTCATGCTTCTGCAGTGAGAGACCTGATGATGATGATGATGATGATATGGTGGAAATTTTTGACGGACTGAAGCGCAGTAGTTCAATTGGCAGAGCGTTTAAGACTTTAGGTGCGACGTACGTAGACCTAAAGTCACAGGTTCGAAATCTGTCTTTTTTCACCATATCTTATTTCTTAATGAAATATGAGTATATCAAGCTGGTCTAAAATAATGAAAGTTTATAGGGATAAACTCCGACACAACGAGCATTAATATTAAGCTCTACGTAATTGACAAAATGATCAGCAGAGCAAGTCAGAGTCCCTTAGAGATTGTCTTATCTCTCAACCATAAACGTTTGTATATTCCAAAGCTTATTAATAATGTATATGCTGTAATACTGAACATCCATCAAAGCCTAAAAGGGTCTATAAAGTAATTAATGGGACTTGAATACTGATGTGACATCGTCATCGGAGCGCGACCAATTGGATTGTCCACAATCAATAATGAGACTGCGATTGAATGTTGAATACCAATTGGTTTGGGCGAAAGAGCTAACTAGTGTCACTCGAATTGATTTCATAATGGAGTAATAGTCGTATAACGCCGTTTTCAGAGGACGATACCAGGTACTCTAACCGATGCAGATGATAGTATGTAATTTTAAATTGGTAGCCTAAAAAGTTACCTATCAACATCAAGGCTTATTTGAAGACAATTTCTCAACCATAAACAGGAATTTATGATCGAAGGCCATAAAGATTTGTAATTTATAAAGCATAATAATATTACATATGCTTCCAAATAGAGAACATCCATCAAAGCCTAAAATAGTGTATAAAGTAATTACTGGAGCTCGCATACTATGTGACATCGTCATCGGAGCGCGACCAATTGGATTGTCCACAATCAATATGAGACTGCGATTGAATATTGAATACCAATTGGTTTGGGCGAAAGAGCTAACTAGTGTCACTCGAATTGATTTCATAATAGAGTAATAGTCGTATAACGCCGTTTTCAGAGGACGATACCAGGTACTCTAACCGATGCAGATGATAGTATGTAATTTTAAATTGGTAGCCTAAAAAGTTACCTATCAACATCAAGGCTTATTTGAAGACAATTTCTCTGCCATAAACAGGAATTTATGATCGAAGGCCATAAAGATTTGTAATTTATAAAGCATAATAATATTACATATGCTTCCAAATAGAGAACATCCATCAAAGCCTAAAATAGTGTATAAAGTAATTACTGGAGCTCGCATACTATGTGACATCGTCATCGGAGCGCGACCAATTGGATTGTCCACAATCAATATGAGACTGCGATTGAATGTTGAATACCAATTGGTTTGGGCGAAAGAGCTAACTAGTGTCACTCGAATTGATTTCATAATGGAGTAATAGTCGTATAACGCCGTTTTCAAAGGACGATACCAGATACTCCGAAGCAGATGATAGTATGTAATTTTAAATTGGTAGCCTAACAACATCAAGGCTTATTTGAAGACAATTTCTCAGCCATAAACAGGAATATATGATCGAAGGCCATAAAGGTTTGTAATTTATAAAGCATATTAAATATTACATATGCTTCCAAATAGAGAACATCCATTAAAGCCTAAAATCCTTATCCTTATCCTTACTAATATTAAAAATGCGAAAGTGAGTTTGTTTGTTTGTTTATTTGTTTGTTTGTTACGCTTTCACGTCGTAACTACTGAACCGATCATCATGCAATTTTGCATACAAGTTCTCTGGAGTGCGGAGAAAGACATAGGCTACCTTTTGTCCCGGGAAAAAGTACTATTCCCGAGGGATCGACATTGACGCGGGCGGAGACGCGGACGAAAGCTAGTAGTGTATAAAGTAATTACTGGAGCTCGCATACTATGTATTGTGACATCGTCATCGGAGCGTGAACAATTGGATTGCCTACAATCAATATGAGACTGCGATTGAATGTTGAATACCAATTGGTTTGGGCAAGGAAGCTTACTAATGTCACTCGAATTAATTTGTACCGGGAAAATGCTCAGATAGGAGCATTTGAGAGATTTCCTGGTTAATGATGCTCTTTAATAGTCAAGGATTCAGTCAGGTTATTTATTTTTCATTTGGGTACCACATGTATCTTCTTAATCTAAATCGCGGTATAAGCACAGAATTATTATAGAAACTAATGAAGTACAAATATGAAAATGTTCAGGTATATGTTGTATACCTATCGGATGTAACCCTTGCATATACAGAGCTAATTTATATTGAGTGTAAAATTTATCGTCGCCATAGCCTGGAACGGGTGACTTAGCCTATCAATATGAACAAATATTCCTATGGGGTTAATTCTGGGAACTCATTGTAAAAACAGTTTCGGTATTTTTCTTACCATTATGAAGATGTTCTGGGAAACAGGACTACTGTTTTTTGGAACATCTTGCCCAGTGGGACCTCTATGTCAAGGTCAAACATTAGCTACAAGTATTTAACCAGCTTACTTTCTACGCTTACTACTTACTTTTATTCGAATTCACACATGACTTTTTCAAGCAGCAGACTTTTTCTTCAACTCGTTAAGCGGACCCATGCCACATGTCTAACGCTCTTCGACTTACGGGATCTTAATGCTTAATCGCCTCATACCACATCAAAAATAAGAAAAATTCTACTTATAGCATCGCTCATTTTCCTAGCTTCGCTTAGCACAGCTATAAAACAGAATGCATCCTCGCAGCGCTTAGGCTAGTTTCCTA
Source organism: Elegia similella (assembly GCA_947532085.1). Classification (NCBI taxonomy): domain Eukaryota; kingdom Metazoa; phylum Arthropoda; class Insecta; order Lepidoptera; family Pyralidae; genus Elegia; species Elegia similella. Next base: position 6,972,128 of record OX383928.1, read on the forward strand.
AAATAATATAATTTGTCCTTCAGTTAGATAATTAAAAAATATTGGATACGTATTTTTTCTTTTGTCGATTAAACAAAAAATGATAAAGATATAGCCCTTTGAAGTTCCGTGTGACCTCATAGTTTGCTACACTTTTTAGCAAGCTTTCGTCACGAGCCCCCACTCATAAACTTTGAAGCGCTTTATCTTTATCATTTATTGTTTATTTGACAAAAGAAAAAAATACGTGTCCAATATTTTTAAAATATCTAACTGACCGACTAATTTTGATGTTATTATTTTGACCCAGAAAACTAGCCTATTAGAACTGCAGACTAAGAGGTAAAGTGGTCGAGAGTATCCGTCTATTCCAACCCGAAAACGATACATAGCTATTTGCTATATATCTATAGCTCTGAGCTAATTAGTTTCGAGTTCACATGGTACCCACCAATATGTAATTCAGAGATGCGCGGCGACACGTCTGCATTTCGAAATCAATTGAAATTCAATATTACGGTACGTATATACTCTATATGAGCTCGGATTGGCTCAGTTCATTTTATTAGTCATCTCGACTGCCAGATAATATTAGCTAACAATGCAAACTTGTTCGCAACGTTTGAAAGTATTATAATATTTGTATGTTTTTGTCAAACAGTATGTTTTTGTTAAAATTAAAAAAGGCCAGGGGTGTCATCCTCAACTTCCTGTCCGGTGGTTGCAGATTTGGCATCGTGGAATAGTTACGTTAAGCACTCTCCCCAAACTATGGCGCACCTCCTCTCATGTCCAAGGTGCCCGACCACCTGCACTCCTTAAAAGCATCTAAAAAAGGCATAGAAGTGGCCTGTTATTGGGCTGGAAAAATATAGTAACTAAAGTACCATCGACACGAAAAGAAGAAGATGGTAAGACTCGCGAGGTTTACAGGTCACAGAGCCACTCGTTATAAGAGAATTCATAACTGATCAAGCTAGCGCGAACGAAGCTTCTCTGCTTCAGCTTAAGCAAAAATTCTTTCGTATGTCTCTGCGGCTGTTCTCTTCTGCAGGTAGTATTTTTAATTTTGGGAGCAGGTTATGCTTTGATAGATTATCATATCATCATCATACTATAGGAGCCCCATGGTACAGTGGTTCTGAGCATTATTAGCGCTTACTTATGTTAAACAATCCTGGGCGCGGTCCCCATTGGGATGGGTGACCGCAAGGGACATAAAAATATCGCGAAGTCCTCTGTGCTTCGAAAGGCACGTTAAACCGTTGGTCTCGGCTGTCATCATGATGCCTTCAAGCAGCTTGAAAAATTTAACACCAATGTTGGCCACGAAAAGCAAGCAAGAATCATAATACTTACATAGAGGTCTACCTACAGCCACAGGTACTTAAAATGTTGTAATCAGGCTGTTCAGAGTCGAGGACTAACTCATAATGAGATCAGCTCAATGACTATTATGGTACGCAAAATTTACCCGAAGAAATATTCTTTCATAAATTTCAGTTTGACGATTTAGATGTTTCTCAAAAAGACTGGGGTCTGGTAGTTTATTATCTGACAGGGACAAGTGGAAAGAGATGAGAGAGACCTTTACTGAATAATGGAACTATTTTTTTTAATAGCCTATTTCGGTGTCCCCCTGCTGGGCAAAGGCCTCCCCTTTTTGTTTCCAATAATTTGCCAGCCGCTTATATAACCATCCAAGTCGTCGCGCAATCTTCAAGGTCTGCCACGTTCCATCCGGTTTCCACATGGTGGCCACCTTGGCCCACCTTTCTTCTTGCATGCGGCAGATGTGTCCCGCCCAGTCCCACTTAAGCTGTGCTGATTTCACACCTACATCCTTTATTAGAGTTATGGAACTATATAGATACAAAAATATATTACTACATGTGTGTTTGATTTAAAAAAAACATAAAAGAAGTCAAATAAAATACGCATATTTTTGGGTGTGACCTAAAAAATATCTTAAGCACCGAATTGCCTCCTTTTGATTTTGCAAGTCATCAAAAATTTTATTCAACACTTTAGTTTCGCTAGAGATAGCTTAGTCCTGACATTAAAAATGTATCCTACACTCTATAAATAAACGAATAACTTGAATCTTGATGGCATTAATAACTAAAATGCTTTCAAGTCCAAAGTGCATATAAAATCAAATATTATTCTGTTAGTGAATATCACCGGTGATATTGTTTAGTGTACGATATAAATATGCTCACTATTAGAAGTATATACATGACAGAAAAAAAACAACGGGTTGCACTTCGGGAGTGCCGGCAGAAGTGAAAACTCGCCTTTGCGGTCACGTGTCCGTCTTACGAATTTTCGATCAGGTCACGTGTCCGGACGCGAGATTGTCATTTTTTACCCATCCCAAAAAGTGCACAACGCAGCTACAGAAGCTTTCTTTTAAAAAAATCAGAAGTATTTTGATTTTATCTTTGTCATTATTGTAAACGAAGCAATGAGGAGTTTTCAAAATATCTGTTAAAAAAGTTTAATGTTAGTAACATGGCGTTAATAAAAACATAAAGGTCAATATCATGGATGATGACATTTTATCGTGATTATATAATAATTACCTACTTTTCAAATGTCAAGTCGACATTGTCATTGACAGGTTGACAACTAAGGGGGCTTCGGCTTCGGCTCTCTCACTCACCGAACGAGCTCACCAAACGTCGATTTTCTGTGAGAGTGTGGTACTTCCCGGGATGAGCCGACCTATTCATGCTACTAGCTGAATTTTGCCGGTATCGTGGCTCTACCACGACTAAACATTCTGGGGAAGTAATTCTTGCACCTCTTCTGTACAATACTAACATTAGAATGCAGCCTATTTCATACTCTACCACGAACCGGAAAACTAATAGGCACTAGTTAGAAGGACAGTATTACAGTTTAAAATACTAATACGAAGAAACATATATTTTTATGCTGGTCTGGAAGAAAAACAAAACCTAGAATGTACCAGCTGCTTCTCCTCCCGTGCAGATCATAAATTGCAACCGGGGGAATGGGCGAAAATCTGAGGAATCGTGTTAGTAGGCGCAGTAGCTAGAAACCTATCCCTATATTGACTAGCTCCGTGGCGCAGCGGTCAACACGCCTGCCTGCGACACGGAGTGACCGGGTTCGATCCCCGGCCAGGTCAAGATGGAAAATGATCTTTTTCAGATTGGCCTGGGTCTTGGATGTGTATCTATATATGTATTTGTTATAAAATATAGTATCGTTGAGTTAGTATCCCATAACACAAGTCTCGAACTTACTTTGGGGCTAGCTCAATCTGTGTGATTTGTCCGTATATATTTATTTATATTTATATTGATTCAGTTTTTTAACTTCACGTTCGCCAACATGCTAAACGTGGCTTAAAGGTCTCATAAACGTAAGTTCTGTCTACTCCGTAAGGGGAAAAGACGAGATTATATGTATGTATGTAAATGTATATATATTTAGTTTATACATAGCCCCTACATGAGCCAAAACCCATAAATATCACATATCTTGCTCTTATCTCTGCCGCATTCATGTCGTTTTATTGTAATATTAGTAATTACTTCCCAAAATCAATTACACGTGACACGCTTTATTGCCATGGAAGATATATGGGCTCAATCAGATTTACTCTATTTTACTCACTAACTCCAAGTCCTAAGGTTTCAATTTCTCTGTGTCCTTAAAATAGACAAAAGAGAATTTTAGTAAGTTATTATTTTGACGAATTTACAATGAAAAGGATATTCTATTCAGTTCTGAAGTTCAACCACTGACTGACTGACTTTATTTAATATGACCGTATTTTAGGCTTGATAGAACTGACACGTAGTCAATCAGCCCCTACAGTTTCCTTGAACTTTCTATACAAGGAAACTGACTGACTATATTATATTCACACTGCACTCTGCTAACATCCAAAGCCAAAGTTCATCCGTTCAAACTTGGGGAGAAACTTCGGTTCAGTGACGAAACTTGTCTGAAACATTTTAAATAAGAGTATTAAGTCAATATAATACCTAACGTAATAAATAATAAAAATATATATAAGGTGACATATCATACAGATTGACCTTTCAACTACCAAGCGGTCCAATGAGGACGCTTATCAATAGAAAATCCATTGTCTGCGTTTCTCGCGCTTGAAGACCCACAGTAAGTTGTGAACTTGTATTATAGGATAAAAACTCAACGATACTATATTTTATAAAAGATACACATATATATAAACATCCAAGACCCAGGTCAATCTGAAAAAGATCCTTTTCCATCTTGATCTGACCAGGGATCGAACCCAGTATTCAAAGACACTTGCTTACCGCAAGTGCCACTAGCCACAGAGGTCATCAATAAAATAGTAGAAGTACGTAGTAGTACACAACTTATGTAATAGAACACTACGGGGAACACGCCCGCCAAGAGAGAGAGACAGTCAAAGGGATACAATTGAAGGCCCATTATTTTTTGAACTTCAGAGCTGAGAGCCCGTTAGTTCAGGCAATTGCAATCGTTACTAGCGTGCATTGAGCGGCTTCCCGCTTTTGAGGACTATACATGGTGAATTTTTTATCGTTTTGGACCCTTAAAGGGGTGACTCAGACCATAAACAACTTTTTCTATGGGACCAATGCTGGGAACTAAAAAAAAAAACCGTCTTTTCCATACAAAAGAGTTCCGCCGCCCGGCCAGTTTGTATGGGAATGACGAATTTTTTTTTAGTCCCTAGCATTGTTCCTATAGGAAAAGTTGTTTATTTTGATGGTCTGAGTCACCACTTTAAGGGTTCAAAACGATAAAAATTTCACCGTGTATAGTCATACTATATCTATTATTATATATGTTAGTCCCGGCTGCCATCTGGTAGTCGTTAAACGAACCACGTCAGAGGCCGAGAGGCGGTTCTGAAGAACTCTGACACCAGGGTGTGCATGGTCGATTGACCGTGTCACCTACACGAAATGATGATGATGATTATGTAAAAATGAAGCCCGAATTTGGCACCGGCTGGACCGGCTGGACCGAATTGGGGTAATTCTTTTTTTGTCGTATCTGTGTTTATCAGGAGAAGGTTCTTATGAGAAAAACTGAAAATACTCCAGGACCTTATTAACTTTTGAAACATTACCTCCTAGAATCGTAACTGTATGTGTTACATATTATATTTATTTATTAAAGATGTAGTATAGTTATTCTATATATTTATAAACGTTGCTTAGTACCATCCTAAACATCTTTCTTTTCATTTGGCACCTATTTATTTTATTTCTTTGTCATTTCCCAAGGGTTGACTGGGAGAGACTGCTTTTAGCATTAAGTCTACCTATTGTAGCTTTTAAGGATCAATAAAACTTTTAAATAAAAATAAATACTCTGACTGGGCTGCAATACAAAGAAAACGGTACCACCAAAAGCCATCATTATTATAAACTAAAGAATTCATCATTTCGAGTAGGTGACACGGTCAATTGACCATGCACACCGTGGTGTTAAATTTTTTCGGGACCCACTCTCGGTCTCTGACTTGCCTTGCCTTCTGTAGCCCGGGAACATCTTAATTATCAGACGATCAAGTGATGCAAGCCTGCAATGTCCTAACTAAACTGAAAACAAATAAACAAAGTATGCTTCCTATGGAAATTGAACCCACGACCACCGGGTCTACAGGCAAACAGCCTAACCACTGGACCACGGAGGCAGTTAAGTAAAGAATTACCAAATATCATTACACAGGACCAATGGCTTTACGTGCCTTTCGAAGCATGGAACCATCTTTATTATCAGACAATCAATTGATTGCCTGCGATGTCCTAACCAAACTGGAAAAAACTAAACAAAGTATGCTTCCCGTGGAAATCGAACCCACGACCCGCGGATCTACAGGCAAACGCCTTAACCTCTGGACCACGGAGGTAATCCCATAAATTGAATTAAATCGAAATGAATAAAGAATTACCAAATGTCATCACACACCAAATATCTCGTATAAACTTGATTCATACTATTCACAGCTTATTCGATAAGAAGAAAAGAGAGTAAAGCTGCGAGAACACGCCCGTTAGAGACCGTCAATTGGATACAATTGAAAGCTCCATTATTTGTAGGGCTCTCAGAGCTGAGAGCCCTCGAGTTCACGCAATTGCAATCATTAATCGTTTGCATTGAGAGATTTCCCTCTCTATAGAACTGTATAATAGAAAATTATGTTTTTAGGACTTGTCATCATCATTTCGTGGAGGTGACATGGGCAATCGACCATGCATACCTTGGTGTCAAAGTTCTGCCTCCGTCTCTAGGCCTCTGACGAGGAACCACGTCAGCCAGACTACCAGAATCGAAAAACCTAACCTTCTCTAACATAGTTAGGTCATAATCTAATATGTACATTTAATATATTTGTCAAACAAGCAAATCTGCCAGGTAATTAATATTTCAAATCTAGCTCGTGTATTTGGTGAATACATATTGCACAGGAAGACTAAGATCCCAGTTCTGCTTAGGCTACGTGATTTAAACAAAGCTATAATATTCATTCGTAGTTTAGACTGAAGTGAAGAAGGTATGGCTCTCTTAAATTTTATTTACGCACCCATTTGAAGACATGAGGATTAATTTGTGTTTCATCATCATCATCATAACAGCCACTATAAGTCCACAGCTGGACAAGGACTCTCAGGGTAAGGGTATCTTCTGCGCGAGCGCAATTTCATTGGCTTCTTGTGCTTCTAACGCTGCTGCCCATTGGAAGTATTTTTAAGGAAAGGATAGGTCCTTTGTCCCACCTTCAAAATACTTCCAGATCTAGGAAGGGAATAAAAGTATTGGGATACTACCTACTTGGAGGATTGGAAGAAAAGCAAGTAGCAACTCGGGCGCGCGTACCTGATGCTATACCTACAACCACTGGACAGGCTGTTGAGGATGATATCCCTGACCTTTATTTCTGTTTATACGACATTTATGACACTGTCACGATACCTGAAAATAACAATGTTAGGAACATACTGTCTGTGACGTAACTAAATATAAATTACACTGAGATTTTATGGTGTCTGTAAATAAATTAGTTTAGTAACAATTTTTGGATAATTCCCGCGTCACCAATTTTGTGTACGGCATTAATCAACATTGTTTTTTTTTAAATTACAATATATGTAATGCGAAAACAGCTTTCACTCCCGGCTCTAAGTTAGGAAAAAAACAACTTGGCTAAAATGACGTACGATAGGTTGACCTGGGATCTTAAACTATCGACGTAAAGCCTGTCAAGTTTACGTCGACTTGTATGACACACGTCGCAAGCATGTTACTCGCAGATCGCAGACGAGTTTCTGACTATGGCTATTGACATGACACGAAACTAGACCTAGTACAGGCAACAAAGTTCTTCCGTATGCAGGGCCGCTGCTATACAAAAGGTTTAAGTTTAAGGGCCCGCCATAGGCCAGGCGGCGTGGCGGTACAAACGCGGATGGTCTAAACGCATTGGCTACTTTGGATATTTTCGTTTTTAAAGAATATTTAAGTGTTATTCGAAAAAAAAATACATAATGGTTGCCTTATCTGTAATACAATTATAATCAAAAGTTTCAAGGTTATTTTTAATTTATTTGGTGAATACTGCTGTATACTTACTACAGTATATGATTTGGAGGCAACTTTGCAATTTTTTTCTATTGAGCAAATTTGACGCAATCGTGTTTTTGAGTAAGATCGTTACCAGAGTTAGTCCTGAACTTTGCTGCATTTTTTTTTTCAACTTGAGTATTTCATTATTATAGATATTACAAACAATCATGCAAATCAGTGTGTGTGAGGTAGTACGAGCCTTTATGTAAATCATTAGGTCCTGCAATGGAATTTCAGACAATAATAGGCTTTGTACATATATTTTAAATCATCATCATCATTCCAGCCGTTAGAAGTCCACTAGTACAAACGTATTTCATAAAGTTTAGCAAAAGCAATGAAAAAGAACCGGCCAAGTGCAAGTCGGACTCGCGCACCAAGGGTTCCGTACATTTTAAATCATCATCATCATTCCAGCCGTTAGAAGTCCACTGTTGGATCAAACCCTCTCCCTAGGATTCTTCGTTCCATGAGAGGATATTGCGATACTCACCACGCTTGGCAGGCGGGTTGGCGAGCGCAGTTTCTTGGGCTTCTTGCGCTTCTGGTACTGCTGTCCATCGTAAGTATTTTAAGCTGGGGAAGGATTGGAATTTGTTGGATTTGGTAAGGGAATTAAGGTATTGGGAAAGTACTCGCTCGGATGAATAGGGTAAACCAAGTAGCAGCTCGGGTGGCCGGGCGCGCGTACCCGATGCCATACCTTTGCCATTGGCTAGCTCCTTGGCGCAGCGGTCAACACGCCAGCCTGCGACACGAGAGTGCCCGGGTTCGATCCCCGGCCAGGTCAAGATGGAAAATGTTCTTTTTCAGATTGGCCTGGATCGTAGATGTGTATCTATATATGTATTTGTTATAAATAAAAATATGTATTTGTTATAAATTTAAAAAAAATCATTGAGTTAGTATACCATAACTTAGTTATTGTTCTGAGACTATAACACGAGTCCCGGACTTACTTCGGGGCTAGCGTAATCTGTGTGATTTGTCAGTTTATATTTATGTATTATTTATATCTGCAACCACCGGACAGGCAGATGAGGATGACATCCCTGACCATTCAATAGTTATTATTATTGATACTACCTACATTTAGATTTCAAAATCTTTTGTTTTAGTAAAAGTATTACAATAAAGATTGGTACCGAATTTCTTAGTCAATTGTCTTTTGAATAGACCGTTTAGCCGATTACTGCCATACAATGATTTTGTAACTAAACTTTCCTCCTCCTTATCGTATCGAGCATATTACCGATTGAGTCTGCATGTGGATGATTGCTAGCCACATCGCACATTAATTCTCTGATTTTTGCCCATTCCCTCGATCGGGTTTTCCGATCAGAAGCAGCTGGTACATTCCACATTGCCTCAATAAAAATAACTAAATTAAACTTGAATTCAAAGACATGAAACCCTTCTGATTCGGGTCACATACGGACAATATTGAACAAAATACTCTCTCATACAAACCTAATCATAGGAAAAGGGAAAATCACATCGAGAATTCGTATAACTGATTCAAACGGTCACGAACGGATTGGACAGCGTACGTGATAACGTGGTAAGGGCGTTATCACACTACTTCAATTTATCTTTACTGCTATCTGGTCGTTAAAGGAACCACGTCGGTTCTGAAGTAAAAGTCAATTCTAAAATTAAATAACGGCATATATACCATAATATTTATTAATGCATTATTTATTAATTCAATCGTAATAAATCTTCAGTCTTCCTACCACCTGTATGCAGACGATCTCCAAATTTATTATCATTCGCGTCTGTCTGACTTATCCAACGCTATCAAAATAATGAATGATGATTTATCACGAATATCCGAATGGAGTAAATCTTTTGGCTTAGCTGTTAACCCGGCCCGTAGTCCGTATTTTATATCTCGTATAGATTGGAATTCTCTGCATCCCCTTGTTTTTAATAATGAATATATCTCCTTTTGTGATACGGTCAAAAACATTGGAATTACTTTTGATAAAACGTTATCGTGGTCGCATCAAATTGGCGAGATTAGTAGGAAAATGTTCGCTGCTGTAGGTTCGCTTCGTAGGATCCGCTACTTTTAACCTACTGACACCAAAATTGCGCTGGCGCAATCCTTGCTTCTTCCTCTTCTGGACTACGCTGACGCTTGTTTCCTGGACATTACTGAAGATCAATTGAATAAGCTGGAACGTCTCCAAAACTTAGCTATTAGATTTATATTCGGACTTCGTAAATTCGATCACATCTCTTCCTTTCGCTCCGAGCTCAATTGGCTTCCGATACGTCAACGTCGAAATTTACATATTATCTCCCTTTTGTTTTCTATTTTGTTTAATCCACATTCTCCCCCATATTTGAAAAATCGTTTCAGTTTTCTCAGTGATGTTCCTGGGCGAGGGCTCGGTAGTACTGTCTCACTTAGGCTTCGCATGCCTACTCATTCTACCAAATTCTGTTCTAATTCCTTTTCTGTCCAGGCTGTTCGACTATGGAACGCCCTTCCTCTTGATATTCGGAAGTCTCAGACTATTTTGAATTTCAAAAGCCTCGTTAAGTCTCATTATCTCTCCACTTGTACTTGATATTTCCTTTACTGTTGTATTGTAATGTATGTATGTTTATGAATATGTATTTGTAATTATAATATGTATGTATTTTATTTGTTTGTATACACGTATATGTAAGTTTATTGGTAGGTACCTATGTATTTTTAGTTTTAAAATTATGTCTTGCTGCACCATCGCCTATGTTGTTTATTTTCCATCTACCCTAAGGTTGACTGGAAGAGATCGCTTAGCGATAAGTCCGCCTTTAAACCAAATGTATGTTTTTGTACTCCAATTGTGTTTAAGTTTAATTTGGTGTAATAAAGAATTTTTCATTCATTCATTCATTCAATATTAATATCAAACTGAAGGTAAAACTCAAAATATTATATTCTTATTTTAAAATATTCAGTCAATCTGAATACGTCCACCGACTTACTACTGCTCTCGTTCTAACATAAGGTCTGGCACAGCATGCCATCTCTTTCTACTTTGGCGCAAAACTGCCGCGCTGTGTTTGCGCTGGTTTGCGCGCATCCGTGCCGCTCTATCTTTTTTTTTCGTGAACATCTTGTACCGCTTGTATGACTTTGTTCGGTGCCTGCCTCTGAAGCGTGCGCCTGCCTCTGACGCGTGCGCCTGCCGCGCGTACTCGTGAACGAGCCGTGACACCAGGGTGTGCATGGTCGATTGACCGTGACACCTATTCGAAATGATGATAAATTTACCTTGATAGATTTTCCAAAGGAATAAATTATAAGAAAACAGCCAAGTGCGAGTCGACTCGCGTGAGAGGGTTCCGTACTATAAATGTAATGTTCATCAATTAAAACCGTATCAATTAAACTACTTTTACATTTTGTGAATGTATTTAAATTAAGTGCAAATATTTTAAAGGCTTCTTGGCGTAGGCCTACGGGGCGACTACTACCTATGAAAGTACGTAAATAAAACACTACACGATTTTCCGAACATGAATCAAAATAAATATATAAACTAACAATATTATGTAATTTGACGAAATAAGCTAACTTAACGAAGTAATCTAATTTGACGAAATAATCTATTTGACAAAGCAGTCTAATTTGACAAAAATATTTGACTAACGTAATTAATTTATAATGTAATTCAATTTATGACCACAGAATTTATCGTATTTTACTACACCAATTTGTAAGATTTTTAAAAATATATTCATTAAAATAATGTTAGTAAATTGATCTCTAGGAGTGAAAACAACATTGTAATCATTTTGAGGTAGTAGAATAAATGGCTTTTTATTTTAAAGGCTGGTTTCATAGGCATAAGAAATACTTTAGTAGAAAGTTTTAAGAATCTGATCCGAAACGTCGATTAGATTTTTTTTTATTAAACAAAATAATTAATTTTTCAATGAAAATCGAAAATTTAACCATTTGTTGTCGACGTCAGTAAATTAGTATCTATAGTAGGTAACGGTTAAAAATTTGTACACTAAGCGTTTTTTTGTTTTGTAAACAAGGTGTATTTGGCATCTGTTTTCTTAAATGTTAAAGCTTAAGTATCGCTAAAAATAGCGTGTCGTTTTTTTTTAATTTTGCTTCTAAACTACTTTTCATTATAAAAAAAAGGATCTTATATCCTCGCGAGTTCACGAGTTCTTTTAATTGATATGTCACACGATTGTTACAGCTGGTATTAGGTATTTATATAAGCGTGTTAAATTTGTATTTAATATTTTTATTAGCAAATTTGCAGTCATAGACGGACAGACAAGTGATATTTTAAGGGTTCCGATTTGTTACTCCGTTGTACGGAACCCCAAAAGTACTCTCCCGAAAGGAGTAACTGCAGAAGTGCAAGATAAGACGTGCTTTCTGTAACTGTGAAGAATATTGCGACAAATATTGGATCACGTCTTTAACTGTCATCGTTCGTATTTGATTCAGCGTTTTATTGACTTTCCTGCACTTCACATTACAGATTCAGAAATTTATTTATATAGAATTTAAGACGGTACTGCACGAAATTGTAAAATTTACGTGTTTTCCAATCACTAGTACTATGCGCTGAATTAATTAAATACATCAAAAGTATTTGCATAATTTAGGTTGTTCCTTGAACAAGACCGCCCCTTGTTGGAATTAGAAATAGATACATATGGAATTAAAAAATTAGATATATATGTTATGGTATCTAAAGATATTTTTCTTTGAAAACTTTGTAATTTTTACGTCTAAAAAATAATTCTTACATGACAATATTTATATTTACATCTCGGAGGTCGCCCCGTTTCTTATTTTTTTTATAAAATTATAGAAATGAAAATATTAAGACTTTTCATCTTTTTCCTAATCGCCTAATGGTTCTGCGCAGCCTAAGGGCCTACGTTCGCGCGGCACCCGCTTAAATTTGCCCAATTTATACCGAGTTTGTAGACCAATCTCAGATCAGACCATGTTACACCTTTTGTCATGTCCATTGTGCCCCACTTCCTGCATTGACTAGCTCCGCGGCGCAGCGGTCAACACGCCAGCCTGCGACACGGAGTGACCGGGTTCGATCCCCGGCCAGGTCATGATGGAAAATGATCTTTTTCAGATTGGCCTGGGTCTTGGATGTTCATCTATATATGTATTTGTTATAAAAGATTTGTTATCGTTGAGTTAGTATCCCAAAACACAAGTCTCGACCTTACTTTGGGGCTAGCTCAATCTGTGTGATTTGTCCGTATATATTTATATTTATTTATTATTTATAAAGTACGACCACAACTCTGCCTCAGCGAGTGGCGTGGCTTTCGCAACCTACTGGAGGGACGAAATTTAATATATGTTTAGATGTTTTGTGCCACCGACACGATAAGAAGAAGAAGACCAATTTGACTCATCATTACCATCATTACACCCTTAAAATGTTTACTACTGGACAAAGGCCAAAGATACTTTGTTCTATGAGAGTATACTGCCATACTCACCACGCTTGGCAGGCGGGTTGGCGAGAATCTGACTCAAGTAGTCATTTGCATTGACCAGTACCTGCTTCTGGTGTAAAATACAGTGAGGCAACTAGTGGATCACTAGTGTGTGAATTAGAGAAGGCAATGGCAAACCACGTCGTTCCTGCCAAAAATAGCCATTGTGCGCGTTTATTTCTAACTAGCTGTTGCCCGCGGCTCCGCCCGCGTTGATGTCGTTCCCTTGGGAACAGTAGAAATGATATGATAAAAATTCTATACAAACACCTCCCCCTCTGCTTTTTCCCCTTAAGGGGGAATTTAATACATTTCACCTGCATAGATCTTTAGCCCTTAAGGAGGGGATTTTGCCCATATCACCTACATTTTTTTATTGTAATGGAGAACTTATATACTTATTGTCATATTTCTAAGTCTAAAAATAAAAAAAATCTATACAAACTACCCCACCTATTTTACTCCTTCAAGGGGAAATTTCGTCCATTTTAACTACACAGATCTTTTTAATTGTAATGTAAACATATATACTTATTTTTATACTTCTATGTCCAGAAATGAGAAAATTTCCATAAAAACTTTACCCCCTATTTACCCCTTCAAGGGAGAATGTTGTCTGGTTCACCTAAACAGATCTTTTTTAATTTTAATTGAAAACTTGTGTACCTACTTTCAAACTTCTAAGTCCAGAAATTAGAAAATTCCATATAAACTCACCCCCCTTGATTTTCTAAAAATCCTTTCTTAGTGCTCATTTACATCATAAAAAGAATCCCTGTGCCAAATTTCAAGTTTCTGGGTACAGTAGTTTCGGCTGTGCGTTGATATATAAGTCAGGTTTACCTTTGGCCCGCGGCTCCGCCCGCGTAAGTGTCGATTTCTCAGGAACAGTAGAATTACCCGGAATACATTAGTTAATGACTTTCAATAAAACACCTTAATATTGAATTTCAATTGAATAACTTCCAAAACGGAAAGTTTCATACTAACTTTGCATTCCCATTATATCCCCTTAAGGGATGATGAGAAAAGTATTTTACTCGTGTTTCTTCATGCCTTTCAGTAAAGAACCTTCATACTGAATTTCATTCGACTAACTTTAAAAATGGCAAAGTTTCATGCTTACTTTGCACCCCTATTTTACCCCCTTAAGGGATGATTTTTGAGTAAAATATTTTACTCGTGTTTCATATGAAAGGTATGAAATAAAGAACCTTATGCTAAATTTCATTCGAATAACTTTAAAAAAAGGCAAAGTGTCATACTAACTTTGCAACCCGTTTTACCCCCTTAGGAGATGCATTTCCAAAAATCCTTTCTTAGTGCTCCCCTACGTTATAAAAGGAAACCCTGTGCAAAATTTCAAGTTTCTAGCCCTTATAGTTTAGGCCCTGCGTTGATATGTCAGTCAGTCAGTCAGCTTCTCCTTTTTTATTAGTATGGATTACTATGGATAGTATGGATAGGTATAATGCTGTCGTATAATGATAATGAATTGACTTTGGATTTTAATTTTCTTATGTCACTTATTATTTTTATTTTTTTGCTATGTATTTGCAGGCAAACTCATGCCTTGAGTTCATTCAAATGACTATAACTTTTTTTTTAATGAACCGATTTTCATGAAACAATCTTTAAATGTTTTGCTGAGTTAAAACTAAGCAATTGGTGAAAGTTTGAAGTAAATCGGTTCCGTATTTTCGGAGATAATCGTGATCATACATACAGACAAACAGACAGACAGACAGACAGACAGACAGACAGACAGACAGACAGACAGACAGACAAAAAATTCCAAAAATTTCTTTTTGCTTTCTATTATTCTTTTTAAGTGTCCCTCTATCCATTTCAGTCAAAAATTCTAAATGTACAGACAAAATATTTTTACTGTTTTATTATATGTATAGATGACACTGACAAGAGCCTCATTGTTTGGTAAGCGTAATGGCAAATTCCCAGCGTTCCAAAATACATACGAAATAAATCTAAATCAGAACACTCTCCACGCGATTTCACTTCGCACTAGAGCGTCGTTTTTTATTAAAATGCTTTAGTGTGGAAATAGCTTTATGCCCGCTATTGTTTACGCACTATTCAGGCTGTACCTACCAATCAGCGTATTATCCGCTTCCAGGAAAATTATGGCAGACATGTGTGGCGGTTTTCAACAGGTTGATAAAAATAACCTGTTTATTATTGAAAGGATCAAAAAGGCAAGACGGCAGGACAGTTTTGATACTTATTTGTTTTTGTGTATGGGGCCAACACTTGAGTCAGATTCTTAAAGCTACCTAAAGATATCTACCAAAGCTTAACGGACGCTATTTAATGAAAACAGCAGGGACCAACGGCGCAACTGCTTTTCAAAGTATGGAGGCGCTTGGAATATTTTTAACCGAATAAAAAAAAAGAGGTTTTCCATTCGGTTGTATTTTTAAATTGAAAACTTCAATTTGGCGTTGTGCACTTTTTGGGATGGGTAAAAAATTATAAACTCGCGCCAGGACACGTGACCAGAGACCGCCGGCGCGGCGTAGGAGAGGAAGTAATATCCCCTTCTCTTACTACCGCGCAGACTTTTTACTTCTGCCGGCACTCCCGGAGTGCAATCCGTTCAGTAGTTTGATTGAAGTCGCTTTTTTATATGAAAGATTATTATGTCACATGTGGTCACCCATTGTAGCGGGATCCACGAGCTGGAGTAGGATAGCATGCGTAAGCGCTATAGAAGGGGGGGGGGGGGGGGGGAGCCATGGATGATAAATGTGTATTTAATCGAAATGCCGGGGGAACCATTGGACTTCAAAGATTAGGTGGTAGATAGAAGAAAGGTTATTTTATCATTACAGCCTAAAAAAAGTCCACCGCTGGACAAGGTACTCTCCTAATGATTTTTCATTCCAAGGGAGGATATTGCCATACTCACCACGCTTGGCAGATGGGTTGGCGCAGTCTCTTTGGTTTCTTGTGCTGTCCATCGGAAGCACTTTAAGGATAGGAATTTGTTGGATTTAGGATGGGAATAAATGTATTGTGATACTGCTCACTCGGATATAACGGAAAAGAAAGTAGCAAGTCGGGAGGCCGGGCACGCCTACCCGGTCCCATACCTGCAACCACCGGACAGGTAGTTAAGGGCCCGTACTACCTCACACTGCTTTGCATGATTGACTGTTATATCAATAATAATTAAATACTCAAGTTGAAATAAAAATGCAGCAAACTTCAGGACTAACTCTGGTAACTATCTGACTCAAAAACACGATTGCGTTAAATTTTCTCGATAGCAAAAAATTGCAAAGTTGCCTCCAAATCACGTCTAATTTACTCGGTATATAGCATTATTCACCAAATACATTAAAATTAACCTTGAAACTTTTGATTATTATTGCATTACAGATAAGGCAGCCATCATATGTTTTTCTTTTTCGAATAACCCTTGAATTTTCCTAAAAAACAAAAAATATCCAAAGTAGCCAACGCGTTTAGACCATCCGCGTTGGTACCGCCACTCCGCCTGGCATATGGCGGGCTCTTAAGGATGACACCTCTGACCTTATAAAAGGTAATGGCATGAATTTCCAAATGATCATCATCATCATTACAACCACAAAACGTTCACTGCTGGACAAGGGCCTCTCTCAAGGATTCCTCGTTCCATGGGAGGATATTACCATACTCACCACAGTTGGCAGACGGGTTGGCGACCGCAGTCTCTTTGGCTTCTTGTGCTTCCGTCGCTGCTGCCTATCGCAAGCATTTATAAGCTGGGGAAGGATAGGAATTTGTCGGGTTTGGGATAGGAATGAAAGGTATTGGGATACTACGCACTCAGATGAATGGAGAAAAGCAAGTAGCAGCTTGGAAGGCCGGTGCGCGTACCTGATGCCATACCTGCAACCACCGGACAGTTAGTTGAGGGTGACACCCTCAGGGGTGTTTTGGAAATTCGTTCCATTTCCTTTGATAAGGTCAGCCTTATCAAAGGAAATGGAACGAATTTCCAAATATTGTAATCTAATTCCGAATGATGAACGCAGTTAACACAGGAGTAAAATTGAAATTCCCCAAATGATTGTCACGTCCCGGATGAAAGTAATTGGGTTGGTTGGTGGTTATAGTGCGTGGGTTGGTTAATCTGATTATTGCCTTCAAAGGGTAAGGGAAAACGTAAAAGTTTTTGGCTGATATCATAATAAAATAATAATAAAACAAAATTGCCTTGTGGTTTCCGGCTAAGTAGAATAGGACCACTCCAAGTCTTCCCATGGATTTCGTAAGAGGCGACTTGGAAATACAAGCTAAACAAAGCTCATAAAGATTAATGAGACCTCTACAACCGGTCTGGCCAGCGAGGAGAGTGTAGGCCAAATCCTCTGTGTGCTCTGGCCAAATATGGCTCCGGTAGTATAGAGAGGGCATGCTCCTACAGTGGAGACTAAAAAGACCTGATGATGATGGTGATGATGTCAAAATTATTAAAATAAATCACATTGTTTAATCGAAAAACTGAACGTTTTATAAACTTACTGGTCATTGTTTTATTTTAAGCAAACGTCACTCATAGTTTCCCAGAAATGGGAAACGTAGTGTTGGACGTCCAGTCGCTAGGTGGGTTGACGACATAAGGCTACTCAGTTTAATTTTTTACTACTATTACTACTATTTTACTACTCAGTTAAAACAACAAAATTTGTTAATAAACATGCGTTTTGTAATTTTTAACTTTTACAATATTTAAATGCAGCTTTAAATCAGTGTAATTCAAATTAAATGGTATTAAAACGATTCCTTTTTTATTTTTTAATTTAGTAAATGACTGTAATCCCAAATCTCGTTCGTGATAAAATGGTATTAATATTGAAATTTCCCAAATAATTGTCACGTTGCCTGAATGGGCGTTATTGGATTTGTCCGGTTAGTGCGTGGGAAAATTAGATTACCACCTACAAAGGGTTGTGGTAAATGTGGAAGTTTGTTACCTTTATACATGTTGATAAAAATGTGACGGTCCACGATTAAAAGTACCTTATGGACGCTGGCACTTACGACATTATGTTTATTTTAGCAATTTGCCCTGGTCAGTCTGGAAGTCTTTAAATAGACTGCGGGCTGGTGTTGGCAGATGCCACGAAAACAGAGTCAGGTGGGGCTTCTCCAACAATAGTGAGTGCGATTGCGGTGCTATTCAATCTATAGATCACCTCTTGGTGTGCCCAGAAAGCCCAGCTTCTTGCTCCCAGCGGGATCTGAATGAGGCAAACGAACGGGCAATCATGGTGGCAGAGCACTGGTCAAAACTTATTTAAAATGTATATATAGCCATTTTACGACTCGATAGAAGAAGAAGCTAAATAAAATTGTTTGAATAGTTTTTTGAACGTCTTAAAAGGAAATCTTAGGTCCGTATTTCCATACAAGCGTAGTCCCCTGATTCCTCGCCGGATAGTACCAGTAGAGCAATGATTTAAAAAAAATCTATCGATATATTAACATGTCCCTATGTTTTTTTTTTCATAACTGAATAATAAAGAGATGTGAACCTTCAAAAACCGTGTTCAAAAATCAAGAAAAAAAAAAAACGAAGCGATTATTTAGAAAAATAAAACAAAGAAACATACAGCCATAGATTATTTTAAATTTTTAATGAAAAGAGAAATTAAATCGGTTAAGTTTTAGAGAAGTAATCAGCGTTAATTTTGTGTAATTTTCATAGGTATTTTCGGTCCAAGCTGCAGTTGTCTCTATCGCACTCTGCGGGTTGTTTGGGGATATAGCGCGACAGCAATAGATTTTACAAATACCTATTTTTCAATTCTGTCGAGCGCAGTGTTTCCTCTTAAGCGTCAGCGTCCATTACGTACCTTTACCCGTAGAACTGCACTAATATTTTTATGTTTTTCTTTTAAGTCTTGCTCTCTTGGCTGAGAAAACATGAATAATTGGATGATCGTGCCTCTCAATCGCTTGTTCCGCGCTCTCGCTTGCAGGCAGAACGTGACAGTTTTTCGTGCGTGCAGCCGGCGTTCATCGATTTAAAAGACGTTATGACGTCATAAATTAAACCTGTTGCTAATTTATTAGCAGAAGAAGCTCGCAAAGCAATAGAATCTCAGCCTCCAAACAAATTTGCAAGCAAAATTGTTGATCTACAATAATTGTTTAAAGAGCAGCTGAGAGCGCGCAATGAAATATAAACAGTCGTCTAGATTGTTGATATTCCATTGCTCCCTGAATAAATAAAAACAGTATAGTGAGCGTCGCTTTTAAATGAATCACGATTGAAAGGCTTGCTCAGGTTGGGTTGTTTTAGGAAATAAATTGGTTGCATATTTTTGAAGAGCCTGCGATTTAAAGGTTATGAACAAATTAGTTGTATGCAGAGTAGGTAACGGACAATAATTAATACGGTACTGCACGAAATTGTAAAAAATGCGTGTTACTAGTACTATGCGCTGAATTAATTAAATACATCATAAGTATTTGTATAAAGATCGATCCTTGAACAAGATCGTACCCTTGTTGGAATTTGAAACAAATACATATGAAATCAAAAATGACATATATATTCTAAAAACATTTTAACGCCTCACATGACAATATTTATATGGACATCTCGGAGGTCGCCCCTTTTCTTATATTTTTTTTTATCCTTATCCTAATATACTAATCTATACTATACATATATTAAATCACTTAAAGATCCGTCATAAAAACATTAAAAACACAAAAGTAAAATAAAATAAAAATAAATAAAATACAATTATAACCCGTCACTGAATGTTTCCGGTGCAAAGGTGCCCAGAACACTAGCTGCATTACCGCGTTGGATAGCTATGGCTATCCTTTGCACCAGAAACGAACCAGAGCGGGAGTCTCCTGTCTTTTCCCCTATGCGACGACCTATCTCCTTGATCAGACCCTTAGCATCCAATCCCCAACTGCTCATGGTTTCCACTGCGATAGGCACAAAACAATACTGGGGCTCTAATGCCGCGTACTTTACCCGCTTTCTATCCGCCGCATCCTCAGCAGCAGCCGCCGCTGTACATATCGTGCGTCCCATGTGACTGATAGCGACAGTACTAACGCAAGTAGCGTCCCAGATGATGCATCTGCCGTGCTTCCAAGGCACAAGAGTCAGCCCATCGGGTCTCTTGCCATCCAGTCTACTAAGGCCTGGCGGCTCTAATACGCAGGGAACGCCGGCAGCGATGAAGGCCCTGCGGACTATATCATTTAACGCATGATGCCGTGGAAATCTACCCGAGCAGCGCCGACAACTCAATGCGTGGTGGCCATTGGCCTCCACCATGGACCCGCAGATGCATTTATGTGGTTCACACACTCTGCTGCCCAGGCGGAGCGCCACGGCAACCCGCATGGAGTCATCGTCCAACAATGTGCCTAGGTGGGGCGATGGGAGGGCATGTAGCCATGCGCCTGACTCCGGTTGTGACACCGCCCTTAATCTTGCCAGATTCGACCCCACGGCATTGCTCAATAAATGTTTTTGTTTATTTTCGGCGCCGACGTCATCCCAAGAACGCTGAACCGAGGTGGTTACTGGGATTGCTGCACCCGAGTTACCGGCCGCCCACGCTGACTCAGCGTCCGACGCATACGGTATGCTTACCAAGTTACCATAAGGAGAGAGAATGGTAGTAACAAGGCCAGCTGTCCCATGCGCCGACGCCAAAAAAGCAGGAATGCCAACATCACGAGCGCAACGCACCCCAATGCCTCCTAAACGTATCGGAAGTGAAGCCTGCATCCACTGAGTCTCATCGAGGTTCACATTAAGGATAGCCTCGATTGTGGATTTCAGAGTATCATCAAACTCAGAGATTTCAACGGAGCAAAGCCAGGTCGGTGCAGTGCGAAGGAGAAAATTTATTTTAGGCAACGCGAAGCATGATTTTAACAGTGTTAACGCTACATGAGCTGACATGTTCTGCAGTCGCTCCTTTGCCAACAGCAAGAGCTGCCTACGACAGTTGATGGCCTCAGGAACTGCCTCCAAGAAAACGGGTGAGCCCAAGAGGCTAAAAGTGGCTTTCGAAAGTTCGCTAAGGCCCGGTAAAACAGTCGCAAAAGCCGTAATGTGGGAACTCGCTTTGGTACTGCAGGGAAAAATCTCACATTTGGAGGGGTTAACCTCTAGTCCCAACTCTTTGAGGCGCGGAATCAAAGCCTGCAGATCCTGAAGAACTGTCTCCGGTTCACCGCCAATTGTGCCATCGTCCAAATACCATATGTTTAATGGTGATTTTAGTTCGCAGACTATTTTGTGAATAGCCAGACTAAAAACGAGTGGCCCAAGCGGATCACCCTGCTGGGCTCCCACTTGCGACAAAATCAGGGAATCATTGTAGACGAGGTTCGATGGAGACTGATACACCTGATGAAGAAAGGGGTACAAAGATGGAATTTTGTCCCTGACCTCGCACAACAGCACATCTCTTTCTAGGGTATTAAACGCGTTTCGGACATCTAACTTCAGTACGACACTTTTCGCATTACTACTATCTGTCACAAATGCACGCGTGCCATGGATAGCCGCCTTACAGCCGAGACGCGTACCAAATCCAAGCTGATGTGGTTGAAGGTAATTTGACATTTTCTCCTTGACGGCGCGGCATGCCAGCTTGGCGGTCAGTCGCCTAAACACACTGCCAATGGCAATGGGTCTTTTAGACCACCGTCTTTTTTTGACAAAGCACATAGCGCGGCCCCGTACAGGTATGGACAAACCTCCACATTAACTTGTCCGCTCAACATGAAGTTACATAACCTGGTTAGACTCTTTATTAAGCGACGACCGTTTTCACCCGCACTACAGGAGGTTAACTCCTTCAGATGCCCTGGGCGAATACCATCTGGGCCCGCCGCTGAACCACTGTAACAGGAAGCAAGTGCTAGCGCCACATCATCCTCTGTAAAAGATTCAGCGATGAAGGATGTGTCGGGTGCCGGTGGAGAGTTAAGCGGCCTTGACGGGCCAGGGTGCTTAACTTTCAGGGCATTCAGAGTATGTACTCCGCTTAGCAAAAGTATCATCAGATACCAGCAAGCGGACTACTCCCCTTAAGTCGCCTTCAAACACCTTTGATTCTATGAGCTTCCGATTAAAACAGTGCCTGGTACCATTTGCTGTGGCATCCGACTCGTCCCCGAACTCATAACTCCCAGAAATCTCAACATTATTTTTAACCTTTGACGTCATGATCCCGGGCGAAGTCTTGGATGGTACTCTAAGTGCGGCAAATGCAAACGATAGGAGAGCGAACCAGTCATCCTCTCCGTTGCATTTAACGCACCTTTCAATGATTTCGCTCAGTTTACCTGCGGCCTGGTTACGCGCTCCCTTAGGGATATGCCTAAGCACAGGTGTCCTACCCCTGACCCCAACAATAGCAGCTAGAGAACACTGTCGCGGCGGTGGCACCTGAGGTGCACCAGGGGTATCTATTACTATATCCGTGGGTAGAGGCGTTGCCACCAATGCTATTCCCTTGTGTTTTCGGCCTATGTGGACTTTGAGGCCATGTGAACTAAAAGTACGCGAAGACCCTGGGCAGTGGAGACAA
Organism: Elegia similella; assembly: GCA_947532085.1. Classification (NCBI taxonomy): domain Eukaryota; kingdom Metazoa; phylum Arthropoda; class Insecta; order Lepidoptera; family Pyralidae; genus Elegia; species Elegia similella. Next base: position 6,994,822 of record OX383928.1, read on the forward strand.
GTAAACATTGGCTCTAAGGAACTCATCTTTAGTACATTTAATTAAAAAAAAAAAAATATGTATATAATAAAATAAGAATAAATATTTTTTTTTTTTTTTTTTTTTTTTAAACAAGAACTTAATCTAGGTTACATAATTTTAACAAATATACACTTTCTTATGTGATAGATAATATATCGTACCTCTATTGATTACTAGTGGCCCCACACTAGGCATAAATGCCTGTCCTGTGGCAGCCGATGGATTTACACTATAATATTATTTTACATACCGGCTTTACAAATGTGAATATAATAGGAAATAGGATAATTAATTTATTAATTTACAATATGAAGGAAATCTTCAGTGAAATCATAAGTCCAAGGTAAAAGCAGGGACCGAATAAGAGACTTGGCTGTTCTGACAGATACATCTTTAATATGAACCATTCTGCAGATTTTATTGTAGATATAGGGAGATGCAAACAAGGTAAAGCGGTTTGCAAATGCAGTGTTTACTTGGGGGGTATGTATTCTGAAAACCCGTCTCTGAAGCAATTTTGGGTAGTCTGAAGATTTTAAAACTTGACAATGTGTATCAGAAGCGAGTTTAAATATATAAAGCTTACGCACACTAAGGACTTTTGTCTCTTCATAAAGACTAACAGTGGGGTACAATAGTGGCCTGCTTAACATAGCCTTTAATACAGCTCTTTGTGTTCTTTCAATTTTGATAGCGTAACAAGTAGCAGCTCCACCCCAAATGGATATACAGTACATTAAGATAGATTCACAAAGGGCTAAATAGACTGTCATTAGCAAATTTATATCCGCAGCATCTCTGAGGAGTTTCATAATGTGAACTAATTTGCGTAATCTTTTACAAGTAGCGTCAATATGAGATGCGAAGGATAGTTTTTCATCCAAAATAAGTCCTAAGTATCGTACGGTTGGTGACCTTATAATTTTTTCACAGTTACAGTTAGTAGTTTGATTTAGAGGTGTACTACAATTATGGATTGTGACATGAGGAATATCGCTAGGTGCAGATGCGGCTGTTTTATGGAAACAAAGCAGCTTGGATTTTTGGGTGTTTAAAGTCAATATGCTGCGTTTAAGCCAGTTTGATATAATAGCCATACCACTATTAATATTGTGGAAACAATCTTCCCAGTTTAAACCTGTGAAAATAATAGCTGTGTCGTCTGCATAGCACACAGTCGTCGTGTGAGGTATATCAAGCGTAGTTAAACTGTTTATATAAGCCAAGAACAGAGTGGGCCCTAAGATGCTGCCCTGGGGTACACCGAAAGGCACTGGTTTTAAGCCACTCACCGCTGAACCGATCCTAATGCACTGCTGTCTACCACTCAGATAACTCTTGAACCAACTAAGTGACATCCCTCGAACTCCTAATTGCTCTAACCTTCGCAACATGATTGTAATAGACACGGTATCGAAGGCCCTAGAAAAATCAAGAAAGACCCCGGCACAAGGGCGACCTTTATCAAGATGAGATACAATCCTGTCTGTAAGTTGAGTCACTGCTTGTTCAGCCGATCTCTTTTTTCTGAATCCAAACTGTTTTTCAGATAAAAGATTGTGTGATTCCAGAAAATTTAGAAGTCGCGTATTAACCAAACCTTCTAGTAGCTTTGCAAGGGGTCCAAAAAGAGAAATTGGTCTGAAATTCTTAGGGTCACACTTTTGGCCACTTTTGTGTATTGGTAAAACTGCAGCTATTTTCCAGTTATCAGGGAAAATTCCTGTTTGAAAACTCAAATTACAAATGTAGGCCACGGGTTCGGATATATATTTACCAATTAGTTTTAAAATGCGGTTCGTGATACCGTCTATACCAGGTGAACTGTCTGTTTTTAGTTGATTTATTCTTGACTGAACTTCACAAGCATTGGTTGGGGTGAGAAATAAAGAATCAACAGGACCGGAAGATAAACCAATTTCAGCTGCCAATGATTCTTCAGTTTCATTAATACTGTTAAGAATTTGGCTAGCAAGAGTTTTGCCAACTGAAGAAAAATATTCATTACAATGATCTAAAGAAGCCTTCGGTGTGTCTTTAATTTGAGTGAGCTCGTGCGAAGAGACGTTAGAACGTTTTGTGTGAGTTACCTCACGAATACCCTTCCAGAGTTTCTTGAGATTCCCAGAGTTTTCACTAAGGATTTTTGCATCATGCTCTTTTTTCAGTTTTCTTATTAAATTTTGGTAAAAGTTTCGGTATCTAGTAAAGATTTGTTTTTTCACAGGATCATTTGGATGTTTACGAACTTCAGAATGAAGCCTATCTTTGTGGCGGGCACATCTAATTAAACCTGGTGTCATCCATGGCCGAATGGTAAACTGTGAATGACTTACTTTTACCACTTTGGAGTTCTTTTCAATCGCATCCTCGATTTTATATTGTAGGATTTTAGCTGCTTTAGTGGGACAAGAGAGATGCATTATATTAGTCCAATTAGTAGCTTTGATATCAGAGAGTAACCCGTCCAAGTCTATTTTGTTTCGATATCGAGTTATGATTGTTGATGAACTGGATAAATTTAGAGAAAATCCGACCATATTAGGATGATGATCAGTCAGGGCAGTGTGACACACCACCGAGGATGCATTTGCTCTGCTTGGAATAAATATATGATCCAGACATGCTGTAAGCCGTGTACATTTAGTGATGGCTGGAATGTAGCCTAATTGTGACATAAGACATAAGTAATCATGGTTAGCATCCTCTGAAATAATTTCGATATTAATGTCACCCGCGATAATGAGACGATCACTATGACTTACTTTAGATATTTCTGTTTCAAGAGAGATGAGAAAAGGTGTTTTATCTAAAAATGATGGGGATCTATAAATTCCCAATATTGAGAAAACTCCAGGAATCTCAGCAAGCATACAGTTTGCATCGACAAGAGGGGGTTCAGAAAAGTTTGGGGACCAGATCCCTTTAATGTAAATTACTACTCCTCCTGATTTGTTTATAAATTTATTAGAATTAGACGAGATATAACCAGGAATATGAGGTATTATGGAAGTTTCAGAGATCCAGCACTCGGTCAACACAATGGCATCAAATTTTATATCAAGCCTAGTGAGAAAAATCAGAAAAGCATTAAAATTATGGTTGATACTTCTAATATTCATATTCAAAACTTTGAGAGGATAATCTTTGACAATTTTGTTACAGTTTTCAGCAATATCAACAGCATGGCATGATATATTGAAAGAGTTATCTAAATTATCAAGTAAATCTATGGTGGCCATAGTTTTATATATAAAATATATTTCTTTAAAAATATTTTCAAAGTTGCCATGCTACTTAAGAAATAATAAACGAAAAAAAAGCTTAGTGGTTGCGTCTAAAGTTTTGTGTTGACGAGATTTAATGTGATATTTGATTACAGAAAGGGTTATTAAAAGGAAAAACCAAATAGTGTAAAGTAGCTTTTCAAGGAGAGGACCTAAGTGTCGGTCCAGCCAACCCGCGGATGTCATTTTCTGATGCAATGCGCAGTGCTGGACTACCTTCTCTCTTACGAACATAAATACAGCCATTCTTAACCCAGCAGAACCTGAAACTACATGCCAAGGCACGCTCTCGTGCAGCTCGAAATAACTGACGGTTTTCAGTAGTCAGTCTTTCATTCACGAAAACTCTTCGCTCCGGGCTGCCCTCTACAATATCCTTGCTGTTAAGGTTGCGTCTAGTCCTAGCCTCTTTAAGGAAGTCGTCTCGGTTAGCTTTTTTCACAAACCTTACTACAAGAGGACGTGATGAATATTTCTCTTCAGGCCCCCGGCGCGGCCCGGCTCTAGATGCATCTTCAATGTCATTTGGTTCTAACGATATCCCGAGCTTAGCAGCAATTGTAAGTACCATGTGTTCTGGTTGTTCGCCAAAAAAAGATCAAACATTTGTCAATTTCATTAGGTGAACTAAAATGTGGTCAAAATAAATAAATTAAGATTGAAACAATTAAAAAGATTATGTCAAATAGGACTACCAAAAACAATTATAGTATTTAATTAAATTTTCATATTAGATATTGGTTTTAATTAAGAATAAATTATTATTTAATCAAAATATAAACTATGCGCATAGTTACATCCAAAAAGAGAAATACTACCTAAATGACAAGGTAAAAGTCCAAATTAAAATAAAATGAAAGTAAATAAATAAGTCGGCCTGAGACTTCCAGATCCGGCGCCCTCTGGTGTGATGTTCTGCAAATGTTCACGACGACGTAGTGAGAACGCAGCACGCAGCGAGCACCGAAGAAAACAGCAGTGACCCCCAATGCGCTCGTTACACAACAAACGCAAGCTCAGATAGGTTTTTGCTCGATCGATCCCGTCTTCGTAGTGCAGCGCATAAATCACAGATGGCGCCTTTCAAGCCGAGTGTAATAATTTCTCCTTAATCCAAGGTTTTCTTCATCAAATTCATTTGAAGTAAACTTAAAAAAATATTTGAAAATAATCCCAAATCGGAAGGACAAAAATTAAAAATAATCAAAAACTGAATAAAATAGAAAAATCAAAGCGCGGGGGCGAGGATTGAACCTAAGAACTCTCGCATGTAGGACGGTGGATGAACTATGGTGCCATTTGATGCACGGAGTAAAGCATTGAAATTATCCGTGTGTATCTTAATTCTTGTCGAGATATCGCATCAACAACGAATGACCGTTATTGTTCGAGTAAGCTGATGAGTCACACACAACACAACTCAGCTGTTTGTTTCGTTTAATATCACTGTTCTTTCACATGTTTTATTGTAATTTGCACTGCATTGAATTGTTCTTCTGGAACATTAAGTCACAGTTTGGCACTTGGTATCACTGGCTTTAAGTTCATATAAGTTTTGTCCGTAAAATACAATTTCTATTAATTTTTAAAATGAATTATAGCGAAGACTGGTCCAAAGTACAGCCGCTCGGCCTTATCCTTATCCTTACTAATATTATAAATGCGAAAGTGAGTTTGTTTGTTTGCTTATTTGTTAGTTTGTTTGTTTGTTACGCTTTTACGCCGTAACTACTGAACCGATCATCATGAAATTTTGTATACAAAGGACATAGGCTACCTTCTATCCCGGGAAAAAGTACAATTCCCGAGGGATCGACAATGACGCGGGCGGAGCCGCGGGCGAAAGCTAAAAGTGAATATACAACTACATATTCTGTGAGTATATGGTAGACGAATGAAGCGTCGATTTGCGTAGGGCGGCTGGCAGCAATTGGATGAGCATAGCTGGGGATCGAGCAAATTGGCGCAATTTGGGAGAGGCCTACGTCCAGCAGTGGACTGCCGCAGGCTGCTAATCATGATGATGATGATGAAACGTCTACCTGTTATTAATATGGAGCAAAACCCACCCCATAAAAAGTTATTTTATTTTGTTTTAGTGCTTGTTGTTATGACGGTAACAGAAATAAATCATCTGTCACGGTTTATTGGATACAGCCTGGTGACAGACAGATAGATAAACAGACGGACAGTCGAATGAAAGCAAACGATCCTGTTTTTACTTTTTGGGTACGGAACTCTCAAAAGTTTAGCAAACTGTGACATCTAATTATTTTTTTTTAGGAAACTGGCCTATTATGGCTTAGAGGGGTATTATACCATCCTGAATCGCATCCTTAATCGGATCCAATGCGAGAGACGTCGCTATACGTGCGATACGATTGGAGATATCTCGTATCGTGTCAACGTATAGCGGCGTCCCTCCCATCGGATCCTGAATTCAGGATGGTTTATTAGCTATCATACTCGAGTACCATTTCTTCCTTTTTGAAACAACGTAGATATCTTCTCGAACGAACAAAAAGTAAATATAGACAAATCATCATCATTTCGAGTAGGTGTCACGATCAATCGACCATGCACACCCTGGTGTCAGAGTTCTTTGGAACCGCCTCTCGGCCTCTGACATGGTTCCTTTAACGACTACCAGATGGCAGCCGGGACCACCGGCTTAACGTGCCTTCCGAAGCACGGAATCATCTTTATTATCAGACAATCAGGTGATTCAAGCCTGCAATGTCCTAACCAAACTGGAAACAACTAAACAAAGTATGCTTCCGGTGGGAATCGAACCCACGACCCCCGGGTCAACAGGCAAATGCCTTAACCACTGGACCACGGAGGCTGTTATATAGACAAAGCAACCCTGGCTATCATTTCGGCTCAGAAGAATAATATACATAGAAGCCGCATAAAAATAGAAACTGAAAACAGATAGTTGACACTGTATTTTTCTTATGAGCTTTCGCTTATGACAGAATGAGACAAAAACTTCAGTCAGTTTCTATTATTTTCATGGTTGTCCCGACTTGAAATGTCAATGGACTCCATTGGACTCCAATTAAATCCGACTAAATTCAAAATAACTTATTACAGTTCAACGTCTGTAATATTAGCATCTTGCCGATTTGATCGGGTTATATATCGACAAAAACATTGCGGCGGAATTGTGATGTCTGCAAATTAAATATAGGATTGTGCTAAAATTCTCACGGAAAAAAGTATTAACCGGTGTTGGGTTGATGCGTTATCAAATGAACATTATACTAAACAATGTCTTGTGCAATGGAGCGATGTAAATCCCATTCAGGACGAACAGAAATAAATTCTGTAAAACATAATTTTCTTCGGTAAGTTTTTCAATTAAAAGTGCATAATTAAAACCCAAAATACCTCAAAATACAACAATAATATTGTCAATTATATAACGTATTGTATAAATGACAACTTTTATAGGTATTTTGCTTAAAATTATCGTTTTTTCCTTATTTCAAATTAGGTTAGTTTTTTTGCTAGTGATGTGGTAAAATCACGTATCTACGAGTATATCGATATTTTTTATGACGGTCTTGCTATCAGGGATATTTTTGTTAGTGTTGAGCCATGCAATAGTAATGTAACAAATTGAACCATCATGGTAATTAAACAACCAGCAAAGTGTGAGTCGGACTCGCGCACGAAGGGTTCCGTACCATCCTTACATATAATATTATAAATGTGAAAGTGAGTTTGTTTGTTACGCTTCCACGCCGTAACTTCTGAACCGATCATCATGAAATTTTGCATCATCATCATCACCATTGCACGATCTCTGGAGTACGGAAAAGAACATAGACATAAATTACATCTCAGAATAAGGTACTGTTATCGGGGATAGACATTAACGCGAGCGGAGCCGTGGGCGTAAGCTATAAAAACGCCCGAAATTTTTGTTTGTAATATTTCAACTGTCTCACTATCACGGTTCATGAGATACAGCCTGGTGACAGACAGATGGATATCGGAGTCATATTAGTAGGGTCCTGTTTTTATCCTTTGGGTACGGAACCCTAAAAAGAATCGATTTTTACTAATATGAAGAAAATTATTGTTGAAATTTTATTGCAGCTCCCTGAAGTAAAAGGATAAAAAGGTGTGGATCCGAGGAACTTTCAAGCGACATATTGGACATAAAATGTCATACATACTCGAATTTGTTCAAAATATTTTACTGCCGTGCCGATACATTAATTTCGAATATAAAATTAAATGGAAGCGATTGAAACACGATGCTTTACCTACATTTATATTTGCCGAATTATAAATCAATGGTAATAAGAAAGTTTACGGAAACGGTTTTATTATTTATATTTAAAATTATGAAAAACATTTTATTTTGGACAGTAATGAAAGTGGGTAAAGTAATCTCTTGTTTTTCTTCACCTCTTGTTTTTCTATTACCAACACTGTGAATTTTTCACAAATAACACACTGGCACTTTTTTACCCTAGTGTAAAAGTTTTATAAAATAAAAAATATCACTTGGAATTATGTGTTTCTCTTTACCTACCTGATTATGTTTCCTTTACTGACTGTTCCTCAAAGCTAGCTGGGAAAAGCTTTAGATGGTTTTGGAATATGCTGAATGGCCCATTGATCAAGTGAAAAATATATCTGACCTTATATACCTTTTGATACATGAGCGCCCCATTGCAATTTAGAGTCTATTGTGATTCCTAAGAAGGTGGTATCATTTACAAAGTCTATTTTACCTTCAACTAGTATGTCAACGTTGGACTGCCTCACATTGGGGACTGTAAATCCAATGCATTGGGTTTTTTGCGCATTCATAGGTAAGGTAGGTAAGTAGGCACTGTTTGAATTTCGAAATAATCGAAAATATGATTGACATCATATTAGGTATTCTGCCGTTCGACCAATACTGGGTAAGGCCTAATGACCAGCAGTAGACAGTAGACGTGCGGTGGGTAATGTATGGATTTTTTTTTTACCTATTTATCAGATGAAGCCAAGCGGCGCCATGCGATTAGGAGTTATTTAGGTGTATCTTGACGTAACTTTTAAAGTAAAAGCCTCTTTAGCGGCTTTGTGCACTTTTTGGGATGGGTAAAATAGAAAACTCGCGTCAGGACACGTGAATTGATCGAAAATTCGTAAGAAGGACACGGACCTGAGTATGCCGCAAAGGCGAGTTTTCACTTCTGCCGGCACTCCTGGAGTGCAACTAGTTGTTTTTTTTTTATGAATCGTACTCATTTAACGAATCGATACAATCAGAGTAGAGTACATTTATGACTTTCATAGGACGAAACATTTAGTCGATAAATATATTTCATCGATATAGTACAACCCTGATCACATCAGTACCCCAGGACAACCTGCACATTTACGCAAATGGCATTGTATATGCATCTCTTTCTGATGCTTTAACAATGCCATAAGTAAAAACAGTGTAGAATATTGTATTTTGTTGTTATTTTAACACGGTTTCTATGCTTTAGTTATTGTTCTGAGCATTTCGGTACTATTTGCCAGAGAAGATGAATTCGTTCGTTAGTATGTTTGTCTATGGAAAGTATTACTAAATGGATATAGAAGTTTGCAAGCAGAGCAAAGTAAACCCAAATACAACCCTTTGACTCAGTCAAGCGGCTCGTTTATCGTTTACTTAAATTGCTGAATGAAAACGCAAATACATCCCGGTATTCAGCTAAAGGCATATTTAGCTGCATACTCGGGTGTATTTGCTCGATCTTTTAAATCCTTGCGTGATATAGGCAATATCACAGAATAAGCTAGCCGCCGTGTGGTATCCGGCAGAGTAGAATAGGACCACTCCAAGTCTTCCCGTGGATGTCGTAGAAGGCGACTTAGGAAATACAAGCTAAACAAAGCTTATAAACATCGAAGAGACCTCTCCAGCTCGTCTGGCCAGCGTGGAGAGTGTAGGCCAAGTCCTCTGGCTACTCTGGCCAAGTATGGCCCTAGTAGTACAAAGAGGGTCGTGCTCCTGTAGTGGAGACTAAAAAGGACCTGATGATGATGATGATCACAGAATAAGCTCTAGTTCTTACGTAAGTCGCACTCTGCAAAGGTACAAACAAATATCAACTCAATATCTTTAAGTGTTATATTTTTGCATTCACAATGCAATTTTGATGTACTCTTATTAAATTAAGAAATAAAATATGGTGAAAAAATTTCAAGCGGGCGGGATTTGAACCTGCATAAGTCTATGTAAGTGTATAATTGTGTCAGTTAGAAGAGCGTAAGTAGTACATATACATTTTTATAAGTGTTTTATTTTGCATTCACAATGCTATTTCGATATACTCTTAATAAATTAAGAAATAAATTTTTTTCACCATATTTTATTTCTTAATTTAATAATAGTACATAGACTCACAGTCATAGGTTCAAATCCCACCAGCTTGAAAAAAAAATTGCACCATATTTTAGCTCGCGTCAGAACGTCAGCACCTTTTCGTTTATTAGATACATGCAGAATTCATTGCAAGCCAATTTTATTCTTATAGCTCTGAACAAACGATTTATAATTCGTCGAAGTCGATGAACACATGTGACTAAACGCGCGTCGTTCCTACTGTGTTTGCCCAGCTTTTCTCGTAGGTATGTTTTCGATACCGACACGGGGAGTGAGATAGGCCTGGTAATGTTTTTATTAAAACTTTTAGGTATATCTACTTTTAGTCCTTATTTTGTAGTTTCGTTCGCGGCTCCAGTTAATGTTGAACCCTTAATTGGGATGTAAGGAACCCATCAAGTTGCAGCTAGTATATCAACCTACTAAATTAAATTGATAACCGAAAAATTTATCTAACAGGATAAAAGCTAGCTGGTCATCTTTATACCAAACCGACATATTTTTGTAGGAAAACATATATACCGCATTTTCTTTATAATTCACAAGACATGTTTTTATAGAAATATTTAGTTATCATCATCAGGTCCTTTTTAGTCTCCACTACAGGAGCACGACCCTCTCTGTACTACTAGGGCCATACTTGGCCAGAGCAGCCAGAGGACTTGGCCTACACTCTCCACGCTGGCCAGACGGCTTGGAGAGGTGTCTTAGATGTTTATAAGCTTTGTTTAGCTTGTATTTCCTTAGTCGCCTCTTACGACATCCACGGGAAGACTTGGAGTGGTCCTATTCTACTCTGCCGGATACCACACGGCAAATTTTGGTTATAAACAGCTATTTAGTTATAAACTGCCCTAATATAAAAATGTTTTTCAAAATCGACAAGGCTCGATTCTCAAGCTGGGTAACTACGGTTTTTTTTTATAATCAGTGAAGTAGTCAGCGCCAATTAATTTTTAAAAAATAACATACATATATTACGTCTTTTTCCCTTACGGGATAGACAGAGCCTAGGTCTATAAGACCTGAAGGCCACGTTTAGCATGTTGGTGGGCATTAGGTGGAAAGCGGAATCAAAATAGTGTGGGATGGATGCTAGCCGCATCGCCTATTACATGATTCCTCAGATGTTACCCATTCCCTCGATCAGCTTTTACGATCTGCGCGGGAAGAGAAGCAGCTGGTAAATTCTACTCTTTTTTCTTTTCTCCCAGACCAGCATGGAAGAGTCAAAATAAGTGTCTTGAAATGGAGGGTTTTGACATGCTGCTCCAAATAGTTCAAAAGGCAAGGAAGATGATGATATGATGGTGTCATGGTTTCTTTGGCAAGTTTTTTCTTATCTCTATCCTAATCCTATCCTAACTATAATATTATAAATGCGAAAGTGAGTTTGTTTGTTTGTTACGCTTTCACGTTGTAACTACTGAACCGATCATCATGGAATTTTGCATACACGTTATCTGGGGTATAGAGAAGGACATAGGGTACATTTTATCCCGGGAAAAAGAACTGTTCCCGAGGGATCGACATTAACGCGGGTGGAGCCGCGGGCGAAAGCTAGTAGTTTAATAATCTCCTGACTGTCCAATCTCGAGAAGACACCTGTATTATTTCCATAGACAAACATTCTAACGAATAAAACCTTCCTCTATCCATGGCAAATAAAACTGAAATAACAGCACGGAATAAGTTCTGAGATCAATATTTACCTTATACTCCTACGAGATAAGTAACTACTGTCTCAAGAAGAGGAAAACGTGACTAACATGGTTCGCGGTTATACCCCAATTATTATTAAACATGGTTCGCAGGTATACCCCAATTATTATTATACTAGCTTTCGCCCGTGGCTCCGCTCGCGTTTATGTCGATCTCACGGGGAGCAGTATTTTTATCAGGACGAACGCCCCTAGACTCAAGTATGATATTTTTCTAATGAGCTTGACTATTAGACCTGCATTTTATCCATAGAATTCGTCATCATCATTATCATCATCAGGTCCTTTTTAGTCTCCAATACAGGAGCACGACCCTCTCTGTACTACTCTGTATCGAGGGATTGACATTGACGCGGGCGGAGCCGCGGGCGAAAGCTAGTTTAGATATAAATAAGCCAAAAACCGACCGTTGCTCTCCTCGCCACAGATTTAATCTCCTTTATTCATCGCCTGCGGTGTACTGAACCACGTTATTTATTAAAATACGCTATTAATTTTGCCTGCATGCCTCTTTGATACCACTTGCATTAGATATTAAATTTTCAATTCTGTATACTGGTGAGGCTAGGCCGACGTTAATATACGGATATGATGTGTTTATAAAAAATTTAAAGGGTATCTTGTGAAAAAGTGTACGGAAATTAATTGCCAAAACATCGGGTTTAAAAAAAAAACATGGTTGTCTGTAAAGTCGGTTTACGGACGATAATTTTATATGATAGCGGTGGAAGAGAGATAGATGCGTCACAAGCCGAACGCTTAGTGTATCCGCTGCTAGTTAACTAGATTATCCTTACTAATATTATAAATGCGAAAGTGAGTTTGTTTGTTTATTTGTTTGTTTGTATCGCTTTCACGCCGTAATAACTGAACCAATTATCATGAAATTTTGCATACAAGTTCTCTGGAGTACGGAGAAGGACATAGGCTACCTTTTATCCCTTTAAATTATACCTTTTAAAAAGATAAATGTCATATTTGCCAATATTAAATGATTAAAAACACTTCTTATTGTAATAAATCTGTTAGGTCCTCAGCACACGGCGTATTTTAAACGCGCCGACGATGCGCGTTTCAGTAACGCGAGTTTACGGCGCCGCCCGATGTCGATTTTTGCGTTCCTCCGATTCAAGCGCGCCGTTACAATATATACAATCGAAGTCACGTATACGCGCATCGTCGGCGCATTAAAAATAAAACACGATATATACAATAGAGTAGACGTTTCACGATGGCTCCGTGTGCTTAGGTTACAGAGTTGCGTTTGAATCTCGTTTGAAGCGGGTATACGCGCGTCATCTGCGCGTCGCCGGCGCGTTAAAAATACGCCGTGTGCTGAGGCCCTTAGATGTAGCACGTACACCCTCTGTGTATAGTTGCAAACTCTTTTTATGAAACGTCATGGAAATATAAAAAAAATCCACTATGATGTAGGGATTTGTTCTGTAAAACTAAAATAGATATCGCAAAAACGCCTTCGTTATCGCTGTTTGTCGTTTTGTTTGTTTTTCGTGTGTGTAGGTGGCCAACACTGGTGTCAGATTTTTTAAGCTGCCTGCCATCTGACATAGCTCAGCTACTTCACCAATGATGACAGCCGGAACGAAGTTAATATCGCTTAATAACATCGCTTATGTCTTAACATATTGTTACAGAAATAACAAAAGCCGAAGGGCTTTAGTTTACAAAAATAACTAAAGCCCTTCGGCTTTTGTTATTTCTGTAACAACACTAATAATTAATTGAGTCTCTTATACGATGCTCTAGGAAACCTATCAAGTGCCTATAAAAGACTATAATTAATTTGTGTGCCCTCCAATATTATCACACTTATAAACAATAGTGGCCGTAGCCAATGCGAGGGTCGGGGTGGCAGGCCTTTGCCAACCGCTTCTATTTTGTGTTTATGTAATAGCATAAAAAGTACTAGAAATATCAACTCCGCCGTTAGTCATAAGCCGGTCTGGACGCGTAGGCGACCTCCCGAACCTCACTCCTCCTCCCGTTGAAATTTCTCGCTTTCACCTCCTACTCGCTGTTTGGATGTATAAAATTTGCTTTATCATTTAACAGCTTCATGCTGTATTCAAGTATTCTATTTTTAATCTGTGGTTTTAAGAACTAGCATGCTATCTTTGGCTAACTAGTATACCAATGCTGTACCTAAACAGGAACGCTGCAACCACTTAAACGATCCAGATGAAGTAGGTATGGTATGGAGATAATTTTAAAACCGGGGAAGTACATAGAGTACTCTAAAAAAGATGAAGATACACAGGCTACATCCACCGAAATTTCTACACCAGATATTGTATCGAGCCACGCAGCACGGGCAGCGGCGCGGGCGGCGACGCACGATACGGTCCTTAGTGCTTTGAGGGAAGTGAAACCTTCATATCACCACTCACCACCCCTAACACTCGCCTCGATGATGGTCTTCGCAACAGATCGAAACTAGTCTGCGAATCCGATGAGAAAAACGTGAGCAAAACCCGTGATTAAGTACGTTTCATCTCGGAAAAAGGCACTAAAAGGTTCTACACTTTAACGCTAGTGGAGCAACGGATCAAAAGTACGTGTTAATATGAGACAGACTTCGATATAACCAAATTGTGATCCAGTCATGTATATGGTTACATCTGGAAGCGTGTGAGAACAAAGTCCTGCAGTGTGTGTCACCCCCTAAGGCGACCTCTGTTTACGGCCCCGAACACATAAATTACTTCGAAACAGGTACAATGAAGTTCATTTAGGCCATTTCTGACATAATTTTCTACGAATATACAAATTCGATTACAATTATCAAACAAGAAGGGAAATGTTTACCTAACAATTGAAGACAGGATCGAATTTTCAAATTTTATCGAAGATTAATAAAAGAACTACCAGTGCCCGCGGCTCCATTCGCGTACATATTACATTCGCAGACATACCTGTAACACGTAATATGGACTATAAAAAAGTCTGAAAAAAAGATTTTAAATTTTATTTTATTTATTATTATTTAAGAGTTATGAAACATACATACATAAAAATAATCTAAATATCGTCAATTTAGTTTCAGTATCATGAATAGAGCTTACAAACTTCATGACCAACCCTTACAGATTTATTACAAGTGTAGTATATATATACTAAACCTATTGGAATAAGTCCCAAATAAGGTTGGAATTTTCATAAATGTTGTTATTTATTGAGATAAATATTTTCAATCATTCAGATTCACACAAATGCAAAGATCTTGTTACAGTTACAATCCATCATATACAGGCTGTTAGAGTAATCACCGTTTCCCTCAAACAACCAAATCAGTCAAAATTAAACCTTCAAAGGCTTTCAGTACCTACACATTCACAAATTAACAGGCGGTCGTTACAGCCCTTAGCAAAGAAAGCAGCAATAATTTGCCTCAATACTTACGAAACTTGACTTTAGTATCGGCATACTATGGCGAGCTCCGTGGCGCAGTGGCTAACTCGCCAGCCTGATAGACACTAGGTTCGATTCCAGACATGGAAATACTGGTACTCCATTTTCACACGTCTTCGTCTGGGTTTCTTGAGCTACCCCTGAAAGATAGGCGTCAGACAGATGGCCGGGCGTAAAAGTAGACCAAATTATATTACAGCATATTTGCTGTCTTAATGGCGGACTCGGGGCTCCAACTAAATAACACAAACAGACATTCACAAATACACAAAAAACAAACGCTAACATAATTACACATTTTTTGGGGTTAAAATGAACGCAGATATACATTACAAGCAAATAGTCAGGCACAGTGAGGGAGAAAAGCTTGTTGAGAAGCTTCCACCGGGTAGTGATCTCCCCTGGGCAGTCTGGAAGTCTCTGAACAGGCTCCGGGCTGGTGTTGGGAGATGTCGCGAAAACCGGGTTAGGTGGGGTTTCTTCAGGAATAGTCTATGTGACTGTGGTGCCACTCAGTCTATGGCCCACCTTTTGTCGTGTCCCAACTGCCCCACTTAAATATATACGAACAAATCACACAGATTAGCTAGCCCCAAAGTAAGTTCGAGACTTGTGTTATGGGATACTAACTCAACGATATTAATATTACTATATAACAAATACATATATAGATAAACATCCAAGACCCAGGCCAATCTGAAGAAAATCATTTTCCATCTTGACCGAACGGTCACACCGTGTGGCAGGCTGGCGTGTTGACCGCTGCGCCACGGAGCTAGTCATGTTTTGTCACTTCTTGTACAAATGAAGATCTTAACGAAGCCAACGACAAGGCGGTCAGCGTGGCCAAATATTGGTCAAAATACATTTGAAAATACCCAGCTCCGACTCGGTAAGAAGAAAAAGTACTAGTACTTACGTACAGTGCAAAGACCTGTCTTTTTCTGCAAAGTTCAAAGAACTATCAACTCAATGTGGTTTGAGATTTCAGGTTACGTAACGCCCGACGATTATTTTTTTGACGTGTTTCTCGACAAACGATTCATAATTCGTCAAAAGTTGGTGAATAAAGATTATTAAACGCGTGTCCCTACTGGATTTGCTCGATGTTGTCATTTCGACGTGGTCACTGCGCGTAGGTATGTTTTTGATACTGACACAGGGAGTGAGGCAGGCCTGACAGTGACACATACAAGATAAGGTAACAGTTATAGCACAATGATGGCAAAACTATGGACTCGAAGCATCTCGCCTGAGAATTGAGAGTACAACCGGAAACACGCACAAAGGAGAGATAATCGTTCATCAGATAACATTACGTACCACTGTGCCAGTGACATATTATCAGATGACAAAGAGGAACTCGACATCAAAGGCTTCCAGCACACGCACACAAATTGACAGGAACGCTCGTTTAAGGTGTTACAATTTCTACTAGATATAGCTATACACCAAGCTTACTAGATCTTGTGTCCAATAAAGAAAGCCTCAAACAGACAGACATTCATAAGTACACAGTAAAACTAACGCGTTAGACTTAATTACACCTCTTTTGTTGGCTAAAATAAACGGAGATACACATTACAAGGGAATAGTCATAGAACATGGAAGTCGAAGCCCGCGGATCGAAGCATCTCGACTGAGAATTGAGAGTACAACTAGGAACACGCACAAAGGACAGAGAGACTCGTGGCACAGTGACACATAATGCTATCGGATGACAATAATGAGAGATTCGGCGGAAATAATTTGAAGCAGCTTGTGACATCAAAGGCTTTCAGCACACGCTCACAAATTAACAGGCACGCTCGTTAAAGGTGTTACAATTTCTACTAGATATAGCTATGCACAAAACCTGCTAGATCTTGTGTCCAATAAAGAAAGCCACATACAGACAGACATTCATAACTACACAGTAAAACTAACGCGTTAAACTTAATTACCTCTTTTTTGTTAAAATAAACGCAGATACACATTACAAGGGAATAGATAAGACAAAGAAAGATAAAAATTCATTTATTTTCTCCAAAAATTGTACAAAGATTCTAGGGCTAGGATATATCCAACACCAATTTAGGGAGACTGAAGACTGCTGGAGCCTGGGCCTGTTAGCCACATGGAAGTCGAAGCGCGGGAATCGAAGCATCTCCACTGAGAATTGAGAGTACAACTAGGAACACGCACAAAAGAGAGACAGACGCGTTCAGTGACACATAATGTTATCAGATGACAATAATGAGAGACTCGGCGGAAATAATTTGAAGCCTGTGACGACATCAAAGGCTTTCAACACACGCTCACAAATTAACAGGCGGTCATTACTGCCCTTAGCAATGAAAGGAGCAATAATTTGCCTCAATATGTACGAAAATTGATTTTATTATCGACTTGAACAGTCTTGTTAATGGTAAAATTTAAGGAAAATTTTCAAACTGCAAATTTATGTAGACATATACGCTTGAGTCCCATCTACATATATGTAACACTAGCTTTTTCCCACAAGTTCTACCGTAGAGAAAAAAATCTTTCGTATTTAGATGTTCGTACAACTTTGACATCAAAATTCTCAAACAGAAAATATTCAAAGTAATTTTTGTACTACTAAGCCGTAAATTGTTGAGATCCATTAGATGTGGAAAGATACAGACTAGCTCCGTGGCGCAGCGGTCAGCACGCCTGCCTGCGACACGGAGTGACCGGGTTCGATCCCCGGCCAGGTCAAGATGGAAAATGATCTTTTTCAGATTGGCCTGGGTCTTGGATGTTTATCTATATATGTATTTGTTATAAAATAGAGTATTGTTGAGTTAGTATCCCATAACATAAGTCTCGAACTTACTTTGGGGCTAGCTCAATCTGTGTGATTTGTCCGTATATATTTATTTATTTATTTATACCGAGCGTCGTTGCTGTCTTCAAGCTATGTCAGATGCCTTTAGGTAGCTTGAATAATCTGACACCTCTGTTGGTCACTAAGATACACGTAACACAACATCAAATTAATTTAGCAGAAAAGAACAAGAGTCATTCAGTAACCACGGGCGGTGCAACCTAGTCTCGTCCGGAGAAACATGTTATGTTCGCGGTAATTCCCATTAATGCAATCAAAACATTTTGGTTAATTTTGTTACGCCTCGTTTGACAGCTCCGTGGCGCAGTGGTTAACACGCCAGCCTGCAACACGAGGGTGCCTGGGTTCGATCTCCGGCCAGGTCAAGATGGAAAATGATCTTTTACAGATTGGCCTGGGTCTTGGATGTTTATCTTTATATGTATTTGTTATATAACAAAGTGTCGTTGAGTTAGTATCCCATAACACAAGTCTCGAACTTACTTTGGGGCTAGCTTAATCTGTGTGATTTGTCCGTATATATTTATATTTTGTTTAAATTTCTAAGCATATAGCAAATACAAACTTCCAAATCCCTATCCGCAGCCTCACAAGTACTTACAAAAAATTTACAAACGTATATTTTTATTACCGCGAAAAAACTGAGCTAATCTCGTTATGAGACGTAATTTTGTTGAAATATGGCGGCCATCTTGTCAAGAGAGCATTCATTTTGTAGACTTATGGCTCGTGGTTGTGTCACCGCAAGCAAATTTATATCTTGTTCCGCAGCTTTTAACGTCTAAATTACCAATGAATTTGCATTCAGCGTTTTGTTTCGCTAAAGTGATTATATGAAGTGCAATCGTGTCTGAAGCATTAGTGTTTATAATGTTAGTATGGAAATGAATGTTACGAGGAGATGCTTACTCTCAAAAAATTCATCGTAGTTTTCCGGGGTAAGTTTTATGAGTCTTTTTACTGGCTGGTATCGTGAGCGTTCGTGATGTTGAAGTTTATAATAGCTAATAAAAGTAGCTAAAACTTGGATAATTCAAACTTTACTGTGGTTAAGAGCTCATTTAGCGAGTATTATAACTTTAGATACTAGTCACTATATTATCTACGTTAAGTAACATACTCTACTCTGTGGTCTGGGAGAAACGAAAAAGCGTAGAATGAACCAGATGCTCCTCTTCCCGCGCAGACCATAAAAGCCGATCTAGAGAATGGGCGAAAATCTGAGGAATCTTATTAGTAGGCGATATGGTAAGCAACCTATCACTATATAGATTCCTTTTCCAGCTAACGCCCACCAATATGCTAAACGTGACTTTTAGTTGTTAAAGACCTAGGCTCTGTCTACCCGGAAAGCAAAAAAGACGTGATAGTACGGATGTAAGTAACATACGAATTACACAAGTTTTCTTAAAGAAATATAAAAAAGGTACGCGTGTTCTGCCAAAAAAATATAGCCTTTGTCACTAGGAAGAGTGTAAGGATTCTGCGTTGGCATACACCCAGTCATGGATATCAGGATATCGCCCATAAAGAAACTCTCAGATCTGCTCGGCCTCTTTCAGACTACTGTGTATAATTAAAACATTATCATTGCACACTAAAAAAAAAAGTAAAACAAAGGAATTATGAAACAAAACAAAACGTCAAATTACAAAATGGCGTCGCAGACACATTAAAAGTTTTTGCGGTGTACAGTTTTTGCAGTGATCTTAATTAAATAAATATACCTTCATACATACAGACAGACATTCATACAACTCAGAAACCAGACATGTAAAAATAATTATACGTAGAGTTTACTATTAGGTATGTACCTACTTAAAATAGAAACTTTTTCAAAGTCATTATAATAATTAAACTTGAAGAATACAACATTATAATTGCAATACAAAGCTACAGATAATTATACTCCTATTATAAGTTTCGCAAAATCTCCAAACATGGCGTTAATTATATTATACCTTAATTTTTATTAAAGGAAGTCCGCGATAATTGCAAAAACTTGGAAGTTTGTTGTTGAGAAAATCCGTACGCTTTATCTAAATTGCGAATTTCTGGGTTTATCGTTGCCCACCGCGCCTAAACTTTATAAATAACCTTCTTTTTCAAGAACTTCTACCTTCGGCAAATGAGTTTTGTAATGTTTTGTTAACGAGTCATTCAGTGTTGAGAAATTTTCAATCACCAGAATAATATTTTATTATTTATTTATTCAGTAACAATTAAAACTACTTAAAAATATAATTATTTACAAATTATATAGTCCCTGCAAACCATAATTCTGCGGCAACGTGCTCAAAAGGCTGGCAGCATTGTCACGTTGGATGGCAATGCTTATCCTTTGTGCCAGGTAATTGCCAGCCTTTTGGTTGGTCGGATACCTCGATCAGTCTCTTTGACAGAAAGTCAAAGAGACTATGGGCTGATGGACCCCACGGACCCATTGTTTCTACCCCAAAAGGCTCAAATATGTAGCGGTCTCCGATACCTACATACTTGCGCCTTTTGAGGTTTTCCGCTGCGGCTGCTGCTGTACCAGCCCTTGACTTGGTGACAATACATATACATAAATATGGTGTTGACAATTTTATAGTGTTTGAAATTATTTTTTTTAGTTAAAATATGTAACAACGGGTTACTGCCTCCGTAGTCCAGTGGTTAAAATTCCTGTAGTCCTGGGGGTCGTGGGTTCAATTCCCGCGGAAGCACTTTGTTTAGTTGTTTCCAGTTTGTTTAGGACATTGCAGGCTTGAATCACCTGATTGTCTGATAATAAAGATGATTCCGTGCTTCGGAAGGCACGTTAAGCACTTGGTCCCGGCTGCCATCTGGTAGTCGTTAAAGGAACCACGTCAGAGGCCGACAGGTAGTCCCAAAGAACTCTGACACCAGGGCAGGGATCGATTGCTAGTATCAGTGCAAATCGGGTACATCGGACGCGCGTCTCGATGCACCCACATTCGCCCTGAAGAAGACCTCCGGATGAGTTCGAAACATGTCGGCTAGTAGCTGACTTCGTAAGTGAGTAACCTGTTGTTACATATTATGATGTCATCATTCATTTCGTGTAGGTGTCACGGTCAATCGACCATGCCCGAAGAACTCTGACACCAGGGTGTCCTGGTGTCAAAGTTCTTCGGGACCGCCTCTTGGCCTCTGACGTGGTTCCTTTAACGACTACCAGATGGCAGCCGGGACCACCGGCTTAACGTGCCTTCCGAAGCACGGAATCATCTTTATTATCAGACAATCAGGTGATTCAAGCCTGCAATGTCCTAACCAAACTGGAAACAACTAAACAAAGTATGCTTCCGGTGGTAATCGAACCCACGACCCCCGGGTCAACAGGCAAACGCCTTAACCACTGGACCACGGAGGCTGTTTATTATGATGTCGATATCTCACGTTAGTTTTAATAAAAAAATATTTTATAGGGCGGGTTTTAAATGTATCTGACCTACTCTTAGAGCTAATTGACTGTTGTAAATATTGTAATATCTAATAATGATTTTTAATCAATGACTCTATTTTTTATAGGTTGTCTGTAGAATCGAAAGATATTCAAACATTTATAATGGAGTGCTACTAATACTTTAAAACTTAAGAAAGTAAATACTAAAGTTAAATAAAAAAGAATAAAGTTTAAATTTTAAGATCTCTGATCACAGAATCTGATGTGGATGATTAAGTTATACAAGCAATCTGAATTTTGAATTCAACATAAAAAGTTTAAGTTAGCAAAAATTTAAGAGAAGAAGAGTTGGGGGGAGGACATTGGGAGTAGGGGGACATGGGGGAAGGGGAAGAAGGATGGTCCTCCGGATCTCTCACTCACCGAACGAAGCATAGAAGCGGTAAAGCTTCTACTCAAATGTCGATTTTCTGTGAGAGTGTGGTACTTCCCCGGACGAGCCGGCCTGCATGCTACTAGCAAAAATGAATTTTGCCAGTAGCGTGGCTCTACCACAACAAAAAATATTATTATATAAATAGATATACCATATGGATAAATCGAATCCACTTTGAATGATTAGATATGAATTTACACTATGATGCGAAGCAATAAAATATGTAATAACTAGCTTTCACTCGAGGCTCTGCCCGCGTCAATGTTGATCCCTCGGTAGCAGTACTTTGTCCCGGGATGAAATGTACTCTATGTCCTTCTCCATGTCCCAGATAATGTGGTTTCATCTGAAACTAAATAATCCTAACTTATATTACATCATCATCATCAGGTCTTTTTAGTCTCCACTGCAAGAGTATGACCCTCTCTGTACTACCAGAGCCATACTTGGCCAGAGCAGACAGAGGATTTGGCCTACACTCTCCTCGCTGACCAGACGGGTTGAAGAGGTCTCATTGATGTTTATGAGCTTTATTTAACTTGTATTTCCTAAGTCGCCTCTTACGACATCCATGGGAAGACTTGGCGTGGTCCTATTCTACTCTGCCGGAAACCACACGGCTACTTATATTAAAAATGTGTCAAATGGCCGAGGGTGTCATCCTAAACTGCCTATCCGGTGGTTGCGGGTATAGCATCACGTACGCCAGCCCGGCCTCCAGAGCTGCTTCTTTCTCATCCCCAACCCATCCAAGCATGTAGTATCCTTAATACCTTTATCCCGTTCTCCAGTCCAAAAAACTCTTTACCTTCTATCACTTAAAAAAAAAACGATTTCTGTATGCAGCGTCGGAACCGAGATAAGTCATACAAACTGCGCTCACCAATCCATCTGCCAAGCGTAGTAAGTATGGCAAACCCCCATTATGGAAATTCTTGGGGGAGGCCTATGTCCAGCAATTTACTTCAAAAATGTTTTTTTCCTGTCTTAAAACATCAATGTCAATCTTTCTCTCTTTCTTCTCTTTTCGTTTTTTTCATTCTGTGTTTGGCCTACCTATGTTGCGTATGTGCTAAATACCTTAAGTCAAACTTTGTTTGTGTGTACGAGCTTTATTCCTATATCTGTGTCTGTTTTATCAAAGGAAAGCTCTTTGCGAATAGCTAATATGTTTGTTTATATTGTATTTAGTTTGTTTTTTATTTGTTTAGTTTTATTAAACAAGATGTACGATCTCGTCACAAAATG
Source organism: Elegia similella (assembly GCA_947532085.1). Classification (NCBI taxonomy): domain Eukaryota; kingdom Metazoa; phylum Arthropoda; class Insecta; order Lepidoptera; family Pyralidae; genus Elegia; species Elegia similella. The sequence continues at coordinate 7,017,612 of OX383928.1, forward strand.
TAGTTTCGAGTAATATCTAAATATATTAGTTGAGACGTAATAACCATCAACCAAATGCAATGTCACGTTTGCAGCGTCTAGCGTGACAGTGAGTGACGAATATATTACATATTTGTCGAATGACGTGACACCGTCACGGCCTGATGAGTTCAAAGCTCAGGTTCAAAGCGTTCAAAGTACCGTAGTTCAAGGTCTTTATTTTATTTTCTTTTATTTGGCCATCAAACTTCATTCAGAAGCTTATAGCCAGTGTCTAGTTATTCTATAATCTTGTGTATCAACGAAATGATGGTGTAATTCATTTCGCTGATTCTACGGAGCCCTTGGTGACAATTTCCACGAGACCACTGGTTTGATCATAACACGACGGAGCAAGGCGAGCAAACACCAGCCCGCTTAGTATTATCTCACAACAGCCGCATCATGACACTTTATTTTAGTTACCACACATTGTTCATAAACATGGACATCTATAACTCCAAATTACACCGATTTCACATTATAATATCTACTGGAAATAATTTGCAAAACAATCCGAAACAAAAACCGTGCAGACCGTCTAAATTCCCGCCAAGAATTCCATAGTTCAAGGTCCTGATGTTTCTTAGTATTTTATTTTTTATTTTTAGGACTTTGGAAATCTTACTATACTTGGTATCATTAAAAAAATGCAATGTCGTATGGTTTCCGGCAGAGTAGAATAGGACCACTCCTAGTCTTCCCATGGAAGTCGTAAGAGGCGACTTAGGAAATACAAGCTAAACAAAGCTCATAAACATCAATGAGACCTCTCCAACCCGTCTGGCCAGAGAGTGTAGGCCAAATCCTCTGTCTGTCTGGCCTATTATGGCTTTGGTAGTACAGAGAGGGTCATGCTCCTGCAGTGGAGACTAAAAAAAAAAAACCTGATTATGATGGTGATGATGAATAAAAAAATACCTACCGAACGCGTAAATGTAGATCCCTCAGGATTAGTACACTTTTTTTGGATAAAAGCTCTAGCTCTAGCTAAGCCCTATGACCTTTCTCGGACCTCAGACTAACTCCACACCAAATTTCTATTAAATCAGTTCAGTAGTTGAAGTATGAAGAGACAGATAAAGTTACTTTCTCATTCATAATATTAAGTCAGAGGTATAATATATAAATATATAGGGACAAATCACACAGATTGAGCTAGCCCCAAGGTAAGTTCGAGACTTGTGTTATGGGATACTAACTCAACGATACTATATTTTATAACAAATACATATATAGATCATTCATTCATTTCGAGTAGGTGTCACGGTCAATCGACCATGCACACCCTGGTGTCAGAGTTCTTCGGAACCGCCTCTCGGCATCTGACATGGTTCCTTTAACGACTACCAGATGGCAGCCGGGACCACCGGCTTAACGTGCCTTCCGAAGCACGGAATCATCTTTATTATCAGACAATCAGGTGATTCAAGCCTGCAATGTCCTAACCAAACTAGAAGCAACTAAACAAAGTATGCTTCCGGTGGGAATCGAACCCACGACCCTCGGGTCAACAGGCAAACGCTTTAACCACTGGACCACGGAGGCTATTTATATAGATAAACATCCAAGACCCAGGCCAATCTGAAAAAGATCATTTTCCATCTTGACCTGGCCGGGGATCGAACCCGGGCACTCCGTGTCGTAGGCTGGCGTGTTAACCACTGCGCCACGGAGCTGTCTAAGGTGTCATCCTCAACTGCCTGGCCGATGGTTACAGGTATGGCATCGGATACGCGCGCCCAGCCCCCAGAGCTGCTACTTGTTTTTCCCCCATTACCCCCCAATACCCAAGTGATTAATATCCCAATACCTTCATTTCCTTCACAAATCCACCTTATTCCTGTCCTTCTCCAGATTCAAAATGCTTCTGTGTAGCAGCGTCAGGCATAAGAAGCAAAAGAAACTGCGCTCGATAACCAGCCCGCCAAGTGTGATGAATATGGCAATATATCAAGAATCCTTGGGAGAGGCCTTTTCCCAGCAGTGGACTTCTTACGGATATAATAATAACAATGAATGATAGTAATCCTAACTAATAACTAATATTATAAATGCGAAAGTGAGTTTGTTTGTTTGTTTGTTACGCTTTCACGCCGTAACTACTAAACCGATCATCATGAAATTTTGCATACAAGTTCTCTGGAGTACGGAGAAGGACATAGGCTACCTTTTATCCCGGGAAAAAGTACTGTTCCCGAGGGATCGACATTGACGCGGGCGGAGCCGCGGGCGAAAGCTAGTAATATATATTATGGTATTACCGATTTATTAATTTTACAAGTGCTTATTTTTCTGACTCTTTTATCCGATGTATCCATTTTTCTTTATCCGTTAATATATTTCAATGATGATGAATCATTAGTACCTATAGTTATTCGAACTTAAACGGAACAGTCCTCCAATGTATTCTATTTTACTTTTAGCAGTTTTTTGTACGTATAAAAAATCAAATTTTGCGATGAAATATAAGAAAGTTGCGCTAATTTTGCTACCATCAAACACAATGTAACTCTTTTACAAGCTGCTATGCATGACTTCACAATTTTCAAGTAATTAGCCAAGTTAAATTAAAACGAAAAGTTAACACTGTCAGTGCCTCATTACCAACATCTGTCAAGGGCAGAACCGAGTTCACTCAAAGTTCGCAACAGGTATACTGGGAGGCTTAAAACCTCCTGACAAGTGAGAGTTCACCTATCATTGAGGGTTCCATTTTAATACCAAATATTGGTTTTATGGTCAGGAGGGTCATCCTCGACTGCTTACTTGTTTTCCTCCATTCACCCGAGTGAATTTCCTTCCCAAATCTAACAAATTCCTATCTTTCCTTAGCTTAAAATGCTTCCGGTGGATAGGCAGTATCATCGCAAACACAAGAAGCCAAAGAAACTGCGCTCGTCAAAGCACAGTCAAACTTGGCAGGCAGGTGCCAAGTTTGGTGAGTATGGCAATATCCTCACATGGAACAAAGAATTCTTGGGCCTCTCCCTTTGTCCAGCCGTGGACTTCTTACGGCTGAAGTAATGATGTTAGCTTTAATATATAAATCGAGTGCTGGGAAAAAAGCCTCCCCTCCTTCTATCCATTTATCGCGATTTGTTGTGGTATCCTTCCAGTTATTATTGCTCTTATATTAACTTTGACATAGGTTTAATAGTGGGACCTAGTGGGACATCGACAGATATAAAAAAATTAAAGGAAAAGTTATATTATATTAATTTTTCCTGTCATAAACATCAATGTCATCTTTTTCTCTTTCTATAAACCTAAAATGACAAGTCTTTCAGACTGATGATAATACAGGAATACAGATCAAGAGTTCTGTGACAGGTACGGTACCCTAAAAGCACCCCTTGTTAACAAAAAAAGGGGGTTAAAACGAATACATAATTCAGTTTGATAGCGGCAACCCCGTGAATGGTCAGTGTTTGCCAAAGTTAATTAAACTACACCTAAATATACATTTTTTTGTAGGAAAAAATTCTCATTTTTTCCTAAGTACGTGTAAGACTACGAATAAGTAATAAGGTGTTAGTATACGATTTAAGGCGTTCGCGGTCACAATCACTAGATTTTATCACCTTGGGATTTACTGCGATTATTTTTGAGATTTGTCTAATATTTCGATCCACAGTAACTGGCACTGAACAGGCACTGTGAAGGTGGTAGCTGCAATTTCGCCAAAATATCAGACCAGCCTAAAAAATAATCGCAGATAAGGGTTAGTAGTGTAATTTTAACCAAACTCCAAAAAAGGAAAAGTTTCTAATTGGCTTAGCTTATAAGTTATTTTTTGGATATTTTTATAAGTGTTTATTTTGCATTCACAATGCTATTAGGAAATATTAATATAGGAAATGGGATATGGATATTGCTTGATGATGATGATGATGGATATGGTGGAGAATTTCGGCGCCGAGATTGAATTGTGCGGTAGCTCAGATGGTAGAGCATAGGTCGTACATAGACCTAGGTCACCGGTTCAAATCCCGCCCGCATGAAATTTTTTCCACCATATTTTATTTCCTAATTTATTTGACGTGATAACGGCTTAGAAATCGATGAACACAAGCTGCACGTACGAAAATGTTCTGGAGCAGCAGCAGAAGCATTAGAAGCAGCAGTAGCAGTAGTATCTATGACGCATCTATCTCTCACCGTTATAACGTGAAATTATCGTCCGTACACCTTAACTTATAACACAACTTAACTTAACAGACAACCACTGCCTGCGTCTATATTCCCAGACAAGTGCAGTCCCGGAACATTCAAAAATAGAATAAATGGGTATCTCTTGGATAGGCATGTAAAATCCTCGTCTTCATCGTCACTTACCATCAGGTGAGATGGAAGACAAATACCTAATCCAACATGTAGTAAAAAAAAAAACAATTTTTTACTTGAAAAGATATGAAGGATTGCTCCCATAAAAAACTACACTAAAATTGATTCAGTAGTTAGATAGAATATCATTCCAATTGCCATCTGAGATATTGGTGAGCTGGGTTCAACAACTTTACATTTCATCGAAATAGCTTAAAATAGTTCTTGCCTCACAGTAATCTAAGTGTAGAGCGCGCACTGCTTATCATCCGTCAGTGTACCTAAATAAACGACAGCCTCCGTGGTACAGTGGTTAAGGCGTTTGCCTGTTGACCCGGGGGTCGTGGGTTCGATTCCCACCGGAAGCATACTTTGTTTAGTTGTTTTCAGTTTGGTTAGGCCATTGCAGGCCTGAATCACCTGATTGTCTGATTATAAAGATCCGTGCTTCGGAAGGCACGTTAATCCGGTGGTCCCGGCTGCCATCTGGTAGTCGTTAAAGGAATCACGTCAGAGGCCGAGAAGCGGTTCCGAAGAACTCTGACACTACGGTGTGCATGGTCGATTGACTGTGACACCTACTCGAAATGATGATCAGTGTGAATATCGCAACCCACTAGGCTATCAAGCTCTTTTAAAACGAAAACATAATTCAGTTTATGGCGGTTATCCCCCAGATGTTTACGAAGTTAAATTAAACTTGTATAGCGTCAAAATATGCATTTTTTCCGCCGTGAAAACGATTATGGTAATGTAATTCTGGACTTTTACGATGTCAAATGCTCATTTCTTGGTGTAAATGTAATATTATTACAGTATACGACCGGGATAAAAAGACACTTTTTTCCAGTTTTTTTATAACCTTTTATTTAGTTTCACCTGTTCCGATATTTGTCTTTAATCAAATCTTGCAAGTAAAATTTGATCCACTTCCCGGTTACGGTTAAGCTGAATTTTTGCATGCATGTATAAATTAGATAACAATACAATATTATGGAATCGTTATGCTGGTGTGTGTTAAGTATGGGATACGGGACGAGTGAAACGAATGCTGGTTAGAATCGTACTGGCGTTTATTCGAACATTTGCGTGTGGCGCAGCACACGATACGTATACATATATAATAGTGTAATGATGGAGTCGGAAGCTGACCATAGGAGCTCTTAAACTAAACAAGGTACACCAATCGTGTTTGGGCTCGTTTGATTTGTCTTGAAATGCACTTTACAAAGTAGATTAGTTTATAATAAAAGCTTGTTAAAAAGTTGTTTGCAAAAAACATGTTTAAATAGATGCAGCAGTAAATATATGATATATGAGGATTTATATGTTATATGACATACCAATGAGGACCTCAATCGCCCAGTTGGCGTGCGCATTATAAGCGCTTATGCATGTAAAGCAACCCGGTCGTGGTCGCCACGCTCTTCCGTGCTTCGAAAGCCACGAATCATTGGTCTTGGCTTTCATTACTTGATGGCGGTCGTTAAGATATGTCAGATGCCTTTAAGCAGCTTAAAAAATCTGACATCAGTATTAGCCACTTGAATATATCAGCCGCAAAGTCCACTGCTGGACATAGGCCTCCTCCAAGGATGCACAATACGACCGGCTGGCAGCAGCCTGCATCTAGTGTCTTCCTGCGACCTTAGTCAGGTCGTCCGACCATCTGATCCGTGGGCGTTCGACGCTGAGCTTGCCGTGGACGTGGTCGCCTTTCTGCCCCATTGGCCATCGTTTCTATGCGCTATTTACCCCATCCACTGCCACTTCAAAGTACTAATCTGCTAAACTATGTTGTTGACCTTTATTTGTTCCAGAAATATTTGTATTCGATTTTGCAGAAAAACACCGAGCGTAGCCCTCTTCATAGCTCTTTAAGCGACTTGAGTTTTCTTATGAGCCTATAAGACCACCTTTCGGACTAGTTAGTCATCACTGGTAACACAGATTGATTAAGCCACTTAAGTTAGCCACATATATAGATAGAAAACCCTTTATTGCATATAGAAAATTGACAGAAAATACAAATTTAACTTAGGAATACGGAAAATGCGTAAAAGGTGGCCTTATCTCATAGCAATTTCATCCAAACAACCTTTTCCTAGAAAAAATACTTAAAATTAAAGCAGGTAGTGCTTTCATTTCAAGTAATTTCTCAGAGAAAAGGTTGCCTGGGAAAAATGCGGGTTAGTAAAATACTATTCGAAATTCGAAACGGATATATACCTACTTACTAAAAACATATAAATATTTATTGTCTTAAATAAATACAAATAAATCTAAATATCAATGTGGTTAGTCTGACACTGCATTGGATAAAGACAAGTGAAAAGAAATGGGGGAGACCTTTGCCCAGCTGTGGGACAATATAGGTTAGTAAAAAAAATGAATATGATTCTGTGGAATGTTGTAGAATGTACTTACACGAATAGCAAAGTAAAGCAACTATACCAATGTAAACAGTACTCCCAGCAATGGTTTTCCCGAGTGGCTACAACATAAGGTTCTTTAAAAATGGCGTAAAAAGATTTCTTCAGAGTTAGCAACGCGCGAGTGGCACCCCTGATGTTGCAGGCGTCCATAGGCGATTTTAGCGAAAAAAAGAAGATATTCTTTACCAAAGCAGATTAACCCGAATCCATAGATTAGTAGGCTAGTGTGACCACGCATTGTAGGGTTCCGTATTTGCACGTCATTTTATAAATTGGTCGACTATGACTCTTTGAGTTGAGTAGTTTCCTATAACGAGTGACTTCATTTTAAGTATATGGTACAGCCCTTCTTTTGCGTATCCATAATCAATCAGCTTGCAGTGGAGGACCCTTGACTCCAACAATCAATAGCACTTTGAGGTTTAATATGTTACATATGGATCCCTGTATTAAAAAATAGTGTTAAGATACAGATAACAGCTTCCTGGTCTCTACGCTAATCTGCGGGCAAACAGACGGACATGGCGAAACTAGAAGAGTACCTTGCTTCCTTATCCTTACTAATATTATAAATGCATAAGTAAGTTTGTTTGTTACGCTTTCACGACCTAAATACAAAACCGATCATCATAAAATTTTGCATGCAAGTTCTTTGGAATACGGAGAAGGACATATGCTACCTTTAATCGCGGGAAAAGGTACTATTCCTGAGGGATCGACATTGACGCAGGCGGAGCCGCGGGCGAAAGGTAGTACTACAATAAATATATTACTTAAAAAAATAACCGTTTATTTAAATTACTGCGTAATAAAAAACGTGAAAACTGGCTACTTATCACGCCTGTACTTACTGTACGGTTGGTCCCGGCTACGATCATTGATGGCAGTGGTTAAGCTACATATGTCAGATGTCTTTAGGCAGCTTGAAAAATCTGACACCAGTATTGGTGACTCGAGAAACAAACAATTGTTAGAAGAAGAAGATCGTATTAAGGTGGAGTACAATACGCTATGATCAAAATGGTAGTAGGCTAGTGTGCATAACCGTTTATTCTACGCGTGTACCAGCTTATCGAAACCCCAGTAAAGGAGCATTTTAAACAAACAATTTATATTTATTTATTCAAACAAAATCAATAGCTGTACTCTTGTTTCCCAAAAGCTTCTCTTCAATTTTCCATTAACTATTTTCAGGCACATATATTTCACAATTCTTTATGACTTACTTAAAAACTCATCTCCCAACTATTTACACATAAAAGACACGTTAAACACATCTTGAGCGGAAATGCCAAGAAAATCGCCCGAGTAGGCAACGCAATTTGCAACATCAAAAATAAACCACATTTCCTCCATCCTTTGCAAAGGGTCCTACTCTTTGTATTGCTCGTGATAGAAAATATACTGCGAGAGGTGTGATCATAGAAAATTATTTTGAACCAGGCGGAAGTACAAAATGTTTGATATTCCCACGAGGGTGCTTTTTAACTGACTTCAAAAAAAGGAGGCTATCAATTCGGTTTTTTTTTCTTCTCACAAAAAGTTACTTTTGTGTTAAATGGTATGCTATCTAATAACCATTAAAATCTTTTAGTAGTTTGGTTGAAGTCATGTTACAATTTATTTTTAAATGGAAGATTATTCCTAGAAAACGACGACATGATTGTATTCTACTGTAAATACTTTTTTAATTTAAATCCTACATTATAGCTCTAATATCTATGTAAGGTCAGGGTTAACCCACAACTGCCTGTCCGGTGGTTGCAGGTATGGCCTCCGTGGTCCAGTGGTTAAGGTGTTTGCCTGTTGACCCGGGGGTCCTGGGTTCGATTCTCACCGGAAGCATACTTTGGTTAGTTGTTTCCAGTTTGGTAAGGACATTGCAGGCTTGAATCACCTGATTGTCTGATAATAAAGAATATTCCGTGCTTCGGAAGGCACGTTAAGCCGGTGGTCCCGGCTGCCATCTGGTAGTCGTTAAAGGAACCACGTCAGAGGCCGAGAGGCGGTTTCTAAGAACTCTGACACCAGGGTGTGCATGGTCGATTGACCGTGACACCTACTCGAAATGATGATGATGAGGTATGGCCTCCCGAGCTTCTACTTGCTTTTCCCCCATTCTCCCGAGTGAGTAGTATCGCAATACCTTCCCATATCCCATATCCTAAAAAATCTTATTCTTTCCCAGCTTAAAAATGCTTCCGATGGGCATCAACGCCGGAAGCACAAGAAACCAAAAATAACTGCGCTTGCCAACCCGCTTGCCAAGCGTGATGAGTAGGGCAATATACTCCCATGGAACGAAAAATCCTTAAGAGAGCCCTTGGTTCAATTGTTAACTTCTTGATCATGATGAGGAATAAATTTGGACGTTACTCAAGTTGGCAGTAATTAGGTACTGAACAAACTTAGCTCACCAAAGATCGTCGATAAGCTTACACCATAGTCAAGTTATACAGGTTTCTGGAAGATGAGCACGAATGGTGTCGAGGAATAACTAGACCAAGAAGTCCATCCGATTGAGGAGCCCGATGGTCCAGTGGGTCTGAGCAATATTGGCGCTTCCGTATGTTAAACAATCCTGGGCGCGGTCGCCACTGGGATGCGACCGCAAGAGGCATAAAAATAACTCGACCTCCTTCGTACTTCGAAAGGCACGTTATGCCGTTGGTCCAGACTGTCATCATTGATGGCAGTCATTAGGCTATGACAATTGCGTTTAGGCCGCTTGGCCACTTAAACACACGAAAAGCAAGCAACCCGATTGAACCGCTTCAAAAAGTTGGCAAGAAATGTCTTTTTAGATCGTGTCGGTTTCCGTATTGCTTTCGCCGGCTTAGAAATCGTGATTGATGGGCTATCGTGTCATTTTTCGCTTGAAACGTGAATCTTTAAGAAACCGCTAATTTGGGGTTTTATCTTTGATGATAAAAAGATTTTGCTCCCTTATTTTTTTTTCATATTTTTAAAGATTAAATTTTGATGTACATCGCGCCTTTTAGGGTTTCATAACCAAAGGGTAAAAAAAGGCTTACCCTTTCCATCCGTTCGTCCGTCGCTCATATGGTTGTATTGATAGAACCGTAATACGTATAGCCTTGATTATTTTACAGAATGAGTATATTATATTCCAGCCTTTTGCCTTTGACTTTCATAGAAAAAGGATAAAAACTAAAAGCATAACAAAGGAAAGTTTTCCCGGATTTTAACTTCGTTTTCATAAAAACAGAGTAATCCCTCTTTTCATCTAAAAGGCTGCGCTAAGTACACACACTTTCACATCTCTTTGTTTTAGTTGCAACGAGGACGGGTTTAATTTCAGTGTAATGTAAATATTTAGGTTACTCTTACGATATTTTAATCCAATGAGATATTTTAACAAAAATACACGTATTTTTACAATCTTGCTATGTATGTATGCATGTAACTAAGTTCGAATGGAATCTTGAAACTAAATTTTGAAGCAGATATCTGCCACCGATTGAGCTGAAATGTTGTATATTCGTTTACTTTGGATGACAAGGCATGGTTAGCTGTGTGACGTCATTCTAAACCCAACATGGCGGAACATTCAAGATGGCGGAACATTCAAGATGGCGGAGTAGCTATTTTTGATGCACTCCGAAAATATGGATATCAAATTAAAGGGCTCGCTGAAAATAACTCGAAAAACTAATTGATGTACATATAAGTTGTTCTAGTTTTTTACTTTTAATTTATTAGTAATGCTTCGCAGTCCAAAGTCGTAATTCATTTGTTTACTAGGATGATAGTGAAACAAAAAATCCTATTTAAATACATTCATTCAGTACAAATCTTGTGCCTAAAAACATGTATTCATACTTCTTTTTTGATGTTCTATGAAAATACCGCCCAAAAATAGTCTCGTTAGTAAAAAAACTACCATGTTAGTCCAAAAACTCTTGGAAATTTTGTTTTTTTTTGCAAAATATTTTTTTTGGACCAGCCCAAAACAGTGACTACACATATGTAACTTCTGTATGCTTTAGAAACATATGTTAATTGTTGCAGTAATGAGATTGGCTTCATATATATATATATGTAATGATAAAATATATAAATATATATATGGACAAATCACACAGATTGAGCTAGCCTCACTGTAAGTTCTGAACTTGTGTCGTGGGATTCTAACTGATCGATACTATACAAGACTAAGGCCCACCTGAATATATATGTCTAAAATATCTCAGCAAATTACAGACCAGTGTCAACATTCCCTTTATTGTTGATTCGCAACAACGAGTTACCCCCGTGTAATCATCTGGGGTAATTACCATTAATGCGTCATTACTGAATATCACGAATAAACGTGATTTAATATGTACAATGTGTGTTAGACACAAAATAGGAAGAATATTTCCACATTTATACACACATACTTTTTCTAAGAAAACCTTTTTCATAGAATAACATATCATATAAAACCTTTTTTATATGATATGTTCCCAAACTAAGCGGAGCTTGTAACTTGGGAAACCAGTTTTCGATAAATCTTAATTATGTTACAGAGTATTTTAAAATGAAGGCGTAACTAGGGTCTCCACTTCCTTCGATCGTTACAAACTCTTTACATCATCAACCTACGCTCGTCCACTTCTGGACATAGGTCTCTCCCATGGCACGCCACTGAGCTCCACCGCTAACACGTAAGATTATTGTCCAATTTTTTTTCAACAAATTTTAAACTTCTCAAACGTCCATAATTCCTATACGCTTCTTAACCGGATGTAAGAAATTCTTCGATCATTAATACCAACTAGATAACGCATTACCTACAAAATCGTAGCAAAATTCTGTCCGCTCGAACATATAGCTATACATCTACATTGACTTACTAATAAACAGAGAGTAAAGTTTTAAAACCATTTTAATATCAAGATATTTCAGACCATATCACCTTACAATAAAGTCGTTTTTTTTAAAACAATTACCTTATGCTTACGATTATTCGTCACGAAGACTAGCAAAGTAATAAATAACACCTGTCACTTAGAAACGAAGAATCATTTTGTCTAAGAACATCCATTGTGATGACAACCTTATTGCACTAATCATAAAGTACTTTTCTCGTTGACTACATTGCGAGTTACGTCGTTTTGTTTCGTTTCTGTTTGCTTCTTCAAATGTTTGTGCGGATGTTGGCTAGCTTGGCCAAACATTTCTTGCCGTGGTTGAAAATCGGCAACATTTATTTAAAATGTTTATTATTAGTTAAAAGGTAAAATGTATAAAATAGTTAATTTACCTACCGAAAATAAGATACTCCGGACGAAAAATTCTTTTTTCGGCCATTATTTCGACAAGTTTTTAGTGCACACTGCGGCATCGTGACACTTCGTTACGTTGGCTGTGTTTGGACCGAACTAAATAAAATAGCCCCACACTGCTTGAGTGAGGGGCTATTTGCCGAGCCGTTTTTTATGCGCTGACCCGACATCTAGTTGGTATTAATGATCGAAGAAGAAATTGGATGTTTATGTTAAGTGTTCACCAATGAATTGTCCACCAAGTGTGTGTGTGTGTGTAAAAAAAGTCCCCAAACACTATCATATGTCCGACGACGGTCTCACTGAACATCGGTGGCCGTCATCTTAGTAAAACTGTACTTATATTTTCGAGACTATTAGGAATTCGTTACATACGTTCCCTTCTAATTGTTGATTGGCAACAACGCGTTATCTCGTATAATCAGCAAGGGATAATTACCATTAATACTTCATTACTGGCGCTCTCGATAGCATGATTACCCACATGCAAACTGTTTTATAGACACATGGCGTCCGCTAAAAACAAACTCAAAATTAATAATAAAACAATTATTATTGCTTTTTTTATTTGTGTAAGTTGCTAACACTGGTGTCAGATTTTATGTAAGTTTTTTTTTATATAAATGGCACATAAAACAGATTACACTCATTTTGACATATCAAACAACAACATTACATATACTTATACACTAGATCGCAATCCATGACATATGTGCACAAAAAGGTTAATAATATTCCTATAACACATAACATAACATTTCACAAACACTACAAGATCAAATATATATGTATATAACAAAAAGTAAACAAACCAAAACACTCAAAAAATATAAAAACAAAACAACAAAGCACATACATTGGGACAGGTGCCTAAAAGCATCTGACATAACGACTGCCATCAAAGGCTTAACGTGCCTTCCGAAGATATTTTTATGCCACTTGCGGCCACCCATACCATTTCCTAAACTTAAAAAAGGAGGATTCATTCGGTTTTATTTTTTTAAATGTCACACAACTCATGCAATAGAAAGAAACAAAGTGTGCTATTCAAAGTAAAAAAAAAAAAAAAAACTCTACAACCCATCTATATTTCCATGAGCAATACTTTTTTTTTATTGACAGTAGACAGCAAACGAGCAAGCGGGTTACCTGATGGTAAGAGATCACCGCTGCCCAAGGACAACTGCAACACCAGGGTGTGACAGGAGCGTTGCTGGCATTTCAAGGAGTTGAGGGGTGGACGTGAGGGGGAGTAATGGGGGTGGAGAGAATGGTCGTCCGCCTCTGTCACTCACCGAACGGAGCATAGAAGCAGTAAAGCTTCTACTCAGACGTCGTTTTTCTGCAAGAGTGTGGTACTTACCCGGCCAAGCCGGCCCCTTCATGCTACTAGCAAAAATAGTTATTATATCCGGTGGCGTCGCTCTTACACAACTAAAAGTATTTTAAAGCTAGCTGTATTTTATATTCAGTGGATAGACTAGCTCCGTGGCGCAGCGGTCAACACGCCAGCCTGTGACACGGAGTGACCGGGTTCGATCCCCGGCCAGGTCAAGATGGAAAATGATCTTTTTCAGATTGGCCTGGGTCTTGGATGTGTATCTATAAATGTATTTGTTATAAAATATAGTATCGGTGAGTTAGTATCCCATAACACAAGTCTCGAACTTACTTTGGGGCTAGCTCAATCTGTGTGATTTGTCCGTATATATATATAATTTATATTATTTAGTGGAGTAGTGGAGTCAGCCTTTGTCTATAGCCATGTCTATTTGTTTGGTTATCAATGTAACAAAACATGATTGGGTCGAGTGTGTATCAATTAGAAGGTAATTGTGCTTAATGATGAGGCTTGTTTGTTCATTTGCAAGATCATACCGCTTACACAATGGTGTATATTAATTGATTAACAATGGGCATGTTTTCTAAAAAAATACTTTTCAAAATAATTGTTATTGAAAAATATTGGATACGTATTTTTTCTTTTGTCAATCAAATAAAATTTGATAAAAATAGCCCGTTAAAGTTCCGCGTGACGTCACTATCCGGTACACTTTTTACCGGCCTGTTGCGTCATGAGCCCCAACTCCTGAACTTTTTCTATAAGCTTTATCTTTATCATCTTTTGTTAGATTGAAAAAAAAAACGTATAATATTTTTTGATAACCTATAAGATGAAATATATTATTTAAAATGGTATTTTTTTAAGGAATAAAGCCTATAAATAATAACTTAAATTTTTTTGATTTACGCAGCCGTTTCTGAAATATTTGATTTTATAGTTTTCAAATTCAAATCTTTGTTACAGTCAAGTGTACATCCCCCCGCACATATAAATATTATAAATGTGTCTGTCTGCTTTTCACGCTCCAACCGTTGAATCAATTTGCATGAAATTTGTTATGGATGTAGTTTGAGGCCCTGGGAAGGACCTTTAATTCCGGGAAATTCCACTGTTTCCGAAAGATCGACACTAACGCAGGCGGAGCCGCGAGCAAAAGCTAGTAAATAAACAAGTTTAATAATTGACCAATCATAAATTGAAATATTTTTCCAAAATAATTTGAAAAGATACAGAAACCCAAACATCCAATCGAAGGTCAAAATTGAATAACTATCACTCGCGCAGTCGTAAAGTTGTTCATGGCTAATAAAATTAAACTATACAATGTTTTTAGGACAAACATAAATTTTTAAGGTGTCCTATCTTTTTACATTTTCTCAAAAGCTGTCCTGTGTTCTATTCATTTTCACACATTTGCTACTGCAGTCCACCGGTCCAACGTACTCAGAGTGCAGCATAATCAAAAACCTGTTAAATACTGTCAAATTCGCAAAAAGACCTTAACAAAAATATTATAATGTAAGCGCCCAATGTCGACTTAGTACGGGTAAAATTTTGGACGTCCTAATTACCCACTCAGGCATGTCACCGCCAAAACCACAGGAATTTTCTTATAGGCTTCATAGATTATGCTGTGGTACAAGAATAAAATATGTCCAATCAAACTTTTTTTCTTTATAACTAACGTAATAAGTAAATACGCTAATCTTATTGCAATCTATTATAATTATTATTAAATCTGGCCTAAATTCAGGCTAATGAGTAATATTCCATTGACCTTGTTCAATACATTGTACAAGAATGTGTCCATCGGCACTTTTCTTACTGTCTCTATTAAGGAGAAGGCACTTTGCTCGTGTCGTGTGTCTTTGTTCGCACTATCACTACACTTTTATATTGTATTTTTGCACTATACTACACTAATTCAAAAGGCTTAGTTCTTTTGAGACGTCGAACTAGGTCCGTGTTGTCAAGGAGCTGGATCGCCGCGAGGAATACTGAAGCAATCTATACCTTGTGCGTGAGCTTTGGCATATTTTATAACGACTATAACGATGAATTGTATAGCAATCAGAAATGAATACAATAGTTTTTATGTATGTATGAGGATATTGCCATACCACGATTGGCATTCGGGTTGGCTAGCTCAGTTTCTTTGGCTTCTTGTGCTTCGTACGCTACTGCCCATCGGAAGCATTTATAAGCAGGGGAAGGATAGAACCGCTCACCCTTGTCAACATCACTAAGCATTTGAATAACGTGCCACGTTTGTAAAATTTTTACGATGTATTTCGTTTAGGCAATAGTGCAATAGAATCTGCCAAGAACGTGAAATTTCAGCTTAACCAGTGTAGAATAAGCGCTTCGATTTGACCAATACAAATACAAACTAATATGGGAAATTACATGTTAGCTTCGAATAAAAAAATTAGAACCGCTCACGTTTGTCAACATCACCAAGCATTTTAATCACGTGCCACGGTCGTAAAGTTTTTACGATGTATTTCGTTTTGGCAATAGTGCAATAGAATCTGCCAAGAACGTGAAATTTCAGCTTAACCAGTGTAGAATAAGAGCTTCGATATGACCGATACAAACTAACATGGGAAGTTAAATATTAGCTTCGAATAAAAAAGTTGAACCGCTCACGCTTGTCAACATCACCAAGCATTTTAATCACGTGCCACGGTCGTGAAATTTTTACGATGTATTTCGTTTCGGCAATAGAGCAATAGAATCTGCCAAGAACGTGAAATTTCAGCTTAACCAGTGTAGAATAAGAGCTTCGATTTGACCCATTCAAATACAAACTAACATGGGAAGTAAATATTAGCTTCGAATAATAAAAGTTGAACCGCTCACGCTTGTCAACATCACCAAGCATTTTAATCACGTGCCATGTTCGTAAAGTTTTTACGATGTATTTCGTTTCGGCAATAGTGCAATAAAATCTGCCAAGAACGTGAAATTTCAGCTTAACCAGTCTAGAATAACAACTTCGATTTGAAACTAACATGCAAAGTTAAATATCAGCTTCGAATAAAAAAAGTTGAACCGCTCACGCTTGTCAACATCACCAAGCATTTTAATCACGTGCCACGGTCGTAAAATTTTTACAAGGTATTTCGTTTCGGCAATAGCGCAACAGAATAGCGTTTCTTACAGGCCAAATTAAATACTTTCGCGCATTTTAAACAGTTTGTATTCCTTAATGTATAATTCATGGCTTCTTTGTTAGTTACGGCAGGTTAATGAATTTTCTACGTTATTATCGGATGTTAATTATCTTTCCTAGCATCTTCAGCTGTGGTGTTTCATAGCTTAGGGATAATTAATATTGTTAAATGATTTTGTGAGTGCAATTTTTACAGTCTTTCTGAGACTAAGGCTTTTGGGTATGTTTTTTCATGAATGCCTATTTCTTCTCATAATTACATCCCACGGAGGAGATATAGAGTGGAGACGGCGTAAGCTACTGTGCACTGTGATTCCAACTAGGTCCTGACGTCATCACGTTAACATCGAGAGTAGGCGTGGCCTATTAGTCTGCTGTTGTAGCTGTCAATGTTCGTACGTGGTTCGTTCTGTGCACACATTGAGATTTTCGGACTTTCTTGTTTTTTACGAAGAAAATCATGAAGTGTTGTATTATATCATGTAAAAACTACTCCGATAAACGTTCAGATGCTATGGAAGGAATCACATTTCATTTGTAAGTATTTTAATTCGTAATTTACTTAAATTATTCTAGAAGAATCTTTTGGCGACGTTCCGTGCTACTCATCGTTAGATGGCACCACTTTGCGTAATGGGACGTAAGAACTATAAAAATATATTAAAGCTAATTATCGTAATAACTAATAACCATAAGTACTGAATTTTTTTCTAAATTTATACCTAAAGACTTTTACCTTGACAAAAAGATTATGTTTATGTAGTTTCATAATTCTCTTTTAGTAGCAGTAGGTGTTAGGGACATCTAGTGACGGATAGATAAACTAAAAAGAAAGATCAACATCGAACTTATTAAGTAGTTGGGCTATTCGCCGCTAGATGGATATAAAGGAGGGAGTGAGACACAGAGCAAGTAGAGTGAGACAGATAATACTCCCCGCACCCCCTGTAAGTGCCACGCATTGTTTCATAGAAAATATTCCTTAGGGCAACTCCTCTCTATATCTGCTCCGTGTTACATCCTATATCACCGACCAAAAGTAATACCCCGAAACCATATGAAACGTACACATAACGGATCAATGTCAATTCATTTATGGTGGCCATTCATCATACCATGTCGGTGGCGTAACATGCAAATGTACATGAAAGTAGTTTGTTACGCATCCTTATCCTTATCCTTACTAATATTATAAATGCGAAAGTAAGTTTGTTTGTTTGTTTATTTCTTTGTTTGTTTGTTTGTTACGCTTTCACGCCGTAACTACCGAACCGATCATCATGAAATTTGGCATACAAGTTCTCTGTAGTACGGAGAAGGACATAGGCTACCTTTCATCCCGGGAAAAAGTACTATTCCCGAGGGATCGACATTGACGCGGGCGGAGCCGCGGGTGAAAGCTAGTCTATAATAAAACCTAAAATAAGTTAGGTAGCTTAACATGTACTGCATGCTGCTGTCCTATACCTATACAATGTTAGCCAACTTCCTCATAAATTTTGTCCGAAACATGTCTATTTCTTCTCATAATTACATCCTATTCCACCGACCCAAAGTAATACCCCAAAACCATATGAAACGTACTCTTAACATATCAATGTCAGGCTATTTTCGATGGCCATTTGTCATACCATGTCGGTGGCGTGTCGTAGAAAAAATATTATAAGTTTTTTTACCCGACTGAACTCTACCCACCCAGAAGGAAGGTAATGTTTTTCGAGCGTTTTTTATGTATATAATATGTATGTCTGTTCCATTGTCCACTCCTGTAGCCTAAATAGCTTGACTGATTTTAAAGTGTAATGTGTCATATGATTTGTATTCTTTCCTGGAGTGTCATAGGCTATGTGACGTCAGTAAAATATCAGTATGGAGAACGTAAACTGGCCAAAACTTGCAAGGAGCTCCCTGACAGGGAGTAACAACTCTTTGCAAGTTTTGGCCAGTTTACGTTCTCCATAGTGATATTGACCATTGACCCAGCGCCATCTATTTTGTGAATTAGGAACTAAGTTAATCAATTTACTATTTATAAATTGTTGCATTTAGGTCCGCAAAATTGGCCAAGCCATTGGGGCTACAGGGAGTCCCTGTAGCCCCAATGGCTTGGCCAATTTTGAAGAATGAAGCCTCATTAGATTTGTTTTCTTCCCAAGAGTCTTATGAGCAATGTTATGTCAGCTAAAACATCAATTTTACGGACCTAAATGCAACAATTTATAAATAGTAAATTGATTAACTTAGTTCCTAATTCACAAAATAGATGGCGCTGGGTCAATGGTCAGTAGAGTTTTTTAGATTTTTAAAATTAAATTACTTGTTACGGGTACTTTTATATCGGACGAAACCGTCTAGAACGAGATTTTGGCGGGAATTCGGGTCGACTGCACGGTTTTTGTTTTGGATTATTTTGTAAATTCCTTTTAGTGCTTCTTTATTATATGTAAACAGGTGTAATTTAGTGTAATCAATTCCCATGTTTATGAACAATGTGTGGAATAACTTAAATAAGTTTCATGGTGAGGCTGTAGTGAGATTTATTTAGCGGGCTGGTGGTTGGTTGTCTTGCTGCGACATCTATGAACAAACCAGTGGATTCGTGGTATGGTAATTGTTGCCAGGGGCTCCGTCGGATCAACGAAAATAAATTACACCATCATTACGTTGATGACACAAGTTAAAAAATAAAATATGCTGAAAGGCGTAGAACGCCAAATTCCGCAAAACAAATAGAAAAGAAAATCGTCTAAAGTTGTCTTAATATTTCAGAAGTAAATATTTAAGTTAATTTCTAGACTTGACCCTTCTTGTTATCAATATTTATTTTGAAAAAGTAATTACCTGTATCAGAAACCGTTTACCTAATACTTCGTCAACTCAAAGTAAAAGTTCCAGAAACAACTTTGAAAGATATACGAGTAGATCTTTCAATGTCCGTACACTGTCTGTATACCGAGATGGCAAATGGATCCATAGGAAAATATCAATATAAATTCATAGGTTTGACTGGCAGAGACCTTATCCTTATGGCATTAAGCCCACCTATTTGTACGTATTTTGTGTAATAAATTTTAAAATAAATAAAATACCTATATTAAAGTTAACAAATCATACTATATCAGAGATTCCAAGTTTCACTAATTCCATAAACTTGCCAAAAATGACCATGGCTATCTTATTTTTACCTTTTTTAGGGTTCCGTACCCAAAGGGTAAAAACGGGACCCTATTAATTTCGCTCCGCTGTCCGTCTGTCTGTCTGTCTGTCCGTCTGTCACCAAGCTGTATCTAATGAAGCCTGATAGATAGACGATTAAAATTTTCACAGATGATGAATTTCTGTTGCCGCTATAACAACAAATACTAAAAAGTAAAATAAAATAAATATTTACGGGGGCTCCCATACAACAAACCTGATTTTTTTGCTTGTTATTGATAACGGCAACAGGTAGACACTTGAAATATTCACATAATATTTAGTTATATTTCACTTTAAAAATAAATAATTATATAAAAATAAAATTAATAATAAAGAAATTAATAATAAAAAAGGGGGGCTCCCATACAACAGACATGATTTTTTTGCCGTTTTCATAGATAACGGTACGGAACCCTTCGTGCGCGAGTCCGACTCGTACTTGGCCGGTTTTTTATAAAACACTAGTTTTCATGTGGCTCCGCCCGCGTCAATGTCGGTCCCACGGGAACAGTATTTTTACCCGGAATAAAATGTACACTACGTCCTTTTTTGTACCCCAGACAAAAAGTATGCAAAATTTCATTACGATCGGTTCAGAGCGAAAAGGCGTAACAAACAAACAAACAAACTCACTTTCGCTTTATAATAATTTGAAAGGATGAGGTTAACGGTTCAAATAAAAATTTCGTTCCATTTATAATTTTACCAACATGCTAGGCGTAGCTTTTGGGTCTTATAAACCTAGGTTATGTCTACCCCGTAAGCGGAAAAGACGTGATAGTATGTATGTAATGGTTTTTACAGCATGACTAATATTTTAATTTTACCCAAGTTAAACATAAAAAAATATCGTCCCCTTATTTTACAAAATGGCGATATCCGCTGACTAAGCCTTTTTTTTTCTTCAGTCAAGGTTAGTGCACCTTATTGATACAGGGTGGTCTAATAACAGGTATACACTTTAATTTTGTAATTTTATTCTATGAAATATAAAAATAATATTAAGTATTTCTTGTTTTAGATATAGTACTAAGGGCCGGCAGTTAAACATGGAAAATAATGTCAGACAAATGCAACTTTAGCAGCATCGCTGATGTGAACCCTTTTCATCACATTTTCACACATTTCCTGCGTTATCTCAGTGATTGTGTCTCGAATATTATGTTTTAATTGCTGAAGGTTAATTGGCCTGTTATCATAGACACGTCCCTTTAGATAGCCCCACAGAAAAAAGTCAAAAGCTAAATCAGGTGATCTTGGAACTAATCCATGTCACTGTTTTTCGAAATTAATCGACCGGTAAAAGTTATTTTTAATGATTCTAAAAACGTTTTAATCAAAACACGTAGTTCCGTCGTAAATCGCTCCATTTTGCCGTATCTACACAATGTTTTTTAATTTATGCATAAATGTAGGTACACATAACATGGTTATATTTTACATAAAAGTGCCAGTACATTTTGCCTCTGTAAGGCGTGCAAAATTTATTTTTCTTGCAACATCTGTCATATTTACCGCTATAACAAAATGGCGGCTAAAAAAGTTGTATGCCTCCAAGTTGGCCACCCTGTATATAACGGGGGTGACAAGGGTCACCGTGACCGGGCGTTAACGGCTCGTTCTTAACGGAATTTGAACCCTGACCTATCAGTAAGGGTATGAATAGTGATTTAGACCTACGTGATAAGAAATTTTAGTAGGTTGAATTTCCTTTCGAGTAATAGGAATTGAATTTCCTTTCGTGTCATAGGAATTTATTCTAAAGTGAAGAAATACTTGATGACATTATAAATTGTATTGTCTACATTATTAATATTATTAGCCGTGTGGTTTCCGGCGGAGTAGAATAGGACCACTCCTAGTCTTCCCATGGAGGTCGTAAGAGGCGACTTAGGAAATACAAGCTAAACAAACCCCATAAACATAAATGAGACTTCTCCAATCCGTCTGGCCAGCGAGGAGAGTGTAGGCTAAATCCTCTGTCTGCTCTGGCCAAGTATGGCTCCGGTAGTACAGAGAGGGTTATGCTCCTGCAGTGGAGACTAAAAAGACCTGATGATGATGATGATGATATTAATATTATAAAGAGGAAATATTTGTTTGTTTGGGTTGAATAGGGTACGAAACTACTGGAATGATTTGAAAAAATCTTTCACTATTAGAGTCATACATTATTCCTGACTAGCTGTTGCCCGCGGCTCCGCCCGCGTTAATGTCGTTCCCTTGGGAACAGTAGAAATGATAAAAATTCCATACAAACCCCTGCCCCTTTGCTTTTTCTCCTTAAGGGGGAATTTAATACATTTCACCTGCATAGATCTTTAGCCCTTAAGGAGGGGATTTTGCCCATTTCACCTACACAGATATTTTTTTATTGTAATGGAGAACTTCTTATTGTCATATTTCTAAGTAAATAAAAAAAAATCCATACAAACTTTACCCTACCTATTCTACCCCTTCAAGGGGAAATTTCGACCATTTTAACTACACAGATCTTTTTAATTGTAATGTAAACATATATACTTATTTTTATACTTCTATGTCCAGAAATGAGAAAATTTCCATACAATCCCCCCCCCCCCCCCTTTATCCCTTAAGGGGGAAATTTTGTACATTTCACCTACACAGATCTTTTTTAATTGTAACCTAGAACGTATATACTTATTTTCATACCTCTAAGTCTAGAAATGGAAAAATTCCATACAAACTTTACCCCCTATTTACCCCTTCAAGGGAGAATGTTGTCTGGTTCACTTAAACAGATCTTTTTTAATTTTAATTGAGAACTTGCGTACCTACTTTCAAACTTCTAAGTCCAGAAATGAGTAAATTCCATAAAACTTCAACCCCTTTGATTTTCTAAAAATCCTATTAGTGCTCATTTACATCATAAAAAGAATCCCTGTGCCAAATTTCAAGTTTCTGCGCACAGTAGATTCGGCTGTGCGTTGATAGTCAGGTTTGCCTTTGGCCCGCAGCTCCGCCCGCATAAGTGTCGATTTCTCAGGTACAGTAGAATTATTAGTTGAACCCGGAATACATTAGTTCATGACTTTCAATGAAACACCTTAATATTGAATTTCAATTGAATAACTTCAAAAACGGAAAGTTTCATACTAACTTTGCATCCCCGTTATATCCCCTCAAAGGGTCATTTTTGAGAAAAATATTTTACTCGTGTTTCATGCCTTTTAGTAAAGAAT
The DNA here is from genome assembly GCA_947532085.1 of Elegia similella. NCBI lineage: Eukaryota > Metazoa > Arthropoda > Insecta > Lepidoptera > Pyralidae > Elegia > Elegia similella. Next base: position 7,040,603 of record OX383928.1, read on the forward strand.
CTTCATGCTGAATTTCATTCGACTAACTTCAAAAATGGCAAAGTTTCATGCTTACTTTGCACCCCTATTTTACACCCTTAAGGGATGATTTTAGAGTAAAATATTTTACTCGTGTTTCATACCTTTCAGTAAAGAACCTTCATGCTGAATTTCATTCGAATAACTTCAAAAACAACAAAGTTTCATACTAACTTTGCAACCCGTTTTTCCCCCTAAGGAGATGAATTTCCAAAAATCCTTTCTTAGTGCTCCCCTACGTTATAAAAGGAACCCCTGTGCAAAATTTCAAGTCCCTGCGTTGATATGTCAGTCAGTCAGTCAGCTTCTCCTTTTTTTTTTAGTATGGATTACTATGGATAGTATGGATAGGTTTATACCTATCCATACTATCCATGCTGTCGTATAATGATGATGAATTGACTTTGGATTTTAATTTTCTTGTCACTTATTATTTTATTTTATTTTTGCTATATGTTTGCAGGCAAACTCATGCCTTGAGTTCATTCAAATAACAATAACTTTTTTTTTAATGAACCGATTTTGATGAAACAAACTTTAAATGTTAAACTGAGTTAAAACAAAGCAATTGGTGAAAGTTTGAAGTAAATCGGTTCAGTATTTTCGGAGATAATCGTGATCATACATACAGACAGACAGACAGACAGACAGACAGACAGACAGACAAGAAATTCCAAAAAATTTTTTTTGCTTTCTGTTATTCTTTTTACGTGTCCCTCTATCCATTTCAGTCAAAAATTCGAAATGTACAGACAAAATAATTTTACTGTTTTATTATATGTAAGATGAACATAGGTTAATCTATAGATTAAATACCTATAACTACCCGTGCGAAGCTGATGCAGACCACTAGTATAATAATATTTGGAGAATGTAATAGCCAACTCTTAAATGAGTCAACTCTTCCATGCTGGTCTGGGAGAAAAGAAAAAGCGTAGAATGTGCCAGCTGCTTCTCTTCCCGCGCAGATCGTAAAGATTGGGCTCTGAAATCTGCGGAATCATGTCAAGCGATGCGGCTAGCAACCCATCACTATTTGATTTCGTTTTCCATCGACACGCCCTCCAACAAGTTAAATGTAGCCATAAGGTCTTAAGACCTAGGCTCTAACTACCCCGCAAGGGAAAAAGACGTGATACTATGTATGTATGTAATAGCCAACCATTTCATTATTTCTGCCAGAAAATAGTCACTGTGTGTGTTTCTTTCTTTCCCAAAAATTATACCGCGATTTATTATCATCATCATTGCAGCCGTAAAAAGTCCAGGACCTTTGTCCAAAAGATTTTGTGTTTCTTTTCTTGAGAGGGTTTTGCCATACCGCGCTTGCCAGGCGTGTTAGCGCAGTTTCTTTGGCTTCTTGTGTGTGATATAGACTCTGATGCCCATTGGAAGCATTTTTAAGCTGTGGAAGGATAGAAATTTATTGGATTTTGGAAGGGAATGAAGGTCTTTCTACTAGGAAAAGCGAGTAGCAGCTCGGGAGAGCGAGAGCTTATGAACTAGAAAGGACAAAGACAAGCAATATAGAATGTACCAGTTCCTCTCGATGTATCGCAGCTTATTTGTACGCAAGAGTTTTCAGCGTTATTTGCGCAAAGGTCTGCAGAGGGCGCTAGTAAAATGGCTACCGTTGTATTTGTCGTCCTGATTGATCGAGAGAGATTCGTACAGGTTGGTCCTAGTACTTTTACTGTCACGTGTAAGGGACCTTAAAATTATCGTGTAGTTTTATAGAATGAGCTACCAGGCGAGTAATAGCTGTACCTATAAATGGCGTAATATACTTTAGATTATTTTAAAGCTTCTTGCTTATGATCATCTGCATATTGAGGAGGACACCATTTATTTAAGGTTTTCGCAAGTAAGAAAGTCTGGTTGGTCCGGCTGATATACGCTTATTTAAACCAACTTCAAAAAAGGTTTGAAGTAGGTAGTAGTACCTTTTTTAACTAGCAACGTACACTGTTATTGCTCATCCTCATCTGTGTTTTGAATTCTCAGTAATAAATCAGCAGGACCAGCCTTAAATTAATTAAGAAAAACGCCAAACAATACACGTTTCTTATATGGGTCGCCGTTTAAATTCTGTTTAAAAATTATGTGACCTTGTAAAAGGAACTTCAACAAAAAACCGGCCAAGTGCGTGACGAACTCGCGCACAAAGGGTACCTTACTATTATCTATAAAAGTTACAAAATGATTAAAAATAATGTAACAAAATTTATACTTTTCGCAATTTTTCCTATATCTGTACCATAAAGCGTTGCTTCGTACCAAAGTTAAAGATTCTGAGTTAACGAGAAGCACCCCGTAGGTTTTGATTCTCTTCCGAATGTCGAAAATTAACGGCATAAACGGCTGTATCTTCTGATTGCGTTGGCTAAGAATTTTTTCACAGCCCCAACGAACAGTAGACCTGAGTATTTGATATTGTAAACAGAACACACCCGTACGCCTGTCGAGAACCCGACCAAAAGGTCACGTGGTCCGCACTCGGCCAATAGGAGCGCGGCCCAACAGAAAATTTTCATAACTGGAAGACATATTTTTTTCTCCCTCGAGATCTCGAGATGTAACGTCCGACCTGGTACTCTTGTGATTTAAATAAGTTCTTGCTTGTAATTCTTTTGTAAGAGTATTATATCAAGTTTTTGTGTGTTCGTTACAGACAATATAGTAATTACCTAATTATATATACTTATGTGGGACTCTCATTTTATCACCAAATCAAATCAAATCATATTTATTTGCTGTAAAAGTGGTTACATAAGGTGTTTGTTACAATTTATGATCACACTTTTAACCTATCTAGGCATGCAAATATTAACAAATCATAAAGTTAATTACATATTTAAAATTAATAATATTCATTCCTATTTTCAATTCATCACTATTATTATGTCATATTAATTTGAATTCTTTAGTCATTTTTAAATATATGTGTCATAACTACTTATGCCTCTAAATATTCTTGTATAGAGTAAAAACATTTATCTATTAGGAAACAACGCAACTTGTTTTTAAAAGCTGGCAACGGTAAGTCTTTTATTTCTTCCGGCAGCTTGTTATAAATACAAACTGCCATCGGATAGCTACTTTGGTCATACAACGTTGTAGATATATTTGGCAATAATAGCTTAGTAGGGAATCTGCCTCGATAATGAGTAATAACATCACAATTTCGTTGAAATAAACTGCGTGCAATTTTACAAAGTGACAGATTTCATACAGATATATGGATGGCAGTGTCAATACTTTGAGTTTTATAAAGTGTGATTTACAGCTAGTTCTCTGAGGTATCATACATATACACCTTATACAATTTTTTTGGGCTATAAACGCCCTGTTCATGTCTGTCAAATTTCCCCAAACAACAATCCCATATCGCAGCACAGATGCTACATAACCATGATACGCCAACAGTGCTCTGTTTAAGTTGGTTATATTGACCAACCTCCACAAAACGTAAGCAAATCTATTAAGTTTACTACGTACACTTTTAATGTGAGATTTCCAGTTTATGTTTTTATCCAAAGTAATTTCAAAGAATTTAATGTCATAACATTCATTTATAATTTGTCCTTTATGCTTAATTGTTATATCTGTAGTCTTATTATTCCTTTGATTATGAAATTGTACATATACCACGTGTATATCCAATATAATATCAATTGATTATATCAAATATCGTTGAGTTAGTATCCCATAACACAAGTCTTGAACTTACTTTGGGGCTAGCTCAATCTGTGTGATTTGTCCGTATATATTTATTTATTTATTTATTTTATTAAATACTCAGGTATATTCAGGTTTTTTTATACCTGAGTATTTGATAAAATTTCAGCTTATTTTCCTTTTAAAAATTACGGAACCCTAAAAATACAGCCCTGTGATAACATCACAAGAAAGGTCGCATTGAAAAGGTTTCATGCGTACTTACTTATACACCATAGTCCCTATACAAGAAGCGTTTAATTAAATATTATACGGTGGCATGGAACCCTTAGTGTGTGCGTGTATGACTTACACTTTGCATATTTTTGAAATATGGATACTTTGTTATCATTCTTATTTAGTTGTGTCGTTGTTTCCTTCATGGTATACAGCATGGAATTGAACCTGAGCTTTATTGAAATCTTGGAATCAGAAGTCCTAATCTATTAGGACTTCTGATAAATTTGAATTAGTGTTGTTAAAAACTTGAGTCCGTTACTCTACATTTGCAAACTTGACTAATTTTGCATACTTGATAGAATAAGACATTTATAAGTCAGTGTCGAGTCGAGGACGAGTCGTTTCAGGATGGACTTAAGTCCACTAAGAACTTGAGTCGCAGAACCAACTCAAATTCGAATACCAAACTCAAAGCAACTTCTACTCATCAAACTCGTACAAAAAGTTAGACAAAGCATTAAAATTATTCAAAATTTTATTTTTTATTTTTGATAGGTACACTACAAATAACAATAATATTTATTATTAACTTAATACATTTCACACCACTCTTTTATAGCTTTTTACAGGGCTCAAGCGCGATTCAGTCCATAATCAGACTAATGTACACAATAGAATCGAGCACAAATACTGAACTTGAGTCTATTACTAGGAGCTTGAGTATACACGGTGAAAGTTTGATCGTTCTGGACCCTTAAAGGGATGTTCAGCCCGATGATATATATATATAATGCTAGGAACTCAAAAACTTTTTTGACGTTCCCGTACAAATTAACCGGGTGGCCGAAATTTTTGTATGAAACTGCCCATTGTTTTTTGAGTTCCCGGCATTGGTTCCATAGGAAAAGTTGTTCATATCGATGGGCTGAATCACCCCTTTAAGGGTCCAGAACGATCAAAATTTCACCGTGTATAACTAACACACCGAACAGTGATGTCTTTATTTATGAGTCGAGTCTCATGATTTACAGTCGAATCAGAATATTTATACTCCCAGACTCGAGTTTTCTACAACACTAAATAGATAATAGAATTGCAAGAAAAACAGATAAAAAACGACAAATAACAATTATCATCCCATACAAAGACGCTGATCAGCCTGGGTCAATTTCTATGAGAAGTCAAAATATTTTTGCATTTTACTTTTTTTTTCTTGCAATAAGTATTCCATTAGAGACGTTAAGGATTTCAATATATAGCTTAGTGGTTCAAAATAACGCTGTACGTTTGAGTCGCTTCTCAAATAAAAGCAAAATGTTTATCAAAGTATTTCAAGATTCACGCTCTCGTGATCGACACATCGCTCAGATCGCAAGCTATTGATTCATAAATTGCCATTTTGAACTCATTCGATTCTCGCTCACATCATTTTACGAATCACGTTCACAGTGTAAATAACGCGTGAATATATCTAGTATTTTCTCAAGCTAAAATGTAATATAGCGCCTTTACGTTGCAAGTTTTTGTTAGATAATAAAATAGTTTCCTGGTTCAAAATAATAATGTTAAAAAAAGTCCATCAATTACCTACATGATTAATTAGATTTTAGTAGTGGTAGATCTACGCTATGCTACGGAAATATGAATTGCTAGTAGCATGAATAGGTCGGCTCGTCCGGGGAAGTACCACACTCTCATAGGAAATCGACGTCTTAGTAGAAGCTTTTCGTTAATCCTAACGGCTTAACGAAGTTCTATGCTTCGTAAGGCACGTAACGGCTTCAAAAGACACGTTAAGCCATCAGTCTCGGCTGCCATCTGGTAGTCATTAAATTAACCACGTCAGAGGCCGAGAGGCGGTTCCGAAGAACTCTGACACCAGGGTGTGCATGGTCGATTTAAAATTCCTTGATGATCTTTTATTGTCAAAATCACAATAGATCCGCAAGGAAAAAGGTAACTCATGAATAAAAAATTGGTCTTCCCATACAAATTCACCGATCTGGTTAAATTTCAGGAAGCCAATTTCGTTTGTATAGGTTACCTTTTTGTGCAGATGTATTAGGGATTCTGAATCAGTCAGTAAAATAATGCCAGGCAGAATTATGAACTTCAAAATTGTCCAGTTCAAAATATTATAATTTTTTGGCAGGATGTCATTAGTTTGTTTACATAAAAATGTCAATATACATATTAGTAGGTATACTAATTAGATGGACGCTGGCATTGTTGAAGTTCATGACCCGTCTGGCTGTTCGAATCCAGTCGACGTGCTCCAAACAGAGGTAGGTACGAGTACAATTACGATGTTAACGATAAGGCCTTTAATTTGGCTTGTATTTCTGATCCTTACATCAACATCCATTCACCACCTGGCATCAGCATCCATTACGGTTTATGTATCTTAAATAAAAATCAATCATAAGAAATCCGCAATGTATTTTGAAATGACGGTAAAAACGTAGTTATCAACAATAAGCAGCAAATTATTATACTGGTCGTCTTCACAACCGCTAGAAATACTTAATTTGAAATTCCCTAGTTTAACCCAATAATTTTAGCTCAAAGTCAAAGTTGTTAATCTATTTTCCTCCAGGATAATCCAATTTCCTTTATTCATTTCCATTTAAATCTTGTTTCAAGTTTAGAAAACTGCTACTCATTTATTTGGCCCCTGCAATAACAAGTCAATCAGTCAAGATTTTTCTTTTTTACTAATTATTCATGTAGGCATTTGTCTTCCATCTCACCTGATGGTAAGTGACGATGAAGACGAGGGTATTACATGCCTATTCAAGCCTTCGGTGCCAGGGGGAGGGGCGTCAGCGTCACAGAGTCGTGATCAAGTCACAAGAAGTTATAATTAAAGTTTTATAATCATATCATAGATAAAGTAAAAAGTAGGTATTTTATTAATGTATTTAAGTACTTACTGTACTTAAAAATACATATATTTAAATGACAAAAACAATTTTTCTTGTACGTCTTCTTTTGAAACGCGACGTCACTTCATCTATATCAATGGGTAACTATGTTTTTATGGATAAATATTTAAAAATATTATGTTTAACAATTTTAATTAGTGGTCCACCTAGGTCCTGGACCCAGCCCAAGGGGTCATGACCCCTATGACCTCCCCCCCTGGATCCGCCCATGTATTCAAGAGATACCCATTTATACTACTGATTACTGACATACATACATTAGACAAACCTTATGCAGAATAACAGGTCACTTACTAGTTCTGTTGTGCTACTCACGTCGGTGGGTCTTGAGCTTCGAGGATTCGCAACCCTTGGTCATGTATACGCTTTGAAAATGGGTGTCTGACGAGTCCGAAACTATAGATAGCCATCATAGTCAGAGAGCCGGAGGCTCATCTGTCCCCCATTTCCTCCCCCCATGTCCTTCCCCCAACTCCTTGAATGGCCGGCAACGCTCCTGTTACTGTTTATTGTTTATTGTGATAAAAACGACTTAAATCTATTACATTTATCACACAGGTAATTAATTGTCAATATTACATTACGAAAATTAAAAAATGATATATTAATACAATACTAAATTATTTAAAATACAATTTGTCATGGTATAAAAATAAAATAAAAGCAAATTAAAAACAAATAAATAAATGCATAATTATTTGTATATATAAGAATGTCATATATTTTGTGATGTTATTATTCACTATCGTCAAAACGGTTTTGCTTGTTGAACCACTGGTCATTTAGATTTTCACAATATATAAATAATGCCTTAGTAATAGCTGACCAGTTGTCAAAAAAATAATCCAATTCGGTGTTGGCGCTTCGAAGAGCATTAAGATGGTTTACAGGACGCACTAGTGGTGACATAGCACGCGCTATGGTGTGGCCTTGATCCGCGTGGAAAAGTTGGGGTAGTCGACTGCGACCACGTCTGTCTACCGGGGATTCTAGCTGGTCGGGGACAAGTAAGACGCCCACCCTGGTGTGGCAGTTGTCCATGGGCAGCGCTGGTCGCTAACCATCAGATGACTCGCTTGCTCGGTTGCCGTCCTATATCATAAAAATATCAATACCAATGAAATAGCATGTGAATGACCCGTTCTAATACAATGTCTTACTCTTACGTTAAGTTCAATAATATAATAGACTAGCTTTCGCCGATCGATCCCTCGGGATTAGTACTTTTTCCCGGGATAAAAGGTAGCCTATGTCCTTCTCCGTACTCCAGAGAACTTGTATGCAAAATTTCATGATGATCGATCCAGTAGTTACGGCGTGAAAGCGTAACAAACAAACAAACTCACTTTCGCATTTATAATATTAGTAAGGATGAACCTTTAAAATTGCCACTCATGTGCTATTTCTGATGTGCTTTTCACGTCAGTCGATCCCGAACTTCGAGGATTCACAGTTCACACACGTCCGCCGCCGCGCATCCTGTAGGTACATGCTTTGAAACTGGGTCTCTGATGAGTCCGAAACTATAGATAGTTGTCAGGTTGTCTGTCCCGATCAAAAAGCATGTGAGTGACCCATTCTTATACAAAATGTCTCCTTACGTTTGTTTTAATTATATAAGAGACAAACCTGAGAAATTGTCACTCGCATGTTATTTCTGCATGCTACTTATGGTGGGTGGACTTCGAGAGTTCGGAGTTCGAACACGTCCGCCGCGCGTCCTTCAGATACCACGTTTTAAAAATTGGTTTCTGACCGAAACTATAGATAGTCATTAATCCCTATCAAATTGCAGTGAATGATCCATTCTTATACAAAATGTATTTACAAGTTTGTTGTATAATATGCCCAATGTAAAGTTGGGCAGATCGACGAGATCAGCCTGTTTATCGATATTCTCAGTTACTTGGCCGCATCGAGATATGGCTGGGCATATCGTAATATGCCCGGGCGGTGGGCGCATCGTGATGTAGTTCCACTTTCCGACGCTTTGGGGCTGTTCCACATTTTTACACTTTTATTTCATTCGACAGTCCGCTATTTGCTCAATTAAATAATTGGCCTACGACATAATCAATGACTGATTTCATTGTTCATAAAATCTGTAAAACTAGTGTACTAGCGAAATAGCACAGTGAAATGAAATGAAATAAAATTTTATTCTAATTTAGATATCATGAATCTGTTTCTTCCATACTCTTCTCTTCTCTCTTCCATGCTGATCTGGGAGAAAATATAAAAACGTAGAATGTGTCAGCTGCTTCTCTTTTCGCGCAGATCGTAAAAGCCGATCGAGGGAACGGGTATCTAAGGAATCATGTTAGTAGGCACTGTGGCTATCTCATGACTATTTTGATTCCATTTTCCACCTAATGCCCACCAACCTCATAAACGATGCCTTCAGTTTTTATAGACTTTGGCTCTGTCTACCCCGCAAGAGAACAAGACGTGATACTATGTATTTATATGTGTATGTATCTGTTTTTGAACGTCATATTATTATTATTATTTCTATACTTGCAAAATCGAATAACTACTAGCGTAATAACATTGTTTAATACAAGTTTTTATAGAATAACTTTATATTTCGTTAGTTTCAACATTATTAGCAAACCTGTGAAATTTATTATACTTACCCATCTTCTTTAACCAGGGTTAGAATTTATTGAATTTGACGCCGTCGAGACGAGAGAATCGCATCAGCATCGATAACTTTGTTACTTTCAGTTCGATGCTAGTATAAAATAAACTTGGCAACTTGTTTGAATCCATCTAATAAAAATACGAGTTTATTTCGCACTTTAGTTGAAGCCAACCAATCACTTTCTATTTATCTTTAAAAATAAACTGTAATGAAATAAAACTCTTTATTTGATTTGTATGATATTGTGTGGTATCCGGCAGAGTAGAATAGGACCACTCCAAGTCTTCCCGTGGATGTCGTAGAAGGCGACTTAGGAAATACAAGCTAAACAAAGCTTTGAAACATCTTAGAGACCTCTCCAACCCGTCTGGCCAGCGTGGAGAGTGTAGGCCAAGTCCTGTGGCTGCTCTGGCCAAGTATGGCCCTAGTAGTACAGAGAGGGTCGTGCTCCTGTAGTGGAGACTAAAAAGGACCTGATGATGTGTGGATATTGTTTTTGGTGTGGCTTTAAGACCACCGTTTACGTGTTCCTAATTCCTTTGTTTTCTGATGAGCTCTAATTTGTTTAAAATTGACATAAAGTAAATGTGTATTTACTTTGTGTATTTTTACCCATCACTATTTTGATTCCGTTTTCCACCTTTACGCCCACCAACACGCTAAACATGACCTTTCGGTATTATGACCTTGGGCTCTGTCTACCCCGTAAGTGATAAAGACGTGATAATATGTATGTATGTAGTAAATGTGTCATTTTTTTAATTAAAAAAGGGACTAACAGTAGTGGGTGGGCGCTGGCCAGCAATAGTTTGCATGAACTAACTGGCGGCGGAAGCACGCAAAGTAAATTGTCTCAAAGTAAATGTAGCTTTGACTTCCGCAAAGTAACACCTGAATCTATTAACTATTTTTTTAATTGCTTTATAGCCCTTAGATAGGAGTCCTTATAGCCTTTATTTATTTCAGCAGTTGGCAAGTCATTCTAGTTTATCAACGATATGATGGTGTAACTCATTTCGTGGAATCGACGGAGCCCCTGGCGACAATTCCCACGAATCCACTGGCTCGATCACAGACGACGCAACGAGGCGGACAACCAGCCTGCCCGCTAAGTAAATCTCACTACAGCCCCACAATGACAGTTTATTTCAGTTATTACATACGTTGTTCAAATTTGGTATGGAGGTAGTTAAAGGCCCAGGGAACATAGAGTATCTTTCATCTCGGGAAATTCTACTGTTTCCGAGGGATCGACTATAACGTGGGCGGAGCCACGGGAAAATGCTATATATATTATACAAATATGTAATATAAATAAAAAATATGAAATAAAAAATATGAACTTTGATGACATAACATCAAATATTATCTCAGAGGAAAAACTACGTATAAATAAATATCACAAAAATTTACGCGAGATGTAATTTTTCCGAATAAAAATACTTGTGAGTCAAACTGTTTCTATTACATTTCTTTTGATATGATAAGCTTTTGAGGCCTTATAAATCGAAAACGAAAAGTGTCCCGTTCCGCGTGCAAGCGAGAGCGCGGAAAAAGCGAGAGCGCGGAACAAGCGAGAGCGCGGAACAAGCGAGAGCGCGGAACAAGCGAGAGCGCGGAACAAGCGAAAAATAGGCATGATCGGCCTAAACGTTCGGCTCGTGACGCATCTTTCTCGCTTCCATCTTATCAATTATCACGTAAAAGTATCGTATGACGTAATTGACTTTTTTGATGTATATTTGATGGCAAACGAGCAGACGAGCCACCTGATGAAATGTGGTCACTGTCGCCCATGTACATCTGCAACACCAGAGGAGGTGCTGAAGAGTTCACAGACAACCATTTTTTTTCTAAACAGACAGTTCCGTGGCGCAGTAGTTAACACACTAGCCTGCGACACGGAGTGCCCGGGTTCGATCCCCGGCCAGGTCAAGATGGAAAATGATCTTTTTCAGATTGGCCTGGGTCTTGGATGTTTATCTATAATGTATTTGTTATAAAATATAGTATCGTTGAGTTAGTATCCCATAACACAAGTCTCGAACTTACCTTGGGGCTAGCTCAATCTGTATGATTTGTCCGTATATATATTTATTATTTACTTACTAGAATTTTATCAGTTGTGATATATTATACTATACCTAATGGTTTTTGATGTTTTCGCGATTGTTACACATTTAAATAAAATCACTTTAATACGGTATTATCGCGTATATTACTTAATTTTTTACACCTAACGGTTCGAAAACTTTAAAGTTTTCATGGTCGCAGGTAGACTAAGTTGACATTTGTCTTTGTGTCTTACTATACCTCATTATGTGTTGTACTATACCTAATGTTCTGTGAGAAAATAAACAAAATGTACCTGCTCATCTTTCTGCGCATCTAATGATCACAGCTAAAAGTCAGTTAATAAAGTACAAACTATGTTTATGTGTCCGGAGGTGGTCTGATAACTTTCTGATTAATCGCCCTGTCCGAAACACGCTTCCTCCATTAAATGCTGCAGTGAGCAGAGTTTCTGGGTTCAAAAATGTTACATAATACCATGACTGCGGAGAAACTAACTTTACAGCTTACTATTAGATACAATGCCTGCCACATTTACTAACTAGCTGTTGCTCGCGGCTATCCCTCGGGAACAGTAGAATTTCCCGGAATGAAAGTTACACTATGTCCCTTCCCTAGATCTTAAACTACCTCCAAACCAAACTTCATCCGAATTGGTACAATGGTTGAAGCTTGCAATTGTTTGAAAGCTGACAGACAGACAGACGGATAGACAGAGTTACTTCCGCATTTATAATATTAGTATGGATCTGACATATGTCAGAGTGGAAGTCTATTTAAATTAAATGAATAATTTTCCCCCGCTTTCAAAACATTTTTTATTGATGCTTCGCTCCTATTGGTCGCAGCGTGATATTTTATAGCCTTAAGCCTTCCTAAATAAATAGACTATCCAACACAAAATTAATTTTCCAATTTGAACCAGTAGCTCCTGAGATTAGCTCGTTCAAACAAACAAACAAACTTTTCAGCTTTTTAATATTAGTATAGATGACACAAAAAAAAAACTAGCGTGTCGATTTCTTAAAATTTGCTAAAAAAGCATTTAAATAAATAAATAAATAAATATATACGGACAAATCACACAGATTGAGCTAGCCCCAAAGTAAGTTCGAGAATTGTGTTATGGGATACTAACTCAACGATACTATATTTTATAACAAATACATGTATAGAGACACATCCAAGACCCAGGCGAATCTGAAAAAGATCCTTTTCCATCTTGACCTGGCCGGGGATCGAACCCGGTCACTCCGTGTCGCAGGCTGGCGTGTTGACCGCTGCGCCACGGAGCTAGTTAATTTTCTTGACTTCAGAGATTCATTCCTTAAAATATTTGCGCTTAATTTCAATGGACCTTGTATTTATACATAAATATATGTACATATAGTCACATCATATCGTTATGTAGTTAGGACAAATTCTCATCTGCCACCGGAAATCCGAATAGCGCGTAGTTTCGGAGATACAACGTCATAACGAGCAAGATGTACATATAATCTACAACGACATTGATAACTTGCATCATTAAGGCTGTTCAGAATACAATGTTGTATCCTTATCCTTACTTCCTTACTAATATTATAAATGCGAAAGTGAGTTTGTTTGTTTGTTGCGCTTTCATATTGTAACTACTAAACCGATCATCATAAAATTTTGCATACACGTTATCTGGGGTACGGAGAGGGACATAGGGTACATTTTACTCCGGTAAAAAGTACTGTTCCCGAGGAATCGACATTGACGCGGGTGGAACTGCGGGCGAAAACTAGTTATTAATATTTACACAAGATTAGTACTATTTCAGTGGAATATTTTAGTCGGATAGGCCGACATGTTTTATTTTTTACACAACTGCTTCGATGAGGAGTGTAATAATAAATAATAAGGGTTTTAGAGTAAGAGAGCAGTAAGAGTACTTCCATGCTGGTCTGGGAGAAAAGAAATAACGTAGTATGTGCCAGCTGCTTTTCTTCCCGCGCAGACCGTAAAAGCCGGTCAAGGGAATGGGCGAAAATCTAAAGAATCATAACAATAGGCGATGAAAAGCAAAAAGCTAATTTTTAATTCCGTTTTCCACCTTTACGCCCACCAACACGTCTATCCCGTAAGGGATAAAGACGTGATAATATATATGTATGTATGTATTAAAGTTCATGTATGAAAGTGACTTCCTTTATTCCAACTTACGCCTAAATCCCTGAACAGATTTGGATATGGTTAGAATTCACATCGACCTGTGTAACATAAAAAAAAAACATTTAGCCATTTAATTTCAGAGCGTTTGGGTGGGAGCTAAAGACAGGGCTATGAAGCAATGGGCAAGTTTTCCAAAAAAAAAATTTTAAAAGAATTAGTCTGTCTGGTAGATTATTGAAAAATATTGAACACGTATTTTTTCTTGTGTCAATCAAACAAAAATTGATAAAGATAAGCTAAGAGAACGGGCTATTAGCCCGTTATAGATCCGCGTGACGTCACTGGCTGGTACACTTTTTACCGGCCTGTTGCGTCATGGTCCCCCACTCCTTAACTTTGATGCGCTTTATCTTTATCATCTTTTGGTTGATTAAAAAAAGAAAAAATACGTATCTAATATTTTTCGATAATCTTTAAAATGGACTCATTATTTTAAATGGTATTTTTTTAGGAAACAAGCTTATTAATTATTTTCCATTTGGACTACTCGAACACATATAACATTGATTTTAAATGAATATACCTAGTCAGTGTTTCCGACTAAAATAAGTAATTGTTTAAAAAAATGATTTCATCATAAATCAAATGGAATTGTAACAAAATTTTTGTATTATAACATACTATTTATATACCGTATAGCCGTGTGGTATCCGGCAGAGTAGAATAGGACCACTCCAAGTCTTCCAGTGGATGTCTTAGAAGGCGACTTAGGAAATACAAGCTAAACAAAGCTTATAAACATCTAAGACACCTCTCCAACCCGTCTGGCCAGCGTGGAGAGTGTAGGCCAAGTCCTCTGGCTGCTCTGGCCAAGTATGGCCCTAGTAGTACAGAGAGGGTCGTGCTCCTGTAGTGGAGACTAAAAAGGACCTGATGATGATGATGATGATTCATATACACCAACTGTAAAAGCTTTTATCGTTCGATAGTTAAAGTCATTGACTCCGTAATATTCATCACGGCTAATTCACGCAATATTTAATGGAGAACTGCCGGCCTACGTTTATATAGTCACTTCAAAATACATTACGTTTTATATATCTTGAATAAAAAAAGTCAACGATACAAAAGCCGCAATGTATTTTGAAATGACTATCAAAACATTGTACACTGAGTTAGCAAAAAGGCCGGCTGATTTGTAACATGTGATGTAGGCTGGGTCGGGACGCGCGCCAAAATAACTTCGCTTTGACCTGAATTAGCATGGCCAATTTAACAAGACCAAGTTTTGCTTCTCTGTGACCACGGCCACATAGACGGCCGCTTATAAGAAGTTTTTATTTTATGTATATTTGATTGCGTTTGATTCCTATCTTACACATACAAACATATTATCACGTCTTTATTATGGGGTAGACAGAGCCTATAGTCATAAGACCGAAAGACCACGTTAAGCGTGTTGGTGGACGTAAATGTGGAAAACGGAATCAAAATTTGAGGTTGCTAGCCGCATCGCCTATTGTCATGGTTCTTTAAATTTTCGCCCATTCCCTTGACACGCTTCTACGGTCTACGCGGGAGGAGAAACAGCTGGCACATTTTATTGATTCCTATCTTGTCTGAAAGGAAACAACGTCTAAGATGGTACATGCAAACTCAATTAATGCTAATCACTCTTCACTCTTGTTCCATTCCTTAGCGGTCTTTAGGTTTGACGGATTGTACTTTTTTAATGATACCTTCCTTTACATTTTTGCCTCCTCCCTGGCCCAAATGTTAAAG
The DNA here is from genome assembly GCA_947532085.1 of Elegia similella. NCBI lineage: Eukaryota > Metazoa > Arthropoda > Insecta > Lepidoptera > Pyralidae > Elegia > Elegia similella. The sequence continues at coordinate 7,056,101 of OX383928.1, forward strand.
CCCGCCCCTGTCCGATCCGGTCCGATCCAGTTCTAAATTTGTCGCTGGAAGACTCTGGATGTAGGTAGGCCGGTACCAACCGGTCGTATTGGAAATCCTTGGGACCAAGGCCTATGTGCGACTGAGATGATGATACTTAAAATGGTGGAAGTAGGGCTTTTTTCACTTATGTAATATCAAATTAATCGCATTTGTATTTCTTGTATATAATAAATTGCATTCGGTTCATTTTCTGCCTGCGTAAATTTGACCACGTTTCTCAATTCCTATCCAAATTGTCTTGGGTTCCTATCCGTTTACGCAGGCAGCAGAGACTTCTCTGTGCTCTTTTTTCTATTCTTAAAAATCCACATTCTCCCGGGTACTTGAAATGTAAGTTTCAGTATCTTGCGGATACTTACGATACGATCGGCAACTTCGCTCCAGCAATTTTCTTATGCTTTTTACTCCTCTATTTTATTCTGAATTTATGTCCAACTCCTTTTGCATTCTATACGACTCTGGAACGCCTTACCCGAAGACATCAGACAGGTATCTAATAGAATTATTTTCAAAAAAAAGCTGCATACTTTTCTTTCTGAACTCTAGTCAGCAGATTACTTCATTATTTCTCACTATTTTGTATATATATTTATGTATGTTTATTTTTGTATCTATAAATATTTATGTAACTAAACATATATTTAAGTATTTTACTGTCACTTAATATCTATCTATATTCCTTCCTTATATTATTAGTATCTTTCATATTTATTTCCCACTTTACCACCTATTTTTTTTATCTGTTTATCCTTCTCGAGGTTGACTGGGAGATAATGTTTTTAGCATTAAGTCCAACTACTGTAGCTCTATAGGCTCGAAAAGTTTTTTAAATAAATAAAAGTAATGATAATAATTTTCTATGCTTATTTTTCTTCTCTAGGTGACATGATATCTTATTGTTTCAAGTTTTAAGCATTACAATACCTACAACCTAACAAAACTTTTCATAAGGCAAGAAAATAAATATTAGTATCCCGTCTACAGCCTACTGAAATCGAGAACACTTTGTAAATACTTGGATATTGTAAGGTTAATTGACGGCGGACGGAAGGGTCGCGATTGTTTGTTTTGCAAACTGGACAACGCTTTGTATTGACTCAGGTTCGGGGGTTGGAATAATGCATATTTAATGTAAAGGTTAAGACTTTTAACGATCTATTTTTAACAGTTCTGAAGTCGGTTTCACTTTCAAAACTAACTCTATTTTTCATTTTATTAAATCATCATTATCATCATCATTTCGAGTAGGTGTCACGGTCAATCGACCATGCACACCCTGGTGTTAGAGTTCTACGGAACCGCCTCTCGGCCTCTGACGTGGTTCCTTTAACGACTACCAGATGATAATTTATTAAATAAACACTTGCGTAAATGAAGTTACGGCCACTAGCGAAAATGTGAAAAGTACCTAAAGGTCGCAAGCGGCGCAAGATTAAGAGGACAAGGCAGGCATGATAGCGTACCGCGAGGGAACAAAAGAGATAAAACATGTCTGTATCGCATGCATTTTGCTCTAAATTATCGATGCCATATTAAGTACATACTACACCAAACGCTGGAAAGTATTGACGACTGGAGTCGTGTGTATTTTGGTCTCGTATTTTAAAGCAAAATGTATTTCGATTCAGAATATCTGAATAAGTATACATACAGTTTGCTCTTTAACTACAAAGGCAAACTGCGATCAAAATCAGAGCAACCGCGGTCTGAGTCAGTATACAGTTTGGCAATACGCAGCCAGGCCCGACGGCTTAACGTGCCTTCCGAAGCACGGAATCATCTTAATTATCAGACAATCAGTTGATTCAAGCCTGCAATGTCCTAACCAAACTGGAAACAACTAAACAAAGTATGCTTCCGTGGGAATCGAACCCACGACTCCCGGGTCTACAGGCAAACGCTAACCACTGGACCACGGAGGCAGTAACTCCCACTGAAATATGTAAATACACTGAATACCACCAGAATTGAATATAGGATTTTAAAAAAGCTCTCGCATACAGATGACTAAAAAGTTAGTTGACTATGTTTTTACTGCGCTGTAAAATCCAACGTTTATTTTGCAAGTTTCGAACGTAAAATATAAAATGTGTTGTCTGTATACTCCTTTTGATATTTTAGAAAGTCACCTGAAGTACAAAGGTAATATACAGAGTCTCGGATCCACAGCTGCGCTGTTATTGATTGATAATATCGTATTCGTTATTTATATATACCTGGCTTTCGCCCGCGGCTCCGCCCGCGTCAATGTCGATCCCTCGGGAATAGTACTTTTCCCGGGATAAAAGGTAGCTTATGTCCTTCTCCGTACTCCAGAGAACTTGTATGCAAAATTTCATGATGATCGGTTCAGTAGTTACGACGTGAAAGCAAACAAACAAACAAACTCACTTTCGCATTTGTAATATTAGTAAGGACAAGGACTAGCTTTCGCCCGCGGCTCCGCCCGCGTCAATGTCGACCCCTCGGGAATAGTACTTTTTCCCGGGATAATAGGTAGCCTATGTCCTTCTCCGTACTCCAGAGAACTTCTAGTATCACAAGTGTCCATTGGCGACGATTACTGCTTTTCATCAAGATATCTGATTTATTTTATGAAAACTTTTGCATTTTCTATAGTAATTAGGTGTATAGCAACGCATTTTTTAAAGTTCTCATCATCATTACTTTTTAGTCTCCACTGCAGGAGCATGACTCTCTCTGTACTACCGGAGCCATATTTGGCCAGAGCAGACAGAGGATTTGGCCTCACTCTCCTCACTGATCAGACGGGTTGGAGAAGTCTCATTGATATTTATGAGCTTTGTTTAGCTTGTATTTCCTAAGTCGCCACTTAAGACTAGGAGTGGTCCTATTCTACTCTGCCGGAAACCACACGGCTAAAAGTTCTCTAGTATCTTTCTTCTTCTTCTTCTCTTCTTAGCATATTTGAGAATTTTTCTATTACAAAAGAATTTCAGAAATACAGACTTTTTACATTTTGTGCCTGTACAAGCAAGATTTGTTTTCTTCTATAATTTATTGTTGTATTTCTTAATTGGTGCAATAAAGTATATTCTATTCTATAATCTATTGCCTAGGTCTATCGCTATGTCGGCGTGGTTAGTATCTAGCTATATTCTCGAATTTTCATCTAATTAAGTTTAAACTATTATATGTACAGACTGTAATATTTTTGAAAAAACAATATCGCTTATCACAAACTGGGCTTTATAAAGCTAATAAAAATTCAAATGTAAAATTTCATTTCACAAAATCAATCTAACAATAACCGAAAGCACTTCGGACTTTTGATTTATTCAACAGAATTTTTTTAAAGCGCCATCAGCCCTGTATAAGACAAAAGATATCGGAGAGAGTATCATAAAAGGGAAAAATAAGATTTCCTCGTAACTTTTGATCGGAAATTGCAAAGTTGAAAGTTCAACAGTACAATTTCATTATTGGAAAAGTATTCTTGCTGAGCCCATGAGTAAAAGAGATACCAGGAAATTTATTATGAAACGATTGTTTTCCTTGTAATATTGCGCGTAAAATTTAGGTGTATTTGGTTCCTAAGTAAGCATATTATTTATAATATTTTGAAGTAAAAGAAATAAAAAGAAGGTATTTTGAATTGAGCTACTTATTTATTGTAATTGAAACACATTTTATTGTATTATGCCAAAAGGTGTAAATTCAAAAATGTTTATTCAGAATTGGACACATGTATCTCTTTTTCAATTTCAATTCATTTATTAAATTGTAGGTACAACATGATCCCTGTAGGGGCATCACAAAATAGTTATTAGTCGTAATAGAGCCACGCTACCGGCAAAATTAATTGTTAGTAGCATGAATAGGCCGGCTCGTCCGGGGAAGTACCACACTCTCACAGAAAATCGACGTCTGAGTGGAAACTTTCCCGCTTGTATACTTCGTTTGGTGAGTGATAGAGTCGGAGGCCCATCCTTCCCCCTCCCCTCCCCAACTCCTTGAAAGGCCGACAACGCACCGCACCTGTCAAACCTCGGTGTTGCAGTTTTCCATGGGCAGCGGTGATCATTTATCATCAGGTGACCCGCTTGCTCGTTTGCCGTTCTATAACATAAAAAAAAGTTATGTAACGGCGGCATATTTAAACGTCATTTATTTCTTATATTTTTTATTTATGCAAAATCGAAATACTACTAGCGTTTCGGAACGACCACTGGTAAGAAGAATACGCCGAAAGAAACTCAATCGAGACCTGGCCCCTACGTACCTGAAGAGCTCTGATTACATTGTTTCATATTTTTTACTCATGAAATAAATTTATGTAAATTTCCACACATTTTTATTAGTTATATAATCATCAATGCAGTAAGAAGCCCTTTTTTCTAGCTAGTTTTTTTCCAGTCATTTTAAACTTAAGTAAAAATCTTATATTTTTGCAGGAATTTTGTTATGAAAGCGTATTCCTAGACCCAGAAATTAATCCATAGTTTTCTGCAATTGCAATACTGGTGTAGCTAATTTATCTTTATTTCTTTTGTTTCGGTCATGAATATCACTATATAAATCAAGATTATAGCGCCCAAACATAATATTGGCAAATATGTACTAAGAAGGTAATGTTACAATATTTATATCTTTAAACAATTCTCTAAGTGGTTCTCTACCAAGTTTTTATATAGATTTGATAGCACGTTTCTGCAGGACAAATATGGTGTTTGCTTCTACAGCGTTACCCTATAGTAAAATCCCACAAGTAACTAAAATATACCAGACGCGCAGTATCAACATCAGTCAGTTGTCTAATTCTACTAATAGCAGAAGTGCCTCCGTGGTCCAGTGGTTAAGGCGTTTGCCTGTAGACCCGGGGGTCATGGGTTCGATTCCACTTTTTTTTTCGTTGCCACTTTAACAATAAATACAAAAAATAGAATCAAATAAATATTCAAGGGTGCTCCCACACAATAAAACGTGATTTTTTTTGCTTGATTTTGCTCGCTAATAATAACGGCAACAGGTAGACACTTGAAATATTCACAGAATATTTAGATAAATATTCACTTTAAAATTAATAATTAAATAAAAATAAAATTAATATTAAATACACAAAAGAAAAGATTTTTTGCCGTTTTCATAGATAACGGTACGGAACGCTTGGTGCGCGAGTCCGACTCGCACTTGGCCGGTTTTTATGTATATTAGACGGCAAACTAGCAGACGGACCTGTTGGAATGTTGTCACTGTCGCCAATAGACATCTGCAATACTAGAGGAAGTACCTACTGATGCGTTGCCTGTAAACACGACTTCTATCAAAATTGAAAATATGTGATGAAAAAGAACTCGGCTACAGGTAGGATTCGAACCCACGTCCCTTAGGTTAACGCCCTAAGTGTGATACCATTACACCACCGTGACTTCGAATCACCGCGTCGAATTCTCTCATCACTTCAACTTCTATCTATATTTACGTATTCGATTTTACCGCGCGGCTTTTGCGCAGTCTAGTAAAAGCCGAGAAGTTTGTGATTCTCAAATGTCTATCTCCACATATTCGACTTTGTCGCTTAGCTCAAAAACAATCAAAACGTTTATTCAGAAAAAAGGCCTTTGCAGTGGCATATAAGGCACTTTTTCACGTCAAATCACATTTTAAAGGATCTAATTTAGTGATATTTATATTATTAATGAATGTGCAAAAGCTACAGACTACTAGCGTTTCGGACCGACCAATGCAGAGAAGAAACGCCAAAAGAAACTCTTTTCAACAGTATTGGTCGCCTACTGGCCTGAAGGGCTTTTTAATTTTATCATTTATCATCTAATTTTTCATTTATCATTTCTTTTTTTTTCTGTTCTAGTAATGATTACAATATTTATTATTCTCTGCCAAATATGTGTGTAGTAACCCAGAGGAAATACAATTATCACAAAAAACATAAAATTATTCCTTTTCAATACAGAAATATATTTATGTCAAAATAATAACATCCCTCGCAATACCTGGCGTCACTTAATCTCTCCAGCAAAGGATTACGATCAAAGACGAAATGTTGCGAACCCGATTGCCACTGGCTCCCAATTGGCGACAGTTTTCGTGAATCACAACCTTACTCCGTGGTCACAACCCGATTAAGCTGGGTTTCCATCAACACTTTGTGTGGGACACTCGTCTTCGAGCGATTTTTGTATGGAAAAATCGCTCGAATACGAGTGTCATACTTTCAAAAATAGTGCCCCCGAGCGACGTGCGAAGTAAATGTGAGACTAATAGTAACGCATAATTTTAGTAGCCTCCTTCCCCTTCTTTGCATATCTGGGATGAAAACGGTCTTGCTGGAGACGTGTTCTCTGTTTATGACACTACTATCTTTCGCCCGCGGCTCCACCCGCGTCAATGTCGATCCCTCGGGAACAGGTTTTCTCGGGATAAAAGGTAGCCTATGTCCTTCTCCGTACTCCAGAGAACTTGTATGCAAAATTTCATGATGATCGGTTCAGTAGTTAGGGCGTGAAAGCGTAACAAACAAACTCACTTTCGCATTTATAATATTAGTTAGGATAAATAATTGTATAATAGTAAGTATATAGTATATATAGTATTAAGTATATAGTAAGGATCCAAGTGCGAGTCGGAATCGAACACGAAAGATTCCGTAGCACCCTGAGATGCGTTGTGAGGCTGAGAAACTGTATTTGGCATAGATTGACAAATCTGTAAAATACTGTGTAATGTGTATGCTATTTTTAGATTTTGAAGTTTCCGCATTCAAAGGGTAAACACGGGAGCTTATTACTAGGCCTCCGGTTTCGGTCCGTCTGTGTGTCACAAGACTGTATCTACTGATCCGTAATAGGTAGAGATTTTAAATGTTTTCAGAATGTGTATATCTATGCCGGTATAACCTCAAATAATAGAAATACATAAAAAATTATAACATACATAAAATTTCATACACATATTAACATATTAGAAGCGTATTTTGTGGAGCGTTCTGTGTATAAAAATGTATGGTGTTTGGTCAATAACTTATTTGGTGAAAACGTGGCCTTATTTTCCTTGAGGAAACCTTTGATGTTATGTCTAATCTTTTATAAATGACAGGATTCTGGAATTCGTGTTTTGGCGCGTAAAAAACTTTATTTAGGGAAAACGCGAATGATTTGGAGCCACTCGGAATTTCCCATTGAATTGCTTGTCTTTTCAATCACAATTCTGGCTAAATACTTCCGGAATTAGGAATCGACGAGAAAATTGTATCGTTTGTTTTTTTGTAAATTCAAAATTACTGCTACATTGGTTATAATGAATTGTATTGTAACATTACAATTTTGCGGGTGAGTTTGGCTCAATTCGAACCCATTTTTAGTTTTATTATAATACATTCGTAGGTACTTAGTTTTGAATTTCGCAAAAAGCAATGTAACGTCCGTTGCCGTGTGGTATCCGGCAGTTGCCGTGTGGTATCCGGCAGAGTAGAATAGGACCACTCCAAGTCTTTCCGTGGATGTCGTAGAAGGCGACTTAGGAAATACAAGCTAAACAAAGCTTATAAACATCTAAGACACCTCTCCAACCCGTCTGGCCAGCGTGGAGAGTGTAGGCCAAGTCCTCTGGCTGCTCTGGCCAAGTATGGCCCTAGTAGTACAGAGAGGGTCGTGCTCCTGTAGTGGAGACTAAAAAGGACCTGATGATGATGATGATGAATGTAACGTCCTCACAGAGATGTATAGAGCGGGCCTGCGGGCGTGATTAAATAAAAATAATATTAAAGTGATTAAATAAAAATAATATTAAAGTGATTAAATAAAAATAATATTAAAGTGAGTAAATAAAAATAATATTAAAGTGATTACATAAAAATAATATTAAAGAGGGGCTCCCATACAACAGACATTATATTTTTTGCCGTTTTTATAGATAACGGTACGGAACCCTATAAGCCGAATCGCACTTGGCCGGTTTTTTTAAATTTTTTCTATACTTTTCAGAAGCCTTTAACGTAAAGAAAAACTAAAAATATGCGTAGAATATTATGCCTACGCGTAATTATATAGGCCTAATGCTGCCTAATGGCTATTCAGAACAAGGATGCTTTAGTCTTTGTTTTGAGAATATCTAAGACAGGTCAACGTCTGTCAGATCAGCTGGTTTAATCCATAAGGTCGAAGAGACTGATCGAGGTATCCCGCGACAATTACTTTATTATTCTCTCATTAGAAATATCTACCTCAACATGCTTCTACGCTATGAGCCAGAACGGGCAATGGACATTGATCCTCATGTCCATTAGCCTTAGGCTCGTTATGGGGGAAGGTTGCGGGCATAATCCCGCCTTCGCCCAGTCCGCCGGCAGCGGATCGGCTCTGTAGAGGTTCTTTCCCTTTCCGCTTCTTCTTTTTGACTTATGACTGCGGCACAGAAGGTACGAACAGCATTCCAAGCCACACAATTATTGACCATCGCTCTCACTAAGCTTGGAAGAGTTAGGTCTTGACCAACAACATTACATAATGCCTGACGTTCATCTCTCCATCCTGAACATTGCTCCCAGGTATGCTAAGCTGTGTCCTCAAAACAAACGTCACAGTGATGACACACTTCTGTAGGCTCCCTCCGGCTATGTGACACAAATACTTGCCAAAACAACCATGCCCTGTCAGGACCTGTGTCAGCCGGAAAGTCAAAATCCCATGGCATCTGTTTACCCACTCTGGAAGAACTGGGCGGACTGCCTCAATTAGTAGTTAACTTGCATTTGGGTGCTGCAGCCTTTCTTGCCAAATCTCTACAGCCTCGTTTCGGAGCTCCAATCGGCATTGCTCTACTTCTCTCGGTGCAACTCAGCGACCTTCAGCCGCTTCTTGTTCCCGCCAGCAGAAAATTGCTGCGAGTATACTTGCCTCGAGATCCCAGGGAAGCGATCCAGCTAGAACACAAGCCGCCTCAAAAGAGATCGTATGATAACCCAGTATTATCCGTACAGCCATGGCTCTTTGTGGAAAAACGAAAAAAACACTTTCTTGGCCGATTTTTTTTTACTATTACCTACTAAGGATTCTAAGTCACTGACGTCGACAATCGTAACAGCTACTTTATCGGTTTTAATTAAAAAAAAAATATATTTTAAGTGAAAAAAAAAAAAAAAATTATAGAATTTCTTAAAATTTGCTACTAAAGCATTTCTTTGACCTATGAGACCCAACCCCTTAAAATATTTGCGCTTAATTTAAATCAAAATAGATTTATGAAAATAAATTAATGAATATTTTTAAGTGTTCTATTTTGCATTTTCAATGCTACTTTGATATATTCTTATTTAATTAAGTAATAAAATATGGTGAAAAAATTTCAAGCGGGCGGGATTTGAACCTGCGACCTTAAGTCGTACATAGACTTAAGGTCGCAGGTTCAAATCCCGCTCACTTGAAAAAAATTTTTTACGATATTTAATTTCTTAATCCAATGAGAGTAAAATAATGAATATGTTAAATATGCAAATTTTTCCACATTGTCATAATATTATATATTCAGTCACTGGGTAAAGCAGTCGCTTTACTATATATTTAGTAGCTGTAGCGATTAGAGTGTATAATAATTCCTGTGAGTCAGGGGTGTCATCTCCAACTGCCTATCCGGTGGTTGCAGGTATGGCATCGGGCACACGCACCCGACCTCCCGAGCTGCACTTGCTTTTCCCCCATTCATCTGAGTGAGTACTATCCCTATACATATAATTCCCTCCCAAATCCAACAAATTCCCATCCTTCCCCAGCTTATAAATGCTTGCGATGGACTGCAGCGTCGTTTGACAGCTCCGTGGCGCAGTCTGCGACACGGAGTGCCCGGGTTCGATCCCTGGCCAGGCCAAGCTGGAAAATGATCTTTTTCAGATTGGCCTGGGTCTTGGATGTTTATCTATATATGTATTTGTTATAAAATATAGTATCGTTGAGTTAGTATCCCATAACACAAGTCTCGAACTTACCTTGGGGCTAGCTCAATCTGTGTGATTGTCCGTATATATTTATTTATTTGTTTTTTTATAAACACAAGAAGCCAAAGAAAGTGCGCTCGCCAACCCGCCTGCCAAGCGTGGTGAGTATGGCAATATCCTTCCATGGAACGAATCCTTGGTAGATACAGACTTTTGCGACTGCTAAGATGATGATGAATAATTCGTGTAGAGCCCATTGTAGGTTAAAAATAAAGTGTTGCACCACTGTTTCATACAATTAGCTCTATTTGACGCCATCAGTATTGTAAAAGGTTTGGAATAAGCAAAAAGTGCACCACTCTAACGTCCATATCTACAAAGGGGTGAGGGTGGCTTACAGGCGTGTGCGGGCATTTCTCATTCACGCGGCACTTTGGAAACCATTACTTACCAGCTATAGTTGGAGCAGCTCAGATTTATGACACTTTAGTCGCCGTCGAGCATTTATTCATATAAAATTTACATTTAGATCTTATTTTGCAATACCGTAGTTCGTAGTATCAATATATTATTTCACCTTCGTTACATTACGAAATTTTAATAATATAAAGGTTTAAATATACACGTAAATATACAGATTACCTATACAAGAGTATTAACTTAAGGGTGAAAAGAAAATTGTATTCATAATTTCTGAGATCAAGCATATATCACGAGATCAATTATAAATTAAATAAAACTTTTTTTTTATTTATTGTGTACCACATATATCATCATCATCATCAGGTCCTTTTTAGTCTCCACTACAGGAGCACGACCCACTCTGTACTACTAGGGCCATACTTGGCCAGAGCAGCCAGAGGACTTGGCCTACACTCTCCACGGTGGCCAGACGGGTTGGAGAGGTGTCTTAGATGTTTATAAGCTTTGTTTAGCTTGTATTTCCTAAGTCGCCTTCTACGACATCCACGGGAAGACTTGGAGTGGTCCTATTCTACTCTGCCGGATACCACACGGCTAACTAATAAATACTACATATATAAATAAATAAAAATGATTTGATTTTATGTGCAAAATTTCATGTTGATCAGTTCAGTAAAATAAATATGGTATCGTTGAGTTGGTACCCCACAACACAAGTTTACAACATGTGGGATACCAAGTGTGGGGCTGGCTCACAGACAATATGATTTGTTCCTGTTTATTTATTATTTATTTATATAGCTCCTCCCTTAATTGTTATATTCTAATTAACATGGCCTGTTTATTAATAAGCTTAGCAAATAATTGTTAATATGATTAATAAGCCGGGTAATGTTTATTTTTGATTATCAATAAAGCTAACTTATTCCCTTTATAACATAAATCAGACAAAATGAAAATCTCCGGGAAAATATGAAAATGTTTTAACGTTAAATCCAAAATTCTCAGAATAAGAATAAATATTGAAACAAAATTACGGTGGAATAAATATATTTCTTCGTAGAAATAGAATGTAATTTTATCAGTAAATTGATACTGAATTCGGAGAAAATTATTTTTATTTGATTGACGAAAGTAGTAATACTTTTGTAAAATTTATATCTATGAATATTATAAGACATACCGTAGAAGCCGGTCTAGGAAAAGGGCGAAAATCAAAAGAATCATGCCAATAGGCGATGCGGCCATCACTATTTTGATTCCGTTTTCCTACTTTAACGCCCAACAACACGAACGTGGCCTTAAGGTTTCGTAACCATAGGCTCTGTCTACCCCGAAAGGGATAATGACATGATAATATGTATAAATATACATATGACAGCTTAAAGTATTGAATGGAATATGAAAAGAACATGTTCTATCATTAGGCTATCTCGTAATAAGGTTACGCGGACAAAGTCGTGAGTAATAAGTAGAGGTCACTGGCTATTGAAATTTAACTACATTTAGGTTTAAGTAAATTGTTGACGTCAACAATATTTTACTCAGTATTATTTGTAAAGTATCTTATGATGAATAAATTATATTTGAATCGAATTGAATTTGTTAAATCTATTTGTATATAATTTTACTCGCAGTTTAAAAGTGGAATAACTTTCTTACTTTAAACACGTACGGTCTTATTATA